>LS997566.1:6120490-7603606 GCA_000469685.2 Haemonchus contortus | reverse complement strand
TGCTCGCAACAGCTGTAGATACCAGAGCCGATTGCTCCTACACGAGAAAACGTTCTTTTTGTGTAGATTTGTCTCACGCCGAAGTAAAGGACGCGCAGAAGCGTCAATTACAAGATCTATTTGAAGATTTTAGCGATCGTACCTCAACTTCATATTATGACTTAGGTTCATACGAATGATCTCCTACAGTAATCAAAACGACTACTGAGATCCCTCTTACCAATTATAGGCCTACATACTCGCATTCCGACTCGCTTCCAGAAGGAGTTAGATGAACATATCAACAAGCTCCTTCAATCTGGTCGAATAGTTGAAAGCGACACCCCATGGGTGCATAATACGTTTTGGTCAAGAAGAAGGATGGTTCGCTGCGAGTCTGCTTGGATTTCCGTTCACTAAATGACATTACTGTACCAGATCACTATCCCTTGCCTCGTATCGAAGATCTTCTTGAGAAAGTAGCAGGAAACCAATTCTACACCACCTTAGATCTGGCTTCTGGGTATATGCAACTGTTACTCGATCCCGCTAGTCAGGCCAAATGTGGTTGGGCGACTCATCGAGGAGTCTACCAGTTTGTTTATTTGCCCTTTGGTCTGCGCAATGCTGGCGCATACTTCTCTCGCGCAATGTCTCGGATCCTAGCAGGTTTAGAAGGGAATTGCTTGGCATACTTAGATGATATTACTGTTTTCGACAAAGACTTTCCTTCTCACCTCAACTCTCTGCGCAAGGTCTTCGAGCGTTTCCGGTTGTTCAAAATCAAAGCGTCAGGCGAGAAACTGACCGACAGAGCTCAGTCAAGAATCCCTTTCCTCTGGCACGAAATTTCTCAAGATGCCTACCGCCCCGCGGAGCGCAATATCAAAGCCATACGCGACTTGCCGCGTTCCAAGACCATAAAGGAAGTGAAGGGATTCCTCGGCATGGCTAACTTCGCGTTTTCCAAACAAAAGGTGAACTTCCTTATTTTCGCGCCGTCCCAATTTCCAAGTCCAAGGCGGGCTTTTTTGGAATGAGGGGAGGTGTAAGAGTGTGTGAAGTGTGAGAGTCTACGGGGTACTGTAAGTGTCTGTGGGTGGAGGAGTGACCGGAATCCTAAGAGTAGTTGAGCGTGGGAAACACAGCTGTCTGGAAAGGAAGTGTCTGAGAAGTTAGATCTTATCAGCTGAGTAGGGTTCTAGTCGAAAGTGGGAATCATAGATCAAAGGGAGTCACTTTTCTCATTGTGCAACGTTGCTTAACCTCGCGCGTGGGAATTTCTACTCACTGTATCATGGCTCACCTCATCACACGCATTTAAGGCTCGCCGACGTCTTCTCGAGGAATACAGTCGCCAGTCTACTCCCACAATCAAGCTCGCCGTTCGCTGCTTCTGCACCTCCCGTTCGTCACCTCTGGGCCCCGCGCCTTCCCAACCATAGTGCCTCAACTACGCGACTCCGTAGCCGATCTCTACAAACTCAACGACACGACTGATCTCGATATTCCTCGCCTATATTGATAAAAGATATATTTTCACTTGTGTTATGCAGAAGGACAGGATCAGCGGTGCGGGGAATCCGCACCAGATTACTAAAGGTTCATTGCCAATGGTTGTTATGGGGCAATACAGAGGGCTTCTCCACTGTTACAAACACATTTGTCACATTTGCAGTCCTCATTCTTTGTGCATGGGTCACCAATCTCATAGATAAGTTGACCAAGGTAGTTTCCTCTAAAATTCTTCTCTTGAATGTAGTAAGAGATATAAAAGTCTTCAAAAAAAAAACACCTACGCAGAATCATACTCGCATGCTGCAAGGGTCATGTCATTACACCACTCTACTGCGCATCCGATCTTGTTGCTTCACTGTCAGACCACCTTAGAAAATCACATACCTCTTTTTTCAGCTATCAACACCTTTTACAGATCTCCATATCACCTGAGTGTAATGCCCAACGCCACGATTGAAACCGCCATGGTCATTACAGTATCATCAGGAACATCATTCTGTTTTAATTCATCGAACCAAAGATCGACACTCTTGAACAAAAGTCTTTTTTGCAAATTGCTGCAATAGTTGGATTTTCTCACCTCGACTGCTGCCACCGTCTTATTTTAATTGAGCACAAATGACATATAAAGGTTCTCTTCCAGTAGTTCTTGTCAGCATATGAATTATGCGCGAATACACACTTCTTGACGAAATTCACTGTATTCTCCTCAATAGCGCAATCGTACGTCTGTAGTGAAAGACATTCAGCATGGCTGACATTCTTGTCGTTTTTCGTGAGCCACATCTCACTGCGATGAGCCTGTTCTCACCATTTTCAGCATCCTAGCTGCCTTCGGGACGTTACCACCAATTCCATTTTGGGCTTCTCTTTTGGCGACGAGTGTCCTAGACATCTTAACTAATTATGTTGAATTCAAGCAATCTCACTTTTTCACTGGAGAAAAATTACTAACCGATACGCATATGCTTGTTTAGGAAGGTCTGCCTTATTTCATCAGACATTCCATTATTGTCTGGGCACATAGCTGAAATTCGAGTCTGCTAATTGTCTTCCATTCAGCCGGTTTACCAGAAATAGCTTACAAGCATGACCAGATGTGCTTAGAAGAATCTGAATGAGGCTCTTTAGTAACTTTTCGAAAGCGAATAACGTTTAGTGTGAACTTATACTCACTAAAAATGCGGCCGTAGAAGTGGAAACATACTTCGCAGTGATTATGAGTGCCTACTTTGCACATGAAAGTCTTTATATACCAGTCATATGATAGTTTTCAGCTGACTGAACCCTGAAATTCCATTATGGATTATTGCTTTCAATTGTCGGATCAAGTTTTTCCTGTGTACTCTTTCCTTCCATTGTTTGAGCTTTGAAATCATCCAGTGAAAACGAGAGTCCAGCTGGCATCTTCGCATCTTTGGTGAGTATAAGTTCGCACTAAACGTTATTTGCTTTCGAAACGTTACTAAAGAGGCTCATTCAGATTCTTCTAAGCACATCTGGTCATGCATGTAAGCTGTTTCTGGTAAACCGGTTGACTGGAAGACAATAAGCAGACTCGAATTTCAGCTATGTGCCCAGACATTAATGGAATGTCTGATGAAATAAGGCAGACTTTCCTAAACAAACATAACGCGTATCGGTTAGTAATTTTTCTCCAGTGAAAAAGTGAGATTGCTTGAATTCAACATAATTAGTTAAGTTGTCTAGGACACTCGTCGCCAAAAGAGAAGCCCAAAGTGGAATTGGTGGTAACGCCCCGAAGGCAGCTAGGATGCTGAAAATGGTAAGAACAGGCTCACCGCAGTGAGACGTGGCTCATGAAAAACGACAAGAATGTCAGCCATGCTGAATGTCATTAACTACAGACGTACGATTGCGCTATTGAGGAGAATACAATGAATTTCGCCAAGAAGTGCGTATTCGCGCATAATTCATATGCTGACAGGAACTACTGGGAGAGAACCTCTATATGTCATCTGTGCTCAAACAAAATAAGACAGTGGCAGCAGTCGAGGTGAGAAAATCCAACCATTGCAGCAATTTGCAAAAAAAGACTTTTGTTCAAGAGTGTCGATCTTTGGTTCGATGAATTAAAACAGCATGATGTTCCTGATGATACTGTAATGACCACGGCGGTTTTCAATCGTGGCGATGGGCATTACACTCAGGTGATATGGAGATCTGTAAAAGGTGGTGATAGCTGAAAAAAGAGGCATGTGATTTTCTAAGGTGGCCTGGCAGTGGAGCAACAAGATCGGATGCGCAGTAGAGTGGTGTAATGACATGACCCTTGCAGCATGCGAGTATGATTCTGCGTAGGTGTTATTTTTTTTTGAAGACTTTTATATCTCTTACTACATTCAAGAGAAGAATTTTAGAGGAAACTACCTTGGTCAACTTATCTATGAGATTGGTGACCCATGCACAAAGAATGAGGACTGCAAATGTGACAAATGTGTTTGTAACAGTGAAGAAGCCCTCTGTATTGCCCCATAACAACCATTGGCAATAAACCTTTGTGACCACATATTCTGTGCTTGTTTTGCAGTTTTTGATCTCAGTTCACTTCTGGGGTGTAGTAGAAAGAGGATATAAGCGTCCCACTACAATAGAGGGATGAAAAAACCTCGTTCTCATTCGAATTGTATGTTCATGAGCAGTGTTCGAAGCAGGCAGACTATTGAGCGAGTTGATGCTACTGGGCACTTTTTCAAAGCTCACAGTGCTTTTCTCGGGGTGTTTTCGGAAAGATCCTCGACTACGCATTGATTCTCGGCGCCGATACTTCTCATTCTCTTTTGGTGGCTATAGTGAAGATGAACTGAAAATGAGCTAGTGAAGATATTTTAAAAATGAATTTGCTTCCGTTAACGGCCCTCATCCAGCGATCTGTCTTCTCTGAGATTTATCAGCAACCTTTGAGCCTCCCTCAGTATGTATGCCCCCACCCTTCTCTCACAGATTCTTTCGGGAGTATATTAGACCGAAGAGTAATCAAGTGGCTCACCTACCCCCTGTGCTCCAAGCGTTTCCACAACTCTCTGTTCCTTCTCTATGTGAGTGAACTCTGAAATCGACAAAATCATCTGAAAGTCTGCATCAACAGTGAATCGATCTAAACCGAACAAGGTGTACTGTTCATTATGTATCATATTGTATTATTGGTAGTAGTAGGCGATCAGGGATGGCGAGCGCTTTCATGCGCCTTCAGTCCTCTTGGAGGTGACTGTTGGAGAAGAAGCAGAGAAAACGGCAAAAACGATAAGTTTGCGAATTCGAGTACGAGTGCGATTTTTGACGACTCTGGCTCCTCTCATTGGGCAGCAGGTTTAAAGTCAAGCAGATTTATTGGATCACCCGATCCTACTAACCTACTTAACTCCAAACTGGAGCCCCAGTGTGATAGGCGCCAAAGTCTTTAAATCGCCACGAATTTCGCTGCGCAATTTGCCGACACAATTTGGTGCATCGAGTGCACTTACACTTTACACCTTATTTTACGCCGCTTTTTAGTTATGGTGGGAAAAACAAAACTGCTCGTTCCTTCTCAGGTTTTTCTTTCTGGTAATTGATCACTGTAATGATATTCTTCATCTCGGAAACAGTTGAAGCTGGAGAGAGTTTTGATCGCCTAAACATATGTTGATTGGTGTTTTACATTTAATTGACTCTTGAACAAGTTTATTTTCACGGATACCTCTCGATAAGTAACGAGAGGAGATCTGATTCTGTTGTGTAGACTCGTGCAATACGTCTTTCCACTCCAACTATATTCATCTTTTCTGTGTTACAATTCAAAATTAATCGTTTCCAGGGAAAATGGTCAACTCTAACACAACGAACGACCTTGAACTGGTCCTAGATCGTATCCCCATAGAATATCCGGCCCTCGTAATGGAAACCTTCCTCTCAAGTGGGTACTGATGATACTTTTCTCGATGTGGTCCATTCTCATCTAAATTTACTGTTCGAAAAATTTCTCATTGCCAATATCTTTTCGACAGGCAAGAGCGAAATACGCGACGACTGTGCCTCCTTGGCTGATGGCTATTGCTGGATGGTTTCCAAGCATAGCATATTTGTTTGGAGTGCGACTGCGGTGAGTATTATTTGGACTGTAATTTTTGACGGTACTCATCTCCGTTCACATGCTGATAACTACCACTATTCTGAGCTGCTGCTAGATTTATGGACCTGGCAGGTTCCACGATATAATCCTGCATATGCACTTCGACTGAAATGGCTCCCAGTTTTGAGGAAAGGTTGAAACCTCACTGTTAGGCCCACGACACAACACGGCTCACACTATACAGGAGTGTGACTGTCTCTGGATTGACTTGATGTTCTTGTTTACTTCTCCTCAGTACGCGGAACGTTTCACAAAGATGGTGATGGTAGGAGAAATTCGGCCAAGGTCTGAGGCCAAGGTTTTGCTCAAAATCGCCATCCTTGTGAGATTTCACCTCATCAAATTAAGATCTCTGAAGCCCAAGTTATTGATGTTTAGCATAGCCAGAGCTCATTTAACGATTCCACAATTTGGAATGCTTACAAGTTTTGAGTTAGAAGGTTCTTTTGCCTGTGAGCCTATCCTCAAAAGAGCGTAAATCCTCACATATAGATCCTCATATACCCCAAAGAGCAGTACATGTAGAAAACGTGACTAGCAGATTGCTACTGACACAAGTAATGCTACACAAGGGGCAATAACAGGATATTAGGAGGTCAGAGGTTCACATAATACTCTTAGGAAAGCGAAAAATAGGCAAATGACTGAGCTATGACTGACTTGGTTACATAATATGTATTTTAATCGATTTTTTTCCTTTTATTCTTGTCTTTCAGGAAAACGATTCTGGAAGGAGCGCTGTGCAACTGCAGCTGCCCCCATCAGGACTTCCTTATTCAGCTAGATCCGTTGTTGTGTACAAGAACAGTAAGTTCGCCTTCGCCAATTTTACTAGTATGACAATTTACTATCAAACAGTTCTTCTTAAGCTCGTGGTCGTCCTCCTGGGCTCCTTGTAGTTTCCGGAGAAGGAGTCGCGCGTCATTGGCCCTCTGTAACTTCCTCGCTTCACAGCGAGACTGTAATCGACTTGGCGAGTGAGGTCACTTTATCAGTACAACTCCTAGAATCATCACAAATTGGTGAGTTTATTTGTTTTTTAGAATTCACTTTTAATCTGAAACTTCTCCTTCACCTTAACAGCCTTAAGAGACTTCGTTTGTACTGACGACAACGTCCGGCTCCGTGTATTTGCTATCTGGCGGCACTGTAAGAACGCGTGGTATTCAGTGGGTGAAAATTGGTTCAAGGGAAACCCGTGGAATAGGAAGGCGCTTGTCGAACATCATTTTTGGCTCTCAGGGCTCTTCTACAGACAGGTATATGCTGTTTGCTATTAACTTATAATAATTGAGCTGGTTTGAAATCCTCATTACTTCAGCTCACAAGTCCTGAACTCGCTGATTTTCCAAGGTGAATCTCAGGATGATGGCAGTGTCAGTTTATTTTTTCTTCATATTTGCTTCACAGATTCAGTTCAACTGTTGATCAGATTACGAATACGCATTGCGCAAAGATACATTGAGGGTGGAACCAATAACTACTCATCTTGCCGTTTCAGCTCCCTGACGCGCTGGTTGTTACCATCTCGCCAAGCTGTATGAATTGCTTTAGTGTTGATAAGAAAAGCTTGCTATGGACTGTCAACATTCGCACCTTTTTGGAAGGATACATCACAGGCTTTTTTGAGGTACTGCTGAGCTCTACATATGTTACGTTATTGTGTGATCCTTTTTCACCGCGAAACTACCATTCAGAATGTCCTTTTCAGCGGTCTTCACGCGGACGGCTAGTTGCCGGCGTGAGTGTATGGTTACTAGATGCAGCGAAATTCCGTGGTGGAATGCTATTATTGTTAGCGGGGAGTCATGATAATACACTCAATGTCTCTTTTTTCCTGGGTGAGAGCTTCCTATAACAGAATTATGTTCTCGAGACGAATTAATTTTGCATTTCTAGCGACGACTCATTTTGATGATGGCGCGCCCGTCGACGTGGATTGGTTCTCAGTGATACCTGTTGGGAGAGGACACGCGGACGACTTCAAGGTAAGGTTACTTTATTAATTTGAGATTTGAATATTCTCAGCACTGCTGGCCTGTCATGTTTTTGTTCATTTCAATCATTCAAATATCTCTATTTTATCGGTAGGCTGACGAGGAATCTGACTTCGTTGGTCGTGTGCTTCTATGTGTACCTGGACTGACTGCCAACTCATCTAGTTGTGAAAAAACCGATGGAGTAATAATTCTTTATCCGCACTTTGGTAAGATTTAATGTTCTATTCATTTGAATTGTGGGAGCGATTATGTTGTGTCAATCATCCTAGCAATATGAACTGAGATGAAATACCCATGTTTCAGTACAATCCGTATACCCACCAGATCATCTGGGTAGGCACAATGAACTTCCGCTCAACAAAGTTCTGAGTTTTCCTATCGGTGCAAAGATAGTTGGCCATGGTTAGTTAATTTACTCAAATCGCTGCTTCCAGGCGTTCCTAAAATTTCACCCTATGTAAAAATAATTAAGCTTGCGATGAGCGTTTTTGTTACGTGATGACTGTCGAAGGTGGTACATCGTGTGTTCGCCTTTTACCGAAGTGAGTTATTCTTTCACTTATTTTAATCCGTTTCAAGCTTTTCACAAGTAAATTAGCAGATAATTTCAAGCGAAACATGCTTGTACTGAACTATTCACTCAGTAACCCATTTTTCTCTTGTTCTTTGGGTCGTCTCCATTGGTTTAAAACTCTATAGTTTGTCGATCTAAGGATCACATGTAGGGAGAGAGGAAACATGGAGAGAATGAGGACTGCGCAACATTTGAGGTGTTTCCTTGAAAGACATTGTCATAATCGTGATTTCTCACTCAGCAGCTTTTTGATTGAGTAAACGCTTTTTCTGCATCTTAATTTTACAGTTGTGTTCGCATAGTAACGAACCTGGAACTTCCTGTATTTTTTGCAGAGGTTTCGATGATGATTTGAGGGATGATAAAACTTTTATCGATGATCTCAGGGATATCAAGGAAAATGTGTCTCAGGATGAAAAGGCATTACCGCTTTTCATCTCGGCGTTCGCGTCGTTTGTGGAGAAAAATATTGTAAGTTAATTTCCAAAGAGAGAATAGTCTTCTTCTCCTTACGTGCATACTTTTGATGGGTACGAGAATTCAAGGCATCCAAAAATGTCGTTTACATTAGAGGCTTGACGGATTTTAGGTCAGTGCATGTGAAGTTATGAAACACCTCTTGAGCAAGACTGATGCTGACCTAACAGCTTTGGTGTACGCCTTTCTGAAGACTATGATTGATCAGCCAAGTTAGTGGTCTCTTTGTTTCTAATCTGCGAAATATTCCTCTATGGAAAATATTTTATATGGTGATGAACGATTTGCAGTTGCTTCATCTCCTGAGGTGGAACTGAAACGAAAGAAAATTGTATGTAATCGTGTTGTCTTGTTTTTGAAGCATATGGATGTTTACGATAGGGTGAGTGATAGAATTCTTCTGCTTCCTATTCTGAATGTGTTGTTACGTTGAATTGTGCACAAATAAAAACGCGTTATGTCTGTAGACAATCCCAGACATCTTAGAATTTTGCTACTTCAGCACAGTCCCTCCTCATTGTATGCAACTCTCGACGTGTCCCTGAATCTAACAACCTCTTAAATCATCTTATCATTTTCATATTTTATTTCGTTTTTGTTAATTTTCTTCAGTTCATAACTTTGTCTTTTCGGTTCTTTCCCTTACTCAATTAATACATACAGGCATCCTTCCATTTTCTTCCTCGAGTTGAATCTTGCCTTCGAATATTCCCTTCTAGTGCTTCATCAATTCATATTCACTAAATATGTTCTTCGTTAAGCTGTGAACTACAGCTTTGGTGTTTCTTACATTAGTCAGCATTAAGGTCGCAACAACTAAAGTGCTCATTTCTGACCAACGAAATTCTCGAACTGGTGCGTCTATATTGGACGAGGTTTGTCTGACATTTTTCGAGCTTTCGGCAAATCCATTTACCCACTGCATGACCCATAATAATGTTCGTAGATCACATTGGTTCAATGTGAGCTGATGCTGCTATGACTTTGGGCACCATCAATAGAATTCCTTTGTCGTAATTTAACTAACAAATTTATTTAGATGGCGGAACGAGTAGCAGTAGCGATAGCATTGCGCAGCTGGGAAACAGCTCGGGAAGATCGCGCCGAAATATTGGAACAAATCACTAAACGTCTGGCGCACATCACCAATAATCAGGGCGACTATGACAATCTACTCTATTCTACGGTGAGTGCGTGCCAGTTCTAAAAAGACTCTCACCTACTGATGGCAAATTACCCTTCCTTCTACAGTGTTTCCTCGAGACGGATCAAAATTCGTCTGTTTAGCTTTCTTCTATTCACCTACTTCCTACAGCTTGTGCAGAAACTATGCGTGAACTCATGAAACGAGCTGTTGATAAAACAGCAAAACGTATAATGGTGCATCTCTGCTCCGACATGATGCTTACTTTTGCTGATGCTATCGAGATGTATAGGAGGTTGGTTATTGCCCGTCTCTATTCAATTATTCATGCAATGTGGGTTCTTTCTCTGTTTCGGTCGAACCGGCTTCTATAATGAGTATTTGTTTTGAAGGACATCGTCAAAGCAAGCTGGTTCAAGATCTGACGCCCAATGGACAACCGGAGCGATATCTGATGCTTACTCTGCAGTGGTTAGTTGAATTACGATTTATTGGCGTCATATTGGGCGGTTTCCTTGCAGTTGTATAACTCTTTCCATGTTCAGTGCAAAATTTTGCTGAAAGAGATGGAATCGCTCGATCTAGCCCAGTCTGAGAAGGCACGCTTGCGAGACTATGTCGTTCGGTTTGTGATCCGATATTTTTCCCCTTTGATAAACTGCTTCCAGTGTCTCTCAAGCTAGCTGTTTTGTTATGAACGATGGTATAGCTGAGCCCTGGTATTCTTAAAGGGAGACCCGGTGCCTAACAACAAATCTGGCGCTGTGTCAATCCCCCTTTCAGCAGAGCTGTTACTAAGCCGTACTCGTTTATTGGCCTTCATTGCGCCTCTTTGGCATACGGTATTTGGATTGAACCGAGTCATCTTTCCTTGAGAACGTAAAATTCTCCTCGCCATATTTTATTTGTTTCCTCTTTGATCTCAAAATTGTGGTTTGATTCATGGGTGTTTTATGTATGCCATAACTTTGCAGCATGGCAATATTCCATCTGAGCGAATGCAATGAGCCAATTGACGGACATGAAATTATAATTGCTCTGTACAATGTTGATGAGTGTGACGTGGCTGTGGAATTGGCTGAGAAATTTAAGGTATTTAAAAATCTTCCTATCTGGTCGTTCTTGTTGATGGACCCACTTCACTGCCCTTCTCATCTATTTCGCTACAGGATTTCAAAGTTCTGGTGAAAGTGTGTCTTGATCTGGATGATGCTGAAAGACGTACTAAGCTTGATGCTTACAAGAAACGATTTGCCGCCGATGAGTTTGATATGTATCTATGTCGATATCTGAAACAGAAAAGTGAGTTTACATTATTACTTTCTGCATGGCTCGTCTGTGTTCAGTATTATATTTTGATAAACAAGTGTTGGAGACGCAGGTATTACTGTTCTAATTTGCTCAGATCTTCATGAGCTGCTTTTGGACGAGAAAGGAGATCGTGTCGATCAATATCTTTCCTCATGTGAAGGAATTCGTTGGAGAAGAGAACTCCAAAACAGACAGTTTGAAAAGGTTCGTTTAGATTGAAATGACTCAACTTATTACTTTGTCAGTTATTTCTCTGGATCGTGGGCATTCCTTATCGTTATTGATCCTCACTGTGGTACCCTAAAGGTTTTCTTAGATTAGTGCCAAATCAATCTTAAGAAGCGGTGTTTTCAAAAAATTTTATGATGTAAGTTTTGTTAGATCAAGCCTAAGCTTTTGCTTTTTCATTTGCTGACACGTGTTTTTAGGCTTCCAGAAGCTTGTTGAGCCTGGCTGATCGTGAGAATTCCGATGTTAAGCGGCAAAGAGTACGTTGTGTTATGCTGTACTTATTATTGGAACTTTTGGGCCCTTCCTATTTTACTTACGAATTCGACAGTTGAAACTTTCAGAGTCTTTACGCATTCGCGAAGCTAGCTGCCGCCTGTAATGATGCCACCGCCGAAGATGTTGTTAAAGAAGCCAACAGGAAACTAGTGCTTATCAAGCACCAGTCATTAATACCAGAATCTTTGATCAAGGTGAATTTTTAGGAGCGTTATTGGAGGGACCATTGCCTGATAAATCGTCATGTTGAGCTGTTGTGGAACAGCTTTTCACCCTAGATTCGTTACTTGAGGCTTATTTTCGTTTCATTCAGACTGTGTTTCCCGACAATCCTAACCGCCCACTGACTGCACTGGAGATAATCGAGTTGAATATGCTTGATACCGAAATTGTTGAAGGGCATCGAAGGTTGGTATCGAGAGAACTCTCCTTTATAGTTCTTGTAATACTTTTTCTTGTACATTTGGCCATTCTGAACTATTCTCAATCGTTTGAATTTGTTGTTGACATGAACTTTACAAATTCACAAATTTTCCAGTTTCTAATTTGCTTCAACCTCTAGTTTCTCATTTACATCTCATCAGAAAGCAAAACCGTAGGAGGAAGATGGTCTTTTCATATCTATATTTCGATGGTTCTTGCCCTCAGATTCTACATTCATCAATGTAGCATGTAATAAAAGCATAGGACTGTTGTGAACATGCTAAAAAGCATCGTGAACAGTATATGAACAGCAGAAATGTTATAGTGCTGCTGTGACCATACTTACAGCTTTCTTGTTGCTTTCATAGTATCCCCTTAAATATTCTGAAAAGTCAAATTTTTCTTCTTCTGACAATGAGACTGCCTCTCTCTGCTCTTTGCTGCCCTCACTTTTACTTACGTTCTTTAAGGGCTCTCTACCTTGTGGCGAGGCTTCTTCAAGATGAAGACAGTGCAGAGTTGCGTACCCAAGTGAAGAAGATCTGGAGCTCTGTTGTGAACAGCAGCGAATGGAAGAAGGTATGCCGTATTATCATGCATCATTAAATAAATTGATTATCGAGGTGGCACTGCACAGTCAGAGGTAGAGTTAAGAGTAGAGTCAGAGTTAAGTTTACCTTTCTTACTACACCCTTCTTTCGGATCCCCGGATTCCATGGAACCCTGGTGGGAGCCGGTTTGATGTGATGATGTCGGACAGTTTCCTTTCATTTTCCGATTTTACTCTTTTTCGAAGTTCTGGAACTCTTGTGTGTTATCTGTACAAGAATTTCGAGCTATAACTTCGTTGTGAATATTGGCCTTCACTCGTTTAGTTTCCATTTAGCTGGGAATTTCTTCGTCGTCCCGTTAAATTTAGTATTTGGTATCAGGACTACTGATGCTAGATCTTACCCTTTTCTCCTGTCTTTTTTCGTCAACTTTAACTCTTACTCTCACTCGCAGAGGTCTTACTCAATTAACAATCACAAATTTCTAGGTGACTAACCTGTTTGAAGTTGCGGAAACTCCCTTCGGTGGGGTTCTGAAAGTTATAGCTGACGAAGGTACGTATTCTCACGTTCAGCTTGCGTTATACAAAGAATTGACAGAGTTGTGTTCCAGTTGATCCAACAGAATCCTTGTTGCAAGTACTACCACCCACCGATGCCCTTTTGAGGGAATGTAAGAAGGTATCAATCAGAATTTTGCTGATTTTCATTCTGATAGCTTATGATTCTTTTGCTTTCTGATTTATGTTGAAACAGCTGAGTTCACCAGAAAACTTCATTTGTAAGGCTTCAAAATTCGTTTTAAATCGTCTTCGTGCTTATCTCTCTACGATAGATAAACTCCATGCGGCAGGATACCACTGATGTTTAGAACTTTTCGAAGCAAATTCTAAGATTTCCATTCATCTTGTTATTAGCCTTTGATTGTAAGAATGTTTAGGCTCTATCCGTAAACGAATCGGCTCCAAAATGGATTCGAGACGCAGGTGAAAGAGTTTCATCACTTCTAAGAGCTAATCTGAAGGCGAAAAGAGATGAAAAGGAAAGGCGAGAGCGCGTCATGCTAAGTGTTTTTGAAACGAATCCAATTTTCAAGAGTAGACCTCAACAGGATGAAGCTATGGATTGCCTCACTGCTCACTGAACCTCGTTTGTTCTTTGCCTGTTCTTGTTGACGGTTCTTGTTATCAATTAGTTTCCCGTGTTTTTTTTTTATGTTTGAATATCAAATTTTTATAAGTGATCTCGAATTGTTATGAATACGCAGTGAAAGACCGGTTCTCTATCCATTTATTGTCTTTGAACAATATCAGCAGCACCATCTTCGCGTTAATACAATAGTAAAGTTATTTATACAATATTTGTACAATAAAGACATTAATCATTTAATCTTATATAGATTACTGACATTAAAGTCTGTGGTTCTGAATATTCCTGCCGTGTGATTGTGTACTTTTGGAAAGTGAATATCGGCCAATACTCGTCGTACTTCGATTTCGAATTCTGTAATAGAGATACCTCTTTTACATGATTCCACATCCGTGTTGAGCGAGAGGATAGTATTGTTTGGCCTCCCAGTGCGAATCAGCTCTATCCTCATGTCAGTGTAATAGTCGTTTTACTCAGACCCCACTGTTGGCCTCTTGGTGAAGTATTTTGTGGTGACTATGAAAGAAATGGTATAGTCGCATTGTTAAAATGGGTAAGGTTACATCACTACAGGGAAATGGAAAAGTTCCCTATTGGTAATTGTCAAGCCTGCAAATGAGTGGGTACGATGCACTGATTCCTCAGAAAATAAAGAAATAAGCCAGCAAGACGGTTGAAACGGTTCCATTAAGATGAGCGGCTAGTCCTCATGGACAGTGGAATGAGCAGAGATCCGAACTTGAAGATATTTCCAGCTAATAAGGAATTTAAATCTTCAATTTCTCCTTTTCTAGGGTTAGTTTTTCCGATTTCTATAGAAATTCTCTTCTCCCTAGATCTTATTATGCTTTCTATGAAATTCAATCTATTACGGTAGGGCACACTAGTGCAGATTGAAGTGCGACCAAGGCTTACCTGTAGCATTGATTCGTCCATCATGATTAAGGTCGGCACATTTATAGCCCTCTTTGAGAATATCCATTTGAATTTTGGTCATTTTACGGACATGTTCCTTCCAATGTTCCAAGACCTCTTGGAGTGTCACCAGCTCATCTTTATCTGTGTCTATATCCTGTAATAATGCGAACCTACTCCCCTCAAATAAAATGAAATTCTATAAGAAAAGCCTTTCAGGCAGATGGGTTTGTTTTCCTTAACTCGGATGAACCGCATTGTTTTTCATTAATCGTTGAGTCCCTCAGACCGTGGAGGGCTTGGCGAAAAACAAATGGTCATAATTGCTATAATTACGGCCGAAAATAACAAACAATATCAAACAATTGCGAAAAAATCAATTAATATACATAAAGTGTAAACTGCTGAGAAAGATTAGTTCAAGAACTGTCAAGGTTCAAAAAATAGTGGATATAGTGGAATAGTGGATACTGGAAAAAGAAAGCGTACATGATCTCCAGAATAACTGATAGGACTTGGTTCTGTTTGAATTCTGGAATGGAGAGGAAAAAGGAGGAGCCCGAAAGACAGTTTCATCTACTTTTTGTTGGGATTGATTTCAAAAGTGACCCTAGATTTATTCTTTTTTTCTCTAAGTAGAACTAATTTTCTTCCCCGAGTGAAGTCCCCCTCAGAAAATCGAAAACAGGCTAGCCTGCTTTGTTTGCATAATCATTCCTTCGAACTGATCTCAAAATGGATTTCCCCCAGTTAGAGAGCCTGGATGAGGTTCTCCCTGGAGATTCCAGCACCATATTCCACAAAGAATTATGAGACTTAATTTCTGTTGGAGCTGTAGTAATTCATGTTCATTATTTAATACCTGTTTTGCTACGCACGCTAATACGTGCACCACATGCCCACTACCGCTTACTTACGACTTGTTAGAGGACCAATATGAACAGTGTCGGTTGACTTCCCATTTCATAACTGTTTCCTCACCGAACTCATTTGACATTCACACTCTTCGTCGTGCCCACGTGACTTTCTGAAGAACGCACAAACGGGCATGCAAAAAGGCACACAAAATTACTGTTTTAATAATAGAGACAGTCGGACCGCCCGGCTAACACCGGGCTTCCCTCATTCTTACGATAGAGTTGTGATACACGGCAAACAGCACTCTCCTTCTTTCGAACGAATGATACTTTTTGGAAATAGGGTCTGCAAAACATATTCAAAATGTGCCGATGCCTATGCCTCTGATTAGAATCTGTCTGTCTCGATCCGTCCCTGTTGATTTTAAAAATGAAGACCTATCAAACTTAACTGCATTCAAAGCCTTGAATGGTGCTTACAAATGTTGTCGAGCCATAATATTACCATTATCAAATGTCTTCATGAATGTAGCTCCTTTTCTCTACAGATGCATTAAATGAGAATCCAAAATTGTTAGCGGTCGGATAAGTTTTGCCATGAATGATATCAAAGCAAAGAGAGACCCTGATCCTTCATTGAATCGCAAACTTCGCTGGGTAGCGGTCGTAAGCAAGAAGTGAACCAAATTTCATAATCGGTTACCCTTTTTGTCAAACGAAACATATCAAAGAATCAAAGCTAGGTCGTGAATAACAAAGGCGCTAAGATTCGATTGGTGATTGGATCTTGTTCTCCAAGGCCTATTCTATCGTCAGTGCTCCTATCATCCCCTCTACTCCTGCTGGTTTTGCTCTCCAAGTCCACGGGATCAGGAATAATGGATTTTCGCTCTGGCATTTATTTCGCACAAATCCCGCCTTCAGTGGGCGTGGTCCGGTGTTCCCACCTACCATGGGTGGTCCCATCCTGCCGCCTGTATTCCTGCAAAGTTTGAACGCTCTAGGGCCAAATTAATAGTTTTGGCACAAACCTCGCCCCTGTGGCCCGATCCTGCCACCAAACATTAGTGTTTCCACCCTGCCTCGGGTACTTTCTAATGAATTTTAACTCTCTAGGTTCACAGGGACACGGAATATAATTTTCCCCTGAAACATTTATTTTGCACAAATCCCGCCCTCTGTGGGCAGGGTCCGGTCCCGCCACCCACCATATGTGTTCCTATCCTGCCGCCTGTGCTCCTGCCAAATTTGAACGTCCTAGGTCCAGGGAGACAGGAGTTATGAATTTCCGTACAAACAGACAGACAGACGGACAGACGGACGGACAGACAGACGCGAGCGCTTTATATAAAGTAAGGATAAGTAAATTCAGTAGATAAATAAATAAACAAATAAATGAATAAGTGAATACAACACTTACATGAAATTCCTTGACAATAGATTTGTGAAGTTTCTGATTTACAATGGTCGAGGACGATGCAACCATAATGAGTAACAGAGGGTAAATAATAACAGCGCAGTGGCAAGAGGTCATCTGGCAAGTACAGTTATGAAGAGATATGTCATTGTAACAAATCACTGATGAGAATTTTTTTTTGGGAAGAAGGAATTTCTACAGAAAAAAATCCCAAAAAAGATATATATATATACTTTTATTTTATTTGAAATATAATAACGGTGCATTTATAAAGCATTTTTATTAATAGATGTGAATCACTTTCCTGAATTTTTTTCCTGAAAATTCTGCTTCATATCTTGCGAATCTATTGTCAAGGCACGTGTTTATGAAAAGTTCACTTTTCAACCTCTAATCAATATATCCGAAGCAACTCATCATATTCTATTAATTCCCCTTTTTCGTTCAACTGATAACCACCCACATAAGGCCCTAGACACCTAACATCCGACCTAATATGAACCCAAAACTTCATATACAATCTTATAAGCATCTAGCATTTCAGCGGTTGGCAGTGAGCAATCAAGTGCGTGGCTCATTCTAGCAGTGCGAAGTAAAATTAAAAAAACTAAAAATGTAAAAATTAAGTAAAGTAAAAGTAAAATTTCAAATATTTTATCATTAGTCCTCCAGCGGCCGAAATCGTCAAGTATGAACGCGAGGAAAAAAGGTTCAACAGAATATGCAAAATGAACTGAGTTGTAAGTAGACTTTGAGACCGTTGACGATGTTGTGACTTTGTCATATTGATGGTTAATACTGTGATTGAAATGATGAAGAATGCTATCGAATCATTTGATAAACAAAGTGATGCTGCCTGATTTTTACACTGCCACTACTCTACCGAACCTATCACAGGGTTAGGTAGAACAGGGAAGCCCACGTGAGAAGACAAAATAGGAGAGAAACTCTTGAAGGTGATGGGTATGAGACGGAAATAGCAACTGGCGCCAAAACAATCTGTAACGATGGATTGGCAGATCAGTCAGTACTAGGGCAGGAGGCCACATTACAGCGGGACCGTACCGAATATTACAAAAATACCACAAATTAAGCATATTTTGCTCAAAATGTCATGCATTTTGGACAGACTTTCATCTTCGACAGAAATTAGGCATCATTTGATGTTTGTCCCAATTGGAGGTGAAATTGTTTCGACGATATGGGAAAGGTGCTGCAGAACCCGTCTAAAAGAATGAAATCAGTGACTTGGGTACCCCACTGTAGCCATTGGCTAGAGTGGAGTACGCAGTCCCTTTTTTTCGCATATTTTTCTACCATCGGGAATGCCAACGAATTGTAAACCGGCTCGACCGCCGCTAACGTCACCGTGTCACTTTCCGTTGGAACTGCTTGCCTTTCTCGTTCCAGCTATTTTTGGTTTTTCAATCAATTCCATTTCGACTTGATAAGCTCTAAAATGTAAGCCGTCCTTTCTCTTTACAACTTTCAGTACGAACTTGGAATTGACATATTAGCAGCGAACGTACACATAACTGAAGCCTCTTCAAAACTTTGATTGAGAGTTAGAAGAGCGGATGGAGGCGACGCATTATCATATTGTAATATGGCACGTTTATACTATGGTATTTCTTCCAGTTCTTGTTCGACCTTTTCCTGACCTAATATGAACCTTACCGCCTCTCATTCCCGTCACATGGCGAAAACAAGACGCCGGCCTGATCCAGTCGACATCATCACGAGAGACGGACAGTACGAACGGTTTTGTGTAATCGATCCGCCGCACGCGGCTGTCGCGGACCATTTGCCTCGTCATAGCAGTTCTAGTACTCTTAATAGAGCTCAATCGCTATGCGGTTATTACTTTAGGCACTGTTCTACTGATAGTTCTTTTACTCCGAGCAGCTAGTATCAAGGCTAAATAGCCTACGCTTAGCGTTCTAAACTTCTTTCCAACCCGAAGAGATTTTGGAAGAATAGGCGTAAAGTAAACCCCGAAAAGTATCCCAAAGGTTAAATCTCAATGCCACCATTTACAAGAACAATATTTTGGGATAATTCTGGGTCAGGGGACTTAGACGCAACAGTTCCCTCGACTAAAGCACATTGAATGCAGCTAAGCAAATCAAAATGGCGGCTAGACTTTTTTTTGTGACAGACGTTAGTTAACAAACAGCACACAGCCAAATTCACAAATATTTTTATTGAAAACCGTACAGGCATAAAGGCACAACAAAGACGCACTTCTACAGCTTAATCACAATTTTCAATCAATTTTATGTAAACAAACCTAGAACTCTTTTTATTCATTTGTCACTCGACTTCAAGTGAAGGAAAAAACAATAAAAATCAATCAAACAACAGATCTTTCGGCATGCCTATACTAACTAGTCCGGTTTTTACTAATTTTCACTTATGCTTAACATTTATTATCACATATAATTAGCAATCAAGTCTCTAATACCCATGTGAAAGCCCCGATAAGGAACGATTCAAGAATTGCTAGCTACTAATGGATGAACCTTTACGGATTGTACCAATCTAGAAATAAAAGCGTGAAGGTGATGACGATTATACAGAATAGTACAACCACACGTCGTCCTGCTGAATTACTGATCGCCTGAAACATTCATTTCATGACATTTCACAACCAAAACTGCCCTCTCCCCGACCCATTCTTTCAAGTTAAAGGCACAGTTCAAGATAAAAATGCTTTCTATGACTTCCCCTAGGATTACCAAGCGGCCCCTAAGGGTAATACAAAGGACGCTGTCGGGACGAAAAACTGAATAGATGGGACAGAATATGGACCCCATTACCAAATTCGCCGACGTAAACGATAGGCTGCTTTCATAGTCCGCAGGCAGGCGCGCAGGCGCGCTGGCGCGCAGGCAGGCGCGCTGGCGCGCTGGCGCGCAGGCAGGGGCGCAGGCAGTGCTAGGGGGGAGGAGGGAGGCAGACAGTGTAAGGCAAACAGTCCACGCCCCTTCGAAGGTTGTTTGTTTTCAACCCCTCGAAGGGGCGTGGATGTTTGCCTCACACTGTCTGCCTCCCTCCTCCCCCCTAGCACTGCCTGCGCCCCTGCCTGCGCGCCAGCGCGCCAGCACGCCTGCCTGCGCGCCAGCGCGCCAGCGCGCCTGCCTGCGCGCCAGCGCGCCTGCGCGCCTGCCTGCGGACTATGAAAGCAGCCATACCGACCGATGATGTGTCAGATGAGCCTCGAGGGTATTCAAGTTGCGCTATTCGCACCAGGATCCTTACTTACGCTACTCACAATGACACACATTATAGCTGTCCAAACACCCGTTCGACTTCATTTTCTGGTCTTATTCTCGATCAGCGCCTTTTTAACGACTTTTTAGAGGCCTTTTACCCTTTGGAAACACCTATTCGCATGTTTTCTTCCCCTCCATCGCACTATTTTCGATCTTCGCTTTCATTTTCGTCATAATCTGGATAACCCAAAATGATCGTGAACTGTGCCATAAACTGTTACCCAGTCACACTACCTGGCGGATCCATTCATTGCCATCCTTCAAATTCTCTGACGTATGCAGCGCAGCTTCGTTGATAATCTCAATATCCTTCTCCTGATCCATTATCTTAAAAGTGAGAACATATTCGTCAGTAACAAGCAAAATATGTCTCTCTTACCATGCAATATTATATCAACAGTCAGTAATCATACCTTTTCGGCGAACGTTTCCTGAAGTCGTTGAATTTCGGAGATCTGCGTTTCAAGTCCCTCAATTTGGGAATGCATATGGGTATATCGCTCGTACAAGGTTTCATTTTCAGCCATCAACTGAGTACGTTCTTGAGGTGTTAGGGAAGAATCAAGGTCTGCAATGTATTTTATGAATATGCATTAGAAAAGTCTACTCCTGACAATCACACCCTTCCCTCAGATAAGGTGTCCCCTTGAATATTCTGCTGAGAATCAAGAACCTAAATGGCACCTTCTTCATTATGCTTCTGCTCCAAATCGAGCGTAGCCGCACCCAAATCCCATCCATCATGCGAAACGCCATCAGGTTTATCGTGTGGCAGCACCGACTCAGCTGCCAAATTGACGCCTTTCTGGGCGTCATCTGTAATTTGGATAACTAGGATAAAGCAAAAATAAATGGATAGAAGCGTCTACTACAGTGCAATGGTACTAATAGATTACAGGTTATTAAGGCTGCTCAAAACCAAAATTAGAATCTTAAATATAGAAGGTTGAAAGCCTTTTGGCGTAGACCAGTTCGTTGTGCGATGCGCCCGCCCCAGCATTGACGTGGTGATGACTGAATTAGCCTTCTTTCCCTGATCGGGTGTCAAGGCGGGATTCGATCCCAAGACAATACGAGTGAGCGTATAGCGCAACATTTGGCACATTGCCATCTCAAAAAACTGCATGAACTGTGTAATCTACTCAGCAGCTTGATCTGCTTCCTCTTCGTTGGTATGTTCATCTAACCGCCCACAAATAATTGGCACTAATCGGTCTTACAAAGGTCTTCCTTCCGTAATTGTAGAAGTCGCCCGCCTTGTACATTGGCAGCCAGCCACCCAATAAGATGTAGGTCTCACAAGAGTCCAAGTTCCTGAAGCGTACGTCAAAACAGGAAGGACAGCAGTGTCGAAAAGGTGAGCATGGAGCCGGATGTTGTCTTCTTCACTACTCCCTCAATATTCTTGAATGCTCCTCACACCCTCGTTTCCTTCTGCTCAGCTCCCGTGCTAGGTCGTTCATCATATTGACTTCTCGGCCTAGATACACGTAACTAAGGCATTCAGAGATGGAGCAGCACCAATCCGTTTCTCATGAACATCGTCTACGCTAAGTTCGGCCTCAAGCCAATCTCTCCACAAGCGCTATTGAATCCGGCCAGCCACTTTCTTCATTGATATCTCCTTTGGCGGTTAATCTCGACGACGACAAGTGAGGATCCCTTTAAATCCAGATTTATTGGGGTTTATTATTATACGTGCTCTGGCTTCTTACATCATATGTGACGATGTGACAAGAATCTCACCTAACCATCATCACCTGATCTGAGTCCCTTTTATAAATTAATTAGTTTTTATTCGTAAAAAACTATTTTATAAAATTTTATTGAATTAAAAATTTTTACAAAATAAAATAAAAGAAGAAATAAAATAAAATGATTACACTTACGATGCCCTCTCCTTCTGAACTGGATGTCGGGCGAAAAAGAGCGAGCGAAGACCATCTCTGGATTATTAGCTTGTTTTTCTTTATCTCGTTTCTGCTTCGCTTCAACGAGATTGTATAGACGTTGCACTTTCTGCTGTTGTGCAGCATTCCGTACACGAAGAGCTCTGAAGAAAAATATTAAATTATCGCGCAAGACCAACTCCAAATTCTATTGCGAAAAAGATCATTTCACATTTGGATCACCCTTTCCTTCGTAGGAGCTCCCTGAACATACTCAGCTAGTCATCATCCTCCACTTTCATTCTTTCGAAGAGATGACAATCTCCTCTTGAGTAGCGCCACGCAGCCCATATTTAGTGAGATATTGCGAAAAAATAAGAGTAAAATTAAAAATTGAAATATTTATTGCTTTACACTAGACTTCGATGAAATCGGCCTATGTACAGCCTAGTAGGCTACATAGAAATTTGGAATAAAACAACTTATCTCATGAGAAAAAATTTTCGATGCCTTCAATCGAGACGAATGTGAGATTCGATCTTCAGATTGAGCGACCGGAAAAAGCGCCCCCCCCCCTCTCTTCCCTATTACTACCTTGTCTATGTTCATATTTTCCGCGGAAAACTAGTAAACAAAGGAAAAGACAACAGTGCAGTAAAAAAAATCGAAAACCCCCCGAGTTATGCAATAGCGAGTTGCTCACTGTCCTTGGACAACCACATAGCTGAGCGACTTACGCGAGACTTGCAGGTACGATCCAATATTCATGATTGTATCACATTTTTCCCATGCATGTTCACTATCTACGGACCCCAGAAAAAGAAATCCTACCCAGTTCCGTCCTCTAAGGCATCAGTTTCCACGCAAAAGTTCAAAATCATGCACGGCTAATTTCTCCTCGAAATTTCACTTTGAAAACTCTCTCCCATGGGACATGGAAAGTGCACTAATCATCAGACACCACCTTAAGAATTCACTGCTTGAGCTGAGTTGATCAGGGGTAAATTGTATTAGGTTGATGCATAATTATTGCGAATTTTTTTCAGCGAATTTTATTGAAAAGAAGCATGAAAATATTTAGCAAATACATGTTCGAATAATTACTCCAGAACGTATTCACCTCTATATCCGTCTATATCAAGCAGAGCTTCCCATTTTCTAGAAAGCCGGATTTCACCTGCGAAGAAGTTTCGGTCCTTGAAGGCGATCCTCACCTTCACATCGGCCACCAAGTCATCCATTTCGCCGTAAGGCCTGTTTGCTAGCCAATCTTTCAACGAACGGGTGACGTGATAACTTATAGGGTTTCTGCGGGTCAATATGGCAATTTAGGAGCAAATCCCAGTCTTCAGTTGGCTTTGACTGACAATTCCATCGGGAAAAAGCTGATTGAGATCGCGTAATGAGTGTGCCACCTTCCATCATTTCTCGAAGTAATAGAGCATAACGTGGCGAGTGAGAAGGTGACTTTCTAGACATATTTCTATGAAGGAAAGCGAGTAGCTTATTTCTATAAAAATCCCGACTTCGATATTGAAATTGTATGGAAAGAAAAGAAGCCGCGAAAAAGTCGCAGTAATTATGCATCGACCTATCAAAAAGGCAGAAAGGCACAAGGAGGACCGCTTTGTGTCAAATGACATCTCGAAGGAGAAAAAGAGTTTCATAACATTTATTTTATGGCTATTTTAAGAATACATAGAAGTAGTCATTCCGTCTTCCCATTTCTTTAAGGCTATTGAAGTGAGCCAGCATTGGATATCAATCATCCGGGTCGAAATGTGAAGTTAGATTTCGAAGCCTTTTCCTTTCACCCCACTTACGTAACCAACTTATATGCCGTTTCCTTCCTCTCTACTTTACGACCTCTAATGCCACAGCACGACACTTTGACCGCTACCATGAAGAACCTAAGCATGGCTTCCAGAAAAAAATTTCTAGCAAAGATTTTAAATACATTCAGAAATCTGAGTTAACAAATAATCCCAGACCTCCTCATCTCTAATCACAAAAGCTTTGACATTCTCTACACCCTACATATCCCACAGAAAAAGGACGAGGCACCTTTTTTCAGCAAGCGCTCGACCCCATTAGTGTTGTAACCAATACAATCAAACCCCGCTGGATTCTGAAAATACCCAGTAGCTTCGTATTTAAGTTGGATGCGTTTTCTCGGCATAATTCTCCTAACAACTATGGCGCTCGTTCCTATCTTGCCTGGACGTTCGTAATGGCTACTTGTCCTATCCTATACGAGCACTCTGTTCTTGCCATTAGGGCCAAATCTTTTTATCTGACAGGTGACCAGATACCTATCGGATAGCGAGAATTTCCAAAAAAATGTAAAATCCAGTTCATAGACATAGAAATTTGTCACCAATGACAGGCCCATTCAAGTCACTGTGAAGGTCCCAAATACAATCACTTTACAGTAATGAGTAGAAGTTGTGTACATGGCGCACCCTGGAAAATTTCGTTCAACACCGAGCAACTTCTACTAGGTGAGATCGAGTTAGGAAACGCAATCTACATATATACTGCTCTATTTAGTACATTAGTAGTGTCGCGCCAACTCTCCATGCTTTGTTAGCGGTGAAATGGCACTGAATGTTGAAGCGTACGGCGGAAGGCGTGAAAAAGATGTTGCAAATTGGCAATATTCCAAGGCAAAGTCTAAATGGAGCCGCTCCCAGCTCTCAGTGAAGTCATTGAACTCGAAAATACTAACTAGCCAGGCAAAGAGAAATATCTCACCTCATGTCCGTTACAATTTTGGCAATGCGTTTCAGTTGAGTGCTCAGCAAATCGGCGACAACAGACAAATGTTTCTTCTCCTCTTTAGCCGTAAGCAAATCCCCTGCGGTTTGTGAAGAAAATCGACGAATTGCGAGACCGAATTGAGATAGCGCCTAAAATGAAGGAGCTGAGCAGTTAATAACAGTCGAGCATGAAGATGAAAATTTTTTAAAGACCTTCAGCTTATATAGGAACAATGACGTTGAAAAGCATTCCCACTCACAGATTGAAAGGACAGACTACGGAAGCGTTATGCCTAGCTCTTAGGGCAAAAAAAAGCAGCGAGTTCAGGCACCACCTCTCCACCTTATTCTGGGAGGGTTATGGCTCCAGTTTGAAGCGGAGGTTCAGTTAATCAGCGAAAAAAATCATCATCATTCATCACTATTTGAAATCAAAAGGAAACTTCCCAACCATCCAACCACCCCAGATTTTCGAAAAAGTGTTGGTGAGGGTCCTTATGAACTTAATCCCGTTACCGACTTCCTGGATGTCTCCGAAAGATAAAGATAAAGATCGAACAGAGGACTGTTAACAAGAAATAGGTGAAGACAGAACATAGTAGTAAAAATAAAAGAAATTCTGAGCTCACTTTCTCGGTATCTCTATCAAACTCGTCTCTATCCGATTCATTCATCGTAGGAGCCGGAGAATTGAATGACAAATAGTCACGACGTCGATTTAGCACTACCTAAATTATTTCATACACCGAAAACTGCTATGGCTAGAAAACCCTTTGAAAAGATCATACCTGCCGAAATGCAGCCAAATCCTTCCCAAGAGTAAATGCATGGGCTGCCATTTTTTTGTAAGCGAGCGATACGCTTGGATGATCTGAACAGCAACGAATGCCATTTTATTCAATAGAATAATTCTATCAAAAAAAACTG
The DNA here is from genome assembly GCA_000469685.2 of Haemonchus contortus. NCBI lineage: Eukaryota > Metazoa > Nematoda > Chromadorea > Rhabditida > Trichostrongylidae > Haemonchus > Haemonchus contortus. The sequence goes on along the minus strand of LS997566.1, from coordinate 7,577,802 downwards.
CATTAACTCTTGTCTATATTGAAATCAACATGCTAGTAAATCTCCTTCGTCAAACCAAAAGTAATGGTTAATACCAGAATTTCAGCCCAAGTTACGTCAAAACCAAGATAGCAGAATCTTTGTCTTACAGGCTGGCGATTTGACTCTGTTGCCCCCTTCGCGATCAATCCGTAACATTAGCTAGTCAAGTCTATCTGCCCTCTACTTTCCCCTCCGACAAGGGCTCATGATCAAAGGGTTGCGCTACCAGATTAATTCTGCCATCATGGCTTCAGGAGAACTTCCCAGATGTGACTGGTCTCCGTGCTTATGTTTTGAAGAAAATCAAACCATACTCTAGTTGCTACTATGGTTCCTACCTGGCTTTCCTGCGCCATTCTCTTCAACACCTTGACTTATAAGCGTTTTTACGTGAGCCCTGAAATACGGTGTCCGGTCTGTTGGCATTTCGAGACCCACTCGAAAGATCCTGATGCTGGATCGACGAATGAATCCTACATATAACATGGTGAGTTCTCCATTCAAAGAGGGTTTCACAAACCACAGACAGTTCTCTCTAGGAAGAAAGCATAAACCGCCATCGGACTGTATCTTTGTTGCAAACAAATGGGAACAAACCTTTATTGGAATCATATACACGATCACGACTATCGACTACTACCATCAGATATTGTGTATGAAAAATCAAAACGTGGAAACATCGTCAAGGAGAGCCGACTACGAACCGATAGTACGTAACTACATAAATATAATAAATTATGTATGATTGAAAATATTTCTGGAATAAAACATTGGTGCATGATGAGGAACTTACAACGTCTCATAACATAGACTGAACATTATTGTAGGACAATACTACCTAAACTTTGGGTAAAACGAATATATTTGAACATATTATCAAACGGACAGTCAAGAAAAACGAACATATTCGCCTACGAGAAGAAAAAGCATCATTGAACACAACCTCATTTAGGATAATATTCAGTTACCAAAACTGAGGCCTGTCAAAAACGTTTAGAATGTAAGCGTGACGACGGTTTAGCAGAATATAGTTGCAGCGGATGGGCAGCATTATACAACACATTCGTCCACGTTTACTTTCCACCTGCCCACAGAACAATGATAATGATCAGGATCACTGTGATTGCGCACATTATAATCATCATTTTGATGTTCTTCCACCAGTATTTTCTCTTGAGTGTTGCCGCAGATTTCTCAAATTGGGACGCTCCTTCCTGAAATTCTCGGTTTTAATTATTCAACGCATCAGACCCGAATGAATTGAAAAAGATGGAATGAAGCTGAACCTGCAGAGCATCGGCACGGTCGTCAAGTTGAGAGAGCTTCTGATCACGTTCCAGCACTTTTTCTACGTTCACCTGTGATACCGCAATCACAATACAAAAGTTGATTCATAATCATTTCAATCAATAACAAGCACCAATAAATAAAAGTTCAATTAATGACACTTTAACTATTAATTTTACATCAAATTTCCCGAAATGTCGTGACGATAAGGTACAGTTTTAAGAAACTTAGAACGAATCGTCAAAATAGTCATACAATATCCCTCCTCTCCTAGTTCAGCACTTTATCCGTTAGCTCAAATTTTAAGCATGCATAAAGAAATTAGATCTAAAGTTCGAATCACGGGTGGTACAGTACCTTCATAATTCCCACTACTTCGTCGACCTGTGCCTGTGTTTGCTGAAGGCGTTTGTTAGATGGTCGTGGTCCCTGACTACCTCCGGCACCAGCAGCCGCTGCATCTCCTTGGCCTAAATAAAGCTTTCAGTATTTGCTAGATTTTTCTTTTTCTATATATTCATAAGTACAGGACCGAGATTACACATAAAACAGAATTAGACAAAAATAACAAAGAACAATTTGCGTTGTATCAATGCAAGAGTACCAGCGGCAACAAACTGATTGTAAGTAGCTTATGACCCTTTGTATGCATATCATATAGTATTTGTATTTATTAAACAATGTTTGCTGGTATGATTCAGAATCTACGAAGGCGTGAGTCTTAATTAAAATTAAGCAGAAAACGAAATTCCAGCTTTGCTTTGTTCGTATTAGTAAACAGCAGCAAAACGATGGGTCAAACACTCAAGGCATGCATTCAAGAACAAAACTAACACCCCTTTTCTAACCTGCTGTCAAGCACCAAAGAATTTTGAGATTGATAAAAATTGCAAAGAAAGAAGAAAAGACATTTCGTTACGATAGTATTAGCACCTCCGATTCCCCTGCGTTGGTCCCAATGTAATAAAATGCCGTCGTTCCCACCTTGCTCAACTTCGGCAATGGTAACTAGAGGGTTTTAGCGGTACCACGTATACTCAACAAAAGCAACCTACTAGGATCCACCGCAACAGGGGTATCTACTTCCAAGTCCAAAATTTGCTACGCAATGCTAGTAATCCCAATTTTCCGCTGCAGCTGTTCATTCTCAAAAAAGGGGCTTTCAGAGACAAGGTGATAACTGCATTTGCCATCGAAGGAAGCAATGTAGAGGGGCCAATAAGTAGGTAATAGTTCGATTACCCCGAATAAGGATTCCTTTACGGCAAGACGGTTTTCGTTGAGGAATGGAACAACAGCTTGGTATTAGAATTGATTTGAGAAGTAAAGATCCTACTTACTATAAAGCGCTTAGTCTGTCTGTCTGTCTGTCTGTCCGTCTGTCTGTCTGTCTGTCTGTATGTCTGTCACGAAATTCCTTAGCTCCTTTAGATCTGCCTGGAGAGACCGGGTCAAGTGTGGGATGGGTGGGCCAGGTCTCGAGAAGTATAAAACACACACCAGCTTGGCGGAGCCCCGCCCACAGTGGGCGTGGCGTGCCTCGAAATGAGCCCTACCGAGGACCATGATTTCAAATTCAGCCACAAGACGGCCTCAAAATTGGGGTTTAAAGGTGGCTTGAGGTGTGCATTGGTAAGTTAGATCGAACTGGGGAGACCCACCCCCGATGGGCGGGGCGTTCTTCAAAACTGCAATGCTTTATTAAAACATTTATAACTCGGTTTGGAGAAAGCCTACAGAGCAGGAAAAAGTTGATGTGGGAGGAACATTGTCGGAGGTGTCTCCAGCAGAAATGACGTCAGCGGAGGCCCGCCCACAATGGGCGGAGCGTGCCTCGAAGCTCACATCCCTTCTTACATTTATATACGAAAATCCATAATTCCGGTTCCCATGCACGTAGAGAGTTCAAATTTGGTAGGGGTACAGGCGTCATGGAGGCAAAACTCATGGTGGGTGGCAGAACCAGACTCCACCCACAAGGGGCGTGGTTTGTGCGGAAATTCATAACTCCCGTCCCCATGGACCGAGAAAGTTCAAACTTGGTAGGAGTACAGGCGACAGGATGGGAATACCTATGGTGGGTGGCAAGACCGGACTCCGCCCACAATGGGCGGGGTTTGGGTGAAAATTCATAATTCTGTCCCAATGGACCTAGAAAGTTCAAACTTGGTAGGAGTACAGGCGCCATGGTGGCAAAACGTATGGTGGGTGGCAGAACCAGACTCCGCCCACAAGGGGCGGGGTTTGTGCGGAAATTCATAACTCCCGTCCCCATGGACCTAGAAAGTCCAAACTTGGTAGGAGTACAGAAACCACGATGGGGAAACTTAAGGTGGGTGGTAGAACCAGACTCCGCCCACAAGGAGCGGGGTTTGTGCGAAAACTCTTAACTCCTGTCCCCATAGACCTAGAGACTTCAAACGTGTTAGGAGTACAGGCGACAGGATGGGAATACTTATGGTGGTGGCAGGACCAGACTCCGCCTACAGGAGGCGGGGTTTGAGCGGAAACTCATAAATCCGATAAAGGTCTATAATGAAAATCAGCTCATGCGGCTCCGTCTCTCATGGCTAGAGCCCCTAGCGCGCGCGAGAGCGTGCGTAGCCGCCTGGTACGTAAATAACAACCGTAACTTACCGAGTCATGGCATCCTTAGGCCAATAAGCAAACTTAACCCTATCAAACCCCAATTCTTTGAATACTCTAATCAGAAAAAAATAGTTTCACAATCAATATTACCTTCCATTTCTTATTGCGGAGTTGCGTAGAAGATGCAACACGAACAGGAGGCACTTGAACCTGGAAAAAACCGAATACACTAAAGAAGAGGTTGCCTTACAATAGCCCGACGATATCATAAGATTACACCGAAAATAAGCAAAAGGAACCGAATAGATTCTAGCAAACAAGATGGAGAAACAGCAGCGACGATAAACACACACTTAGGAAGCTCTTGAAAGCCATGCATAAGAATAGAGGTCTTCCTTGGGACAATAAACGGCATTCATATAAAATTGCATTGCATTAATATAACGGGCTGACAACTTTGACGTAGAAAAACATAAAGAATCCAATAATAATTAGGTCAAGGGAACCTTTGCCTTATAAGCAGCATGTACTGAAGAAGTGAAGGAAGTAGAACGCGATTCAAAGAACGGGAAATGGCTTTTTCCGGTGAATGTGACATAAAGGCGAGTAACAATGACGAACTACATTTTTAAGTGAATACCTGAAAGAGCAACTCTAGTGCAGATTAACTAGAAAGTATGGGAAATCGAAACATATTATTCATCACTTTGACTGAGAGTCAACGGCGGGATGCAACAGGAGATTATAGGGTTGGATTTTCTTCTCTGACGCACGCGGCTTTGACAACAGAGTAACGAAGTCAATTCCACTAATAGCGAAACGACGGCGGATGAGAAAGAAAACCTTTTAGTATTTAATCGCACATATCTTCACCATAGTAACAAAACCACAGCCGCAAATCTGGTGATGAATTAGAATTAGGAAAATGCGCCATAATCAGGATCTGAAGAGAAATATGATCTAGCGGGAATATGTAGGAGTACAATGTGGAAAACCTGGTAGAAGACGATAACCATAGCCTCATCGTTGTACATTACCTGGGAAAGTCGATGAGAAAATATGGGAGAAACCATAAGGAAAAGTCCTGTTAAATCCCACTGTTCGCTAGTCGTCCACAAGAGAAGAATGAGCATAATACTCAGTTTGCCAGTTAAAAAAGACCTGTGTCCGACAAATAATCCAAAGTGCGTCATTTTGTGATCAATACTAATAAACATGCAAATTGTTTGATTCGCAACAAAATCTTTTGCCATTCCGATCAGAAAAGCTTTTAATGGAAGGGTATGAAATTGCTCTACAGCACGAATCGTGTAGGAAAAGAGGGCAGCGTTTGTAACGTATACGAACGGAATCGACATGTGGGGGAAAGGGGCAAACAACCCTGACTCATGCTATTTCATCACGTGTGGCCCGATCGGTACACTTTGGAATGTTAACAGAGTGAAAAGGCAAAAACAACCTGTCCCGAAGGCGACTAGTGGTGGCGACGAACCTGATCGCAACAATAAAAAGTACGGATGTGCTAAAGGTTTCGCTTCGATACTCTGGTCACGATTCTAGCCTCAGTTCATTTGAAAGAAAAAAGAAATTCGGTATCTAAATAGCATTCAAAAAACCCGACGTTGATAGAGCAGTTGATCGATAACAAGCGAGGGCCAATTAATGTGAAAGCGCTAGAGAAATTGGCCACGATGCTTCAATGACAACGTCAATAGGCTCATACTCCATGAGTTCCAGAACTTCTTTCATCAAACTCCATAACGCCTACGCAAGAATGGACAACAGTTAAGCAGAATCACTGCTCTGTGCCAAGTCACATGCTAACGACAGTACACATGAACTAGAACTTGGTTTACTGGCAATCACGCACTTGACATTCAATGAGCTTCTACAGACGCATCCATAAGAGTAGGGTAAAAAATCGAAGGCATGCACATGATGAAAAAACTGTCAAAAATTAAGTGAAATGACTTTTGGTGTAGTATCATTGTAACCGAGTCCATTCTAATGGTTAAGAGGACTCAAAGTAAGCTCGCAATTCCTGCCAGATCTCAATCAGTATAACAGAGGGATATACTGAAAATGCAAATTAAAAATGATGAAAATATAGATAAAGGGGGTCGTGCGTTTGTGCACCCTCGTCCACGTCCTCTCAGTGGATAGTATCCCGACGCCAATTCCTTCTGGTCACGGTTAACTCCAAGGCGTTGGCTCAAAATTGTTTCTAAGCACCACGACACGTTTCTGGGAATGCGAAGCCAGCGCCCCAACCCTCTCTGCTCTCTAGCTCCCAGCGCTGAAGGAACGGAGCACATTGGATTGGCTCCCTCCATCAACTTTTCGTCGTTGCAAGTCGCTCTGCTGGGATAGGCAAAAGAAAAATGTCTCGCTGTGACGCATGTGCACGCGTGCGGCAATCAATACAGTGCTTTTATTGCGTCAAGACCGAACTTACATTCCATAGTATGTCGCGGTATTTTCGCTCACTTATCGATTACCCCTACCATGGTTATTAATGATGACCAGTTCTTGTTAGTATTCTTTCACAAAATCTGAACATGGGAGAGATTGAAAAAAAATCGTGTTAAAAGAAACGATGACAATGCTACGACAGAAAAAATAAATCAACTCTGTTCAACTGTTCATGGGAGCTTCTTTGCTCCATTCCAACCTTGAGCAACACAGCAATTCATTTACGTGGTACTATATAACACAAACCAGAATCGATTTCTAGAAGAAGGAGAAGGGCAGTTTACCAGGAACGAAGGGAATCAGTCAGACTCATACCCGTGCTGGTTGGTTCAAGCGTTATATATCTTCCAATGGCCACAATCGATATGCAAAGATGAGACATTTCTTTTGATTGGCAGCTGCGTTTCCGTAAAAAATAAACATCGCAACCTTTTGGAAAAATATAACTAATCGGAACCTGAACCCCTACCAGTAGCAAGAATAAGGGAAACAAAAATTTTATTATAAGTATACACCGGTGAACACCGCTTCACCAGTTTCTCACAATCGCCTTTCTAGATGTAAAGGCGATTGTGAGAAACCACTGAAGCGATAAGCAAAATGAACTCGCCCACCACTACAAGAACATAAATTCAAGACGGGCACCCGGCTTTTACAGTAACTTCATCGTGAAGTAATATGCAACAGACGCAGAACGGCCATGGACGACACGATCCGTTCTACCGTTCGACATAATCACGTTTCAGTCTGCACCTCAAACCCATCACAAATCGATGCATCGAAAAATAGTGCTCGGCAAGCCCAAATAGACGGTGAGAGACAAAGAAGAGCACAGTGATGGTTGTGTTGCGTCATAACCAGATATTCGAGCCGAAATTCACCATCGGACTACTGTGGAGATAGCTGCCCGTCCCAAATTTCTGTCCTTGTCCCATTACTTTAGAAGTCACTCTTAGAAGGAACCATGAGTAAGCAGCGTTCGTCACCAATCAGGAATCCATGAAAGGGGGAAAAGGAAAAATCGCTTCAAAAACGCAACTTGAATAAACCTCTCCCTAAGGCATGACAGGTGCAACGCCTACGAATGCAAATGTGATGTCGGGTTATGAAATTGCATCTTTCCTCGTTGTAGTTCTTCGATCATCTTAAGTAGCTAATTCACTTCTCAAGTCAGTAACGACATTCCCGTGCAAAAGGAAATTCTCTGCATGACAGCATGTATTGCTGTAATGAACACTCCATGCTCGTGTCGCAGACGGATGAAGGAAAACGCGACTATTGTTTTTGCCATCACATCGCAGTAATTACGACCGAACATGCTTACTTACATTTGTCAATTACTTACTAGTCTAGCCCCCCATTTGACATTCCAACCTGGAATTTGAACAAGGTTCAAAAAGTTGTGAGCATAGTTCTTAGGAAGATGACCATGCACAGAGTGCTGGCGCAAACCTTTTTTTTTAATCAATCGAGGCGAATTTCAACCGTTTCTAGGCAACTCACCTCATTCTGAGGGAGAACAAGCATGAGAAAAAAATGAAAAGCTAATTGAATCCTGCACGTGCTTGCGAGCTAGTCTTACTCAATAATTCAGTCTTTTTTTTGCAGAATTTGTTTACAGCTGGAAACGTGCTCTGACAATAGACTAATCAGCCACATAAAAACAGGCCCTTATGAGCCATAAATTATGTTTTCATTAGCCATTATCGGAAAAAATTAAGGGCCTCTACCATAGACAGCACAACTCAGTGGTCCTAAAAAGGAAAAGACCAAGGAGTAACCGGATACCGTGCTACAAAAAAGCCATATTTCGCACCTGACACTCCCTCAGTTTTGACTATTTGAAAAGTAGTTTTTGTTCAGTTACAAAACGTTAAGTCATTCAACAAAAAGTAGGCTACGATTAAGCTGTTTCCATCATGACCGGAACGTTGCAAAATTTCCGGAGGCGAAAAGAGGAGCACAGCGCTCCTTTCTTCTGATCTTACACATAAATGAGGATCAAATTGAACGAGAAAACTCATTCAAATGGTCCGTCTTTTGCTGAGGAACCGACCAAATAGCTATTAGTGTAAGCAACGAAGTAGTTAATCCCTGAAAAGGAATTGAGAACTTAGCATAGCCTTAGGAGAGAAAGGAGTCTGGAATGTGAATGAATATTAATTTCACGAAACTCAAATAGTGCGTAACGGGAAAACGATGATAGCCCAAAGGCACTCCTGAGCAAAGCAAACGAAAGTGCAGCGGACCTTCACATGCATCTGAAACGTTTCTCCATCTCTGCGCGCAGATTCATATCAAACTAAACATACCACATATTTCAGTGACAATCAATAGAAGGGCCTATATGCCAATGAGAACTACCAGTAAATAGTTCTTCAACCACAGAGAATGTGTCGACAGTAATACCTCTAGTATGTCAGAAGGTCCGAGATACTAAAGCTCGACGTAGTAGAGACTTATACTTTCCAAGAAGATGGCATGAGCATCATCGGAAATTGGGCTAACATCAAATGTCTGTAGCTTCCAGAACGTTTGGGTTGGCCAACGCGGGCCAGATGTGGAACAATAATCTTCTTGAATATATCGATGGTTTGATTACATCGCTGGCCAATCCCCTCAAACATCATTCACGATTTACTGTAGTCTTCTTACATAATGAACGCCGCAAGTATTCGAAAGAAGTGTAATCCATTACCATGCGTGCAGGCGTTTTTCCTTTCCAAAGCCAGTAAATCTACTAAAAAGGCAGTGAGCGATCAAAAGGATCCCAAAGAGCATCAGCAATTCCAAAAGCCGTCCTTAACGACATCATAAACTTGTATGGGCATACTTAAAGAAAGTGATCCCACACGAAAAAACTCACGTTAAAGGGCAGTAGAGAAGGGCATTAAACCGAAGGAGAAAGACCAATAAACAGATGTGGACGATGAATGACATTATAAAGTGCATGCAGTGGTTGCTTGCCAGCGCTTCACTCATTCAATGTGGTCGCAAAGCAGAAAATAGAATTAGGAAAGAGTCTTCAAGGTGTTGTTCAACGTCCTCGAGTCGTTGCCTGCTGCCGCTGACGGAGGTGGGAGCGTTTGACTGACTGGCGGCCAGCCGAGCGGCCTCCAGGAAGAATAATCGATGCCAACGCAGTTAGACACCAGCACGACACACTCACAATCTACTTCTCTAAAATGGCAACTATGAAAAAGAAATTAAGTTTCGTCAAGGTGAAATCTAACCGTGAACGTTTATAATGAGGAATACGGTCGGTATACGATAAGAAAAACGGAGACAACCAGTTTAAAAGGATCTAGCCCACATTGTAACGGAATGCTCACGAAGGTTTGTAAACGAGGCCAAACCTTATAAAAAACAGCGTCTTTCTACCACATTACAATGAAGATGTGATGTAGATGCTGTGAAATACGGATCCATCTCACAAAAACTGCACAGATGATGTCCACGCACTCAAGCACTAGCTACTCTAGCAATGCTTCCAAAGCAATAGCTGATACCGTAAGCAAGACGGGAGACGGGTAGTAGTAGTAGGAACGGTTTGGTGTAATCGATCTGCCGCACGCGGCTGTCGCGGACCATTTGCCTCAATAACAATACATGCCTCAACGTAATAACAATTCTAGAGTTCTTCATACAACTCACTCGCTATGCGATTGTTAATTATGGCATGATTCTACTGTTAGTGCTTTTGTTCCTGAATTTCCTACCTGCCGCTGCATTCCGCTACATTCCTTTGTGCGCGGCGTCTCTCGCCGCGAAGCGACACTTTCGGACCTACTGCGCCACACCCTAGTTACTCAGCTAAGGATCCGCTAAAACGACTTTTACTATACATAACTTGAATAACTAAAATCTTTCTGATCTAAGGACAACGGGCAGTCCCCTCCGCGAATTAAATTAATCACCGAAAATGTTGCTAGCCTTTCGTAATTCATCGATAGAAAAGGGGGACAAATTGAGGTGAAAAACTTTTCAGCGCTTCAATAAATCCCAAATTGCGACAACAACAGTTGCGATGAGATTCAAGCTGTTAGGTACGATCAGCAGCGAAGTTGAGGTATTATTATATTAAGACCCTATGTATGCCGATTCTGTTGCTAGCCTTCAATTTATCACCTCCGACCTCTACTGATAAGCAGTAAGGATGGAAGTGGAGATCAGATGAAAGATGTTTTATATCTACAACCTTCACCAAAGCAGCACAACTCTGGCTACACCCAAGTCGAACAAGTCGAATAACACTTTCAGTCGTGTGTTGTGACAACGGCTTGATGGCGACACAACTAATGAGAACCGCTCAGTTTCTGCAGTTGCCCAACTTTGTTTCTCAACCAAAAAAAAAAACAAAAAGCAAATAAAATGCAATTAAATTTCGCTGACTTGGAAATTCCATAACTAAAGTCTCTTGGGTTTTGTACTTCTTCAACCTTCGAAATTTAATTGCCTGCTTGACGTTCCGTGACTGAAAATTAGCTTTTGTCTGAGTTCTTCAATCTGAGTAAAAGGAAAGTGCAACATTCCAGCTGCGGAATCCATTGTTTCCCTCGAAAATAGAATCTGCGTGGATAGGCCCCGATAGTACTTCACTTGTTGGAATTAATGGAGTTCTCTCCTACGAGTCATATTTAAGGCCGGTATTTCAAAGTGTGAAGTTCTTGACGTAAAATGCCGAAGTTGCAACTCTAACAAAAAAGTTTTCACCATGAGAAAGCAGACAATAAGTGAAGGTTTCTAAGCCATATATTCAAGCTAGGAATATTTAAGCTATTCTCAAGAAAGAACTTTCAAACATTGCATATGATGCATGCAATCACAAGAACCACAATTCCCCACATCAGAGCGAATTCCTTAAAGCTCACAATTCGTGTCGCTCTATTAGTAAGAGTAAGATTACCGGTTTAAGTCTCATGCCAAGCCGGACTTTTCCAAATGCTTAAGAAGTTTTTATTGCAGTGATGTTGCACTTATCTACCTTCCTTTACAGGAAAAACGCAACTCAGGTACACCCTTGCTTCTATGACGGACTTCAATATTATGAAAACGATTTCGTGGATTCCGAAATGAAGACTTTCGTGTAGAAGGAAACCATCAGATGCAGATTACAGTTCAGAAATTTTTGATAGTCTTGTTTAATGGGCCTGCTAGCGATTTCAAAATTGAACTATTTAAGATGGAGATTGGTGTGTGAATAATTAATGACGGATTACAATCATGAAAGGAAATCAATGAGAAGATGGCTGACATCACTTGCCACTGGTGAACGATAGCAATGATTCACAAGAAAGAAGGAGACGGGATCAAAAAAGCAGATGAAAACAGGGACATAGTTGGAGACGAGCCGCTTCAAAAAAGGGTCTTAAGCTGTCCCTTACAAAAAAATGTACGACTTGATGTGTCTGGAAAGCAATCACTCAAGAAGCTGCATACTACGGACTCGCTGTATCATTCAGTGTTTCTTATGTACAGAATATAATAGTTTCCTTAAAAACCTGTCTTATAAGTTAAACACATCAAGTACCGTGGTTGTCATGTAGCACCCAAAAACCTAATGGAAATAGCAAATTAAATGAAAAGGTAATGTATAAAATGGGTGCAGCCTACGAACATGCCAATGAGAGCGAGTTGGACTTTGTAGAAAGAAAAATTGCTCCCAGTTATCACAATGTGGAGTAAGGTGTCAAAGTGTTACCATGGCCCGTGTACTGCTTCACTGCAACTATGTAAAGGCGTTTACTGCAAGATAAAGCAATAGTTGGATTACGGTAAGAATTTAGATTCATTACGAGGGATCATGCTTGGCTGCTAGCGATGACGTGGAAGCTTCATGGAGAGAGCCTAAGGGACATCTAAAAATAAAACTTTTAGCTTGTCTGTTCACTAATGGCTTGGAAATGACCCGTTTCAGGACAAGATTCTTCATTTGCCATAGTTCCCGGCACACTCAAAGTTTTCCTTACAAAAACTTTACAATTAACCCAGTGTTCTGGGCCTGAAGCATCAAAATCATCCAACAAAACGATAGGTGGGGTAAATCGTCACCGTCACGTAACGCATTCGTTGTTGGAAGTTCGCAAAGAAGGAAATTTGTTCAGAGCTGGCTGAACATTTTTATAAATGGATTTCCTGGCAATCAGCGAAACGAAAAACTGAACAAAGCTGAGACAAAGGTGGACGAGGAATAGTGCATTGTAATCTCTGAATCACATGAATTGGTTGAGCGATCTTGACTTCCTGTCAGGTGTCCCAAAGCCACAGCATCTTCTCCATTTTGTACAAATTATTCTTTAGAACAGTTGCAGAACAATTATAAATGTGACGTCCGCATCACCTTGAAAGAATATGGAAATTCAAATTTGGTTTAGGTGCCATTATGTATGAAAGCGTGGGAGGCGCGCATGGGAATCGTATAGAAAGTGCAAGTTTTCGTAAATGTATAATAAGAAATGGGAATTGTATTCAAAGGGCCTGGGGTAAAGGGAAACATCGAAATATGAAATCGTACTGAAATGATGATGTGAATGGCACAAAAAATGAACTTTCAAATCAACACCCGAATGTAAGCGAATAACGAACCTCCCTGCTAGTCGCTATGGCCAGTTTAACCCTTCAATGCTAACTCTATGTTTACTGCAAATGGCATCCGCTCGTGGCACTGGGAGGAATTTCGAACAAACCAGCATAGTGACGTCATTTAGACACTTTTTTCGACGAAATTCGTCACGCTCCAAATACGGCTAACGTTACTTATTTGCCGAATTGTTATTTATAGCATACCGTTTTCAAACCGACCCCACAAATTATGACCTAACCCTAAGGACGATCTTCCCATAATGACGTCTGAAAACTTAGTGCATGTTTTTCGAATGGCGTAATAGCAGCGCTTTCCGGCGGAAATACGTCCCCATTAATGGAATCGATGTTAATGCTGATAGGGGCATTGGCTCAACCCCCGAAAATGCTCCTATTTCACTTAGTTCATAGATTCTCAATCCACATATCGGGATCCTGGCGAAAAACTGCAAAATGTCTTCATTCTCCTCCTCTTCCTATGCCCACACTTAGGCAGTATTTACTTGTCCTTAGACGAGGGATCGAGCCCACAGCTGCTATGCATGACTAAAGACAAGTGAATTCTTATAAAAGACTGCTTCACTGGTAGGCTAAAAGACCGTCATTCTCAATTGCTGCGTGACTGCCATGTTAAGTATTAATTTATGTAGAATTAGCCGAACCTCAATAGGTGGCAAGTCACGTGATAAAAGAATTTTCCAGAAAGTCTACCATAAGAAACATACATGCCCGGCTTACCATCATCTCAAGCAATACAGCAGGTAAACGATTGCTATTGTAACTGATTATCTGCTAAATTACTTGGGTTGGCGGTAAGCCGCTTCATTCTTTTTTTTGGGAATAGAATAAGATAGACAAGGCGGCAAGGTATTCATGAATACAATCGAATCAATCCCAGCTATAAGGCAGCTCACAAATAGCTGAAACGATGCATTTTTACCGGAAAGCTAAGTCTTGCTTCTGACGGACAGCAGCACCCATTATAGACCATTATCCTGCAGGTGAGATTTACCCACAAACAAAAATTGAAGTTTTTTTTTTCAAATGAAACCCACATGAACAAAGAAATGAAACCACTCCGCGCTACCAAAGAAAAATCGACCAGGTCGGAAGGATGGAAAGATTCTTCCTATTAAGGTTTTGTTTTTTGGTTACTGCGTCAAATAAGCAGCAACAATTTCATTCGAGAGCAATTCACGATTGACGTCATCGTGAGGACACGAATTACAAATTGTGCTTAAAGGACGAGAATAATTTAGAATAGCATAACATAAGGCACGACAAGCGATACAAAAAAACCCCAAAAATTTCGTTTCAGCCCTAAAACTTCACGCAATGTTTCGCAATAGTAGTCGTAAAATAGCAGGTACTGGCCGCAGATCAATTACGGGCAACGTATCTCAATTCACGACAAAATGTTACTCTGCTGGGCACTCTAACACTAGTAGCCCTAGCTTCGTGTGCTTATGAATGTGACCGGTTCCGAAGACTCAGATGAGCATTTCGCACCAGTACGTGCTGGGTGGAATACCCGTGCTTTCCAATGACACAGTGGGGCAGTTAAGAGTCCAGGCGAAATGCAAAATGACGTGTCCCTATACAAATTTCGACGACTTTGTCCGCTTGGTTTACGGTTGAAGAAAAGAACTGCCACCGAACAAGGAAGCGAAAAAGGGACCTACTGGTAACCAAAGAAAAAAAGCGAAAATGCACTTATTCGCCCAGCGGGCTCTGGCCAATAAGGGGTGCAAGCGTGGGATTCGGAGGGGAGAAACGCAGTTGCGACGATCGATATGGCGCGACCGCCGCGCCGCGACGACCACCACCCGGAAGCGATCGATGCATCCCCGTGCTGTCGTCGTCAACGGGTGAATCGCTGCAGTTATGCCCAAAGACATTTAACGAGGGGGGGGGGGCAGAAGGGGAAAAAAACGAGGGGCAATTTATGGACGTGGTCCCTCACTTGGAAGGCCATCATTTCGAGGTGAATTCGGAATCGCTTAAGCTAGGGGCAGGGTTGGAAGACCGTGACGAAGCTGTCTTCCATTTGCACATTTAGGCCCCATTCAACTCCAGTACTTGAAGGAGCTGGCGAGAGCTCATGCCCAACAAAACGGAGGGCTCGATAGCAAAAGCGAAACAGAATGGCAAATGACTAGGAGCATTCATAGTGGGTAAAAAAGTAAAAACGCAATTAACTGCATTTTTACGCCCATATCTGCGTTTTTGCGCCTATATATGCATAAAATGCTCTAGTCTACAGAAAAACGCACCTATTATGAATGCGCCCAGTTGCATTAGAACGAAGGCTCACCACGGATCCAATTTCTTACCGTAATCTCACTATTGCTTCATATTACAACGCAATTAATGCGTTTTTTAAATGACATGCCTGTTTATCTTTAGCAGTAGTGATATTTCTTTTAGAATTTGGATCCGTTTCAGATTTCTGTTCTTGCGCGATTGATGGAAATCGATTGGTTCGAACTCTCAGAGATCACGCTGCCTCCTGGACATGGTAAGTGGGCGATTACGGCTTACTGTAGCTACAGTTTGATGAAATTTACCGGAAAACGGGGGGCGCGCGATTCACGCGCCAATATAATGAGGTCATCGCGCACGCAGCACCGTTTCAGTACCTTCCTGTTGAGATGGACCAAATAAATTTGCAGTAGTTCACAGCTTCACCAAGAATAGAGCAAATCTCTTTACTATGGCAAAAAAAAGCCCCTTCGAGACTGAGAATTCACCTCATAGGTCAACAATTTACTAGTCAAACGTTCAAAATAAGAATAACTTTAATTTTTTCGATCCTAGTAAACGCAATCCATCTGTAAACGTGCATAGTTGGTCATTTCTTTACTTATTCTACTCATAAGTTCTTATTTCTTCCATTATGATGGTAAGAATGATGTTTTAGCGTGTTTTGTCCGATGACCTCATTATATTGGCGCGTGAATCGCACCACACCCCCGGAAAACCGTCCAATTCTCGAAAAATCAATTCAATCATAGACCTATTTGAATACGACCAAACATTGGGAGGAATGGCTCTATCAAATCAGAAGCCCAGTATGCAAATATTCCCGTGCTCCCATAGGGTCAGGGAAATTCAGGCCGAAAACTGTGACCGGGTATGGATGGGAAAGCTAAGCGCTGGTAGCGAATAACTGCAGTCAGTAATCCTCGCTATGTCGGCCCACCGACTCTTGTCGAAGTTACATGGGAATCTGGAACGATCCTTTTTATTCTGGCCAGCTGTGATGGCTCACTGGAAGCTCCAGAGAACGGATCTTAACTGGAATGAAAGCGATTTGGTTCATGTGGATCGTTATACAGCATCTGTGTCCAACGCTTTTTCATCCCCATTGACACATGCACTATGGAAGAAATTGTACAACGCGTGCTATGTATTGATAGCCGATTTGGATGCGCCGCGCTTTCTACTTCACAGGCGCATTTGAATACACAATTGGATCTGCATTTCACCCTTCTAGGAGAACGTCTCATGGTGTCGAAGTCGAGTTCGAATCGTTTTCAAGGATCCTATTGTCTTTCGCTCATAACTAAATAGCGAAGGAAGTGGCTCATGTGAGTAAGAGCTTTTGCATCAATCTATCATATGTGGTGGGAGACTTTGTTACGATAACGACAAGAACAGGCAAATGTTTCATCGTTGCAGGATTGCGCTGCCAGGATATTCTAAGCGAATAGAAACATTTGACGCCCATGAAACCTCCAATGAAACCAACCATAACATTGACGCTAGCTGAAACTCGTTCCTCATAACTGATGGGGCTTCTAAGAGCTTCTTTCTTCTTTTTTTTTTCTAAGGAGACTACAACGACACATTGACATCATGCCTTCGAGGAAAAAAAAAGTCAAGCAGTGACAGAACTAACGGAATGGAGTGGGGAATCCACTATGTAGGGGCGAAAGGTCCGAGCGAGAATGGGTGGAAACTGTTATTGTTAGCAACAATCGTCATTCAAAAAGCATGACGGGCAAGCTATAGCTTCACGACGTTCCGATCGTAGTGTACATTTCCATGCAGAGAAGGCTGTCGTGAGATCGAGGGATCATTCGCACAAATCCGTGGTAGGATTACATCTGAAACACAAAACGAGACGGAGAAAGTCCTGTCTGAAGCCACATAGGCAACTTGAAGCTCTGTAGCTTTACTTGCTATGCTAGTCAGTGGTTGCTTTTCTTTTTCTTATCTTTCCATACACCCTATAGTAAGGGTTTTGAGCTTTAGATAACCACTTGAACGAAAAAAGTTGCAGATGATGTCGTTTTTGTTGTATATCGCGACTGGCTCACTGACGTTGCAAATATATAAAAATGAATATATACACAAGTAAATATATGAAAAAATAAACAGAGAACAATTATTTGGGTTTTTGTTCACTGCTGAGGGATTTTGGTGCAGTCTTCGGCAGGATATGCAGTGACCGCTATGGAATCCTTTCTATTCTATTCTGCATTGATCTCAGAAACTATGGAAAGGAACTGTGTGGCTGAAAAAGAGCGCAACGTAAGTAGTTTCGAATAGGGTGGGCTTATGAAGGAGGATCAATTAACAAAGTTTTCACTGTTTGAGTCCTCGGATAGATTAGTTGTTTTTAAAATTGCTCTTTGTCATCGGATTTGAAAAGCCAAATGTTACAGAAACAACAAATAGATCTGAAAGCAGCTGATTACACTCCCGGCAAATTTCACACAGCATTATAAGCATATCTGTGCGGCACATTCTCTTTTCACCATGTTTGGTTGCTACGTGATTCAGTCCGGAAGAAAACCCAATTCTGCTTGAAAAAACTCAGCAAGTAACTGTCAGTAACTGTATAATAGCAGGAAGGCTCTCGAAACTGAGTTTTTACAGTGGACGGATGATTTCTTTCCGATTTGAATTGACTTCATGGCAACACCTTCGGAATAACTGGGGGAACTCAAAGGCAGATTTCACGATAAAGTGGATTCTGAAATTACTTTCTGTACTAGTACGAGAGAGTACCGACCTGTGACCCCCAAGAATGGCGAAATGGACGCTGTCGTACCGAAAAACAACCTAAAGAGAGCATATTAAGGGCCTTAATACCGTCTTAGCCGATGTACACATCCAAGGCGGACGAGTTTTTAAGCGTTGTAGGGGCTGCAGAGGTTGCGCCACACGCAGGTTCCAATCATAGGCATAAGCTTGGGCACATACTGAGCAGTATGTGCACTGTGCTGTTAGTACCGCGTCGAATTCTTTGCTCAGAAAAGTATCACTTGTTTCAAAAAATGGAGCCTGTTGTTAGATGGCGCTCGAACTGGATTACCTAAAGAAAACTGCCTCTGCGTTTCAGTTTTCCTCCCGATCAATCACACCCTTATATCGTGGGGAATCAGAGTCCCACCATTTGAGCTTTTTGTGGTTTTGTTTTGTTGCTTTCCATCAATGGTAGTGCTACCAAAAACCCTATCGACATGTGTTTTTCAGCTGCGTCAAATTTTACTGTGTGTCTACTTCGAACTTTGATGCAATACCGTCAGGAGCACAAACACATTGTTTTTCATTAGAGTACATAGAATAAGGGCATCCCTGCGACTGAACCTAACGGGAACGATTTTTAGGAGGAACGGGTGGTACGAAGCCAATGGGAACGATATTCAGGAGAGACTGGGTGGTACATGATGATTCCTTCAAGCTTAAGGGAAGGGCGTCTCAGATTGCTATAGCTACGTCTATGCAGGTTGAGAAGTCAACATGATGAACGATCCAGCCCCAGCAAGCGTGAGGAGCATTTAGGAAAAGTACTGAAGAAAGCGAAGAACCTCCACCTACGCGCTCACCTTCTAGGCACTGCGCGCCTTCCCGCTTTTCAATACCCATCAGAGACTCGGACCTATCGGAAGCTGAATGAGCATGCGATCAGCGTCACATAACGTGCTGTGGGAAGGGTGATGCTCACTATCCCCGACACACACGAGGGCAGGGTCCGATTAGAAGGAGGCCCAACACCTATCATACGATTTTGCGATGGTCGCTGGACCGGAACGGTTACAGTTTCAGTCCCTCGGGACGTCAGACACCGGCAAGGTCGTCAGCGCGATACCGGGTATTTTTATTGGTTAAGAAGGAACATTAGCGGTAATATCTACGAAAACTTGGCAATTGTAACCATGCGCACATATTTTGTTGACATGGGTTGCAAGATAAGTAACCAAATGTTACAAAGCTTTAAGGAAGGAGTGTTTGAAACATTGCGCAACATGGCAACTCGAGTTGGGGTGAGGGGGGGGGATGAGTGGGTCAGCTACTTGTGCTAATTTGCTCTACTTCTAGCCCGCGCTCCAATCATAAACGCCGGAAGGGAGTCGGGTGTGATGCAATTGGATCAAAATTGTCGCGTCGCGGCGAGAGAGACCCCGCGCGCGAAGGAATGTAGCAGAATGCAGCAGCAAGTAAGAAATGCAAGAACAAGAGAGTTAACATTAGAATCATTCCAAAAATCGCATATCGATTGAGCTGTATGAAGAAGGCTGGAAATGTAATAACGAGGCAAACGGTCCGCGGTTGTCGCGCGCGGCAAGTCTAATACTCAAAACCGATCCAACTGCTCGTCTTCCGAGGGGAAACGGTGGTTCGGCCGTGGTCCCTCACATCGCGCCACTCATTCAGTTTCTGAGCTGAACAACTCGTCTAAGTGATTCAACCATGATAATTGGCCAATTCACTGCCGCAGTGGTTTTTCTTGAAACTCTGATTTGAATATTGAATATTCACAACAGTTCCTATTGCTGGGTTTGAAAGAACTCATGAAAAGCGATATAATACGTACCACTGGGCCGCGACCAAGCACTACACTAAAACGTGTAGCCTTCTCCTTTATCTCCTTTATTAAGATTACTTTCCCCTTATATTGGAAGTTCCTACTACAAAAATGTGACCCTTTCCTTCTGAATTTCATCTAACCAGGATTTTCTATTCCGATATATCATGTTAAGATTCTGAACTTGAAATAGTGTCAGTAGATAATACCACTACCTCGTATCGTTAAGTTTGATAGCGATCTTTATGACGGATCATTTTGATCCTCAAATTGTCGAGAATAGGCTATGTTAGCACGAGGAGATGCATTGTCAGGTACGTCATGAAGTACCGTCAAAAATTGGACAGTAATGGGTTCATTAAGTGTGGACTCACTACCAAAAATGACAAATAGAGGGCCCGGTCTGTTATCTAGGACTGCACTGCTTCAACCTGAATTTGTGTAAATCCTTCATAGTTTGAATAACGGTGAAGAAGGAGCTGTGGTTGGGGTGGGGGAGTGGGGGTAGGAGGATACCGCTCTCAACCCAGAGCACTAAAGCGCATAGAAGGAGCGGGTAGTCGACTTCGTGCTTAAGAAACCTTCTTAGCTGCGAATAATACTTTTTCTAAACAAAGAATAAGGCCTGGGAGGCGAGGAACAGCGAGGTGGGTGAGTCACTTAGGTGTCGAGGAAATCATCTCACCCACACTTGTGCTCCTCGCCTACTTCGCCTACTGAAGTTCACGTAGAGATTATATTCCTTTTGCTAAGAACGTTTTCTGAGCGCAGGCAGAATTAACTGTCCCTCTTTCTCTGCGTTCTACCGCTCATTGTTGGAAAAAAGCGGTGCCCTCCTGAGGGCCATTCACATTTTCACCGAGGTAAATACGTATTATTCGATGCCATTTGGAAAGACTTGTTATGGTTTATGTTCTTGATCTTGTATCATTTGTAGTGCTCTTGTTTTCGGTCATAAAATCTGTATAGAAGGCAAACGTTCCTTGACATCTTCTAGCTCAAAGGTACAGTTCACGATAATTTTGAGGTACCCGTTTTCATTGGAAAACTTAAGTATAGGTTGGGAATAGTTTATTGGTAGTGAAGAAAGCGTGAAAACTCGCCAATTTAAAGAGAAATATGGCTCCTTAAAAGTAGGGAAATGGACGTTGGACGAGATTACCATGACGGAAATAACATGGAAGGGGTATTCGGGCAAGATTTCAGTTGCTGCAATTGCGCAAACAGCTGACTACATCAAGCCAGAACTGTACAGAACTGCCCTTCACTGTCTCTATGGGACATGGCAAGCTGTTTGAACTTCCTACATGGAAACCCTTGTGATCGGTGCATCCTCTATAGTGCCGGTGAAACTCGTACGACGATACACCGGTACAATCTTTGAGCTTTCAGGAAGCCCTAACTAGACCGTTTTCCAACCTAATAGCGCCAGATAAGGTATACGAGGGGACCTCGGATTCATTCTGAGGGGAAATTTCAGAAACCATTTCTATCGTGAACTGTGCCTTTGATCCCCTGCAAGTGGCAATGTCTGCAAACTTCCATACATAACACCCGAATCTCCTGGATCATTTCTTCAGCATTAGGTACTAACCAATTCGGCGATACATCAACTTTCTAAACCACAACCAAATGATTTGTAATCACTGGTTTGTCAGTGTAAATCCAGTACCTTACATGGGGTGCATGTAACGAATCAATGGGGTATGTTCGAAAGTGTTGTACAGATTCACACTGTCGCTGACTCTAAACAGCACTTTAGGTGCTCTTCAGGATCGTCGGGCTGCTTCTTTAGCATCATTGAGGGTAAAGCAGGTACTCAGTAACATCCCTAAGCCAAACGTAGGCCCCTAAGAGAGTATTCATTGTAACTCTTAGCTGGAATTTAAAAAACTGTAGTCCTATAGGGAAGCCAGCAAAAACGTTGATTAATAATGTTGTTTTTGCAAAGGTGCTTAGTTTCAGACACATCAAAAGAGGCACTGAGTAAATCCTGTACTCCTGTTGAAATGAAAGAGGAGGAACCGTACCGAGCATTACCAGTAAGGATTAAATCGGTTAGTCTTTGAAGTACGCAAAAAATGGGGGGGGGGGGTGAAGTAGCAATCCTTTTTTTTATCATCGATCTTTCATAAAATAGCCCGACCGAACGGGAAGGTTCATATTTTTTCCCTGTCGGAAGGGGATTTCCAGCGCTCAAAACATGGGAAGGGGGGGGGGGGGTTGAACTCTCATGTTGGCCAAAATACCGCACAACGGTGTAGAATGATCAAATGCTATACATATTACTCAGAGAGGTGTTGCTTCATGTTGAACTGCGATCACATACAGATGTACAACTGCGAAGAACAGCGTGTTGTGCCAATGGCACCTCCATTTCGAGGATTCTCGGCATTGGTTCGATTCCAGTGCAGAGCACGAATACATAACGTAGAAAAAATTAATGTAAAAGGTAGGGTTTTCATTGCAATCACAGTTGTCTAACCCACGCTTCTCACCTTCAAGTCTCTACCTTACCTACGAACAGAGATGGCCTTCACTAGGGGAGAGGGGGGGGGGCGAAGTTTCTGTATACAGTGTTGTTGTTCTCTGATAAGAAGCAGGTGCCAACTTGCTGACTTCGGAGGATGGAAGGCTCAGGTGGGTCTTAAAGAAGTACGTGAGGTAGTGGGCGGCGTTTATTGCCACTTTATCACCTGTTGTTACCTAAAACTTGTGTAATCTGCTGGTCTTAACCATTCGACGACAATGGCACCCACCAGTGAGTGCCACTATGTCTGGCTCATGGGACATTGGCACTCAATTTCGAGTGCCGCCATACTTTCCTGTTTCTTACCAATTGCTAAATTCAGTAAGCCAGCAAATGAATTTTCTCCTGGGACAATTCTACCCACCGGTGGGGGCCAGTCGCGCGCGAAAGGAGGGGAGCGTGATGCCGCGGGCGCGTCACGTCGAAATTCCCATTGTCGTCAAAGGTTTAATGGTCCTCTCCATCGTTCTCGTAGACAGAACTTTGTCGGCACAACTTTCTAGGTTCCAAGTATTTTGCTTCAGAAGTATGGAAATGAAAGTTGATTCTATCGGCATGTATCTGGGAGAGGTCACTGTAGTGACTACATTAAATGATGAGATTTTTGTTAGATCATCTTTTATAGATCTCAACCCGGAACCACCGAAAGCAGAAGAGCCCAATTAGAACTGCTGGCGCTATCAATGAATCAATTCTTGTTACAAACACTTAACAAAGTTTTGTCAAAATAAAAATTATTCGAAATGTCTTTTACAAATGGGACAAATGGGAATATAAATTAAAATGGGCGATAGAGGTGAAATAACAGAGGAAAGAGGGTTACGCTACAGATGTTAGACTTTTAGCATCCTTCAAAAACGGGCTAGGAAACAGAAGTCATTCGTGCTCATTGGATCGTAAGTAGTCGCAGTATTACGATGGTTCAATATAAGATGTGAGCGGATTGTAACGAAGACGAGCAGTCACGGCTCAATCAGCTGGAGACAGCATTCAGTGGTTCTCTAGCAGCTGATCATCAACTGATAAGTTAGTAGTGCCGTGATGGGTTCTCTACCGAGTGAGGGGTGTGCCCCAGCATTCAACTCCCATTCAGGATCGTAGTGGAGTACCGAATGCACATATGACCAATACAATAACTTGTGCTGGCTAGCCGGTGTACAGAACAGTGCTTTTATCCTCGCAGACGAGCCTGGTACCGATTCTCCGACCTGGAGGAATGGAAAGCTTGCTTGGCCTAGGCGGATATCGATCCGGGATTCGAACCCGTAACCATGCGCGTGTGATAGTGCTATACTTGCCACTACTCACCCCTCCTTGTGTGTTGTTGGATTGAATAGATCTATACAGCGACACTTGGTAATTGTGAGAGCCAGTCTCCCTATTTCAATAAAGTCGCATGAAGGCAGCCATCATTCCCCTTAAATATTTTCAAGCCCATCATCGTACCATGAGACACCACGTGAGGTGGAGGACAAAGAAGTGACCTCGTCCCCATAACGTACTTCTGAACATCTTGTTTTCCAGTGCCATGTCGTACTGCTCTCGCGCAAATCGCCATCTAACACCATTAAGTTATCCCTATTGTGCACTTATGTAGGAACGACGAGTCGTACGGCCCCGTCGGTAGCTCGTAACGCATACATCAATCATGAAAACCGGTTAACAGGACGACCGACTTCGTGGTTGGTCCTACCAACGAAAAAACTCTCTCAACGTAGTGTGTGGACAGTCGTGTGGTAAGTAGCTTGTAGATGCGCAAATCTGGCCTATACTATTCATTTTGGAGTAAAGCCGCAGCCAAATAACACTGCCAAGCGCTACCTATGTCAGATTGTGTGCACTTGCACTATTGTTGTTGTTTTCCACCCAGGAGGTTAAATGAAGGGCAATAGGGGGTTGTACTTCACTGCATCGTGCCATCAAAACAACATATTTCGCCCTTTACCCATGATGCACTCCAGCACCGTTCCTCCCTCGCCAATGTTCACAGTCTTACTACCAACCTACATGACAATTTCTGTGTCATTCGAATCTCGAGAACTCGCCTTCACGTGATCGTCCCTCTTGCCCTTGCTAAATTCTCAGAGCCCGAAGATTTATTCACATGCTTTCCGACATAACGCTGCGCCGTAATATGTGCCTGTAATCGTCTGGGTGTATCTCTCATGGGCGTACAATTCGTCGGCCTCATCCTGTGAATGATACAGCCTTAATAAGGCCGTCATAACACGACCCTTTCTGGGTGGGTCTGCCGGCTAAGCGCCGATTGGAGTCAAAGTCGTTCCCACATTCCACCCCCCCCCCCCCCCCTCCACGACAATGTCCCGTGTACTATTCTTGAGGGTCACGTATTCATTCTTGTGAGCAACCTCAGAGACCATTTTTATCGTGAACTGTGCCTTGAACCTACGCCATAATGGTGCGGGGTCAGGCGGACCTACGATAAGGGGCTCCACAATCGAACAACACCAAATGCGAGCCAGTGGTATACCCTTTAATCGTATTACTTTTCTATCCTTTCCACTCTTATTGCCTCTGATACTGTTTTATGGCATACTGTCAATACAAATATGCGAATATATACATATACAAGCACCACTGAATCGCCTACCCACAGTCCCGTACGTGGCGAAGTCTACTGGTAGGCGCGGGATAAGAATATGACCCAACAGACACATCAGTAGAGTCTCAATTGGATTAAAATTGGCCGAACAAACTACCTGCGTCGAAAATTCTCTCTTCGTACCAATCGTAGCATCGCAGCACCACGTGAGGGTTGGAGTGAGGAATAACTACCTAACTTTACAGGCGTAAGGGCTTAGCCTTAGGGCAGAGGTGGCGTAATGGTAAGGGGTGCACTATCACATACGCATGGTCACGGGTTCATTCCAGATCGATATCCTTCTAGGCCTACCAAGCCTTCCATCCCCCGGAGTCCGTTCAAAGGTACGTCTGGGAGGGTAAGAGCACTGACTTGTACAGGGTGACCCAAAATTATTTGCGCCGATTTATAGCAATATATTTGAAAATTCTCAACTGCGAATGACGATGGAATTTCTATGCACGCTAGCTAACGCTATGTGCTACAACATGCTAAAGTCGCATTTCAAAATATCCCCCGTGAGCGCGAGTAGAAGTCAAAGTTTGCTTTCGACTTGATCGCATGTGGCACGCAGGTATCCTTCTCCATTTCTTCCCAGCCGTCCTCCAGCTTTTGCATTCTAGGACTCCAAACTGGGACTGCAAACTCGACAGGTCCTCTTCTAATCAGGGACCATTCGTGGGGTTCAAGTGCGTCAAGTTCTGGGAAATAGGATGACCATTCCTCTTCACCAATGAATTCGGGCAGCTGTCGTCGGCACCACTCGCGGGCAAGTTTGGCTCTGTGGGCTGGAGTAGCGTCTTGCTGGAAGGACTACGAGATGTTTCAGGAAACGTAGTCGGATCAGTGTTTCATTTACTTCCATCAGTACGCCGTTTGAGTACTGGCCTCGGTCAATTTTCATGCCTGCACCGAAGAAACCATGAGCGGCTTACCCTTGCCAGTGATTTCCTCGAAAAACATCATTTTACTGTTCTGATAGCAACCTTTTTGTGAGATATTACACGCTGGATGTTTCTTTCCGGAACGCGAACGTTTTGGTTGTTGAGGGATGGTTTTATCGTAAAAAATTTTTTGGCCAGAGAAAACGACGAAGGGTTGCGTGTCATCACTCAAGTGGGACTGCGACTTTCTGCATTTTTCGGCCCTGCAGAATCTATTGAGATCGGGATTGGAGAATACGATAGGAATGGTAGTGAGGCTTCTGCATGACATTCTTCCACCGCGATAACTCCTGTAAGCCGTGCCCGTTGACTTCCTTTTGATGGGTCACCCAGGATCCCGACCGATTGGCAGACGGACCATTTTAATAGTCCTATCTTCAGAAACATTCTACCTTTCTACCTTTCCTGGTTTGTCCCTGATTCAAGCTTTTTTTCTGTATCGCTTAATAGCCTCCTATACGGTTATTAGAAAAATCCCAAAGAATTTCATAACGCCCTTCCACTTCTCGCGCGTCAATGATTGCAAGTGGCATTGAATGAGCCTCCTCCATCTGAAAGATAATGGGAGTTCCACATCAGTAACCATGCATATTGCAAGAAAACCTTCTTGTGCAACTAATTAATAACAGGTAATGTGAATTTGATAGGTTATTTCCACCTTAAAAATTACTGAACTTTGGCGCAAATAATTTTGGGACACCCTGTACATCGGCTAGCCACCACGAGTCATTGCATAGGCTACACACGCACACGATGCGCCTTCACGATTCTGAATGGAAGTCGAATGCAAGGGCGCACCCTAATTACGGTATTATTAATGCCATAAACTTCAACCTTTGTCTTGTGGCTTGCTTTGTGCTATACCGAGATGATGGTGTGTTACCGATTTCTATGTTTAGCGAGATTCGTTGCAAATGAACCCTATGCATTCGTCAATTCAGATGGGTTCGAACTTCTTTACTATCAGGAAGATGTACAGAATTTTTCTGAAACTACCTTACGCACTGTCAGGTGGTATTCCGCCTGCACTAGTGGAATGATACTTCTTGATCACGTCTGGACACATTTTGTTTGAATCCCCTCATGGTCGCTTCTCTTGAGCTTCGAACTCCTTTGCTTCTCTTATCGGGTGACCTCGTGACCTTCACAGCACTTGTAAATATGGTTGCAAGCGGTGCCTTTTCCTTTTAAGCTGAACAGAAGCTGCTTATTGAGTGTCCTGAGATCTTCAATTCTGATTCATTCCAGTCCCATTCAATCGCAGATTCGTCTTACCATTATAATTTCCGAAGAGCGCAGTAGTCTTCCATGATTCGTGCCACTATTCGCTGCTGTAGAGCCCCGTGACCCTCACTACTGCTCTGTTGGTCTTTCTTTTCAGCTTCCTAGAGCACTTCTGATAGCAGAGAATACCTGTGAGCCCTCCTCAGTCCATGTATGCTTCTGTCTATCAGAGTCTGGTAAATGATACGGCTACGCCAGTTCCCAAAAATCGGGAATCTTGAACCTGCCTGCAGGTTATAACTATTACAGCGAGAAATCCACCTAAGATTAAGTTCGATGCAAAACATTTGAACGCCCAGCAAGCTAAGACCACTTTATAATTCTTCATTTGGGGATTTTTGTGCGAAGAAACTGCTTCTGTTCATGAACCTCTCCCACACGTCCTCTTTTCTCTGTAATTATCACCTCTCCACAGGCTGGGGCGTAAAGACCATCTCTCCTTCATTTCAGACCCAATCTCCCTGACATAAATTCGGTGTTTATGGATTGAAAAGAGCTTTTCGGAACAAATGGAGAGTGACTGATCGCAGAAACATGAAACACTCGGTGACGTGAGTATGACTCAGGATGTCTCATGAGGTTCATGAGTTGCGAAGGGTGTGATGTAACTAATTGCCTCCTCCAGTATTTAAAGCCTTGGCTAAATCGTTCGACCTATAGAACTTTCACAACTTATGTTTTGCTTTCCGGTTTTGTAAATACTCCCAGAACAGGCGAGTCCTTACTTATGTTCCCATGCTTGTGTCTCCCCCTCTCTTCCTGCGGAAACAATGAGGCGTAAACCAAAAAGGATTATAACAAGTTCCCAGAAAAAGAGATCTCATTGCAGCCATTCCGATTAAGTCCCCATATACTATCCATGGAGCTTGCCCATCCTTTTCTCGTCCTATTTCCGAAAATTGAAACGAATTCAGCCATTGAAATGTAGTAGATGGGATGTCGTAAAAAAGGACCGTCATCACTTGTATTTCAGTAGTTTTGTTTGTATTCTTCTCGAAGAATTACCTTTCACGATTTCTCCTCCTCTTTAGTGATTGGGTAGCATCGATGGATAAAAAAGGGTGAGTAAACCTCAATGAGCACCTATTAGGATGCGCCATGTGCTAGACTTCTAGCCAGATTTATAGGAGAATTCATTGATCATATATTCTACAAACAAAATGTGGTTTGTGAGTTACTATCTGTTTCGACGTCCATTCTCAAAATAAGGCATTCAGCCGTAGCCGCCCCCCTTTGCATTCCCCTGTCCCCACTGTCTATGTAAAGGGGAGAAGGAGAGAAAGCGGGTACGGACAGTCGAATGCTACCATTTTTGGTCGATTTCCTGGTAGTAAAAGAAAAATTTTCATTACTTTTCCGAGGTTTCACGAACGGTGCTTAAGAGCTGTGAGAGGGAGCTCGAAAGCTAACTGAACTGGTCGCTCTACATAAGCCGTTCCCCTACCGGAGAACAGCGTACATTCAGAAACTACTGTGACATCTGAGTAACTGCCCAGTGTACACGTCGTAAGTTGGTGGCCAGCCTCAATCAAAGGGCAGTCTGCCTAAGAAGGGATAGTATCAGTGTATCGAACTTGTAGGAATAAACAGAGTTGTGTGGACAAAATTCAGTCCAGAGATCGATCTTCCAACCCTTTGTGCAGTAGCGCGCTGTTCCCCACTGAACCATCATTAGCTCAAAACGTCGAAATACTTTCAAATGACGTTATTTCTTTTATACTTCATTACTTTGAAAGTGACTGCCAAATCTATAAATAATCCTACACCATATGTCCCTCTGCTAGCTTTCCGTTGGCCACTGCTGGCCAGAATCGTTTCCAGCCCTTCTGGCAAGCCCGTACTCATGAAGATCGTAAAGCAATAAATCCCATATGTTTCACTTTTCAAAAAAGATTGTGCCTTCACTACGGCCTATTCTAACTCGGCGATTTTTGCAACTAGTTGCTCACTGTTTTGAGTTCAAAATTAAAAGTTATTGACTCATCAAAAATTAATGACCAAAACCGAGAGAAAGCCCTCGATGTAACGCCGGTTAGAAATTCGCTTAAAAGTCCGAAGCCTACCGAAGCCTATCGTCGATTCTGGATCAGTATACGGTACTAAGCCATCCCAGATTAGGGCATCGGCTGGGTTTTTCGGGTGACAAGCAAGTCGAGTGCGTGATGCAACCAAAGAGGTTGGTCGGAGCAAGCTTATCCTTCATACCCTGAAAAAATCCATCTTCTTTGATATTAAGTGAATGCTTCCCCTCGAAAGAAATAACCATAAAAACCCGAAGTCCTCAAACACCTTTCTGAACCCCCCCCCCCCCCCCTCAAGGCAATTCAAGGCTCGGCTCCAAAAGCCACCCCTGTAGTAAGGATACCAACCAAAGCTCAGCACTGTTCCAAACACTTCTCTTAATCGCATCATGTGGGAAGTATGGTAAGATTACGGTAGGAATTTAGACCCCTACCGAATGTCCGTTTTTGGCCAGCACAGCTATGTATGTGTAGAGGTAAATTAGCCTACATAATTACTCATGTTGGAGGCCAGAATCGAGTAAAACTCTATGAGCTGACAACTTGTGGGAATCCTTCTGAGGAATCCCTAGTTGACCCTGATGAAGATCCCAGACGTCTAACAACTGTGCAACCTGCAACTTGTCGCCCTGACGCTGATGGCGGCGGCAGCGACGCGACGTCGGGAGACCGCCCCTTACGAGCCACCGCCCGTCGCCACCACCGCTGTGCCGTCGTCGTCATTGTGATAGTGCGCGATCGATGCGATAGTGCGAATATCGATCGGAAAAACTTCAAAACGGCTACCGGCCTCGATCAATGGCCCACTGCTTTACTGCATTCCCATTCATATTGTACTCCTATGTGCTTGCCGTTGTTATTACGACGTATTTCTCTTGTTCTCAATGTTTTCCACATGTTTCCACTTTGTTGTCTTTTACATTCACTTTTTATCACGGTAATACCTAAATTTTTTAACTGATCGTCGATAACTTCTCTTCTTACCATGATCTGTTGGGTAATTGCCATAGCTTAAAGAAAACAAGCGAAAACCTTTGAAAAGTACTTAAGAACAGTTAACTATTGGCTGAATATGTTTTCGATAGAAGATTGAATTAGATACATTCCTAGTCAATATCTCAATTTTTTGTAATCTGCAGCGATTAAAGGTGGAGTGTTTTTAAAGGTGAAGGTTTTATGGAGAGCTTCAAATGGAAACTGGTTCCACCGTAACTTTCCAAAGTTTGTGCTTTTACTATCGTGTTTATGTTAGTTATTGTCTCCACCTAAAAAATTTTTTCTGGAAGTTTCATAGAAATCGGCAGTTTTGAGGTACATCATCATACTGCATGGAGTATTTTACGGTTGTTTGTTTTTTGACTGTTGAGCTTCTGTCCTCTGAATTTAGAATTACTTTGAAGCTGTCTCACTGAAATGTGTACGAACATCGATCAAAAGAAACTACTTTTGATCTGTATCCGACCTCATTTAGGGGATATTTCTTTACATTGAGTTTGTTTACAATTGTGGGTTGTGCATGGAGGAATCCTTCGCGAGTAGTGAACATACATGAAGTACTGTAAACAAAACTTCCCCAGACCCATAGAGTGGAAGTATCCAGTTAAAGAAAAGGCTAGAAACCGCTTAATTTGTGTAAAAGTTGAAAATTTCTGATTACTAACGAAAGTTGCGTTTAATTTCATGTACGTGAAGGGAAAAATCGACCCACTGCCTAATAGTCATCAAAAGTAGTCATCGGGCACCCAATTACGTGCTTCCTGTTTATTTATAAACCATTTTCCATAATATATGGCAGTAAAAGATGAATCAACTAGCAATGAATAATTCGACATTGATGGAATTCCATTGACTAATCGAATTCTGCTGCTCGTTCCAGATTTTTCTTTTATTTTCCGTTTTCTTTATGGCCGGTTTCCTTTCATTCATTGCGAACTCGAAGGCTTTTGAATGTCTCCAAGATTCAGCTGCATTGGTTTTCACTAAATTGATTGTTTCTCGATTGTTGCGATGAGTTTTTCCTCCGAGTTTTGCAAACAGTCATTGATTTTTCTGGAATGCTAAAGCTGAGAGCGGTAGCTGTGGCTCTTAAACATTGATTGCGTTCCAGCCGACCAGAAATAATTGCTGGAAGCAAAGCTGGAAGTGTAGGGACGTTGAAATACTACAGCTAACCCAGCCTTCTCAGGTTCGGGACCAGATGTAGGGGAGGGCTTCAAGTTGCCACCAATATGTTTACCACTTTGCAGTATCATTAATTAAGTATTTCATTAAGTAAAAAAATGAATGGGCAGGGTGTTGTGAAGGGGTGAAGATGTGTTAAAGCTCAATTATCTTGTGTACGCAATGGTTATTTCGTTATTCCGGTGATTTTCCAGACCCGTAAGTTTCACATTCACGGACCTCCCTCCTAGAATCACCTAGATCACTATGTTAAGGGGTGAACAACTGGGTTAGAGGTATTTCTATGGGTTGGCTCTTCCACCTGTTTCTGAGCTGCTCAATATAGTCGTGATTCTCTTGAACCTTCTTTTTTATAACGAAGTTTTCTGGTGCTTGGTGGTTCATTTTGGTAGTAAGTGACCTTGCAAGTATATCGTTCCCCTTGCAACATCATTGAAAAAGGAAAAGCGTCGAGATTTATGCCTAATCGAGGTCTAAGCGATGCCTTCGTCTAATTGATTCTGATTATTCATCCTCTCATATCCCTTTCAATGATGACTACGTATAAGTGTTATCGACATGGGACTAAGCAGCGGAAGCACTTCGTTAGCAACCGCTTGATGGGAATCCTCAACAAATCCCTGCTCTGCTAATCTGGGTGGAATCCTAAGGCATCACACCCCCGGCTTACTGTTACTACATAGTCGTCCATCGCTCTCAGCTCCATTTCACTACTTTCAAATCAGTTCATTTCCATATTCGCGATGAAAGGTGAAACATTTCCTAATAGCACCAGTTCGCATTCTTAACTATGTTTTACCTGTAGGAGTAGCTGGAGCCATGTCGATGACAAGTTTGAGTTCCAAGTCTCGGCGACCCGAAGATATCGTCATCGAAGGTTGGCTGCACAAAAAAGGAGAACACATAAGGAACTGGAGGCCAAGGTATTCAAATTTGGTTGCCAGTATTTTTCTTATTGTTTTTTCTCGAATTGTCCGGAATGTTTCAGCGTTAAATTGATCCGTTTACCAATTTACTATGTGTTATACAACGTTCGGTTAGGACCTTGGAAAAATGCTATTCTCACTTCGACTTCAACTAACTGCCACTGTCGACTATTAAGAATCGTTGAACACAATCTCGTGTTCCGGTGTATAATGGGTCCCTGGGAATCTCAATAGAATGGTCTTCTTGTTATAAGTAACCTTCCGGATCAAACAATGAAATGGCATCCAACCATTCACCTGGCTAGGGTTACACATAAGATTAAAATATTAGCAGGTCCGCGATGTGGAAGAGCTTTTGTTTCTCACGTTAATGGTAATTTTCGAGCAACTCAAACACTTTTTGTTCAGATATTTCATACTGTTCCACGATGGAGCACTATTGGGATTCAAGACAAAACCGAAGTTAGGGCAACCGTTTCCAGAACCGCTCAACGATTTCATGGTCAAAGATGCACAGGTGCGTGAGCATGTGCTACAGTTTTTGCATGTTTCTCCTCCAGGCTATGCTTCTAACAGTGATGTAGGCAGTTTTTTACTTGTTTTCGTCTGACTTATACGCTCTGTACTTTTGTTATTTTGTGCGGGTTGCTGTTGACGAGAGAAAAATGCGCTAATATATTGTATATTGGGTTGAAGACGAATGCCATGATGGCTCTTGCATACTGTGTTTGAGTGGAATAGATGCTTACCTAATGACACGTAAACTTATGAAACAACCCAAAACTTAATCATTTACTTATTCATCGTATCTTGTTTTCTTTATCAGTAAAACAACAGATCTGGTAGTTTATTTGCTGCATCTAATGATTAAGGCTTCAAAAACGAAATGGCTCATATTATAAGACATCTGTATCCCTTTTCTGACTTCAACCACAACAAGTATTGGGTAAAGTTCCATTTCAGTAAAATGAGTTGCCATGCAGTAGTATTAAACTGCGGAGTTCTGTGCAAATTTAACTGAATGCTGTCAAGGGTGCTTCGAAGGCTAATAGACAATTGAATGTAGTATTTCTGAGTACATTGATGGAAAAAGGAAACTCGTCGATTTTATTAAATTCGTGGCTCAAATTTCGGTCGATATTGCTTGACGAATGAAAAAGAAGTGATATTTAGTTTCAGTGGATGAAGTGCTATTCAGTAAAGTGTTTCTTTCTTTGCGAGATCTTTGATTTATTTGTCTGTTTGCCTGCCCATAAGTCGTCATTCGTTTACCCCCGAAAACTTGGAGAACAACAGGCGGAATGTGTGATGCGCATGATCTTTGAGAATCATTGACAAATAGAAAGCGCCGAGCGGAAGGCCAAGCACGTGTTATTGAGCCTGTCTGGTGACAATGTGTTGAGCGCCAAGGTTGTTGACCAACGATCAAAATACATAACAACAGGGGTATATCGTTGCTTATGTGCGTCTTGTTTCGATCTTCTTTTGACAAGATGTCAGTACTGATTGCTGGAATGCAGAGGAAAAAACTCATAGTCGTTCTAATCACTGTGAGATGAAATGTGAAACCGGCTGACAGCATGTATTCATAAGGTCTGGATTTTTGCTGTGCTGTGTTTTTTAGGATATATTCCTTCAGAAACTTTCGAAGCGGGTCGGCAAAAACTTGTAAAAAGTAGTCTGGCCATAGAGTGAGCACCTGAAATGAAGTTACTCCACAAAAGTAATCGGGTAGAAAAGTTATAAAATTGATCAGAATTTTGATGTAATTATTTAGGACTTTTTATTTCTTTTTATTAAGGCCATCCGATACGACAAGCCACGACCAAACATGTTTATGATTCGATGCCTTCAGTGGACCACCGTGATAGAACGCACATTTTATGCGGAAACAGATGAGGTAGGTGTTGTTTATTGTTTATTTGGTCGATGATCTCTGATCTTTGATGAGCCTCTTGGCATGGAGGGAGGTCTAGACATTAGCTTCGTTCCCAACATGTCCAGTGAGTACAATTTTCAACCTGCCGAAGAAATTCAACTTATTGTGAGCAGTGGGCGTTATTTCGAACCCCAAGTTTTGAATGAACGAAGTGTCCCCTTCTCTTATTTCAGTCTCGAGAGAGATGGATCGCCGCAATAGAGCTAATTGCGAATCGCTATAGGCAACACATGAGTGAGGAACCTCAACCGGTTCATGAAGAAATGATGGAGGTTGTAAGCCAGGTTCGAATTTTATTGTTAGATAAATTGTTGAACAACCTACCCGCTTCGTCCATTTTCTAATTAGCTCAATTTTTTTTGTTCATATGCTGTTTTATTTCTGTTTGACACAGCAATTTTGTAACGAAGGCTAATGCGATTGACCTGTCTTACCGTACATTCTAGAGAATTTAATGTAACTTTTTTCCCTTAGGTTAGGTTCCTATCGATCGCTGCTTGCGAGCACTAATCGGCTACCTTAGCCAAAGTGACTAGCCTTGTGTGTAAACAAATTTTCATGTTCCTTGAACTTTAAACGCTCTCATCAGGGGTAGTTACTAACTGTAGGGCGTGAGTGTCCTCAATAACTGGGGAAGGGGGGTTGCGACATGAGTCATGGATATTCAAAAGCCCCAAAAAAGAGTCACGAAGTTGAATGATTGAGTTTTGATGTCAGTATTTAATAGTGTGCACCTAATTCTATCAACATGAACAGAACAACTTTTCGGAGTGTTTATGTGGGTTTGTTCTGATTTCCATTACATGATCTGATTTTTCTGCTCAAGCGAGCACTTCTATTTATCTTTTGCCATTTGGTAAGCCTAAGTTGATTGTAAATATGGAAAACTACTGCGAGAAACAACTTATGAGCAGAAAACTCGGAGCTGAAAGCAGCAAACTATCCCAAACTTGTTCTAATCTAAACTGCCGTGGTATGATAGCGAAGTAGTCATGTTGGATGTACACTGTTTTTGTCAGCAGTCGAAACATCTTAGAGGTTAATTTCAGGCATCGATAGACGATCTGTCTAGTGAATATGCTGCTGCAGCTCATGCTATCATGGGTCAACCATCAATGCCGTCAACAAACTCGACATCGGTGTCCACCAGAGGTGAAATGATGAGCATAGCTGACACAAGTGAAGCCGCTAAACGAGATAAGATTGTAAGGAAACTTATAAAGCTCAATTTTATGAGAACGTCTATATCATGTTTCGTATTACGTGGTGTTTAGACTATGGACGATTTCGAGTTTCTCAAAGTTCTTGGTAAAGGCACATTTGGGAAGGTTATCTTATGCAAAGAAAAACGCACATCGAAATTATATGCTATTAAGATCTTGAAGAAAGAAGTTATCATAGCAAGGGTGAGATTTTTGCAATTATCGTGTTTAGTCGACCTTCGGTCATGGGTTTTTCATAATTTCAGGAAGAAGTAACCCATACTCTAACAGAAAATCGTGTTCTACAAAGATGCAAACATCCGTTTCTTACGGTACGCTATTTTGATTTTGTACCGCTTGGGAATGTTGGAGTGTAATTGCGCGTTCGAGTGGGTAACTGAGGTCTCAAAGTTCTTGTAAGACCCCCGGGATACGTTGAGGGCTAGCAAAAATGACGTGCTAACAATAGGATTCGATGATACGCGACTTAGAGCTATGCTATGGCATCGCGTAGTTTGTCTGTTTAGTTTGCTCTATCAACATGCAATATCCACAATTTGCTAGACTCAAAAGAGGTTCAAGATGTGGTGGTAAATTTTTTTTATTGAGGAGTACGCTCAAAGGGTTGTAGAAAGGGACCCTTTCCAGATATGCAAGGTGGCAGACGTCGTTAAACACGTAGCAAATTTTAATGTTACTCGAAATACCCAAGGTACAAATGTGTTAGGTTAATAAGAAGAAATTTTAAGCCTGTTGTGAGGGTTCCCCTTCCTGCTGTATTCTGCGAGTTCCTGGTAATTTAGAAGGATAAAAAATCTTATTGCTTGAGGTCATAGTTTAGAAAACAAACCAGGAGCTTGAACTCATTGCATTTCCGTTGGTTTCCATAGCCTAATCCTTCCCGAATGTCTTTTCTTCTGGGGTGGCCTGTGGTTCCTCCCTTGTGAGAAAGTCTTCATGTAATCAGAACTTTCTGCAAGCCGTGACAAAAAAATCCGAGATTAAACCATATTTGTTCAGTGGGAATTTCAATATGGACTGTGACATAGCCAAGAAAATTTAGTCACCTTCCTTGTCACGAGGGAACTGTAGTCTAAACAAGTCCATCTTCCCACCACGTCTTGAACCTTCTTTGAACCGATGTTTTTTTGTGTTCTAAGTCGTGGCAATTATTTCCTAGCAAATTTGTGGAGCTTTTCCAGTAGAAGTAGTATAGCTCTATTGTGTTGTGCTTCTTAAAACACCCTTCTCGTGTTGTTGGAAGCCGAGTTGTACTGTATCAACGTGACGACAACACGCACACATCTTCACTTCACTTCGCCTGGAACGCTATTGGTGGTCGTGTGTTTTTAGCAACTGACGTATAGTTTCCAAACAACGCATCACCTGTGTTTCGTGATGGAATTCGCTAACGGAGGGGAGCTGTTTACGCATCTGCAGAAGAGCGGCACGTTTTCTGAAGCGCGTTCACGTTTTTACGGAGCGGAGATCGTACTCGCTCTTGGATATCTGCACAGCCTTTCAATTGTCTATAGAGATATGAAGGTGGGTTTATTTTGCTATTTTCGCAATTTCTGTCATAAGAAGGTATCATTGCATGGGTTATGTTAGTTTTTGCAGAAGTTGTGCTTGTGTATTTTTATTCAGAAAAAGCACAATTTCTGCAGTTTCACCGTGTGGATTTTATGTTTGTCTATTCGTAGTCTTCGTTGTTCGACCAAGACCATTGAAGCACTCGCTAGTGAAGGCTAATTAACAGCATGGTTACCTTTCACTTTAACTGGAATTTCTGTTGAATACTTTGAAATTTATGAGGAAGTAATCGTCATGTCTCCTTTTTGATAGAAAATAGTGACCTAGTTTCTTCGATTTTTCTTTCAATATGCTAGATTTCTCGAACTAGGTTTCTGAGTTTTTCAGTCTGTTTATCAGCAAGGGTGCTTGTGTAAAACCACTTTTGGTGATCACTCTCTAGTCCAGTGAAAGTTTTCAGCCACCCGTGACCTTAGTTCTTATTTACCGTTGCTGGTTTGGTATCTCCCTTATCTCCTTTTTGCATGTGCGTGTTTGTAGTGAGCTTTTTGCTTAACAAATGCTATTGAACGGTTAGATCTGTTGTAGATTGCCTAGTCGTGTTCCCATTGAAAGGGTTAGCACGTTGGCCGACTCACTATAGAAATTGCTGGTCCCAAATCCTTCGCTAGAGGTGAAAACTAAAATCACATGAAGCACCTTAGCTTCAAGAGAGATGAAGATTTTTTGGAATTCTTTTTTCTATTTTTTGCCAGTTTCAAGGTCCCCGGCGTGAAGACCACCTGCTTCGGCAGGAGAAAATGCACTGGCAACCATAATTATAATAGGGGAATGAGCGGAATTTTGGTTTCGCTTTGGTTTTTGGGCAGATGGTATAAGTTTTCTGCGAAGACTTCAAAGTTCAACTCATGCTTTACGTCCCCATCCGTTATATGCTAGATTCGAGGGTTTAGAAGGACAGGAAGAGGGGTTGGGATAGGGAGGACATAGGGAGTGGGAGTGGTCGCGCGGCATATTAAACTGTAGTCACAAGTTTTGTTGTATCAGTAATTGTGTACAGGAGCTGAAATACTCGTTCCAAACGGCTGATCGTCTATGCTTCGTGATGGAATTCGCTATCGGCGGTGATCTGTATTATCATCTGAATCGCGAAGTACAAATTTCAAAGGAAGGCTTCTCTGAGCCCCGTGCTCGGTTCTATGGCGCCGAGATTGTCTTGGCACTTGGTTACCTTCATGCAAACAACATCGTTTATCGCGACCTGAAGGTCTGACATTGAGGAACTAAATAAGTCGAAGCTCTTCAATTTAATTTATTGGCATCCATGAGAACGATGATTTATATCGATTCGTTATAATGAAAAGGGAACATTTTAACAGCCCTACCTTTACTTTTACTATCAGTCATAATCCATGTGTTTTCTGCCTTTTGATGGCATGACGTTCAGTGTTGAGCTTAAACATGGAAAGGGTGAGACAGTCTCATGTATAGTCTAATAGCCTAGTCTCAGAAACCTTAGGGTAATTGTCCCTGGATCTGTTTTTGTATCAAGAATCACGAAAAATAAATTGGGAAATCATACTATTATTGCCATTTTGGGCTGTGTACATCTTTGCCAATACAGAAAATGAAAAAAACTCCCTAATTGAACCCTTAGAGTGGCCAGGATCATAGAATACGCTTTCGAACCTTTTGAATCCTGTCGTGACCACAAGGTTTTACCTTGGCTGGAATTCGGATCAAACAAACTAACTATTGTGCAATAATTTTTTATAATAATATTCCACGCGTTGTTTTGAATCACACAATGTATTCCAAGAGTTTCTATTCAGGAGAGTAGATTATATCAAGGCGGAAGGTTACAGTAGGTAAACTCCACTATGTAGTTATCAAATGAGGCCAACAATCGCTTGTATAATCAAGCATTCTCAATCGCTTGTCTAATTAAGCATTCTGCCTCTCCTGGGTGATCCCTGACAATGATACCCTTTTGAGCCGTGGAAACAATGAGGGGAATGAATAGATTGGAAGTTTTCGCACCCTTCCAGCTTTAAAGTACCTCCAACACCGGCTACAATACGATGTACCTCGTGAACTGATTTCGTATTCTTGCGAATCAACTAGATCCTTCTGCCTCTGCGCGATATGATCTACGCTCAAGAACCACTTGACTTACATTGTGTAATGCAAAGAGTGCATTTTTGTTTCATTCCCGTTTTTGTTCTTGTGCCGTTTCGTGTTTTGCGAATGTTTTGTTCGTGTCCCGTTACTGTTTTTCTTTTTTTAAGTTCATCGTTATTAAAACCACTTTTTGTTACAGTTGGAAAATTTGCTGCTTGATAAGGATGGACATATAAAAATAGCTGATTTTGGCCTATGTAAAGAAGAGATTAGCTTTGGAGACAAGACTAGCACGTTCTGTGGAACGCCCGAGTATCTTGCACCGGAGGTGAGTAC
The DNA here is from genome assembly GCA_000469685.2 of Haemonchus contortus. Lineage (NCBI taxonomy): Eukaryota > Metazoa > Nematoda > Chromadorea > Rhabditida > Trichostrongylidae > Haemonchus > Haemonchus contortus. The sequence goes on along the minus strand of LS997566.1, from coordinate 7,538,415 downwards.
AGTTGGATCATCTCAGTGGTAGTGCACATTTGTTCGGATTATTTCAACCATTCCATAGATCCTTCCAGAAGGTTGTTTTCGTCAAATAGAATAGCAGAAACTACTCTTTCATGGTATATTACTTCTTAATTGTGAGAAAAACTCTCCCATCTTCTAGTGATCTAATGGTTTTTTGATGTTTTTTTTTGAATCCTCTCAAGACTTGCTTCTATGAACCATGAACCATGAACTATCGTACTATCTCGTTTATAAAACCTATACACATGTTTCTGATCCTGTTCAAGAACCATGCGATGTGATTGATGTGCATATGCTGTAATGTCTGACGAACATGCGGGGAAAAGAGCATCGCTACGAGCCGCGTGTAATGGAAATATTCGTAATCATTCAAAAAATGTTGTTTAGCAATAAGATAGCCTAAAATATTATAACAAGTCCGTGAAAGAAATTTTTCAAAGTTGTTTAAACATACAAATTGGCTATTATGGAAACCAATCTGCAGAGGCTTAAATGATTAGGTTATGCAACTAATTGTGTTGAAAGTCTGTAATCGAGGAAGACCTTGCTAACTCGAGATACCCAGGGTATAAATTTAGCTATCCAAACGGAATATTAGGCAGTCACTTCATGAGGGTTGACTGAAGGTCGCTCTCGTAGTTGCTACCTGTGTCCGGATCCATGCTGGTCTATGTCTTGATCGCAACATCGGTTTTAAACGTGAAAAAAGCGAAGCTGCTGTGCTATACCGTGTTCTCCAATTCTAATGCCACGTTGTATGTGGGTGATCAATATGAAGGGAAAGACTGACATTCCGTTCAACGATCCTGTCCTGTCAAAATCACCCTTTTATAGGTGCTCGAAGACAATGATTACGGTCGTAGTGTGGATTGGTGGGGTGTTGGTGTTGTGATGTACGAGATGATGTGTGGACGACTGCCATTTTATTCACGTGATCATCAGAAGTTGTTTGAACTTATAATGGCATCTGAACTACGATTCCCCAGCAAACTCAGTGCAGAGGCAAAGCAACTATTGGCTGGATTGCTTTTTAAGGACCCTACACAGCGGTGGGTTGGCGGCCTTGAATAATTTTTTCATGACTTACTATTAGCTTAATGTATATGATTCAGCTTGGGAGGTGGACCAGATGACGCTCTGGAAGTTTGCCAGCAACCATTCTTTAAATCTATTGACTGGGAAAAATTGTATAGGAAGGAGATTGAGCCTCCTTACAAACCATCTGTGCAAAGCGAGACCGATACGAGCTATTTCGATAAGGTCAGTTTGTAATGCGGAGTGTAACAGGTGTTCATGATACTCTCTTTGATTGCTTTTCAGGAGTTTACTTCGGCTCCAGTCCAACTGACTCCTCCACCTGCTCGATCTGGACCGTTAGCAACCGTGGATGAGCTGGATGAGATGCAGTCGAACTTTACACAGTTTTCGTTCCACAACACCGTAAGTGAATTAGAAAAAGTCCATGTACTCCGTACTTATTTCATGTCTTTGATGTTGATATGTTGAAAGCAGTGTTTCGTTTTGTTTTTGTATACTGAATGGTACGTACTAGTTTTACTGCTTTTCTGTTTTTTTTTTTGTTCCGAGGCATAACTGGCGATGTCTCGTTGAAAACAAATCATCGTATTCACGACTAAGGGACTTCATGCAGAGCAATGCAGCATTAGTAAAAAAACTGGGAAAGAAACCCTGAAATATCCAAAAATAAACCCTTTCTCTGTAGTACCTCCTTCTCCTATCGCGCGAGGTTACGGTGACAAAAGCGCACCGTTCTCTTCGTAACACCCTTGCTTTGTGTAAGGGTGTCATACGTTTTTTCTACTTTGGAGCAGTCTTCTTCGATACACCTGAAGTGGTTGGTTTGATGGCCCCTCTGTACTGTAGCTATCAAACCAACCACTTCAGGTGGTATCGACGGGGTTGGGCAAAAAAATCGTCTAGTCCTTGTTGTGCCTTTACAAACCGTTTTTGATTCGTAAAAACCTCTTCTTCTCTCAGACGCCTAGGTCACTTTCCGGTAGGCAGTCAAGGAAGGAACCATGCCTCATCGCAAATTGCCCATTTGAGTTGAAGGGGAGTAGAGCTTTGTGTGGTTTGTTTTCCAGTCTTAGTTGTCCTTTATTCCAATGATATTCGTATTTAGTTAGTTGGTTTTGATCGTGTCGTGTGATCAGGATTTTTGCCTTGTATTCCCCTGAATAGGAAAAAATCCCTGTCGTTTAATGCAGCCTTGGTCAGGGAACAGCGCCCGTACGTATATTATTACCGGATGATGTCGATGATTTCACAACAGAAGAATTATGTTGACTGTGAAAAGGGTCATGGACATCCTTTTGTTCGTCTTAACGATCAGCTACAGGTATTGGTTGATCCTGATGCATTTACACGCACACACAACCACACAGCATGAAAGCCTCTCCTATAATTCCATACCACTTCTTTTAGCACTCACCATCAAAGGAAGGGTTTGGGCGTAAGCGTAAAAGTGCAACAACCGAGTATGTTGCTGAATTTGCGAAATATAGTCTTTTTTCGGCTTCTTTTGAGGTTTGTTAAGTTCTTGCCGGAATCAGTTCCTCTATCAAGCTACGCCTGTGAAGGATCGAGTTGAGAAACGAAAATACTTCAGTCACTCGCAATTATGAAAAAAAAAACTTCATCTTCACTTACCTTGGGTGCACGAATCTGGAAACTTGATACAGTTTTTCCGAAGCGTTTTGGTGTCGGTCTGCCTGTCTGTAATTGTCGGTCTGTCTGTCTGTCTCTCTGTCTGTCTGCCTGCCTGTCTGTCTGTCTGTCTGTCTGTCTGTCTGTCTGTCTGTCTGTCTGTCTGTCTGTCTGTCTGTCTGTCTGTCTGTCTGTCTGTCTGTCTGTCTGTCTGTCTGTCTGTCTGTCTGTCTGTCTGTCTGTCTGTCTGTCTGTCTGTCTGTCTGTCTGTCTGTCTGTCTGTCTGTCTGTCTGTCTGTCTGTCTGTCTGTCTGTCTGTCTGTCTGTCTGTCTGTCTGTCTGTCTGTCTGTCTGTCTGTCTGTCTGTCTGTCTGTCTGTCTGTCTGTCTGTCTGTCTGTCTGTCTGTCTGTCTTTCTGTCTGTTTGTTTGTTTGTATTTCTAGAACAAAGTACACATTGGTTCTCATTAATCTGAGCGAACTAATGAGCAGTAGGTTCTTAACGGTGTTTGCTTTGTTTTTACTCCTTCAAAGGTTGTTGTAAACTATTTGGTAAAGATACTCAAGAAATTCCGAGCATTACTCAATACTTTACTCAATACTTAATACTTTCCTTTTGCAGCTCGACAGTAGTTTACGGGAGGCAAGTGAAATGATGGAGTGAACGGTGGAAGGGCAACTACATTCTTGCCGTCCGATAGTGAAAGGCTCAACCATTGATGCTGTTGTGGTACAATTTTATTACCTCATTTAACGGAAGAAATGACACTGTTCCTGAATAAACGGACTCCACTCGCTTAGGCTTTTCTAGAGGTAGGTCAAAATATAAGTTGTGCAAAGATTTTCCATGACAAGGTCCGTTTGTAGAGCGAAATATATGGAGGTAATTTTGATTTTTGCAAGATATATTAACGTCCTCACTCACAAATATAATTTGTCGCAGTTACCGCTCAATTCGTCAAAAATGGGTGCCATTCTTATTGTTACCCCTGTTAAAGGTCTAAAACTTGAAATATGAAAGGAATGACATTGTGACCAGCTGCTCGAGCCATTTTCAATTCATTATCGTGCAAATAAAACTGGATGTTGCATTCGGTTCTATCCATCTGCAGTGATGCAAAATTAATTGTATTGCATCCTGTATTAATTAGCTTCCAAAGCACAATCTTTCTAATTTTCATAACATGCGAGTTTGCGAGCGCTCCTTTGGCGCGTTCTCATGATAGAACCGAATGCAACCCCTGACGTTTGTAGTAAGACTCAGCAATGATCCTCTGTTATCCCTGATCCCGATTTTCAATTTGAGATTCGGCGACAAAGGTGAACTCTATCATGTTCCCTTCGCAATTACTGCGTAACCGTTCTTAGTGTGCCCCGAGTTTGCTTGTAGAAGTTATTCGGTATCCAGTCCGGGTAATATTTTCACGAGTTAGTATGATAAGAGAAACGTGATGCTTGTAGCCTTATCACGTCTGTTACGGGAGTAATGTCGGAAATAAAAAGTGGCCGGTGTCGTGGCAGCAGTCAGAGGTAACTCTGCCAGTGCTAGCACTCATCTTCTGTCTTCAACCCAGTATCCATCCTTATTTAAATCGAAAGAAGAGCAGGGATTCCAAGCGCCATGTAAAAGAATGGCAGCTGGTTCTTGTTTCTCATGGAAAAGTGCGTTTAGGGTAGGTACCCCTGCTCTTTCCCAATTATCTGAACATGAAGTATGGTTCTGATTCTGGGTGCACAATTCTGAAATCCTTGAGGCGAAGCTTGGCTGGTAAGGCGCAATCGCTTACGAATCTGTTATCTGTGGGAGGTCCCGGGCCACAAGCAGTTAGAAGTGCGTTCTTCGAGCTCCTCAACTAGCCGGCTGCCTAGTCTCATTTAGTGAACTCCCAACTCCAAAGTGATAGTGGCCTCTCGTCCATTACCATTCTTATTCACGCAACAGGTGAGTAATAACGCTGTGAGCATCACTTTGAATTCATTGAATGAGCATGAAAGAAAACAAAGCGAGTGGAATGTCTCCGACGATGTGATTGCTGGACGGGTTCGTTTTTGTCGTTAGTATTTACGCTTTCTTTCCACAGTTATATGTTGTTGAAATTTTAAGATTACATATGAATTTGTTGTCTTTTGTGATAAGTTTTCTACTGATAGCAGTGAGTGAACGCGCTTGGTCTATGCTCACTGTTTTCTCTTTTTTCGGAGTCGTTGGAATCGTTCGAAAAAGCTGTGTGTATTTAGCACTAGCTTATAGTTAGGCTTGCCCCAGTTGGTTGTGATGATCATGCCCCGAATCTTTCAACTATTTATTATTTTTGTACAGGGGCAAGTCGTTTTTGATGTGACGAAGATGATTTAAGATTGATTGACACATATGTCTTCTGACAATGTTCATGATGAAATGAGTTCCGCTTAGTATTCAATTTGTTGGTCAGCTGTTGCTTAGCCGCCTTGGTTGTGGTCATACTCAGCGACCAAGTTAACGCAAGTACGCCGTTGTCTTTTACATCCTCCGTCTCTTCTTAGTGTACACTATCTCACCATCGCCCTGTTAAGTATGACCACATACCATGAAGGTTGTACGAATTTATTGAGAGATTAGTCGATTCATAGTTGTCAGAAGTGAAAACCGTATAGCGGTCGCTCTATATGATGATTTTGGCGTAAACAATAAAGTTGTAACGCTTTGTTTATGTCAAATGGCTTTCAACATACGTGCTTGTGATAGTTTTTGGAATTGAATTCAACAGGTTCACCATAAAAACAAGAACTCTACCAAGTTATTTTACAAATAAATAATGCTCAACACGCATTTCGAAAAAAAAATGGTCAATACATTAGGAGAGTGTGGCTCACATATGTAATCAAACAACGAGCTATTGTAATCTGAAACATCGAATGGGCTAAGATTACATGAGATGTGCTGCACAAGAAGTCAACTGAGAGTTGTCGTAAATGAATGGGGTCTATGTGGAAGAACTGCTGCGATAATTTGCTGGTATGATGAGTGCAGGACTAGAATGATCGTCAACGGTGGCATTGTGGAGGTGCAAATACTAGATTTGTACGAAGGAGAATCACTTGGTGAGAAGTTTATTGGCTCTCTTGTTTGCCGATTCAACACGAACTTCGTTCGATTGTGCCTGAAAAGCATTATAATTAATACAGAATAGAGCAGATATCAAGACGTAATCGGTTTTTCAGGATGCGCCGTGCATTCGGCTTCTACTCTTTCTGTCATTAGCTTTTGAATACTCATTAAGGTCAAGGTAGGGTAACTATCATGCCTAGAATGCGCTCACCTTGTCATGTATACGGTCAAGTTGTCTGTTCTGGTTCGAGACCTCTGTGCTCATATCAATGGCCATGTTACGCAGATTTCCGACCATTGTAGATACCTGAAACAGCCTCTTGTTAAAACCGGAAGATGTCCTCGGACCGTTCTAGCCAAGGTAGTAGACGACATTTGCTTCGACGGTAGACTTTGCGTGCGAATACCCATCCTCTGTATCGTTACATTACGTACTCCGACACGGAAGGAAAGAGGAGGTGAATGTGCTTCAGGCGTCAGCCAGCTCTAGTACATCATCCCTATGCGTATTGGTAACTGTGCCAGATGAGACGAATTTGTTCATCTGTGAGGGAGGTCGTATTCAAGAAAGTTTTGTATGCAACACCACTACACAACTCCTTCCCACAACCTTCACTCAGCCTCGGGAATTTGGAGGAATTCGGAGAGGGAAAGAGGAAGAGAACATAAGGTATGAGCTAAAATTTTGTGAGAACATCCAGGGAAATCATAGTGACCGAGCCAATTTCAGGTTCGGGTGTGGCTATTCTCGACAAGGACAACAGAAGCTGAATCAAACTGGGAAAAGTTTGCAGCCTGAGGTAGGAAACACACATATTTTACTAGTATTCCTCTGAGAAGGAGTAACTCAAACACACCTGTTGGATATTTTCATCCATTTCGTCTTCACGAGCATCATTTGTGATCCTGTAATTTGAGTAGTTAATTGAGATGAAAAATATTAAACAGTCAGAGAAGCAAGAAGTTTGGCCCCATCAGTCCGCTTTGAGAAGAGCTATGTATATGTGCTGGAAGCATAAAATGCTCCATAAAATGGTGAGTACATGTGCAGGCCAACTTTTTTGGTCCCCGTGAGTTCTCCTGTGTCATTAGGTCCAAAACGAGTGAAAGCCCTTTTTTTCCAGCGCAGAATTACCTTACAATTAGACTGTGGGCATACCCATATTAGCAGACCATCTGCAATTCTTCTTAACAAGAGAATTGGCAGTAAGGATTCTCAAGGTGTAGAAATCGAAGATGAGGACGACCAAGCCCATTTGCGGAATGTTCCCTGCGCTTGACCACCATTCACAGCTGTAGGAGCGCTTTGAATGCGTATGTTACCTCTACAAGGACTTTCAGTGGCCAGCCGATGTTCAAGTCAGTGCTTTCATCATCCCAGACGAATCTGGTACCAATTAATCGACCTCGGAGAGAGAGATAACTTGGTCATCAAGGGAGGGTATACATCCAGGATTCGGTCCCCGAACTATGCGTGTAATAGACTTACCCCATCTTCCGAGCAAGTTATACTTATGACATTATGTAAAGTTCAACGAGTGTGTCAAGGAGTGGTAATCTGTAAAGAGCATCAACGAACCTGGTCACATATCCACCTTGTGGTCCCATTGACGAATCACCAACCGTGATCCTAGGCTGATCTGAGATCACACCACCATCATCATCCTTTTTCCATGCTTTCGCATATTCTGAGTTCTTTTCGAAGTCGTCAGCTCTGAAATGGCACAGTGAATAAAAATATCAGAAGTGGTAGATCAAAGGAAAATAGTAGTTGCAAAAAGAAAACATTCACATAAATGTACACTACCGTATTCCGTACCATATCTGGCAAAACTCTCAAGGAATTTTCGAGATAATGCGCAAAATAAATAATCAATTTTAATCAAGAGTAAAGTGAGTGATAAATGAGCCAAAAAATAAAGTACAAAGGATAACTGGCTCAAATTCATAACCTTTCCCGTATGCGCCATGCATCCTACTTGCATCCAGGAATGTTTTTGATACACGTGTTCAACCTACGTAATGAATGGCCTTTGTGGGCAGTACCCGATGTTTAACCCAGTGATCACTTTTCTCTAGAAAAACCTGAACCAATTTATCTATCTCCTAACCATAAGTATGTAACTAGCTGGGTGGGTACTTTAGTGATGATATTTTTATACTTTGTATCGACTATGAAATTGGTTCTGTTTAACAGTAAACCACTGCAAGAGCACATAGCTTTGCAAAATGACCCCCACATATCGTGTCTCGGGACACGCCATGCATTCGATTTCCTTTCAAAAACATTCTGAATTCATTCAAAAGTGCATATTTGGCTTCTACATTGGAATGAGTAAGTCAGTCAGTGCACAGGTCCATGGTGTAGTGAGCCAAACAAAGCCATTCCCGACTACCAGAGGAAATTTTTCTTAAGAGCGACCATTGAAATAGAGGACGTGCGTATGCTCACAGTTCAGACGACTTACATACACCCATGCACACCTACTCTTCCCAGCAGATGTCAGTGTGTGCAAAATGACAATGGAAAAAAGGTAAAAACATTGAATATCAATAAAGTATTCTTCATGACCAGACGTACTTATTCCATGGCAACACACAAAGACCGCAGCATTTTTCCATTCCTTTCAAATGTTCTTCGGCTTCTTTCATGTCTGTGTTGATGGTATCCAATGCACCTTCGCATCGCTCAAGCTGCTCTGAAATTAATTCAAGTCATCTCCAATGGTGAACCACATTCCCGAAGAAGGTAACGTTTAGAATGGGCTTTTTGTTGGCCAGAATAAACTATCGATGCAAAAATTTGAGTACTGTAGTGAGTTTTTTGAACTTTTCCCGTTATTTCAAAAAGTTTTGTTCAGGTTCTGATTGAGTGACGGTTGGAGGCTACAAAGGCTGCATAGTGAGGCAACTAATCCCAAACTTGCGAGCCTATGAGCACTGATTCTTGACTAGTTGCCTCATCACGCGACATTTGAGGCTCCTGGCCCTCACCTGTAATTTAGATCACTATTTCAAGACTCAGCGTGGTTGGGGCCCTGAATGAAGGTTACAGGGTCTCTTGCTACTAACCGGGGGTGAAGTGAAGGAACCTATGGAGGCTAATAAGGGTAAGGCAGTAGTTCGAAAACAGAGTAACAGCAGGAAATATGAAAGAAAAAGTGGCGAGATCGTCTAATGCAATGCAACATGGCGGTTTCGGCCAAATAGCCATTTCCTAATGGTTTCTGAAACGTATTGGCAGTTCCGGTCTTATCGCTTTACAGGACCTCATACAACTATTGCGGTGTCCCAGTCCTCTTCAGAGCACCGCAAGCACAATGTCTGATCCGCTTTTTGCGGAGTTCGCCTTCTGCCTAACGCCTCGCAAATGGCCATAGGTGGAGAACGACTGTGGTCGAACAGAGTGTACAAGAATTAAATGCGACAGGCAACTGAACAGAGAAATGATCTTCCGAAACCGCTTACCTCCTTGATCGTCCAACATGACTAATGTTTTGATACCGGCTTCCTTGCTCTGAAACAAATTTTATTCCGTTCTATATTTGTTTGTAATACACTGAGCGCTGGTCTCAAATTCGGGACAGTCGATGTTCAGCCAAACTGCTGAAGATCACTTTATGCTTAATTTGAGGCTAATCAGATAATTTCATTTTTATTGAATAATAATTTGTTTTTATCATTCACTACCTCATGGAGAGGACTTTCTTCCCATTTCCCTTCCTACTTCATAGAAAAAACCGCTCCTCTACCTAGGATCCCGTACCAGAATTGGTTACAGTGAACCAACAGGGAAGGAACCAACAGAGAAGGCGGACCCCTCATCAATCTTGTTTCTTTGAAGAAATGGAACAACAGCTGTGTGAAGAAATCATTCTCGAAAAATAGAGCCTTCCAGAAATAATTCGAAAACCGCTTTGAGCTTTTGAAGCTTTGTGAAAAACGGCATGGAACAAAGTCGAACCCTCTGGACCCTGCTGAACTTGAAGGATATCCCCATCGGTTTTTGTTTGGGAAATGCTTTGTTCTCACCGCAACAGCAAAATCAAAAATATAGCTGTAGACAGCTATCAGGGTCTTGATAAATTGCTAGAACTCGGATAGCTTGTACCAAGTGCTTCTCGAATCAGTACTAGATCCTGTGAAGTTCATCATAATGGTGCTCACCAACTTAGAGCTTCCCAATATGGAATCCCAATGAGAGAATTCTCCAGTTTCAGCCAAAACTCAAAGCTACCCTTTTCTTCACGGGCACTGTAATCTCCATCACACTTCATGCTCCCCCCTCGAACTCTCCCCCACCCATGGCGGAGGTTGATGACGGTCCCACAATTTCCAGCCTTAACGTCTTGCCAATATTGAGGTGATACCATCTTTCGGGGAACACTTTCTCGGCTAATTCCCCCTCGGCGTTGTGTTTTTGGGTCAGGCTAGTTTCTTTCTGGTGTAGTGTTGTTTTCCGGCCACTTTTTTGCCCTTGCTAATAGGAACACGGAAAACAACAAGATGAGAAAAACGAAGTTGTGGGGGTTATTTTTGTGACAAAAAATATGATCCTATCGATTGCTAGCGAAAAGCCAAGGTTGGTGTAGAAGGTCCTGTCAAGAAAAATGAAGTTGCAGTGACCTATTTTCAAGGCGAGGCTATTGCAGTGTCGCCTCATGACTCATATCTCCATTTATATCTTCATTTGCATGAATTTTTATATTGTGCCAATTGTAGCTCATGAAAACACTAAGGAGAAAGATATTCTAAAAGCTCACCTCTTCACATAGGGCAAGCATCCGTCTTGTGGATTCGAGAGACTGAAAATGTTTGATTAGATAGATATGTTTGCATTTGAATGATCGAAAAGTGAAACCAAAGTTGTTGGAGACATTCTACTAAGAACCTGTCTTTATCTCTTTTTCTGAAAAGAATTTTCTACCGATTACTCGATCCTCTACTGTTCAGAGCCTTCTTAGCTGATATTTCTTCCCGTTTGTTTTCCGTTCCCTATGTGTTCCATTCATTTCACGATACTGCCAACGGTTGTTTGTTTTCCCACGCGCACATGCCACTCATCAAAGCTGATAGCCTTGAACTGCCATGCTTGAATGCATGGGCAAATCGATGAGGAACCCCCTAACATCAACCAGGAAACAACCGCTTGACTTCTCTGAACGGAACGTCAAAGGCAAGTACCTGGCTAAGAGGTTCAACAGAGCAGAAAATGGCTGCCGAACGTCCAGTTACTTCTGGGTTCCAGAAGTTCCAAGAATATGAGGTTTTTTTTCAAATAAAATTTCAGTAAAACTTACTTCGCATGCCTTGTCTTCAAGCTTTACATTCAGAGTCTTCAGTTCATCAGACATGTCAGCCGGCAGTACGATACCGTTTATCCGCACGGTACCGTCGTCGGCGGGTGCGGCGCGCCGCCCGCGATCCGCCATCGCGGCTCAGGTGGACGTGTTTTCCGAAGCGGGTCCTGTTGCTGAGTGCCCAGCGATCTGATACGTCGTAATATGGGATTGTAGAGTAACTCGTCGAGAAGAACGGACGATCTCGTACAATGAATTCTTTTCTGAAGAGGTTACTCTTGCAGGAAGTCATACGAAAAACTGAGCAGATGATGGAACTGAGCATCGTAATCGGCGACACATAAAAACTACGAGATAGGATCAGCATATCGGTCTCAGCTTCACATTCGCATAATCCCAAATCAGAAATTTTTTTGCTGAAGACTTCAGTTTCCTCAAAAAAAAAACGAAAATTACTCGAAATTCTTGCATTCACAACGAAAAGAAGCCGAAATTTATAAGCCCTTGAAGCCTGGCGAATGGGAGCAGTCTGGTCTCCCAGCATTTCATCTCCCGATTGATGGCATTACTTATCTGAAAGGATACTGTGAATGCACCTACGACTGGTAAATTGGTGGTTAAGTCCATCCAGGCTCATTTAGATCTCCCGCAGACGTGTGGCACTCATCAATCTGCTCTGGAGGTGAAAGGATGGGAGAACAGATTGGTGCAGTTCCCTGGCTCCCACTACAAGCAATCAAGAGTTTTATTCACCGTGCTACCTTACTTGGACATAATGGTAAGGGAAAATGGAATCTCTGCAAGCTTTGGTGAAATGGGCAGAATGTGTAAAAGACGTTAGTGGCCAGCTTAAGTTGCGATCTATGGACCATATATATGTGGCACCTTCCACCAGATGTCTCACCCACACTCAAGCCCGAGTGTAACTGAATTTATTGGAACGAATTTCCGAGAAACATCGGTCATTTTGATGAGCCATCAACGAAGGACTCAGTTTGAGTGACAGAAATGCGCGTCTCCTAGTAAAAAGAGAGAAACCATGAGATAGCCTGGGGAGGTGCTTGGCTTGTTATGAGCACAATGAATAACATATTGGCTGGGGCTGCGGTGGATGCTGGAAACAACAAAAACGCCACAACACGGAAAATGACGACCAAGTAGAGCACCATTAAGAAAATCTGATCGCATATAAGGATAAAGCCCCTAGCGCTGAACAACACCGCTCTGGGATGCGCCTCGCATTCGACTCCACCACCCTCTTGTCATATAATAGCCAAAATATTAGTTTGTAACGAAAAAGATAATCAGGATGGTTCGGAATTTGCGTAAATTCAAGACCAAGCGTTGTGTAAATTGTGATGAGGGCACTTCATCCCTGATTCTTGCAATTTTTTACCTAAATTTTTAATTTTTTTTTCTGTAATGAAAGATATCATTTGCTTTCTGTAGTCAAAGTAGATAAAGAAACGCCATCACCTCAAGAAAATCACCTATGGGGCCGAGCCGCTTTCTATTTGGATCCTACCCCTTCGCCATTCTTACTCAACTCGTTTAAGGCGGAATAAAATCCAGGCTTGGAAGCCACCGATCTCTCCGACACTTGTAGAGAGCAAAATGTCAGGATTCCGATGGGAAAGGAATGCAAGGCGCATCCTGGAGCGAATTACGACGCATTCTGGAGCGATGAGGAATGTTTAGTATCTGCGAGTGCTTCGAAGAAACATCTAATTTTTTTTAGTTCAGGGAATTCATGAGATTCTACTGGTTCCCTGTACTTAGTTTTAACGAACTTTTGTAAAGTCATGGAGTTAGTCTATGTGACTCAAATAGGAGAATCGACTGCTGAATGGCTAAATGGCAAGGAAGTCTGTAATTCATACGCTTCATTTCCCCCTCATAGCAATCTTACTGCACCGAAGTCAAGTTCGGTTAAATCAGCTGTAAGACATTAAGCTGGCATGGGGCAGGTGCCTGCAAAGAGCATACAATTCTGGAACTTCCACCTTTCTTTTATTTTTTCGAAAACGAGGTTAATTGAAATTTGTGACATTAATTTAATGGAGTAGACCTCAGAACCAGATTCTTTGCCGAAAATAACTTCCCAGTGATGTGAAATGGGTAATGGAGAGTCAGAGGTTACTCGTCATATGTTCGGCACACCAAAAGAAGGCCCAGCGTAAATCTATTGACTATCAGAGCATAGTGAATAATGTTAGAATCTTTTAGGTATTTAGTAACGACATTCCGGCCACAACCCTAACCCCAGATTACCGTATCATGAGTGGGCTGAGTTTTCTCATAATAAAATCGTGATTTCCTAGGCCCACTACATATATCGGGAATCAAAGAGTCCGATCTGGATGGCGAAAATGGGAAGATATCTATTGAAAGGTAAAAATTAGTGCAAAAGTACAAGCGGACCTATTGAATCCAGAAATGGAACTCTAAATTCAATGGGTGGATCACTGGGAATAGTGAATCTCCATAAATAGAGACGCAGAGGAGCCGGAAGACTGGGAAGCGGTAGCAAAGGCGGTAACTTTTATCTAGTCTGCGTCTCCTCTTTGTTAACACTATCTCAAATTAAATCGTCGCTATTCGTCGAGTATGGCCCCATACTTGAGTTTTCGCAAGGAATTTTCTGGTTATTCTGATATTGCTTGCATCTGCTTACTTTTTGTTTTGTTTACCTACTTGTATTGTTACAGCGCGCTTTTTGAGTGAAACTAAATTAATATAAACAGGTGATGAGTAAGCAGTCAGCGGTTTGTGACAAATTTCCTGTCTGGTAATAAGCTCAGGGAAAGTCAATTAGACGCTCGCAGTGAAAAAAAAGTCTCTGAAAGGGTTAGTTAAAGTACGTCTTAAGGAAATAGAGTGCCAACCTTGTCCGAAGGGAAGGGTATGATGTTTGATTCCCTATTGTTGCTGCGCAATTGAGGGATAAAGACAGCGCCAGATATCGATGGCGGAATCTAATATTTATAAGATTCTTACGTGAACAAATTCATTGTCGCGAAGCTATGTTTCTTTGAGTGAGACATTCTGATCAATGAGAAGAGAGAAAAACGAAAAACTTCTCATGAATGCGCTGAGAAGGCCATAGACCTTTTCCGAACTTTTCTTCCGTTCTAGATAAGAAATATCAAGCTCAGAAGCCGTGCGGACCACGTCATGCCCAGGAAGCCCAACACCTATGCCAGGGCTCGGTACTTGACGGTACTGGGGTTAGGCCACAGAAGGAGCGGTCATAGTGCGGTTCTGTCAAGACAAACGTCTACGGCAGAGCAGTATAAGACATTGGGCAATATGCTAAGATTCCTAAGAGGCCGAACGTGAAAGTTATTACCGTATACTTATCTACGGCCTCATATAAAGAGGCAGAAGCTGTAGGTAGTGGTTGTTCCTTCAAGGCGGTAGGTTCCATAGGAACGTCTTTTCCTGTCGAGTGGGCAGAGAGTTCAATCAGGAACAGGTAACAAGGAGACGTACCGAGGAAAGAGCAGAGTGGGGAGGTAGGGGTTGCGAAGGAATCTATATGGCCCCTTTCCGGCTTCTCAATGAACCCATTGCTCTTAGCAAGAAGGAGGGACGGGGAATGGGCCTCATTCGTACGCGTAAGATTCGGCTCATTTACTCTCACTATATGAAATGGCGTATGAAACCAATCCTGTAATCGTTGAATCGTAGAACTCGGTTAGATTAATGAGCATGATGCCAGTAGGTCTATAAACCCTCAGGGACCGTAAACCCGGCATTTTAACCAGTTTATATGTAGTCCCACTCAGGCTCATAGACTTACTCCAGGTCACTAATTACTTTTAACGATTAGCTATCCTACTTTATATAATTCGCTATGTGTGTCTGTTGGTGTGTCGGTGTGTTTGTGTGTGTGTTTGTGTGTGTGTGTGTCGGTGTGTGTGTTTGACCGGAAATTCATAACTCATGTCCCCGTGGACCTAGAGCGTTCATATTTGGTAGGAATAAGGGGGCAGAATGGGAACACCTTTGGTAAGTGGCAGGACCGCGATCCATACACAGGGAGCGCGGCGTGCGCGTTAGAAACTTTGGGCCGCAAATTCATAACTCATGTCCCCGTGGACCTAGAGCGCTCATATTTGGTAGGAGTAAGAGGGGCAGGATGGGAACACCTATGGTAAATGGCAGGACCGGGATCCGTGCGCAGGGGGTGGGGTTTCACTCCGCAATAGTCAATTTGGCCCTATGACACTCAAACTTGGCAGGAGTACAGGCGACAGGATGGGAACGGGAGGATGGGTGGGAGGACCGGACCCCGCTTTGCGCCAAAACTTTCAGTTCGCCTCTACGGCGTTCAAACTTGGTAGGAGGCAGTATGGGAACACCTATGGTGAGTAGTAGGGCCGGACTACGCCCCCAAGGAACACGATTTCGCGAAATAAAAGAATGGAAACTCACAACTCCTGATCCGTGGACTTGGAGAGCAATCAATAGGATGGGGACACTGACAATAGAAAAGGCCTTAGAGAAGAAGATCCACTCAACAATTACCTCCTAGCGCTTTTGTTATTTATTATCTAGCTTTGACTTTTTGATAAGTTTCATTCGACAAGAAGGGTAAATTTTGTAATTATAAGGAGATGAATTTAGTTCACTTCTTGCTATTAGATTACGACCGCTACCCAGCAGAGTTCGCGGTTAAGTAAAAGATCACGGTTCCTCTTTGCTTTAATATCATTCTTAGCAAAATTTATCCGACCGGTAATAATGTTGGAATCACATTTAATGATGTATCCGTAGAGAATAGGAGGTAATCTTCGAAAGCATTTGTTAGTCTATACTCTCGCTCAGCGAAAAAGCGAGATAACATCTTAAAAAAGGGGAATTCCATTAATTCGATATTTTTCGAGCAAAGTCCCTTTGCCCCAAGACGGAGGAGAGCCCTTGATGATGGCATTGAGGAATATTGATGGTAGCTAACATAGTAGCCTCAGCCGCGATGAAGTCTCTGAATACTTTTTTCTCTGAATAATCGCATTTGTGATAAACGATGTTCTTTCGGACACAGGTTGGCTCACAGGAAAATCGCTCCCAATTCGGAGCTAATACTGAGCGTGTAGAGCTTTCAAAGCAAAAGGAGAATCCGAAGTGTTATTTACGCATAGCAAATTTCTCACAGGAAGAAGGAGCGCCCGGCGTAGCCGGGCGAACCCATAAGAAGGAGGGAAGCCTGGCGTTAACCGGGCGGCCCGACTGGTTATTAACAACTCCTAGACTTTATTTACTTCTTTTTTTTCATCAGCTTGTAAAATAAGAAAGTCAGTCAAGGGAGCAATCAGAAAAGCCTCAGTTTTTATATAGTTGTAATCACTGAATTGTAGTGTACTTTTGGGAAAATGCATTTTGTTATGTTGTGAGCTCCACTTTTCTAGCTCAGTTGATTTATTCCTGACGTTCAACACACACACTAAAAGAGGGATAAGAAATAACGTCTTAAAACTAAGAATGATTCCATCATGCCCTTTATCACCACGGTTCCGATCCGAACTTGAAAGGGAACCTCCCTTTTTGCTGAGAAGTTGAAGGCATGGCGCGTTCCAAGCTTCAAATAGCAGATACCCATTGTTTGTTGTAATCTTCAAAAAAAGAATCCAAAAGAATACATACCTATGTTTATATCGATTTCGGAGATCCTCTAATTCATGTTATGAAAAAGAGCAGTCGAAATAATAACAATCAGAACTCTCGGGATGCGCCGTGCATGCGACCAGGAATAAACTCATGTGCAGTCAGCACGTTTGATTACTCGGTTGATCCAAAGAACGAACAATTCGGTGGTCCTATTTTCCCCATGAAATAGTGGGTCATCATCGTTTCTAACCAAGTTGACTGAAAGGATTATTTCGCCTGTGCCGTTATTCTCTCATGAATGTCGCCTCCAATAAAGTCAAACGCACTTTTTGTTTATAATATTAACTATACACACGCTATGGCTTAATATGCTAATGTGGGAGTGGGCAGAGAATTGGGAGGTTTCCGAAAAGCTACAATGACTTCTGAGTGTCAGCCAGAGAGCAATGAGAAAGACAAATGACAGCATAAACCCATGATGAATGTTCGATCACCATTTTAGAAATTCGAAAAGTAGAGGATAAGAAAAAGGGTGAATAAAAATAGTCCCGTTTAGGAGCGAAGGAAAATAATTCTGAGAAACAGCCCTTCTCAATTGAACGGAAAGGTTCATATGGTCAAAATTCTCGAATAAGAAGCCGACCAAAAAAAATTGAGCTGCTCTCCACCTGACGAGAAAGGGAGTAGTAGAACCTTCTTAAAACTGGCCCCACGAAAACCTCCTGACTTAATTATTTATTCATTTGCACAACCTGGCACCCCCAATAATTTCCCATATGAACCCTTAGAGAGCCCAAAACCTGTCCCATTCGCTTAGTCCAAACGTGGTTGGATGGGAGCTTCTGAGAAAGTAGTTGTTTTTTGGTGAGCTCTTGTAAGCTACGCGGTGGTGGTCAGAATTACTAATATGAAGGTAAATTGCTAATACGATCCCAGTCGGCCATTCGTCATCCATTGAAAGGACGATTTATTGACGAACGAGTCCTGTTATGAAATCCACTACTACACGTAGATGCCCAAGAGCTCCCTCAGTTCCTTCTACAGTAAAATAACTATTTTTCACTGGTAAAGATTTTTCTCAGTGAGCAGTAGACATCATGGAACTTTTAAGAGGATGAAAGTCGACGCTGATCCATAGGGATCGATATGTATGAGCAACAACGTCGCCATGTTAATGTTAGAGAATTGATAAGTATGAGCGCGGTGGTGTACTGGTAAAAGGTACACTACCACACATACATGTGGTACGGCGATTGAAACGAGATCAATACTCGCCCAGGTTGCTCAAGCTTACTGTCCTTTCGTGGTCGATTCATAAGCAGCAGACTCTTCTGAGAGAATAAAAAAACTTTTTTCTACATCGAGAGTGCAAGTCATTGCACAGACGACATACACCTTCAGGACGACACAATGATTCCGAATGGAAGTCGAATGCTTGGCGCATTTCGAAAGAAGCGAGAGGGATTAGCGCTTCCCTAATCCTGTAACTGATGAGAAACATCTTCAGGGCCACACAGGTTCCCAAAGCAGAAGTTTCTGAAAAATTTTGTAGGTCGGGTGTGGAGTATGGTAAAGTTACAATAAGATTTAATTTTTCACTTGAGAATTCTAAATACTGCTTGCAGGAACGTGGTTGGGGTCTCTGAGGTCCCACCACAACTAAAATAGTTGATCATTATCGAAAGATCTGCCAAGTGGGATGGCTGAGAACTTCCAAAAGGACGAAAAGCAAGAAGAAAATGAAGGAAATGAACCAGCATTGACGTCAAGGCTTCTAATGAGACCACTAAAAGGTTCCGAGGCCATTGTCTCAGGCTGCTCTGTCGACGGCTCATTGAGACTGCTAGTCGTTATTTTCCGGTCAACACAAAGACATAAATACGTTGATGGAAGGCGGAGCGCCGTTTGGTCCTCATTGACGTCGGAAAGATCACTTAAATGCTTCCTACGCTTGCGATTAATATTTGAAAGAAATGAAGAATGAATAGCTCAATCACCTTATCAATGCCACTTGCTGAGCAAAACTTCGGATTAGTTCCGGGAACTCAGAATAACACTCATCAGCTGAGCCAATAATCATTCGATAACTTGAGGAGTTCAAAGGATAAAGTTTGGGGGTGCTAGTAACTCCCATCTGAGAGGTGCGCCCCATTCCATTCAGAATCGTAGTGGCGTATTCAATGCGTATGTGGCCTATACAATGACTTGCGGTGGCCAGACGATGTATAAAACAGTGCTTCTATCCTCCTAGACGAGTCTGGTTCTAATTAACCGACCCTGCGGGGATGGAAGACATGGCTGGCTTGGGCGGATACCGTTCCGCTATCCGAACCCGTGACCGTGAGTGTGACATGATGCGCCACTTACCACCACACTGCTTCCGCCCATCGTAGTGTTGTTTTACTTGAATATTTGGCCTCTACAGTGCTTCGGAGAGGAGGGAAGGCTTGTTGGGTAAGAGAGTATACGGTCAAGCGACGAGGGAATAGGGTGTGCCTCTCATTCCTCGACGAGACGAGCCTGGTATCATTCAACCGACCGCTGACGGTCGGGAGACACTTCAACTTGAGCATGGACTAATAGTTTCTAGAAAAAGTTACTTCGGCCTAATTGAAAAGGTCAGAAATGGGTATGCTACTCTATATACGTGTCCAATTTCTCTTTCGCGGAAGCTTGGGTGTAGTATTGATTCCGGATGTGGTCCCTGCAGACTAAATGTGATGTACTGGATGCCACTCAGCTCACCTGAGCTGAAATGTCAGGGTTGGGTGAAAGAAGGAAGTAGAAAGGTAAAGTATAGGTAAAGTTCGATGCTCAACGCACCCCTACCAAAGGTTTTCTTCGAGGGATAAGTATGAGAAGTCAGTTGGCAGAATATATATTCCACGTACTAGTGAAGATTCAAGCATACATACAAACTCAATCGTCCTCCTGTTTCTCTTTTCCGTCTCCTCCATCTCCCAACTTTCTTCATGATGAAACGGTTTCAGGAGTAATGAAGGAGCGGATTCCATTTAGGAAAGGGACCCTCACTGCAATTGTATTGAACTTGTTTGGAGCTCAATTACAATGTGAAAGCAACATCGCACAACAACAGGAAAAGGTAGTTCAGTTCCATATCGGATTCGCTCGGACGGGAGCCCGCTTCCGATTTCCTGAGCTTCCAAAAAACAGTGGTATTGCTTTTCAGGACGATGCCTGGCCCAATTGCTTGCTTACTCAGGCATGTACAAGAGGGCGGCGGCTTGTCTGAGCTAGTTTTGAGAATCCCCTATGGAAAAGAAAAATTGGAAAGTCAAATAGGTATTCTGCTGTTTTCAGTTAATGTTGAGGTCTAGGAGAAGTCGCTCGGGTAGTTACTAAGAGGACTCATGTTTTCGAGCGCTTCTACTAAACAGTAACAATAAGTGAGCACCAAGACTACCGATCAACTGTCCCGAAAATTTCACCCCACGATGATAAATAGGTTGTGGCTGTGTTCAGCTCAAAGCCGACTTCAGCTTGGTGCTGAGGTGCCCTGGGGTGTCGTAAAATGTACGAGGTTCTAAGGAGGAAATGCTGTGAAAGGAGCAACGCTGCTTGTCCTCTGGGATTTCTAAGGAATCGGCTACAATGAGACCGAAACCAAAGGTCAGGTCAAGACGCTCTTTGAAAATACATGACGGAACAAATGTAGTAATGGCAAAAGGTTCCTCTATCTTTCAAGTGGTGCACCATGGCCGATTCCCATCCAACAAACTCATTCGATTCTTTCATTACCTATTGGCCGTTGCTGGTCCTATTCGGGAATATGAAGTCTCTAACAACTATACCAGAAGTCTTTTACTAATCAAAATGCATGGCGTGGCCCAAAAGCAACTAGTTTTCTGCCTTTCTTCTCATCGTGGCTACCTTCGACAAAAACTGCTCGAAAAGAAATTCCTGCGAGCTTTTTCTTGCGCTGTCCATCAAGAGGAAAATGTAATCGACTACGAAATTGACAAGCTTCAGGAAAGCTTCGTAGAATAGCTGTTCCAGATGGTTTAGGAAAAAAGGAGCTGGAACTCACAGGAAAGCAGGAAAGTGGTCGTAAATGTGGCAGAAAATTTCTAGGCTATCCCCATTGAGTGCACAACAGGTGAAATTACAATCCAGGAGCTTCAAGAGTGCTAGAGCGTCAGGGAGAATAGGAGAGGGGTCGGAAAATGAAAAGAAAAAGCAACAATTCCGCGAATCCTGAAACAAAAAGTGGAAGTACATTGAACAGCAAATGTTGGATGATCCTGGCCCAGTTTGTCAGTGAATATGGGGCCACCAATGGGAGCCAATGAATATGGGGCACCAGGGAGAAGCAGCAAAAACGAGCACATCAATGGGGTGTACGCATGTAAGCTTATATTGGCCCATGCCGTCTCAACCCATTGCTCTTCATCAGTGGGCGGAACGTTGACGGCAGTGGTGGTGATGGTTGTTGCAGGCAATGTAGTGGCCATGAATGGGCAGACGGCAACAACTCGTCCTAATTTGTCCCGAAAGAAGAGAGGCAAGTACTATAGAAAGGACCGACTCATTGATGTCAAAAAATGGGCACGACAGTACATAACTCAAGGAGGCTCGGCCTATACATAGAAGAATTGCTACGTGTAGCTAACTATACTTATAAGTGACTTATAGCAATCACATTACCGAACACATTCCTAAGTTTCGTACTACTAGGTAGACTTTTGTACTTCAAAAACGTTATAGGTTTTTTCTTGATCGTATGCTGATACAATCATTGAAGTATCGCGAGAGTACAAAATGCCGCTATGTCTTACGTTCATCGATTTGAAGAAAGCCTTTGATACCGTCGAGACAGAAGCGGTAATTGAAGCCCTGGGCAACCAGGGTGTTCATACGCAATTTATAAGGATGCTTCGTGAGCTCTACGACAGTTCACGACCAAGATTTCACCATTCTATAAGGAAGTCATTGTCAACGTGAAGAGAGGTGTTCGGCAAAGCGATACTATTTCGCCCAAACTTTTCAGTGCCGCCCTCGAGAATATCATGCGTCATTTGGAATGGGAAGACTTGGGAGTGAAGGTCGACGGCCGACACTTACATCACCTCCGCTTTGCAGACGACATCGTTCTTATAACACCGAACATCGAGCAGGCGGAACGAATGCTGGCCGAGTTTGATAGTGCTTGTGGAAAGATCGGCTTGAGGCTGAACCTAACGAAGACGATGTTCATGAGGAACGGATTGGTACCTGATGCTCCTTTCACGTTAAACGGAACGAATATCTCCGAATGCTCCAGCTATGTGTATCTAGGTCGGGAAGTCAAAATGACGAACGACCTAGCTCCAGAGCTGTGCAGAGGTAAACGTGGGGAGCATTTAAGAATATCGAGGGAGTAGTGAAGAAGACAAAGAACATCCGGCTCCGCGCTCACCTTTTCGACACTGCTGTCCTTCCTGCTTTGACGTACGCCTCGGAGACCTGGACTCTACGAAAGCAGGATGAGCATGCTGTCAGCGTTATTCAACGCGCTTTGGAAAGGACGATGCTCGGAATTTCCCTATACACGCAAGTGCAGAAGGGAATCCGGAGTTCCGAGCTCCGTCACCGAACGAAGATCAAGGATGCCGTTGATTACGCCAAGAAATCGAAGATCAGGTGGGCGGGACACGTTATGCGATATAGTGATGACCGTTGGACCAGGGCGGTTACTGACTGGATCCCTCGGGACATCAAACGAACTCCAGGAAGGCCGCCAACGAGATGGTCAGACTTCTTCACGAAAGCTCTGAACGAAAGGAATGTTGAACCTCGTGTCCCTGAAGCGAGAACGATTCACTGGACCACTCTGGCTCGTGACAGGGACGAATGGAGACGTTACTGGCGCCCGCTCGAGGAAGTCGATGATCAACGGGACGACAGGTGATACAGGTGATGCTGATACAATAACAATTCATGAAGCCCTGGATGCCATCAGTTGGGTAAGTTCGAAAAGGAACATTCAGAAGACTCCGTCATGGAGGGTGAAGTGTAGGGTAGGAAGCCAACACGAATCTGGCTCTGCTAAAGTGGCGAGTGGAGGTAAATTACCACCTACTCAGAAACATGTGGATAAGGCCAAGCAGTCATTATTCTCCGTACACTTTTCATTCGGTGTAAGAGTTTGGGTGCAGTATTCGAGATAATATTGGTGTTGGTGAAGGGAGTTCTTCCTACTAGACCTATCTTGCCAAGAAATGAACCAGTCCTTTGGAAAAAAGGATTGTCCCTGCTTCACTATTTTTGAGTGGTCGGGGAATACTCAGGAGCAACCCCATCCATTGAAAATGATCTCGAGCAAGCTTCATTGAGAAGCTCAGTTCAGGGAATGCCGACGATTCGAGGTTTCTGTCTAGTCTAGTCCATCAAAAGAGGAAGTTAGGTGAGCTTAGCCTAATAGTACCTCATTTGAAGGTGCTTTTACCAAAACCCTACCTCATTTATTGATTTAAAAATAAAAAAGAAAAGAACGAAGCTGACAAGAGGTTCGAATGACCTTCAAAGAGTTCGGATTTACAGGAAGTTTTCAAACGTGTACACCTTTCTCTAGCTGGCAAAAATCCGCAAATTTTGAGTATCCATAGAGAGAATTAAATGGAAAAACAAGATAAATGATGGAAAGCTCGAGAATGAAGCGGATCCATGCTATTACTCTGCCTATCTATCTTTATTCTTCATTGAAATCCTTTCCATTCCAAAAAAGGTCCGAAAGGAATACGAAAGAAGGAGCAGCTGCTAGCCTACAGATAAAGTACAGGGCTGGGACGGGGAAAAACAAAGTGCCCATTGCTTCAGCAGATGGGCAAATCTGAAGTCCAGGCAATTTTCGGGAGAGTTTAGAGCTCATCAAACGCAGTTCTGCACAGTTATGCACAGCCCTCAGAGCAACGAGTTGCTATCGGATTTGCTCTCCAAAGATTTGGTGGGGTCAACTTGCAACACTGGTAATCTGAAAGTTATTGCTTCTTCCCTAAAAAACCTGGTCGAAGCAGGAGGCATTGAAGCCTCGGGAAACACCCTTTCTTTGAACCTGATTTTCCTCTGGGCTGCTAGGCGGAGTTGGAAGGAGTTTTCGCTTTCCGCAATTAAACTTTTTAGAATTTCGTTGTTGCCCATAATTGAAGTACTTTTCTGGGACTTTTTGACGTCAATGCCTAACGAACTCCGTAAAGCTGCTCATTTCGGGGAACAAGACGTTGGCTAATATTCGAAGACGAAGAAAAAGCGAATAACGAGCTGCCATCGACGGCCTAATTCTATTAGTTCACGGACAATCCATTTGAGACGATGAAGTCGTCCAGGCCTTTCGAAAGCCGCCGAATAACGTTTTCATGAAATACGATACCATCGGAGGAGGTTCTAAGAATGTTTACTTTTTCTATATGAAGACCAACCTTCAATGGGCTTCCCTCCCCTAAGCAGTCGAAATCCTATGATTTGGGCCGAAGTGTTCCCTTTTGTGTTTACTTGGCAATTGCATTTCACAAAAAAGACTGGTGTGGTCGGAAGAGAGGATACTAGTTACCTAAGAGTTAAAGGAAGGCCTGAAACCACCTTTAACCTTCGGAATATACCCGGAATTTCTCAGAAAAGCAAAAATTACAAGCGAACGTGGACGAGCCATGAACCAAAACTGCAATTGACACGAAGAATTTAAGCTCCACCTTCCCAAAAAGCACCTTCGATGAGATACAGATGCTTTTCCTTGCTACTTTTACCTTCACTGTTACTCTGAAACCGAACAGGATTTGTGGTAGCTTCATCAATGAACGAACAAGTCTTCTGACATCCTGTAGAGGCTACAGGTTCTAGCAGTTCTACCTATCCTTTACGGGCCGGCAAAAAGCGTCCTGTGCGATTTCGTTCTCTCCATTTCCATGAGCAGATGGTAGGGGGTCGTAGATGAATCAGATACCGATCTACACACTCGTTTCCCTTCTCTCCCCCGCTTAAGGGGTCGTAGAGGGTTTGGATACTGGGTAATCTGCCTCATTTCTGAGACTATGCTCCAAGCCCGTTGTAGATGAATACAGCCCCTCCATACTTCAAGTTTTCTACTCACTGAAGCAAGTCTCCACAGCTCCCAAGAGCAATACCGCCTTTTCCTCCAAACCGTTCATGTTTCTTCATTCACTCTGAGCTGGCCAGCTGCTCACTCTTTGACGGCTAGGTGAAAGTGGGGCCACCCTATTGTTCTAATCACACAACGCCTGAGCTTCCCAAAAGTGGTTCAAAGCAAAAAACTCGGACAATTTTTCTACCATGGAAGACGAAACTCGGATGTTTTCGCAGTGAGAGCATGTCCGGATGTTTCCACTTTTACTATCTACTTCCTTGATATACTTGAGAGCTTCTGCAGCGAAGCGTTTCCTCTTATGTGCTCCGGAACCGAATCCTCTTGAATGACTTCCTTGGACATATTCTATGACATTAGTTATATGGGGACTCATTATATAACTCCGAAACCTGTCGACGACTTAACTGTTTTCCAATACGAAGAGTTTGTTAGGAGGTTAGAGGCATCATCCATCTCCTCTGCACAATTTCCCAATTTTATAGTAGCCAATTTTCGGGTCTGACGCTTGCCTCCTTCTAGGCAACCGAACAGTGCACATGCTAGCCCATGGGGGACTTTGGAAAGGGGTTTGAGCAACAGACATGCCCAGAGTCAATGTATTTCTGAGCCAGAAGTGAAGACATGGCGCAATCCAAAACCTACTAATTTCAGATTTCATTGATGTCAACTGAGCCTAAAATGGACGTTAGTAGAGTATTGTAACTGGAGTTGAACGAGAGATGGATTTCGACCTACGACATCGATCACTGAAATTTACCATTTTCCCACTGAATGGACTGGGAATTCCCATCTGCGCACTCGTAGCACCCTTATAACTCAGACGAGTTACCCACTCACTCACCCATAAATTTTCAGGCCAAATTATAGCTTTGAAGATATACTTGGAATGACGCGCCCCAAGAAGCCCATATATCTTACGGTACTATTAGGCAGCACAGCATGAACTGGTCATACTGTATTAAGTAGTAATACTGTAAGACAACGAGGACGTAATCGCTCATCTATCAAATGATGGGTATGAATATGGTCCTAGCAGAGATAAACCAAATAGCAGAAATAGTGGGACTAATCGCATTGGCTTCAAAAAAGAGGCTCTTGGGCCGATTCTGGGAGAAGTGATGCGATAGAGAATCGCGTGCTTTCGAGCATAAAAATGGTGGAACACGAAGTGGAAGCTGGTTGTGGCGGCCTCGATGAGAGTAATGTACGTCCGAGTGTTTCAGCTTCGTAATGGACAAGTGATTTGGTTTGCCGTCGAAAATCTGTTTAGCCGCCGATGATATCATTTCTAATCGTTGCAGGTTTTCTTTTTACGGCAAATTATCTCAGGAACAAGGATCACTCCAGAGTTTTTCCTAGGAGAAGTGAATGATCGTTAAGAGATGATCGTTTGATGTCGATGTATTCTTTTACGGTATGCGCCATGCATTCCACCTTCACCCAGAATCATGTTACTATACACAAGTGCACGTAACTTTTACAGTAGGTGAATGGTATCCGATTTAACATTTCTTTGAAGGGGCCTTCTGAGGATTTCTTGACAAAGTTTGTTCCACAGACCGCTCTTTTGCAAAGGCACCTAAGTTGCCAGTGCACAGTTTCCGTTTTTCAGTGCTACCACTCGAACGCTACCCTCCTGCCTTCGATTTCTTTGAGGTGTGCACGCTTTACTAGCTTATCCCTGCAATAAAAGAGCCCAACCTCCTTTCAAATCCATAGAAGAAAAGAGAGGCAGCGAAAGGCAGGAGAAAAGCACTTAAGCTATTTTAGAACGTTCAATCTAGAACGTTCGATATCGACCAGTTGCTTGGGATACGCCACGAAGTTGCTTTCATCTTGCATTATAGACTTTTTCGAGTAGATTTATTCACATTGTAATACTACAGCAGCCCACGCCAGTACTTTGTACTTGATTGAAGTAATACCAGAAGATGGGATTTGGGAAGAGGAGAAATCATGATATGATTGAGAAGCACCAAGCACGGACATTAGCTATCAGTAATTTTTAAATCACCTCACGTCTCACTATAATTTGAATGACCTTCATTACCTTGTTTTGTTTCATATTTGTGTACGAAATAATTCCTGAACCCATGGGAAATACTCGTTAGCCTTCGTATTCGTGAAGGACTGACATTCTCGGAAAAGTGAAAGTAAAGGGTAAAATTGTACGCAATTAGTTACAACTGCGATTGTCCTGAAGAAAAACAAGTTCAGTAAGTACATCACAATTCAGCAACGTCTCTCTCCACCTAACAAGTTCAAATAAATTTCAGTAGAGTTGAATTTTTCAACAAGGAAATCCCTATACCCTCAGAAGGTTTCTCACAATCTTTTCTCACATGTGATACTCTTTTTCAAGTTGAGTTGATGGACAAGGATTGTCACGAGGTAGAAAGACGGTGAATACATGAAAGCCATATTTCGAGTGGCTCCTCTCAAAAACACATTTGGGAGGTGAAGGGGGTGGTTGAACACTCGGTGGTAATGAATCGAAAATGAATAGCCGTTCTTACTGGCTCCCAGTCTGCTTCTCTGTCCACTAACGATCCGGAAGTCGGACAAGCTCGACAAAATTGGACAAAACTTCAAAGTCGGTAAGGACTCGAACCCTTACTAGTACTTCCCAGGCACCGTGATTTTTATCCCTTACATTACCGAAACCCCGCTTATCCAGGTCCTCTTGATTATTTTACTGCACATCTCAAACAGAGGAGTGCGAAAAAATATTCGACGTTCTATAGCTAGAAAACTGTAAACGATACTGAAGAATTACCGAAAATTGACCTTTGAATTGACTCTCTTGAGACATTAATTTTCGGCTCTCTTTCAAGTCAGACCCAGTTGGGCCAATGCCTACATACATACATTCGAAGCTGCGAGTCCGACAGGCGCGGATTTCAGTGGCAATCGATCCACATCGATTTGAAAATATCCATCCATAACAATACTATGGGACCAATCGGAGCGAGCGAAAGGCACTTGAAAAAGCAATTTGCAGGCAAAATGAGGTCTATTTCAGGACATGAAAATCTATTTTCAGCCCCAGTGAATGGCATGGGTTAGCAGCCGGAGTCGAAAAACCTGATTGGAAGCAGACGGTTAAATCCCAAGCTAATGGAGGCATACCCACAATTTGGAGTAATAGATTCTTCTCGAACTTTGCAGAATTCATCGTTTTAGTCGTTTCCAATTAGAAAACGGATTCATGGCTCAACCCAAGGTCGTGGACAGGAGTCCTCCCAGCTTTCTTTTCAGGATAGATTCACAAGCAGTAATACAAAAAAAACCAGTCGGAAGTCAAAATAGTTCTACTATTGCACCGATGGAGACAAGGGACGAAAAAGGGAAGGAGACAAGGAAGGGACAAGAAAGAAAGGACACACCAAAAAAATCCAACCCCATTCTGAATTTGTTTTCACTATCTATCCTCGAATTTCTTAGGCAATATAACAAGGAAATTTCTAGTCAACTAGATGTTTTCCCATGGTTTCCCTTTCATTTGCTAAAACCGCATGGGAAACTAACGTCAGTAATGGGCTGATGTAAGGAAATAGTCCCAGACGACAGTTCCATGTGGGTGATTCTTCGCAATTAAAGACATTGTTCCGAGAAACTCAGACAGTTTTGGGCTTACTACTCTAAGTTTAAATCGATGGAAGAAAAAATTGAAATGAAAGAGCTTGGTGGTAATGAAACAACCGAACGAAGCGTCCAAGTAATTATGGTGGCCGACATGCAAGCAAGCAAATCATCGGGCCCGTTTCTAAGGCAATAACCAGGAGACGTAAGAATCTACATGTCGTTCAACATCGGTTCGAAGTCTAGGCAGATGCTTGTAAAAAAATGAAATTGAATCTTAGAATAGAAATTGGAGTTCTGATCAAATTGCAGTTTTCAAATTACTTGTAGATGGAAGTTTGGATAAGTAGAAAGTACAAGAGAGTAAAAAGTTGGGGCACCACTCGGATACCCACTATTTTAACCAATGAAGCTCAAATTTGTCACCTAAGAAGGATAGCGTTTCGGGCCAACATCTGATGCTTAACGCAAAGCTGCTCCCACTACCAATCATCTGACAATACCAGTAGAATGTAGTCAACCTCCTCTACATTTATTGAGCACAGGGTGGTACCCATTTTATTGACGATACGACTATAAGAAAAACACTTTGTGAGGGTCGGAGCTGGCGTTCGGGGTCGGTTAATAGCATTCAGAGTCGTCTGTGAGAGTAAAGGATCTGACTTATCTATCGGCTGGTCACCGCAAGCCATAGAATAGGCCATGTACGCATTCAGAGCTTCATCCCCTTTCTGATTGAAAATCGGATGCCAGGCGCATCCCTCAGACGGAACTGATCAACGCCCTTTGTACTTCAGACCTTATCCTTTAACTTGGGAGTTCCCTCACGTGAAATGCTCTTACATGATGTCTTTTGTCCTATAATCAAGGACTATAAAGCTCCAATTCTACTCCACCTAATCTACCCAAATGCAGAGGTTGTGTGGTGGCAAGTGACGCGCTATCGCACATGCATGGTCACGGGTTCGAATCTCGGATCGATATCCGCCTGAGCCAACCAAGCCTCCCCTTACTCCGGGGTCGGTTAGTTGGTACCAGACTCGTCTGGGAGGACAGCAGGGCTGACTGCACTTTGGCTGGCCACCGCATGTCATTGTATAGACTACATACGTGTTTAGTACGCCACTGCGATTCTGAATGGAAGTCGGATGAGGGTCGCACCTTCAGATGGGCTTAATCAACCCACAGACCTTACCCTTTCCCTTTGAGACTCTATTTACCCATTAACACTCCCTTTTTGTGGCTGTGTGAACTGGCTTTTTTCCATTGTTTTCCTAATCGACTCTTTTTCTTACGCATTACTATCATATTAACCTCGGTAGCACAAACATCTGTACTCCTTCCCCTCCCTTTTTTTGCCTTTATTTCTTCGCGGAATCACCCGAGGAATAACAACACGAGTTCATTGGGCATTTTTTTGCTGCCGTTGAAGTGTGCAACGTTTTTTACAGGTTTACTCTGTCGATAATAATGGATAGGTCGAGGTTCTGAAGTGTCGCCCTTCACATGAACAATGACTCTACTCTTACGCTGAACCCCTCTGAAAGTATAACCTCTACTTGTGCATAAAATGATTGAGGATAAAAGCTATAATCGTCGATGTGGAATGCGCTCCACTCGAATTCCATCTAGAAATGTGGGGCATTTGTATGCTATAGGGCGTATGGGTGCTTTTCGTTGCGCGCGAAACTAGGTCACGCCGCAGCCATCGTATGCGGCGGGCCAACCGCGATACTTGACAGAAGTCGCAGTTGTCAGTGGGGCATACGATTTGCGCTTGGTCCACGGCAGTCAGGTCAAAGAGAAGGTAACATGCACGAATGCAAATCATTCGCTCCACTGGCACTTGGTGGTACTGTAATGTCATCTCGAGACCTCAATGGTGTGCGCCGCGCGCGGTTGGACCTAGTTTCGACGGACGCGCGGAACGGACGTTCTCCGGAGCGTATACTGCGGGGTTGCTGTGGTCAGCCAATGTAGAGGTAAAAGCTTTCAGTTCTCTAGGCCAGTCTAATACACGATATCGATTCTGTAAAGATGGAATCGTTGGTAAGCCTGAGCGCATACAAATCCGGGAATCGATCCAAGGATCGTGCATGTGATAAGGGCCCACTTGGCACTACCCCACCTCACCCAACTTTCACATATCCACCCAACCAAATATTCCACTCGGTGCATATCGAGCCTTCAACCAACCATACGTCCTCTACTTTTTTTGCCTAACATGCGAATAAAGGGAGAAGTTATAGGCATTCAGGGGAGTTACATGCACATTTGGTACTTACAATTATTGGGGAGGTGGACGACAGAGGCAGAACTGAGGGGTTTCTCATGTTCTCAAAGGACCTACATCAGCTATTCGATCCCGCAACACCATCTCCAGTTCCGTTGAGTGGATCCCGGATACTATCTGACTGCCAAGGGTGTGGTACCAGCGCCACATGAAACTATGCCCGATGGGGTTTCCGGATGCCGAAGAAGTCTTACGAGACTGTTGATGATCTCGCTGAGAAGAACCGGTGATTGATGTCAGCATTAGAGCTAAGGCAAAAATTCATTGGCAACGATTCCAGCTTGTTCCAGTCAGAGCCAGATTAGTCCAGTGGATGAAGAGTTACTGGCGCCCGCTCGAGGGGATTCAATGATCAACAGGTTGACAGTTGATACCAGTCTTTGTCTACATTCTTTCCATGTTGCCCAGCAATCTCGTCGTCACCGGGATCGGGACATTTACAAAAACATGCCTCTATGAAGCAACATTGCAACTACAACTAAGGTTCAGATTTGTCTCAGCGATCAGGCTAAAGTTCTTGCACCTCTATGCTTATGAAACTTCATTACAAAATCTTCGAGGAATGATTTCCTAGAAAAACTTCCACGGTGCCTCCATTCCCAGAAACACAGAAGCTGAAAAAATTACAATCTTCCTAAAGAACATATTTCCCACTTTCCTTGATCCATCTGTCTGATACAACTTTCAAACGCTAAGGAGTACAGTACTGTAACAATGTGAGATGAAGACACAAGAGTCTCCAGAGGGATGAGTGCGATCCTACGCTGTAAATTTGCTAGCTTACAGAAGTTTTCAGGAAATTTCAACTCGTTTAGAGATGTCCTTTCAGGAGATATTTAACCTACCACTCGTATAATTCGACACGACGACATTTTTAGGTTGGAAAAACTGCTTTGTAACGGATTCATACCGATCCCCATAGGTATGAATAGCGAGATTTATAACATTTTAGTAACTATTCCGATAGATTTTTTCGGCAAGGCTATTTGGACGAATGCCGTCAGCATACCAAATGACGCCATTTCTTTCTCTGGAGGTCTATGCTGGTCGGGCAAATAACCAGTACATATTCCTATGACGTCGGTGTCCAATGGAATATTCAAGAAAAGTAGGCAGCTAAATTTTCCGCTCGAACGTCTGCAAGAAAACTGGTATCCCCGACTGTCTAGGTTTTTTCTATTGAAATGTAACCCAACCAGGCTGACAAACACGGCTGAGGTTTCTCAAGTTATTCGAGGGAATCTGAAGTGACCGATGTCGACGAAGTAGCACCTGCTCCGCTTAGCGATTTGCAATTTGATGAAGAGCTGACAGGTTTCTGAGTGGAATGTCTGAAGTTGTAGAAGAAATTCATATTGCACTCACCTCGTCCGTGGTGGCATTCATTTTGAGGTTTATCGCCTCGAGTGAGTCAGGGATGTCGTCAGCCATGGTTTGCCTGGAATTACTGTTTGTAAGTATAAAATAAAGAATGAAACGAGCATAAGTCGACGATGACAACGATGTTGTACAAAATCAACTGCAAATACAAAAAAACAGAGGTTACAAAGTTGTTAGCTCGGAGGTAAAAACAGAAATGCTTACACTCAATTTCTAGAAATTCTTGAAAAAAAAGGAAGTAAGCAAGTTAAAAAGAGGATGAAATCACAAGGAAAAAAACGAAGGAACATTCGAACAATCCAAAGTTACCAGGTGGACGAGATTATTCGAAGGCTTCAATAAGTCAGGTGAAAAGAAGTTAAATAAATTATTTGGACGTTAACTATTAGGCGATTAAGGTAATTTATATGCCATCGATATCGTCGAGATAGGAATTGCTTAGCTGAAGACGTAGTTGCGGCAATGGAAACTGTCTAGCGGTGCGGTTTTTCCATCTCGCGGTAAACGCGGGTCAACTAGCAAATATCATGTCGTACAGGCACTGTTACCAGAGCACTTTGTTAGTTGGCCTGCCGAATGACCATAACTTTTCATGAATTTATAGGTGCTTTTCGAATGAGAATCAAAGAATCAAGACTGTTCCAAATCAGTTTACAACCACGACCGATGGCAGAATAACGTACGAAGGCGTTGGCTTCGTGTGGAGAAAACCATTTTGATTCCTCGCTCAGTTTTTTTTTCGAAACTCTCTTTTTTCCGAATTTCAGGAATAAAAACAAGCTTTTCCCGTAATCTCATCGATTTTTAGTGCAGACTTGTAAACGGATGGGGTGTAGCGGCAAGTGATGACTGTCACATACGCATGGTGAGGTTATCGAATCCGGATTGATATCTGCCTGAGCCAACCAAACCGGCCATCTCTCCGGGACCGAACAATCGGTACTAGGCCCGTCTGAGAGCATAAAAACACTGAATTGTACATCGGCTGGCCACCTCAAGTCATTGTATAGGCCTATACGCATTCAATACGCCACTGCGATTCCGAATAGATGTCAAATGCAGGGCGCAACCCGCAGACGAAATTAATTAGCCTTCTTTTCACTTGTCTTACTTCAGGCTTCATATGGAGAGAAATTGCAAAAAAAAAACTGCAATATCTCCATGTCTACGGATCTCCTTCACTGAGGGTTCTCTCTCACTGAAGGATCCCCAGCCGGTTAGTGACGAGGCTACGTAGGGCGTCCCCAGGTGGCGGATAGGGGAACTAATCGCCGACCAAAAGTCATCGGTACTTTCCCAGAGACGCAGGTGGATTCAGGGGATGGACTCCTTGATTCTGCTGTGCTGGGTCGATATACCCTCTGTTTCTCGCAGGTGATCCATGCATACGTGTGTGGAGAGTCTGTGGGTGCAGTTGGTATCCTGCCCATCGACTCGGCCAAAAGCTTGCATTCGAGTGACGAACAAGTCACGCTGGGAAGTATCCGGGAGGCGATTCGGGGCCGCCTCCAAAAACAAAGCCCCTCGTCCAACCCCCCACGTCAGAGCCTGGCAAGCTACACGATGGGTTTTTTTCTTTCACCGCCAAAAACAGTAATAAAAATGGGCCTCATTCCCCTGAACCTGAGGGAGCCCCCAATACGGCAGCGTTGGGTAGGACCGCTCGGGAGAGGCTGCTAAAATCTCAGGGCCAAAACAGGCTGCCCAAAAGGAGAAGGACTAGGATGGCGATCTGTACTTTCAACGCACGGACGCTTGCATCGGAAGCGTGTATAGAAGACCTGATGATGCAAGCTAGGAAGATCAAGTACGACGTCATCGGACTGACCGAGACGAGGAGGCATCGCCCGCTGCACGCTGTATTTGAGACTGGAGAAGAGCTGTTCCTTGGAACATGCGACAGTAGAGGCGTCGGCGGTGTAGGTGTCCTCGTCAATACGCACTTGGCCATGAACATCGATTCGTACGAAAGCTTAACAACCCGAATCGGACGTTTGCGATTAAGAAGATGTGGCTCAATCCCAGCTTTAACCATCTTCGTTGCTTACGCACCAACATCGAGCTACGAAGAAGAGGAGTTGGAAGCGTTTTATATGGATCTGGAGAGGCTCTACAGAGAAGACCACACTTTCTTCAAGGTCATCGTCGGTGATTTTAACGCCAAGATTGGCCCCAGAAGAACGGCTGAAGAGCTTCACATCGGGACTCACGGAGTGGAATGGAATGAGCAGGGTGAAAGGCTGTCCGAGTTTATCATGACGACCCACACCATCCATGGTAACTCGCAGTTCCAGAAGCCGTCTCATTTAAGATGGACATGGGAGTCACCTGGTGGACAGTTCCATAATGAAATAGACCACATCATCTTCAATCGGAGATTTTGCCTGACCGACGTCGCTGTTGTTCCGAAGTTCTACACGGGATCGGACCATCGTCTCCTCCGCGCTAGATTCTGCTTCTCAGTGCGTGGGGAGAGAGCTATGAAGTTTCGGAAACGAAGCCCCAAGACCTCCATCAACTGGGACAACTTCGCTTCCCTTGCGAGTAAATGGGAGGATTCCGTTATCGACAACATCGACGAAGAATACAACCGGCTCGTCGAGCATCTTCACGATAGTGCTACGAAAGCAGAGAGTCTACAAGTAGCCAAGAGACGACTCTCTTCGGAGACTCTCGAGCTGATACGCCAGCGTGGAATCGCGCGAGCTGCAGGCAATTATCGACGAACGTCCGAACTTGCGAAGCTATGCAGAGAAGCGATAAAGGAAGATCTGAAAGAGAGAAGAGCAGCAGTCATGGACGAAGCCGCCGAGGCCGGAAAGAGCATTCGCAAAGCCCGACGGAGCTTCGTCAATTACAAGACCAAGATGACCTCCCTTCGTCGTCCGGACGGAACCGTTACTGCATCCCGGAGGGCAATGGAGAAGGTCATCTACGACTTCTACTCGGATCTCTTCGACAGCCACGTCTACCTGCCTACTCACCATCTTAGGCAAGACGAATATATCGCTCCTTCGGTTCTCCCTTCCGAAATACGACATGCCATCACGTCGATGAAGAACTGTACAGCGCCCGGTCCCGATAGGATCAAACCAGAACATCTGAAGAGTATACCACCAGTCATCATCAAAACTCTGGCTAGGCTCTTCACACGGTACCTGTCGGAATGCAAAGTGCCCACGTCGTGGAAAACTAGCAAGACTGTGTTGTTGTACAAAAAGGGAGATCCAGACGATATTGGCAATTATCGCCCAATCTGCCTGCTGTCCGTAATCTACAAGCTTTTCACTCGTGTCATCCTAAACAGGATTGGCAGAATATTAGATGAAGGACAGCCATGCGAGCAAGCAGGGTTTCGGAGAGGGTTCAGTACAATCGATCATATCCACACCCTAACAAGGCTCATTGAAGTATCGCGAGAGTACAAAATGCCGCTATGTCTTACGTTTATCGACTTGAAGAAAGCCTTTGACACCGTTGAGACAGAAGCGGTAATTGAAGCCCTGGGCAACCAGGGTGTTCCTACGCAATATATAAGGATGCTTACATCACCTCCGCTTTGCAGACGACATCGTTCTTATAACACCGAACATCGAGCAGGCGGAACGAATGCTGGCCGAGTTTGATAGTGCTTGTGGAAAGATGGGCTTGAGACTGAACTTAACGAAGACGATGTTCATGAGGAACGGATTGGTACCTGATGCTCCTTTCACGTTAAACGGAACGAATATCTCCGAATGCTCCAGCTATGTGTATCTAGGTCGGGAAGTCAAAATGACGAACGACCTAGCTCCAGAGCTGTGCAGAGGTAAACGTGGGGAGCATTTAAGAATATCGAGGGAGTAGTGAAGAAGACAAAGAACACCCGGCTCCGCGCTCACCTTTTCGACACTGCTGTCCTTCCTGCTTTGACGTACGCCTCGGAGACCTGGACTCTACGAAAGCAGGATGAGCATGCTGTCAGCGTCACTCAACGCGCTTTGGAAAGGGCGATGCTCGGAATTTCCCTATACACGCAAGTGCAGAAGGGAATCCGGAGTTCCGAGCTCCGTCACCGAACGAAGATCAGGGATGTCGTTGATTACGCCAAGAAATCGAAGATCAGGTGGGCCGGACACGTTATGCGATGTAGTGATGACCGTTGGACCAGGGCGGTTACTGACTGGATTCCTCGGGACATCAAACGAACTCCAGGAAGGCCGCCAACGAGATGGTCAGACTTCTTCACGAAAGCTCTGAACGAAAGGAATGTTGAACCTCGTGTCCCTGGAGCGAGAACGATTCACTGGACCACTCTGGCTCGTGACAGGGACGAATGGAGACGTTACTGGCGCCCGCTCGAGGAAGTCGATGATCAACGGGACGACAGGTGATACAGGTGATCTCCATGTCGCCATTAGTTGTGACCCAATCGCCCACCCTTTTAGAACCCACCCTCCGCTATCCCCAAATAATAAATGCGAATATTCTAGAAGAGAATGAAGTAAAGAATTTATGTGATTAAGCTCTCCGGCAAATTCATGGAAAGGGATAGAATCTGCGTTTGAAATTCAGATGCTTCAGATTTCTCAACGCTGTGCTGACTTGATGATGTCATAGTAACTTTAGAACAACTAACTGCTTTGCTGTAACTATTCGTTACCTTTCTATTACTGCTTATCACTAAGCAGTTACTAATCGAGTGGTGACCTCATGCAGTGGGCGTGGCCATGTGAAAGGAAAGACTGTCTCGTTTTGGGACGGTGAACGCCATTCGGAGATTGATGGCTGTGCAACGACTCAACTTATTCTTTTGATGTATTGGTGTTTTTAGCCCACAAAAGAATTATTTCTGAACGAAGATTCGCTCGAAGTACGGCAGTGATTGCGAAAAATCATATTTGGTGAAAAACAAGAACAATAAGTAATTAAAAGATATCGCGGTTCAAAGGCAATTGATCCCCTTGAAATAAAGGCTGATTCATAGAAATCAAATAAGTAGTAGTACGACTACACAGAATTGATTCTAGCATCGTCATTATACGACTAACAGAGGCTGCGGGATCGGATGGCGCTCCCCAAATCCACAGAAAATTCTTTTCTCAAGGAAAAGTCATGACGAAAATTGTTTGCAAAGGCGAAGGCGATGCCAAAGTTTTGCGGATTTCGCAGACCCTACGGTTTGCGACCAATCGTTGCTACGTTTTCGAGCGTAAGTTGGATCCGCGGCGTACCGAGAAGTCATTTATTTCGTCTTTACTCTTCTCTCGTGCTGTTCATGGCCGAATGGTTAAGTTGCAAAAGGCCTACGCTTGAGTTGCAAGTACTGGAAGTATTAGTATTCATGGCTGCAGATATGCTAATGGTCTAATGGACCGTCGAATATTTTGAGATTCGCGCCACGTTTTCAACCTCTGGTAGAAATGCCAAAGGAGTTTCATTACGTCTCAGCTCAAAACAACGAAATGTGCGCCATTGTGAAGATGATCCAGGCGCGCCCTCCCTACCTCTTACGAGTGCCCTAGCATGATCCTTGCTTCATGTTCACAGAAATAATCGAAGTCCCGCCCATGTCGAAGAAGCCGTTACCCTCAGACAACTAACAGCTAGGTGATTCTACTTTTTCAGTTTCGTAACGTTCAACCCTATTTGAATGGCCTGGGGTCTGGTCAAGCACGTGACAAAGACGGGATATCGCCAACCTGGACGACATTCGGTCCTAGGTCGCCCCATCCAGCTCGTTTAGGCTTTGCGCTGCTCCTAGAAACGTCTTCAAGGAAGAAAAATAAGCATGGAAAAGAAAAAAAAATGGAGTTGGTGTCACCGTAAGGACATCTGGAGGAGTGAGAGAAGATAAAACCTTCTAGAGATCTTTCCCAGAAAGCAATTCTCATGCTAAGCTGGATTATGGATTCCTAGTCGATGAAAGACTGTGTGTGACGCGACTACCTTGGACGCCCTTCTCTAATGAGTCCCTCATATTCAAAGGGGTGCTGAAGGAGAAATGATTGCGAATGTCAAAGCTCCGAGAAAAGCGTCGAATAACAAAAGCTGTCCGGTTTCTAAGGCCAAGTTAGCGATCAATAGGAAAGAGGAGGCAATCGCAGCAGTGGTGCTTTTCTTGGGCCGAGGTGGCTGTCGGCTCGTTTTGTGCTATGCGGTGTTTCTCCTCTATACGTGAACGGCAGATAAATTAGTGTCGCGGACGAGTTGTCAGACGTAAGGGAAACAACACGAAAAACTAAGCGACGACACAATTCGGTGGCTGTTTCTTGAATTTCAGTCTGGAAATCCATTTTTGAAGAAAGAACCCGGCGGGACGAATTCCCAACGTCATCATAACGTCAGACAATAACGAAGAGAGGAGCGGAAGCCCTACCCGAGCAGTTGATTTCCTCACTATGACATCATTAAGAGTGAATGGTACGGGGGTCATCAAGCTTAAGCACGGTTGGGGGAGGAGCTGTCATGACGATAGCTCACTGATGAGAACAAAGAGAAATTTTAAATGAGTTTGGCAATGAAATAAAAGAAAAAACAATCAAAAACGATAGAAGAATAAGAATAAAACTTTCGATGTTAGTCATTCCCGCTTTCTGGGATGCGCCCCGTACAAGACTTTCATTCAGAATTGTAGCCGGGTTGAATGCGAACGTGACCGTACACAATAACTTGCAGTAGCCATCGATGTAGTAAGCACTTTTATCCTCCCAGACGAATCATAACCAAGGAACCCAGGGAAGAAAAAAGGCTTGGTTGACATAGGTAGATATCAAATCGGGTTTCGATCCCCTGGCCTAGCTGAGTGATAGTGCACCACTTGCTAGTACACTACCTCTGCCCAATTGAAAAACAAAAAATCAAAAATTTGTAAACTGCAGTGCCTACGAACTAAAGAGGTGTTAGAATTTACATAGTTGAGGAAAAGATCACCCGAGTCACACCCGAGGATGCGCTACTATCATTTAGTCGTCTATTTTTTAAGGAAATCAACCAAGATCGTGGTCCTACCCTTGTTCAAGCGGTCAAATTCGTCACATGATAGTGAAGAAGTCTAAAAAAAGCAGTTCTTCCTCAAGAAGCCTTGTAAGGGTCTCGTGAAATGATTAGCCCAGAAACCTTCTGCTTGAAAAGTTGGATGACTCTACACCTATCGGAATCTTTCCCCGGAGTTTCAGGCAACCTTTTCAGCTGCAATGCTACAGACTCAACAATTCAGCTGACAGCTTATGCAGGCAGTCTTGGTTCCTGGAATTAATACAAAGTAAGTGGCAGGCAAATTGGTCGGATCGATACCTTCCGCTCACAGAAGAACTACAATCAAAGGGAATGTCTTGTTTAGAAGAAAAGAGCAGTAACAAGAAAGCAATGAACCCTCCGATGGTAGGGGATTACTAATAACGGAAATTAGCAGTATACATACATACGAGATGTCATGTCGGTAGGGGATTTGT
Source organism: Haemonchus contortus (assembly GCA_000469685.2). Classification (NCBI taxonomy): domain Eukaryota; kingdom Metazoa; phylum Nematoda; class Chromadorea; order Rhabditida; family Trichostrongylidae; genus Haemonchus; species Haemonchus contortus. The sequence continues at coordinate 7,498,947 of LS997566.1, read as the reverse complement.
CGATAGTATAATATCTATCAAGTCGGGAGCAGGCCTAGCGCTAATTTCATCATTTCCACCTTGAGATGCATTCAGTCTAAAACATGCATTCCACTGCCTCTATGCCTCAATGTTTTATAAGTAGATTTCGAGTGCATGGCCCAATCCCATCGGTAAGGGGCAAAATTCCTTGGCCTTTTTTCAGCTTTAATTCTTAGCAGCCCAACAAATAAATAACTGTAGCCAGGTATGGCAACTAGCTCTACCTACTGGGCTGCCAGGTCGAACTGCACTTTTAGGTTACTGTAATTAGCGATCAATCAGAGAGCAGGGGCACAAAACTGTATCGGTGTGATACAGTATCACTCATTAACACCAATATCGATCAATCAATATATCAATTAGAGGAATCAGATGGTGCATTTCAAATGTCTAACAACGACCATCACACTATTTCTTTTTCTTCCACCTTGTCATTTTCTTTTTATGGTAAGCAAAGTGAAGGGGGTTGCTATTGTATTTCAAAGGCTAAATCAGTCTGATTGGTGCAATGAAATCGTGCACAAACAAATAAACATAATAATATATAAATAACGATAGGACAAACCAATATTTTTGCTAAGTTTTATTATTTTGCTAGCGACGCTAAAGCGGAAGTCTTGCAGGAATGGAATGATAAAGGCAAAACTTCGACCTCGACCGGGACTCGAACTCTTGCCTGTGGTCGTGCCGTGTCCCTCATAATACTGGAACCCCGCTTGTTTTGAGCTTCGGGTAAATATGTGGGTAAATAAGTGGTAACAAAAAATCGTGAGCAATTGGAGAAGGCAAATACACAAACAGTGATAAATAACAATAACAACAACAACGAGTGGGAAACAACATTAAATCGATCGAATATCATTGATAGATGGCTGAGCTCCCACAGCTCTGATGAAATTTGAAAATGAATGTGTCGAAATGCCTGCCGCTCGAAACCCTCCTCATAGGCTTCGTCTAGAGTAACCCATTCGAAATCGATAGAGTTAGGTCCATAGAAAGGGATTAGAAGTAAGCCTTGCCGAGCTATGGGTGTGTGTGCGTGTATGTGTCGTGGATGGCCGGAAATCTGGCAGGAGCAAGTGAAATTGCTTCCGGCCGACGAAGACGACATAAAAAACAAACAAAAACTTCGTAAAACTTTTAGAATTCGTGTGCACTTGCAGGATCGAATTCTCAGTATGACGTGCGATATGGCAATTTATGATATAGCCAGGAATATTGACTGGCCACGGCTACCTACATGCATATACTATTGATCCTTCCATGGACTTTACTACTATCATTTACGAAACTTAAGAGACGAAACATTAGAAAATAAAGAAGTGTGGAGGCTGTAAGCTGAATGGAGACTGATCTTCTTAATGAACTATAAACGGGGAGCAGGACGAGGTTCGAATCGTGTCATTCAAAACAGGAAGGTGGGAGGAAGAGGCGGCGCTGATAACGTCAGCGTGCATGGGCATATCCGGACCTAGTTGGCCGCTTTTCACCCTCGCATTTCAAAGCATCTGAGTGCCAAGCCTGTCAGTGGCTCTCCACCTTTAGCCTTCTGCTATGTCTATATGGACGGACTTCAAGTTGCCAGCCGGACCGTAACGAAAGTCGCTCTCACAGAATCGCTCTAATAGCACGTCATTCACGGCTTATCAAACAACGACCAGATTCTGAAGGAATACAGAATTCCAAAGAAGAACTAGACGTTCGATATCAAAATTTTCATGAAAGTCACTCTAAGTAGATGGGTTCCATCGATAACAGGCTCCGAGCTCTCATTCTGACTTTCTTTCCCCGTGTTTTCCTTCTTTAGGCGCTAATTTGGCCAATTCTTCGTCGGCTTTTCCAGCTTCTTTATTTTGGGAGCTCAAAATCCTCCCAAACGAATGATGTAGGTGGAGTAGAATAAACAGTGGGCACAAAAAATACCTCCCAAATAGTATACGGAGTAATTGGAAGAACAGAATCTTCCGGAGATAAGCACATATTTGAAGAAAAGGAAGGAACATTTGATCTTATCAAGGCTAAAACACGGTATTTAGCAAGACTATTTATCTTCGATGGGCAAACAAACAGTAAATAAACAAATGAGAAAACGAAAGATAGTTGAAAATGCCCGAAAACACGCAACATAGCAATCTTCAATGTGTTAACCTACTGACGCATTTACTTGAGTAATTCCCTGGGGATTTGTCGGGGAAGTAACAAATGAGCACTTTGCATTCTTGCAGTCAACGACTACCTCAATAAAAACGAACGAGTTGAGCTAATTGTCCATATCTACGGAGGCCCCTCCCGGAGCAATAGAGAACATCGGTAGCAAAGATGGGATCCAGTAAATACCACGAGAGCTAGTAGAAAGTATTGGTTAAGGGAAGTTTCTAGTTTAGACCGAGAAATTCTCGAGGCAGTGGCGACTGGCGAAAAGCTCAACACTCAATTGAATTGTTGGTCAGAATAGGGTCTTTGTCCGAGGACGGCCGCTTTTAATTGTATGGAAGGTCCCACGAAAAAGCTTTATCGATTTTTCGCGGCTCATAGCTATTGTTCCCCCTCGGGCTAAGTCTAGGAAAAGAGCCATGCGCTTCATTGAAACTCAGATGTGTCCAGAAATCATGGCGTAGGTAGGGTCTTATACAGGTTCGGGTACCTATAAGCAAAAGCAGAATGCAGCAGAGGTTAAGAAGAACTTTCAGGACCAAGTAAACGATGTCACATTTTGACTAGAAACTCATCCTCAAAAAGAAGTGCCCAGAAGGTTTTTTTTCTGGGCATAAAACCGATAAAACGAGAATTTCTGCAAATTGGCCAATCGAAAATTGTTAATTGATTTTTTGAGAATCGCTATTCAACAAATTGTCAAGAAATTTCTATGAAAAGGTGATAAAGCTAGACTTTTTGAATTTTTTCGTCCAAAAATCACTATAGAAATACCTGTAACCAATGAAACTTGTTACGGAAAGTGAAACACTCAAAATCAATAGAAGCACTTGAAATTTATCACCTTGCAACGTATTCACCATAAACTTTTATTGCAACTTCCCATATGCCTTGAATACATGTCGATTCCCCGAACAAAGAGGGAGCCCGCCCAGTAACCCATGCTTTGACATCGGCCACCAGCATATTGGGATCGTCATTGAGCTGCATTCCCGACTGATTCCCTTCAAGTGCAGTGGGTAGTATCAACCGCTAATTCTAGATAAACCGGTAAGGGAAAGTGACCGTGTGTTACTTGCAGTGGACGACTATTTGATAATTGACCTTGGGACTTCACATAGTCGTCGCACCGCACGGGTATAGATATCAGAAGATCAGCTGTCAAGCTAAGTTAACCGGCCAAGGAAAGTGAAGTTAAGAAAAGGCTGGACTTTTGAAAACCTCCTGAATAGGAACCTCAAACAGTTCCCTACTTGAGCGATTTTCATTCACATTACTCTTCAAACGTCTTCCTTCTCACAGGCGGCGAATTATGGGGAAGAAAACATCAAAAAGGTGAAAATCCTAATGGTATTGGCCTTGCCTGGCAGGAACGGACCGGAAAACCCTACCTCTCGCAGGTCTTTTTGTAGCCTCGATATCCGGACAGATTTCTCCGTCATCTAAAACCAAAAACGAATACGCGGCTCATCCTAAGGTTGATAGCTACCTGAACCTGCACTCTGCTTATTTTTTTATTCAAATTTATTTTTGTCAAAGCTCGACAAGTTATTCGAATTCATAGGATGAAACAGAAAGTGGTGAATTCACCACCCCGTTTTGTCCCATCTATCGCGTGGAGACGAATTGGCCTATAATTTGTTTGGCACCGAGGATAAAGCAAATAAAGCTGTGCAACGGATTCATTTGATGAAATTATAAGCGACGATCGATAAAATGAAGAAGTTTTTCATAAATTTCAAAATATTCAAACAAGTTCAAGTCTAGCCAGCTAGTAGAGAGAGACATCCATAAAACTTCAACACCCCGTGAAGCCCTAATTCAACCAAGACGTCCCCTGACAGGGTAGCTGCTTACTACTAAAAAAATCAACTTGAACAGTACCTCTTTCAGTACAGTATTAGACGACTTGAAATTTTTCGATTCAGAAGTAGACAGTGATAAAAAGTAAATACGACAATGAGACCAAAAATTTCCCCGATTGCACCATGCTTTTGGCTTCCCTCACGGAACGATCAAAAAAATTTCTACAAGCTTCGAGAGCACCTAATAAAAAAGTTTTGAAGCTGGTCCATCGTGAAGAGGTGTTAGCCTCTCGAAATGGATCATGTTTGAAAACTTCTGTTTGAAAACTGAGGTAAGCAGTCGAAGCAGGAAATCCCTTAGGTAGTATCCATCCTGTAGCAAAGCTCTTGAATGTACTTCACTAAAAGCATTACTTCCAGAGAATGAGCCATGCATTCGCCTTGTAGTCAAAAACGAAGACATTTTCCATAGCACATACATATATATTTCCCTCGACTAGCGGGAATAATATCCGTGGACAAATAAACTTGCGTTCCTCCCTGATTGACGAAAACCTCAACAATAAAATAAAATTTATACAACCCCTTTCGAAATCCCTACAACTGGTTCCAATCAGCTTTGCTCATGCCCCTCCCCTATTGTTTGGTTTGCTCAGAGCGATGCTCATTGTTCTAGAACTCCAACGATCTTCCCCTTCAGCGTGTTCTTTCGCATTCAACATTTTTCAGGAGCTTTGTTTGGACCCCCCGAAAAGTTGTGACAACGTCAGGCAGACTGGAACGCATGCATAGTGAATGCAATCGAAGAAGAAAAATGAAACGACACATCAACAACGGAACGGAACTTGCTTGCCATGTCGCAACGACGACGAAATCCCTGAAGAACCTCAGCGAATCCTGAGAATCGGGTAATTTTCGCCCGGCAAATTTCATTTTGTGAAAAATGTGAGACCATTACGACCAGACTTCAACTTCGATTGAACAGCTCATTTACTGTTTCCAGGAATATCAGTCGGTAAGCTTGATTCGACCATGAGACAAATGATGTTCTATGTCTGCTTCTAAGAAAGGGAAGAATTTCTTCCCATCTCATTTAAAAATCTTCCCCTCATGGACAAGAAAACAAGAGCCATGGAGCATCTGGGATGAGAGCCTGCAATTTTAGGATCGCCCAGTTCCGTAACTAATGGTATGGGGACAATGGGGATTCCATTTGCAATATGGCTCTTTTAAAAGCTGGAGGACCAATTTTTCGTTCGGAACACCTCGGCATTGTGATTTCTATTCCGCGAAGTCGTTGATGGCAGATGTTGGTAAAGTAGGGGATACCAAAAACTTCTCATCTACCGCAATCGTCTAGGAAAGGTGTTCCCTTTTTCGAAACCACATGCATGATGCGATAACTACTTCGTCACTGCCGTTCCCTTCGAAATAAGCTAATTTTCCAGTCCTCCAATGGTACCTTACTTTTCGCCAGGTTCAAATTAACTATGAACGCAAACAAAGTTACTGGAGATGTCAGTACCCGAGTAACGTTTTCATAACTCAGGGGAAGGAAGGACTAAGGGCGAATATTAGTTATTATTTATATTAATTATGAGAACTTAACCACAAGACTACATTTTGCAATAAGGGAATTTGCCATTTTAAGTAAATGATGGTTCAGCAAACCACATCTGTTTCCGGCCCATTTAGACCGAATGTGCAAATCAAAGAATCCTAAGAGGCCATGCCGCGTGATTTAAATTATTATTTCCTTAATTCATTAATGTACCCGTTTAATGAAATGACGTGGGAACATGCCAACGAGGACCGCCATCACACTCGTAGTCGGAGAATTCAATCGCTGTACTATGCTTCCCTCGAAGCAATTAAGCCCTTTCCAACCCTCCGAGGTCGATAAATGGTGACTGGCACATCAGGAACGATTAAACATCTATATGTATATGAAAAGCAATTTGATTATATGCGTTACGTCCGTGGGCTTATATCGGAACGGGACTGATTGCTATACTTTCAAGAATTTATTCTTAGAACCAAATCAATTTTTAAGTAGTATCACAAGTAAAGTGCGGAGGCAGTGCACTAGCAATTGGAACACTGTCACACACGCATGGTCTAGGAATCAGATCCTAGATCGATTCCTGCCCAGGCCACCAAAGCTTCCGTCTTCCACTGTCTGTGAATTGGTAGAGGACTCGTCTGAGAACACAATAACTTTGACTTAAACATCAGCTAGCCGCAGCGGACCATTGTATAAGCCCGATACACATTCAAACGCTCCTACGATCCTGAATGGAAGTCGAATGCTATGGCGCATCCGAGAAAGGCATTGATTAACGTCAGGAGGCTTAACTCTTTTTTATACTTAGAGACGGATTTTTTCAAATAAACAAGCTAATTATCTCATGAAAAACATGGCAGAATAGGAATGCGTTGCCTCAGTCAAACTGCCAAGAAAACAACAAGGAAAAAGTGATTAGTTGCCAATCCCATTAGGTTCTTTTATTCTGTAACTATGCGAATATGTGAGATAAACACAATCTCCCAGAGGATTATGGTATCGTCACTCAGAACATTCCCATAACAACTTATTATCGTTACTGACGTTGATTATGTAGAAGCCCGCACCTTTTCTCCCACAGTTTACGTCACCACCGAAACCATTTGAAGAGATTAGCTCAGAGATATCGGATTGACCGCAGAAGCTTTACTTGAAAGCAGTAGGTGGAAGTTCTGACGTTTTTCCTCATTCTCTATTAACCGAGTTCCCTTCCCTTGAATGAATAACGCCCTGTGCGCACCAAAAAGCTAAACCTCAGAAACGACATTTCGTCATCCCATGACCAGAACATAGGGCCATGTTGTGAACAAGGGGAACGCCCTTACTAAAAATCCTTTTAATTAGTTTTTCGTTTGAGCAGAAGTACTCATAGGTCACTCAAAAGCAACCGTAATAACTGAATAAGCATGAAAAATATTTAAAAGTTCAAAATCTTGGGGCGTTAACCAATCTCGACTCAGGAATGCGCCCCGCATTCGACTTCCATTCAGAATTTCAGTGGCTTATCGAATGCATATATGCTCGATACAATGACCTGCGGTGACCAGTCAATGTACAAGTTAGAGCTTTTATCCTCCCAGAAGACTCTGGTACCAATTAACCGACCCCGTAGGGATGGAAGGCTTGATCAGCCTAGGCGGATATCGATACGGGATTTGAACCCGTGATTATGCTTGTGTGATAGTACGCCACTTGCCACTACAAGACTTCCGCCCGAAAGAAGAGCTACTCGATAATAATAAATATTTGCACCTATACAACTTTTTCACAAAAAGAAATAAAATTTTACTTTCATTTCATTGCTTTACAAAGGGCACGTATCCATAGATGGGCAGGAAGCGAACAACAAAACAGATGAACGACTATAGTTAGATTTTAATCCAGCTAAGGAGGTCCATTTCCAGCCTCATTCAAAAATTTTATGGTGAATTATAAGGTTCGCGTCAATTACCTATCACAAAAACTCAGAAGCCAAAGATGAAGAGATCGTCGTCTGAGTTTCCTGCTGGAAATGGAATCGCATTCCCTTCAGGATAGCACAAGTACCCTAATGAGAACATTGGTCAGCAGGATGATCTGGCGGTGCTATGCTTAAGAGAATGGCAATCGTCAGCTGAGCAGCCATAGTTTGAACGTCCACTCACACCATGTCCAGAACGATTTTTGGACATGCCCACAGAGCTATGACGTGCAGACGACGTGCAGAGTTCCAGCTTGACAGAGTTCTCTTCAAAATGTGGGCAATATTCTCTCAAGGTCTTATTGGTATATTTAGGAGTCACAGCTACAAAAGGCCTGGTGTAATGCTTCGTTTATACTCGGCGATGACGCTAGCGATCACTAGAAGAAGCATTTGGGTAAAGGTGGGATGGATAAGATGCTCCCGCTAAGCTCCTGCACCACTCTTACAATGATCGAAGCTCAGTTCAATAGCGTTCCCTACCAATCTGGTACCGATAGCACCATCTGCTTCATAGTATGTACATTCTAGGCACTTAGTAGCAGTATTAGTTACTAGTAATACTCAACCCATTCATGAACGAATGCCCATCTACGCGCCCCCACAGTATCAGAAAGGGCACAGATCAGAGGCAGAGCTCAAAATTGCCCCAAGTAGCTTAATCCGCAACTGCTCATCTTTTGCGGATAATGCCCTAAGGAGGCATAAAAGTCGAATAGCCAGCGATCCATCACCCCAATTCTCTGAGCCATCGCCAAGAACGTGTTTTTCGGACGTTCGGCTCGAACGACTGGCATAAATGTAATGCACCATCGAGGGAGTGCATTAAGGGAACAATTTACTTTTGTTACGTCAGTGGACCTATTTTAGCCCCTTTCTGGATATGTCCTGATGTTAGGTATGTCGAGAAACAGGACGGAAAAGGAACTTCGGGGCGTCGGCAAACTCCCACAGGGAATTCATCGGTTTCAGTTTCGAGACTAATGCATGTTCTTATGTGGCAGCGCGTCTGCAAGGCTTGAATCGAGAGAATTGGAGGATACCAAAAAATCTGTTCTCGATCTTCTGCCAAAACGAAATCACTTTTGTGATAGTTGAAATTGTAATGGATAAGGGAAGAGGTGTAAAGAGTTCAGGGGTCTAGTGGCACCTGACGCAAGAGAACGAGCTTCAAGCCAATCTCCATCTGAATCTCAGGTCAACTGAGCCTTCCAGATATCTTCCACCTTGACCATGGGAAAAAGTGGTTTCCTGCACACATTTCCTGCGAAACCAACCTTAGGGAGAATTATTGGTCGAGACGGACTTCGAAAAGTGAATCGTTTCTACACAGTGGGACTTCAGACCCCCGCGCACTGCGCCACCTCGACTAAGGACCAAGGAGAGGCTGTTTCACAAAACCTTCTGAAGCATTTCGAAAGTAAATAGTATGGGGAAAGGAAACGATGAAAGTTCAACGAAAAGAGCTGTAGACTACAACTCGAAAGAGTTTTTGTGCAAACATTCGTGATGGATGTAGAAAGGAAAGATTTGTTGCCAAGGTGATAATCGCCAAACTTTGGTTTATCGGCAATCGACGCTTTTCTTCTCAAGGTAATCGATCCAGGAGAATTAATTTGTAAATGTATTACCAAGTGGATTAGTTGGGAAATATGACACGAAAAAGAAAGTTCCCACTGCCTTTAAGTAGATCCACCTGGGATCAACTTGGAACTGATGTGATTCGGAAGTACTCAAAGGCAATACCGAGAAAAGCGTAAGCCACCTGGCACAGTCTCTTTTCTGGAATGCCGTCGAGAAGTTCCATATCACAACACGCTTTGGTATCGTTGTGAATCGCTTAGAATAACTTGTAACAACCCTCTTAAAATATCCACTATTACAGCGACCCATTGGATGGAGAAGGAAGAACCTCGAATGTCTTTCTGGAATGACAGGTATCCTTTTAAAACTGGTTAACAAAAGGGTCACATGTGGGTAATTCTTGATTACGACCACAAAACCACAATCAAAACCTACCTAAAGTATATAATATAGTAAGCATAATATCGTCAACACTCTTTTACTCAGTCCAGATAAAAACTAAATTGTCAGTTTAAAGGATTACAGCCGTCCCCAATGGTATGGAACACAACTTCTACTGGATTCAAAAGTTCTATCAGAAAGGCTTCAGTCCAGACGGATCCATAAAGACGGCAATTTGTATTCCGTTAATGAGCTGTGCATGTGGCATGTGGTCTTTACAAGTCTTGGACATTTTTGCAGTTGCTGAGATATAGAATTTCAAGGTTCTCAATCCTGTTGGTACAGCTGATTGAATTCAGCCAAACATTCGAGACCAACAAAGAATCCCAGAAAGAAATGGTAAGCCAGATAGTTTTAGAGGGCCACCTCCAATCCTTCAACTTCCCCTGCTTCGCTGGAAGGGAAGTTGAAGTTTCGGGTAGTCTGAACGGCATAGAGTTCATGAATGTGTAAGTAACCACCTCAACACATTACGCTACTTATGCGGAACGACTGAATACGTTCGGGAAATATTTCATCAGCAGACACCCCCCTCATCTACAGGTGTTCATTTAGGACTAAAGGGATTGGTATGTGAAGTTCTTGAAAGTACTTAGAAGGATAGGGACAAAACGGCCTCCAGGATAGCAGTTTGGCCCCTCTCTTTATAAAAAAATCATCATCACTCAACTAGACCTCGGCATGACGTTATGGTGACCAACTGGTACCACAGAGACCATGACTCTCCCTCTGTGAAGACGTCAGTCTTTTCAAAACTGACATCATGGAAGCCTGGGTATTAATTATTCTTCAGTATGACAAATTCTGCAAAAATGCAACATAGCAAACCTAAAACAACAGCAAAACACGGGCAGAAAAATGAAAACGACTGGGAATTCAAGTAGCTGCCGAAATTCAACTGCCCTTGATGCACGACAATGAAATATTACGGTAATCAGGATAGTGATGAATCAAGTGAGCATAGTGGAATTAAATCTGAATCAGACTCAGAACTAGACCATGGGAGTGTTCCTAGGGCCGTTCTAGCGTTTGCGACTCCATTTACCGCTGTGCTTCGCTTCAGATTATATGTAATACTGTATAAAAAAACAACCATATTTTTTCATTGTGTCCAGCTTATGACGGAATGGGTCCAAGAGTAACAAAACAAAACTCAATACGGCTATGGGCGGGAAGCATAAATAAGGCAATTGTGGCAAACTCGACACAATCAGCTCATTCAGACCAGGAGTGGGACAACTAGAGCCTTCGAAGTTGCTTGGATTTGCTTCATATGGGATATGAAGAGATGAATACATTAGTCATATATACCGGTAAGTTTACGTCGGTGGAAACGAAGCCTAGTCGTATGGGGATTCCTAGGGAAGTATCCGTTACAGTAATCGAATATAGGAGATTCTAGGGAATTGGAAATGGATGGAGCCCAAAGCCACCAGATCGGAATGCTCAAGGGGTTCCGAAATTTAACGAGATGCGAAGAAACCTCAAAAACACGATTCCAGCTTAGAAAAATCAAAAAAATTAAAATTATGTAACAGCGTCTAAAAAGGAACCCGAAAGAGTAAAGCGCTAAATCAGAGGAGGATAAATCAGTTTTCAGACGAAAGCAGTTCTGAGTAAAGTTATGATAGGCAAGTTAACACAAAGAAATGTGGAAAATGATTCTGCGGAACATGACTGGAAGAATCAGGGTTTTAGAGAGTTTGGAAGTGAAAGTAGGAAATTCATCAGTCCTAGAGGAAAGCATGGACCTCGATCGATAGGGCCCACTTAAACGCGACAGCTAAAGAGCATGACATCAATAGCCGGGAATAGCTTTCGAAATGAGGGTACGGCGGGTGGCTTCACATCGTAATGAACTGAACACCCTGTGGGAATCCACTGCTTTATTATACGAAATGCTCATCTGGGAGTTTTTCATGGGCATTGAGTTACCATAAGGACATTACAACCTGTGAAGATTATAAAAAAAAGGTCAATCTTAGGCGTAGAGTCCTGAGGATAGTGAGAAAAGAGCAGTAGTTTCATTGGGGGAGAAATATGTTCCCAACAGTGTCGAAGTGGGACTTGTCTAGATTTCCAAAGCCGACAAGCCCATCAGCGGAGTGACGAGGAGCACAGCGCGCCGGAGGCCGCGGCACTGCATCGATCTTTCTCAAATCCAATAATAATACGCAGCTAACATTCTCCCTACACCCACGGGGTCCCATGGTGTCTGTTTTGGAAAATATCTGCTTCGGATGGGGAAGTCTGGACCAGTGGGTCATGGTCGTGGTCGAGGCCTGTGGAACTCTGGAGTAGGAACCTTCACTGTGGAGCTTCTAGATGAGCTTGGACGGGTTCTTGTGGTTCAATGGAGCAAATAAACCCTACTTCATGAAGCAGTCAGAAAAGGTTCGGCAGGTGGTACACTTCCGTGTGCCCTCCAGTATGCTCCATGACCACATGCTTGCCCTAGTGCATGTTAGAGAACTGGTGCTGGTTCCAATGTAATGCCTCTAATTGGGAACCTAGGGAACTCTAACCAGTAAGTAACCATGTGGTCTTCTGTAGGGGAATACTGGCAGGTGCTAGTGCACTCCACCTGCACTTCTCCAGATGAAGGATGAGAGAGGCCTGGAGCCGACTAGGGCCTGTGGAGGCTCCACTTGGCCCAACAGCAACCTTTTTGAACTCTACTCAAATTTTGAAAATGACAGGCGGATCCGCTTAATATGGACAATTAATAAAAGGCTTCCCAGGCTATACCATTTGCAATGGTAGTGAAAATAGCTACCAATTTCTCTTCACAGGTGACGCTTACTAGTTTCCCTTGCCGCGACTGCCTTACACTACTGCCCATTGAATGATCTTCTCATGTTTTATGCCTTCATTTAACTTTCATAGCGTAGAAAGTCGAACTTTTTATTGCAATAGAAATGAGATAGGCAGATGAAGGGCCACATTACGAAATGGAGAGGAGATAAAAATAGAAGACTGCTAGCCTAGTCGAATGAGGAAGTCATATCGCCAGTTCCTCGTCTCATCCATATTCGATGGAAGAAATGAGCCTCTAGCAGGAAACTATGAATATTGGACTATATTCAATGTGTGGTCCCATAAAGTGGATATGGAAATATATTCATATTGAATTCTGAACAAAAATCCGAATTTCCACATAAAGGATGGAAAATTTCGAGAAAAAACGAAAGAGGGAAAAAGGAAAGTTTGGAAATGAACGGGAACGGAAAATTAGAGTTCTTGAAAATGATGGCTGATGTATCTCAAGATGGATCCAAACAGAGCCAGCTTTCTAGGGCGTACTGATGCATTGAGTTGGTATCTTCTGAAAAACCAATGTGCTCAAGTGGTAATCTTCTGGGACTGGGACTTGGGAGAGTTCGGACACCGCTTGTTGTATCACTACATGGGAGTTGGATCTACTGGCGGGCTGATCGGTTATTTTCAGGACAGTTCAGCATGTTTTTGTAAATATATTGATTAATAATGCAAATTCAATCAAGCCTTCATATTGATAGGTGTAGTTGGAGAATGAAAAAAAGAGAGATTGGGAAATGGGAGGGTTTTGCGGTATACATTCAGGAGGCTGTGGTGCTTCAGCCTCCACCCTGTACCTGCCCTTATCGAGGGAATTCTGGTAAATTATTTTCTGGTAAACAAGATGCCCTCAATATCGAAAACCCATTAAAAACCAATTTATCTATGTGTTTGTCACGAATCTTGCCGAGAGAAGAGATATAGGAAGTGCCTGAGCGAAGGTCTCAAAATAGGGAGGGAGGATCCAAAGTTTAACACGCCACCAAAAACAACCAGTTCGAAAATAAAAATTTATTATGTAAAGTGTTAATAACGGGTATAGAAGCTAGCGTTCCCCTTGAGTACATTACTGTCTTACAGGATCTGAAATGTTTGGTTTCCCAGTATAGATTGCCTCCTATCCTTCAGCCTTGCTTCCTATCTACAGAAGCAGTAGCAGTTCTAACCGCCATATCAAAATATAATTGTTGTAATTAATTGTATGTCTATTTGATTAGTGTCGTTCCAGATCACATAGGGCCCAGCTAGCAGACAAGGGCCAAGGAAGATAGGGCCAGGGCCTCGAAGCGGACCGCATTTCAGGGCAGCTCGAGTTTTCCGGTGAGACTGTACCTCGAATCTTTTCTCTTGTCGAACCTATGTGATCGATAGCAGGACCCAGTACTGTCCAGATAACCAATCCAGTAGCCCTGTGCTTTCTGACGCTGAAGTTTTTGAGTCAGTCTAATTGTTGCGTCGGAAGGTATACATCGTTTCTGGGGCCCTACTGGAAAATTGATCCGCCAACTTAGGGGCGCTGAAGTGACTGCAATGGATTTGCTTCATATTTAATTCATGTGGGGAATAAAATAAAAGGATACTCGCGCTTACTGCCTCCGCTTCGTTTTGAAATATGACCATGCCAGTTTTTGATAATGTAGACAACTTTGCATGTTGCTCTAGCACTTGTGGCAAAGTGGCTACAGTAGTCGCCTGTGAGGAGAAATCAATTCAAGGCCCGAATGTGAAAGCAAAACGATACTAAGCTGACATAAAAAAGGGACATCATCAGTGAAGTATAAATGAATGAGGGGTAGCTGTAACGGCTTCCGGTCTTGCTTTGTATATGGGATTAGTACGGATATCAGGGACTATCCTGAGTAATATCTTGGTATGGAGAAATTAGTGTGGGAACGATGTAGAGAAACGACATGAATTTTTTTATGGTAACGAAGATTGCCTTCTATGCAGTGCCAATTTATCAGTCACCTTCTAATTCGCAAGTTGGAGTGCTGCTTTTACAATCCTATTATATTTCTGCCCGGTCTCAGTTCCAAACTTATCTGGAAAACCCTGAGAAGGACTTTCAGATGAATCATATGCAACATATGAGAAAGAAGCACGTTCAGGAATACTATTCTTATCAACAGCTGTGGATGACACGGATGTTTATAAAGGCAAGGAGGTGCCAGCAGTCCCTGATTTAGAGACCACTATAGCTTACGCAGAGATTGTTTTATCCATCAGAGGTCGGCTGCTCAAAGAACTTCATTTAGTTCTTGATGTTTCTTCAGGAAAAGAGCTTTTCCACTTAGGTAAGACATATGGCACTCGCTGTCGAGTACTTGAAGGCAATGCGTTAGATGGAAAACACTGTTAACAAAGGCGATCTAGATCTTTTTAGAAGGAGCTGCCCGAACAGTACCGTTAAGAAGAAGCAGAAACATGCACCACCCACTCGTGGGCATAAGCATGGCTCTCGGTTGGGCCAGAGCTAATTCATTAACGTTAAAAACATTATCGTTCACATAATACCTACATACGTAAATACATACCCTTTACGTATATTATAAAAATTATATGGTGCTTTATTTTTTTCAATTTTTTTTTTCGAACTAGGACCCTCTGGACGACATCAGCTTCCTTCGTGATGTCCTCCTTTCGTTTTCCAGTTTAGTTGATTTGAATTTTCCGACTGCTTATATTTCCTATTATGCTGTGAAATTGTTTCGCTTATGAAGTGTTTCAAAAACTACCTGGCTAATGAAGTTGTCAGAATCAGCGAGGATATTACTGCAGTCCTACTTCAATTATTCAAACGGCAATGGCAAAATGAAGTAGGGGGAACGGGAAAGAGGGTAAGAAGGGATCGGGTTAGTTTTAGGCTTTTGGGGACTAATCCGCTCAAATTGTAACACACACTCCTACAAGTTGTTCTTCACAGAGTTCCTGACATCATTTCGGAAAATTCGAGCCACTTTCTATCCTCAAACTATTTCCTCGAACTCAAATTATTCTTTCGGTTGTATTCCTACTGTTTGTGTAGGATCGATGGAGGGCAATGAAGCATATTTAATTTGAAAAATTGCCCTATAAGCATAGCAAATATTTACAAAAATCGCATTCCACACGGCAGAATCGTCAAGCGATTGACTTTGGCCAGATACACATAAAGAACAAGGGGATGTCGGGCATTTTGACATATATGAATTGCCCATTTGTATTGGTGGTTGCTCTCATAGCGAGGTTTGCAGTTCACCCAAATCTTAGAATTCTGTTAGAAGAAGTAGCTTGGAAAACGAGGGACTGGGCGTGGCTCCAATTTGAATTAAGTAGACTGTGTTTGAAGTGATAGGTAACGATATACTATTCAAAAACACCTAAAGTCATCACTACTTGTTCCCAAAATCATCAGCTCTATATGTACCTTCCATTCAACGAGGATTCACAAAGCTGCGTACCTTCTTCCGATCCATTTTAGAGAAAGGTGGACGGCTTGATCGGAGAAAGTGGATTATCTCCTCAAAGCTCACAGCTACGTTCTACTCCTCATTATTGCTGAGATTTGCTTAATTTCAGGTTGAACTCCTTCACAGACCAAGGCTACACCCCTTTGTTATTGATGATTTACATCTATTTTAGCGTCCCACAAAAATTGCTATTAATCCATCAAGTTACCTGGAGAATAGTAGCGGTTACTGTTTAGTTATTTGTCTAGCAGAAAACTCGATTCATAGGAGAACTGCTGGTTACGTTTAGGCATTACCTAAATTGAAGCCACCACCTTGATGTCTCACGATTCTGACTTTACGGCTATTTATAGTATTTGAAAGAAATGCCACTGGAATGAAATCAAGAAAAAGAAAACAGTCGATGGGTGAAGTAGAGACAACCTAGCTGTGAGAGTTGTAATAGGCTACAATAGGTGGTTTAAGGCACGATAGGCGCGATTTCTATGCTGGCAACAGATGGTAACAAAAAAGGCCATTCGTCTTGGAATGGTTCCCACGTGTAGTCCAAAAACTTGGGAATATAACCATCAGACAGACAGCAGGAATTTATGGCTCGAAAGGGACTCTTTGGCCGCTGCTTTCTTGGGAGCATCATCATTTCATCACGGTTTCGTCCAAAAAAAATGCTGCTCAGTTTATCGCATCCGATCAACGACCTTTTAACCCCCGTTATTACTATTTATTATTTCCATTATCTATTATTAAAAATTTGATTATTATCATGACTAATAGAATTTAAGGGAAGGTGAAAGTCTCTGACATCAACCAACCCCGTTTATGGCATGACCGCCCTCATTTGGCTCCCATTCAGAATCGTAACGGTGTGTTGAGTGGGTATGTGGCCTATGCAATGAATTGTGGTGGCTTGCTTTCATCCACCCAGACGAGTCTGGTACCGATTAGCAGACCCCAGAGGGATGGAAGGCTCAGTTGCTGTATGGGTCTTCATTCAAAATTGATCAGTGGACCGTGCTTGTGTGATATTGAGCCACTTCCTTCTACAGCATCTCCGTCCGATTATCGGAATTCTAGCAAGTATTGCTGTTAATGTTACTACTATTATTCTTGCTATTATTATTAATGCTATTATTACTATTATTATTAATATTACTATAATATGATTGTGGGTGGAGGTGGTGTAGTGACAAATGGCGTACTGCCACACCAACTTTGTCACGGGTTCGAATCCCGAATCGATATCCGCCTACGTCAACCAAGCCTTCCATCCCCCCGGGTTCGGTGATTGGTACCAGACCCGTCCAGGTGGATAAAAGCACTGACTTCTACATTGGCTAGCCACCGCAAGTCATTGTATAAGCCACATACGCATTCAAACCGCCACGGTTCTGAATGGATGTCGAATGCGGGGCGCATCCCTCAAATGGGATTGATCGACGCTCAAAGACTTCCATCGTTTATCGTCAGACTTCTGTCAATCGCTATAGCATTTGCCTTGAACTATTGCGGCATATTCAACGATCTCTTAAAATGTTTCAGAGAAAGTTTGAAATTTGCTGAAAGAGTTCTTGCCGCATTTTGCAGACGTTCTTAAAGTACCGAACACGGTTACAAGGCTGCTGTTCCTAGAAGTAATCAGTAGAACAGCCTATAACTACTTTGTCAGGAACACTGACCATCCTTCCTCTGCTTCATTAGCTGAAATCGTGTTTGCATCAGCCATCAGCCAGGTTTTATGTTCGTCGGTGCATGTATCCGGGAGATGATTTGTAGTGTCGTCACGTATTCCATGAAAAGACCGAGAGCATGAGGCCTAATTGAATCACATTCCTTCCATCAATAAACTCTATTACTTTACCCAGGGAACCAGAGCCGACAACGTTAAACTCAAAGCATATAAGGAGTCTGCCACGGAAATTTCCAACGAGTTTCCGGCTAATGTGAAAGGGGATTATGGTGGATTTACTGGTTTCGCATGCATTTAGCCGCCAGACGTTCCTAACCATGTAACTAGTATAACAATCGCGACATACCTCCCATATTCATTTGACTTTGTTTTTCGATTGACATTGATTGATTACAATTTGGTGTGCGGTACATTGATATTAAGGTTGGTAGAAGGTGAGGTACGAATCCAAGCGATTTCATCTGGTCCGTGGCACAATATTGATCATGATTCTCACATGATTCAGTTGTTAGAAACTTTGAAGTACCCCTATTACTTTACTGTCATACCTATCAGCAATCTCCTGTTTTTATTACAACTGAAGATTGTCAGTGGGGTCTACAACTTCTCTCCTGCTCCAATCTCGACATTATCGACTCCCTACTTACAGTCGTCTGTGGCAGTGAATTCTATTCACGGTCACCCTTGGCTTCTGATGACAACATATCCACATTGCTGCCAATAGAGTATTCTCGCTAATTTAATAGGTTGATGCACAATCATTGCGGATTTTTTTGCGGCTTCTTTTCTCTCGATATAGTTTATAAATACGCTACATTATGCCCTATTACTTCGAGAAAGGTTGGAAAGTGGCACAGTCCTAAAGTCATCTCAACGATTTTCTCGGCGATGGGGCAGCCAGCCAAAGCCAAATAAGGATTGGAATCTGCTTCTACAGTTGCCCTATTCACAAATAGAAACTCCTATGGATTACTACGTCAATTGCCCGTTGAAAAATTGGTTAACGAACAGAACTTTCGGCGAAGTGGGATGACTTGATGGTCGACGTCAAGGCGTGATCGCCTCCAAGAAACGAAACTTCTTCGCCTGTGGAATCCGAGCGCCTAGCAAATAGGAAGCAGCACTTAGCACAGCACAGCAGCACGTATGTAGATGGTGGATATGTTACGGAGTAATTATTTGAACATGTTTTTGCTAAATAGGCTATTGTTTCTTGAAGCAAAATTTGCTGAAGAAAATCCGCAATAATTATGCATCAACCTAATAGTACTCACTGAACTGTAGAACACTTACGAAGGGCAGTCATGCGAAGAAGCACTATCTTGGAAGGGTTCCAGGGCGATTGGTCATATCGCAACGGTCACAAACTTTATTGAAGTATTGTTGTTATCTGAGCCGTGGGCATCCTGGGCACTCCTTCTCACATTGAAAAAGAGCTGCCCCATGGGCGATAGCATCTCACAGAACTTTTTTTTGTGTCGCTCTGAAAAGGCGTCATGCATCGTTCGGGTATGAGGCGACCTAAGTGGAAATGGAACTGAACGACTCGCAACGTTTGTATTACTACTGTTGCATTACCAGTTCGCGACCCATACGAAGCTCAGAACATGAATGCCTGTAATAGGAAGGAATTCAAGTTGAAATAAGCAGTTCTTGTGGAAGTATCAGTTTGCAAAAGAATCTAACAAAGTCGATGTTCTCGCAAAACGGGCTTGATTCTAATGTGGGTTCTTTGGCTCAGCAGAATGAATGTATCTGACAAAAGCTGAACTAAGTAATCATCCCGATTAAGTATACTATAGTCCCAAATCTTAGCAAAGGTTAACAAGCTACATGGGGACATCCAGGATCATTTAGGGAATAATTAAGATAGCAAAGGACATCTGCTCCTCACTCATCTTGCCATTTCTGCAATCTGCCCTCCTTCACCAGCTTCCTACGGAATCTTGGATTGTGCCAAAGCAGCATGGGCACCGCTGAGCAGAACTCATTGTTAGGAGCTTCCCAATATGCACAAATGCAGAAGAGAGTTAGGAATTTTGAGCTCGTAAGCGAGCGAAGATTAACGACAGCGCAGGGGAAGGAATCAAAGACCGTTTGGGGCATGGCTTGCAATTGTGTGCAAGCCGTTGGACCGGAGGGGTTGCCGAATAGATCTCTCGGGACGAAAAGTGAACACCGAGGCAGCCTTTGCCCTGATAGCTTGATTTCTTCACAGAAGCTCTGAAAGGGTTGCTGTGCAATGTATCTTTCTGTGTAGGAGGATTCATGCAGGAGGATCCAAAACTATGTTGCTTTAGGGAATTCTGGCAATACCAATCACACTGAGCGAGGCGCTGGAATGCTGGTGATACATGAACATCGTCACTGATGGGAACTGCTATACTTGTTTCTGCTTTATTCAGACGAGTTCGGAGATGCAGTAAAGCATCTAGAGAAAGCCTATGAATTCTTGGAATGAGTTTGGCAAAATTTCAAAATGTTGGAGAAACTAGCGGCGTGTCAAGTAGGGGTGACATCATGGTTTTGAAAGTGTTGTGAACAATGAGCATAAAACAACTCTGCGAGAAAAATATTCCTTTGTGTTTGACAAAAGTAGGAGCAACCTTTCCCCATCTTTCTACCCTTTTTATTCACACCTCAGTAGAAAGTATAATACAGTGCGGTGACGGTTAGCTTGTTAAAGGACCCATTCGTCGCCATATTCTCGACATTGCTGGTAATAGAATGGTGTGAGTAGAGCCCATTTCTTGATAGGAAGGGACTAGTCCTGCCTGGAACTCAGCTCGTATGCTTTCGAAGCCTAGTTTTTATATGATTTACAGTTTCTTCCTTTTACAGTACTCCTCCCTCTACTAGCGCACTATTCAGCATTAATGTATCAATTCCTGAGCTTAGTAATCATACATCATGCCATCGCTTATTGAGCTTTAAAGGAACTCATGAATAACTTCCTACTAACGTGACACTCGAAAACAAAGCAAGTCGAAATATCCCTGCATGCAATACCTGGTTGCCATAGGCATATGGGATGCCTAATCTGCTTTCTGCTCACTGGGCTTCATCACTACTTCGGCTAGTGTTTCACTCGTTGAAACCCAAATCGCCATAAAAATATTGGTGGTGCATGTAATTGTCTTCTCCAATGATAGTGAATCGAGTTGGAAATTAAGTAAATGCAATTTTTTTAGGAAGTAGAATTTTTTCCTACAAGAAAAGTATTTTCTCAGTCATATATGCACCATGAAGTTTCGGTGTTTTATCGATATACTTTTCGCACTTGTGCCCTTTGCACTCGTAATAGACCTGTACCTATACCTATAAAGTACTCAAGTCTATGGGTACTAATCACTTCAAGAAATGGGCAGTTATCGCTCAAATAAAATTTTAGTTTACTGAGAAAAACACGCAGTAATTTACAATTGACATCTAAGGTGGGTTACCTATTGTGATTTACAATACTTTCCTAGGTATCTATAGGCCACACCTGAACTAAGCTGAGGTCTGAACGTCGTTTGGCCAGGATGAATCTCAAATATTTTTTTGGTTTCCAGGCTCTGACGTAGGCGATTGGCCGAAACGTTAGCCGAGTAAAATCATTGTATCATCTTGGTCGTGGCTGCAAAGAGACCTCCCAAGTTACAGCTATACTATGCCAAGATTAAACTATAGTCGAACATGGTTGCAATTTACAATTAGTTTTCAACCAAATAGTACGAGTAGAATACGGTAGATTTATCTGAAATGGCTCTTTACTACCTGCAATTCACAGACCCGTATACTTGACTAGTGACTAGTTTGAAATTGATTAGTGATAGATAGGTAGTTGGTTGAAATTTTTTGTTATGTTTAGACCTTATCCCACTGAACGCCCGAATGAGCCTCGAATTGTATATTCGTGACGTACAGTATAAAACATGACTTTGATAGTATATCTTTTTAGAGTGATGCATTCAGAAGCTTTCTAAAAGTTTCAATCGCACCCTTGATGGCCCGACGCCGATGGAGATGCCGGTGAGAGTGTCGCTAGTGAAGAAAATAGCATCAATATTTCTAATAGTTTGTAAGTTTTCGAGGGTTGCTATTATTAAATATATGGATTTCGTCCTAATCCTTGCAAAAGCACTTCGAGAAAATGGGCCGAGTAGAAAATTCCTCGTGCTTGTCGGTTTCCACACTTTTGTTAAATTTCGCTAGTTTTTTATAGCCTAAGACATACTCATAATTCTTCAGCCACATGACATTTCAGACTGTTTCCTTCTGCTTGAACTTATGCTTTCACCGACATCAATGAAGCGAAGCACCCTGAAGGGGCATGTCGTTCATGAAATGAGCTTTGCTAACTACTCTCTCAATTACAAGTACATTCTATTGCCAGATCTGTCGTTATGTGATGGCTCTCGGAACCAGTAAGTTCAATGAATATTCTCGAATATGATAAGAAACCAGATATAGTCCAAAAAGTCTTCTAGAGCTCTGAGAGTCAGAGTTTTTTCGAGTCTACCCCTGAGGAAGATCGTGGCTTAGGTCGGCAGATGGACTCCTTTCGAGTCCCTCTATGACTGCTCACTCTACATATACTTATGTATCTATCTTGTCTTATGTATATATTTATGTATTTATGTATACATATGTATTGTATCTGTGTCATCAAACGACAAATCCAAAAGAACGGCTTTCACCAAGCTTTTTCAGTACTCCATTATTGGTTGCTACTGTCCTATCCACTATAGAACGCTCTGAGATGCGACAAGCTATTCGAGAAACCTGGGCATCACCGAAAGAGTCTCGTTCCGTCAAAGTAGGTAAACCCTTGCTGAACATATACTGAGTGTATGGAACTCGTAATCTTCAAAAAATTCCAGAAAGGACGGGTGTTGGTCTATTTCATCCTCTCTGCGCCCACCACGGTACATGACTTGTTTACTTTGCGCAAGGAGCAACGAAAATACAATGACTTGATAGTGACCAACCTACCAGAAGCCTACGATAACCTGGTCTTCAAGGTAATTTGTAAATCATTTTGTAAACAAATTAACATTTATCGTTTATTCACATTTATCGTTGAAAAATCATCTGAGTCACGTTTATCGTCGTCGTCGTCGTCGTCGTCTTCTTCTTCTTCTTCTTCTTCTTCTTCTTCTTCTTCTTCTTCTTCTTCTTCTTCTTCTTCTTCTTCTTCTTCTTCTTCTTCTTCTTCTTCTTCTTCTTCTTCTTCTTCTTCTTCTTCTTCTTCTTCTTCTTCTTCTTCTTCTTCTTCTTCTTCTTCTTCTTCTTCTTCTTCTTCTTCTTCTTCTTCTTCTTCTTCTTCTTCTTCTTCTTCTTCTTCTTCTTCTTCTTCTTCTTCTTCTTCTTCTTCTTCTCTTCTTCTTCTTCTTCTTCTTCTTCTTCTTCTTCTTCTTCTTCTTCTTCTTTCTTCTTCTTCTTCTTCTTCTTCTTCTTCTTCTTCTTCTTCTTCTTCTTCTTCTTCTTCTTCTTCTTCTTCTTCTTCTTCTTCTTCTTCTTCTTCTTCTTCTTCTTCTTCTTCTTCTTCTTCTTCTTCTTCTTCTTCTTCTTCTTCTTCTTCTTCTTCTTCTTCTTCTTCTTCTTCTTCTTCTTCTTCTTCTCTTCTTCTTCTTCTTCTTCTTCTTCTTCTTTCTTCTTCTTCTTTCTTCTTCTTCTTCTTTCTTCTTCTTCTTCTTCTTCTTCTTTTCTTCTTCTTCTTCTTCTTCTTCTTCTTCTTCTTCTTCTTCTTCTTCTTCTTCTTCTTCTTCTTCTTCTTCTTCTTCTTCTTCTTCTTCTTCTTCTTCTTCTTCTTCTTCTTCTTCTTCTTCTTCTTCTTCTTCTTCTTCTTCTTCTTCTTCTTCTTCTTCTTCTTCTTCTTCTTCTTCTTCTTCTTCTTCTTCTTCTTCTTCTTCTTCTTCTTCTTCTTCTTCTTCTTCTTCTTCTTCTTCTTCTTCTTCTTCTTCTTCTTCTTCTTCTTTCTTCTTCTTCTTCTTCTTCTTCTTCTTCTTCTTCTTCTTCTTCTTCTTCTTCTTCTTCTTCTTCTTCTTCTTCTTCTTCTTCTTCTTCTTCTTCTTTCTTCTTCTTCTTCTTCTTCTTCTTCTTCTTCTTCTTCTTCTTCTTCTTCTTCTTCTTCTTCTTCTTCTTCTTCTTCTTCTTCTTCTTCTTCTTCTTCTTCTTCTTCTTCTTCTTCTTCTTCTTCTTCTTCTTCTTCTTCTTCTTCTTCTTCTTCTTCTTCTTCTTCTTCTTCTTCTTCTTCTTCTTCTTCTTCTTCTTCTTCTTCTTCTTCTTCTTCTTCTTCTTCTTCTTCTTCTTCTTCTTCTTCTTCTTCTTCTTCTTCTTCTTCTTCTTCTTCTTCTTCTTCTTCTTCTTCTTCTTCTTCTTCTTCTTCTTCTTCTCCTTAGCGTTGGTCCCGTTCCGCTGTTCTTGTCAGGCGCCTCCATTTCATTCTATATACGGCATCTTCTGCCGTCACCTTGGCATCGGCGAGGTCCTTTTTGATCACGTCCCGCCATCCACAGGACTCCGGCGGAGATCCTGTGCGCCACTTCCGGGTGACGTCGTAGCTTTATCACCGATACATTTTGAGACTTTTAGACATGTTTGTTGTGACTGGGTTTCTCCATCAGCCGGCCTGTCAACCTGGGCCTGACGCTGGGACCAGTTTACGACCGTTTATCGTCTGAGGATTGGGAATATCCCATCCTAGTGGCAACTAATTAGGTCATCATTATTCGAAACCTTTGCAAACCCTCTGCACTATGGATATGATCCTCAGGCTTGAACCGCGTTAGTGACAGCTACACCTGACACTAACCCACATTCAACCTACATACGTTATGCAGGATGAGGTCTTTGGCGTAGTACGGACCCGTTTCTGAGATTCTCACCTGCATTTAACTTCCATTCAGGACCATAAAGGCTTCCAGTTGTGTATTAGGTCCATACTATGGTTTACTGTAGCTCGCCAATTTGCAAATCACTGCTTTATCTTCCCTGATGAGTCTGGTACTAACTACGCGATCCTAGAAAGGCTTCGGTGTCTGGCGAGTACCGGTCCCATGCTGTAATTCGCCCCAGCTACCCCGTTCACGTTATAGGGACAAAAATTTTTTTGGGTTCTCCTTCGAAAAGTGTATGCAATTTTTTAAGGTGTACGCATCGATAGTGTTTCACCAACAATACTGTCCGAAGGCAAAATTTCTCATGAAAATCGACGATGATGTCTCTGTTCACCTTGATCGCATGATAGATTTATGGAAAATAGATAAAAAAGCAGATATGTCGCTCTACTGCCGAGTTTGGTCCAAATCGTTACCTCAACGGAAGCCAGGAAACAAATGGTATTTCAATATTTTTTTGGAGAAGATCATTGAGAATGAGAATCTCTCAAGAACTAATCCAACATCTCCAATAATCTCAGAAATTTCTGGAAGATTTGTAATTATTAATCGACTCTTCAGGTTTGTGCCAAAACAGATGTGGCCGGAACGTTACTTCCCTCAATATTGCAATGGTCCCATGTATGTAGTCGGAAAGTTAGCTGGACAAATTATTCTTGATCAGGCGCAGATTTTTATACCGATGACGATAGAGGTGAGCCTAGCCACACATTATGGCTGAGCCTATTAGCTTTTAGTTTGTTCAATCCGTGTTATTCTCCATATGGGAGGCTTTGGAACCTTTGCTTTTGTCTGACCTGCCCTTGTCCACTTTTAGCTCCAGAGCAGTTTAGCTTTGCGACTTACTACCTTACTAAACTCCAAGGAGGGGATTGGGGTTAGTAAATACGTTTATGCTGTGCTTATGCTCTCAAAAGAAAACGCAAGGTTTCACTAGTACTAATATAGCCGACTGGTGCGTTTTCTTCTTATTGTGGGAGCAGAAAGAGGAAAGTACCGTAATAAGGCGGAATAGCTACATAGTTTCGATAAGGGGTTAGTTCACGATTGAACAGTCTCGTTTCAATAGGGACCCTTCAATCGTGAGAGCTCGAGGTGACGCTCGAATACTGCTCGCCCTGCACAGTGATTAACAAGAACTAGCAAACGGCGAAGCTCATGTTAATGTTTCCCAGGCAAATTCAGAAACAAAGAATTGACCCAGGAACGTCGGAAAGCATAGTTGGCTACGTTCGCTATTTTTCCTGGAGCTGGAACACAAGTAGAGAAGTGGTCTTTTGGTTCCGCTCTTCCTGCGTCCATGAGTCACGGGAATAAGGCGAAGAGCCCCGAGGACACATCTCAGCTCATTAGAGTGACTTCAGCTTTGCATGCCTGATCTTTGTAGTATAATATTTTCTTTTCATTTACAGAGAGATTGTAATTTAGGATCTCTTCTATACTGGAATTTTAATCGATTCTACTGGTATTCGACGAATAAATTGGGCAAGAAATATTATTCACACAACCAAGGTACATAAATGGCAGTTGCGATTTGAACGTATTAGAAGAGTTTTTCTATCGATTAGGTACGCCTTCGTTTAGGAACTTTCTCGGAAACGATTCAGATGTAGTGCAACAGAGAAGCCAATTACATTTTCGGTACATTCACTTCCACGGCCTGAACTATTGCGGGAAGGATTCCAGATTCTGAAGAGCTATGAATGCCATTTCAAGGACTCACCTGCAGAACTGCAAAACCAAGGCACACCTTAAGTCTGGTTTGGCACTGATAGATAGGATGTAGGGCAAGAGCCCCGATAAGGTCATTGCCCGAGAAGTCTCTCACCTGGCCTTAAAAACCGGAACGCTACTTCGAGGTCATCAGGTGACCCCAATGGGAACTCTTGGTCAACTCTGCCACTTTAATAACTGCCTCCTCTAATTTCTACCCTGTGAGCAGATCTTCCCTTTATACAAGCTACGAACAGCAATTTCTAGGAAAATATCGTAAATTGTAAATAAGTTGTCGCAAAATCTATTTCGAATGTAATGGATCATTGTTGTTGTTTCCCTTGTTGTTCTTCTGCTATTTATGCCTGTTATTTAACCAAGATACATCCTTCCTAGAACACAGATCGTTTACTAGAATCCATCCATTTACTACTTGAAATGACAAATTATACTGTTTGGCTTGATTCCTTTGTGAAGAGATTTTAGCCTCAGGATATTCTCACAAATACATAATTTTGATATAAATATGTACATACATGTTTTCATTTGCACGTTACATTAGTATAAACCGTCAAATAGCACGTATTAGTCGCAAACTATTTCAGCAGTCATTTGACGACTGTTGTTACTGTAGGAATTATAGTACGAACTGAGTTAACACTTTTATGATGCTTTCAATGCCATTCGGGGAATGAATTTATCTTCTTTATGAGGAAATACCTTTAAATTCTGCTCGACATATACTTCAGGTCTACCACTGCGTTTATTGCATCTGTTGACAGGAGAAAGGCCGCCCAGGAAAGCACTAATTTGGCCGATAACTATATCTTCTTAACTGGTTCACTGATGTACTGTGTAACAGTTTATGTAACTAGGAAGTGATGGGATAGTAGAAGATGAACTTCGCGTCGTTGATTGATCAAGAATAGAGCGGTGACATACCGGAATAGTCGAAGGCGTTTTAAGGAGTATAAAGGGCCTATGCATTTGCAGGGCCAGTCGATATAAAATCCAAGTTGAAGTTCGCTTGGAAGAGTCCGTACAAATCGGGCACCCTTGTGAGCGCGAAAGGCTAGGTTAGCATGCATAAGTATCCATATTGAGAATAAGGTAATACGCCATTACCTTCGAGGGTTGTACGGCAAGACCCTTGGATTTGAAGCATTTCGGAACTTCATGCCGGTTTACAACGAGTCGGCACCGATGGGCGAGAAGAAAGAAAGCAAAAAGAAGCGATGGACGAGATTACGTTGAGCCCTGTTTCGAGTTTCTTGCTTATGAAGAAGGGAGGGATCACTGAAATGGCTTATTAGTCAGACCCGATTGTCGAAAAATTCGAGAAAGAAATGGGTGACGATCGGACGGAACCCGAACAAATCTTGATTCGGAGACTTCTGTTCTTGCAGAAACATTGTTTCAATTTGATAAGGACCGGTTCGAGGACTCAGTCCATGTAAATAAGATGACTAGAGCTGGAAGTCTCCCGAACGGTTGCCTTCTCTATTCGAAGCTCAGGTACGTGCGACTCGATGTTGCTGATACGGCGAAGGTATCGTTACGCTCATATCTTCACAAATGATATCGCCTTGTCCTTTCAGCAAGAAAAGGATGAGTAAGTTACTCTGGTGGAGCTGAGATAGGCTTTGTTCTTTGAGTTCTTTTAGCTTCTGACCTGAAAGCTACAGTACTCAGCTATCCTCGAAGTTCTGTTTTGACAATTCAAAATATAAACATGAACAATCGCTACTTTGCTCCAATGATGGGAGGTCTTGCCCTCATAGGTATTAGCATGTCCCTTTGAGTGATTCCACATGGGCGGAAGTGGTGTAGGGGCAAGTGACGCACTATTTTATCGCAGCTCCCAAGATCCGGGGATTCGCACTTGTGATCCTAAGCACGATCACGAGTACGAATCCGAATCGGGTCGATATCAGCTTAGGCCAAACAAGCCTTTCACCCCTCCAGGGTCCGTTAATAGGGACCAGACTTGTCTGTGAGGATAAAAGCACTGACTGGTACATCGGGTGGCCACCGCAGATCGCTGTATGAGCCACAGACGCATTCAACACGCCACTATGATTCGAATGGAGGTAGAATGCGAGGCGCATTCCTTAGATGGGATTGATTCACGCCCAAAGGTTTTATCCTTTATAGTTTCACATATATCTTTTTGTAGTGGATTCTGAGATTCATGATAAGTTACTGGTTCTCACATAGTAGTAAAAGTTTGCTCTTTTTTATTTTTGAAGGAAGCAATGATGACAGGTACTGAGTAAAGAATCATTTTCAAGTTTTGAAACAAGATGTCTATCGGGAACGACAACCAGTCGAGGTGGGAACGAATCGGAACGGCGCCGAGGATCCTTGTCCTACAAGGGAATAGTGCAAAAGAAAAAAGGAACGCTGATCTAAAACCCTGATACCAGGGAACGGTGTCGTTCGCATGTATTTCTGGAATTATGGATTTTTGTAATGAAAGAGCTGTTCCACTGGTGCAAAACAGCTTTTTAATAATGTTAGTTGCATTTTAAGCAGATTTATATTCTTCTATACATTCGTCAGTCATCATCACTATTATTATTCTTATCTCGTTAGAGTCGATGCGCAGTAAATTTTTTGCTGTTTTCAAATAATTTATCCTTAATGCGTCTTCTTTTTCAGTGCATAATTCTTACCTTTTTTATTTTCTCCGATTATTCACCGAATAACGGTGCCATCATTTCGTGCTGCCGCAATTAACCTGAACGCATAGAAAGTTTTTCGATGTTTTCCATTGCGAGAAGTCATATTCATAGCAATCACATAAAAATTTTCGCATCGAAAAAAATTTTAGGCTCGGACGCTTTTCCCGGCCTAAACTGGTCTTCAAGTATACAGTAGGGCGTAGAGACTGAAGTGAATGGTGATTAATCTAAGTCATTGTTATACAATGGATTTAGAGGGAGAGTCTTGAAAAATCTTCCGTTTTCATCAATGTCCTCCACAGTGTTGACCGAGCATGATGGTCGAGGGAGTAAAGTTAAGTTTCCGCTTTCCCACTCGCTACCGGCGTGATGGGTGAAGCTGCTCACTGCGGGTTTCAGCATTGACTGCAACACTGGGACAGGTAGAAGTTCCCAGTACAGAACTCCTGTCATGTTTCATCAGCAAAAATTGAAAATATACTTTTTGCTCGAAAAGAACTACGTTAGAAAGTGAGAGCAAACTGGCAGTAGCATACTAAGAATTTATAGGTAGCTTATTTCAAAGAGCAAATAAAGAGTTCAAAGCCGTCTTGCGTGAAAGCTCTCCTAGATTCCTTCCCCTCTCATGCATAATATTATACTTCCACACGCACCGTACTGCTCGTATATACTATACAAATTATTGAGAGCAATACCTAAATTCTGATTATTTAAGTACAGGGTGCGCCATAAATATGGTAACAAAAGAATTGAGCTCCAAAAACCCTAGTTCATATTGATACATGGTGAAATTATGTGAGTTATTTACTATGCATCACTTCTACAAAATGAACACACGCTCATCTTATATATCCGTTTTCTGTACTTATTATAGCTCAAAGATGCCTCAGCTACTCATCGACGGCGGCACGCAGAGTTTCTTGGAGAAATCCAGCCTGGGATTTTTTTCACTGGTTTGTTATGAGCTGCGACAGTGGTGCATTATGAAGCGCAGGCTTTGCTCTCCAATATGAACTATAACCGGCAACTCATCACATTGTGGTCCGGAAAATTCGTAGGAGGATCGGGAAGCTGAGATAAAGTCGCGAACACTCCCTCAGCACCAGTCTTATCTTTTCTTATACGTGAACACATGCACCGAAGTTTTCAGATCGTATCCCTAAAAAAATCCTTGACCCTTAGCTGCACCCTTTTAGAAGGACCCTTCCTGAAGAGTTTTGGATTGGATTTTGTATTTTTTTTTTTGATCATAATTGGCGATATCGCTGTGATGGTAGAGATTCAGCAAAAACCACCCCGAAAGAGGGAAAATGGCTATGAGAGGCGATCTGACTATACTCAATGGCTTCAGCACTAAAAATGTGAAATATATGTATGCTTTGGGCTCTCAACATTTCTTCCACGCTGAACACCCTCTAGTCAAGAAAAAGTTGGTCGAACTGCGTGCCATGCGGAGGTAGCGCACGGCATTTGTTTTTTCTCTCCAACTTCTTCTCGTTAAGAAGCTCATAAGGCTCCCGAATTTTATCTGGATACAATTGTATTTACTAGGGTAGGCTCTTCTCATCGTTGAAGAACATACAAACAAATCAGCAGCCATTTTACTCGTATTTCGGCAAGTTTTGCAGCATACTCGTTTCCGAGTAATTCTATTCGGAAAAGTGGTTGAATGTGAGGCAAGACGACCGTCTTGAGGTTTGCCTCGACCTGTCTATGCATCGCGATTCGAAATACTGTCAGTGGGGATAATGTCGAAACGAGGAGCGATCCCTGAAAGAGACTCACCAAATGCGCGCAAAGACGGAACGGTTGGTGAATGTCTGCGAGGCCCCACCATTTTTCGAAATCTGACGAGTTGAGAGCACAAAAGTAGATATGTAGTCTGAGGTATATCGTGAACATAAGGAAAGGTGCAGGTTCGGAGAAACCCTCAGAACAAGAAAGTTTCGGACGTCCGAAAAGTTGTTACCATATTTATGGCGCACCCTGTATTTAGCCAGTATATTAAGTCGATGCCAAATTTTCACCGTGTTAAATTTAAATGTGGTATCCTCTGCGTACCGTAGCAAATATGTCGTAAAACTGATGATGATTGAAAAGGTTCATTTCAGTGTCTTAACTTAGATGAATGAAACGAGGAATAAATATAGAACTCCCACGGTAAGCCAGTTCACGGACTTTGGAAAGATTTTATCGGAGATCTTAGGAAACGATCGAGAATGGGACTTGAAACTACGAACGAACACATGAACGGAAACTTTGTCGGATTATTGAAATCAGTTCAATCAGTTCACTTGATCAATTCTTCTCAAAAGGACAGATCAATCCGAGGGTTGGGAACCAAGAAGTTCGAAAATAGGAAGCGGCACGTGAGAGTGGTCCACCTTAGCACGTACAGGCACGGGCAAGTAGTATGTGCTTGAGGTGTGGGTTCGGTCCCGAATAATGATGAGAAGAAACCTCTTTTGAAGCACGTTAATACATCATTGCAAATTTCCGAGCTCCATATTTTCAGGATAGTCCTTATGGTCAACAGGACATTCAGAACTCGACCTATATTTCTTTTTTGTGAGTAAATTTATTGTTTACTGTGTAAACGAAGCGGCGCGGAGAAGATTATTCGTTTTTCTTTTCGATATTGTCGCTTTGTATATACTGATGAAGTGGTGCTCACATGTTCAACCCAACCTTTCCGATATCTATCTTTATCGTCGAAGAACGTCCAAACATTTTCTTCTGTACAACTTCACTATGTTACCTGATGTCGAACTGTGTAAAAAAACGGAAAGAAGGTTGGTGCGACCCTCATCCTCTTTTGATGACATTAGATAACTAAAGCTTCGAACAGAATCAGTTTCGTTCAGAATTCCACTTATTGTTGTAACAGTGCTGTCAGTTGCAAACGATTACAAAAAACGACTAGCAATTAGAAGGAGCTGGGCTTCACCTATGAACTCGAAGGAAATTAAGGTACGGTGCCTTCTATCTATTTTATAAATCTTACATATAAATACTATAATGATTGAAAATTAGTCCTATAAAATCTTACATATGATTTCACATATTATAAATCTATGTGGGCAAACTCTTTTAAATGCTCGGAGGGCATAAAGCGAACTAGTTTATATTACATCTATGTAAGAGAAGTCCGGTATCTTCCTTCGAACACGGCATCGCGCTTGCCGCACCCGCAGAATCGCGATGGTAGATTGGAGCGCGGAATTTGTGAGGGATTCGCTGGCCGCTCCCTTCAATTCCAATGCGGTCTCAATCATCTATAGTAGAGGATTAGTCATTCCAAACAATCAAGTCCAATAAACATAAAAACGAAAAAGAAAGAGAAAAACAATCAAAATCAATCAAAAAAGAAGGGCAGTCATTGAATAATATTGCGTCCTATCGATTGGCATGAGGCCGGTCGAGTACGGTGACTTCAGTGGGAGCCGCGAGACAACTGAGAAAGATTTGCCGCATGCCGCAAAGCGAGCGTTCGCAACGTTCGGAGAATTTCCGTCAGTCATGTGAAGTGCTGTGTTTCATAGAGGCAGCATGGAGGTAGTACAGTGGCATGGGGCTCACTATCACATGGAGTGGTCAAAGTATTGGCAAAGTCACAGATTGGCAGGCTGATAATATTTCATCTTCCACTGGGAGGATAAATGCACAGTCTCCCTTACACCAAGAAATCGTTGTACTAACCGCACTAACATTCAACGCCTCGGATGCGTGGGCGAGCTTCCCTTGAAGTGTGAAAGTGTTAGCCTATCACCTTCTCAACTTTGCGGTTATTAGCATCATTTGGCTAGAGCATGAGGGGTTTGATGCGTCAAAGCGATAACTGGTAATTGTGAGCAACTCGTTTGTAGATTTCGTTATACAGGGTGTCCCAGAATCATGAGTTCCTATTCATTGCAATGTATTTCAAGCTCCGAAGCTGAGGATGACAATGAAATTTGTACGCCCGTTTGATTACATTATGTGCAACGGGCTACATTCACCCTACGAAATATCCCACATTGGCAAAGATAGAGGCTCAGAGTCTGTTTTCAAACTCTTTGTATGTTGCTCGTATGCACTCTCCTCCATTTTTCCCAGTTTTTTTTGGCCTTGCTTTCAAGGACTCCAAACTAGGACTGCAAAGTTTACAGGCCCCCGCTTTATAGGGGACTATACGGAAGAGACAGGCGACTTAAGATTGGAAAAGCAGGATGGCCTTTCCTTTATGCTAACGAGTTCTGCCATTTCGCGCCACTCCCACTCTTGGCCGAGCTTGGCTCTGTGCGCTGAAGTACCGTTCATCTGAAAAGATCACGGGGTGTTTCAGGAATCGGAGTCGGATCAGCCTTTGTTACGTGCATCAGTACGCTCTCTGCATCCTTGTCAATTCTCACGCCTATACCGACTAAACAACGACGTTTACCGTTGGTCGAAACTCCCTCTGTAAACAACTTTTTGCTGTTCTTATAACAACTTCTTCTCGAGAGATTGCACTATCGATGTTTCTATCCAAAGCGCCATCGCTTTATTTGTTGTGGATCGCATTGGCGTGGAAAATTTTCTTGCCATAGAAAGCGATGGAAGTATGCGTGCTCTTTTCGAGCGAGCTAGCAATCTTCTCCATTTTTAACCTTACGCTTCGGAAAGCAGTGGCTCCCTGGTATGGCAATAAAGCTTCTGCTTGAAAATCCGCCGAATAGACGACCTAGTTGAGTCTTGTTCATTTGCCTTTCTCATAAATCACTCAGGATCACGATCGACATGCAAAGGAAACCAACGGAGTCTTACCAATGACCGGTCTATTT
The DNA here is from genome assembly GCA_000469685.2 of Haemonchus contortus. Lineage (NCBI taxonomy): Eukaryota > Metazoa > Nematoda > Chromadorea > Rhabditida > Trichostrongylidae > Haemonchus > Haemonchus contortus. The sequence continues at coordinate 7,465,382 of LS997566.1, read as the reverse complement.
GGATAGTCCAATTTTGGGGAACACTAGCCTTCATACTGCTTTCCAGTATGATTTTGAATGACTCTGCTTCTCTGAGTCGTTCGACAGCCTTCTCTTAGTATTGAAACTATAAAGAACTTTACTGCGCTCTTCCGCATATTGCATGTGAATGATTGCAAGTGGCATCAAGTGAACCTTCGCCATTTAGAAGATATGAGAAGTCTTAATTCACTAATTATGCACACTGCAAGGAAACCTACATGCGCGATTGAGTGGTAGCGAGTGAAATAATTGTTAATAATAATAATAATTGTTTAGTGAAGGATGTGGATGTTGTCTATTTCGACTTCCGCAAAGCGTTTGACAAGGTTAATCATGCTAAACTTCTGATGAAACTTAAGCATGTTGGTGTACATGATAGAATTGTTCAATGGATTAGTTCTTTCCTTGATCAAAGGACGTTTCAAGTAAGGATAAATGAATCACTTTCGTCGATAAAGGCTGTGCCCAGTGGTGTTCCGCAGGGAGCCGTCCTTTCGCCTGTATTGTTTTGCGTCTACTCCTATGACTTGCCCAAGGTTGTGGAGCAGGCTGGCGTCAACTGCAAAGTTTTCGCTGATGATAGTAAAATTTATAAGTCGATCTCGGTTGATGAGGATGTAAGAGGAGTACAGGAGGCTATAGCTGCGGTAGTCAGCTGGTCTAATGTATGGGATCTTCCTTTGGCTCTTGATAAATCTTCACTTCTGCATTTAGGTAGCAATAGTCGCGGTTCAAATTATTTCATGGATGGTGATCAACTCAATGAGGTGAGGGAAATGAGAGACCTGGGCTTCATTATTGATCGTAAACTGATGTTCGATTCTCATTGTATGACGATAGCAAATAAAGCTGAGAGGAGGCTTTTTTCAACTATTGAGGAGCCTATATACTAGGGACCCTGGCATACTTGTAAGAGCTTATAAAATATATGTGCGCCCGATTCTTGAATATGGAACGGAAGTATTCTTTCCTCGAACTAAAAAAGATACTAATAGATTAGAAGCTGTGCAGAATAGTTTTACAAGGAAAGTCTTGATTCGGGCTTTGGGTTTCTGTTATAAATCCATCCCTGGAGCAACTACAAGGAATAGAATGCTTGGAATCGAGTCACTTCTTAGTAGAAGGAAGAAACAAGATGTTGTTATGCTATTTAGAATACTCACTGGGAGATCAGTTGTTGATTTAAAGGGGGCTCTCACTCTTCAACCATCAAATACCCGTGGGAATAATTTGAAACCATACTTTCCTAGGTCTAGGTCCAATGTTAGAGCAAATTTCTTTCTTAATCGGGCATCTTCTGAGTTTCGTGAATTTGTTAAAAAATACTCCCTGCCCAAAACTTTGTCGCTGTTCAAACGAGCACTGAAAAAATACTTGGCTGAGAGCTACACTGGTTAGCTCATTTTTAGTTTTGCCTTAGTGGAAGTTTTATAATGTATCATTTTTCTTTCAAAGGCTTTTGCTTTGATCAGCTGTTCTTTTACTACCTGGTTCTCTTGGATCTTGATTATTTATATTTGTTTTCGTAGTACGCTGTATTCATGTACTGACTGTACATGTTACTAAATAAATAAATAAATAAATAAATGAAATCAGCAAACAATTTCTGCTTTGGAAGTATTGGATTTTTGCGCTCTTGAATTTGGGGCACTCAGGAGCCGCGAAATCACTTTTGGTTGTTTTAACAAAACGGTGCTTTTGTGACTTGATTTTAGGTTGTCTTTTCCACACCGAAAAATCATCTATACTTATTGGACATACAATATATGATAATACAAATAGGAATATATACAGACAGCATTTATGTCCTAATCGTTTCAGAGAGGCCGTGTCGTGGTGTTCTTTATTTTGTCTGTTCCTAGTTGGGACAATCCACGACAATTAAAAGAGCTACTGGAAGAGCAGTACAGATATCGTGATCTCATCGCCACAGACCTAACAGATTCCTATGAGAATCTAGTACAAAAGGTGAATTTACTACAAAAGGTTTACCCTCTAGAATTCATTACTTGGAAGAATCTTCTTTTCCGAATCGTGTTCTGTTAGCTTGGAAATGACTCAGGTGCATGCGTGTATGACCTTTCACATGCAATTTTGTCCATCTGTACCGTTTCTACTAAAAGTCGATGACGACGTTGCTGTGCATCCTGACAGACTAGTTGCTAGTTGGATTTGGGAACCGGGTTCGCTACGCCGCATATATTGCTCTGTTCACTACAATACTGCTCCGATTCGCGACCCATATAACAAATGGTGGGTAACTATCTGAATATTCTTTATTGTTGCCATTGTGTATTGATTATTGGTTTTTTGGGACCCATAGGCAACGAAATGATTTTATAAAAGAGCTGGTTTATCACAGTGTTTTTTTCAAGTTCTTTCACGAGATAGAACTGGAAGTTGGAATGGGAGGTTGGCTGAAAAAGCTAATGAATTCGCCATTCCCGCATACAATTGCAGATGTTTCTCGAAAAATATGTCCAGTGTTGAGTTTTGCTTAAAGGTACCAGTTAGAAGAAAGTGATCACGCATAGAGCTCAATAGAGCATTGGGGTATTCATAACACGTTTTTTCGAAGTGCTGAATCATTCAGGTTCCAGGTATGTCTCAAAAGACGTTTGGCCTTTCAAATATTATCCTCCTTACTGCAACGGACCGTTTTACGTGATGGGTAATGAGACAGTGAAAGAAATTGCTGAAACGTCCTTATACTTTGCTCCTTTCGTGATGGAGGTACGTGCGAGGGAAATTCATTTTAAAGCACAATTCCCTACAGATATATGATTACATATATTGCATCACTCATGCGTAGTTGAACTCAGCGCTTACAGCCTTCTATAACTCAATAGATCAGATTTTATTAAGAATGGAAGGGTATCGCACCTAGTATGCTATTAAACGCGACGTGGAATAGTCATAAAGGGTCTCGACCATGAATGAAGGAACAGCATAGTTGAATGTCCGTCTTTACCCAAGGACCCCCGGCGTTACATAGGCGCAGCCGCATTGCAAGCTGTGACTCATGCCTGAACTTGCTTACCTGCAGAAAAGGAAACGAAACAGCGAGAAATTTTTATTTGCTGCAGACAGTAGGCCTTAGTGTACGCAAGTCTCGTCAACTTCAACAGGAGAACTCTGGTAGGTGTTTACTCAAGTTTGGGTAGTTCTTGAGTGAATTTCACACGTCGTCAAATTTGCTAGAGGAGTTAAGGCGCTTGTTGGGGTCATGAGCAGATCATATTAACAGACTTGACCACTGCTCCGGGATGTTGAACAGCGCTCGGGCATTGGGAAAAACGATCATCATCAAACCCCATCCGGAGAAAGTAGGTGTACAGGCTTTTGTTAGCATCATACGCATTGATTGCCCTTGATAAATAGACCCTAAAAATGTATTCAGTCCACTCTTCCTCACTGGCCTCTCAAAAAGGCTCCACTCTATTGCTCGTGTGCACTGCAGACTGCATTACAAAAGTTGGGCGAGTTACGAAATTTTCATTAGAAAGGCTTTTTATACTTTCATCAGAATCTTCCGGGCTCCCAGTGTCTTGAGCACTCGTTGAGCATTTATCAGAATGCGCTATTCTCTTCAATTGAGGACATTCGGAAGGAAGGGAGAAACAGTCGTAGAACCTCTCCTCTTGTTGCATTTCACATATAACAACGTATTCATTCTAAAAAATATGAGTTTGCAAAGATCCATGTCTTTGATTTTATGTTTATTTTAGGACGTTTTCTATACAGGTCTTGTGGCTGGAGCTCTTAAAACACCTTTCGTAGATTGGAACAACAGGATAATGTATCTGCTTCAGGTAGAGAGCTTCGTATTCTCAAAATAATAGTACTGTTAGTAAGCATGTGAGTTAAGTGGAAGTGAAACATGGAAGCTGAATATGAAAGTTCTGCAGATCAGGGTTTTAATGTGGTCGCCTTTGCAGGGATTAACATAAAAAAGCACAGAGAAAACGCTACCTTCTCATCATGAACCTATGGTCTTTGAGTATGCCAGATAGAGCATTACGGGGCTGTGAAGACATGGACAGGGCGCAGTAGGAACTCAGAGACTGTCTACGCTATTCGCCACATCAAAAAATGACCATTTTCTTGATTTTGATGTTGTAGGAGCTGCAACATTCGCACTGGGGCAGTTATTGAAACAATCAGACATTGTTCGGATCGTTTTCCCGGACTGATATGCTGTTCTTATCCTTTTATTGAAATTGCACAACATTGCACAGCTACTTTTCTACTGGGTACAATGTCCTATTTTTCCTACTTTTCAGTACATTCGCATTTCTTTAGCGCCGTAAACTTTCGCGCTTTTTTGAGCACCGAAGTACTATTGTGCGCCATAACATTTCATTACTGATCTTCTGCAAACGTACATCTACGGCTCTCAAACATTCAACACAGCTCTCGGCAACGTCTCGATGATCACGTGAAGCGAAACAACATACGAGTTGAAGCTAACTTACTGCAATTGCACCTCACCTGCGTCGAGAAATCGTGCAGAAGTCGCCAATTATCGAACAAGCACTTTTGCTCGTAGGCAAGCAGAGGGGATTGCGAACGCTAGTGGGTGGTAACTTCATTTGCAATCACATCTATAGAAATCGTGTTCGATTGAAAAAACTAGCCTTTTATAATGCCCAAAAGTAACTCCAACATTGCATATTCTGGTCACTTAATCAACATGAAAACGGCTGAGCCAGGAGCCGCAAAAGAAAGAGATATGCATAGGAGGCATCAGGAATATCAAGACATTGAAGAACGACAAAGAATATCAGATTCTCTCCCACTTTGACTTAACACTTTTTTCTGCTCACTTTTCATAATAGCATATGATGCTCAAATACAGACGAGATGTGAGGTGAGTGACATTAAGGTTCGATTCGGTGAATGGCCATGACTCCCAGTACAAACATAGTTCTATTTGTTTCCGTTTGCAATGAAAGTGTGATCTTGGTTTCTTTTCTGTATGTACATATATTTTTTCAATAGACCACAATGTACATATATTTTTTCAATAGACCACAGAGAAAAAACAGAGTTCACTGAGATGAGATCCAAATTTAGAGTGAAACGAACGACGCTACCTTATGTAGCGAAGACGGGTTACCGATGACTGTGGCGCATTACCCTCTGGAATCACCCAATGATATGCAAGAAGCATATCAGAAATTAATGAACTCCAAATGTCCTCCTGTCACGAAACCTCCTGATGAATTTGTATTGTATTAGCCTTGTTGTTATTGCCGTTATTATTGCCGCCATTTGCCGTTATTGTAAAATGTGAATGAGCAGTGGTGAATTTGGACAGCACTATTTGGGATTTTCTACTGATAATGCAAAAGGGCGAAACTGAGAAATTGCTCTATATCATGCATGCTTTTCATGTTTAACTTGGTGTACTGCATATTCTGAAGAGAACTGCTCTTAGTTTCCTGACTAGCTCTCCTTTTGATTCTCAGCTGAAGAACTTCCAACCAAACTTTTATAGACATGCCATATTTCCGCTATATTGTTATTTTTGCACATCGGTGCAACTACGTGTCGGAGCGAAATGGAAGTGTTAGTTAGGTCATAATTCGCAAGTGATTCTAAATTGTTCGAAATCTAGTTATTTAGGCAGATTAATCAAAGCCGGGTACCTGTTATCGTGAGCATGTACTTTTTTGTAAATACGAAGAAGTTGTCGCAATTTCTTTTCTCAGGATCATGGGCATAGCCACAGGCTTCTGTGAGCCACAGTAAAACAAGCTTCATAGTAACAAGCCTCTTCTCCATGTATTGTCTGTGTTGTATATTAAAGATTTCTCATGTCGTTGTGACTACTTATTTTTGATTATATTTGTTTGAAAACTTATGATTCTGAGTAGAGTGAGATTTTTCAGAGTAAAAATCGACTGTTTCCTATTGCAGAAGGTGATTATGAAGTGTCAAATAATGCGCTGAGTCCATTAGTGGGTCAAATAGTAATTCAAGGCTTGATAGTGCAAACATCTTAATATTCTGCTTAGAGCATGTGCTTAGATAACATACGTGAAGATGAGAATTTTCTATGTTATATGTTACCAGCTGGGCTATGCACGCCAACGCGTGCACAATACGTCCACGACAGCTCAATCACGATGGAGTCACTCAGCGCAGTGTTAGATTATCAGAATAATGTGGTTCTCTCTAGATTTCAACGCTGAATCGCTTTGAGAGCATCTTGCTCTATATATTTCTTTTGTCCAGAATTACATATAAGTGGTTGAACATTGCAGGTCAACCTTCTAGAGTTATCAATCATAGTTATGATTTTTCGATAGTAGCCCCGCCCGTCACTGCGAAAACTCGAATCATGTCAGTTATTTGACCACATTTCTTCCCTTACCTTTGAACACTTTTTTCCCACGTTCTAGAACATTTTTAAACCAAAGAGTGAATTTTTAACCTTAGCCACGCCCACCGTAGTCCACGCCCCGCCAACTCGAGGAATTTAGCCTTATTCCTTTCATTACCTCAGACCACTCTTTTCCCGAGTTCTTGAACATTTATAAAGAGAGTAATGAATTTTTGATCTTAGTCTTGCCCAATTTGGTGCAAACCACACCACTCTAGAGTTTTAACCACAGACCTTCTATAGCCTCCTCCCACTCTTTTCCCGCGTTCTACAACGTTTTTGAGCGGAGTTATGAATTTTTGGTCTTACCCCGCCCACTTCAACGCAAGCCCCGCCCACCTCAGGGATTTGACAAACTTTCTCCTGAAGCTTCTACCCTTTTACTTTCCACATTGTAGAACATGGTTGAACAGAGTTTTGGACTTTTTTAAAAAGGACTCAGCATTTGAATGCTTGCCCCGCACACTGTGCGGAGCTTCGAAATGTTTACGTATGCACTGCACGCATAAGGCTTTGCACACTTCATTTATTTTGTTCTGGCCTCCACGCTTCCATTTATTCGAGTTATTATCTTATGTGGTGAGTACCGCCCACTCCGTCCACCGCCGGTAAGTTTCCTTTATTTCACTTGTTGACCCATCCCTCACCTCTGCGCATTTTTTTCTGGCGTCTGTTACTAATTCGAATGAGAGGAGTTTGCCCATGGTCCCGCCCAATTCCGGCGCATGCCCGGCTCCTTAAGGGCGGAGCTCCGCTGACCTCACACTTGCTCTGTTGCTCTTGTCCTGTGCCCAACAGATCACGAATTTGTCCCGACTTCTGCAGGTGCTTTTTATTTTTATTTATTTATTCATTTATTTATTCGTGCGTGCCACTTCACGCGCCCTAACTAGTACAAAGAGCGATAACACTCATCGTAAATAATCAAGAGGGCTTAGTAAGTATCGACAATTCACGTATAACTAAGAATTGTAGTTGGCTATCAAACATACCAAGGAGTCCCCTCTAACCTATGGTGGTCGGGTGGCATCCAGTCCCATTTGAACCTGTGACCAGTGTGAGGTGCACCACTTGCCACTACACCACATACGCCCTACTGTGTGTTTTGTTCTTTCTTGAGTAGAGTTGCTGTTGCCGCTTTGCCCCTTTTGTGCTGGGTGGCAATTCCATACACTCTTTTCTCTATTCGAACCTGCTTACTCATTAGGAGTTTGTATCCTTTGTGTCCAAGGCAGAAGAGTATCCCGCTATTGTTGTTTACTTATTTATATTATTGTTGTTTATCCGGAACACATGAACAGTTTAATTCTGAAAGTTTTTTCGCTAGAAGCTGGTACTGGTAAGATTATCAGTTCGTGAGCATGTTTCATGTCAGTGAAGATGCAAGCACTAATATCTGATAGGACTTCGTGGTAAGCCCCTTTGTGATACTCAATGTTATATTGATGCATCGAACATCACTCACCTTCTTCAGGGGCTAACACCAGGTTGGTCCAAATTATTCCATAGTAGTGCTGCCATTAGCTCTAGGCATTTTGCCTTCAATAACCGTGCAGGCGAGTTATCATTATTTATGTGTAGATGCTTCAGACATGTTGCAGTTCGTCCACTGATTTTTCCTGCAAGGCATAACAGAAAAGATGCAGATATACAGAGACAAGGAATTCCTTTCTTCTATAAGCCTCGATTACTAGCAGAAGCAAGCGGTAATTATTTTTTGTATCATCTAAATGTAATCGCTACACAAAGCTCATAGCATATTTGATTTGTGGCACTTAGAACACACCATAAACTGTTTGTGCCTAAAGGACAGAGAATCGTCCAAAGAGACATGACATGGCCTCTTAATAGATTCTCCGGATTCGAAAATCTGTAGTCCCATTAATATCGTAGATTGATGGAAGGTATCACCGTTTGCAGCGGTCCTATGATCGAGTGCAATCTCGAGTTGCTGGATCGATGAAACTTGGGAACAAAGTTCGGTTTGGGAAACTTTTTGCCCGAGTTAGCCTCATTCACAAAACTGTAGTTTCTGCCACCTCTATGAAAAAGCTTATTATGCTCTTTCTGTGCTGTTCTGGTACTTTCATAGTTGAACTGCAAAAAGGTGTCCATTTGAATTCATTACTTTCATCACTGTTGTTATTTTCTAGGGATTACATTTATTCATTGCTTTGGATGAAGTATTTTTATGCCCCACTCATTCGGAAGAGTAGATATAGATCAACAACGCACACTTTTTTCTATCTCGGACAAAGATAGAATTAATCCTGAATCGCATTGCAATTCGTGAAAGGCGTACGCTGCGAAAACTTGAATACGGCCTAGCGACCTAAATGTGCCCTTCATCAAAGCATTAGCTTGTTTTACCCATGACGAAAGGCTTCCTTACACTAATTTAGCCTGTATTTCTATCGTATCGTCCTTACTCCCGTCATTGCTATTTTCCAGTCAGTGAATGTTGCTTTATCAACCTTCTCATGTACCTATATAATGAGCACACCAAATTATGCTGGATCATTGAGAAGCATCGGAGAACTCCTTGTAACCGCCGGTACAATATGTAAGTTTTTTTAAACTAGCGTGAACGAGAATCCTCCCCGACTATAAGCACGTATGACTGTGATATGTATTTGCAAATTCACCCAGATTTCGTCCTTAAATTGCACGATGATTTCGTTACATCGCATCTATCTAAGCGGGAGATCAGAGGCTAGGACAGGGACTTTGTTTCATTTGACTGATCTGTCAGAGTTCGGCTCTCAGTAGCGAGAGAAAAGTCTTTTAACAAATTTCAAGTCAGTGAAAATCATATGAAAAGCTTCGCAAATGTATAAGAATTGGATCTCGTCAGGAAATTCTTTCAAAATTCCTGCTTCCTTTTCGAGGCGTTTTTAGCTTTGTGTAATACTCATTCGAGAATTCTTCTTTACTTTGACACATACTGGTAAATGCCAATGAAAATTTTGCCAAGTCTTTCAGATTTGTATATTACATGGAGAATTTTCTACTGCGCTGAGGTATTCCACGACAACGAAGATCCAACTGCGAATCGAGTAATTTTCAAGAACACCACAATAAAATACAAATATATCGCATTGCCAAACATCTCAGCATGTAACACAGCGTACGTTGAGCTATTTACCTTGTTGAAAAAGTGTAGCTTGTATAGTAGGAACAGTGTCTAGGTCATCAGCACATCAATATGCCCAAAGTAATCATCCATTATAGAAAGGAATAATTCTTCAGCATCGCTCAACCACATTTTTCATCAGAGTCTTTGCTTAACAATAAGTACTCATTCGCCTACCCTGTAATCTTTACAATCTTTACATTTACTTTGTCGAACATTTTGGTAGCATGATTCGAGGCCGTTTATCAACTTCATAGTATGGTAAAGTGGGTATGTTGGAACCACTTCCCTTTCATCAGTTTACGACATTTCCTTCTCAAAGCTAAGTGTCTGTTTAGAACACATATACTGGTTTATTCTTTAGGCATAAGAAGAGCTCTGAAGCAGCAACCCATTTAATCCACATACTGAATGAATTGAATCAGAAGACAGATTAATTGGTTGCTATAGTATCTTGTGTCTGTTGCATGTTCGAGCTCTTTGGCGACAGCTAAATCGAAAAACGACCCGTTCATAGTACAGTCACCATTTCTTAGTTCATTGATTCTTGCCAGCCAGAAATTGCTGTCTGTTATGTCGAAGGGACGACCTTTTTGTTGCTAAAGAAACTAGATGGTCAGGAGAATATGCTGAAAGGCATCATTTGATAGTCCTCCCATAGTTACCCACTATCAACATTTATTCCATTGTTATAGGGAGAACCAAATTGTGGCGTTGGTGCCGTCTACTCCGCAAAGGTTTGCGCAGAGGCAAGCAGTACGTGAATCATGGGCATCACCCACACTGTCAAAGTCAATAGCGGTATTGATTTTTCCATATCGTTGAAAAAGGATGATGATAATAATTTTATTTATTCGAACGAGGTCACATTGTTTCAATGTGTCGCATCATATATCTCCATAGAATAGGGCCGTTTGTAGCACCTCTTCTTCAAGTTTCTCAAAGGAGTGATACAAAGGAGTTGCAGCATCTTAGCTTCTGGCGGCCACTTGATCTTCTCCAATTCCATGGTCGCCATTCGGTTATTATCTTGTTCCATCTATAATATTATTTTCTTTCTCTACACTTTCCTCGCCCACAGCTACTTTCTTCTTAACGCCCGCGCCGATATATCCGGGATTTCCGTGACGTTTTCTAACCAAGCATTGGTACCATGAAATAAAAGAGTTACACCTATCATTTTCCGCATCATTCTTCGATGTGCTACTTTCAACATCGTGACATCTCTTTTCTTCGTCGTCCACGTTTCACAGGCATAACAAGTTACTGGCTCTACACAAGTTTCATAGACGCGACGTTTGAATCTCATTAGATCCCTTCTATTGGTGAGGAAAAGGCGGAAACGGTTGAATGCGCTCCATCCTGCTCGAATTCTTCTTTGTATTTCTACGCTGCTGTTCATGTCGAAGGAGCCCATTTGCCTATGGTAGATGAAATCAGTACAGCATTGCACATTATGCCCCCGATGGCAGCGAGTCGGATCACGGAGTGGGTCATGATTTTAGTCTTTGGAAAATTGATTTTGAGTCCAACGCATTGCTTGAAGTTTTTGAGTGTCGTGTGCTATGATAATTTTATCGTCTGCATATCTAAGGTGATTCAGATATTCCCCACCTATGCTGATCCCTTCCTTGCTCCAGTCGATTTTTCGAAGTACAGCTTCCAGTGCAGCAGCGAAAAGAGCAGGGATGATGATAACTATAATACTTTACAGAAATCCACTTGTACTGCTACCTTTAATGCCTTCAGTAACTTGTTTTCTTACTTGAGCCTCAGAGTCTTGCCATTCATGGAAACATGGCAGAGGATAAGCAAAATAAGGGCATCTGTACTGAGCCAGAGGAATACGAATACTTCTTTTTATTGACAAAATGCCCTATTCAAGTATTTAACGCCTAACTATACTTTGATGTATACTTTGTTTTTCAATTATACAGCTTGAAAAACAACGGCTCTGAACCATATCCAGAAAAAAAGCCCACAAATATATATCCACAAATAATAAATAAAAAATACTATGAAATAGAGAATCAAGTTGAAAGTGGAAGGGCAACTTCAATGATGTTCATGCTGAAGGCACACATTTCTTTGATAAAAGCTCTCATATAGTAAAAGTTGAAGGAAATCTGCTCAGACCAAAATTACGCTTTAACCTCGTATAATGCCTGTGCCACAGAAAGTTGTTTCCACTTAATTGAGCTCATTGGTCCCTCGAGTTGTTTGAGTTGCTAAAAATAGAAAAAAAGATTTGAAAAACGAAGTGCACCTCAAGCAATACCTGAACTCACAATTTATTGCATAATTGCAATTCAAGACATCTCCCAGGCGAAACATTTTACTCATGCTATCATCTACTTGCAGGAAATTTCAATCACTAACTTTTGCAGGACGGACTTGTTGCAGTCTTCTTTATCGTGGGTGCCCCAAAGACAGCCTGGAGAATGTCAAAACTGGTCAAGGAACAGCAAAGCTATGGAGATTTGATCGTTACAGATATAGAGGAATCATACGAAAATCTAGTATTCAAAGTAAAGTAATTTTCTTACGTTTGATTCTCGCCAGAGCATATTAGATGTCTGAAGTTTGCCACGTTTAGGTCAATGCAGCGATGAGGTTCTTTTTGACATGTTGCTATAGGACAGGTTTCATGATGAAAATTGATGACGACGTTATCATTAGCTTTGATCGGATGTTGGAGCACTGGATCGAAGCCGAACGCGATAAAAATAAAATATACTGCCAGGTCTGGTCAGGAATTTCGCCGGACCGTGATCCAACCAGAAAATGGTAATAGAAATGAAGTCTAGGCCGATACTAACTAACTTCATCTTTTCAGGCACATTCCATACGAACTATATCAAGAAGAAAAGTATCCTAACTACTGCGATGGACCTATTTACTTAATAGGAAGAAGTGCTCTATGTGAAATTCTCAGCTCAGCAGAGCGATGTTACGAACCGTTTCCTTTAGAAGTACAACAATTACATAATTTCAAAGAACAATTTTCTCAGTTCAAAATTCTGGAAAATCTTGGAATCTTGGAAAAATTCAAAACATAATTCAGAACACAAACACAAACATAAACAACCTCACGTACTCCTGGGCGAGATTGTAATAGTACACTAAAGAATTGGGTATTTGAAGGTCGATACATTCGCAACAGCACGGCAGATAGTGATTACCGATATGGCGGTAGTAATAATAAGGAGCTCCACCGCAGGTCATGTTTTCTGGTTTTGAGCGAAATGGACGCCTGGACTTGTTGGACGCAAGGGGATCATAACGAGAGTATTAGAGACTATAAAAGTCCACATCTGGTGGAAAGACGAAGCTTCGTAGGCAATGCTTCAGATTTTAACTCCTTCAAGTTTTCGTTTAATGTTTTACTTCGGATGACACTATTGGAAAGTTTTGTGAGCGACATCAATGCAAACTTCTCACTTTGTCGTGTATTCAAAAATGAGCTTTATTCCATGTTGTAATCAAAGACTTTTATCTAGGACGTGTTCTACACCGGCATTTTAGCATCGGAGGCCGATATTCCGAGGATCGACTGGCGTCTTAAAATCTATAGTGTAGACGAGGTACGAACAGCTCCTTAATCATTGTATGAAACAATACGATTGCCCTCAAAGACATTGCCAAGCACATGTGAAGCTTCGAATAGAACAAATCTTATTAAGGCGAGTGTGAAATGTTTTTGATCACCTCTCTATTCAATTACTCCGCTATCCTAAAACCATGTTGTGGTTCCCCTCGGTTCAAGACTCTCTATCTCCTGCGCCTTTTCTCACTTGAATTGAACTTCCTCAATCTTCTGAAATAGATAGAAGTGTAGTTGTCGTGCAGAGTCTTCTAACTATACATGTATTCACTTTGTTAAACATACTTATCAAACATTCAACATTAAACATTAAACACACTGTGTTATCGTCAGTCTTGGACTGTAAGGCTCTAGTGGTAACTGTAGTTGTTTCTTGACGAAAATGGTTGTATACGACCAATTCTTTTCACATTGCTGTTCAGAATTCATGGGATCGAAAAATCGTCTGTGATGATCATCGTAACCCTATTACTTTCGCGATATCGTCATTCAAATCGACCAAAAACTTGGTTGCAGCTTTCCAAACCCTCAGTTCCTTTGAGTGTGCAGAGAGTTAGTAGATATTGCTGATGATGCGAAAGGTTGCCGATAGCTGTGTTTCGTTGATTTTTGTATTTTGTTGAACTGCAATGTTGTCAAGTGCGATTGTAAGCCAACTGTATTGTGTCTACGATTAAATCATTAGTCTGTTGTTAATTCTACGTTTTACTGCTGCAAACACTCCACGTTTAAACTAATAGCCACCAACACGCCAAAGTATGGTTTACTATTATAGTATGCTGAGCACGGTAATGAGCTTGGAATGGAAAACTTAGAGGGTTAACCATTCGACAGCTCGCGGTGCTGTATAAATTTTCAAGCGTTGCCATACGCTCTGTGGAAAGCCCAACTAGCGCTAGGATCTTGCCGATGACTTACGATTCCCCTTTGACTGGTCAGTTGTTTGGAGGTGTTTTTAAAATAAAAGGTCCGTAAAATACATCGGCTACCAGGTTATTTCAATATTGTCTGAATCTCGAATGGAAATCGCTCAGTAGGGAGAAATAAGCTGTTTATCTAGTTTTCATTCGAAGTCGCAAATCTTTTATGATAAGTTACTAGTACATGCACAGCTTTGCTTGAAATCGGATGTGAACGAGTTTATTATTTCCGTCAGCAACTCTCACCAAATAGTAAATTAACGTTGTACCACGAATATATTAGGTTGATGCATAATTATTGCAGATTTTTTCGCGGCTTTTTTCTCTTGACAGAATTTGAATATTAAGTTCGGGTTTTTTCCTAAAATGATCTACTTGATTTCCTCTACAAGATTATGCTCAAGAAACTATCCACATATTCGCGAAATTAGGCTTTACTACTTCGAGAAAAATTGGAAGGTGGCACAATCATTCCGCGATCTCAATAACTTTTCGGCGATCGTTCATTAGGTGATCTAGTAAAAGTACACATGACTTCCTGGCGGTCAAAACACGATTATTTTGATATTTTCTATTTTCCCTGCATTTTACCTGCCTCTATATATTAGGTTGATGCATAATTATTGCTGATTTTTTCCAGCAAATTTTATTTAAAGAAACTATAGAAATACTAAGCAAAGACATGTTCAAACATTTACTCTGGAACTTGTTCACCATCTACGTCGAGCACTGCTTCCCATTGATTAGTTAGTCGGATCCCAAGAGTGAAGAAGTTTTGCGATCCACGCCTTGACATCGGCCATCAAGTCATCCAAATCGACGTAACTTCTATTTTCTAGCCATTTTTTCAATGAACGGTTGACGATAAAATCCATAAAAGTTTCTGCTGGTGAATGTGGCAGATTCAGGGGCACATCCCATTTCTTGGTTGGCTCTGGCTGATTGTTCGATCGCCGAAATGTTACTGAGATCGCGGAATGTCTGTGTCACTTCCCAATCTTTCTCGAAGTAGTAAAGCCTAATTTCGCGAATATGCGGATGGTTTCTTGAGCATATTCTTGTAGAGGAAATCAAGTAGATCATTTCTAGGAAAAACCTGAACTCAATATTCAAATTCTATCGAGAGAAAAAAAGCCGCGAAAAAATCCGCAATAATTACGCATCAACCTAATACTACGTTAATATTTCATCAACAGAAAGTTGAATCTGCCTCGCAACCAATCAAAATTACAATAATTTTCGAGCAATAGAGAAAAAAAGCGACCCTGCAAGAGGTTACTACACATCAAACATTAGTCACTAAGTTCTTTCATGGATCAACAGGAACCACACTACAGGGAAAGTAGCCAGTAATCTGATAAAGATGAGTGATAGAATTCATTGGCTGCTTTCATAGTCCGCCAGCCGGCCGGCCGGCGTGCCGGCGTGCGTGCCGGCGGAGGCAGTGCTAGGGGGGAGGAGGGTGGCAGACAGATATTCAAACAGTCCACGCCCTTTCGAGGGGTTGAAAACAAACAGCCTTCGAAGGGGCGTGGACTGTTTGCCTTACACTGTCTGCCTCCCTCCTCCCCCCTAGCACTGCCTCCGCCGGCACGCACGCCGGCACGCCGGCACGCCGGCGGACTATGAAAGCAGCCATTGATGGTCATGATGAAAGGGGTATTACACGAACGGCTCTGTCATCTCGACAGGTGCTCAGCCGCTTGTCCACAAGATGGTATATGACCGTTTATAGAATGCATCGAATTTCTATCTGCTGCCGGTGACTAACACCACCACACCATTAACACACCTTTCAGGTGCAGATAATTTTCTTAACACTCTACTACTCATAATTTGCTGTTATGGACCGCCATATGTAGGAATACCCTTCATGTTTTCAAAAACAGAGACCCACTACAAAATTTTATTTCATCCCAACAATTAACGGAATTTTTGGCCCGTTCTCCTTCTCGAGACTAGGAAGAAAAGCTTCCAGCTCCCTACTAGGCATGTTGAAGATTCAAAAAGACAACAAACCAAGAGGAATCTGAAGCTTTAGGTAGGTTCATAGGTGACATGATTTAACCTGCAGAGGCAAAACGACTCGCTTTATTTGTTCGGAGACCGGTAGCAGAACATCCCTGAGCATCTCGAGCAGGCTCACGCCCGTTGCACCAAATGCAAAAAATCAAGGGATGGGTATGTCGGCTTCGTTGTGAGTCTTGGCATTTCCCTCATCAACGGAGCTGTGCCGACGTAACCAAACGCAGTATGTAGAGAACCAAGCCGGTAGAAAACAAGTAAGACACATAAAATATTCACTTGAGAATGACATTTCAAACACAGTGGTGATATGTATTATTAAATCAAATGCTCACGAAGGCGAAATCTTAATGAAGAATGTATTTTTACAAAAATATATTGATCGTTACGACTGCGATAAAAGTGATGGATTGTTGTCTGTTGCTAAATTCACAGGAAACATCCGGCCCAGCGAATTTCAGGTTCCGCCTAAGAATAGTCTTCGCGTCATGCTATTTTTTACGAAGTTGTGCACTTTTTTCATAACGTTCGGTGAATTACCGCTCTCAAAAACGCTTTATTTTCAAAACAGTTACATATAATAAGAATGATAGAATGATGAACGGGTAAAGATGACTCTCTTATTCTATGGCCGTTTAGGGCACATGGAGGAAATGAATAATTTCAGGACTTTTGTTCTACATCAATAGCTTCAGCACAACACAAACAAAACAAAAAGTTTTTTTTCAAAAAGTTCTGCATTTTATGTACATCTCCCCCTATCACGGAATGTTAAGGCTGCTTACGAACTCTCATTGAAAACGAATCAAAGATAGCCAGCTCCGAGAAGAGGGAGGGGATGGTGGATGAGTTAACCAAGTACTATAGTTATGAAAAAAGGAAAAATAAATGCACACGCAATATCTGGATCCTAAGAAGACTTCGAGAGCAGCCTAGCAGAGCAGTAAAGAAAAAAATATATATAGGACGGATAAGAAAAAGGATGAAGACTGAACGCATGGATGTATGGGAAACATAGCCGTCGTGTACACTTCCCTCACACAATAACAGGAGAATCTTATTGTCTGGCGGATGATTTTCTTTCCTACGTAGAGTACACCTAAATTGACAGCAATAATGCATCAAATGGGTGTGAGATGGTGATCGTGTCCTGGCCTTCGGTGCTCCCACTGATCCACCGTATGATCGGGAGCGTTACGGCACACACAACGATCACCATACTCCGAACCTTATTTCGGGTAAGCAAAGAGAATAGAAGAGAGACGTGAGAGAGCAAAATAAAGAGTGGAAGTTGAGAGAAGAACGGTGATCAAATCACCATCATCTTGGATCCCAGGTCTAGCGCCTGGGCGTCTCCTTTCCGGTGTGGACATTTTTTTATCCTTCTTTTCCAGCGAACCAGGAAGTGAACAGAACCTTGTCAGTTCACTTTTCACATCCTGCATTATTTTCCCGTTGTTGTCGCTCGAGGATTTGGTTGACGCAGAGACCACAACTCCTTGGCAACAAACTCGTTACATTTCTAGTAAACGGAGAAGAACATGCCTTTTCCTAATACATTTGATTTCTTCCGACTTTCTTGTCAAGCTAAGTTATTGAGAAGTTTCGTGATAGAGGCATTGTCTACTGCTTCTTGCAAAAGTAGACAATAAAAGAGAGGTTGTACGTAGCTGAGTATGCATTGAGAACACCACTGTATCCAAAGTTTGTGTCTGGTGCGAGTCGTTCCACCCTTAAATGGTCACCGTTTTAGTTTTCAGTAAATGATAAGTGACATAATAGTTGTTAGTGAATGTGACCTCCATCCAAACTGGACCCGCTAACATTTACTTGGTTGAGTAGGCAAAGCCTCAGTATCCTTCTTCTTCTATCACATAGATTTACAATGTTGCCCCATCCAAACTAAAGGTCTTAATGTTAGGGGAGAGTACCGGTACACCCATTCATTTTAAGTTGCCAAGACGAATTACCCAAAACAGGCGCAGTCGCCACTAGTTTGCTTCAATACTTCCCTAGCCAAATCGCCATCCCATACCTGGTTAATGTGCAACATAACAAGCATCCCAGACTGACCCATCTAAAAAATCTTGCAATTTTTTTGTTGTTGACTCAGAAAAGGTAATAGACTGCCTACTGCGTTCGGTAACCTTACCGGCAGAATAAGCGAATGTGCAGAGCCACTCAAAATGATAAGCTTTGTGATAAGCTTGACCCTATAGATTTCAAGCACTTACTGTGAGCGGCTAGGCCCGCTAGGAGATAAACCAGCAGAGTGAAGACACATTGCGTTTTGAGTGAAGCGAATTTCTCTAGCTGTCCTCTTATATAGAGGTAGGGATTAGTTCAGCTGCACCTGGTCGTCTGGGTGAGCACAATGCATTAGGATGACGGCTGTCCGAATAATATTCTGCAGTATTTAACTTATTGGCGTTGCTCTTCCTCTTTGTGGGAAACAATGAAAGGGGAAAAAGTAGCACTCTATTGTATCTCATACTTGATTTATTGTTACGCTGTAGAACTCTTTCATCTTTTTTTGAAGCTAAACTGAGGCACTGAAAGTAGATGGTGAGAATCTGAGGAATCCGAGTCTTTGTGACCAGCTTTCGTGTACACTTCACTGTAATCCACCTTGAGCGGGAATCTTTTTTTTCACTATTTTCTGTTCATTAACGAACGATAGCAATCTGATACAAATACGACGCTTCCTTAGTTCATTGTCATTTTTATTGTGTTTCATCACACTGACTGAGAGCAATGTTCATCGTAGTGACTGAGAGTAAACTGAAGTAGTGGAACAACGAGAGAGAAACGAGAACTCTGAAGTCTTTCTGAATTAAACTTTGACTGAACCGTTCCAATGGGTATAATCGTTCTTCCGCCCCATTCAACCAAAATCATAACAGCACACTCTCCCCATTATCCCATCAAGCCATTGTCCCATTGACCAGCGTCAGCACGTGTGACGTAGCATAATAAAAAGGAATTTGGCAAAAGGGATGGAACAGCTGACAACTTTCCGTTGGTATGGATTTAAGCGTTCATTTAAAAGAACTGCAGAATGACATCAAAAATCAGACACCAATAAAATATTTCCTCACAGATATCAGTAGGATCAAAATGAATAGAGTGGTGGAGGAATAAATTGGTAGGACTTTTCTCCCCTGCTTATATGCACGGCTTGTGAAGAATGAATTGCTGAGTTTTATATAGTTGTATGAGGTTTTATAGGTGCTGCTATGTATTTCTCACGTCTACCTTGTTCAGCGTATAAACAAATAAACGAATAAACAAATAAAGATGTGAAGAATGAGGACAGAGATAACGAGTTGGTCAGCCTTCATAGGCACTGGACCGCAATTCTGCAAGACACGTGTCATTATATGCTTGGGCATGTTATTTTTTAAACTGTCATTTCACGGTTTGAAAGTTGTGAACAGAAGTTCGGCCTTGCGTCAAGTCACAACAGATCAAGTCAACACAATAATAACAGAACAGCTCAAGGTTCGATGCCAGTACTGGCTGACCGGCTCATCTGTATGCCTCACCAACCCTGCGAGACATCGCGCTCTGTGGCA
This sequence comes from Haemonchus contortus, assembly GCA_000469685.2. Taxonomy (NCBI): domain Eukaryota; kingdom Metazoa; phylum Nematoda; class Chromadorea; order Rhabditida; family Trichostrongylidae; genus Haemonchus; species Haemonchus contortus. The sequence goes on along the minus strand of LS997566.1, from coordinate 7,445,716 downwards.
AAATAACAGCGCTTAAGAAAGAACTAGTCAGGATGAATTTTAACAGAACTGCTTACAGCTTTGCGGCTCAATACCGATCTTGATTGACCGGCCCTACACCCGCGAGTGCTGGTATGCTTACGGAAAATATCTCAAAAATCAATTTGCAGGAATTTGCTCGAGTTAGGCTTTTATGAAAAGTATTGTGGGAAGCCCTGTCCTAGACGTCTTGATGCTTTCCTCACTGCTCCAGATCTAGAGAACAGAGATACTCCATCAAAAAAAAATCGTCCCAGAATAATAGTACATCGCCTTCCTTTCCTACCATTTTCATTGCAAAGTGTAGAACCCATACAGGTGAAATAATATAAATATGAAATTTTGTTTAAACAGGCGTCATTCCAGAGCATTGTGATTTTCCAGCCCGTCAGGCGCAGCAGAAGTAACTAAACCCATCCTATACGTATACCAAAAGCAGAAGCATTTTTAGAAGTTTTCTAGAAGGTTTTTCGCTACAAAAATCTTTCTTTTTAGGTCTGTCTGAGCGATAGATTATGAGATGTATGCTGGATAGGTAAAAATGTTTCACCAGAGCAAAGAATTTCAATTGAATTTTCTTCTTTGCACCATAAGTATGTGGACACCTAGGTCAGTTCAAACTTTGACGGTAATATCTGCATCGGTCATAGTTTGCTCTTCTCTCAAATATTCTGTCACCATTCCTCTTTGCAATAATGTTATTAATGTTCGTATGGAGGAAGAACAGTCTTGGTAAAGGATTCTCCACGTTGCAGGGCACATTAGCGGAGATATCGCTTGTTAGCTCAGCCATTCCCCATCATTAATAGAAAGATTACTCAGCCCGACAGAAGGATAGCTTTAATCGTTTCAGTTATTCCTCTTGCACACTCATGCTCTGATGAGCCTACTGGGCTCAAGAATATCATGTGGCTTTCCATCCGACCAATGAGCATCTAACACAAGAGATCTTGAGAAAAGGTCTCTGCCTGAGCACTCAACACCGCTGAGTAAAGGTGCCGTGTTTTTTTTTGAGAAATGGTTGAATGCTATTGGTGTTAAAAATGTTATGGCGCCAGAAAAGTGCAAGGACCAGTATGTTCTTCTCCCTGTGACCCCATTTGAAACTTGAAGGTTTAGGTTTGACGTGTTCACTGAAACAATCGGCATACAACAGCGTAAAAGAGCTTAAGGCGGCAGTATCGTCTGCTTGGGAAGGAATCAATGAGGCAAGTATCAGGTTGAGTCATAAGTCCTCGGACAAAATGATAGTGATGACTTCTAGCGATCATAACTCTTGAAAGAGGTGACGAAAATGAACGTGCGAAGCAATGTTAGATAGAGTATGGAAAGCTCTTTCAAATGCATACTGAAGAAGGCACCTAACTATTTCCTTTCCAGCAACTATGCCTCATGATTTCAAACCGTCGCAACTCCACATCCGCAACACCATCATATTTATTTTTTTATCTGGCCATGAACCCGCGGCAATCGAAAGAGGTATGAAGGACGTTCACAAGCAGGACGTGTACAATTTACAAGTGGCACCAGAAGTTCACATCGGGCGACTATTCCGTCGAAAATGAAGACCGTCCGGGACGCTCAATGAAGTTGGATTTGAAGGTGCTACGGAGCCAGGTGGAAGCCAATCCGCATCAAACTACTCGTGAACTGGCGGTCACCCTTGGGGAGTCAGTTCACAGTTCTTCGTGAATTGAAGTCAATCGACAGGGGGCGAGAGCTCGGTTCATAGATGCCTCATGCTTTGAAGCAGTATGACATAGACCGCCGCGACGACGTGGCACTTTCTCTCCTCACGCTGAAGGGCACCACACGTGGCTCGAGGGCCTAGTCCCCAGGGGTGCGAAGTCGATCCTATACTCTAACGTTCACCGGCGTGCTCAATGGATTGACAAAGGTGCGCATGCAGAAGACTCCCCCAAACCCAACGTAGACGCCAAGGAGGTTATGCTCTGATTCTGGTGGAGCGCTCACAGTGTCGAATAATGGGAGCTGCTAGATGAAGGATGCACAGTGACCGCACACGTCTACATTACGCAACTGAAGAATTTGAAGGCGAATCCCGAAGCTACACTTCCACAGCAGCACAAAGTTCACTTCCAGCACGACAACGTTCACCCTCACACTGCAAGAACGACCAAAACTGAACTGACGAATTTCGGCAGGACAACTTTACCACACCAACCATGTTCCTCAGACTTGGATCCCTCGGATTACCACCTTTTTCCCCATCTCCAACGTCATCTGAATGGTCAGGGCTTTCAAACCCGCGATGACATCAAAGTGGCACTGGTGCAGTTCTCCAAGGGCCAGCTCTCAGCGTTCTAAAGCAAGGGCATATACGATTTGCCCAAGCATTGGCAGAAGGCCATCGATGCCAATGGGGCATATTTCAAATGATTCGCTATTGTCGTTTAAAAATTGTAAGATAAATATTATCATTGCCAATTTGTCCGAGGACTTATGACTCAACCTAATATTACCAACGTTGTTCAGAACATGCCAAGACGAATGTTTCAAATGATCAGGAAAGAGCTCAGAATAGCTGAGTAAATAAATAAATAGATAAATAGGGTGATATTTAATGAAGTACGCTTCACTTGAAATATTGTTTGTTTGCTTTTTTTCGAAGAATTCATCGACATCTCTGTACGTATACGTATTCTACTAAAGGCGTTTTCCCAGTTTCATATTCCCTACTGATTACATCCAGGAACGGACGAAGTAGCTTTCTCGCATAATTCGTTAAATTCCATAAAAGCTGGTGTGACATGAATGAGAATCCAGTCATTCGTGGAGTTTCCGTGGTTGTTAAACTGAAGGAAAATAAAAATATGAAGAGAAAGGCATCTCTTTGCGTTCCAGCGTGCCACTATCGGAAACGTTTGCCAACGTCTACTTCGATTTATAGGTACTCATTCTTTTACTCGATTGAGTTCTACATTTGCTATGCCCCCTTATCGTAATAAAAAAACTGCGATGTCAACATGATAAGATTAAATTTCTAGGCGCTGGGGATGATTTTTGGTTATAGCGGTGTTAATAACATACCTCTAGCGAGGTATAGCGTGGCTCCCGCCTCTCTCTTGAGTGGATGATTTTCACCTTTTCGAAGCTTCTCGATAACTTAGAAAGACAAGAAAGGTAGAATAGTGGTATCAAAAAAGTGTGAATCATGTCGGATGGACCCACATGGGGTCGCGAGAAGCATGCCATGTAACGTCAACAACGATCATGAGGACGGTAAGACCACCCTTATGAGAGAGGACTTGAGGGAAGCAAACAACTCGGTTGCGTGGGTTTTTGGGGTATGAATAGATGAGGCATCTTGTTTAGATATTCGTTCCATTCCATTCCTTAGAGCAGCACCGGAGACGCCTCCTAGCCCGTCAACGACACTCGCCGACCCCGTGGCAGGCCTCGCCCCATCGTCAGCTTTACAGCAATCTCTAATCATTTGAATATCTCAGATCTCTCTTTTCTTGTTATTGTTTTGTTTGTTTACGCCATGAACGTTTTCGTGAAGTCGCGTTTGTTCCGTGCACGGTCACAAGAAGCATCCATTGGATGGCTATATTAAACCAAAATTATCTTTTGCAGAGCATTCGGTAGTAATAACGCTGTTACAGTCATTGAGCTAGTAATTGTGTCTCTAAGATGACAAAGCGACAAGTTAAGGTCGTAGTTGATCTAGAGACACTATTACTGACACTTCAAGCTGAGGACTTCGTAGGAAGGTAAAGCAGGATGTAACATCCAAATTCTATGCCGAGAAGGTTCTGTTCACTTCGAGAAAATGCTAGGAATCCTGAGTGATTCTGCCGTTTTTTCTCTTAAAAAGCAATGTTTGGAGTGAAGCCAGAAATCAGCAAGTTAGCAGGGCAGTCACTCAGATCACAGAGTATCGCAACCCATTGCGTACCGCATGCTTCACATGGTACATGTGCAGCACGCCCTTTTGTCTCTGTGTGCCCACGTTTCGGTCCAAAATCAATATAGGGTTTGAATAGAATACGAACAGCACATACTTTGCGATTCGCTCAAATTACCGCTCTGTGTGGCCTCGGGCTGCACGACGTGAGTCACGTCGCCTCGTCAATTATGAAGAAGATTACCGAGCACCCGCGCCAGCCAGGGCAAAAACACTACGGTATGCAATGGAATGATTTCCTTCTTCGAAAAACAATTCATTTCGATGGCCCACTAGCATCAAGTTAAGGATTGCTGGCAATTCACAGTAAGGTTCCAGGAGATAAAGGAAATAAGGAGAGAAAATAACTGGCAAACTCACTACCTAATCCAGTTCAAGAAAATTGGCTTCTGGATTGATCTCATAGCATTCATCTTGCCTATGACAATATGACATTGGTACGTATGTTGCCTTCAGTTGCTTCCTGAATTATTAATAGTCCCTCCAGTGAATATATTCGATACCGCATACCATGGTTATTCGAAGGTGGTAAAATTTACCTGCGATGAATATGCTTATATGAATGCTTTGGGTGTTTCTCGATCCAAAAATCATCCTGGATTTCATCCTGCAATAAAAGAGTAAATGAACAAACAGCCATGTATATAATAAATAAATAATCGGAGTGATATTTCTTTTGAGCTAATCTCAATAAAGAACCTATTATGTCGAATACTGAATGCCGGCTAAATTTGGAGAGTCAGCATTCGTTTATGGAAAGATCGGATTGAGACTAAATCTAACCAAAACGATACAGTAGCGCTCGAAAGTATTCGGCCAACTTTAACTTGCCGTAACTTTTTTCCCAGTGGAGCAAGTCACATGAAATTTTGATATGTTCAGCCGAAGCATATTTTACACCGTCCAACACTACTTGACTGCAAAACAGCCATATCAACATTCTAATAGGGAAGCGTTTGTAGACTGTGCTGAAAGCAAGTTTCTGACGTCTGCAGTTATTCCGACCTTGTGTACGTTTTTCTTCTCTTCTGGGTTCGACATTAGTGCTCGTACATTTAAGACATGGCAAAAAGGAAAGGACTCCCAGAAGTACCACCATTCTTATTTCCAGTTGGTTTTTTATGCAAGCCCTCTTGGATATCTGGAACAAGATCAGATTGCAGGTTAATAGTGGTAAATACTCACACTACGCCCATGCTACACATATTGAAATTTCGCTTGATTAGATCCAGTAGGAAAGGATTTATGACTGAAAATTACAATTGGAGTTAGCATTTCGCCGAATACTTTTGAGCGCTACTGTATATGTATATGAGAAACGGGTTGACTCGCGAAAGGGACGAATGGGAACATTACCGGTACCTGCTTGAGGAAACTGATGAGCAACGAGACTACAGATGATACAGGTGATACAGGTAATAGTGGATACCGCTACTGTTTTGTGGGCGTAGCTAGGTAGTCGTTTCTACACAGGATGACAAAATTGAGAATATTCTCAGGTGGAAACAGATGTTCATTTTTTCTGCGCAAATCGTAAAGCTTTCAACTCATGCTTGCAACTTCTTCGAGTTCTCCAGCGAATGCTCTGTCAACTCATAATCGCATAATTCAGACCTTTCCCAAATTGATCATATCGTGGTAAACGTAGCTTTCACAACTATACCTTAGCAGCGGCTACTTGTCTGAAGTGGATATGAGTAGCGTTGCGAACTCTGAGAATTCCGAAACCATAGTCCGTAGATCGTACGGCACTCCATGGACCAGGATGAGTTATGAATGTGTCTGTATTTTCTCGGCAACCCTCAATAACGAAAGTTCAGAATGAGTGGAAGCATCCTGCACCTGCTAAGAAATGCTCGAAACTTACAGCTGATCCTGAAACGATATGGACTGGAGCGTGGGGATTCTTATAGGGAGATGCAGTGCCGTTGTATACCTGAAAATGACAGATCCTTAATTGATAATTAGTTAACTTTCTCTTGACACTCTCATTAAACCTTGTCATTGTTAGACAGAAAGATTAGTGCTTGGAGCTAGGACACTTCCAAAAAACCCTATGGAGCCCGCTGAATAGCCGAAACAATTCTTTTTGGTAGGCTCAGCCAGCACATCATCAAACTATGATGGAAAAGCTATGCAAATGAAGAAGTTATAAAAAATTTACTGTTCGATTGTAGACTGGCCACATTCGTTCGTAGGTGTGCTCGTGAGCCCAGATTTCTACATCAACACCGTATTCATAGAATAGCTTCTCGAGACCATATGCATGTGTTCTCGGTAGGCCAGTACGTATCTGAAAGACTACAGCTCGAGCAATACTTCGAATCATATTCACGTGTAGCTGTGGACACTTAGAAACCCTGCCTTACTGTCACAACTCCCAGTCCACCTAGACCAAATCATGGTCTCCCCTCGAATCCGCTCGTCGTCATTGTGAATGCCGCTCCCCTCAAATCACCATCCCTACTCCTGCCCTTCCTACTCTTCCTCCCCAACACGGAACTCACCACTTCCGAGCTTTAACCCAGAATTTCGAGACTGTATCGCTACCGCACATATTACGGTCTTACTCTGATCTAGCTTCGCTAACACCCACTGCCGCACAAGCGACACAGCTCCATGCATTTTTCTTATCATAGGCTTACCGACCTGGGGAATTTTATAAACAATCAGCAAAATAAAGTTACTAAGTCCAACCAAAGTAGGCAAAGCAGGTGAAAATAAAATAAAAATAAAAAAGTGGTGCAGTAGCGAAAAAATATACAGCCAATCAAACAGCCCATCAAATAACTCACTATGGATTCGTACTTTGTACAATCATCTCCATCGAAATCTGAGCAGTACATCGGCCGATGGCCAAATGTCAATATCCACGGCACATTAGCTCTGTTCTTGTTTGCTGCCTTGAAATAAAACATTGATAATTACCTAATTGATAAAAACTTATTTGACATTTATTCAATAAAAAAATGTAAGCAAATATAGCCCAGTCTCAAGTCTTAGTGAGAAACGCTTCATTTTTCCTTGGAAATCGCAAAAATATTTGCAAAACCGGCCAAATATTATAAAACCTGCAGACGCTGCAGTAGTCCTCCAGTAATCAGTCTGTTACAATAGGAGCTTCAGCGCATACTTTCTAGATTTAGACCCCGATTCATACATATCCAAGACCATCACCTACCGTAAGGTCACTGATCAACCAATTCCATTGGTTTTGAATTTGATTCCATCCATATTCAGTGGAAAAGTAGAACTCCGTAGAGAAAATGACAAAATGCGCTTTCCCCAAGTCGAAGCTGAAGTAGGTAATAGATTAACTCGTCAACGGTGTCATGGTTTCCATTGTTTTCATAGAAGAATCATGAGAAATTTGAACGTTCCTATGGGGACCGCTTATGGAGGAGCTCAAGCAAAAGCTCGGTCACAACGCGCTTTCTGATCACAGCTATCCATAAGAGCGTAATCATACATGTTCGGAAATAAGGGATCTTTAAAAAGGAAAGGAAAACATTTTACAAAAGGTGAAATTCCCTACAATAGGTAACATCCCAAACAGAAACAGAGCCTATGGAGACGTTGAATTCTGTCAATGAAGGAAATGGACCGACCTGTAAAAGTGGTTATGCTCCGAGTTTGGCATCGTAAAACGATTAACATAGTGAGAAAAATTGTATGCTGCCTGAAAATTGACAGTATTGTTTGATGGGCTCAAAGCCCCACGTTACTGGATGGAGAACCTCATGGTTTCCAACGGTCGTCATATATGGCACATAAGCAGCAACTGTCTCTATCTGCCGCAGGAACTCATCACCAACCCGTCCATCATCGGTGTCAAGGTTGTAGGCGAAATCACCTTAATGGCATATATTTCTGGTGTTTCAGCTAGAAAAGGGGATTTTCGACAGAGTGATCAAGTGGTTACTCCATACAATGGCATGGCACTTTGTTCAAAGGAGGGCAAGCCAATAGTGGAGGAGATTGATTGCGCCACGCACCAGACTCCATTACAGAACCGCCTCTAACATTTGGAAAAAATAGAATTTTTGCTTTTTTATATGTAGGTGTGTGTAATGCCATTCTCCTTCAATTCTCTCAGACTATACTCTACTTTGATAAAATGATCGCAAAAAGGCTATTCTGGGCAAAACCCGACCAGAGGCTGTATACCTGTAGCAAGAGTGCTATGGCTACACTATCTGTATTTCTACAGATTTTCGCAACTGAACCATCTTTCACCAAACAGCTAAAAGGCCTCATCTACCGAACTTTCGAGCTCAAAGTTTTTCAGGCTCACATACCTACGTGCATTACCATGTCGATATCACCGTCTTGAGCCATTTGTTGAAGTTTCGCTAGTGATCGAGCATTTTGATTACCCAAATCTCCGAAGACGGCAATCTCATAGCCACCGTCCTGTCGTGGAGTCAATGCAGTAAACTTGTATAGTGCACTCCATCCATGTTCACTGCCCACACGATATTCTGTAACAAAGGACAATGGAAGGATTTCGCTGTTGTTGCTTAGCTATTACCAGAATATATTCCTTTATTCAAAATTTGATTTTCAATGATTTTTTTTAAAAGCGATTTTTTAGAAGCCGCTAATGGCTTGGCTTTCCAGGAAATCCCTAGAATATTCTGGGCAGAATTCCTTTCAGCTCAAGGCCTCTGATACCCCTACTTTGCCTACGCACGCAACTGATGCATATTTGTCGCAGTGTGCAGCTTACACCAGGTGAGAAGAGGCAGTGGAGCTTACGTCGTCATCACGTAAATGGTCTAACGATTAAGTCCCGTATCAATATCGCATAGGGAACGGTTGAGCCTCCTCTGAAGAGCCTGTGAATTGGAAAAAAAAACTCACTAGAAAGGACAACAGTGCCAACATGAACACCGTCTACTCCTCCTAAGCCATCGAGCGAGCTAAACAGCTTGTCAAATCCATCACAGAACGGCAGCAAAATGTTTTTCGCATTAGTGTAGATCTACCCCAGACACATCATTCTTCTACTCTATAGGCTTTTGTGGGGGCCAAAGCGGTTACTTGAAGGAATCAGTATGTTCCACTTGGCGGACTGATGAAGGGGAACTTCTCGTCGAAGCAGTAACGTAAAACATGGGGTCAGTATACGAGCAGGAACAGAACATCCCTCAGATTTCCAAGACTACCGTGACATCGACTATTTCTCGGTTTCCTCAGTTTAATATGCATTGAGCACACCGTACACTTCTAGATTGCTTTTTCCTCAAGGTTACAGTAACCTACGATATGTTTTTCCTGGCACCAGTCCTGAAAGAGTAACCCGATGGATATAACGCTTCTTGGGAGTTTTCGGTGTGTCGACGAACAGGCTGCACAGCCCTTCAGCAACCTGAAAGTGATCAAAATAAAATTTATCAGGCGATTGCTGGGGAGTTGAGTTTTTAGTTAAACGTTGGAGAGGGGGGGGGGGGATGAAGAAGTTTCCCATCCCTAATTCATTTGTGGAAAGTTACCATTCACAACTTAGTTCCGGGGAGGACTTCTGAGGACCGTAAGTTTTCCGTATTTCTGCCTACAGCTCAACCAGGGATTGACTATTACGGTAATTGTTACCCATTGTTTTGCGCAGTGCACAGAAAATTCCAAGGGGAGCACCCACTTTAAAACTTCTGATGACCCAGAAGGCAATAATTCAAAATCCTACTTCTCACGTGGGATAAGGGAAACCCAACTAGTAAGCACATAACCATCAAGAGCCACAACTGTAATTATTTTCACTTTTGCTCACAAGAACACTTGAATTTTCAACTGTTTGATACCATCAGCCTTACAGAATATTACAGTACCCGGAACTATCGATTCCTAACATTGCGATAATGGGAAAATCGATTGGTAAGGACATACGAACTTCTCAAGTTCATTGCAGATCCGTCACAAAGATATCCCTTCTAGGACGATCCTAGTCAAAACGGAGAATGGGGGATGGTAGCGATAATTCCTTTTTTCTACCAAATGGGCCTACACAGAAGCGGTAAAAATGTAATCAAATAAAAAACTCTTTGTTGACACGATTTCTTACCTGCCCTAACTTCTTATCAGTAATCAGTCCGTAGTGTACCAATGACTTCTCCGTGTCATCAAATGTCAGCCAGGTGACAACCATTTCTGTTGGGGAGGCTAAAATCGAACAAACTTTCAGTACTTGTCTTTTAAAACCTAGACTTGAGGGAACACATCTAACTGGCAAAGCAGCGAAACCAACAAGCTTTACCTCCCATGGACAGATGGATCTGTTCCGGTTGGCCGTAATCCGGTCCATAATTGGGGTCTATTGTTTTCCATTTAGGGATACGATTTATTGGAAGGTACTGCCGGGCAGTCACTGATAGAAAAATGGTAAAAACCCAAAGTAGCATAACCTTAAAATATTCAGGACTTATTTGAATTGTTGTAAGCACATGGCTATGCGAAAAATTTGCAAATAAAACAGATCATCGAGGACGAAGGGCCAGAAGTGTGGTCAGGAAATGTCACACTGATACAAACTCAATGAATAAAGAAACTAAAATACTTGAACGTGAAAATTGACAATTTATCTTTTTAATACCTCAGGAACCATTGAAAAATGCCTGTGGCAGCTGAAACGCTCTAACCGAACCCTTTCAGGGATGGGAAGTAGTTTGCGCTTCCAATCTCCTTTTGTGATCTTAAAACTTCAATGCCCATTCATACTATCGGGTGCCTCGCCAATGAGCAATGCATCATAAGTCAGTATTTCTCTAGTTGGGGACCTACACCAAAGTTGGGAACTCTGTGGCCGATCCTACCCGAGGGTCATTTTGCACAGCATGAGTGTGTGGGCAGACACATCATTTATCATGGTCCGTTTCCTAGCTGGGCCTGAACAAGAGCGTTAATGCTTCCTATGCACAATAAGGGCGGACTGCTTCTTTGAATTAGAAACAGAAATCGGCGCCAATCACCTATCTGAAAAGAGGCTGTGAAGAAGTGAGGTCGTTCTGGATACCTATAAGTTTTGAGCGATTTTCAAGAAGTTCCTCTCAACGCCTCCAGCTCATGAGACTTACCGGCATCTAACCAATAAGAATTGTTAAACTATTGCTTCGTTGATCTGACTTCATATTTTTTCGAGCGTTAGGCTCTACAGAGGTTATTAGCTAGTAGAGCATCACTCCAAATTCCAGCAATCACAATTTCAGAGCCTTTCACAGGCAGCTTCCGATGCATTCCGTGTCTGGGGAGGGGGAGGGGAGGGAGGGAACGTAGGAGGGGGAGGGGGGATGAATGAATAAGAATTAACACTGTCTACCACTGCCTCCTTTGATGGTGAGTGTTCACCATCAGTCATATAACCTAACCTGGTTGCTTAGCAATTGCAGAACCTTGGAGACTCCTACGGGTGCTGAGAAGCTGAAGCGAGGTGTGGGAAGAGAAGAAAGAAAGCAACAAATTCAACAAAAATTTGAGGCTTCCTGATTTCTGAAAGGGAGACCTCTAGGTCAATAAATATTTATAAAGAACGAAACCGCAACGAAAAGTAGTCTAGCCGACCTCTGGCTAAAAACGAGAACTACGGCTTACAATCATCTAGCAGAATAAGCGGAAGGAAGATGAACCACCACCAGAAAATGAAACAGGATGGGTATTTAATGGCTCAGAGCATCAAATAGCATTACAAGCAGACCTATGAGCTAGAAAAGAGAAGAAATTTCCAGCTAAGGAACCTTCAGTAAGGGCTGAAATGAAATCGAATGCACCTTGGGAGAATGGGAGCCATTCATGACGCACTATCATATGATAAGGCAGAGCGGTCATACCAAATAGAGGGTGAACCTTTATGAGCACAAAGCACGTGTTCACTTTGAAGGGTCGAGATAAGGACTGAACGCTGTAAACAGTTTTGTTTTGGTACATAGCACAGTTCGGAACTATGATGAAATCTTTTCAGAGCAGTGGAAGGTTCAACCACTTTATTGTATTCATTCATTGGGAATGGAGTTGGTGAAGTAGCAAGAGGCGCACCGTCACTTGCACGGTTCACGGATCAAATCTCGGAGCGATATTTGCCCAGGCCAACCAAGTCTTCCATCTTTCCGAGGTCAGCTAGTTGATACCAAATTCCTCCACGAGGGTGGAAGCCCTGACTTGTACATCGGCTGACCACTGCATAGGCCATACCCACATTCAAACCAACACCACGATTGTGAAAGGATGTCTAATACGTGTCGCATCCCCAAACATGCTGGTTGAACAGTGCCAAAAGATTTTTTTATTTTATTAACAATTTATTAATGGCGCTGCATAAGGGGAGCGTAAGGAATACAAGGCTACATCACTGCAAAAGTTTTCAATTACAATAATATCGGGACTACAGGAGTTGATTTCTAGTCAGACGTTTGATAAGCGCCAACGCAGGAGAGAAAGGACGACTTGCTTGTGTCTAGCGACATGTTTAGAACGCGCCACGCGCTGGGCTTGCCTCCAGGTTCGTACGGTAATGCTATGACGTTTTGTGACATTCAGAAGCCAGCGTAGGTCTCCCGACAGCTAAAATTTATTTCAGTAAGCATTCCCAGCCCTTTGAGAATGGTTTTCTCAGACTCTCCTCTTTCTACAGTCACGATGGACTGTGTGACTAGATGCCCAACCTGCGTTCAGATCGACCGTGGCCTCGCGAATCCTCAATGACCACAGAATTATTTTCGCTTGTATCCTTCTCGTAAAAGCTTAGTTGTACTTCTGGTAGAGATGAAAGTGAATCCAACGGGAGCTGTCCTTACTCCTTCGTTCTGCCAGGCTCAGCACAGGCCTACGAAATCGTAAAAATCGTAGCTGACTAACATATAGGCAATCAGGTCTGCCGAAATTTCGATCACCAGGCACTCACAACCAAAAAACATAGCTATTGTTGATCCAGAGTTAGCATTGGTTTACTAAAAACACAATCGCTCTTGGGGAGTATAACCGCTGACAAATGCTTGTACGTCTGATTTATTGGAATTGTTTCAGGAGTTATAGATTACTCCTCCATTAGAGCCATCCTCCTGAAAAAGAACTGGGAGAACAAAAGTATTCTCCTGCAATGAATTGTGATTTTCGACTGCAGATGCTAGAGCCCTCCGAGCAAGCTTTTCATAATTAAATTAAGATGAAGGAAAGATGGACTGTTCCAAACGTGGGTCCTTGGCGGATCATTGTTCGCCTTGGACTCAAACCAGATTCACAATGGAAGGCAGAAATGTGGTAAATGAAGTTCAGAAAGGAACCTTCTCATCTGGAATTTCGAGAAAGGAGTTGTTGAAGCGCTCTGAAGCAGAAGGTCTTTGAAAATGAATGGATGGGCGAGGAATGAAGTCTTCTGGCTTTGATCAATCCCATTTTGGGATGCGCCTGCTCCTTCCCCTTCCTTTAACAATCGTAACAGCGCTTGCATGCGTGTGTAGCCCTACAAATAGTTACCTGTGGTGACCAGCCTGTGTACAGCTCGATGCTTTTATCCTTCCGAACGACCCAGTCAACAGAACCTGCAGGGATGTTAGGCTTGAATGGCATGGGCGTATATTTATCAGGCATTTAGTTCCAAGCTCATGAGGGTGTAAAAATGACCAGTTGCAGCTACAACACCTCCGCCTTTGAGGTGACTAATGAGGTTGTAATGAATGGGATTTTCACACTCGCTGTAATTGTTGACTACACGTAAATCGTTCGCAATTGCTCCCAATGTTTATTTATTGGCTCTTGGGAAAGCAATCAATCACTGAGAACTACATAAGTTCACTTTTCTGGGAAAGGGAATGTCTGTTAGCCTCCTTCTCGTCAATTTGAGAAATGGAGTTCATTTTGCTTTTGTAAAAGCCGTTTCGAGAATATGGTTCATTTTATTAGAGGTGATAGTCTACAATAACAGCATTTGGTCCAATATGTCATGATTCGGGCCCATACTTCATTTGAGAGGATGACCTTCTGGAATCGCTTGCCCTTATGGTCCCGAATGAGTTCGATTATATCGTACCATAATGTCGCTTATGTTTTAAATTCAGGTAGTTCCATCGCTAATACAAAATGCTTCCTGAAAGCCCTACAACCATGGTTTTGACGATCTCCTTCGAAGGGGCTCTAAAGCCTCTTGAGCTGAACGAGGTTTCCAGGATCCTTCTCAGACCCGAACGCTTCCCCAGTTCGGTAGCTCTACAGAATAAGTTGAGGCATGTTGAAGGGACGCATTTTATCACTACTCAAATGTATCGGATGGTTGGTTGTATGGGGTTATCTGAAAGACTGTGTTTATTCAACGAGTGACTGTCTTCCCGAAAATCTCGCCTTCCTTCGCGTTTCCTCGACGCAGACATCTCCTAAGGTGGCTACCTTCAAGCAACCATTCTTTCCTTCTGCAAAGAAAACTCAGTTCGTTGAAATCTGGTGCAAGCTGAGAAGATGTCCTTGAAGGGGAAGTTAAGGTCGTTTAAAGTACAGCGCGGATTTGCAACTTTCGCTTTTTTTTCTGAAGGACATCACCTGTCAACTTTAAAACGAACTGCAACTGCAAAACTGATTGTTCTTCTTTGTTTTCAATCCTCTGCTCAAGAACAAATAGAAGAGGGTCATTAGGTCCCCGATAAGGACGAAAGGATTGCTGGTCATATGGACGAGAACAACTTCCTTGACGACATGGCGTACCAGTTCCCTATGAAAGCAATGGACGTATGGCGGCTGTCGTCATTGTTAGATTAGCCTGCTCAAAACAGCGGCATGATTGTCCCCATACAAGGAATGTGGGCACATGGACACGATTGCGTCATGGCGGTCGTCGTTCCAGGCGCCACAGTGTACGAAACACCGATTGAAACGTGGAGAGTACCAAACGGCGTCAAGAGTACTGCGAAACGGGAGGCCGTAGTCGGTATAGTGGGGCTTGTTGAGAGGCTGAGTGTACGGGCCACACGGAGACAGTGTATCGCCTGCAGACGGTGCAGCAATGGTGTCTGGCCAGCAGTGCCAGGCGCGAGGGCGATGTACTGGTCAGTGGACCAACACCAAAACAATCCCGACCGCGATCCATTCCGACCACCCGGCCGATCATCATCGCGCGCGCGAGCGGATGCTGACAACCGACTGACTACCTTATAATTCCTTTATTCTCATTTTATGCCTTTTTCGTCACTTTCACGTAATTAATGTCTTTAAATAAAATTTTCCTAATTTGTTGTGGTTAAAGATCGGAACTGCGAGGGTAGTTGATATGCTTACGAGTGGTCAGTAAGGATTGTTGGTTTCAGCCTAGCTCCAACTATATGATTAACTGCTGTATTATTTTACTTCCCCTTCTTTTTCCCCTTCTTCAGGGTTCGTTTCATGCGCAAAATGATTTAATTTACTTCCCTCTTGTTCACTTCCTCCACTTACTTTTTCTGTAATAAATCCATCCAACTTCCCAAGCGAAATTTGCTTGTGATCCCGTCTAGGACCCTTCGGTCAAGTCATTTTGAAAGTCAATCAGATCACTACTTTCGTTTGAAAATTTGTAAAATATCAGGTTATGGAATTCAAAAAAAAAAAACTCATTTTCATAGGAATTGCTCCAGAACTATGCTCAAAACCACGAATTCTACGATTTTGACCATCGAAACCTTAAATAGGGAATGGTACAACCTGATCCTCTTGAGCTTCTTTAGTAACCCTTCTTTTTCACTGATTCCCGTATTCTTCTTGAGCTTGGACCTGAGAATGATGATAAGATTTGACTTTTAGTTCTATAATTCTTGGTGTTCTCGACCGTTCCGGCTTCAAGATAAGCCGTTTGACGTGCCGTACACTGAAGAGCCTTATCCTTCCTAGTCGCTGGTGACGTACCTAATAGGCCAATTTACTTCCGTGATCCTTTTTTAGTTCCTCTACAGAAGTTGGATTTGCAGATTGTTAGATGGGCCAGTCAGTCGCACAAAAATCAACAAAAGTTCGGACCGCATGTTTTGAATTATTTGTTGGAATTTTCTAGGAATTTTCGAAATATTCTTTGGAATTTTCTAGGAATTTTCGAAATTTTCTATGTGCCGATCATCTATTCGGTATTCACAGTGATATTACGCCTAATTTGTGGACTGGATATCTTGTTCATGAGATCTATCGGAGCGGAAATCTCGTCCAAAACAGGAAATGTGTTCTAGCTGTCCATTATGCTAATCTCGCTCAGAATAAGTGGTCAGAAATCTGTAATTGATATCTGTAAAATGAGAAAAGCTTCAACATTCCGATTATTCATAAAAGCCACCTCGTAGCCGGTTACTACAATATTTCCTCTGTCATCCTCTTTGTAAATGGAATCATTAATTATAATGTCTTCTGATTTGTAGCTTTATCATTAATATGTAAATATTTTTGAGATTGGAAAACGAAGCCATGGGATAGTACCAATGTATCCTAAGCTTTCTACGCCCAGAACACCACAAGCAGCTGATTAAGCTCCACTGGATTTGGGTAGGGGAACTGTAGGTAAGGACTTCAAGCTTCAATGGCTTAATCAACGCCGGCTCAAAAGTAAGCTCACTTCCAACTGTAGGGAGCTAAAGAGGATTTTCGGTAGCAAGAAATCTTAGGGCCACTTTCGGTTGGATACTTCCTAAATACTGGAAAGTCGGTGTCGGTAATGTGTACCAAGCTTAAAAGGCTGGGGAAGGAGAAGTGACTTCAGAATAGTGCAAGAGATGGTGGGATCACCTGTCGCAAGCCTTTCCATATACTTTCGGGGAAGTCTATAATGAGGGCAAAGGCAACGGACCTATGGCAGCTATGAGTGAGCATGAGCCCCCAGTCAATTAACGAGGATTGTACCCGTTCCCTTATATCAGATGTGAAGAAACCATCTTTTTATGGCACCTCCGCTGCTACTAAGTTCAATAGAAGATTCCATATGATTCAGCATGTAACGTTCGTACAGTGGCGGAAATTCGTGAAGAATTCCTTATCGAACATGTCGTGATTAATGGTGAAATGTCGTGCTACGATACAGTATCCCTCTGAGCGTTATCGTTTTGTGGCGGTGTATTCGTTTGGGATGGGAAAATATCGTTTGTAACATTTTGTCTTGGAACTTACGCGTGAGACTCTATCTGATGGCTTGTCGTTTCGCTTCCAATAATCAAAAGATAAATCTGAGTGATAGTATAGCCGCATCCCCTCCAGGGATGGACACACATCCTACCACCAACTATAGTCTCAGGAAAGTACACATTCTTAAGGTAATGAATACGAGACTTCTCATAGACAATGGCCTCAGCCTTAGCCTCAAGCACAGCTCGGGGTAAGCAGCTCTGAAGGATAAAATTAAGTGCGAGTGGGTGAGCCTATGTGGCCGTAGCACGAATAGCATCTAGGTACCTTACTACTATACCTTCGCTTCATTAGCCAGTCTCCTTAAAATACATCCGGATTTAACATCGTTAGTTGAATGGTGGTTGCTTACCTTGTCTAGAGCTTACTGGAGACGACGAATCGTTCCCATCACAGTTTATCTTCCCACGCTTGGCTGCGGTCTGTTGGGCGAGGCCGTTGAGGTAGGAGGAATGTGCCACTTCAGTAGGGTGCATATGCGGTGGCTATAACAGAAACCCCTTCTCGTCCGTGAACGTATTCGTACTAGTGTGTGTGTGTTGCTGGAGGAAAACTGAATCAGAGTAGGTGGTGCAGCGAGACAATCAGGAAGATATTTATGGGCTCCATAGCACAACTTGATTAAAGGGATACACATGAAAAGATATTATTAGGTTGATGCATAATTATTGCGGATTTTTTCGCGGCTTTTTTTCTCCCGATAGAATTTGTATACTGAATTCGGGTTTTCTCTAGAAATGATCTACTTGATTTCTTCTACAAAAGGGTGCCTAGAAAACGGTCCGCATATTCGCGATATTAGGCTCTACTGCTTCAAGAAAGGTGTGTGGGTGGCAGAGTCATTCCGCGATCTCAGTAACTTTTTTTTTTAAAAAAAATTTAAAAATGAAACGACAAAAATACTGAACAAAAATATTTTCAAATAATTACTCCGAAACTTAGCCACCATCTGCGTCAAGCACTGCTTCCCATTGGCTCGATAGTCGGATTCCAGAAGAGAAGAAGTTTTGATCCTTGGGGGCGATTCACGCCTTGACATCGGCGATGGAACAATCAGCCAAAGCCAACCAAGAAATGGGATCTGCCCCTAAATCTTCCATATTCACCAGCAGAAACTGCTATGGATCATCTCGTCAACCGTTCGCTGAAAAAAATGGCTGGGGAATAGAACTTACACCGATTTGGATGACTCAATGGCCGATGTCAAGGCGTGAATCGCCCCCAAAGATGAAAACTTCTCCGCTTTTGCTATCCGACTATCTAGCCAATGGGAAGCAGTGCTTGACGAAAGCGGTGGATGGGTTCCGGAGTAATTATTTGAACATGTTTTTGCTCAGTATTTTTGTCGTTTCATTGATAAAATTTGTTTAAAAAAGTTACTGGGATCACGGAATGAGTGTGCCACCTTCCAACATTTCTCGAAAAAGTAAAGCATAATTGCGCGAATATGAGGATGGTTTCCTAGGTACAATTTTGTAGAGGAAATCAAGTAGATCATTCCTAGAAAAAACCCGAACTCAATATTTAAATTCTATCGGGAGAAAAAAAAGGCGCGAAAAAATCCGCAATAATTATGCATCAACCTAATAAAAGGAGGCTTGCTGCCAGTCTGCAACAGGCGTGTATAGGTTTTTCAGTACTATACTCATTCCTATTCCTCCTGAAAAACTTAAATTGGAACAAAATTGTAACCATCAATCGTAACTGTGAGTACCCAACTTGCTCTCAATATAAACAGCTGTGGCATCATGAATACCTCATTGCTGTCTGGGGAAGATTCGTCCTCAACAGATTGTGGGGCCTTAACTCGGACGTTGAACCACATTTAATAGCTCCTGGATTCTGCTTCTCATGTGGAGGGATCGATATTTGGCACTAGTCGATATCGTCATTGAATGACAAATAATCGAACTCCACTCAGAATATCGGCTGTATCGGCTCATTACTGTAGGCCGGAAAAGCTGTAGCTGATTCGTTCTCAGCAGATGGTGTGATGCTGGTATATTTGGTAGTTATCGGGATCTTGAGGATCGGGACCAATATTTTGCTGCTTTCAAAGCGTATTTCCTATATTTATTCAGTTACTTATTTTTTCTAATTAAATTGTTCGACTTTGTTGTGGTCTAGCCGAATAGTACTGGTTTCTGCAACTTTATTCCTAGGACCCAACTGCTTTTCACGAAGATTTGAAACTTTTACAACTCTATTTACCATTAGTTATCATTACCATGCTTTCAGCCCGCAGAAGAAGTGATCATAATAACATTTTCAATTTGTAACCTTACAAGCACTAAAATATGTGTCTGACCCATGCCTTGCTGAAGGGAGTGGACTTCCCGGTGTTTTTACCGTAACCTACAGGTTTATTACCAATAAAACAGTCCACCGAGATAAAGAGGTGCTTGTGGCAGCTGGCTGAGGATAGGGGGAAGGAGAGGAAGAGTGCCGAGAAGTGATCTTTGAAAAACAGCCGACCTCTTGGATATAACTAGAGTTTTCCAGACTTGAGCTTTTGAAGGATCGAATTACCAGGAAAGATAGATCCTAGTGGGAGGTCCTTTTCTCGTGATTGGTCAACGACTTGCTGTCGTCAGCTGAACTGCATAGTTTGCTAGATGGTAGCCAAAACGTTTGTGCATTGCCAACTACCGAGTAAGTAAATGAGCAAATAAACTAATATGCAAATAAACAAATAAATAAACAGAGCCGCAATAGAAGTGTGCCATAAGTGAGCACGTAAAATTATCCAAGCTCACTTATGGCACAGGTCCACTGCTCTGCTTGGGCATATCAGCATTACGGTAGCTGAGAGTCAACTTGATAATGGCCACGATTCTCTCCCGACAAGGGTCAAACAAAAGGGTTCCCTCCGCCGAGTACGATCTTCTCTGAGTTTCTTTTCACCCGAAGTCGAAAGGGAAGATTCATCCTTATCTCATCGACCCCTTTTCATTTTGAACAAAATCGTCCGGATCCGGGTAGCAATTCCCGAATCCCTCTCAAAGGACTTCCGACCCGATAGAATTGATGGCGATGTCGTTTCACGCTACCAAATCGGCATCTTCCTTCACATCACAGACGCTTCACTGGATGATTTAATCGCATCGGTTCATCCCTAATCACCTCACACACTGTGTCTGATCCTCTACTCCGTTCCGCTTAGTCCTCTCATTCTCTCACAAATCCCATCACGACCACACCTCGACCAGTCGTTTCAAGACGTTCCCTTAGTTTTGCGATTCCCGTACCAGCCACTTTGGGTGATTTGCATATGTCCCCGTACGTGACATTCGTAGAACTAATGTGTCCATAGAGACTACCGATGCACGCAAGCCCCAAGCCATTCCCCACTCACTACAGATGTTCACATAAATAATTGCATGACATCGTAATGATCCATACGAATATTAACGAAATTTATTCACATTTATAATGAAGCTGCATTTCCCTTTCCATATGGAAACCGCCAGATTAGCCCGATCAGCTCAAAGACCTAGTTGTGATGAGTTTTTAGCCGCCTGAATTCTATTTTTTGAAGGTTGTTCTAGGTTTACGTTAATTCCAAGCTATGCTCATCTAATTCTACAGACTTTTGGGTTGCACTTGGATGTAGCGCAATCATAAAATAATGAAAATCATGGGAAAGGAATCGTGGGAAGTCTATTTCCTTTGAAAAATCTCTTCTATTATCGGAACTGGTGGAAAAACAATTTCGAAATGGGTTTCGAACGGTTCTTACGAACGGCCAGAGTACCTCACAGCATGCGAAGCTCATCTCGGAGCAAGAATGGTCACCTAGATTTCATGATTTCATGTTTCCCCCATAGGAATTCTCTATTACTCCGAGTATTTCATGTTACTAGGAGTGCTTGCAGGGAAAAGGGCCGCTGAAGAAGATCAGTTAGCTTTCACGGTGTGGCTTTTTTGAACGTTATTTTCAAATTTCCGGACCCTTTAATGGTGGGTTTGCTGGAGCATCTTGTAAAAGTATGTTGATTTGAAGTAGTGCATTCGGGTTGCCGTTTCTAAATCGTTTTCCAAGCTTCCATTCGATCAACTTCGTTTGTGGTCGAATCCTGGTTCGGTACTCGCCCAGCCCAACTGAGGCTTGCATCCCATCGGGGTCAACGAACTGTTACCGTACTCGTCTGGGAGATAAAGGCACTGACTTGAAGGCCTACGTATATTGCCTACATATGCATATGTAGGCCACATAGAATTCCTATTTTAGGTTTTGCCCTTCAATGAATAAGGCGTCATATCCAATATTACATAAGTTCATAGTATGTCACATGCCTCGCGGTTTCAGGTGAATTTCGAAACGAGTGACCTCATATTTACGGCGTATTTCGCAAGGAAACTAAAAATAATATTCAGGATACATAATGAGTAAGAAAAAATTCAAAAAAGATCATTTTGGCTTTAATTAGGAACCAGTAATTCCACTCGAAGACACCTTCATAATGTTTTTCTCAATAATCTTCTAGAAGTTTCCTTCTTAACTCAAAAAGAATCTTCTCCCTCGCCTGGTCTCTGAGATTCCTGGAATTCCTAGATGTTTCATCGTTTTCCTCATCAGTTTCTTTGAGGGAAATTTATCATCGAATTTCTTGTATAGGGTACGTACGTAACTGACTAGACGATGACTAATCTACAATTCTGAAACCTGAGTAACAATATGGAATGTGGGCGTATGGAATGAATCATGGTGGAAGAGGCGTGACCACTGCTGTCATTTTATAGATCTAAGAGGCGCCATTTCCCCAGGCAGACTTGGATAGTGGTCAACCCCTTCGTCTGATATTTATCACCAAGTCTCCTATCCTAAATTTTGGCCAGCCCATTGTCCTTTTGTGTACCAACTTACTTGTACTTGTAAAGGTTTTTGATGCTTCCCTAGTGTTTATTCGGAGCCGTTCATAGTTCATCCAGAACGAGTTCATCTGTACTGTTGTTTATCGGCGGTCAGTAAGTGTTGTCTGCTCCCAGAGGACTTAGTTATGTCGTCTGGTGGTTTTTATGGTTCAATCATCATGGCTGGAATTCTTCCTATTAACTGGGTCCAGAGTCCTTGGAGTTCTTCCACCCTTTCCTTTGTGGTTCTTTGAGGCTTCTGACACTGTAACTGTGCTTTACTACGACCTCGATGCTATGATAAATTTTTTCGCTAAAAAGCTTTTCTCATCTCATCCCTCTCATAGAAATTCCTCACCCTACCTTTGGCACCTCTTCCTTCATGAATTGTTCTCTTGGTCCGTTTCTATGGCGTGTTTTCGGAAGTATCAACGGTGATAGCGCCGATGATGCGACAGCGTCACTTGGTGTTAAGGCGGTGTTTGTACGAACTGCCATGGAAACTTGGCAAAACATTTTTGCATGCAGACCAGTATCTTCTCCAAAGACCTGCTGCGAGTATCAATTTGTATGCTTATTGATTCGAAAAATTGGAGTAATTGTAGATCGTAAATCAAACGAGCTTAGTATCCATCCTTTCGCTTAATTAAATTAGTTATTTTTTCCTATTAGCCGTACATTAGCTCTGTAGCCTTTCAAATACCTTTGCTTTCTTAGATGGTGCTGAATGCATGGCGCGTTCTAGAGATGTTATCTTGTAATGTTAAATCCTTTTTTATTTTTTGTTTGTAAAGTTAGTGTTGGTTTAGAAGTTATAACTAGTATTCCCTCCGTTTATTTCAGAAGTAGTGTGAGGCGCTTAGTTTTGATAGGGCCCGATGTAGGATACGCCACATATTCGACTCCATTCTGAATCGAGTAATTTTCATTTTTTGGTGGGGACCATCTACTACAGTGTAAGGATAAGTTCTCTTTTGTTAAGCGGAGTTTGAGCGGTCGGTCGTTCTGCTTAAAAATTCTCGCCCAACCCACTTTCTTTACTTGGCATTTTGAATACATATTGTGTACTACAGGAGTGTGCTTTTCTACCGTAGCCTATACTGGGAAAAGGTCTCGTCAATAATCATTTTCGGCTGTTTCTGCAATATATCGGAATTATGTAGTCATGTCAATTTTATTCTTTTACCAAATGATGCTCTATCTCGAAGCCATTTCGTAGCTGTCTGAGTCATTCCAGGAGTTTTGAGACCTCAACCTTAAGTAGCTTAGCGTTTACGCGCTGCAGATTTACTTCTTTCGAAATCCCTCATCATATCCGTTCGGAGATTCTTGTTTAGAAAGTTCCGGACGGCCGATGGAATGCGCTATAAAACCGTGTCAAGGCCCCAGGATCATCATATGTTCGCTTTTACCGCCGAATGTCACTTTCATTGGGGGCGATTTTCGAGGGCGATGGCCTGAATTCCATCATACGTTCGCCTTCGATATGCTATAAAATCAGGTCAATCGGTTACTAACCACGCCGCACTCACTCTCTCCTTCTGATTTTTCCTTTGCGATATGGCCTTGAGTAGCCCTCTCCTGAGGCCTAAGTGGCCCTTTATATTGACATCAGAAATTCATACAGCAACCCTTTTGAAGGGCAACTGCCAGCTCTCTTTCAGGATGAAATTGGTCCCTCTTCTGGATCATTTTCGCTCTTTCCTAACCTTTCTTCGAATTCTTCCACTGAATCATTCCGGACCTTCCCCAAGTGGTCCCTTCCTTTATTGATTGACAAGCTTCTGGCAATCTGACAGGGAAGTCCCTACGTTCGAGAATTGTCCAGAATGTTCCGGGAAATATGGTCACCTATGTAGATTCAGCCTGAAAAAATTAATTAAGCGCTTGTTTACATGCCATGATATAGGCTAATCGGCTCTCTGTGCGTCATAACCGGACGTCTGCCTTTCGTAAATGGGGAGCCTTTCCCTTTCGTTGAGTAACAAGGTGACCAATTCAGAACTGCGGTCCCCGTCCCCATGTTATGGATGGAGACGACTTGGAGAATGCATTTCCATGGCTGTCAACAACTTGTATACCTCAAAAGCAATCGAAGTGAACCTCGAACACCTTCCCCTGTCCTATTGATCGCCAACCAAATCGCAGCCGTGCTTCGGTCTATACCCTTGGCATTTTCCCTGAACCCATGGTTCAGACAATCCCAGATCCCCTGATCTTCGGAACTTTGGGGGGTCTTTGGTTCCCATGTAATTTTTCGTGTCCATTTATGTTGTCTGGCTGTAGGCTGAAGTGCTGTCGCCTGATCGAAGTTGTTTGGCCAAAAATTGTGATGCGTTCAGGTGCAAGCGCTCGACGTCGTTTACATCCGCCCTTGTTGTTTTCGACGTACGTCCCAGACTCCTGCTTATGCCGTCTCTAAATAGCAGCCGTCGTCGTTTTCTGGAAAACAAATCGGAAAATGTGTAGATGGTGTCAGTGTTCGTCGAACAGGAGCCCGACCGCCAGACGTCGTCCTTGCTGGGACATCGGGATCGGAAGTTTCGTTCAGGAAGCATTTTCTTCTCTAGATTCTTCTACTCAGGAACGATTACAGCAGTGCATAACCTGGATCGGGAAGCTTCTAGTAATTCCTGTTTTCCTTCGAAAACATTCGGGCACTGTGGCACAGCTTCATTCTAGGTGCCAGCCGAATGTTGCCCCATGTCACAACTCTACTGTCCCTTGATACTTGGTAACTCCAAATACGGCTCTAGGGGCTCCCATCAACCAGTTCATCTCGCTTTAGCGTTGTTGTCGCCACCGCGTTTGCCAATCCGGCAGGTTACACTTCTTGCCTAGGCATGGATTGAGCCCGTTCTTAACAGGGCTACTTGCGATAGCCTGCATCATTCGGCTATCCCTCCCTACACAACAACTGGCTCACTATAGAACGTTTTTGTTCATCTGCGTACAGGGTTGTTGTTGTGGGGTATATTTAGCCTTCTATGACGAGCTTTCTGACTCATCATTACGTTCGGGAAGGGTTTCAGAGGAGGTAATCCACAATGCAGTCTACTATTGCATCGGAGCACCATGTAAACAATCCCATTCTGCCAAATCTGTCCCAACCCGCGAAAAAGGAAAAACACGATTTTCTGTCGCCAATCCCCTTCTATAAGAGCAAATCCCTCGATACGCTTTGAGAAACCAAGAAACTGCTTTCTGTAGGAACGACCAGTTCTATACCGGTTTAGAAGTGAAGCATTAACTAATTTTTTTAGATATACACTTTCTAAAACATTGCAAAGAAATTCTCTGATATTTTCTGGCTTCACATTCACAGGCGAGTAGTCTTAGTTTAACCTCTGAACGCTCCAACTTCCCAAGCAGAACCACCGCCATACTATTGTACAACCACCATCATGCTCTAACCACCGCCATACTTCAACCAGCGTTCCTTCCCACGAGAGAACATGTTTCTCTGAGGAGTGAACCTTTAGATGTTCTCAAGGTGACGACGTCACTCACTAAGAGTATGAGCTGAACCACTTGCAGCTGAGCAGTTTACCCGAGCTCTGATCCGCTGAGTTGGAATTTGCTTCCAACGGAGCCGGTGGACGATTGAACGATGTTCAAACAGCTTTTTTGATTGCAGCTGCAGTCGAAACCGCTATCCACAGCTGAAATATGAGCGGGGCCAGTTTTATGTCCAGGGTCAAATGCGGTAGGGAATCTCAAGGTGATCTCTTTGGATAGATACGAGTTGAATTTTAACTTGCTATCTATCACAGTAGTTCACCCATGCTTTACCAGCTGAGCGTCCCCTGTAAAATGAGGGTCGAGTATGGGAGAAGCGGGGCAAAGAAATTCCAGTAGAAAGAAAAAAATGCCAATGCCATTCTTATGGGTATTTTTCTAAGATAAAATCCCTTTGAGAACAGAAATATTTGAAAACTTATCTGATTTTTTGAAATTGTGTTGCCATTTTTACTTACTTCTTCATTTGATTGAATGTTTGTTAATTATGTGTTTGTGGCTGTTTATTAAAAATTATCTGTTATTTTAATCGCTTATTTAATTATTTCTTGTCAATATTCACCGCGGTTAGCTTTTATTATCGGCAATAATAACTATTTCCATACGAAGGTCGAGTCGGACGGTTGCCAAAAAAATTTATTCCAAATTACAATCAATCCAAATAGTACAATCAGAAAAGCGTAAAAAAGCACGGCAACTCAACGAATTTGAGAAAAAAGTGCGGATATTGCTGGATTTTTAATTTTCACTGAAATCAGGAAATTAGTATGCTGGGGGAGGGGTGGGGGATGTAATAGCCTTCGATGATTAAAACAGATCTAAAGCCTATGTCTAAAGTGCTTATGAGAACCAAGTTGTTTTTTTCTGAGGGGAGCAACTACCCATTTTAGGAATCCATCAAATTACCATCAAATTAATACGAACGATTTCCGAAGCATTACGGTAGTCTGGCAAATGTCGCCCGTGCAGTTCCCTCGCAATCAAGTTTCTCCCTCTACGCGCTAAAGGGCTAATCAGAACCAGATTCACATGAGAGTGTGAAGTCGGCCGGCCAGTTGTTTCATTAGCTTTACATCTTGGGAAGCTCACAGATTGACTTGGGTGGTCTCATCTTCCCTAGATTCCAGAAATCGCTGTGCAATACAGTAAAAATTGCAAAAACAAAAAGGAAAAAGAGAGGGAAAAGGAAATTTATTCTTGAAAAGACGGTCGGATAAAGTCCTGAGGGGTTCATCGATGCTCTACTCCTTCTTTAAATTGGTTACTTCTTCTCTCTGACATTTTCTAGTTGGACATTGAGTTGTTTCTTAGGCGGATACCTACCCTTTGACCCGACAGACCTACCCGAGAAGTTCGTGGTGTCCATTGAATTCGTCTTTTTGTTAGAACAACGGTTTGTGGGACCAGTCGATGTGGGACATGTTTGTGTGCTGATCAGATATCCCTGAATTAGTCTGGTACCATTGATCGGTGCGATTTGACCCGGAATTTGATTCTCCTATTCACTAACTGTACCACCTATATGGGATAGATCCTAGCCTCCTATTCATTTCAGGCGGTCGGCTCGGTCTGAACGATCTGCGAACCCAATTTTTTTCTTTTCTGGAGGATTTCGATTTTCCTTCTGATTTCTTCTTTCTAGTCCAACTTCATGCAAATAATTTCTGTGAGAACTTTGATCGCTATGAATTCTGTTGTCAAGCGATTCCACCACCTTCCATCAACGGTCATACGTGGGGTGCCTCTCTGCCTCCACTATTTGAATAACAACATATTGATGATTTATTGGATCCTTTCTTCTGGTGTTGTTGTAGAATTCATAAAACGATCAGGTAAAGAATCATTTGATTAGTTTATGTTCCCAGATGATCACTCCTCGATTACAACTGAAATCCAGCTTCTGGGTGACATTCAGTTCGTCAGCAGTCATGAAGTGTCCTCGAACTCTGGTCCCTTCTCTCGAAATTCTAGTGCAACAGGACTTAAACGGCTCGTAAAGCTATTATCATGGCTTTCGGAGCGCTCAAATTCGGTCCCATTGTGGTAGAGGGGACGCGGCGTATGACTAAAAGTGTCAACGGACCTCCCCGATGAATCGTGTGGTCCAACAAATCTGTTTGCTTTTCGACGTAGTGCTCACGACAACGACGACGAAACACTCCCAGTAACACAACATAAACCGCCGGTCGAAGCAAAATTGTCTGTCTGCCTGACTGCTTGCTTACCTGACTGCCTTCCAGTGAGGGTCCAATTTTGCAGGGGGTAGATTGAACCGAACCAGAAATAATCAATGAACTTTTACAAAGGGCATCGACAATCGAGGCCATTAATGAGTACTATTTGCTTATTCACTAGTTCCTAAAAGGGCTTTGCACTTTGCATTAGTTCAAACGAGAAGTTCTCGAATTAATTGCCTCTTTTGGTTCAAAATTTAAATTTTCATCGAGCGGCTTGTACTCTTTCTGCCGCGAACTGATTAGATAGGCCTGACGGAGTCAATGAAGGCATTTGAATGAACGATCTTTGAGCCTGTAACTACTTCTTATCTATGGTAGTGTCCAGACCCACATTCATCCATAAAATAGGCTTTTTTGGTAATTATTCATCTAGTACATCCATACACGTTGTGACCAGAGTGAGTTTTGCTCCACCTACAACATGTATTGATGTTGTATTTATTGATTGTAGGAAATCAACTTCTCCAATCGAAACTATTTTTCGTTTTTCTCTTTTTTCCGTTTCATTTCCTCGGAAGAATCGTTAAGGACGGGTTTTCCATAGCCATAGCAGGTTTTTTTTTGATGAGTGGGCGGAGCAAAAACCATTCTGGCCATCACATTTTTGGAAATACTGTAACGTTTTTGTCTAACTTTTCTTCGTGTAATATCTTCCTCTCTACTTCGTCTTTATGATGATCAACCCACTATCTGCCCATGAAATTTCTATCGGAAATCTCAGCTTGTCTGGAAATTCCTTTCTTTTGATTTCCCCTTATTTTTCCTTCTTCTTGTCTTTTCCTTCAAATTTGTCCCAATATTTTCTCTACCTTTCACATTTTTTTGATTTTTTAAAATCAAATTATGACGTTATTTGTGACGGTATAAAGGTGGTCTACTTACCATAAAACTTTATCAGTGAACCTTAACCTTTGGACAGAGTAATGTTTTGTCATCAAGAAAAACAACTCGAGAGTTTACCATCTCAAGTCCAACTAGGCGTCTGTTCCTTTTACGGCCAATATTGTTGAGGATAAGACCACCCAATAGTAGAGTCGGAAATGATGTTTGTTTCACAGGGCATAGCCACAACATACCATCAAAATCATATGAGATTGAGACCAGAAACCAGTTTTCCGTCTGTGAAAGGCCACAGATCTATGTATTGACTCGTCACCGAATATTTCAGGTATTCACGTAGGTCTCGTGCCCAGTCGCTGGCGCTCCCGGGACATCTGACACCCACCACTGATACCGTCGGCTTCCTATTGGCACGTGTATACCCTAGGAACTACCAAAGATTGAACGCCTCCATTCCCAGGGGATGAGTCATATTTCAGTTGTGGGTTAGGGCTATTTATAACATTTCAAGTTCCCATGACTCATGACTCGCGGCCACTTCCTCGTCACTCCATTCGATCTATGTTCCACTACTCGTCCACCAGTAGCAGACCCACTTATGAGTCATACATACATATGTACACTGTGGGCTTGCCGAGGGAGGGATTCCAGCCCCGCCGTTCCTGTCTTAGCCCAGGAGTGCATAGCTGGTTCACAGAAACCCATTCCACTTAGTACTTTCGTGAGTGAGTGACGATGTCGAAGAGGGAGAGAGAGAAAGTCGAGCTCTCCTCCTCACCTCATGCACTCTATCCCTCCTGAGCTTGGGGGAGGGCAGAAAGTGTATGTGTGTATATGCATGTGGTGCACTAAAGTGCGTCCCACTCGGCCATGTGCTTCACTGCCAGTTTTTTTTGCTCATGGACGGCTCCAATGAAGCTCGTCACAGTTGGACTTTTGACTATTCGTTTTGGCCTATCGTTTGCCTTTTTCCAAAACTTCAAGGAGGCATAGATCAATTCCTATGTTTTCTGGGAGAGCTAAAGAGAAACAGAAAAGACCGAGGGAAAACGCAGAGGGGCACGGTTCCCTTTTTGTCAATCTTCGGAGTTCTTCCATTGGACTGCGAACAGATCGCGGTCTTGTTGTTTTTTTTGGGTTGGTTCAAAAAACAGACAACTCCCGTAAACAAGCTCTCTACCCTCGTTCAGGACACTGAAGAAAACAGGGTCCACTTCCGTCCTTCTACTCCTTTCAACTACCGTAGTAATTTCACTTTTACCTACCCACTTCCACATCACTCGCTTGTTCTTTCCCAGGCCAATCCCTATAGGGGAGTTTAGGCTGGGCCTGCATTTCCAGAGTGCATAGCCACTCCAAAGTGCCGACCTCGTCGATTCATCGTGCGCTTTTTCACCCTCTTCCACTCTCTCCTACTGGCTGGTTCGCTCTCGTTCTGCAAGGGCAATCATCCATCTAGCCCGGAGCTCACTCGAGTTCCTTCATGCCAAACCGACGTCATCCGGCGATGCACCACCACCGTTGACTAGTTCGATTTCTTGGACCCAGTCCAAGTTGTGTGTGTATATGTGTGCGGGGCTAATTCTCTGTTCCCCTCCCTGCACTGCAAATTATTCATGCCTTCGCGCACCAGCTTGCGCTCTCATTCTCTGGCTAGCCCTCCTACTACGTTCACGCTCCCTCTCATTCTCTCTCGTCGCCACTTACGTCGTCGTTCTCATATCTCCACGCTTCTCGCCGGCTGTCAATATTCGTATAGCCAGCCAGACGACGAAGCTGGTCAGTGTCCTGCACGGAATCAATACTTGAAACGACGCCAAAACCACGCCCATCGAGACCTACGCGATTAAATGGACCACGCTGAAGCAGAAAACGAACAGAACACGAACATACTTCACAGTGATGCGGTGTGGGTATGCACCCGCATTAGCAGTGACATATTATCGATGATCCATCGTCGTCGTCTCCAATTCCTACCGTAATCGTCGTCAGCTTCTTGTTGCTATTTCGCTGCATTCCATCACACTTTAGCTGTGATGATGTTTTGCTACACACAACTCACATAAAGACCGGTTGCTGTCGTCGTCTAGTGGTGTCGGGCGACTAGCAACTCATGCATTCACGTGCATGTGTTCTACGTCGCCCCTGCTTAACATCGGTCTCAGAACTGCTTTGAAATCAGCTACAACCCATCATCCATTTCCACTTTGTCATTTCTATCTTACGTACTGGTCGTTCCTGAACTTGTCTGGCCCTTCATAATCAAGCAATAGTCGCCTGGGAACCTCCAAACCCCCGCCCCGTTTTCGAATCAATTTACGCCGAGCCCGTGTTGCGAATTCGCACTATTCGCTCCCGGAATGCAGCAGCGTTGACGTTGCCGGCGCCGGACAGCCGCACTTTGCGGACTACATTCGCTACGTGAACTTTGCTGGATGCTGTGCCGAGTTGTCACTAGGCCACGTCCCTTTTTTTTAGTATTCTGTCGATGTTGCAAGTGTGTTAATGTTACCGTTTCGTTTTGGGGAGGACATTCCATGGTGTGTTGTAAAGCAGTTCAGCAGTGAGTGGCCCACGAACCGACAGGGGCGTTCTTCTTCCGGAAATCCTTGCGTCCGAAAATTGTGTGTGTGGCAACAGTTGGTCGGTTGGTTAGCATTTCAGCAGCAGTTTTAGATCTTTCTAGTCTATCGCACCGGTCAGTTGCCTTGGTCCAAGTGTTCATCGTGGCGGCGGCACCCGTACGACGTTGTCTGTCGCACAGCAGCTAGTCGTAGTTGCGGGCTGCTGCTGCTGCTGCCTCCCCCACACGGGGGTAGATCCGGCTAGTCGTAGAACCAGTTCAGAAAGCCGTGCTGGTCGTGGTTCGTCGTCGGTGTCGTTGCTAGTGGTGGCTGGCGTCGTTGCATGCTGCGCGCACGCTGTCGTCGATGGTGTTTTTCATGAAAGCTCTGCGTATCGTCATGGCTTGCTTACTTGTTGTCTATTTGCTTGTTGTTTTGCTCGTGTGCCCAACTGGTTGCAGTAGTCGCGACTGCCTACTACTGCCTCACTGCTACTCACGTCCGCCTCGCTTCAGTTCTCATTTCTACGCGGCATGCGCCACTATAGTTTCTCAGACATCGCCGCCGCACCCAATAAAGTACTTGGGCGAGTAGTCCTGGAAATGTTGCACTTCTGCTTTTACGGTCGGCAAGCGATTTAGCCATCCCGCCGCTCTATCGAGAAGTGCGCGTCGCGCCGCAATTGCTCATTTAATATAGGATTTTCATCTGGCTAGGGTATAAAAGTGTACGTACTCACAAACGCTCTCCCATTCTTAGGGTTGTCCGCTTTGGATCGCTTATCGTTGATGTAATAATGTGAAACTGCCGTTATGAGTCTAATAATGTTTCAGGAATGAGTTGACGACGTCAACCTCCTCGGCTGGGTCCCAGCCGCGCCATCATCTTCTTCATCGACATGGCGAACGAGTGCTTGCCGATCAATAGTCACGATTGGAATAACATTGGATAGCATTCACTGTTAAGGTTCGTTCTAGTTGGCTGACTCAACCCTTAGGCGTTTCGTAAAAGAGTACCCCCCCCCCCCTCCCCTCATGAGATACCGTCACTCATCCTAAACTGGTCTGTGATGCTTGGGCTAACGTTTTCTAGCTTAATTGGGTCTTTTTGTTGGAATTTCATGACTCATCCTGCTTATTCCTTTTGCGAAATCTAAGATTGGGAAGAAGAAGAGGGATTATCGGACGGTATTACATTAAGAAATAGGAATTCCGGAAGGGTATTAAAATGGTTCCGTAGGAGCAGTGTTTGAAACGTGCTGATCACCTAGGTGTTCAGAGAGAGTTGTCCCTAGGAATAGTGTTACCGGCTGCAAAAGAAAAACCCGAGATATTTTGGGATGGACCTGCGCACCGGCCCATTACCCATGAAGAGATTTGACCGCTGCACTGGACCACCTAGACCTTCCCCAGCCCCGAGCTATAAGACCCACATTTCGAACCGCCTCGTCAGCGAGTATAGTTGCCTAAATCGCTACTGCTCCCGGTTCAAAGGGCAAACGTCAGTGGGAAGGTTGAACTGCGTCAGCCAGGTAGCCGCATTTGACATCATTCGCCATTGGTGGGATGTTCTGAAAGTAGTTAGGCAGTTGTTTCCCCAAAACGTTCGGATGAAGCAAATTTCTGAGGTGCTGTACAGTGAAGAAAGCCCTTGGTGAAGGCGGCCGTTTACTACTTACCTGTTCGCATGTATACTCGATATATGATAAAATAAAGAAATGTCAACCATAAATATAGCCAAAGAATAATAGAAACGAACGTTCTGAACTGTAGACAATAACAACAACAACAGCAACTACAAGATCAACAATAACAGTAAGACTTGTGCTGTCTCAGAATTGTTATGGCCGTCCCCTGCAAAGAAATCTCACGAAAATCTGGAAAAGGCACTGTTAGCCTTTTTACCGTAATGAGCTGAAACTGCTAACCCAAACAATTTGAAGATGAGGATCGCGATGGATTCCGAAATCTAATAATCCTCTGTTGTTTCAGATATTCGCCGGCGCTGCTCAACAACCTGCTACTAGCCAATGGTCTTTCGTATGGCCGCGAATCATTTGGTGGTCCCGGTTCGCGTAGTAACAACAACAACTTTCAATGAGACGGCACCTTCGTCCGTCCGTCTGTCTGTCCATCAGACCTGTGCGTCAACTCGCTACCGTGCTTTCGTCGTGCCCAGACCAATCGGCAGTGGCTGCAGATGACTACCGCGCTTTCGTTACACCCGTTTAGAACGGACCACCTCTTTCAATGTTAAGCCTCTTTTAATA
This sequence comes from Haemonchus contortus, assembly GCA_000469685.2. Classification (NCBI taxonomy): domain Eukaryota; kingdom Metazoa; phylum Nematoda; class Chromadorea; order Rhabditida; family Trichostrongylidae; genus Haemonchus; species Haemonchus contortus. The sequence continues at coordinate 7,412,374 of LS997566.1, read as the reverse complement.
CTAATATATGCCTCCATTGTAATACACTCAAACGAATCACATTTATGCTCCATCATCATGATTTGCTTCGTCTTCTTCTTCTTCTTGTTTCGTTTCACCTCGTCCGACCCCCTTCGACACCGCCACCCACCCCTCCCTCTTTCAATTTCCCTCATCAGATTGTGGCCCCGCCCATTGGTAGTCCTCCTGGGTATCATCAGAAACTTCTACCAATACGGTTCCACGATTATCTAATAATCACTAATATACACCGAATGTCTTTCATATGGCTGAGTGCTTCTAGTTTTGATGGATGTAAGCCCCGATGTGCTGTATAGGGTGTGTGTGTTTGTGTGTAGGGATGATCCGTCTGAATCCAGTAATGGTATGGGCGGATTTCCCACACCGACCGATAACACCATTCATCGACCCTTAAATTTTTGCAATCCACGTTCTGGGCACAGATGACGCTGCCTTCCGCTGTTCCGCGAAGACGGGTACCGCATACGACCAATGATCGCGTACAATTGCGTACCGTTTACCGGCTCATCAAAACATGGCAATTACCGTGCACAGCTTATTTATTTGAAGGGGATACGGTTGCTTGGTTTCCAGTTATTCTCCCAACTACGCAATAGGTGCACGGTTCTCTTTTTGTAAATGCTTTTTAAGTCTTTAAATTCATTCCCGTGCCGGCAAACCGTGCGCATCGCAACGCGTCCAGGTCAGGATTAGCGGGAGGCACCGTATTCACCAGCCTTGAGATCGTCATCTCAACCCCCCGAATCGTCCGTCCTATGTAATTGTTTTTTTTATTGATTTATTGATTAACATTGTATTCACTCTAAGAGTTAGTTCCAACGTCTAGCTGGCCTGTTCGTCACTGACCGTCTTTCTATAGGTATTTGATTAGGTCATTTGGCAGCGGCCTCGATTGTGCTCGGACCCCATTGATTACGGTACCATTACCGTATCGTAACCAGTTGGCGTACCGTATGACATCCAGCACTGCACTGCCATGTGTATTTATCCTCAAATTGTATCTGAATTCAACCTCATGATGATTTTATGGAATAAATTTGCAAACCGAGAAATACTATGTTGTATACAATGGTCATCATTATTCAAAGGGCTACTACTACAGTACTGTCTTGTCATACTGTAGCCAATACACAGGTACCGTCTTGGATAGGGTTTGTTCGCATACGAGGGTGATGCCGTATTGCGCAAAGAGCTGTGAGCAGTCACTGAGGCTTCTTAGCAGCATTTCCACTTTTCATTGAAGCGCTCCCCCGTAATGCTTGATGCCAGGGACAATTGCATCAGGATGAGTTACCTCAATGTGACCTACTGTATCATCACTTTACCATCACCCTTTTGTGTTTGGTCGGTCGTAAGCTGCTAATTAATGATTATAATACGCCGTCAGGTAAAGGTAAAAGCAGCGCCAAGCGACAAGCTAGCCTGTCTCAGACTTCAGCCAAAAAAACTTTCCAAATATACTGAACATTATACTTACAATTTGAAACTTTGAAATGCGGCTGACCTTATATGATTCCTGCACTTCCTGAGACTCCTATGAACCTTCTTAAGATAAAATACATCATTGATAGGAGCCATGGGTCCTGAGCTCAACACGAATCACTTAAAGTCTGTACATCCGGTGGGAAAACATTGGGGAAAAGAGAATCCAAAAGTTGGGTGGATATTGATTTCATTAAAAGGAGTGCCTATTGGGTAGGTTGGGTAGAATAAGATAAGAAAAGTCAGTTGTTGCATGACGGTAAATTGTCATTATGTTTCACATTGCCTCCAAGGACCCCTTCGGAACGAATTTCATTCACATCCCTCCGTCCAAGAGAAGGTCCATTCTTAGAAACCTTTAAAATATCGCCGATGTGTGATGTGACTTTCTTAAGGTGAATGCCACTCAGGATTAGGAACCGAAGCTGTTTTCAAGCTGAATTCGTCACATCATCAATACGTCAAAAGTTGTACGTCATGAAAGACATCTGGAATGTTCCCATCTGCAAAACATTAAAAAGCAATATAAGAGTTATCCGCTTGAGGCAAAGGCTCCCACGCAGATGATGCGAGGGGTCTTTTATGCAGTTCTTATTTGCCGGATATTTTTCATGAATTTTTTGCAAAACACTATGACTCGAAAAGTGCTGAACAGTTATTTGAATCGTTGGATTGCGTCAGTCTTGTATATGATGCATAAGGCTGTTCAGGAAGAATCTCTCAACAATTTGGAAGTATTCCAGATTTTCTCTGGAACCGACTCGCTTACATATCTGGCTCTCTCTTTTCTATTCATTTAGCTTCATAACAGCTGAACTGTATTCTCACATTCGACACATATGTGGTTCTTTGCGAGTTTAAGATCCACTTCAATGTTGCAGCCCATCAAAACCTGTGCTAACAAATTGGCCTTCGGCCATTTGGGCCTCCCATACAAATAGCGATATCATGAAACCTCGTGATATGGTATGCTCATACAATTGGCAAGTGAACCTTGAAGTATTTCTGCGGCAGATCCCAGAATATTCCAGACAAAACTTGGAATGTTGCAAAATTCTTGGCAGAGTTTTTGAATTGAAAGTTGGAGTCTAAGCGTAAGAAAGCCAGACAAGGTGGCAAACACACATCCTCCTTCTTTCACACTGATGGTAATCTGCTAATAATGTATTGACTAATCACGACTTCTTCCAGACACTTCATTGTCGGGATGTTGGAAGAGAATCATCTTTTTTTCCAAAATTGTTCATCTGTCATAGCACAAACAATGGAGGCTTTTCCAAATCATTCTTCTTTCGAACTTCTTTATTTTCTCACCACCTCACATATTGTTCAGAAGCTTCTTTTGTGCAGTAGCAAAAAGCAAGGGTGCTGCGCTAGCAGAAATTAGGGTATCACCTCAAAATTTAATTCCACTGAACACCTTTCAGAATGAGCCAGTGAGGTGATCTACGTCGTCATTCGTTACCTCCTTCCAGTATTCTACAGGTTTTTTGATGCTCTACAATGGAAATATCCTCGTCTGTACTCGTCTAGTCATACCTTAGCTCGATGGACGGCTTTCAAAACCTGACGAAAAACCATTTTCAAAATAAAAGTATACAGAACTTGCGTATGACCTCATAGCACAATGTTTGGAAGAAGCCGTAACCACAGAATTGATAGGTGATTTCTTGCTATTTTTTGCTATCAAAATAGGATCTGAGTTATTTATCAGCTGGCCTAATTTTCATCGACTCGATCTCCCACTTCTTAATGTAGTTCAACCTGAACCATGGCTTACCCATGATCAGAGCAAAATATTCCGTAGTGCAGAGAAATGTCTCTCGAGTAGTATACGATGGATCTAAAATTAGATTTTTACAAAAAAAAAGTTTCGAAAAAACAACATTACCTATATATATACCAATCTAATGGATTCCTCGCTAGATAAATAGATTTATCTTATCCAGTACTTGATTGTATTTATAGTAAGCTAATTATATTGAAAGGGTGAAGCATAAATTCGTTATTGGAAGGCGAAGATTGGGAAAAAGTTCGCGAGATTGTTAATAAAAGGGTGGCATGAAAAGGTAAGCCGTGGCCTCGATTTTGCATTCATAGTGCGATGGATACATTTATTTTTCAAAGAGATCGAATTGAGATTGGCCTTTATAAAATTTAGATACAGAACAATCCTATGGAAGCTCCAACTTATTACCCATTGCAGCTCCATAACCCTATACTTGAAAACGAATTCCTCCCAACGCTCAGCGCGAGTTGCAACTTTTCATTCGGTAGCATCATGGCCCAAGCTTGAAACTGATTCAGCGTCTGAGAAGTCGGGAGCTGAATGAACACACTGACAACAGTTATATCACAGGAAAAGCCTAAACATTCCTGGGTAATGAGCTATCAGGATGGGAGGGGCTCAACTAAATAAATTAGAGATATATAGAGTTTTTTGGGAAGTCCAACCACACTTCTTGCAGAGTAAATTTTTGTGTTTATAAATGTTTGCCTCAAAACACTTTATAAAACAGAATTCTAGGGCAAGCCGCCATCATTCCGTTCATGTAGCTCCGGTTATTTGCAGCTCACTGAGATGAATCCATCAAAGTTAAAGTGTTCATCCGAAAATTCAGTAGAAACAGGGCTATAAAAATACTTCTATAAAGGATATCAATATTGTTCTGACTCAATAACTTCTTAACTACTGTTATTTCGTCGCACTACTCGACGTTAGGTCTCTAAAGGTTGGCGGAAAATCTGTAGCCGACTAGTCGAATAGTTTTGCCAACGACGCTATTGCTGTGGAAGTCTGAACGACATCGGACCATCGTCTCCTCGTCGTTAGACTCTGTTTTTTCAGCGCGTGTAGAAGGAGCTGCGAAGTCCAGTAAACGGAATCTTAAGACCAAGAAGACTGGAATCACGTAGCTTCTCTTGCGAGTTTCTAGAAAGATTCCGTTATAACAACATTGATGAAGGATATAATTGGCTCGTCGAACATCTTCGCGGTAGTGCTAGGAAAGCAGAAAGCCTACATTCAGCCGTAGGACGTCTCTTTTTGAAGATTCTCGAGCTAGTGCGGTAGTGTCGAATAGCGCCAGCTGTTGTATTGCGCAGCTACGAAGTTCTCATTTTTCTTGTTGAAGCTGCCAACTCTAGATTTCTCAAAGCGACTGTGAACGGTTACTGTACTCGTCGCCTATTATATCTGCTATTAGTTGACCGTAGCCTACATAAATGTACTAATGTACGGTTGAAGAGCTCAATGCTAGTCAATGCTCCAGCACAGCCACCGGATTGAATGGCGGTCCCTCTGTCGAAATCGGGACTGGTGGTTGGGATCCGTTAACCGTAGTAAACAAGAGCCATCAGAGCAGAAGTCACGAAAATTCCTTCAATTCCGACAAAATAGTACAGTTGAAATGAGAGGACCACTAATGTCTGACAAAGAGGGAGGTATACTCAGAAATCAAGGGAAATGCAGAATTGCAAAAACTGCTGCAGGATGATAAAATAACGACTCCAAAGGTACGGTCCACTAAGAGCCCTAGGCGAGGTTTTACAGTAGCCCTCCCAGCTTCTTACCGTAAAACCTCGCCCAGAGCTCTTAGTGGAGTACCTTTGAAATCGTTATTTTATCATTCTGCAGCAGCTATTGCAAGAAAGCTGAGAGGGCTAATCCGACAACCTCTACTCTTACACCGATCTTAATCCCTTTCGTCCAGGTAAAACTGCATCTTATTGGCTACAGTAACCCACTCTGACCATTACTTGATAATTTGGGATACCAAAATGTATGTATTAGGTTGATGCATAATTATTGCGGATTTTTTCGCGGCTTTTTTTCTCCCGATAGAATTTGAATATTGGATTCAGGTTTTTTCTAGAAACGATCTACTTGATTTCCTCTACAAAAATGTGCCTAGAAACCATCCGCATATTCGCGCAATTATGCTCTACTTTTTCGAGAAATGTTGGAAGGTGGCACAGTCATTTCGCTATCCCAGCAACTTTTCGGCGATGGAACAACCAGCCAAAGCCAACCAAGAAATGGGATCTGCCCCCAAATCTGCCATATTTACCAGCTAAAAATTCTATGGATTATCTGGTCAACCGTTCGCTGAAAAAATGGCTAGGGAACAGAACTTACGTCGATTTGAATGATTTGATTGCAGATGTGAAGGCGTGGATGGCCCCCAATGATCAAAAGTTCTTCGCTTTTGGAATCCGACTATCTGGCCAGTGGGAAGCAAAGCTTGACGGAAATGGTGGATAAGTTCCGAATTAATTTTTTGAACATGTTTTATAAGATTTTGTTGAAACCTGATGCCAAGATGGTAAACAAGTTGTTTACCATCTTGGCATTAGGTTTTAACAAAATCTTATAAAATTAATGCGAAACTATGCCAAGATTTATCGAGAGTCGAACATGGATGCTTATTTGAACATGTTTTTTTTCAGTGTTTTTGTCGTTTCATTAAATAAAACTTGTTTAAAAAAAAGTTACTGGGATCGCGGAATGAGTGTGCCACCTTCCAACATTTCTCGAAAAAGTAGAGCATAATTGCGCGAATATGCGGATGATTTTTTAGGTATATTTTTATAGAGGAAATAAACTAGATCATTTCTAGAAAAAACCCGAATCCAATATTCAAATTCTATCGGGAGAAAAAAAGCCGCGAAAAAATCCGCAATAATTATGCATCAACCTAATAGGTAGCTCAATGATCAAAACGTATGGAAGTCTGCATTGAAGCTACCAGAACGAAACTGACATGGGCAACTGACGTCAAACAAAGTGGTCAGCAATTGTGAAAGAATACCGATTATTTTAATTTATCTTGAACTGTTTTGTTCATCTTGTTGATCGTCTTTTCAATACCATTTTGAACTGATAACTCCAGCTATTTCGGCAAGGAAGGGGTTCTTCCAAGCACATTGTCACGTAAGAAAGATAAAAGCATTAGTGAATGAATTTCGTCTAATTATGGCATTTACAGTACTCATCCTAACTACTGGTAATTAACAGCAGCCCAGGACGAATAGGACGTTCAGCCGTTTCGAAACGGATTCTACAAAACAATTCCTGGAAGACTTGAGAGAAGAGGGGAGACGGGCGTTAGGAACGATTTTGGGTAATCGATTTGCCGCACGCGGCTGTCGCCGACCACTCATTCGCCGTTATTACAGCTCTAGCGTTCTTCATACAGCTCAATCGATATGCGATCATTATTTTATGCATAATTCTACTATTGGTACTTTTGTTCTTGTATTTCTTACCTACTGCTGCATCCTGCTACATTCCTTCGCGCGCGACGCCCCTCTCACCGCGACGCGACCATTTCGTTCCTAACGCACCACACCCAGTAAAGAGACTGCAGGACATTCATTGCTGGAAAAAAATCAGCTGTTTGTGGTATATATACACAGAATTTTCGTTTAACTTCAAGTTCCCTATCGAACTGATATGAGCACAGATGATTTGGAGCATGGTCAACGGAAAAGGTAGTATCTCAAAATCTAACGACTCCGAATCATCATGTGCGATTCCTCCATTCACCACCTATTCGTTGAAGAATTTGAATGAAGGAATAGGAGGTTGCACATGCCCCTTGTAATGTGAAGTGTCAATTTTAAATGGGTTGTGAATGCACAGGCAAGGCCGAAAAAAGACGGAAGCTAGCTTTGTTTCTTCAATTATTTATTACGATTTCTGATGTAACGATAGCCAAGATGTTTGTTCGAATTGGAACTCTGTGGGATCGCCTAGTGGAAAGTCTTGAGAGGTTGCTGATCCAAAGGAGAGCACGAGTATCCAAGTCTTATGCCTCCTGGAAGCACTCTGGGAAGGGACAAAATTTAAAGAAATAGCAGTGGGTGTGAGCTTTTAATGCAACAAAGAAGAAAACATTGAAATGGTGTGGACGTAGCAACAGTCCGGAGTCCCTCAATGGCGCTGACTACGCTGTCAACACGATCATGGGTCGAATAATGGCGATTAGGTTTGAGAAAGAGGATTACTACTCAATAATATTTGTGTACGCTTCCTGAGCCAGTTGCTCTGAATGCGAGAAAGACGAGTTCCACTCGAGCCGTAACGATGCCATCAGATCAGTTCCAAAAGAGAACTGTCTGGCCATAATGACGATCCGAAAGGTCACAAGGACAGTGAAAGGGAGGAACTGGGCAGGGTTCACGGGTGAAGAATAAAATCCAGAAAAGAAAAAGGAGAGAGTGTGTTCAATCCGGCTACAGCCCAGCACCTGATAGTCTGTAGCACCTTCTGGAGAAGAAGGAGAGCTCAGAAGGTAACCCCGTCAGCAGTGGAGGGAGACAGGAAGTCACCCATGTATTCGTAAAGAGACTGTCCCTGAAACTCTAGGGGATAGGAATTACTGCTTGACCATGAACTGGCTTCGAAGCGTAGGTTTCTCATAGCAGATATAGCCATCGAGTTCTCTGAAAAAAGGGAGGTTAAGAAGGAGCAGTATCCAATGACGGAAGCTGCTCCAAGCTCAAAAGTAAGATTTCAACTGAAGAATACTGAAAGTTGGTTTCAGATCCCCAAGAAGAAGAAGGTGGTTCCTGAGGAACGAGGAAGCGTTGTTTCAGAACGATGTTCTTTAAAGAGTCGTAAGCAGAAGAAAAGCGCCTAGAAGGGCTTTCAAAAGCGCGAGCTCCGCATGACCTAGCTGCTTAGAGAAGTTGCAAGAGACTCGCTGCTGTAGACGAAAAGGAAACGGTTGTCTTTGTAGGTTTCATATCTTGAAGGCGTACAATGGATGCCGTCTTTCTAGCTAGAAAAGTAATGGGGAATTATCGAGAAAAGCGTATACCCCACTACCTAGCCCTCCTTGATATGACGAAGGCTTTCGGTCGCCTTCCTCATCAAAAAAAAAATGTGCGATAGATTCAAAACGATCATACGTACCCCTCACGGCCTAACAGATGCAGCAGATGTCTCGGTTTGGGTACACCAGGGATCAGCTCTGAGTCCCATCCTCTTCCTGCCTGAAATGGAAGTCGTCACAAAAAACTCATGGATGGACCACTGACAGTATTTCACCAGGCTCCTCAAGCTTGAAGAAAATCTGCATGAATAAGTTTGAGGGAGTCTACTGGTGCCATCTGCGTCTAGCGATGCTATAGGCCGCTTGAAGAAAAAGTGTAGTAAACAGTAGGGAAACCCACGATGTTCTAGGGCAGCACGTGCTAGAATATGTATGGGTGAGAATCATGGAAGAGAAGTTCCTCTCGCGGGAATGAGATGAGCCCACGCTTGGACGCGACTGAACCGAATCAAAAACGAAGACATAAGAACAGCTATGCACAGAGCTCCTGTCCAGCTGGAAATGAGAGAGCACGCCTGGTACGGACACGTACTGAGGAGACCGCAATTATTCGACAAGCATAGCAATGGAATCAGAGGCTCATGGGCGACGACTACGAGGAGCCCTAAAGAAGGGATAGTAGGAATTCGTCAAAGGAGGACGGTTCCGAAACTGAAGCGACGGCAGAGATACCACGGAGAGTGAAGATCGCTGACAAGAGCCGATGGTTTTGGTACAGCAAAGGATTAACGCTAGAGTAAAGAAAAAGAGAAAGATGAAGAAGAAGCTGTAATCGTGCCTACATGAAAAACTTACCCACCTTGAAGAAGAATTGCAAATGTTTCGTCGAAGGAGCTGCCCGCAATGTGAACTTCTGCCTTTTGCTAAGCTTTGGCAAAAAATCATATTGTCTGTAACACCATATGTTGATCCGATTTGCTCTTAAATGTCGTTATCAGTTCCATTTGCCAAAAAACACTAGTTCCGGGTTCCTCAAATGTCAAAGCCCTGGAAGGTGGGGTGATCTGATAGCGAGGAGTTATCAGTTACCATTAGGACAGATCAATTGAATCAACCCAGATCTGTCAAAGATAACGTTTGGGTCACTGGATGTTCTTTGAGTTTTCCGCGGTATGTAAAGACCAAGCTGAAAAATGGAAAATAATGAGATAATATCCTCTCTTGCTAACATTGCCTTTGAGGTGTCACTGCTGGTAGGGTAACTTATGCATCGGATCCGTCCTAACAGCCACAAGGATTTCAAATTCCCGAGGAACTTTGAATAGAGACCTAGGTATATCGATAGGGCTTGGAAAGTTATTAACAAATATGGATATTAAAACAGCAAAATAAATCTACCAAAAAGTTGCAGGCGTTCAAAGTTTGCATGCTTAAAGTCTGCAATTTTTGAACGCTTTAGGTGGGAGTGAGGGTTTGCTCCCCGTTGTCGCTTTCGCTTTTGCAAAACGTGCTTTCATCCGAATAGAAGCTCTTGAACTGTTTTTTCTTACTAGTTCAAGTAAGCGCTTCGTTTCGGCTATCATTTGCGATCACCTATCTACCACCTATCACTACACTTATTAAAAATTTCCTGAGGTGGAGGGGGACACTCGAATCACTTAAAACACATATGCATGAAAAAGTGAATACTGATGAAACAATCCAAGAAATGAGTGAATGCAGCAAGTTGTTCACAAAATGCGAACCGCATATGTACATACTTTCTCCTGCAATCGTAAATAAAACACACGATCGGTTCGAGATCGAAAAATACACGTTTTCTTTTTTCATTTTTCGGGTTGCTTCATCGATGTTGAGTTTTCTCGCGTGTGCGAGGTTATTTTACCTTGGGTGTGGGTATGTGTGTTTCGGTGTGGAGAATAAAGGAGCGTTACAAAAATTGAGTCAAGAAATTTCAAATAAGTGCAGTGATAGGTGATAGATAGGTGATCGCAAGTAATAGCCAAAACAACTTAAACGACTTAAATTAGTAAGAAAAAACGATCAAGGTACATTCATTTGGATAAAAGCACGTTTTGCAAAAGCGGAAACAACAACGGATAGCAAACCCTTATCGCTCACCTTGAGGGAGAGCAACGGCTCTCCACCAAGCTGACCCTTGTGGATATTGCGGGCACCTGCGCTTATCAACTGGCACTATGTTTCCATGCTTCAAGCATGCAAACTTTAAATGCTCACAATTTCTTTGGCATACACAGTGTGCAATTTTGATTTCCATATTTGTTAATGAATCCGCAAGCTTACCGATATATCTAGGTCTCCATTCAAAGTTCAATGGGAATTCGAAACTATTTCCTGTTTCCTAGACTCAGAAGTCACGAAAACTTGTGCATATCGTCATTACGAGGCTCATTGAGAGGAAAAAAGAGGCAATGAAGCCTATCAAGTCCCTAGTTTCACATATACCAAAGTACCACTGATTGATCAAATACGTAGGTTGCCTTTTATATTTTGAGATTCGAGAACCGAAACAAATACTATTTATCGAAAATCGGTTTATTGGCTTTCAAAAATCTCCACATTAAGATCTATATACTTTTGCATGGGCTCGAACCAATTTTCGAAGTACTTTTGCCACTCTGATTGAGGTAACTCTGAAACATGCATCCTGAACTCATCAACGGCTTCTTCAGGTGTCAAAAAACGTTGACCTCTCATTTTAATTTTTACGTACGGGATGAGAAGAAGTCACCCGGGGACTACATGGCTTATGACCTGTCAAATTGTTGTTTTGAGTGCTCAAAAATGGAGTTGTTTGAGCCGATGTGTGGGAGCTCGCATTGTCGTAGTGAAGAGTGGTCCGTCTTCAGCAGTTAGCTTTCCTGATTTTTTGGAAGTCAACTGGCAAACAAATGGTGGTATAACCCTCAGAATTGACTGTTCTGCTTATTCTAGTGGTACGCTTGCGACATGTCCAGTTTTTTCAGAGAAAACAGGAGATCAGTTGCTCGGAAGTGCTTGGTGCGCGGACAGCTTTCGATGGATTTGGCTCATCTTGAAATACCCATACGGTCGACTGCTGTTTCTTTTCGGGCTCATACGCATAAATCCATGATCCATCACCGATCTCGATGTCGTAAACGTGTTTCGAAGCATGGCGATCGAATTTTTCGAGCATTTCTTTTGATTAATCGACAAGAGTCCCTTTTCTGGAGGATTGACAATTTTTTCAAAAACAATTTTTTTACAGTCAAACGTTCATGCAAAATTGAATATATGCTGGTCCCACTAATGCCTAAGGTTGTCCCAATCTCACGATAGGTCACATGACGGTCTTGCAATATCAGTTTGTGCACAGTATCAACGGTTTCCGGAACAACAACTGGTTTTGGACGACCTCCACGAAATTCTTCTTCGAGTGAACTACGACCTCGGGTGAACTCACTGTACCATCGATAAGCACTGGCCCTGGATGCAGCTTTATCACCAAAAATTGAACTAAGTTCATCCGTGCATTGCTGTTGAGTTAGTCCACGTCGAAAGTTGAGGAAAATAATCGCGCGAAAATGCTCACGATGCAACTCCATAACTTGGCCTAAACAAAATCTTATAACCTAGTGTAAACAAAACAAATCGCGCTCAAATTTCGCAACGTAACCTAAAAATAGTCAAACTATACGATAGTGGTGTCAGTTGATAGATTGCTACACTAGTGCTGCCAAATCTCAAAATATAAAAGGCAACCCTCGTAGCAGAGAGTAGACAGTTACTGGTGAAGAGCATACAGTTAAGTTAATCTGAATTGAATGAAGCCGAGGCTGCTTTTGTCGCAAAGGGCTACTCGGCTTCAAAAAGGTCAAAAGCCCATATTTCGCCAGAAGTTGTCTGGTTCTCTTTATTACTACCAAGAATAGCACTAACCAGATTCCAATATATACCAATACCACCAGATACTAATATTTTTAACCGACCATCAGTTCCTGGTACAAGTCAATGATACCTTCTCCTGTCCACGAAAGGCGCCTGGTGGGGTGCCTCAGGGTGGCGTCCTTTCTACTGTCCTCTTCAACATTTTTACATTCAAATTGCCCTGTATCATTATTAAGTGTGGCGCTTCATGCACCGCGTCTGCCGAAGACTTGAAATTATATTGCCCGGTGTGTTTCTTGGACGACTGCTCGCGAGTTCAGAAGTCCATTGATGCTGTTAGCAACTGCTCTAAAAAGGGGCCTACCGCTGTCGAAAGCGAAAACCGGTGTTTCGCATCTTTCGTTGTAAAATGAACAATTCGCATACTGCATAGAAGGAGCACCAATCAAGAAGGTGGAGCAGCAGAGAAATTTGGGCTTTCTCATCACAGATAACCTTCCCTCCGATGCCCATTGCGAGAATGCTGTCACAGTGGTACATAACTTGTTTAGAGTCCTTACTACGGAAAATACGGCGGTCCTATTACGTGCTTTCAAGACTTATGTCAGACCCATTTTTGAATGCCACACACCTGTTTTTAACCCGTATAAAGCTAAATCGATCTCAACTCTCGAGCGAGTTCAGAACTCATTCGCTCGAAAATTAATGATTAGGGAACTCGATGGTATATATGTACGATTTATATACTATGGTAATCCTCCTAGTGAGGGGAGGGATTAAAATTTTCAGCTGCACACTCTTTCGTAGGGAGAAGGAAGTTTGATCTCAGTCTATTTCACAAAATTTTCTATGATCGTTGCGGTCTCAACCCTGCTCAATTTTGTACTGAACGGCCCACGGTTACCAGAGGTGCTCCCACTAATTAAATGGCTTATCCCGCGAGCTGAACAGAACTACGTTTTCAATTCTTCACAGCGAGAGCCGGCAGTGACCATTTCAAACTTGCTAGATCTATAACCTTGCCGTTAATTTTCCGGTCTGTTGGTATCACGGTGCTAATTTGACCATCTTTACATGAGTTAAGCTCATCTAATAAATACATATATATACGACCTACGGGGTCCGACAGCCAGCTGTATGCAATGACGCGCACTCGAACAGCTCGTCCAAATACCCAGGCAGTTTTTTTCGCTAGGTAACATTATGGTCCAACCACAGCTTTTGCTTCTTTTTTGGAGCACGATATTACTCTGAGAACGCCCATTTACGCGTTTTTTCCTCGCTACTTTTGCACTATTCTGGATGAACACCTAACGCTAAATAATTCAAAATTATGATCTGTACCTCCAATCGTTCTTGACCGTTTCCATAACTGGCTGTACTTTCGCCCCGCGTATCTATAACTGCTTTGCCAGCCGACAAGATTGAGCCAAACTTTTTGATCCTTACAGAAGATAGTGAACAGACGTTTTTTGTATTAGGCATTGTGATGGGGTAGGCAATCGAACGTCTCGTGATGTCTTTCTGTCGTCTATTGATAAGCATTTCAAAGCATCTCAGGGTTGTGGCATCTGTCATGCAAAATGGCAGTAATAACGTTTACTTCGATGTCACGATTGGGTGAATTGCCACTGACCCAGTAGCTGGGAGCAAATAGTTACACGGTGCTTTATTCATTTATTTATTTATTCAATGCACACACTAGGGTGCGCTACAGTAACGGACAAACAAAGTGAACCAGTTATAGACTTGTACAGCAAAAAGAAAACAAAAGGAAAACGCCTAATGAGAATCACCATGCTCACAAGTGGACACTCTCCAGGCTTGACACCCTAGAAACCCTGCATGCCTGACAAGGCAAGGAGGTCTACCTTCCTCAATCTCTCTATGAATGCCTGGTATTCGGCGCCCCTTAAGGGCCTACTGGTAACAGCTGAAGCCATTTCGCACTGCGAAAAAAAAGCTAGTGAAATACACTAGCACGATGACTAAGGTTCAGTTCTGGGCATTGCAGAGATAACGAATAGACACGACTTCTGCACGGTCTCATTACTTAGTCCTCACTAGGCCGCAGCTTAAGATCGCCTTTCAGCATTTTTGAGTAAAGTTTTAAGTCGTTAAATACACTTCTTTGCAATAATGTTTCAAGTCTGAAGCGATGCAACCGGTCATCGTAACTGGGTAAGGAGCGTGGGTATGCTGGGTAGGGATAGCATACCCACAGCTTACTGTTGAAATCTGAAAAGAAGCTTTTCATGACTCACTCTATCTGAGGCCTTTGTCAAATCGAAGGAGATAATATCTACACCCCCTCCCTCCGTCTATAGCAAGGTTCCAAGCAAATATGCAGACTGCCATAAGCGAGCCCGTGGATCTAGTCAGATAGCTTAGAGTAAGGTGCTAAAGATACACTTCACGATGCCTTTGGGCTATCTCTTTTTGGACGAGTAATGAAAGTGATGGTCCAGAAACTGAAAAAGTGGCGAAACAAACGCAGAAATCGGTGTATTTGGAGAAATATGAGAAAAAAGTGAAATTATAGAGCTGGCTAGTGTTGCCTACGCGCAATGTGTGGGTACCGGTGCGAATACTGCTAACCTCTACAGCTCTCACAACGCCTGAAAACTCGTCCGCCTTGGGTGTGTACGTCGACTAAGCCGGTCTTGGAGGCCCTATCTCGACTGCTTTTGACCCAAAAGCATCCCTTAGGCTATCCTCAAAGGTTCTTCCAAAAGATAAATCTTAGAAACCGATCTCAACGTGAAATGTGCCTCTAAAGCTTTAAAGTCTTGGGGAGCCAATCAATCCCGTCACGGAGGTGCGCCCACGCATTCGACTTTCTACTGGCGTATTGGATGCGTACATATGTGACCTGTACTGCCATGCGGTGCCAGCCAATGTTCAAGGCAGTGTTTTTATCTCCCAGACGAGTCTGGTAACAATCAACCGAAGCCGTGAGGATGGAAGACTTGTATGGCCTAGGCGGATATCGATCCGGGATTCGAACCCGTGACCATATATGTGTGAAGTACGCTACTTGCCACACCTCCACCCGACTGTGCCTTTATGAAGTCTAATCTGTTCAGCATGGCTTAAACTCCATCACGAAGGCCGGTTGAGAAAGAATATCGCCAAATCAAAATGACCTGTAAACTTAGCACCTCACAATCATTTCAAATGTAGAATACGGTGAACTCATCTTCTGACACAAAACTTGAAGGGAAGAAACTTTTTGGTCAAGAGGGGAGGCCATGCACCGAAAAGTTGCAAGAGTACACTGGCCGATTCTGGAGTTAGAATAGCAATCTATTCGAATTGGCTCGTGGAACCCCTGAACTGGAGAGGAAATGGACGAATAGAGAAACGCGAATAAAGTAATTTACATCAATGACTCAAGTCTGCGTCATCATTAGATGAGAGTGTGTGTCTACCCGGATTAGCTCACTAAAAGCTAAAAGAGGTCCAGAAGAACTCCTCAGAACTAAAATTGAATGAAGTAGCCCAGGTTCGCGTTTTCCTCTTGCCCACAGCATTAGGACCAAAATTCATCATTGTTAGGAAGTCGTGGATTCGTGGTGTGAGCACCGTTCATAACGAAGAGCTCTGTCCCAGGTGGGGATAGTATTCACCGGTGTCTGAATTTTCGTAGCCCAGAAACTCACATCTTTGTCCACTCAAGATAAATATGTGGCGGTTTCTGGGCTACGGTGAATCAATCCAGCCACAGCCGAGTAGCTCAGAAGGAAGAAACACGTAGGCGAATGTTTTGAATAATGGGAAAACCTCAAGGTTGTCATTGAGGACCTTGTAGAGGTCACCTAGAAAGACATGTCTAGAGGATACACCGGCTTGCTAGCACCCTAACAGCAGTCAAATTACTTAGAGGGTGAGGCTGACACGACAAGTGCTGCCAGACTGGGTGAAAGCATTTCTCTAATAAGTGTAGTGACAGCAAAGAACAGTTACCAGATCATGACTGCTTCTCGGGTGACTCTTATGAATGGTTGTACTGATAAGATTACCATTGAACAAAGTGGCCTCGATGAAACATCACAGTACCCTTCCTATTTAATGCAAGCGAACAGTAATCCATTGAAAGTTTTGAAGCGATATCACAAATAATCTCTGAGAAGTCGAGCAAAAATAAGACTGTAGGACAACCCTTCCTGGAATACGTTTGGCCGTTTGGCGTTGAATAATCCCGTTCAAAGGATGCACCCTGCATTCGAATTTCATTCAGAATCGTAGTGGCATAGTGAATGTGTGTGTGTGACCTATGAACAGTAGGAAAGAATAAGTCAGTGGGTTCAAGTAATGGCGGTTTCGACCCAAATCTCTTTCGGGAAACTCGACTTATAGTAATGCTATGTAGTAGTAAGATTCTTCTGGAGCCGTCCGGAGTTTTGGATCGAGAATCTGTAAGTTGCAGCAGTTGAGCTGACTAAATGCAGTTCGCATTTTTTGTCTTTGATTGATACATTCCTATATGTCCGTGCATGCCTTCCTCTGATGCTTGAAAAACGAAGTGATGCCGGAATGATTCATTTTGATGACTTGCACATCTAGTTCATGACTGATATGGCAGTGTTTACATCTTTTTGAACGAAATTTTATCACCTCAGAGAAGAATCGCAGGAGATTCGACGAAAGAGTTATCTACGATGGACAACTCTGCTTTTTGCCATCTTTTATCAAAAGTCACAGTTACTGTAATGGAATCAACCGATTCGACCGGTTCGCTAATTCTCTTATCAGCTCCACCTGTCAATGAACATTGCCAAGCATCCGGATCTCTCCTACGTCCTACAGTTCTAGACAGTTCTCGTGAACAAAAAGTGAAGAGTTATCAGTTACTATGAAGGGAAATCAAGTGAGTCGACCCGGATCTGCACCCGATAACGTTTAGGTTACCTGACTAATCTTTTTGTAATCTTCTCCGGTATATAAATTTCTCATCAAGGGCAGTGTGGCAACATTTACCCCATTACTTGCCTTGGACTGGTAGCTCCACTGGAGGAAGGCCAAGAGTGGGACACAACCCTTCTTCCCAACCACCTCTTACATCTTTATGCAGTGAAAGTTACTTTTCCTACTTACACCGCCCAGAAGCTCCTTCCAATTCCCAAACAACATTCAGCGTCTCAATAGCCACGACTTGTAACTTTTTTACTACTGTAGGAATAAAAAGGGGACGTCTTCCTCCGACGTAGCCGTTCCACCCCTCTCCTATAGATGGAAAAGTAAAAGTGGTCTGTCCCAGGGATCCGATTACCCTGTCGTAGTCTCAGACGTGCAGGCTTTGACGACTCTTGCGGAGCCGACAAACTGCAGCATATGTGAAGAAACTTTCCATTTAACCGTACCGTGCGCTCTTGGCGTACTGTAAAGCTTCCTCTGTCACTTCACTTTTCGATTCTGCATGAAGCAGTACCAATGGCACAACAGGCTTTAGCAATTGTGGGCTGGTTTTGTGGGGTGCTGCCGGCTGAACGTTTTCCTAGAAACTGCTATCAGACTTGCCATTTGGATTCCGACAATGAATACCAATTTTCCTTTTTCTCACTTCGAGCTTGCTTCTTCTCCATACAGTCACTTTCCGCAATGCATTTCGTTCAGAATCTTCCAGTTCTTGGAACATGAGGAGCATTACGAAGGGCAGAATATCATACCACACCTTACTATTGACTTCAGCAAGGAGCTTCCTCAAGATCTCTGACACTCTTATTATCAGCTTCCATTTGAATTCGCTGTATTAGATGAAGAGAAATAAGTAACCTCACACGCGACCGTGCCTGTCGTTACTAGAGAGTTCGAATTCTCTGACCTCACAATGCAGATTTCCATTTCAGATGTTCAAGGAAGCGCTTGTTGCTGTCTGTGTTGCTTTCGCTGCGGCGATCCGTAAGTACTACTATTATTGATAATCCCATAAAAATTAGACGAACTATCGCAAGATGTTCATACCTAAACCTAAGAATTTTGTGTGATGAGAAAAAGGTTGAGCGCGGATGGGAAACGATCAGAACCTTAGCATAGCCTCTGGAGAACTAGACTATTTCCAAATTCCTAGACAGCTAGCTTCATAGATTGACCATGCAAAAAAACATTGTTACTTTCCCTATGGTAAAGTAAGGCACATAAATTTTGTTATTTTTGCAGCCTGTGAATCAGATACGGTAGACGGTATCTGGTCCTTCACTCTCGACACCTCTGTCGTCAGCTATGCTCTTGGAGGAGAAGAACTGAATCCCAAATACAATTGCTTCGATTACTCAAAGGATGGTAACGCTCTGCAGAAGTTCAGGGTAAGGCTCGGCTTTTTAATGGCTGTTGAAATTGTGTAAACAACATACTTTGTTGTTTACTACACTGGTCAAATATCAGTAAATAACATATTCGATGAGTAGCCTAACACGGTTGTGAACAGTTACCTTCAGGTGGACCTCAAGCATCCCTTGATTTTCAACATCACAGATGCGAAGCACCGTACAAACCAACTCGCCAATTTGAAGGCAACTGCAGGTTAGCTCATCAAAAAAAATTTTTGGATCAACCATCTAACGAGTCTATTTATTGAACACATTACTACCAAAGTGGGAGATTGGCCTGATGCTTGGGTATTGGCTACCATCATGGTCTATGTAGTTCCCAGTGTTTCGGAAATGGGAGAAATGCTACCGAGCACATATTGCTATTACTATTACTGCGCGCTGTCTTCGACTATGCCATCGTAAACTTCAAAAGGTATTTCTAATGTGTTTAAAACAGGATCGATGCCCGCTTAGGCCAATCAACCTTCCATCCCTCCGGGGTCGGTTACCTGTTACCACACTTGACAGGAAGGACGAAAACACTGGTTTGTAGATCGGTTGGCCACCCCTAATCGTTGTATAGGCCACATAAGCATTCAGTACGGCATGACGGTTTTGAATGGAAGTCGAATGCATGGGCGCATCTTTCAGACGTGATTGATCCCCAGACTTCATCCTTTCTCCTTATCCTTCGTTCGCATTTTCAGAAAACGTTGACAAACGCAACGCCAATACTTGTATCGATGCACAACTTAGAGGAGAAATCGAGGTTGCTGTCAAGGATGCTGCGGATTCCTGCGAGGTGAGTACTCAAACAAGTCCGCAAGCGCTTCAGAATATACAGGGATTCGAAAGGGAATTGAGGGGCTTTCCAGTGTTAGGAAAATCATCAAATTAGCCCTATCGATAAGACTGAATTTGCCTACTGTATATCAGCTTTGTCACTGTAGGCTGAAGACACATGTTTCGCAGTGAAATGATCATTCCTCAGGTTTACCTCATTCAGGGAATCGTCAAGGCTCTGGTCAGCAAGCTGAACCGCCCTGGATGGGCCATGAACTGCGTAAACCGATCACCCAAGGGCTACTCTGTTGGCTTCTTCTTCGATGTACGTAATGCACAATTCTTGCCACTTTCGACTTTGTTATTCTAACGCTGCCAGTAACCCAAGTCCATACCTTCAATCTTCAAAGTTCCTACTTCTCTCGTAACACTTTCGTGACCCCCTTCCATGGCTAAGGGTTGGACTTACCTTACCACTCTACAACTTACCTTTATATGGCCTTACACATCCCAGAGACTGGAAAATAGTGCAGTGCTGTGTTGAAGACACTGATATCTTGGGGTCCGTTCAAGTAAATACTATGTTTTGTATCGGATAAATTAGGGCTGTATCGAGCAAAGGTGAGTATGCCGGTTTTGTACGGAATTTCCCACTCTCCCTACAAGATGGAAACCATTGTAGAAAGAGCTATTGCTATCGTTATCATTGAAGTCCTTTCTGAAGAAGTAGTGTATGTCCTTCTAATATCCTTTTGGCTTCGGATACTGCGAAAAAAGAACCGTCTTGTTTCAGGATGAGCACTTCTGCCGCTACGATGTCGTAAAGGGTGACAAAGTCTATTCCCTCGATATTGTGAAGCTTGACAAATCCGAGCCAGTGCCAGAGGAGTGAAAACTCTGTCAATAAAGCAGTTTTAAATTATTTGGTCTTAAATTTGAAGCAGAAATAGTAATCAGAAATGTGATAAAACTGAAGGGCACTGAATGATGCTCGATCTCAGTCCTATGCCACCCCAACGAGGAACGTCTGTCGAGGTCAGCCATATTTGTCCAATTATTACGAGATCCGCTATCCTGCATGGCCGGTAGCCACGACGCTTGACTCACTACACTTGTCCACTAGTCTCCCTCGGCCTTCAAAATGCAGTCAACAATTTCTCGGAATCTCATTACGCATTTTTGAGTTTTTACGTCCATCCACTATGGTGGTCGTCTCGCTCTTGGTGACCTTGCTGGCTCTATCTTGCCTATATTGTGCAGATTTATTTGGCTGGACCTTCGACGTAGCCACCTTCGGCTTTATAAACTCCCTAAACTAGCTACCTAGACTAGTCTCATGAATTGCACTGTGTAACTCAACTTAGATGTACGGTAGACCTGTAGACCATCTTTCAGGCTGCTTTTTGAGCAGCACGCGAGCTCCGGCTTACCCTTACTTCGAATGAACTCAATGTCTTTGGAATTTGCGCTGTTGACCGCGGGTACAGATAGTTCTTTGAAAAGTAACATGGCGTCATGCAAACAGATCTGAACTAACTGCTGCCTGTAGTGGGGAAGATATTGACCAGGCGGACCATGTCGTCAAGACTGTACTTTCTTGAAGCCTGAAGTGATGGAGTTCAAGATGAAAGGAAGATGGAAAGGCGCCTCCTCCGATTCTTCCATTTGAGTTTGTATGGGCTATATTGGAGAGTTCGCCCTATCGAATTATACTTACACGCCTGGGTGCTCCTTCCTCGTCTTCCTGACTGCCCGATGAGACCGAAAGGAGACCGGAATCGCCTCCCTCGCCACATATGCTTTTTAGGCTCAGCAATGTTTTTGGAAAGGAGCTGGTGTGGTGGCAAGTGATCACCATAAGACGCATGATGTTAAGGTCGAGTCTCGGGTTGATACTTGCCCAGGCTACCCGAACCATGAATTCCCCTAGTCGGTCCCAGGCTTTGGTGAGACAAACCGGCAGAGAAAATGTAATAAAAACAATTCCAACGAGTTCACAGTTTTCGCTAATTTCAACGTCTTGCGAAGTCGTGGTTCGTGAGACAGAATAATCCATTTAACTCTTACTCCTGATTACCCACAGAGTTCAGCTAGGAGGGAATGTTTGAGGTCAGCCATTGAGGGATTAAGGAGAGGTTAGAATTATTTTTACGCTATATAGTGCGTTTCAGTGGTATACGTCCACCCATCATTTTGACAAAAACTTTTCCAAAAGAATTGACCCATTTTAGCAAGCCCATTATCAGATTAGTGAGTTAAGAAAGCAGTGAACGACATTTTTTAAGACAGACAAGTCAACAAGGAAATTTTTTAGAATCATTTCCTTGAATTTCGGCCTTTTCACAATATACGTCCACCCCTTATATGTATATGACTCTAGAAAAGTTGTTCCGTTTTAACCGGGTTATATGTTCGTACCAAAAATGGAGGCTACATGTCCTCTCGCGATACCGCGTGGTCTCCGTCTTTCTGCGGATGAAAAGAGCCATGTTTGAAATCTCCACGATGCCGGACTAAGCAATCTACGTACTGCCAGGCAAATCGGCAGGACTCACTGCGTGGTTTGCTCCTAGATCAGAGATTTTGAAGCCTACAGCAGCAGAGATGCCCTGGGACGTCAACGCAACCGTTTACAGTGCAATCAAACGCAGGAGCAGTTTTGTGGAAGAATTACGGAGAAGGCATCACGCCTAACCAACTCACACAAGATGGCTCGCCTCGATTTTGCCTGAAAGAATGCGACCACGGAATGGAAGTAGGTGTTGTCATGAAGGTAGGCGTAGCTCGTGCACTGTAGAACAATTTGAATTATTCGGATAATCGTCCCTGATGAGAAGAAGTTCAACCTGGACAGACCCGATGGAGCAAGATGTTAGTGGTGTGATCTGAGAAGAACCCGATGCAATTTAGCAGGTGCAACTTCCAAGACGGTTCACTGATAGTCTGGGGAGCCTATGCTGTGATGGAAAGCTGCAGCTAGCTTTTGTATCCTGTCGAATGTACTCGGAAGAGCACCAGCAAGCTTTGAAGCCCAAGTCATTACCGCTTCTAAGCCGCAGGCGACGAAAGAGGCTGGTCTTCTAGCAGGACAATGCAAGTGTAAATGCTGGTAAGTCAACATCCGCACGGTTGCAGCAACAAAAAGTTGATGTTATGGAATGCCCTGCGTGCCGTCCTGATCTGAACCCAATGGAAAACTTTTAGGGAAAAATTGTGTGACGGGTGCACGCCAACAGCACACAGTTTTCATTGTCGACGAGCTACGAAGTGCGGTCATGGAGGCGTGGAGAAACATCGACCCTTCACTCCTGAGGAACTTAACAATGAGTATGGCGCATCAACTCATGAGGCTGTCATTCGAATAGGGTGCACCAGTTGTTCATTGATATTCATGAAATACATTGTTGAGTTTCTATAAACAAATTAGCCCACCCTCCTGACCATGCCAATCGGCCAACCGACTGGCCATCCAGCTGATATACGCTCGATCAAGGACGCCTCTATTTTGGACGCCGAATTGCGAACCTACTTGTATTCTGTCTATTTTCATCGATTAGCATCGTACGATACGATCAGCATGGTCAGAAGGTCGAATCACCCGGACGAGTTGGTCACAAACCTCGTCGAAGGGCAGCGCGATGGGAGGCGTCCACTAAACCGGCTACATGCGACGCTGCTGCCGTCGCACGCGGTACGTTTGTCTGCAATTCTTGACGGACGTCACGTTTATCAGTGGGGTGTACGATTTGCGCTTGAGCCGCAGCAGCCAGCTCAAAGAGAAGATGATACGTAATCATGCGGAACATTCGCTCCTCTGACAATTGTTGATACTGTAATGTCATCCAGAAATTTGCGGCTGCGCCACGCGCGAAGTGGGCGGGGTGACCTATCAGGTTGATGCATGAGTTTTGTCCACCATTTTTGACTCTTCTAAATCTCAATTTCATAGATGTTGGTAATTCTTCACGCGTGCGTGAAGTGCGCACGACATTCTTCCATCACACCGGCTATCACTCGCCCACCCTGCATAAGGGGTGTGTGTCAAGTCGTGCGTCCGAGGGTGCGCGCGGCAAATTGCGCGGCGAAGTTCGTGGCGAATTTGGACGACTCCGGCGCCTACCATTGGGGCCCAAATCTGACGTAGGGTAGATTAGTAAGGTGACCTGAACCTAACATTCTACTGTACTTTAAAATTGGGCCCAAATAATAGGCGCTAAAGTCGTCAGAATAGGTACGAATTTTGCCGCGCAGTTTGCCGCGCGCACCCTCGGACGCACGACTTGACCGTCCCCCCTGCATGAGCAGGTCACCATACCGTTCGAAAGTTCGTAGTTCAACACAGAGGCTAAAGTCAGAGGAGCACTCGAAGACTTCCTCAATTCCCAGCCCGTTCGTTCGCCCCGAGAGGACGGAATCGACAAGCTACCTGAGCGTTGGTGATGAGCAGTGAATGGTGGCAGTGCATCCTCTAATCTTCAGCCTATTTCAGTATTGAGATATTTACAAAAAAAGTCGAGGAAAAGAGATTATGCATCAACCTAATAGTTTCGACAGACGTCCTCCGTCATTCACCTGTATCACCTGTATCACCTGTATCCGACTTGTCCTCGCGAACTTCTCCATTCACGCAAGTCGACTTTGAGCCATCCATTCCGGTCCTGCGCACGTCGTTTCCATTATTGGCCGAGCATATTCACCATAGGATCGGCCCATCTCAATTTAGGCCTTCCCGGCGCTCGCTTGTGATCCAGTGGGACCCAATTCGTTAGCCGGAAGGTCCATCGGTTGTCTTTCAATCGTGCCACATGACCGGCCCATTCTCGTTTACGTTTATACATTTCCTGGACAACATCAACAAGGCCACTTCGTCTTCGTAATTCTGTGTTTGTGATATGTTCACGAAGTGACACCTTGCAAATTCTGCGTTCCATAGATCTTTGCATTACAGCGAATTTCTCTTCGTCTGCCTTCGTAGACGACCAGCATTCTGCGCCATACAAAACCGCGGGTATCACAGTTGAGTGGAAAAGGGAAGCTTTCAGTTTCATCGGGAGGTCTTCGTCTAGTAGTAGCGTTGAAATTTTGTTGAAGCTAGACCAAGCTGCCCTCCTGCGCCTGCTGTACTCTCCACTGCTACCTTCTGTGAAACTGAGCTGGTGTCCGAGATACTTAAAGCTTTTCACTTCTTCGATGGTTTCGTCGTTTATTTTGATTGTCGCTGTAGGACTGAATTGGTTGTGCATCCACTTCGTTTTGGACAAGTTCACTTCAAGTCCGATTTCACTCGATTTCGTCTGTAGTTGCACAAGTTTCGCCTGGAGCTCTGATGCATCATGTGCAAAAACGACGCAGTCGTCTGCAAAGAGTAGATAGGTTAAGTTTTCTCCGTCGATCTCAATACCTCCGGTCCAGTCAAGATCAGTGAACAGGGCTTCCAAAGTTAATGCAAACAATTTCGGAGAAATCGTGTCGCCTTGTCGAACGCCCTTGCATATTTTTATTTGACATGGATCGTTGAAGAGCTTGATTTCGGTAGTACAGCCTTTGTTCAGCTCTTCGAGAAGGTCGACATAGCACGAATTGACCCCGTATCTGCTCATCGCATTTAGCATCGCGTTTGTTACGACAGAGTCGAATGCTTTCCTGTAGTCGACAAACGCGATGCATAGTGGAATCCGATACTCTCCACATTTCTCGGTAAGCTGACGTACGACGTGGAGATGGTCAAGTGTGGAGTACCCACTTCGAAATCCCGCTTGCTCTCGGCTCATGGCCATGTCCAGGTCTCCAACTATGCGATTCAGAATTATTCTGGTAAAGGCCTTATAGACTTGGGACAGCAATGTGATGGGTCTGTAGTTGTCCAAACTGACGGAGGTCTGTAGTTGGACAACTACAGACCTCCGTCATTACACACTGAAAAGCCCTTGTACAGATGGCCAGCAAATTCGGCAGGAGCTACTGTAGTGCCTTCCCAATGTTCCTGGAACCTACGGGAGAGGTGGCAAAGTGGCAGCTCAAACAGGACACCATGTCTAGAGGACATTCGCAATCGAAGCATCTGAGTTTGCTCTAGGAAGCTTTCCACGCTCCAAAAGCAGGCGGTCTTATGAAGTAAGCTGCACCTACCACGCTGCGGGGTAAGTTATGTATTTTATAAAATGGCCAAAATTTGAGGCGTCGATGAGCCACCGAGTCAGGTGTGATACTGTTTTCTGTTAGTGTATAGTGCAAATTCAAGCTAGTGCATCAGGCAAGGCTCTAAGTCAAATGGAGGGTGGGCTTATAGAGGGGAAACATTCTGTACAAATTTACAAAAAAGCCCAAATTTACATCCCTATTCACCTCCGAGTTACTCTTCGCTTTACTAACCTTAAAATCATCCCTAACGCTCTGATACATTTGAAGTGTTTAAAATAATTGCAAAACAGGACAACTAACACTCATTCCCCTAATGGTCTTACTGATCTTGCGAGAAAATTTTTGGAGGTTATGCAATAGAAAAGGTATCCAGACTGCCGGAACATCCTGAGATCACATAGAATTGAACTACGTAGTGCAACAACCAACTGAGGTTCTCTTCTCTGGTTGGAGCAGTTAGGGGCAGAACTTCTTGCTGGAGGATACTCGTATGATGCCAGATTCTCTTGGGCTACCAAAAAAGGCTCGAAGGTCAGCTCAAAGGACACATTTGCAGAAAATGGACGAGCTGGCTATTTTTCAAACGGCATTGTGATAGCATGTTGATAAGACGACCATTGAACAAAGTGGCCCCGGTGAAGAATCAAATCCCTTTCCTGATTATTGTAGAGGAATGTTAATCTGCGCATCATTTTATAGCCGAATTTACACGTAGTCCCGAAATGTTAAAAATGAGCTTGCCGGGAACCCTGTCCAAGACACGCGTGGCAGTGCGCATAGAATTGCAACTTCGTGTAACTAAATTGCTCATAAGTCTCAAGGATCTGAAGATCGGAAGACACCGACTGTGGGGAAGATGGCATGTAAATTTGTTTGGTAAGTGTTCATCATAAACCTAAACATATCTCATCAACAAATCTTTATTCTACAAAATAGAGATCTATAGAAAGGGTAGAAAAAGGCGGTTTGGAAGAATAAGGTAGGCAGACAATATGCCGAGGGCGGAGTGGTGCAACAGCAAGTGGGGCACCACCACATTTGCATGGTCACCTGTTCGAATCCCGGATCGGTAGCCGCCTGGGGAAACAAAGTCTTCCTTTCCTCTGAGGTCAGTTAATTAGTACCAGGCTCTTCTGGAGGATAAAAGCTTTGACTTGTACATCTGCTAACCACCGCAAGTCGATGAAAATTCCTTTCTGAAAGATGTAAACATTGCCATATCACTCGTAAACTAGATAAGTAAGTCACCATAATGAGCCACTTCTGCATTGCTTCATTTTTCATTTGTACAGACGGAATTCGACAACTACGACCGATCTGATAGGAAGTCGAATGTGTGGCACATCTCTCGGATGGAACTAACCCACGCTCGAAGACTACAAGACCTATCCACATACTTGAAAAATGAAGCAATACAGAAGTGGCTCATTATGGTGACTTACATATCTAATTCATGAGTGATATGGCAATGTTTACATCTTTCAGAAAGGAATTTTCATCGCCTTAGAGAAGAATCTTAGAAATTCGTCGAAAGAGCTATCTGCAAGGGTTGCTCTGCTTTTCGCCCCCATTTATCAAAAAATCTGTCACTGTAATGCCATCAACCGATCCGATTGGTTCGCTGATTCTCTTATCGCCTCCACCTGTCACTGAACATTGCTAAGCATCCGGACCTCTCCTGTGTCGAAGTTCTTAACAGGTCGTAAAGTCAGATCAAGAAGAGTTATCAGTTACTACGAGTGACTAGATCGAGTGAGTCGACCCGGATTTGCACTCGATAACGTTCAGGTCACCTGACTAATCCTCCTGTATTTCTCTGGTATAAATAATGCTCCTCGAGGGCCGTGTGGCAACATTCACCCTTGCTAACCTTGGTCCAGTAGCTCCACTGAGGGGAGGACAAGGGAGGGACGGAAGTCTCCCTCCCATCCACCCTTCACGGCTTCATAGAACCTCTTGCTTTTTCCTGCCTCCTCCTCCCAAAAACTAAATAATATTTAGTGACCAAAGTCATGACTTGTAACTCTTCTCTTACCGTAGGAACAAGTGGGGGGGGGGGTGCCATTTCAGACGTGGTCGTTCCACCCCGCTCCTATAAATGAGAAACTCCAAGTGGTCGGTCCCAGGACATCGATCATTTCTGTCGTAGTCTCAGACGAGCACTTCTCTCTCCGAGCTCTGATGACTCTTTAAAAACCAGCAAGCGGGAGTGTATACAGAGAATCTTTCAATCTAACCGTACAGTATGAACTCGGCTCACTGTACAGCTTTCTTTGTCACTACACCTGTCGATTCTGCATTAAGTGGTGCCGATGGCACAGCAGAATTTAGCTACTGTAGGCTGATTTCTCTCGGTGCTGCCAGCTGCACGTCTTCTCAGAATCTGCCATTCGAATACCAATTTCCTTTTTTCTCATTGTAAGGTTGCATTTCCTTGGACCCAATCCCTCTCTGCAATGTATTTCAACCAAAATCTCCTAGTTCTTCGAACATGAGGAACAATAAATACAGAGCGTTGAATATGCTTAGTTCATGTCATACCTCACTCCTTACTTCAACAAGTGGAGTTTCATCGAGATCCTTCATACTACTGTTGTCAGCTTCCCTCTGAATTCGCTATTCAGATGAAAAGAAATAAGTAACCTTACCTGCGACAGTGCCTGCCGTTATTAGAGAGTTAAAATTTTCTGATATCACAGTGCAGACTTCCATTTCAGATGTTCAAGAAAGCGCTTATTGCTGTCTGTGTTGCTTTCGCTGCTGCGACCCGTAAGTACTGCTGTTATTGTTGATCACATAAAACCTAATACGAACTATTCCAAGCTATCCACACCTGAAGTTGGGGGATGAGGAAGAACGGGGTGGGCTGCAGATGGGAAACGATGCGGACATCGCCTTTGCCCAAACCCTACCACTGGTCTAGGCTGACCAGTCTGAGTCATTACCGCTGCAACCTCACTGGGAAAGTAGACTATTCTGAGAATTCTTGAACAGCTAAATTCAGTGATTGGCCATGCAAAAATACTTCGTTACTTCCTCTATGGTTAAGTGAGGTACTTCAATTTTGTTATCTTTGCAGCCTGTGAATCAGATACGGTA
Source organism: Haemonchus contortus (assembly GCA_000469685.2). Taxonomy (NCBI): domain Eukaryota; kingdom Metazoa; phylum Nematoda; class Chromadorea; order Rhabditida; family Trichostrongylidae; genus Haemonchus; species Haemonchus contortus. Next base: position 7,383,888 of record LS997566.1, on the reverse strand, counting down.
GACGGTATCTGGTCTTTCACTCTCGACACCTCTGTCGTCAGCTACGCTCTTGGAGGAGAAGAGCTGAATCCCAAATACAATTGCTTCGATTACTCAAAGGATGGCAACGCTCTGCAGAAGTTCAGGGTAAGGCTCGGCTTTTGAATGGCTGTTAAAATTATGTAAACAACATACTTTGTTGTTTACTACACTGGCCAAATATCAGTAAATAACATATTCGATGAGTAGCCTAACACGGTTGTGAACAGTTACCTTCAGGTGGACCTCAAGCATCCCTTGATTTTCAACATCACAGATGCGAAGCACCGTACAAGCCAACTCGCCAATTTGAAGGCAACCGCAGGTTAGCTCGCTAAAAAAGATTATGAACCAACAATCACACATTTCTGTTCACTGGGAAAATTACTACCAAAGCGGCAGGTTAGTTTGATGCTTGGGTAGTGGCTACCATCATGATCTAGTCCCCACTGTTCCGGTACAGGGTGAAGTGCTACCGAGCACATCTTGCTTGCAATGTGTTTTCAAACAGGTTCGATATCCTTCTAGGCCAAACAAGCCTTCCATCCCTGGCTACTTATTACCAAACTTGACGGGGAGGACAAAAGCACTGTTTTTTAGATTGGTTGGCCACCGCAGTTCGTTGTATAGGCTACATAAGCATTCAATATTCCATGACGATTTCGAAAGGAAGTCGAATGCGTAGCGCATCCATCGGGCGGGATTGATCCCAAGACTTTACCATTCATCCTTATCCTTGATCTCTTTACATTTTCAGAAAACGTTGACAAACGCAACGCCAACACTTGTATCGATGCACAACTTAGAGGAGAAATCGAGGTAGCTGTCAAGGATGCTGCGGATTCCTGCGAGGTGAGTACTCAAACAAGTCCTCGAACGCTTCAGGAGATGCACCCCTTTCCGGCGAGGAATTAAGGGCTGGGAGCATATATGTTTGCAATGAAATGACCATTCTTTAAGTCTAGCGGGCCTTATCCAGGATGAGAATTGTCGTTTCAAATTTGAGATTTCTAACAGTTCGCATGACAAAAGTCTGACCAGCACAAGCGAGCCCAAATACCAGAGCTCCCAGCACCAAACTATGTACCAGTACAGATTCGTCTGCATAACTTCGTTCAGGGAATCGTCAAGGCTCTGGCCGGCAAGCTGAACCGCCCTGGATGGGCTATGAACTGCGTAAACCGATCACCCAAGGGCTACTCCGTCGGCTTCTTCTTCGATGTAAGTAATGCACTTTTCTTGCCACTTTCGACTTTGTTATTCTAACGCTGCCAGTAACCCAAGTCCATACCTCCAATCTTCAAAGGTTCCTACTTCTCTCGTGACTCTTTCGTGACCCCCTTCCATGGCTAAGGGTTGGCCTCACCTTACCACTCCACCACTTGCCACTCATCCCAAAGCTATGACTCGGGGAACATAATACAGTTCTGTGTTGCAGAGTCTGTCAACCCCGAGTCCGTTCAAGTAAATAATACGTTTCAAACCGGACAAATTAGGGCTGCATCGAATGGGATGGGTTGAGTATGCCCGCTTTGTACGGGATTTCCCACTCTCCCTACAAGATGGAAGCCATAGTAGAAAAGAGCTATTGCTATCGTTATCATTGAAGTCCTTCGTGGAGAAGAAGTATATGTCCTTGTGAATATTCTTCTGGCTCCGGATACTACGTAAAAAGAATTACGTCTTGTTTCAGGATGAGCACTTCTGCCGCTACGATGTCGTCAAGGGTGACAAAGTCTACTCCCTCGATATTGTGAAGCTTGACAAATCGGAGCCAGTGCCAGAGGAGTGAAAACTCTGTCAATAAAGCAGTTCAGAACAATTTGGTCTTGAATTTAAAGCAAAAGTAATCGTCAGAAATGGGATAAAACTGAAGCATCCTGAATGCTGTCAGCCAACCCCATTCGTTCCCCCTATCAGCCCTTACACTTACAGGATTACATGAACAATAAAAAAAAATCAACTCTCTACCGATTGGCTAGAATCGCATAGTGACCCCTACTAACATCTTGCCTGGGCCCTGATCTTACTCTCATCTAAAGTTGGTTTTGTGGGGTTCATTCGCCTTGGAAAGAGCTATACAAACTAGTAAATGATCTCGTAGACACAAATGGCAGTTGAGTGCTTAATAGTTCATTAAAACTCACTTCCAATTGAAATCAATTCTTCAGCTTTTTTCTGACCCGCTCTCTGCTAGCAATGTGGATCAGAGAACTTTCAATCAAAGTGTTAGTGGTAGAGGACCGACCGACAAGTACAGGAAACATTGTTGGTACACCCTAACATCTGATAGACTTCATTGAAAGCTGAAGGAATGTAGAGGTAGCGAAACTCTCGTTTTTCCACCCTCAGTGGAAGCCTACTCAGAAGCGTAACTTATAGAAAATGCAAGAAATGGGGCAGCCAATCTAACGAGAGCCCTCAAGGGAGCTGTACGGGCTTGACTTGTGTTCTACCTAATCTATCCCAGTTATTACACAAACCGTCACTCTTCCGGGAACACGATAGTCTTTGCGTGGCTTTGGTTTAGTATCCGTGACATTCAACCCACCCTGCTCCTTCACTAGTCGCCTTCGGTTTTCGTCTGAACAGCCAAAATCACTCGGTCCTTCATAACGTATTTCTGACTTTTCAACGTTGCCACTTTGGTGTTCATCTCGCCGAGGAGAGTATTTGCACTCGCTTCCCTTGCTAATTCCTACCTTTCCCAGTTGTGCAGGCCTATTCGGCTAGCCCTTCGACCGAGCCAATTTTAAATCAAATGTATATGGGGATCATCCCAATTGGACTGCATTTTAGACCTCAGATTAGCTCATACATAATTCTAGGAACTGCACCGTACAACTTAATCTAGATGGTACATTGGTAGAACTGTATACCGTCTTTTAGACTTCTTTCTGAGCACTAGGCGAGCTCTGACCAATTACTTCGATTGAAGCCGATGGTATTTGAAAGTGTGATGCTGTTACCGGAGACAGATGGTTTAACGAAGAGTAAAATAACGTCATGCAAACAGACTCGAACCAACTGCTGCCTGTTGCGGGGAAGACTTTGACCAGCCGGACTATGTTGTCAAGACGGTACTTTCTCAGAGTCTGTGATGGAGTCCGAGACGGAGGAATGTAGAAAATCACCTCCTCCGAATCTTCCATTGCAGGTTGTGTGTTCCTACAGGTTGATATTCCAGAGTTTTCTTCTTCGAAGGGAGTTTAGGAAAAATTGCTACTTTTCATACAAGTACTGCCTGATTACCTAATGAGACCGACATGAGTCCGGAACTGATTTTCCTTGCTAGATCACATCCGCTTGTTTGAGCTCAGCAACGTTTTTTGAAAGAAGCTGATGTGGTGGCAATTGAGCATTACAAAACCTTTGGTGAGAATGTCGAGTCTCGGATTAATACTTGCCCAGGCTAACCAAACTGTCAATTCCTCCAAGCCGCCTAGTTGATACCAGGCTCTGGTGAGACGAACCGGCAGAGAAAATGCCATCAAAGAACATTTCCAACGAGTTCACAGCTCTCACTAATCTCAACATCTCTACGATTGCGGAGTCGTGGGAGAGTATAATCCAGTCCGGCAAAAACGGAATGTCCGAGGTCAGTCATTGACGGGTTAGAGGTTAGAATTATTTTAGTGCTATGTGACGCTGATATATAGAGCTAGAGCCCTTAGGAGGCAACCGGTAAGCGTGAGCCAAAAGACTGAGCTTTTTGACCCAATAATGTATCATTTACGAGGGAGATGTGGTAGTGATCTACCATCAGACGGACGTTTGGCGCAGCCCTTCGTATCGCGCCGCCCATTGGACGTGCTTTCTAAGTTGGACAACTCGTCCAGACGATTCGCCCTGGTGTCCATGCTTATCGGCTAACCCCTTACCCATCTAGCTGATATAAGCTTGATCAATCACGCTACTACTATTAGACGCCGAACTGCGGACCTCCTTGTATTCTGTCTATTTTCATCGATTAGCATTCAGGAAGTCGAATCACTCGGACGAGTTGGCCAGCTCACGAACCGCGTCGGATGGGCGGTGCGATGGGAAAGAGACGCCGGATGTGCTACGTGCGATGCCGCTGCCGTCGCTAGCCGCACGTGTGTCTGTGATTCTTGACGGACGTCGCATTTATCAGTGGAGCACGCGACTTGCGTCTGATCCGCGGCAGCCAGCTTAAAGTGAAGATATCACGGAATAGTGCGAATCCTTCTCTCTTCTGACACTTGAGATATGCGGCTGCGCAGCACGCGAAGGGGTCGGTAGGACTTAAATTCGACGGTCAGCTACTGTAGTGCCTTCCTAAAGGTCCTGAGATCGACGTCAGTGCAACAACCATCTGAAGTTCTGTTTCCTGGTTGGAGCAGTTTAGGACAGAACTTCTTGGTAGAGGATACTCGTATTATGCCGGGGTCTCTTGGGCAACCGAAGAAGGGTCGGAGGTCTGTTCAAAAAACATATTTTTGAAAACGAACGAGCTAACCTTGCTTCTAACAACACTGGGATAGCATGATGATAAGACGACCACTGAACAAAGTGGCCTTGGTGAAACATTGTGTACCTCTCCTGATTATTGTAGAGAAATGGTAATCTACACAAAGTTCTGTGACCAAGTTTACTAGTAGTCTCCGAAAGGTAATAAACGAGTCCATAAAGCAGCCTTCTCTGAAACACGCGTGGCAGTGCGCATAGAATTGTATTTCTCCCAAGTTTAAAAATATGATGATCTGAGGGCACCGACTGTGAGAAAAATAGTATCGCAATTTTTGGCAAGTGCCCATCATAAACCTAAAGTTTGGAAAGGACGGCTTGAAAGACTAAGGTAGTGGGACAACATGCCGAGGGTAGAGTAGTGCAACAGCAAGTGGGTCACTACCACATACGCATGGCCGCCTGTTCGAATTCCGGATCGATAGCCGCCTGGGGAAACAAAGCCTTCCTTTCCTCTGAGGACAGTTAATTAGTACCAGGCTCGTCTGGAGGATAAAAGCTTTGACATGTACATCTGCTAACCACCGCAAGTCATTGTACAGACGGAATTCGATAACTACGACCATTCTGTTAGGAAGTCGAGTGTGAGGCGCATCTCTCGGCTGGAACTGATCAACGCTCGAAGACTTCAAGACCTATCCACATACTTGAAAAATGAAGCAATGCGGAAGTGGCTCATGATGGTGAATTACTTATCTAGTTCATGAGTGATATGGCAATGTTTACATCTTTCGGAAAGAAATTTTTATCACCTCAGAGAAGAATCATAGAAGATTCGGCGAAAGAGTTATCTACAAGAGTTTCTCTGTCTTTCGCCCCCATTTAACAAAAAATCTGTCACTGTAATGCCATCAACCGATCCGATTGGTTCGCTGATTCTCTTATCAGCTGTACCTGTCAATGAACATTGCCAGGCAGCCGGACGTCTCTTATGTCAAAGTTCTTAACAGGTCGTAAAGTCAGATCAAGAAGAGTTATCAGTTACTACGAGTGACTAGATCGAGTGAGCCGACCCGGATTTGCACACGATAACGTTCAGGCCACCTGACTAATCCTCCTGTATTTCTCTGGTATATATAGTGCTCAGGGCAGTGTGGCAACATTCACCCTTGCTAACTTGGCCGGTAGCTCCACTGAGGGGAGGACAAGGGAGGGACGGAAGTCTCCCTCCCATCCACCCTTCAGGGCTTCATAGGACCTCTTGCTTTTTCCTGCCTCCTTCTCAAAAAAACTAAATAGTATTTAGTGATCGGAGTCGTGACTTGTAACTCTTCTCTTACCGTAGGAACAAAGAGGGGGTGCCATTTCAGACGTGGTCGTTCCAACCCGCTCCTATAAATGAGAAACTCCAAGTGGTCGGTCCCAGGACACCGATCATTTCTGTCGTAGTCTCAGACGAACAGTTCTCTCTCCGAGCTTTGATGACTCTTTAAAAACCAGCAAGCGGGAGTATATACAGAGAATCTTTCAATCTAACCGTACAGTATGAACTCGGCTCACTGTACAGCTTTCTCTCACTACACCTGTCGATTCTGCATTAAGTAGTGCCGATGGCACAGCAGAATTTATCAACTGTAGGCTGATTTCTCGCGGTGCTGCCAGCTGCACGACTTCTCAGAATCTGCCATTCGAATACCAATTTTCTTTTTTTCCATTGTAAGCTTGCATTTCCTTGGACCCAATCCCTCTCTGCAATGTATTTCAACCAAAATCTCCTAGTTCTCCGAACACGTTGAGTTTTATCGAGATCTATCATACTATTATTGTCAGCTTCCCTCTGAATTCGCTATTCAGATGAAAAGAAATAAGTAACCTTAACTGCGACAGTGCCTGCCGTTATTAGAGAATTCAAATTTTCTGATATCACAATGCAGCTTTCCATTTCAGATGTTCAAGGAAGCGCTTATTGCTATCTGTGTTGCTTTCGCTGCGGCGACCCGTAAGTACTGCTGTTATTGATGACCACATAAAACTCAATACGAACTATTCCAAGCTATTCATACCTGAAGTTGGGGGATTAGGAAGAACGGGGTGGGCTGCAGATGGGAAACGATGCGGACATCGCCTTTGCCCAAACCCTACCACTGGTCTAGGCTGACCAGTCTGAGTCATTACCGCTGCAACCTCACTGGGAATGTCCACTATTCTGGAAATTCTTGAACAGCTAAATTCAGTGACTGGCCATGCAAAAATACCTCGTTACTTCCTCTATGGTAAAGTGAGGTACTTCAATTTTGTTATCTTTGCAGCCTGTGAATCAGATACGTTAGACGGTATCTGGTCCTTCACTCTCGACACCTCTGTCGTCAGCTACGCTCTTGGAGGAGAAGAGCTGAATCCCAAATACAATTGCTTCGATTACTCAAAGGATGGCAACGCTCTGCAGAAGTTCAGGGTAAGGCTCGGCTTTGGTTCGGTTATGGCTGTTGAGATTATGTAAACAACATACTCTGTTGTTTACCACATTGGCCAAATATGAGTAAATAACATATTCGATGAGTAGCCTAACACGCTTGTGAACAGTTACCTTCAGGTGGACCTCAAGCATCCCTTGATTTTCAATATCACTGATGCAAAGCACCGTACAAGCCAACTCGCCAATTTGAAGGCAACCGCAGGTTAGCTAGCTAAAAAAGTTTGTGAACCAACAATCACACATTTCTGTTCACTGGAAAAATTACTACCAAAGCGACAGATTAGTTTGATGCTTGGGTAGTGGCTACCAACACGATCTCGTGCCCACTTTCGGGAATGGGTGAAATGCTACCGAGCGCATATTGCTATTGCTCATACTGCACGCTCTCTTCGGCTGTGTCATCGTAATCCTTGAAAGGTATTTGTAATGCGTTTTGAAACCGGATCGCTCTCCGCCTAGGCCAAACAAGCTCTCCATCCCTCCGGGGTCGTTTACTTGTTACCACACTTGACGAAGAGGACAAAAGCACTGACTTGTAGATCGGTTGACCACCGCAATTCACTGTATAGGCTACATAAGCATTCAGTACGCCACGACGGTTTTGAATGGAAATCGAATGCATGGGCGCATTCTTCTGACGGGATCGATCCCAAGACTTTATCCTTCATACTCATTCTTGATCTCATTCGCATCTCCAGAAAACGTTGACAAACGCAACGCCAACACTTGTATCGATGCACAACTTAGAGGAGAAATCGAGGTAGCTGTCAAGGATGCTGCGGATTCCTGCGAGGTGAGTACTCAAACGAGTCCTCCTTCAAGTCAGGTGATGCAGGAATTCGGAGGGGAATCAAGGGGAGTGTTAGAAAATCATCAAATTGACCCTGTCAGTAAGACCGATCTGCCTACAGTATATCAGCTTTGTAACTGTAAGCTGAGGACACATATTCCCGCAATGAAATAATCATTTCTTAAGTTTACCTCGTTCAGGGAATCGTCAAGGCTCTGGCCAGCAAGCTGAACCGCCCTGGATGGGCTATGAACTGCGTAAACCGATCACCCAGAGGCTACTCTGTTGGCTTCTTCTTCGATGTACGTAATGCACTATTCTCCTTGCAACTTTCGACTGTGCTATTCTTAAACTGCCAGTAAGCCGATTCCATGCCTCCGATCTTCAAGAAGTTCCAACTTCTCACCTAACTCTTTTGTGACCACCTTCCATGGCTGAGGGTTGGTCTCACCTTACCACTTCACAACCTACCATTGCATGATCCCACTTGTCCCTAAGCTAAGATCTGGGAACATAATTCAGTTCTGTGTCAGTGGAAGCGGGCTATTGCTGCTGTTGCTATTTAAGTCCTCCTGAAAATGAAGTATCTGCTCTAGTGAAGAGAATTCTGGCTTCAGATACCGCAAGTCCAGCAGGCAAGCAAAGAATCACTTGTTGTTTCAGGATGAGCACTTCTGCCGCTACGATGTCGTTAAGGGTGACAAAGTCTACTCTCTCGATATTGTGAAACTTGACAAATCGGAGCCAGTGCCAGAGGAGTGAAAACTCTGTCAATAAAGCAGTTTTAAATTATTTGGTCTTAAATTTGAAGCAGAAGTAGTCATCAGAAGTGGGATATAACCGAAAGAGGCGAAATGCTGTCCAATTTTATCCCTACCAATCTCCCTATTCTTTTGGTATGAGCGAACAATCAAAAAGATTACAAATTCTCCATCGTTTGGCTAGAACTGCATTGGGAAACCTAGTGTTATTTTGTCCGCGAACTGATCATCCTACTTTTATTCGAAGCTGTTTTCGTGGAGGTGATTCGCCTAGACAGAGAACTGAACAAATTAGTAAATATACAAGTGCCTGCCTACAAGTGCCAGCCAGATACCTGACAGTTCTAATAGCATGAATGGCCACTTGAAATCGATTCGCTACCAATCAAATCAATTCTTTGGCTTTTCTTGACCCATTCTCTTTCAGTCTGCCTATCATACATACGAGAGACTTCATTGAATGCTAAAGGAATGTATAAGTCGCAAATCTCACTTTTGTTCGCCCTTATCTTAAACTGACTGAAGCAAGGGATGGGGCAGACAATTTGACGAGAACCATCAGAAGCGCTTGCCGAGAGTAAGCCTACAAATATGGACGGCTAAGGTTATGGACAGATTCAATTTACCGCAGAGAAAGTCCGTATACGACCACTGCATGATGCTAGAACTTGCATCGACAGGTGGTCAAGAAACTTGACAGTAGCTACTGCAGTGCCTTCTCAAGATCCTTAGGACACGGGTAGAAAGACTGAACGAAGCACGAAGCATAAAAAATTGATTAAAAAACCGGTGACACTTGAGAAAAAACTAGTGCAGTCCCCTTACCTCTTCCCACCCCCCCCCCCCCTCCCCCTTTCCCTCCCGCAAACAAGCATTTGATACTTGTCGAGCGGATCAGAAGCTAGTTTTGAAGCGCATGAAATCGCCAAAATTCGAGGTGCCATGTCAAGTGTGACCATATTCCCTTGTACGACGAATCTGAGAGTGTGTGCTAGAAGTTTAAATCAGTACATCAGACAATATTTTAGGCAAAATGATAAGGAGGACATATGAAAGTGAGGCACATTGCAAAATGCCTAAAAGGGCCCAAATTACATTCCCATTCACCTCCAGGTTGTTCATCATACTCTAATGTGTTCAAAATGCTTTGTTATAATATTTTTAAACTGGTCAATAGTAATTACAAACGAGGACAAACATTAAGTCCCCGAATGTAAACTGTAAACTTATAAGTAAACTACGAAGGTTGTACAGTAAAAAACACATTCGGACTGCCGTTAATATAGTGAGCTCTTGGTTTGAACTAGTGCAACAATAATCAGAACTTCTCTTCCCTAGTTGGAGCAGTCAAGATCAGATCTTCTCGCTAGAGGATACTTGTACAAAAATTGGGCCAGAATCTCTTGGATTCAAAGGAGGCTGGGAGGATGGTTTGAAATACGAATTTGTGAGGATAGACGACCTCTCTACTCTTCCAAAAGCACTGTAGAGATACCTGAAGAACTAGGTTGACAACGGCTCAAGGGCAGGTGATGTCAATTTGCGTGAAAGGTAGTCTTGAGAATTCAAAAGCAGCAAAAAATGACCTGAAACAATGAACTTTCCATAGACGGCTTAGGGTCTCATGGCGTTTCTCTTTCTTTTCATTTTTAGGCAAAAATTCATCATTTTTAGGCGAAAATTCATAAATAACTCTTATCTAATCCATTGTCGATGGGGTTTAGAGCTGTGGCATGTGATGAATGCTATACAAAGCGTATTGTGCATGGAATTGATAAAAGTAGCATTGAATAAAGTGGTTCTGATAATGGGATTACAGTACTTTTCCTATCTTCCGAATGAAGGAATAAGGATAGGGCCTTCGGCGTTGATCAAATCCCTTTTGGGATACGCCATCGCATTCGGCTTCCATCCAAAAGTGCAGTAGCAATTCGAACGCGTACATAGCCTACACGTGACTTGCTGTGGTTGGCTGACGTATAAGTCAGTACTTCTATCCACCCAAACGAGTCCGGTAACAATTGGTTAACACCGGCATGAAAGGCCAAATTTGCCTAGGCAGCGGCTGATGAAAAGGTGGACGAGACGTTTACAGTGACAAGACAACAGTGGGGCTCACAGTGCAGCTATATTCCTTCAGACGATGGATATATGCTAACTCTTGGCTTCGTCGATGAAAATGAGTGACTTGATGGCTGCTTTCGCCACAATGTTCAGAACAAAGTTGTTCAGAAATGCTTTATTGAAAGAGTTTTTCATTCCTCTGGCTCTGGCTGTGGCTCCGATTTGTCGAGCTTCACCACAGTGAGGGAGTAGACCTTTCCACCCTTGACGGCATCGAAGTGGCAGAAGTTCTGGTCCTGTAATACAAAGTGAGCGCTTTCTGATTTTCAGTATAACAGAAGTGAGGAGAGAGTGGAAATCCGTACAAAATGAGCATCTACAAATTCCGGGGAAGTTCTGAATCATCTCAGAAAGTCTGATGTTTGTTTGAATGGACTACGTCAACCCCCAAATGGTGATACTTCTGTCGGGTAAGGGTTTAAAGGATATGAATTATCCATTCGTATTCCGTAGAAAACTGGAATGAGGGTGAATTCTAAGCCAAGGAAGAAAAGTTGAGTGAGCTGCCGGCACACTTCGAATTTTTCAAACGCATGAAATAGGCCTACCACGATGTAAGATAGAAAAGTCAGAAAGAAGTAAGAAGAGTGCAATACGAACCGTTCCAAAGAAGCCGAAGTTGAATCCCTTGGGCGATCGAGAAACACAGTTCATGGCCCATCCAGGACGATTCAATTTGCTGGCGAGTGCTTTGACGTGTCCCTGAACGATGTTATGAAAATGAATCTGTAGTTTTAGCTTGGTGTTGGAAGCTACACACCCTATAACAGGTGTATGCTTGCCAGAATCGCCAATCAAACTGCGAATGACCCTGTAGATGACTAGATACTTTTTCTGTTTATTATTTGAATAAGGTAGGTTGGAGGTCCCATCGAAAATCTGAGTCCCACACCTAATAAGTTCAATGATTCAGGTCTGCTGTGGGTAGACTCTCAATCTACGGAGAGGTCGTTGATAGTCTCATCTGGGAACCGAGCTTCCCAGAGGGTAGGAGATGTAGGCTCAGATTTGTCATTCAAATTTGAGGGACATTGTAAATAACTAGGTTCTTTCACTGTTCATTACTCAAGTAAGGTAGGGTGAAAGCCTCGTCGAAAATGTGGGACCACACCTAACAAGTACAAGGATCCAGGACTGCTGTGGGTAGACTATCGATTTACGAAGAGGCCAGTAATGTTTTCTTGTGGGAACATTGCTTCCTGAAGAGTAAGGGGAATCGTTTAAGTGCCCACCTCGCAAGAGTCTTCAGCATCCTTGACAGCTTCAGCGATTTCAGTCCTTAGTTGTTTGTCAACACAGTACTTCTCATTATCCACTGAAAATATGTGAATCGTACAGTACAATCAGGGACACAGTATGTATCGTCGAAGAGGGTTGAACTTTTCCCACACGAAACCTACAGCAGTGCTGAAATCACCATTGTGGAATTTTCTATGTAGTGGTATCTTCTACCTTTTACGAGTCCTATCAGCTCAAGAGATATCATTAACCATTTTTCCAAGTCCTTCCCACTCTGCCGTTGACCGAGGGCCGCACTTTAACGGCGGTTTTTGCAAGACGACTTGACCCTCAGGCATTTTCCTTTATCTTTTTATACCATCAACACATACACTATGGGATTCCAACAAAATTGGTCTTCTGATTTGCTCATTGAAATGCGCATGAGAACTAGGCGATTGGATCGTTAAAATAAACTCTGCAGGTCTCTGTGAAGTATGAACGCCACTTCGGCCACCAGGCAGAATATTGTCTAGTCAGTGGCCCAAGTACTAGTTTCAGGTGACTATGCTCCTTTTAGCCAGGATTTTTGCAATGGGTAAGAAGACCTCGTTCGATTATAGGCTTACCTCCAGCCAGAGGCATTGCAGCAGTAACCAGGGGGCTCTTGAGATCCACCTGAATTGTTTTCAACTTGAATATTGATATTCCTCGGATTCATTAGTCATGTATGAAAAAAAATTGTTGCTTGTGTAAGCAAAGGCTCACAACAGTTGACTAACGTATTCTAGTTAAATCAGAAGTCCCACCCTGAATTTCTGGGTTGCCGTGTTGTCCTTGGAGACATCGAAGCAATTGTACTTGGGATTCAGTTCCTCTCCTCCGTGAGCGTGGCTGACGACGGCGGTATCCATCAGGAAGAACCAAGTACCGTCAACCGAATCTGATTCGCAGGCTGAAATAAAGATAGAAATCGGGTTGCACTGCTCCTCCAAGTGAAAAGTGACAAATTTTAGAACAGCCAATCTCTAAAACCAAGAATTTGGATATAGCCAGGTCCCCTCAAGAGATATGCAACAGTCCCGACCTAGCTTGACCATCCTAAATTAGTGGTAGGGCTTGTTCATAGACAATACCCACATATCTTCCGTTTTCACTCTACCACATTCATAACCACCCAAATTTGTTCAGTATCGAAAACCTTGGGATAGTTCGTTAAACTTTTATGTGATAGACAATAACGGTGGTACTTACTGGTCGCCGCAGCGAAACCAATGCAGAGAGCGATGAGCGCTTCCTTGAACATCTGAAATTGAAAACTTCATTGTTACGTCAGAAAATTTCTCTCTTCTCGTAACGACAGGCACGGTCGCGAAGGGGTTTACTCAGTTCTGTTCATCTGAGATTGGAAACAAAGTGAAAACTAGTTAAAAGAGCATGAGTCGTCTGGGGAAACCTTACTTGCTAGAGTAAATTCTTGTTTATTATTAAAACGTACGCAGAGGTGTAGTTATGACCTAAGCTTCCCAGCGCTCCACCTAAGAACATCTCGGAAATTAAGATTGAAATACACAGCAGAGAAAGACTGGGTGCTAGGAAAAGCAAGCCTGAAGTGAAATTAAGCGAGTCGGCATTTGAACGAGTTGTATCTAAGGTAGTGTTCAATGTACAAGTCTCATGGCGGATTCTGGGAACCAGACAGCTCTTTTCCCTAGTAAGAACCTTCTGTATTTTTTGAAGTCAGTAATGTCGTCGCGACTTCAATGCAGAATCGAAAGGTGGTGTGATAGAGGGAGCTTCACGACAAACCACTTGCTAACTTACATTGCAAGTTTCATTGCAAGTGCTTACGTTCGCTGGCTTTGAAAGGCCCTTACAGCCCCGATTGAGTCCCTCTTATGCTGATCTGAGATTACGAAAGAAATATTCTGTACCATAGGGAACAGAACAGGTCTATGTAATCCAGAATGGAGTCTTCAACGCTGTAAGGGACGGCTGGAGAGGCCGCTATTTGGAGGATACTATTCCTTGATGCTCTTACTGTAGAAGGAAAGTCGCGACTTTTGGACTACTGGATGGTGTTCAGTTTCTAGGAGGAGGGGAAAAGTGGCTTCTTCTGTGAAGAGTGGTAGAGAGAAAGAAGTCTGTCTCCCTACCAGCCACCCAGCACTGAAGATATCAGAGCAAGGTCAGCACGGGTGAATGTTGCCATATTGTCCGCAAGGAGAAGTTTATATACCGGAAAAATGTGAAAGTAAGTCAGGTGACCTGAACGTTATCGTGTGCAAATCCGAGTCGACTTACTTGATCTTCCGTCATAGCAGCTGATAACTCTTCATTATCGGATTACGCGACCTGTGAAGAACTACGACGTAGGAAAGATCCGGATTCTTGGCAATGTTAACTGACAGGTGAAGCTGATAAAAGGATTAGCGGACCAATGGATCCGTGGGTTGCATTACAGTATTTCTGGGTTTTTGAGAAACGACGACAAAAAATAGTTACCCGCTGTAGATAACTCTTTCGCCGAAATCTGCCTGATTTTGTTTGATGTTTTAGAATGTTTTTGTGAATGTCTCGGAATCTCTTAGACGTTTCTAGTGTGAGACGGCGATTACTTATTTATTTATTTACTTGTTTATTTGTTGTTGTTCCATTGAGAGCGCTTCATTCCGCTTGTTTTAAATTGATCTCTCTTTCAGGAGGAAAATTCTGATCCTCGACTAGTGAATCAGTTGAGGCAAATTCACGGGCTGATGGATCAGATTGTTCTTATCTTATTTTGCCCTACATGGCCGATACACCAGAAAATCGTACGGAATAGAACAGTTGGACATCGGTAAACTGATCCAAGCATGGGTACAGTGAACACTTCCCTCCCTCGCGTATGGTGCATCTCAATGCATTAAAATGGCCAGGTAGGTGACATAGGACTTCATATACCCGCCCAAAACTTTTCTATTGATTTGAGCAGTATTTATATTCAGGATGAACGGCTCGATAAGGTTGGTTTGTGCCTGATCGAGAACTTGGTATTTTGTATATATTTTCATTTTCTTTGGTGTATAGCGACATATGGACACAGAAGCATATTCGGACGATCCTGGCCCATGCTGTACAAGTTGGTAGTTGCGTAAGGGAGCAGGTATAACACCCGCAGTGCCTTCCATTCGGCAACATCTTGTCTATAACTCTTCTGTCGCTGAAGGTGGGCAAAGACCCTCATGCAGAAAGAACTCGTTCAGAAACTAGGCCTCCAAATGTGCAAAAGGGGACGTGAGTAATTTCTTGACATGACGTCCCGAAGGAGACATTGTCATTCTGGAAAACGGCTCTTTCTGAAAAGAACTTGACACGATAGGGTCAAACCTAACCTAATAGTAACAAGCTTGCCTAGAGTTATATTGTTAACAAAAGTCATGGATAAACGAGGAGTCTATTAGAGGCACATGGTGATTGCTATGACTTAATTCTAGTTACAAGCTTCACGTTTTGTCCAATAGTTGTTCAGAATGAAATAAGAATCCAAATAGCGATTTCTAAGCAAAGCTGAGCCACCTTCACCTTAGACAAAATCAGAGGAATTTCGGCGAAAGAGCTATCTACAACGAGTAACTCTCTTTTCTTCATAATTTTCGCAAAAACCCAGATATACGGTAATGCGAGCCCGGATCTCATTGGTACGCTTATTCCTTTATCAGCTCCGCCTGTCAGTGAATCTTCCCAAGAATCCGGACCTTCCCAACGTAAAAGCTCCTAATAGGTGGCGTAATCAGCTTATTAATAATTTAGTTATCAGTTGCCATCAGGGAAGATCAAGTAAGTCGAACCGAATTTGGAGAAGATAAGGTTCAGGTCACCTGACTTACTTTCAAATTTCTCTGATATATAAACTTCTCTTCGCGGACAATATGGCAGCATTCAGCCTTGTCAACCTTGCTCCGTTAGCTTCAGTACCGGGGGCTAAACAGGGAGTAGACTTCTTGTTCTTTACCACTCTTCACATCTCTATAGAGAAGCCACTTTCCCCTCCTCCTAGAAACTGAACAACATTCAATAATCCAGGAGACATGGATCTCTTTTAATAAAGGAGCATCGAGGATTGTTATCCTCCAAATAGCAGCCCCTCCAGCCGTCCGTTACATCGTTAAAGATTCCATTCTGGATTACAGAGGTCTGTTCTGTTCTCTATTGTACAGAGCATTTCCTTCGTAATCGAAACAAAGTGGAAGCTAGTCAAAAGAGCATGAGACGTCTACGGAAACCTTGCTTTGTAGGGTAAATTCTTGTTTATTATCAAAACGTACGCAGAGATGTGGTTATGACCTCAGCATCCGCATAACTCCTCACCTTGGAAAATCTCGCAAATTGTGATTGAAATACCTAGCAGGGAAAGACTGAGTGCTACGAAAAGCAAGCCTGAAGTGAAATTAAGCGAATCGGCATTTGAACGAGTGGTATCTAAGGTAGTGTTCAGTTGGCAAGTTTTATGGCGGACTCCAGGAACCAGGCAGCTCTTTTCCCTAGTAAGAATCTTCTGTAACATCTGAAGTCAGTAATGTCGTCGTGACTTCAATGCAGAATTGAATGGTGGTGTGATAAAGGGAGCTCCACGGTAAAGCATGTGCTGACGTTACATTGCAAGTTTTATTGCAAGTGCTAGTGTTCGCTAGCTCTGAAAGCCCTTTAGAGCCCGGATGGAGTCCCTCTTGTGCTCGTCTGAGATTACGAAGGAAATGCTCTGTACAATAGAGAACAGAACAGACCTCTGTAATCCAGAATGGAATCTTTAACGATGTAACGGACGGCTGGAGGGGCTGCTATTTGGAGGATAACAATCCTCGATGCTCCTTTATTAAAAGAGATCCATGTCTCCTGGATTATTGAATGTTGTTCAGTTTCTAGGAGGAGGGGAAAGTGGCTTCTCTATAGAGATGTGAAGAGTGGTAAAGAACAAGAAGTCTACTCCCTGTTTAGCCCCCGGTACTGAAGCTAACGGAGCAAGGTTGACAAGGCTGAATGCTGCCATATTGTCCGCGAAGAGAAGTTTATATATCAGAGAAATTTGAAAGTAAGTCAGGTGACCTGAACCTTATCTTCTCCAAATTCGGTTCGACTTACTTGATCTTCCCTGATGGCAACTGATAACTAAATTATTAATAAGCTGATTACGCCACCTATTAGGAGCTTTTACGTTGGGAAGGTCCGGATTCTTGGGAAGATTCACTGACAGGCGGAGCTGATAAAGGAATAAGCGTACCAATGAGATCCGGGCTCGCATTACCGTATATCTGGGTTTTTGCGAAAATTATGAAGAAAAGAGAGTTACTCGTTGTAGATAGCTCTTTCGCCGAAATTCCTCTGATTTTGTCTAAGGTGAAGGTGGCTCAGCTTTGCTTAGAAATCGCTATTTGGATTCTTATTTCATTCTGAACAACTATTGGACAAAACGTGAAGCTTGTAACTAGAATTAAGTCATAGCAATCACCATGTGCCTCTAATAGACTCCTCGTTTATCCATGACTTTTGTTAACAATATAACTCTAGGCAAGCTTGTTACTATTAGGTTAGGTTTGACCCTATCGTGTCAAGTTCTTTTCAGAAAGAGCCGTTTTCCAGAATGACAATGTCTCCTTCGGGACGTCATGTCAAGAAATTACTCACGTCCCCTTTTGCACATTTGGAGGCCTAGTTTCTGAACGAGTTCTTTCTGCATGAGGGTCTTTGCCCACCTTCAGCGACAGAAGAGTTATAGACAAGATGTTGCCGAATGGAAGGCACTGCGGGTGTTATACCTGCTCCCTTACGCAACTACCAACTTGTACAGCATGGGCCAGGATCGTCCGAATATGCTTCTGTGTCCATATGTCGCTATACACCAAAGAAAATGAAAATATATACAAAATACCAAGTTCTCGATCAGGCACAAACCAACCTTATCGAGCCGTTCATCCTGAATATAAATACTGCTCAAATCAATAGAAAAGTTTTGGGCGGGTATATGAAGTCCTATGTCACCTACCTGGCCATTTTAATGCATTGAGATGCACCATACGCGAGGGAGGGAAGTGTTCACTGTACCCATGCTTGGATCAGTTTACCGATGTCCAACTGTTCTATTCCGTACGATTTTCTGGTGTATCGGCCATGTAGGGCAAAATAAGATAAGAACAATCTGATCCATCAGCCCGTGAATTTGCCTCAACTGATTCACTAGTCGAGGATCAGAATTTTCCTCCTGAAAGAGAGATCAATTTAAAACAAGCGGAATGAAGCGCTCTCAATGGAACAACAACAAATAAACAAGTAAATAAATAAATAAGTAATCGCCGTCTCACACTAGAAACGTCTAAGAGATTCCGAGACATTCACAAAAACATTCTAAAACATCAAACAAAATCAGGCAGATTTCGGCGAAAGAGTTATCTACAGCGGGTAACTATTTTTTGTCGTCGTTTCTCAAAAACCCAGAAATACTGTAATGCAACCCACGGATCCATTGGTCCGCTAATCCTTTTATCAGCTTCACCTGTCAGTTAACATTGCCAAGAATCCGGATCTTTCCTACGTCGTAGTTCTTCACAGGTCGCGTAATCCGATAATGAAGAGTTATCAGCTGCTATGACGGAAGATCAAGTAAGTCGACTCGGATTTGCACACGATAACGTTCAGGTCACCTGACTTACTTTCACATTTTTCCGGTATATAAACTTCTCCTTGCGGACAATATGGCAACATTCACCCGTGCTGACCTTGCTCTGATATCTTCAGTGCTGGGTGGCTGGTAGGGAGACAGACTTCTTTCTCTCTACCACTCTTCACAGAAGAAGCCACTTTTCCCCTCCTCCTAGAAACTGAACACCATCCAGTAGTCCAAAAGTCGCGACTTTCCTTCTACAGTAAGAGCATCAAGGAATAGTATCCTCCAAATAGCGGCCTCTCCAGCCGTCCCTTACAGCGTTGAAGACTCCATTCTGGATTACATAGACCTGTTCTGTTCCCTATGGTACAGAATATTTCTTTCGTAATCTCAGATCAGCATAAGAGGGACTCAATCGGGGCTGTAAGGGCCTTTCAAAGCCAGCGAACGTAAGCACTTGCAATGAAACTTGCAATGTAAGTTAGCAAGTGGTTTGTCGTGAAGCTCCCTCTATCACACCACCTTTCGATTCTGCATTGAAGTCGCGACGACATTACTGACTTCAAAAAATACAGAAGGTTCTTACTAGGGAAAAGAGCTGTCTGGTTCCCAGAATCCGCCATGAGACTTGTACATTGAACACTACCTTAGATACAACTCGTTCAAATGCCGACTCGCTTAATTTCACTTCAGGCTTGCTTTTCCTAGCACCCAGTCTTTCTCTGCTGTGTATTTCAATCTTAATTTCCGAGATGTTCTTAGGTGGAGCGCTGGGAAGCTTAGGTCATAACTACACCTCTGCGTACGTTTTAATAATAAACAAGAATTTACTCTAGCAAGTAAGGTTTCCCCAGACGACTCATGCTCTTTTAACTAGTTTTCACTTTGTTTCCAATCTCAGATGAACAGAACTGAGTAAACCCCTTCGCGACCGTGCCTGTCGTTACGAGAAGAGAGAAATTTTCTGACGTAACAATGAAGTTTTCAATTTCAGATGTTCAAGGAAGCGCTCATCGCTCTCTGCATTGGTTTCGCTGCGGCGACCAGTAAGTACCACCGTTATTGTCTATCACATAAAAGTTTAACGAACTATCCCAAGGTTTTCGATACTGAACAAATTTGGGTGGTTATGAATGTGGTAGAGTGAAAACGGAAGATATGTGGGTATTGTCTATGAACAAGCCCTACCACTAATTTAGGATGGTCAAGCTAGGTCGGGACTGTTGCATATCTCTTGAGGGGACCTGGCTATATCCAAATTCTTGGTTTTAGAGATTGGCTGTTCTAAAATTTGTCACTTTTCACTTGGAGGAGCAGTGCATCCCGATTTCTATCTTTATTTCAGCCTGCGAATCAGATTCGGTTGACGGTACTTGGTTCTTCCTGATGGATACCGCCGTCG
The DNA here is from genome assembly GCA_000469685.2 of Haemonchus contortus. Lineage (NCBI taxonomy): Eukaryota > Metazoa > Nematoda > Chromadorea > Rhabditida > Trichostrongylidae > Haemonchus > Haemonchus contortus. The sequence continues at coordinate 7,364,031 of LS997566.1, read as the reverse complement.
TCAGCCACGCTCACGGAGGAGAGGAACTGAATCCCAAGTACAATTGCTTCGATGTCTCCAAGGACAACACGGCAACCCAGAAATTCAGGGTGGGACTTCTGATTTAACTAGAATACGTTAGTCAACTGTTGTGAGCCTTTGCTTACACAAGCAACAATTTTTTTTCATACATGACTAATGAATCCGAGGAATATCAATATTCAAGTTGAAAACAATTCAGGTGGATCTCAAGAGCCCCCTGGTTACTGCTGCAATGCCTCTGGCTGGAGGTAAGCCTATAATCGAACGAGGTCTTCTTACCCATTGCAAAAATCCTGGCTAAAAGGAGCATAGTCACCTGAAACTAGTACTTGGGCCACTGACTAGACAATATTCTGCCTGGTGGCCGAAGTGGCGTTCATACTTCACAGAGACCTGCAGAGTTTATTTTAACGATCCAATCGCCTAGTTCTCATGCGCATTTCAATGAGCAAATCAGAAGACCAATTTTGTTGGAATCCCATAGTGTATGTGTTGATGGTATAAAAAGATAAAGGAAAATGCCTGAGGGTCAAGTCGTCTTGCAAAAACCGCCGTTAAAGTGCGGCCCTCGGTCAACGGCAGAGTGGGAAGGACTTGGAAAAATGGTTAATGATATCTCTTGAGCTGATAGGACTCGTAAAAGGTAGAAGATACCACTACATAGAAAATTCCACAATGGTGATTTCAGCACTGCTGTAGGTTTCGTGTGGGAAAAGTTCAACCCTCTTCGACGATACATACTGTGTCCCTGATTGTACTGTACGATTCACATATTTTCAGTGGATAATGAGAAGTACTGTGTTGACAAACAACTAAGGACTGAAATCGCTGAAGCTGTCAAGGATGCTGAAGACTCTTGCGAGGTGGGCACTTAAACGATTCCCCTTACTCTTCAGGAAGCAATGTTCCCACAAGAAAACATTACTGGCCTCTTCGTAAATCGATAGTCTACCCACAGCAGTCCTGGATCCTTGTACTTGTTAGGTGTGGTCCCACATTTTCGACGAGGCTTTCACCCTACCTTACTTGAGTAATGAACAGTGAAAGAACCTAGTTATTTACAATGTCCCTCAAATTTGAATGACAAATCTGAGCCTACATCTCCTACCCTCTGGGAAGCTCGGTTCCCAGATGAGACTATCAACGACCTCTCCGTAGATTGAGAGTCTACCCACAGCAGACCTGAATCATTGAACTTATTAGGTGTGGGACTCAGATTTTCGATGGGACCTCCAACCTACCTTATTCAAATAATAAACAGAAAAAGTATCTAGTCATCTACAGGGTCATTCGCAGTTTGATTGGCGATTCTGGCAAGCATACACCTGTTATAGGGTGTGTAGCTTCCAACACCAAGCTAAAACTACAGATTCATTTTCATAACATCGTTCAGGGACACGTCAAAGCACTCGCCAGCAAATTGAATCGTCCTGGATGGGCCATGAACTGTGTTTCTCGATCGCCCAAGGGATTCAACTTCGGCTTCTTTGGAACGGTTCGTATTGCACTCTTCTTACTTCTTTCTGACTTTTCTATCTTACATCGTGGTAGGCCTATTTCATGCGTTTGAAAAATTCGAAGTGTGCCGGCAGCTCACTCAACTTTTCTTCCTTGGCTTAGAATTCACCCTCATTCCAGTTTTCTACGGAATACGAATGGATAATTCATATCCTTTAAACCCTTACCCGACAGAAGTATCACCATTTGGGGGTTGACGTAGTCCATTCAAACAAACATCAGACTTTCTGAGATGATTCAGAACTTCCCCGGAATTTGTAGATGCTCATTTTGTACGGATTTCCACTCTCTCCTCACTTCTGTTATACTGAAAATCAGAAAGCGCTCACTTTGTATTACAGGACCAGAACTTCTGCCACTTCGATGCCGTCAAGGGTGGAAAGGTCTACTCCCTCACTGTGGTGAAGCTCGACAAATCGGAGCCACAGCCAGAGCCAGAGGAATGAAAAACTCTTTCAATAAAGCATTTCTGAACAACTTTGTTCTGAACATTGTGGCGAAAGCAGCCATCAAGTCACTCATTTTCATCGACGAAGCCAAGAGTTAGCATATATCCATCGTCTGAAGGAATATAGCTGCACTGTGAGCCCCACTGTTGTCTTGTCACTGTAAACGTCTCGTCCACCTTTTCATCAGCCGCTGCCTAGGCAAATTTGGCCTTTCATGCCGGTGTTAACCAATTGTTACCGGACTCGTTTGGGTGGATAGAAGTACTGACTTATACGTCAGCCAACCACAGCAAGTCACGTGTAGGCTATGTACGCGTTCGAATTGCTACTGCACTTTTGGATGGAAGCCGAATGCGATGGCGTATCCCAAAAGGGATTTGATCAACGCCGAAGGCCCTATCCTTATTCCTTCATTCGGAAGATAGGAAAAGTACTGTAATCCCATTATCAGAACCACTTTATTCAATGCTACTTTTATCAATTCCATGCACAATACGCTTTGTATAGCATTCATCACATGCCACAGCTCTAAACCCCATCGACAATGGATTAGATAAGAGTTATTTATGAATTTTCGCCTAAAAATGATGAATTTTTGCCTAAAAATGAAAAGAAAGAGAAACGCCATGAGACCCTAAGCCGTCTATGGAAAGTTCATTGTTTCAGGTCATTTTTTGCTGCTTTTGAATTCTCAAGACTACCTTTCACGCAAATTGACATCACCTGCCCTTGAGCCGTTGTCAACCTAGTTCTTCAGGTATCTCTACAGTGCTTTTGGAAGAGTAGAGAGGTCGTCTATCCTCACAAATTCGTATTTCAAACCATCCTCCCAGCCTCCTTTGAATCCAAGAGATTCTGGCCCAATTTTTGTACAAGTATCCTCTAGCGAGAAGATCTGATCTTGACTGCTCCAACTAGGGAAGAGAAGTTCTGATTATTGTTGCACTAGTTCAAACCAAGAGCTCACTATATTAACGGCAGTCCGAATGTGTTTTTTACTGTACAACCTTCGTAGTTTACTTATAAGTTTACAGTTTACATTCGGGGACTTAATGTTTGTCCTCGTTTGTAATTACTATTGACCAGTTTAAAAATATTATAACAAAGCATTTTGAACACATTAGAGTATGATGAACAACCTGGAGGTGAATGGGAATGTAATTTGGGCCCTTTTAGGCATTTTGCAATGTGCCTCACTTTCATATGTCCTCCTTATCATTTTGCCTAAAATATTGTCTGATGTACTGATTTAAACTTCTAGCACACACTCTCAGATTCGTCGTACAAGGGAATATGGTCACACTTGACATGGCACCTCGAATTTTGGCGATTTCATGCGCTTCAAAACTAGCTTCTGATCCGCTCGACAAGTATCAAATGCTTGTTTGCGGGAGGGAAAGGGGGAGGGGGGGGGGGGGTGGGAAGAGGTAAGGGGACTGCACTAGTTTTTTCTCAAGTGTCACCGGTTTTTTAATCAATTTTTTATGCTTCGTGCTTCGTTCAGTCTTTCTACCCGTGTCCTAAGGATCTTGAGAAGGCACTGCAGTAGCTACTGTCAAGTTTCTTGACCACCTGTCGATGCAAGTTCTAGCATCATGCAGTGGTCGTATACGGACTTTCTCTGCGGTAAATTGAATCTGTCCATAACCTTAGCCGTCCATATTTGTAGGCTTACTCTCGGCAAGCGCTTCTGATGGTTCTCGTCAAATTGTCTGCCCCATCCCTTGCTTCAGTCAGTTTAAGATAAGGGCGAACAAAAGTGAGATTTGCGACTTATACATTCCTTTAGCATTCAATGAAGTCTCTCGTATGTATGATAGGCAGACTGAAAGAGAATGGGTCAAGAAAAGCCAAAGAATTGATTTGATTGGTAGCGAATCGATTTCAAGTGGCCATTCATGCTATTAGAACTGTCAGGTATCTGGCTGGCACTTGTAGGCAGGCACTTGTATATTTACTAATTTGTTCAGTTCTCTGTCTAGGCGAATCACCTCCACGAAAACAGCTTCGAATAAAAGTAGGATGATCAGTTCGCGGACAAAATAACACTAGGTTTCCCAATGCAGTTCTAGCCAAACGATGGAGAATTTGTAATCTTTTTGATTGTTCGCTCATACCAAAAGAATAGGGAGATTGGTAGGGATAAAATTGGACAGCATTTCGCCTCTTTCGGTTATATCCCACTTCTGATGACTACTTCTGCTTCAAATTTAAGACCAAATAATTTAAAACTGCTTTATTGACAGAGTTTTCACTCCTCTGGCACTGGCTCCGATTTGTCAAGTTTCACAATATCGAGAGAGTAGACTTTGTCACCCTTAACGACATCGTAGCGGCAGAAGTGCTCATCCTGAAACAACAAGTGATTCTTTGCTTGCCTGCTGGACTTGCGGTATCTGAAGCCAGAATTCTCTTCACTAGAGCAGATACTTCATTTTCAGGAGGACTTAAATAGCAACAGCAGCAATAGCCCGCTTCCACTGACACAGAACTGAATTATGTTCCCAGATCTTAGCTTAGGGACAAGTGGGATCATGCAATGGTAGGTTGTGAAGTGGTAAGGTGAGACCAACCCTCAGCCATGGAAGGTGGTCACAAAAGAGTTAGGTGAGAAGTTGGAACTTCTTGAAGATCGGAGGCATGGAATCGGCTTACTGGCAGTTTAAGAATAGCACAGTCGAAAGTTGCAAGGAGAATAGTGCATTACGTACATCGAAGAAGAAGCCAACAGAGTAGCCTCTGGGTGATCGGTTTACGCAGTTCATAGCCCATCCAGGGCGGTTCAGCTTGCTGGCCAGAGCCTTGACGATTCCCTGAACGAGGTAAACTTAAGAAATGATTATTTCATTGCGGGAATATGTGTCCTCAGCTTACAGTTACAAAGCTGATATACTGTAGGCAGATCGGTCTTACTGACAGGGTCAATTTGATGATTTTCTAACACTCCCCTTGATTCCCCTCCGAATTCCTGCATCACCTGACTTGAAGGAGGACTCGTTTGAGTACTCACCTCGCAGGAATCCGCAGCATCCTTGACAGCTACCTCGATTTCTCCTCTAAGTTGTGCATCGATACAAGTGTTGGCGTTGCGTTTGTCAACGTTTTCTGGAGATGCGAATGAGATCAAGAATGAGTATGAAGGATAAAGTCATTGTAGAAAGAGCTATTGCTATCGTTATCATTGAAGTCCTTTCTGAAGAAGTAGTGTATGTCCTTCTAATATCCTTTTGGCTTCGGATACTGCGAAAAAAGAACCGTCTTGTTTCAGGATGAGCACTTCTGCCGCTACGATGTCGTAAAGGGTGACAAAGTCTATTCCCTCGATATTGTGAAGCTTGACAAATCCGAGCCAGTGCCAGAGGAGTGAAAACTCTGTCAATAAAGCAGTTTTAAATTATTTGGTCTTAAATTTGAAGCAGAAGTAGTCATCAGAAGTGGGATATAACCGAAAGAGGCGAAATGCTGTCCAATTTTATCCCTACCAATCTCCCTATTCTTTTGGTATGAGCGAACAATCAAAAAGATTACAAATTCTCCATCGTTTGGCTAGAACTGCATTGGGAAACCTAGTGTTATTTTGTCCGCGAACTGATCATCCTACTTTTATTCGAAGCTGTTTTCGTGGAGGTGATTCGCCTAGACAGAGAACTGAACAAATTAGTAAATATACAAGTGCCTGCCCACAAGTGCCAGCCAGATACCTGACAGTTCTAATAGCATGAATGGCCACTTGAAATCGATTCGCTACCAATCAAATCAATTCTTTGGCTTTTCTTGACCCATTCTCTTTCAGTCTGCCTATCATACATACGAGAGACTTCATTGAATGCCAAAGGAATGTATAAGTCGCAAATCTCACTTTTGTTCGCCCTTATCTTAAACTGACTGAAGCAAGGGATGGGGCAGACAATTTGACGAGAACCATCAGAAGCGCTTGCCGAGAGTAAGCCTACAAATATGGACGGCTAAGGTTATGGACAGATTCAATTTACCGCAGAGAAAGTCCGTATACGACCACTGCATGATGCTAGAACTTGCATCGACAGGTGGTCAAGAAACTTGACAGTAGCTACTGCAGTGCCTTCTCAAGATCCTTAGGACACGGGTAGAAAGACTGAACGAAGCACGAAGCATAAAAAATTGATTAAAAAACCGGTGACACTTGAGAAAAAACTAGTGCAGTCCCCTTACCTCTTCCCACCCCCCCCCCCCCTCCCCCTTTCCCTCCCGCAAACAAGCATTTGATACTTGTCGAGCGGATCAGAAGCTAGTTTTGAAGCGCATGAAATCGCCAAAATTCGAGGTGCCATGTCAAGTGTGACCATATTCCCTTGTACGACGAATCTGAGAGTGTGTGCTAGAAGTTTAAATCAGTACATCAGACAATATTTTAGGCAAAATGATAAGGAGGACATATGAAAGTGAGGCACATTGCAAAATGCCTAAAAGGGCCCAAATTACATTCCCATTCACCTCCAGGTTGTTCATCATACTCTAATGTGTTCAAAATGCTTTGTTATAATATTTTTAAACTGGTCAATAGTAATTACAAACGAGGACAAACATTAAGTCCCCGAATGTAAACTGTAAACTTATAAGTAAACTACGAAGGTTGTACAGTAAAAAACACATTCGGACTGCCGTTAATATAGTGAGCTCTTGGTTTGAACTAGTGCAACAATAATCAGAACTTCTCTTCCCTAGTTGGAGCAGTCAAGATCAGATCTTCTCGCTAGAGGATACTTGTACAAAAATTGGGCCAGAATCTCTTGGATTCAAAGGAGGCTGGGAGGATGGTTTGAAATACGAATTTGTGAGGATAGACGACCTCTCTACTCTTCCAAAAGCACTGTAGAGATACCTGAAGAACTAGGTTGACAACGGCTCAAGGGCAGGTGATGTCAATTTGCGTGAAAGGTAGTCTTGAGAATTCAAAAGCAGCAAAAAATGACCTGAAACAATGAACTTTCCATAGACGGCTTAGGGTCTCATGGCGTTTCTCTTTCTTTTCATTTTTAGGCAAAAATTCATCATTTTTAGGCGAAAATTCATAAATAACTCTTATCTAATCCATTGTCGATGGGGTTTAGAGCTGTGGCATGTGATGAATGCTATACAAAGCGTATTGTGCATGGAATTGATAAAAGTAGCATTGAATAAAGTGGTTCTGATAATGGGATTACAGTACTTTTCCTATCTTCCGAATGAAGGAATAAGGATAGGGCCTTCGGCGTTGATCAAATCCCTTTTGGGATACGCCATCGCATTCGGCTTCCATCCAAAAGTGCAGTAGCAATTCGAACGCGTACATAGCCTACACGTGACTTGCTGTGGTTGGCTGACGTATAAGTCAGTACTTCTATCCACCCAAACGAGTCCGGTAACAATTGGTTAACACCGGCATGAAAGGCCAAATTTGCCTAGGCAGCGGCTGATGAAAAGGTGGACGAGACGTTTACAGTGACAAGACAACAGTGGGGCTCACAGTGCAGCTATATTCCTTCAGACGATGGATATATGCTAACTCTTGGCTTCGTCGATGAAAATGAGTGACTTGATGGCTGCTTTCGCCACAATGTTCAGAACAAAGTTGTTCAGAAATGCTTTATTGAAAGAGTTTTTCATTCCTCTGGCTCTGGCTGTGGCTCCGATTTGTCGAGCTTCACCACAGTGAGGGAGTAGACCTTTCCACCCTTGACGGCATCGAAGTGGCAGAAGTTCTGGTCCTGTAATACAAAGTGAGCGCTTTCTGATTTTCAGTATAACAGAAGTGAGGAGAGAGTGGAAATCCGTACAAAATGAGCATCTACAAATTCCGGGGAAGTTCTGAATCATCTCAGAAAGTCTGATGTTTGTTTGAATGGACTACGTCAACCCCCAAATGGTGATACTTCTGTCGGGTAAGGGTTTAAAGGATATGAATTATCCATTCGTATTCCGTAGAAAACTGGAATGAGGGTGAATTCTAAGCCAAGGAAGAAAAGTTGAGTGAGCTGCCGGCACACTTCGAATTTTTCAAACGCATGAAATAGGCCTACCACGATGTAAGATAGAAAAGTCAGAAAGAAGTAAGAAGAGTGCAATACGAACCGTTCCAAAGAAGCCGAAGTTGAATCCCTTGGGCGATCGAGAAACACAGTTCATGGCCCATCCAGGACGATTCAATTTGCTGGCGAGTGCTTTGACGTGTCCCTGAACGATGTTATGAAAATGAATCTGTAGTTTTAGCTTGGTGTTGGAAGCTACACACCCTATAACAGGTGTATGCTTGCCAGAATCGCCAATCAAACTGCGAATGACCCTGTAGATGACTAGATACTTTTTCTGTTTATTATTTGAATAAGGTAGGTTGGAGGTCCCATCGAAAATCTGAGTCCCACACCTAATAAGTTCAATGATTCAGGTCTGCTGTGGGTAGACTCTCAATCTACGGAGAGGTCGTTGATAGTCTCATCTGGGAACCGAGCTTCCCAGAGGGTAGGAGATGTAGGCTCAGATTTGTCATTCAAATTTGAGGGACATTGTAAATAACTAGGTTCTTTCACTGTTCATTACTCAAGTAAGGTAGGGTGAAAGCCTCGTCGAAAATGTGGGACCACACCTAACAAGTACAAGGATCCAGGACTGCTGTGGGTAGACTATCGATTTACGAAGAGGCCAGTAATGTTTTCTTGTGGGAACATTGCTTCCTGAAGAGTAAGGGGAATCGTTTAAGTGCCCACCTCGCAAGAGTCTTCAGCATCCTTGACAGCTTCAGCGATTTCAGTCCTTAGTTGTTTGTCAACACAGTACTTCTCATTATCCACTGAAAATATGTGAATCGTACAGTACAATCAGGGACACAGTATGTATCGTCGAAGAGGGTTGAACTTTTCCCACACGAAACCTACAGCAGTGCTGAAATCACCATTGTGGAATTTTCTATGTAGTGGTATCTTCTACCTTTTACGAGTCCTATCAGCTCAAGAGATATCATTAACCATTTTTCCAAGTCCTTCCCACTCTGCCGTTGACCGAGGGCCGCACTTTAACGGCGGTTTTTGCAAGACGACTTGACCCTCAGGCATTTTCCTTTATCTTTTTATACCATCAACACATACACTATGGGATTCCAACAAAATTGGTCTTCTGATTTGCTCATTGAAATGCGCATGAGAACTAGGCGATTGGATCGTTAAAATAAACTCTGCAGGTCTCTGTGAAGTATGAACGCCACTTCGGCCACCAGGCAGAATATTGTCTAGTCAGTGGCCCAAGTACTAGTTTCAGGTGACTATGCTCCTTTTAGCCAGGATTTTTGCAATGGGTAAGAAGACCTCGTTCGATTATAGGCTTACCTCCAGCCAGAGGCATTGCAGCAGTAACCAGGGGGCTCTTGAGATCCACCTGAATTGTTTTCAACTTGAATATTGATATTCCTCGGATTCATTAGTCATGTATGAAAAAAAATTGTTGCTTGTGTAAGCAAAGGCTCACAACAGTTGACTAACGTATTCTAGTTAAATCAGAAGTCCCACCCTGAATTTCTGGGTTGCCGTGTTGTCCTTGGAGACATCGAAGCAATTGTACTTGGGATTCAGTTCCTCTCCTCCGTGAGCGTGGCTGACGACGGCGGTATCCATCAGGAAGAACCAAGTACCGTCAACCGAATCTGATTCGCAGGCTGAAATAAAGATAGAAATCGGGATGCACTGCTCCTCCAAGTGAAAAGTGACAAATTTTAGAACAGCCAATCTCTAAAACCAAGAATTTGGATATAGCCAGGTCCCCTCAAGAGATATGCAACAGTCCCGACCTAGCTTGACCATCCTAAATTAGTGGTAGGGCTTGTTCATAGACAATACCCACATATCTTCCGTTTTCACTCTACCACATTCATAACCACCCAAATTTGTTCAGTATCGAAAACCTTGGGATAGTTCGTTAAACTTTTATGTGATAGACAATAACGGTGGTACTTACTGGTCGCCGCAGCGAAACCAATGCAGAGAGCGATGAGCGCTTCCTTGAACATCTGAAATTGAAAACTTCATTGTTACGTCAGAAAATTTCTCTCTTCTCGTAACGACAGGCACGGTCGCGAAGGGGTTTACTCAGTTCTGTTCATCTGAGATTGGAAACAAAGTGAAAACTAGTTAAAAGAGCATGAGTCGTCTGGGGAAACCTTACTTGCTAGAGTAAATTCTTGTTTATTATTAAAACGTACGCAGAGGTGTAGTTATGACCTAAGCTTCCCAGCGCTCCACCTAAGAACATCTCGGAAATTAAGATTGAAATACACAGCAGAGAAAGACTGGGTGCTAGGAAAAGCAAGCCTGAAGTGAAATTAAGCGAGTCGGCATTTGAACGAGTTGTATCTAAGGTAGTGTTCAATGTACAAGTCTCATGGCGGATTCTGGGAACCAGACAGCTCTTTTCCCTAGTAAGAACCTTCTGTATTTTTTGAAGTCAGTAATGTCGTCGCGACTTCAATGCAGAATCGAAAGGTGGTGTGATAGAGGGAGCTTCACGACAAACCACTTGCTAACTTACATTGCAAGTTTCATTGCAAGTGCTTACGTTCGCTGGCTTTGAAAGGCCCTTACAGCCCCGATTGAGTCCCTCTTATGCTGATCTGAGATTACGAAAGAAATATTCTGTACCATAGGGAACAGAACAGGTCTATGTAATCCAGAATGGAGTCTTCAACGCTGTAAGGGACGGCTGGAGAGGCCGCTATTTGGAGGATACTATTCCTTGATGCTCTTACTGTAGAAGGAAAGTCGCGACTTTTGGACTACTGGATGGTGTTCAGTTTCTAGGAGGAGGGGAAAAGTGGCTTCTTCTGTGAAGAGTGGTAGAGAGAAAGAAGTCTGTCTCCCTACCAGCCACCCAGCACTGAAGATATCAGAGCAAGGTCAGCACGGGTGAATGTTGCCATATTGTCCGCAAGGAGAAGTTTATATACCGGAAAAATGTGAAAGTAAGTCAGGTGACCTGAACGTTATCGTGTGCAAATCCGAGTCGACTTACTTGATCTTCCGTCATAGCAGCTGATAACTCTTCATTATCGGATTACGCGACCTGTGAAGAACTACGACGTAGGAAAGATCCGGATTCTTGGCAATGTTAACTGACAGGTGAAGCTGATAAAAGGATTAGCGGACCAATGGATCCGTGGGTTGCATTACAGTATTTCTGGGTTTTTGAGAAACGACGACAAAAAATAGTTACCCGCTGTAGATAACTCTTTCGCCGAAATCTGCCTGATTTTGTTTGATGTTTTAGAATGTTTTTGTGAATGTCTCGGAATCTCTTAGACGTTTCTAGTGTGAGACGGCGATTACTTATTTATTTATTTACTTGTTTATTTGTTGTTGTTCCATTGAGAGCGCTTCATTCCGCTTGTTTTAAATTGATCTCTCTTTCAGGAGGAAAATTCTGATCCTCGACTAGTGAATCAGTTGAGGCAAATTCACGGGCTGATGGATCAGATTGTTCTTATCTTATTTTGCCCTACATGGCCGATACACCAGAAAATCGTACGGAATAGAACAGTTGGACATCGGTAAACTGATCCAAGCATGGGTACAGTGAACGCTTCCCTCCCTCGCGTATGGTGCATCTCAATGCATTAAAATGGCCAGGTAGGTGACATAGGACTTCATATACCCGCCCAAAACTTTTCTATTGATTTGAGCAGTATTTATATTCAGGATGAACGGCTCGATAAGGTTGGTTTGTGCCTGATCGAGAACTTGGTATTTTGTATATATTTTCATTTTCTTTGGTGTATAGCGACATATGGACACAGAAGCATATTCGGACGATCCTGGCCCATGCTGTACAAGTTGGTAGTTGCGTAAGGGAGCAGGTATAACACCCGCAGTGCCTTCCATTCGGCAACATCTTGTCTATAACTCTTCTGTCGCTGAAGGTGGGCAAAGACCCTCATGCAGAAAGAACTCGTTCAGAAACTAGGCCTCCAAATGTGCAAAAGGGGACGTGAGTAATTTCTTGACATGACGTCCCGAAGGAGACATTGTCATTCTGGAAAACGGCTCTTTCTGAAAAGAACTTGACACGATAGGGTCAAACCTAACCTAATAGTAACAAGCTTGCCTAGAGTTATATTGTTAACAAAAGTCATGGATAAACGAGGAGTCTATTAGAGGCACATGGTGATTGCTATGACTTAATTCTAGTTACAAGCTTCACGTTTTGTCCAATAGTTGTTCAGAATGAAATAAGAATCCAAATAGCGATTTCTAAGCAAAGCTGAGCCACCTTCACCTTAGACAAAATCAGAGGAATTTCGGCGAAAGAGCTATCTACAACGAGTAACTCTCTTTTCTTCATAATTTTCGCAAAAACCCAGATATACGGTAATGCGAGCCCGGATCTCATTGGTACGCTTATTCCTTTATCAGCTCCGCCTGTCAGTGAATCTTCCCAAGAATCCGGACCTTCCCAACGTAAAAGCTCCTAATAGGTGGCGTAATCAGCTTATTAATAATTTAGTTATCAGTTGCCATCAGGGAAGATCAAGTAAGTCGAACCGAATTTGGAGAAGATAAGGTTCAGGTCACCTGACTTACTTTCAAATTTCTCTGATATATAAACTTCTCTTCGCGGACAATATGGCAGCATTCAGCCTTGTCAACCTTGCTCCGTTAGCTTCAGTACCGGGGGCTAAACAGGGAGTAGACTTCTTGTTCTTTACCACTCTTCACATCTCTATAGAGAAGCCACTTTCCCCTCCTCCTAGAAACTGAACAACATTCAATAATCCAGGAGACATGGATCTCTTTTAATAAAGGAGCATCGAGGATTGTTATCCTCCAAATAGCAGCCCCTCCAGCCGTCCGTTACATCGTTAAAGATTCCATTCTGGATTACAGAGGTCTGTTCTGTTCTCTATTGTACAGAGCATTTCCTTCGTAATCTCAGACGAGCACAAGAGGGACTCCATCCGGGCTCTAAAGGGCTTTCAGAGCTAGCGAACACTAGCACTTGCAATAAAACTTGCAATGTAACGTCAGCACATGCTTTACCGTGGAGCTCCCTTTATCACACCACCATTCAATTCTGCATTGAAGTCACGACGACATTACTGACTTCAGATGTTACAGAAGATTCTTACTAGGGAAAAGAGCTGCCTGGTTCCTGGAGTCCGCCATAAAACTTGCCAACTGAACACTACCTTAGATACCACTCGTTCAAATGCCGATTCGCTTAATTTCACTTCAGGCTTGCTTTTCGTAGCACTCAGTCTTTCCCTGCTAGGTATTTCAATCACAATTTGCGAGATTTTCCAAGGTGAGGAGTTATGCGGATGCTGAGGTCATAACCACATCTCTGCGTACGTTTTGATAATAAACAAGAATTTACCCTACAAAGCAAGGTTTCCGTAGACGTCTCATGCTCTTTTGACTAGCTTCCACTTTGTTTCCTCCTTCGCGACCGTGCTTGTCGTTACGAAAGAAGATAAATTTCTTGACGTCACAATAAAGATTCCAATTTCAGATGTTCAAGGAAGCGCTCATTGCTCTCTGCGTTGGTTTCGCAGGTAAGTGCCGCCGTTTCGATCACATAAAAGTTTAGACGAACTATCCCGAGCTTTTCGATACCAAACGAATTTGGATGATGATGAATGTGGTAGAGTGAAAATGGAAGCGATGTGGGTATTGCCTGTGCACAACTCCTACCAATAATTTATTCTTATTCTTTATTTATAATTCCTAATTTATGCTGGTCATGTTAGGTCGGGACTGTTGTATCTCCATGGGGGGACCTGACTATCTTCAAATCCTTAGACAGTTACTCTCAGAGACTGACTACTGAAAATATTCAAAACTTTTCTCTTCGAGGAGCAGTGTACCCCGAATTCTATCCTCACTTCAGCCTGCCAGTCGGTTGACGGTACTTGGTTCTTCCTGATGGACTTCGCTGTCGTCGACTATGCCCATGGAGGGGAGGACCTGAATCCTAAATACAACATCTTCGATGTCAAGGACAACACGGCAACCCAGAAATTCAGGGTAAGGCTTTGAATTTGACTAGCTTGCTGTGAGATTTTGCCCTACTTGAACAGCAAGTATCTCTTATATATGTATAACTAAAGATTTCGAAGAGAATCAGTAATAGAGTCGAAAACAATTCAGGTCGACCTCAAGAGCCCCTTGGTTACTGATGCAAGACCGCTGGCTGGAGGTAAGTCTATCATAAAACGAGTCCTGCTTGCCGATTGCAAAAATCCTGGTCAAAAAGATCGTAGTAATATGAAACTAATACTTGGGCGCCATATTTCACAGACCTGCAGAGCTCAATAATCACGTTCCAATCGCCTAGTTCTCATGCGCATGCGAGGGACATTTCAATGAGCGAATCAGAAGTACCAACTTTTTTGGAATCTAATATTGTATGTGATGATAGTATAAAGGAGTTGAAGGAAAATGCCAGAGTACAGAGGGCCAAGTCATCTTGCGAAATCGCACTAGAAGTGCGGCCCTTGTGCAACTGGAGTGGGAAGAACTCAGAAAAGAGGTTGAACTGGCTGAACTCTGAAAAGGTGAAAGGGAACAATTCTCGTTAAATGCACTTCAACGGTGTTCAAAGTACTGTTGTAGGTATCGGGGTGGCACAAGTCTGTTCTCCTTTGACGATGCATACTGATCTGAGTGTACTGTGTTATTCACATATTTTCAGTGGATAATGAGAAGTACTGTGTTGATAAACAACTAAGGACTGAAATCGCCGAAGCTGTTAAGGATGCTGAGGACTCTTGTGAGGTGGGCACTTGAACAATTCCTCACACTCTCTGGAAAGCTCGGTTCCCAGATGAGGCTATTAACGACCTCTCCTTAAATTGAGAGTCTACCCAGAGCAGACTGAATCCATGTACTTGTTGGGTGTGGACCCACATTTTCGATGGAATCTTCACCTGACCTTATACAAGTAATAAACGATAGAAGAATCTAGTCATCTACAAGGTTGTCCACAGCCGAATCTGACAAGCCTACACCTATAGTCGGGCGTGTGGCTTTCAACACCAGCCGAAGGCTACAGATTCATTTTCATAACATCGTTCAGGGACACGTCAAAGCACTCGCCAGCAAACTGAATCGTCCTGGATGGGCCATGAACTGTGTTTCTCGCTCACCCAAGGGCTACAACTTTGGCTTCTTTGGAACGGTTCGTATTGCACTCTTTTTACTTCCTTCTGACATTTCTATCTAACATCATGGTAGGCCTATTTTATGCGCTCGCAATGTTCGAAATGTGCCAGAGGCTCACACAACTCTTTCTTCTTTCTTATACTGTGAAATCAAAAAGTTTTTATTTTGTATTACAGGACGAGAACTTCTGCCACTTCGATGCCGTCAAGGGTGGAAAGGTCTACTCCCTCACCGTGGTGAAGCTCGACAAGTCGGAGCCACAGCCGGAGCCAGAGGAGTTAAAAACTCTTCCAATAAAGCAGTTCTAAAAAACTTTGTTCTAAACAGTGTAGCGAAAGAAATCATCAAGTCACTTATTTTCATTGAGAAAGCCAAAAGTTATCATATCTTCATCGTCTGATGGAAGATAACTGCGTTGTGAGCCCATTACCATCTTCCCACTGTTAAGCTGTCGTCCATCTTCCCCTATTTGGACCTTTTCCATTTAGCACTGTTCATTGCAAGGCCGATTCGCCTTGACAAAGCAGTTTTTTCGGAAGCTTTGTTGTACATGTCAGTAAGGGATCCCACCAAACTTGTAACTTTTCAATTCGCCTCGCTTTTGCTGCTACTGGCATATGAGGGACAAATTTTAGTCATCGAAGAAACTACCAAAGCCGGTGGACGACAGTCATTTCTGCAAATGCAACAATCTTGAGCCATGGTTCGGTGGAGCTTCTCCTATCTCGTCGCTTTTCCATTCCACCTAAAGCAGTAACAATGGCAGCTCACCGAGGACACGTAACAATAAGTCACTTCGACGAAAACCTCGAACTATAAGCCCATTGTCTGTGGTACTGCTAGCTGTGCCTTTTGCTGTAAAATCTGTCAACAAATTTTTCTTTCGTATTCGACATTTCACACTTATACACTTATCTTTCAGGTTCCTATCCAATAACTTTTTGGTTCCAAATCGCTTTCCTTTCACTTCGTCAGACTCTTAAACGTTTGTTACGGAATTTTCGAAACCATTCCCAAAAGGAATATTTGTAGAATTACCGATGCACCAAATGTGAGATCGATAGATATGACTTGGTCTGCTGACCAATCAGTGCGAAAAGACCTCAAACTTGGGTAATTAAACCTTTATATTAATCTTCAGAACAAGAGTACGTACGAACAAGTAACATCGGTGAGCAACGAACTTTTGAGAACCGTTATGGAACAGACGGCATGAAACATAAATCGACGATAACATGGATGAGAAGTGAATGCGTATAAAACAACAAGGATGAATGCGTATAAAGCAATAAGGATAAGAAAGAAAATGCATATAAAAGAACAACGAGAATGAATGCGCAATTCTGCATGAGACATAACCCATAATGTGACAACAACAAGAATGATAGGTGGATTTCGCAATCCTGTATGCGTGCGCGGTTCTCCCGCGCAATTTTGATTACAGGAGATCACCTAGATCACTTCGTGTTACATAGGTCATCACCAAAAGTAATCGTTCTTCAGAAAGTTACAGATTAGTTCATCTCAGCGAGTAGAATTCTAAGATGCTTCATGCTCTTATTGTTAGTTGCAGCAAAAATCGGTGTCTTATAGGAACCGTAAACAGGGGACCCTGTTTGACCTGACTTTTGGTCGCAAGTGTCGTGAGACTGACGTTGTTACTGCTTGATGTAGAACAAAAAGATGAAGAAGAAGCTTCACGGAACCCCGCGAGCTCAAAATTGTTCTATTCGTAGAAAGACTGTCGTTCACCGGCTTTGATAGTCTCTTTGAAGACTGAAACTTGTCTCTCACATGCCCAACTGAGGCCACGAGAAACATATATGGTATCCTGAATAACCTTTGTAATGAGCAGAGACGGCTGGAAAGACTATCCTTCGAAGGGAAACAATCCCTCATTGGTTACAGTAAGAGGAGAACTACAGCTGTTGACTTTCAGGAAATTTAATGCTGTTCAGTTTTAGATTGATAGGGAACGCGATTCCCCTAAGGTGCTGTTAAGCATTGATTGAAAATAACAATTCTTTCCTTTGTTTACTTTCCCGGCGCTGACACTGCCAGGACACGGTCGACAGGGGTGATTGTCGCCGTATTGCCTGTAAAAAGATCTTTTTGTACAGCAGACATCTTAAAAACGTCATATAACAAGAGCGTTATAGCGTTATTTTGTGCAAATGTATGTTGACTCAGCTAATCTCCCCTCAACTGATAAATTGCCCTTTCTCTCCTATCACAGGACTTGTTAAGAGCTTAGACGTTCGACAAAACCGAAAGCTAAAGAGTGCCCGTTGCCAGACGGTTGATAAGCATTAGCTAAAAAATTTAGTCTGTGGCTGGCATCACAGTGTCTCTGATTATGTTTTTGCAAAAATAATGACGAAAGGTAGAACTTTATTTGCAGGCACTTCCTTCGCCCGAACGTATGTGACTGTTGTTCAATATGATCAGATATGGCTTTTTCAGAGTCGTAGGAAGGTTGGATTATTGCTCCTGTTCAACATTAAGTGAGCGGGGCGGTAAGCGGTAAGTGGCGCACCATCACACATGTATGGTCCGAGGACCGAACCTCGGACAAGTACGTGCTCAGGGTAACAAAGCTTTCCTTCACTCCGGGGTCAGCTAGTTGGCATAGGACTCATGTGGGAGGATAAAAGCTGACTTGGACATCAGCTGACCACATTCAATTGCCACTGAGGTTCTGAATGGACGTTTAATGGGTAGGCGCATCCCGAATCGGGCTCGATCAGAGCCTTCATACGAGAGTTAGGAAAAGCACTGAAATGCCACTATTAGGACTATTTTGTTCAATGTTGACTTTAGCATTTCCATAGCCTTCATCGAATACCACAGCTCACCCTATTGCCATAGGATTAGACAAGAGTCATTAGTTGCTGAAACTCGAAAAGAAATAGAACCCCTAGAGGATCTTAAGCCGCCCATGAAAGGCTCATTGTTACAGGTCATTTTTTTACTCGCTCTTGTCAACCCAGTTTTCAGGCAGCCCTTGAGTGCTGTTCGAAAAATAACGAGGTTGCTGTCTATGACCACAAATGTGTCTTTCAAGCGGGCCTCTAGCCTTTCTTTGATAGACCAAGAGAAAAGGATGTGGTCAGGCAAGGGAGAACAATTTTGGTCTCTTGTCGGTCTCATCAGGTAGTCAGGAAGAAGAGGTTCCCCTAGAGCTTGCCTGAAAAATAACGATTTCTTATAAATACTTTTTGAATGAGAGAACTCTCGCTTATCAACCAGTAAGAGGCCACACGAACTCGCGATGGAAGGTGGAGGACGTGCCTTTCCACCATCCCTTCATCTCGGACCCCTTTAGCTCACACTTTGAGGAAGTACAGACTTGACGACATTGTCCGGTTGATAAAAGTCTTCACCGCAACAGTTAGCAGTTGGTTCAAATCTGTTTGCATGATGCGATGTTACTTCTCAATCCGTCCTTCAGAACCATCTGTCCTCGAGGATAGCAGCACAGTTTCAGATGTCATCGGCTTCAGTTGAAGTGAGGTCTGCCCGAGCTCGTTAACTGCTCAGAAGGCAGGCTGAAAGTAGAATCCCGGTTGAATGTTTTGGTTCAGTTCATGAGACTAGTCTAGGTAACTAGAGTCAGGTTTGAGCTAACCTCAGTCTCAAACGCAGTTCAATTGAGCAATTTTCAAATACCTTTGTCTTACTGTTTTATAGGGCGAAAGGTGGTTAGGTTGAAGGGCTAGTGAATAAGTCTGCGCAATGTAGGCAAAGGTAGGAGCTAATAAAATCATCATGGGCGAGATGAGCTTTTTGATAGCCTTGGGGACCAGCGGAAGAGTGGAGCGAATCAAGTGCCAAAAATAGTCACCCAAAGATAGTTCGAGGCTATTCGATGAGTTGGATGAGTAGCTGGTTGCGTAGTGATTGCACGGAGATGGCTAACCACAATAGGTGCTCACCGTTGAAATGAGATAGAACTGAAAACGAGCGCAAGTAGCTTCCTAATGGCTTTCGTCAAATTCACTGTCTTATTGCTTGCTTGCTCTATAATTTATGACTCTCACTCACTTTGAATTGAGATTGGACGAAAGCGAGATGTGCGACTTACGATCAAACAGTCCATTAGCTTCCATTTAAAATTGTGATGATGGAATCTACCAACCATGCCTTTCCTGATTCCCCTTTAAGACGCCATTCCACTGCTATCAGAAAATGGGGCGGAAGCAAAGCCAAAATATCGATTTCATTTACCACATGAATCTATTTACTACTTTGTTTGACCCCTTCTCAAGACGAATCAACCCCAGAAAAACTGTTTTGAATGAAACACTGATGACAAGATGACACCAAGGTGCATGATGTAGTTATCGCTCCCCAAACGGCGGAGAAATGATCATTTCCTTGATTGTTCACTTACTGAATTGTTATTCGTATCGTTTTGCCTATCAGCCGTCATATTCTACGAAATATTAGGGCTGATAGGCGAAACGAATGGAATTAGCTGGCAGCATTCAGTGTGCTTCAGTTTTGTCATATTTCTGATGACTGCTTCTGCCTCAAAATCAGGACCAAGTTGTTCTGAACTGTTTATTGACAGAGTTTTCACTCCTCTGGCACAGGCTCCGATTTGTCAAGCTTCACAATATCGAGGGTAGACTTTGTCACCCTTGACGACGTCATAGCGGCAGAAGTGCTCATCCTGAAACAGGAGTGATTTTCTCCTTGCCCGCTGAATTTGCAGTATCCAAAGCCAGAAGTCTCCTCATTGGAGCAGATATTTCCTCTTCAGAAGGGCTCAAATAGTAACAACAGAAATAGCTCTTTTCCACTATGGTTCCCACCTTGCAGGTAGAGTGAAAACCCCATACAAAGTGGGCATACTCAACCTATCCCATCCGATGCAGCCCTAATTTGTCCGGTTCGAAGCGTATTATTTCCTTCAACGGACCCCAAAATATCAGTGTCTTCAACACAGAACTGCACTATTTTCCTGTGTCTGGGATGTGTAGGGTCATATAAAAGTAAGTTGTAGAGTGGTGAGGTAAGTCCAACCCTTAGCCATGGAAGGGGGTCACAAAAGAGTTACGAGAGAAGGGGAATCTTTGAAGATTGGAGGTATGGACTTGGGTTACTGGCAGCATTAGAATAACAAAGTGGAAAGTGGCAAGAAAAGTGCATTACTTACATCGAAGAAGAAGCCAACGGAGTAGCCCTTGGGTGATCGGTTTACGCAGTTCATAGCCCATCCAGGGCGGTTCAGCTTGCCGCCGGCCAGAGCCTTGACGATTCCCTGAATGAGGTAAACCTAAGGAATGATTATTTCACTGCGAAACATTCGTCTTCAGCCTACAGTGACAAAGCTGACATACTGTAGGCAAACTCAGTCTTACCGATAGGGCTAATTTGATGATTTTCCTAACACTGAAAAACCCCTTAATCCCATTCCGAATTCCCGCATCTTTTGTGGACTTGTTCGAGTACTCACCTCGCAGGAATCCGCAGCATCCTTGACAGCTACCTCGATTTCTCCTCTAAGTTGTGCATCGATACAAGTGTTGGCGTTGCGTTTGTCAACGTTTTCTGGAAATGCGATCGAGATCAAGAATAAGTATCCTTACTATATATAAAGCGCTCTGTCTGTCTGTCTGTTTGCTTGTTTGTACGGAAATTCGATATAACGTGAAGGAACACCTGGAGAAGTCGGGTCAAGTTTGGAATGAGTTGAGCATAGGGTAAGTGCAACAGAGCACACGTGAGCCTAGCGGAGCCCCGCCCCCAAGGGGCGGGGCATGCGCCGGAATTGGGCGGGGTCATGGGCGAATTCTTCTAATTCGGTCTCATAACATTCCAGACACCAGGAAAAATGTGCAAAAGTGAGACATGGGTCAACAATCAAAATAAAGGAAACTCACCGGCGGTGGGCGGAGCGTTATCGCAGTGGGCGGTACTTTCCACAGAGATCCATAACTCGATTTAACGAAGGCGTCGAGGCCAGGGAAAAAAAATAGAAAGAGTGAGCAAGGCCTTATGCGTGCTAAGCATGCATAAGTATAGCGAAGCCCCGCCCACGAGGGGCGGGGCGTGCGTTGAGGTGGAAGCTACTTTTCAAAAATGAGTGTAACTTCGTTCGGAAAGGTTATAGAATGCGGAAAAAAAGTGGTTAGAGGTAGTGGGACAAATGTGGTCAAATCCCGAAAGTGGGCGTGGCTGGCACCAAAGTGGGCGGGGCTTAGATCAAAAATTTATAACTCTATTCAGAAGCGTTCTGGGATGCGGCAAAAAGGTATCAAGATGTAAAAAAACAAATGTGGTCAAATCCCGAAAGTGGGCGGGGCTGGCACCAAAGTGGGCGGGGCTTAGATCAAAAATTTATAACTCTATTCAGAAACGTTCTGGGATGCGGGAAAAAGGTGGTTAGAGGTAATGGAACAAGTGTGGCCGAATTTTCGAAGTGGGCGGGGCTGACACTAAAGTGGGCGGGACTGGAACTAAAGTGGCTTAGATCAAAAATTTATAACTCTATATTCAGAAACGTTCTGGGATGTGGCAAAAAGGTGTCAAGGTGTGAAAGAACGAAGTGGGTGGGGCTGACACCGAAGTGGGCGGGGCTTAGATCAAAATTTTATAACTTTGTTCAGAAACGTTCAAGAACACGGGAAAAAAGTGGTGAGAGGAATAGGAACAAATGTAGTTAAGTCCTCGAAGGGGGCGGAGCTGGCACATGGAAGCGGGGCTAGGACCAAAAATTCAACTCTTCAAAAACTTTCTGGAATGCGGAAAAAATGGTTTGGAGCAGTCAAAAGAAGGGTGGCCAAGTTTATTGTGGAAAGGGTTTGCACTAAGGTGGACGGAGCTATGATTAACCACTAATAACTGTGCTCAAATATATCGAACGTGATGCTATCAGCAGTTCAGCGTTCGAACTAGAGAAAACTATCTTATTCTGATTATCCAACATTCCGCTGAATGACTCCATCGTGGATAAGTGGCCGTCGACATATACTGCGCGCGTTAGCGTGCATAGCCAAACTGGTGAGGGATAAAGTCTTGGGATCAATCCCGCCCGAGGGATGCTCCCACGCACTCAACTTCCATTCAGAATCGTACTGGCGTACTGAATTCGTATATGGCCTATAAAATGACGTGCGGTAGCCAGCCGATCTATTATACAAGTCAGTGCTTTCATACTCCCAGACAAGTCTGGTACCAATCAAATAACCCTGGAGGGACGCGAGGCTTGGTTTTTTTAGCGAGCTAACCTGCAGTTGCCTTCAAATTGGCGAGTTGGCTTGTACGGTGCTTTGCATCTGTGATATTGAAAATCAAGGGATTCTTGAGGTCCACCTGAAAGTAGCTGTTCACAATCGTGTTAGGCTACTCATCGAATACGTTACTTACTAATATTTGGCCAAAGTAGAAAACAACAAACTATGTTGTTAACATAATTTTAACAGCCATTTGAAAGCCGAACCTTAACCTGAACTTCTGCAGAGCGTTGCCATCCTTTGACAAATCGGAGCAATTGTATTTGGGATTCAGCTCTTCTCCTCCAAGAGCATAGCTGACGACAGAGGTGTCGAGAGTAAAGGACCAGATACCGTCTACCGTATCAGCTTCACAGGCTGAAGTGAGAACAAAATTGAGGTGGTGACTTTACCATAGAGAAAGTAACGAATTTTTTGCACGATCAATCTCTGGAGCTAGCTGTTTGGGAATTTGGAAATGGTCTAGTTTTCCAAAGAGCATGCCATGGTCCTGACTCAGCCTGGTCGGCCTAGACTAGTGGTAGGGTTTGGTCATGGTCATAGGCAAAACGCGCATCGATTCCCATCTGCAGCCCACCCTGTTCTTCCTCATCCTCAACCTTCTTAGGCTCATTAACGAATAGCTTGGAATAATTCGTCTTAACTTTTATGTAATCATCTATAACTTACGGAGCGCCGCAGCGAAAGCAACACAGACAGCAATAAGCGCTTCCTTGAACATCTAAATTGGAAATCTGCATCGGGAAGTCAGAAACTTTGAGAATTCTCATAACGACTGGCACGGTCGCAGGTGAGAAGATTTCAATTCTGTTCATCCGATTGGACGTGATGTAATTCTAGACCCTTTTGTGTATTTGTACGATATGTTTCTTTTCTATAAGTCCACCCTCCAATAGACCTGGAGTATTGCCTGATCCACTGGTTGCAGCATACACTAATTCGTTATACAAAAAGACAGTATAACACCCAACTCAGTGGATGACCGACACCTCGAATTCTTGCCGTTTTATACATCACAAACACTGTGGTATCGTATACTTGAGATATAGGATCAGGTGAAGCGTGTGGAGCAGATGAATCGAAGGAGGCGAATGAATCTTTATCCATACTGCAGAGATCTTATATAGATGTCGATATCATTATCTTCAGTATGGTGGTATCGGTGGTTGTCTTGACACGTATGGGTGGTTGGCTTTCCGCGTATAACAGTTCTTTTCATCCCATGCCACTTGTTTCCACATGTCACGAAACAAGAATCTTCAGAATAGCCCATTGACGACCATGCAGTCCACATTTGGGCTGCACCTTTTCGGCCATTTGGGACCGTGCAGTCCACATGTGGACTGCAGTTGTATTTTTTGTTTTATTCATCTACATCCTTTTTTTACAATTTCTTTTCTCAAAACATTACATCAGCCCTAAATGAAACTAAATACAGCGTGGTCCTAGAAACTTTTCTAGTTTTGCAATTGTGAAGGTGTTTTTTTGAAGGAGTACATTACCTCGGTGAATTCTTCGTTCGTTAAACAACTACAAAAAATGAGATATTTCTAAAAGACGGCCGTCATTAGCATTTTCGCTGTTATCGACCAAACGCAAAGCTTCCAACGCAACGCAAATAAAAGTTCTCCGAAACGATTTCTGGTAATGATTGAACTCATAATTGAATGAACACTAGAAAGAGTGCCGTTTCTATAATAAAGATCAGTAATCACTCGATGTGGGCACTCTTACCAAACCCATTTGAAGGAACATTCCTAAAAACTTATAATTTTCTCTTATAGACTTCAAAAAATGGTCATGAAGTCCACATGTGGGCTGCAGTAGCGTGTAGACAAAAAGCGCGCGGTCCCTCGCGGCGTTTTCTCGCAAAACGTCGTGGTCGTCAATGGGATAGAAATAATAAACTAAATAAACAACAAAGAATGCTCTAACACAAACAAAGTAAATAAAGGAATGCTCTACATTTAAACCGACTCTACATTTAAACCGAACCGCAATTCACTGTATAGGCTACATAAGCATTCAGTACGCCACGACGGTTTTGAATGGAAATCGAATGCATGGGCGCATTCTTCTGACGGGATCGATCCCAAGACTTTATCCTTCATACTCATTCTTGATCTCATTCGCATCTCCAGAAAACGTTGACAAACGCAACGCCAACACTTGTATCGATGCACAACTTAGAGGAGAAATCGAGGTAGCTGTCAAGGATGCTGCGGATTCCTGCGAGGTGAGTACTCAAACGAGTCCTCCTTCAAGTCAGGTGATGCAGGAATTCGGAGGGGAATCAAGGGGAGTGTTAGAAAATCATCAAATTGACCCTGTCAGTAAGACCGATCTGCCTACAGTATATCAGCTTTGTAACTGTAAGCTGAGGACACATATTCCCGCAATGAAATAATCATTTCTTAAGTTTACCTCGTTCAGGGAATCGTCAAGGCTCTGGCCAGCAAGCTGAACCGCCCTGGATGGGCTATGAACTGCGTAAACCGATCACCCAGAGGCTACTCTGTTGGCTTCTTCTTCGATGTACGTAATGCACTATTCTCCTTGCAACTTTCGACTGTGCTATTCTTAAACTGCCAGTAAGCCGATTCCATGCCTCCGATCTTCAAGAAGTTCCAACTTCTCACCTAACTCTTTTGTGACCACCTTCCATGGCTGAGGGTTGGTCTCACCTTACCACTTCACAACCTACCATTGCATGATCCCACTTGTCCCTAAGCTAAGATCTGGGAACATAATTCAGTTCTGTGTCAGTGGAAGCGGGCTATTGCTGCTGTTGCTATTTAAGTCCTCCTGAAAATGAAGTATCTGCTCTAGTGAAGAGAATTCTGGCTTCAGATACCGCAAGTCCAGCAGGCAAGCAAAGAATCACTTGTTGTTTCAGGATGAGCACTTCTGCCGCTACGATGTCGTTAAGGGTGACAAAGTCTACTCTCTCGATATTGTGAAACTTGACAAATCGGAGCCAGTGCCAGAGGAGTGAAAACTCTGTCAATAAAGCAGTTTTAAATTATTTGGTCTTAAATTTGAAGCAGAAGTAGTCATCAGAAGTGGGATATAACCGAAAGAGGCGAAATGCTGTCCAATTTTATCCCTACCAATCTCCCTATTCTTTTGGTATGAGCGAACAATCAAAAAGATTACAAATTCTCCATCGTTTGGCTAGAACTGCATTGGGAAACCTAGTGTTATTTTGTCCGCGAACTGATCATCCTACTTTTATTCGAAGCTGTTTTCGTGGAGGTGATTCGCCTAGACAGAGAACTGAACAAATTAGTAAATATACAAGTGCCTGCCTACAAGTGCCAGCCAGATACCTGACAGTTCTAATAGCATGAATGGCCACTTGAAATCGATTCGCTACCAATCAAATCAATTCTTTGGCTTTTCTTGACCCATTCTCTTTCAGTCTGCCTATCATACATACGAGAGACTTCATTGAATGCTAAAGGAATGTATAAGTCGCAAATCTCACTTTTGTTCGCCCTTATCTTAAACTGACTGAAGCAAGGGATGGGGCAGACAATTTGACGAGAACCATCAGAAGCGCTTGCCGAGAGTAAGCCTACAAATATGGACGGCTAAGGTTATGGACAGATTCAATTTACCGCAGAGAAAGTCCGTATACGACCACTGCATGATGCTAGAACTTGCATCGACAGGTGGTCAAGAAACTTGACAGTAGCTACTGCAGTGCCTTCTCAAGATCCTTAGGACACGGGTAGAAAGACTGAACGAAGCACGAAGCATAAAAAATTGATTAAAAAACCGGTGACACTTGAGAAAAAACTAGTGCAGTCCCCTTACCTCTTCCCCCCCCCCCCCCCCCCTCCCCCTTTCCCTCCCGCAAACAAGCATTTGATACTTGTCGAGCGGATCAGAAGCTAGTTTTGAAGCGCATGAAATCGCCAAAATTCGAGGTGCCATGTCAAGTGTGACCATATTCCCTTGTACGACGAATCTGAGAGTGTGTGCTAGAAGTTTAAATCAGTACATCAGACAATATTTTAGGCAAAATGATAAGGAGGACATATGAAAGTGAGGCACATTGCAAAATGCCTAAAAGGGCCCAAATTACATTCCCATTCACCTCCAGGTTGTTCATCATACTCTAATGTGTTCAAAATGCTTTGTTATAATATTTTTAAACTGGTCAATAGTAATTACAAACGAGGACAAACATTAAGTCCCCGAATGTAAACTGTAAACTTATAAGTAAACTACGAAGGTTGTACAGTAAAAAACACATTCGGACTGCCGTTAATATAGTGAGCTCTTGGTTTGAACTAGTGCAACAATAATCAGAACTTCTCTTCCCTAGTTGGAGCAGTCAAGATCAGATCTTCTCGCTAGAGGATACTTGTACAAAAATTGGGCCAGAATCTCTTGGATTCAAAGGAGGCTGGGAGGATGGTTTGAAATACGAATTTGTGAGGATAGACGACCTCTCTACTCTTCCAAAAGCACTGTAGAGATACCTGAAGAACTAGGTTGACAACGGCTCAAGGGCAGGTGATGTCAATTTGCGTGAAAGGTAGTCTTGAGAATTCAAAAGCAGCAAAAAATGACCTGAAACAATGAACTTTCCATAGACGGCTTAGGGTCTCATGGCGTTTCTCTTTCTTTTCATTTTTAGGCAAAAATTCATCATTTTTAGGCGAAAATTCATAAATAACTCTTATCTAATCCATTGTCGATGGGGTTTAGAGCTGTGGCATGTGATGAATGCTATACAAAGCGTATTGTGCATGGAATTGATAAAAGTAGCATTGAATAAAGTGGTTCTGATAATGGGATTACAGTACTTTTCCTATCTTCCGAATGAAGGAATAAGGATAGGGCCTTCGGCGTTGATCAAATCCCTTTTGGGATACGCCATCGCATTCGGCTTCCATCCAAAAGTGCAGTAGCAATTCGAACGCGTACATAGCCTACACGTGACTTGCTGTGGTTGGCTGACGTATAAGTCAGTACTTCTATCCACCCAAACGAGTCCGGTAACAATTGGTTAACACCGGCATGAAAGGCCAAATTTGCCTAGGCAGCGGCTGATGAAAAGGTGGACGAGACGTTTACAGTGACAAGACAACAGTGGGGCTCACAGTGCAGCTATATTCCTTCAGACGATGGATATATGCTAACTCTTGGCTTCGTCGATGAAAATGAGTGACTTGATGGCTGCTTTCGCCACAATGTTCAGAACAAAGTTGTTCAGAAATGCTTTATTGAAAGAGTTTTTCATTCCTCTGGCTCTGGCTGTGGCTCCGATTTGTCGAGCTTCACCACAGTGAGGGAGTAGACCTTTCCACCCTTGACGGCATCGAAGTGGCAGAAGTTCTGGTCCTGTAATACAAAGTGAGCGCTTTCTGATTTTCAGTATAACAGAAGTGAGGAGAGAGTGGAAATCCGTACAAAATGAGCATCTACAAATTCCGGGGAAGTTCTGAATCATCTCAGAAAGTCTGATGTTTGTTTGAATGGACTACGTCAACCCCCAAATGGTGATACTTCTGTCGGGTAAGGGTTTAAAGGATATGAATTATCCATTCGTATTCCGTAGAAAACTGGAATGAGGGTGAATTCTAAGCCAAGGAAGAAAAGTTGAGTGAGCTGCCGGCACACTTCGAATTTTTCAAACGCATGAAATAGGCCTACCACGATGTAAGATAGAAAAGTCAGAAAGAAGTAAGAAGAGTGCAATACGAACCGTTCCAAAGAAGCCGAAGTTGAATCCCTTGGGCGATCGAGAAACACAGTTCATGGCCCATCCAGGACGATTCAATTTGCTGGCGAGTGCTTTGACGTGTCCCTGAACGATGTTATGAAAATGAATCTGTAGTTTTAGCTTGGTGTTGGAAGCTACACACCCTATAACAGGTGTATGCTTGCCAGAATCGCCAATCAAACTGCGAATGACCCTGTAGATGACTAGATACTTTTTCTGTTTATTATTTGAATAAGGTAGGTTGGAGGTCCCATCGAAAATCTGAGTCCCACACCTAATAAGTTCAATGATTCAGGTCTGCTGTGGGTAGACTCTCAATCTACGGAGAGGTCGTTGATAGTCTCATCTGGGAACCGAGCTTCCCAGAGGGTAGGAGATGTAGGCTCAGATTTGTCATTCAAATTTGAGGGACATTGTAAATAACTAGGTTCTTTCACTGTTCATTACTCAAGTAAGGTAGGGTGAAAGCCTCGTCGAAAATGTGGGACCACACCTAACAAGTACAAGGATCCAGGACTGCTGTGGGTAGACTATCGATTTACGAAGAGGCCAGTAATGTTTTCTTGTGGGAACATTGCTTCCTGAAGAGTAAGGGGAATCGTTTAAGTGCCCACCTCGCAAGAGTCTTCAGCATCCTTGACAGCTTCAGCGATTTCAGTCCTTAGTTGTTTGTCAACACAGTACTTCTCATTATCCACTGAAAATATGTGAATCGTACAGTACAATCAGGGACACAGTATGTATCGTCGAAGAGGGTTGAACTTTTCCCACACGAAACCTACAGCAGTGCTGAAATCACCATTGTGGAATTTTCTATGTAGTGGTATCTTCTACCTTTTACGAGTCCTATCAGCTCAAGAGATATCATTAACCATTTTTCCAAGTCCTTCCCACTCTGCCGTTGACCGAGGGCCGCACTTTAACGGCGGTTTTTGCAAGACGACTTGACCCTCAGGCATTTTCCTTTATCTTTTTATACCATCAACACATACACTATGGGATTCCAACAAAATTGGTCTTCTGATTTGCTCATTGAAATGCGCATGAGAACTAGGCGATTGGATCGTTAAAATAAACTCTGCAGGTCTCTGTGAAGTATGAACGCCACTTCGGCCACCAGGCAGAATATTGTCTAGTCAGTGGCCCAAGTACTAGTTTCAGGTGACTATGCTCCTTTTAGCCAGGATTTTTGCAATGGGTAAGAAGACCTCGTTCGATTATAGGCTTACCTCCAGCCAGAGGCATTGCAGCAGTAACCAGGGGGCTCTTGAGATCCACCTGAATTGTTTTCAACTTGAATATTGATATTCCTCGGATTCATTAGTCATGTATGAAAAAAAATTGTTGCTTGTGTAAGCAAAGGCTCACAACAGTTGACTAACGTATTCTAGTTAAATCAGAAGTCCCACCCTGAATTTCTGGGTTGCCGTGTTGTCCTTGGAGACATCGAAGCAATTGTACTTGGGATTCAGTTCCTCTCCTCCGTGAGCGTGGCTGACGACGGCGGTATCCATCAGGAAGAACCAAGTACCGTCAACCGAATCTGATTCGCAGGCTGAAATAAAGATAGAAATCGGGTTGCACTGCTCCTCCAAGTGAAAAGTGACAAATTTTAGAACAGCCAATCTCTAAAACCAAGAATTTGGATATAGCCAGGTCCCCTCAAGAGATATGCAACAGTCCCGACCTAGCTTGACCATCCTAAATTAGTGGTAGGGCTTGTTCATAGACAATACCCACATATCTTCCGTTTTCACTCTACCACATTCATAACCACCCAAATTTGTTCAGTATCGAAAACCTTGGGATAGTTCGTTAAACTTTTATGTGATAGACAATAACGGTGGTACTTACTGGTCGCCGCAGCGAAACCAATGCAGAGAGCGATGAGCGCTTCCTTGAACATCTGAAATTGAAAACTTCATTGTTACGTCAGAAAATTTCTCTCTTCTCGTAACGACAGGCACGGTCGCGAAGGGGTTTACTCAGTTCTGTTCATCTGAGATTGGAAACAAAGTGAAAACTAGTTAAAAGAGCATGAGTCGTCTGGGGAAACCTTACTTGCTAGAGTAAATTCTTGTTTATTATTAAAACGTACGCAGAGGTGTAGTTATGACCTAAGCTTCCCAGCGCTCCACCTAAGAACATCTCGGAAATTAAGATTGAAATACACAGCAGAGAAAGACTGGGTGCTAGGAAAAGCAAGCCTGAAGTGAAATTAAGCGAGTCGGCATTTGAACGAGTTGTATCTAAGGTAGTGTTCAATGTACAAGTCTCATGGCGGATTCTGGGAACCAGACAGCTCTTTTCCCTAGTAAGAACCTTCTGTATTTTTTGAAGTCAGTAATGTCGTCGCGACTTCAATGCAGAATCGAAAGGTGGTGTGATAGAGGGAGCTTCACGACAAACCACTTGCTAACTTACATTGCAAGTTTCATTGCAAGTGCTTACGTTCGCTGGCTTTGAAAGGCCCTTACAGCCCCGATTGAGTCCCTCTTATGCTGATCTGAGATTACGAAAGAAATATTCTGTACCATAGGGAACAGAACAGGTCTATGTAATCCAGAATGGAGTCTTCAACGCTGTAAGGGACGGCTGGAGAGGCCGCTATTTGGAGGATACTATTCCTTGATGCTCTTACTGTAGAAGGAAAGTCGCGACTTTTGGACTACTGGATGGTGTTCAGTTTCTAGGAGGAGGGGAAAAGTGGCTTCTTCTGTGAAGAGTGGTAGAGAGAAAGAAGTCTGTCTCCCTACCAGCCACCCAGCACTGAAGATATCAGAGCAAGGTCAGCACGGGTGAATGTTGCCATATTGTCCGCAAGGAGAAGTTTATATACCGGAAAAATGTGAAAGTAAGTCAGGTGACCTGAACGTTATCGTGTGCAAATCCGAGTCGACTTACTTGATCTTCCGTCATAGCAGCTGATAACTCTTCATTATCGGATTACGCGACCTGTGAAGAACTACGACGTAGGAAAGATCCGGATTCTTGGCAATGTTAACTGACAGGTGAAGCTGATAAAAGGATTAGCGGACCAATGGATCCGTGGGTTGCATTACAGTATTTCTGGGTTTTTGAGAAACGACGACAAAAAATAGTTACCCGCTGTAGATAACTCTTTCGCCGAAATCTGCCTGATTTTGTTTGATGTTTTAGAATGTTTTTGTGAATGTCTCGGAATCTCTTAGACGTTTCTAGTGTGAGACGGCGATTACTTATTTATTTATTTACTTGTTTATTTGTTGTTGTTCCATTGAGAGCGCTTCATTCCGCTTGTTTTAAATTGATCTCTCTTTCAGGAGGAAAATTCTGATCCTCGACTAGTGAATCAGTTGAGGCAAATTCACGGGCTGATGGATCAGATTGTTCTTATCTTATTTTGCCCTACATGGCCGATACACCAGAAAATCGTACGGAATAGAACAGTTGGACATCGGTAAACTGATCCAAGCATGGGTACAGTGAACACTTCCCTCCCTCGCGTATGGTGCATCTCAATGCATTAAAATGGCCAGGTAGGTGACATAGGACTTCATATACCCGCCCAAAACTTTTCTATTGATTTGAGCAGTATTTATATTCAGGATGAACGGCTCGATAAGGTTGGTTTGTGCCTGATCGAGAACTTGGTATTTTGTATATATTTTCATTTTCTTTGGTGTATAGCGACATATGGACACAGAAGCATATTCGGACGATCCTGGCCCATGCTGTACAAGTTGGTAGTTGCGTAAGGGAGCAGGTATAACACCCGCAGTGCCTTCCATTCGGCAACATCTTGTCTATAACTCTTCTGTCGCTGAAGGTGGGCAAAGACCCTCATGCAGAAAGAACTCGTTCAGAAACTAGGCCTCCAAATGTGCAAAAGGGGACGTGAGTAATTTCTTGACATGACGTCCCGAAGGAGACATTGTCATTCTGGAAAACGGCTCTTTCTGAAAAGAACTTGACACGATAGGGTCAAACCTAACCTAATAGTAACAAGCTTGCCTAGAGTTATATTGTTAACAAAAGTCATGGATAAACGAGGAGTCTATTAGAGGCACATGGTGATTGCTATGACTTAATTCTAGTTACAAGCTTCACGTTTTGTCCAATAGTTGTTCAGAATGAAATAAGAATCCAAATAGCGATTTCTAAGCAAAGCTGAGCCACCTTCACCTTAGACAAAATCAGAGGAATTTCGGCGAAAGAGCTATCTACAACGAGTAACTCTCTTTTCTTCATAATTTTCGCAAAAACCCAGATATACGGTAATGCGAGCCCGGATCTCATTGGTACGCTTATTCCTTTATCAGCTCCGCCTGTCAGTGAATCTTCCCAAGAATCCGGACCTTCCCAACGTAAAAGCTCCTAATAGGTGGCGTAATCAGCTTATTAATAATTTAGTTATCAGTTGCCATCAGGGAAGATCAAGTAAGTCGAACCGAATTTGGAGAAGATAAGGTTCAGGTCACCTGACTTACTTTCAAATTTCTCTGATATATAAACTTCTCTTCGCGGACAATATGGCAGCATTCAGCCTTGTCAACCTTGCTCCGTTAGCTTCAGTACCGGGGGCTAAACAGGGAGTAGACTTCTTGTTCTTTACCACTCTTCACATCTCTATAGAGAAGCCACTTTCCCCTCCTCCTAGAAACTGAACAACATTCAATAATCCAGGAGACATGGATCTCTTTTAATAAAGGAGCATCGAGGATTGTTATCCTCCAAATAGCAGCCCCTCCAGCCGTCCGTTACATCGTTAAAGATTCCATTCTGGATTACAGAGGTCTGTTCTGTTCTCTATTGTACAGAGCATTTCCTTCGTAATCTCAGACGAGCACAAGAGGGACTCCATCCGGGCTCTAAAGGGCTTTCAGAGCTAGCGAACACTAGCACTTGCAATAAAACTTGCAATGTAACGTCAGCACATGCTTTACCGTGGAGCTCCCTTTATCACACCACCATTCAATTCTGCATTGAAGTCACGACGACATTACTGACTTCAGATGTTACAGAAGATTCTTACTAGGGAAAAGAGCTGCCTGGTTCCTGGAGTCCGCCATAAAACTTGCCAACTGAACACTACCTTAGATACCACTCGTTCAAATGCCGATTCGCTTAATTTCACTTCAGGCTTGCTTTTCGTAGCACTCAGTCTTTCCCTGCTAGGTATTTCAATCACAATTTGCGAGATTTTCCAAGGTGAGGAGTTATGCGGATGCTGAGGTCATAACCACATCTCTGCGTACGTTTTGATAATAAACAAGAATTTACCCTACAAAGTAAGGTTTCCGTAGACGTCTCATGCTCTTTTGACTAGCTTCCACATTGTTTCCTCCTTCGCGACGGTGCTTGTCGTTACGAAAGAAGATAAATTTCTTGACGTCACAATAAAGATTCCAATTTCAGATGTTCAAGGAAGCGCTCATTGCTCTCTGCATTGGTTTCGCAGGTAAGTGCCGCCGTTTCGATCACATAAAAGTTTAGACGAACTATCCCAAGCTTTTCGATACCAAACGAATTTGGATGATGATGAATGTGGTAGAGTGAAAATGGAAGCGATGTGGGTATTGCCTGTGCACAACTCCTACCACTAATTTATGCTGGTCATGTTAGGTCGGGACTGTTGTATCTCTCATGGGGGGACCTGACTATCTCCAAATCCTTAGACAGTTACTTTCAGAGATTAAGTACTGAAAAAAATCTGTTACTTTTCACTCCGAGGAGCAGTGCACCCCGAATTCTATCTTCACTTCAGCCTCCCAGTCGGTTGACGGTACTTGGTTCTTCCTGATGGACTTCGCTGTCGTCGACTATGCCCATGGAGGGGAGGACCTGAATCCTAAATACAACCTCTTCGAAGTTAAGGACAACACGGCAACCCAGAAATTCAGGGTGAGGCTTTGGATTTGACTAGCTTGCTGTGAGATTTTGACTGCTTGAACAGCAAGTATCTCTTATATACTACTAAAGAATTCGAAGAGTATCAGTAGTCGAGTCGAAAACAATTCAGGTCGACCTCAAGATCCCCTTGGTTACTGATGCAAGACCGCTGGCTGGAGGTAAGTCTATCATAAAACGAGTCCTGCTTGCCGATTGCAAAAATCCTGGACAAAAAGAGCGTAGTAATATGAAACTAATACTTGGGCGCCATACTTCACAGACCTGCAGAGCTCAATAATCACGTTCCAATCGCCTAGTTCTAATGCGCATGCGAGGGACATTTCAATGAGCGAATCAGAAGTACCTTTTTTTGGAATGCAATAGTGTAAAATAAAATAATAGTATAAACTGATGAAGGAGGGCCAACTCACCTTGCGAAACCGCAGTAGAAGTGCAGCCCTTGTGCAAGGGATTTGAGTGGGAAGGTTTCGGAGAAGGGGTTAAGCTGGCTGAACTTTGGAAAGGTGAAAGACAATTCTTGTCAAATGCACTTCAGTGGTGATCACAGCGGTGTGGTAGGTTTCGTGTGGCAGAAGTCTGTTCTACTTTGACGATGCATACTGATGTGTTTCTGAGTGTACTGTACGATTCACATATTTTCAGTGGATAATGAGAAGTACTGTGTTGACAAACAACTAAGGACTGAAATCGCCGAAGCTGTTAAGGATGCTGAGGACTCTTGTGAGGTGGGCACTTAAACAATTCTTCACACTCTCTGGAAAGCTCGGTTCTCAGATGAGGCTATTAACGACCTCTCCTTAAATTGTGAGTCTACCCACAGCAGATTGATTCCATGTACTTGTTGGGTGTGGACCCACATTTTCGATGGGACCTTCACCGGACCTTACACAAGTAATAAACGATAGAAGAATCTAGTCATCTACAAGGTTGTCTACAGCCGAATCTGACAAGCCTACACCTATAGTCGGGCGTGTGGCTTTCAACACCAGCCAAAGGCTACAGATTCATTTTCATAACATCGTTCAGGGACACGTCAAAGCACTCGCCAGCAAATTGAATCGTCCTGGTTGGGCCATGAACTGTGTTTCTCGATCGCCCAAGGGCTACAACTTTGGCTTCTTTGGAACGGTTCGTATTGCACTCTCCTTACATCTTTCTGACTCTGTCTGTATAACATTACGGTAGGCCTATTTTGTGCGCCTGCAATGTTCGAAGTGTGTCGGCAGTTTAGGCAAATCTTTCTTCTTTTGTTAGTGTTCACTCTCATTCCTCTTTTCTATGGAATACGAAAGAATAATTCATATTCCTCAAGCCGTTACTCGATAGAAGTATCACTATTTGGTGGTTGACGTGGTTCATTCAAACAAACATCACACTTCCTGAGATGATCTAAAACTGCCCCTGAATTCGTAGGTGCTAATTTTGTGAGAATTCTCGCCCCCGCCTCACTTTTGTTATACTGAAAATCAGAAAGTTATCACTTTGTATTACAGGACGAGAACTTCTGCCACTTCGATGCCGTCAAGGGTGGAAAGGTCTACTCCCTCACCGTGGTGAAGCTCGACAAGTCGGAGCCACAGCCGGAGCCAGAGGAGTTAAAAACTCTTCCAATAAAGCAGTTCTAAAAAACTTTGTTCTAAACAGTGTAGCGAAAGAAATCATCAAGTCACTTATTTTCATTGAGAAAGCCAAAAGTTATCATATCTTCATCGTCTGATGGAAGATAACTGCGTTGTGAGCCCATTACCATCTTCCCACTGTTAAGCTGTCGTCCATCTTCCCCTATTTGGACCTTTTCCATTTAGCACTGTTCATTGCAAGGCCGATTCGCCTTGACAAAGCAGTTTTTTCGGAAGCTTTGTTGTACATGTCAGTAAGGGATCCCACCAAACTTGTAACTTTTCAATTCGCCTCGCTTTTGCTGCTACTGGCATATGAGGGACAAATTTTAGTCATCGAAGAAACTACCAAAGCCGGTGGACGACAGTCATTTCTGCAAATGCAACAATCTTGAGCCATGGTTCGGTGGAGCTTCTCCTATCTCGTCGCTTTTCCATTCCACCTAAAGCAGTAACAATGGCAGCTCACCGAGGACACGTAACAATAAGTCACTTCGACGAAAACCTCGAACTATAAGCCCATTGTCTGTGGTACTGCTAGCTGTGCCTTTTGCTGTAAAATCTGTCAACAAATTTTTCTTTCGTATTCGACATTTCACACTTATACACTTATCTTTCAGGTTCCTATCCAATAACTTTTTGGTTCCAAATCGCTTTCCTTTCACTTCGTCAGACTCTTAAACGTTTGTTACGGAATTTTCGAAACCATTCCCAAAAGGAATGTTTGTAGAATTACCGATGCACCAAATGTGAGATCGATAGATATGACTTGGTCTGCTGACCAATCAGTGCGAAAAGACCTCAAACTTGGGTAATTAAACCTTTATATTAATCTTCAGAACAAGAGTACGTACGAACAAGTAACATCGGTGAGCAACGAACTTTTGAGAACCGTTATGGAACAGACGGCATGAAACATAAATCGACGATAACATGGATGAGAAGTGAATGCGTATAAAACAACAAGGATGAATGCGTATAAAGCAATAAGGATAAGAAAGAAAATGCATATAAAAGAACAACGAGAATGAATGCGCAATTCTGCATGAGACATAACCCATAATGTGACAACAACAAGAATGATAGGTGGATTTCGCAATCCTGTATGCGTGCGCGGTTCTCCCGCGCAATTTTGATTACAGGAGATCACCTAGATCACTTCGTGTTACATAGGTCATCACCAAAAGTAATCGTTCTTCAGAAAGTTACAGATTAGTTCATCTCAGCGAGTAGAATTCTAAGATGCTTCATGCTCTTATTGTTAGTTGCAGCAAAAATCGGTGTCTTATAGGAACCGTAAACAGGGGACCCTGTTTGACCTGACTTTTGGTCGCAAGTGTCGTGAGACTGACGTTGTTACTGCTTGATGTAGAATAAAAAGATGAAGAAGAAGCTTCACGGAACCCCGCGAGCTCAAAATTGTTCTATTCGTAGAAAGACTGTCGTTCACCGGCTTTGATAGTCTCTTTGAAGACTGAAACTTGTCTCTCACATGCCCAACTGAATCCACGAGAAACATATATGGTATCCTGAATAACCTTTCTAATGAGCAGAGACGGCTGGAAAGACTATCATTCGAAGGGAAACAATCCCTCATTGGTTACAGTAAGAGGAGAACTACAGCTGTTGACTTTCAGGAAATTTAATGCTGTTCAGTTTTAGAATGATAGGGAACGCGATTCCCCTAAGGTGCTGTTAAGCATTGATTGAAAATAACAATTCTTTTCTTTGTTTACTTTCCCGGCGCTGACACTGCCAGGACACGGTCAACAGGGGTGATTGTCGCCGTATTGCCTGTAAAAAGATCTTTTTGTACAGCAGACATCTTAAAAACGTCATATAACAAGAGCGTTATAGCGTTATCTTGTGCAAATGTATGTTGACTCACTTAATCTCCCCTCAACTGATAAATTGCCCTTTCTCTTCTATCGTAGGACTTGTTAAGAGCTTAGACGTTCGACAAAACCGAAAGCTAAAGAGTGCCCGTTGCCAGACGGTTGATAAGCATTAGCTAAAAAATTTAGTCTCAAAATCTGTGGCTGGCATCACAGTGTCTCTGATTATGTTTTTGCAAAAATAATGACGAAAGGTAGAACTTCATTTGCAGGCACTTCCTTCGCCCGAACGTATGTGACTGTTGTTCAATATGATCAGATATGGTTTTTTTAGAGTCGTAGGAAGGTTGGATTATTGCCCCTGTTCAATATTAAGTGTGCGGGGTGGTAAGTGGTAAGTGGCGCACCATCACACATGTATGGTTCGAGGACCGAACCTCGGACAGGTATGTGCTCAGGGCAACAAAGTTTTCCTTCACTACGGGGTCGGCTATTTGGCATCGGACTCATGTGGGAGGATAAAAGCACTGTTTTGGGCATCAGCTGACCACATCCGATTGTCAGTAAGATTCTGAACGGAAGTCTAATTGGTAGTCGCATCCCGAATCGGGCTTGATCAGAGGCAGAGACCTCACCCTTTATCCTCCTCTCGAGAGTTAGGAGAAGTACTGTAATGCCATTACTGGGACCAATTTGTTCAGTGTTGTCTTTATCATTTCATAGCATTCATCGGATGCCACAACTCTAAACCCTATCGCCATAGGATTAGATAAGAGTTATTAGTTGCCGGAACACGAAAAAATAGAACCCCTAAAGGATCTTAAAGGCACAGTTCAGGATTATTTAGAGGTATCCGGTATTTCAGAGGTAGTGATAGGTAAGGCCTACATTAGGACAATGGTAAAGCATAAAATGCTAGAAACAGCGAAAAAAAGGAAAACAAACGGCCGAAAAAAAAAGAGGAAAAAGTAGTTGGACGAGATTCATAAAGGGAAAACGGTGGTTAAGTGAATTTTCGCGGAAGTACATGAATGCGACGCCATGTGTGCAATGGCACACAAAACACCCAAACAGCTGATTTAGACTAGATTTTTGAAACTATTTATTCCCCAACTGATATTTCGCTGAACTTTTATGTTTATCCAGTTGTTCTGCACACGAAGGTGAGTAAATTCCCTTATATTTATTATTTTACGATTGAGTGTACTTAAGTTTTCATATATAATAGTACGTTGTTTTATAAAATTCATGCTAGGATTTCAACTTTTTTTTATTTGCAACGCATTTTCTTCATTTGGGGTCATTTATGTGTTCTTGTACAATGTCAAGAACACTCTTTGACTTCCATTTGAAGATTTATGCTCAGTAATTTGCGAATAATAGTCGAATAGTAGAAATGCAGCCGAATATTAGTACCAGAAGGAGGCTTTCGACCAGCTGACCATTCCTGGCAATTAGCCAATCAGCGTATCGATTCTTCACCAACTTCGCTCCAATGCGAGAGTGGTGAAGGAAAATTCGAACCCGTAGTCAGCCTAGCGAGGGGCAGAGGCCTCACGTCCCCCAATGTTCCTGCCCTTATTGTCCCTATCCAGACCGTTTTCCGACCTAATTCCTGCACGAATGGTATTAGAGGGGGCATCGAATTCAAACTATGTGCAAATCTCCGAAACCATTTTTTCCTGAACAGTGCCTTTAAGACGCCTATGAAAAGCTCATCATCACAGATCATTTTTACTGCTTATTCTCTGGACTACGCTTTCACGCAAATTGACATCACTCGCCCTTGTCAACCCAGTTTTCAAGCAACTCTTAAGTGCTGTTCGGAAAATAGCGAGGTCGTCTATCCTCACAAATGTGACTTTCAAACAAAACTCTAAGCTTTCTCTGAGAGCCCAAGAGAAGTGGATGTGATCTGGCAAGGGGGAAAATTTTCGGTCTCTTGTCGGTCCCATCAGGTAGTCAGGAAGAAGAGGTTCCCGTAGAGCTTGCCTGAAAAATAGCAAAGTCTCATAAATACTATTCGAATGAGAGAACTCTCGCTTATCAACCAGTAAGAGGTCATGCGAACTCGTGATGGAAGAAGGAGGAGGTGCCTTTCCACCATCCCTTCATCTCGGACTCCTTTAGCTTACACTTTGAGGAAGTACGGTTTCGACGGCATTGTCCTGTTAGTCAAAGTTTTCACCGCAACAGTTAGCAGTTGCATGATACTATGTTACTCCTCAATAAACCATTTGCCCCCAAGGATAGCAGCACAGTTTCAAATGCCATCGGCTTCAACCGAAGTAAGGTCTGCCGGAGCTCGTTAACTGCTCAGAAGGCAGGCTGAAAGTAAAATCCCGGTTGAACGTTTCGGTGCAGCTTATGGGACTAGTCTAGGTAACTAGAGTCAGGTTTGAGCTAACCTCAGTCTCAAACGCAGTTCAATTGAGCGATTTTCAATACCTTTGTCTTACTGTTCCATAGGGCGGAAGGTGGTTAGGTTGAAGGACTATCGAATAAGTATGCGCAATCTAGGGAAAGGTAGAAACTAATAGGGTCATCATTGGTGCGGTGAGCTTTTTGATAGTTAGGGGGACCAGTGGAAGAGTGGAGTCAGTCAAGTGCCGAAAATAGTCACCCAAAGATAGTTCGAGGCTATAGGATGAGTTGGAAGAGTAGCGGATCGCGTAGTGATTGTACGAAGATGCCTAATCTCCATAGGTGTTCACCGTTGGAATGAGATAGAGCTGAAAACGTGCGCAAGTAGCTTCCTAATGGCTTTCGTCAAATTCACTGTCTTACTGCTTGCTTGCTTTATAATTTATGACTCTCAGTCACTTTGAATTGAGTGTGGACGAAAGCGAGATGTGCGACTTACGATCAAACAGTCCATTAGCTTCCATTTAAAATTGTGATGATG
Source organism: Haemonchus contortus (assembly GCA_000469685.2). Lineage (NCBI taxonomy): Eukaryota > Metazoa > Nematoda > Chromadorea > Rhabditida > Trichostrongylidae > Haemonchus > Haemonchus contortus. The sequence continues at coordinate 7,323,657 of LS997566.1, read as the reverse complement.
GAATCTACCAACCATGCCTTTCCTGATTCGCCTTTAAGACGCCATTCCACTGCTATCAGAAAATGGGGCGGAAGCAAAGCCAAAATATCGATTTCATTTATCACATGAATCTATTTACTACTTTGTTTGACCCTTTCTCAAGGCGAATCATCCTCGAAAAAAAAACCGTTTTGAATGAAACACTGATGACAAGATGGCACTAAGGTGCGCAATGTAGTTGTCCCTCCACAAACGGCGTAGAAATGATCATCTCCTTGATTATTCACTTATTGTATCGTCATTCGTATCGTTTTGCCTATCAGCCTTCATATTCTATGAAATATAAGGGTTGATAGGCAAAAAGAATGGAATTAGCTGGCAGCATTCAACGTGTTTCAGTTTTATCACATTTCTGATGACTGCCTCTGCTTCAGAATCAAGACCAAGTAATTCTGAACTGTTTATTGACAGCGTTTTCACTCCTCTGGCACTGGCTCGGATTTGTCAAGCTTCACAATATCGAGGGAGTAGACTTTGTCGCCTTTGACGACATCGTAGCGGCAGAAGTGCTCATCCTGAAACAAGAAGTGATTCTTTCCTTGCCTGCTGGACTGCAGTATCTAAAGCCAGAATTCTCTTCACGTGAGCAGATGCTTTTTCTTCAGGAGGGCTCAAATAGTAACAACAGAAATAGCTTTTTTCCACTATGGTTCCCACCTTGCAGGGAGAGTGAAAACCCCATACAAAGCGGGCATACTCAACCTATCCCATCCGATGCAGCCCTAATTTTTCCGATTCAAAACGTATTATTTACTTGAACGGACCCCGAGTTGCCAGTCTTCAACACAGAACTATTCCATGTTCCCAGAGTCATAGCTTTGGGATGGGTAGGGTCATATAATGGTAAGTCGTAGAATGGTAAGGTGAGGCCAACCCTTAGCATGGGGGGTGGTCACGAAAAAACTGGGGTGAGAAGTCGGAACTTTTTGAAGATTGGATGCATGGAATCGGGTTACTGGCAGTATTCGAATAGCAAAGTCGAAAGTTGCAAGGAGAGTAGTGCATTACGTACATCGAAGAAGAAGCCGACGGAGTATCCCTTGGGTGATCGGTTTACGCAGTTCATAGCCCATCCAGGGCGGTTCAGTTTGCTGGCCAGAGCCTTGACAATTCCCTGAACGAGATAAACTAAAGAAATGATCACTCTTTTGCGAAAATATGTGCCATCTGCTTACAGTTACAAGGCTGCTATTCCGTAAATTCGGTCTTACTGATAAGGTCAGTGATTTTCCTAACACTGAAAAACCCCTTAATCCCCTTCCGAATCCCGCATCTTTTGAGAACTTGTTCGAGTACTCACCTCGCAGGAATCCGCAGCATCCTTGACAGCTACCTCGATCTCTCCTCTAAGTTGTGCATCGATACAAGTGTTGGCGTTGCGTTTGTCAACGTTTTCTGAAAATGCGAATGAGATCAAGAATAAGTATGAAGGATAAAGTCTTGAGATCAATACCGCCCGAGGGATGCTCCCACGACTTTCATTCAGAATCGTACTGGCATACTGAATTCGTATATGGCCTATAAAATGACTTGCGGTAGCCAGCCGATCTATTATACAAGTCAGCGCTTTCATACTCCCATACGAGTCTGGTACCAATCAAATGACCCCGGCGGAACGGAAGGCTTGATTTTTTTAGCGAGCTAACCTGCAGTTGCCTTCAAATTGGCGAGTTGGCTTGTACGGTGCTTTGCATCTGTGATATTGAAAATCAAGGGATTCTTGAGGTCCACCTGAAGGTAACTGTTCACAATCGTGTTAGGCTACTCATCGATTATGTTATTTACTAATATTTGGCCACTTTAGAAAACAACAAAGTATGTGGTTAAAAAATTTCAACAGTCATTCAAATGCTGAGCCTCACCCTGAATTTCTGCAAAGCGTTCCCATCCTTTGACAAATCGAAGCAATTGTATTTGGGATTCAGCTCTTCTCCTCCAAGAGCATAGCTGACGACAGAGGTGTCGAGAGTGAAGGACCAAATACCGTCTACCGTATCTGATTCACAGGCTGAAGTGAGAACAAAAATGAGGTGGTGACTTTACCATAGAGAAAATAGAATAAAATTTTTTGCATGATCAATCTCTGGAGCTAGCTGTTTGGGAATTTGGAAATGGTCTAGTTTTCCAAAGAGCATGCTATGGTCCTGACTCAGCCTGGTCGGCCTAGACTAGTGGTAGGGTTTGGTCATGGTCATAGGCAAAATGCGCATCGCTTCCCATCTGCAGCCCACCCTGTTCTTTCTCATCCTCAAACTTCTTAGGTTCAGGAACGAATAGCTTGGAATAGTTCTATCAACTTTTATGTAATCATCGATAACAGCTGTACTTACGGATCGCCGCAGCGAAAGCAACACAGACAGCAATAAGCGCTTCCTTGAACATCTGAAATTGAAATCTGCATCGGGACATCAGAAAATTTGGGAACTCTGATAACGACAGGCACGGTCGCAAGTGAGAAGATTTCATTTCTTTTCATCTAACCATAAGATGGCAAATTTTGCTGGAAGCTGATAGTAAGAGCATGAGACACCTCGATGAAATCGTATTCGCTGTGGTAAAGAGTAAAATGAAGTATGATCTAAGCATATCCAGCGTTCCGTAATGCTCCTCATGTTCAAAAACTGGGAGATTTTGATTAAAAAACATTGCAGTAATGATTGAGTGCAAGGAAAAGCAAGCTCAACGTGAAAAAAATGAAAATCGGTTCTCTGTCGGACTCCTCAGAATACGAATGGCAAGTTTGATGACAGATTCTAAGAAGACGTGCAGATACCAGCACTGCAAGAAATCAGCTCACAGTTTCTAAAGCCTGTTGCGCCATCGGTACTGCTTAATGCAGAAACGAAAGGTGTAGTGACAGAGGAAACTGCACGGTAAGCTAAGAGCTCAAGGTACGGTTGGATTGAAACTTTCTTTGAGCGTATGCTGCCGTTTGTCGGCTCTGGAAAAGCCATTAATGATTGTCAAAGATTGGAGAAACTCCTGCTCGTCTGACATTACGACAGCCATTATTGGATCCCTGGAACAGCCCACCCGGAGTCTCCCATGATATAAGAGCAAGGAGAAACGACCATGCCGGAGAATAACATTCCCGTTTCGTTCCTAGAGTAGGAAAAAAATTACGTCATAGCTTTTGAGTAACTGAATGTTGTTTGGGTGTTGGAGGGGAGTTTCTTGGAGGGGTGAGGAAAAGTAGCTATCTATGTATGAAGCCATAAAAGGGGATTGGGAGGAAGAGTTTTGGCTCTCCATTGTCCTCCCCTCAATGAAGCTACCAGACCAAGGCTAGCAAGGGTAAATGATGCTACACCGCCCTCGAGGAGAACTATATATACCGGAGAATTGCAAGAAGATTAGTCAGGTGACCTAAACGTTATCGTGTTCGAATCCGGGTCTTCTCATTCAATCATTCCTCATAGTAACTGATAACTCTTTTTTTTCTGACCACACGACCTTTTAAGAACTTTGACATAGGGGAGGTCCGGATGCTTGGCAATGTTCACTGACAGGTGGAACTTATAAGAGAATTATCGCACCAATCGGATCGGCAGATTGTATTACAGTAACTGTGCTTTTTTGAAAAATGATAGTAAAAAGCAGGGTTACATCGTAGATAACTCTTTCGCCGAATTTTGAATCTTTATGAATCTTCTCTGAGGTGATAAAAACTTCTCTCTAAAAGGTGTAAACATTGCCATATAACTCATGAATTAGATGTGTGAGTCACCATCATGAGTTGCTCTTATTTTTCAAGTATATGGTTAGTTCTTGAAGTCTTGGAATGTTGATCAGTCCCGTTTGAGGGATGCGCCAAGCATTCGACTTCTTCTGGAAATCGTAGCGGCTGTAGGATTCGGGGGGCCTATAGAATGACTTGCGGTGGCTAGCAGATGTACGACTCAATGCTTTCACCCTCCCACGCAAGTCTGGTACTAATTAACCGACCTCAGAGGAATGGAAGGTTTTTTTAGCTTGAGCGGATATCGATCCAGAATTTGAACAGGTGGCCATGTGTATGTGATAGTGCCCCATTTGCTGTTGCATCACTCCGCCCTCGGCATATTGTCCCACTACCTTATTCTTTAAGGTCGTCCTTCCTCTACAATTGTTAAGATCTCTGTTTTATAGGATGACCAGTTGTTGATGAGATATGTCTAGGATTATGGTGGACCTCCGCCAAAAGATTACCACACCATCTTTCTCGCAGCCGGTGTCCTCCGAACTTTAGATTCATAGACTTGGGAGGAATTTAGTTAAGACGAGTTCGCAATTCTATGTGCCCTGCCACGCGTGTCTTGGACAGGGTTGCCCTGCAGTCTCATCTTTTACCACTTCGGAGGCTACATGTAGACTTGACTACAAAACTTTGTGTAGATTACCATTCCTCTACAATAATCAGGGAAGAGACTTGATTCTTCACCGAGACCCCTTTGTTCAATGGTCGTCTTATCAGCATGCTATCCCAGTGCTGTTAGAAAAATAGAGAGCTCGTCATTTCCGCAATTCGAGCCTCCTTTGGTAGCTCAATAGACTATGGCATCATACAAGTATCCTCTAGCAAGAAGTTCTGCCCTCAACTGCTCCAACCACAGAAGAGAACTTTAGGCGGTTATTGCATTAGTTCAAGCCTGGGTGAACTCAGGATGTTTCGGCTGTTGGAATGCCTTTTCTACTGTTTAACCTACGAAGTTTTTCTTTACAAGATTATTATGATATTAAGGGAATAAGTGATAGTTGCCCTCTTTTGCAATTATTGAATAGTCCAAATGTAGCAGAGCATTTGGAATGATTTCAACGTTAGTAAAACGAAGAGAAACACAAAGGTGAACCTGAATGTAATATAATTTTGAGCCCTTTTGTGTATTTGTACGATATGTTTCCCTTCTATAAAACCCAACCAATAGACCTAGAGTATTGCCTGATCCACTGGCTGCAGCATTCACTATCAGATTCGTCATACAAAGAAACAGTATAACACCTAACTCAGTGGATGACCAACACCTCGAATTCTTGCCGTTTTATACATCACAAACACCACAGCATGTTAGGTGCAGCATACCCTATAGTGCTCTCTGCTTTTAAGACCTGGTGTCCTCTAGACGTGGTGTCCTGTTTAGGATACGAATTTGCTTCCTCTACGGTAGGTTTCAGGACCTTTGGGGAGGCACTACAGTAGCTCCTGCCGAATTTGTTTGCCGTCTGTAAGAAAGCTTCTTATTCAGGAGATGGGTAGTCACGGAAGACGTCCGTTCCGTGCGTCCATCGGAACTAGGTCACCCCTTACAGTTCGCGCGCGCGGCGCAGCCGTCAAGACGTCCGTCAAAAATCGCGGACAAATGTGCCGCGTGCGACGGCCCCTTCTGGCACGTCTGGCAGGCCCCTCCCATCGCGCCGCCCATTCAACGCGGTTTGTCAGCCGCCCAACTCGTCCGGATGATTCGATCTTCTGACCATGCTAATCGATGAAAATAGACAGAATACAAAAAGGTCCGCAATACGGCGTCTAATAGTAGTGGCGTCATTGATCGAGCGTATATCAGCTGCATGATCAGGGGGTTGGCCGATTAGCATGGTCAGGAGGGTGAATCGTCAGGACTTGCCTCCCAAGTGCTCTTGCTATCAGCCTCATATAGCGCTAAAATAATGCTAACCTCTCCTCAATCCCGCAGTGACTGACCTCAACGTTCCCTTTTTGCCGAGTTTTTTGAATATTCGGGGATGACGGCTTGATATCATACTGTATCCACAACCGTAGAGATGTTGAGATTAGTGGGAGCTGTGAACTCGTCACCAAAGCCTTGTATCGACTGAGCGGCTTGGAGGAATAGGAGGCCCGGTCTACATAGGTAAGTATCAGTCCTGCACTCGACCTTCACACCATTGGTCTGGTAGTGATCTATTTGCTACTACCCTAGCTTCTCTCAAAAAAAAAAAAAAGAAAACGTTGCTGAGTCTTCAAGAAAGGTGATACGAGCTGGCAAACGAGGGCAAACTTGGTCTCATGCGGTCTTTATGGGCTAGCCAGGAAGATGAGGGAGAGTTACCCGTAGAGCTTGTAAGTACAATTCGCAGAAGAAAACTCTCGCATATCAACTCTTAAGAACACGAACTTGCACTGAAAGATTAAGCGTAAACATCTTTTCACATTCCCTTCGTCCGGGACTTCATCAGCTCAGACTTTGAGAAAGTACAGTCTTGAGAAATGGTTCAGCTAGTCAACGTCTCTCCGTAACAGGCACCTGCTCGTTTGATTCTGTCTGCACAACTTTATGTTACTCTTCAGTGTAACATCCGTCTTTGTGGACAACATCATAGTTTCCAAGGCCATCAGCTTCAATCGACGTAAGGCCAGCCGGAGCTCACCTACTGTTCAGAAGGCCGTCTGGAAGGCGGTCTACAGGTCTACTAAAGTACCATCTAGGTTGAGTGATCCGGTGCACTTCGTGAGGCTAGTCTGGAAAGCAGGGGTTGTGTTTGAGCTAAGCTGAGGTCAGAAATGCAATTCTTCTGCGGGTGATTCTAAAATACCTTTAACTCACAGTTTTATGAAGCCGGATGTGGCTAGGTCGGAAGGCTAGCCGAATAGGTCTGTACAATTGGGAAAGGTAGGAATCAGCAAGGGAAGAAAGTGCAAATACTCATCTTGACGAGATGAGCAACAAAGTGACAAAGAGGGAGAGTCAAAAAATACGTAATGAGGGATCTAATGAGTTCGGGGTTATCTAGATGGAAACCGAAAGAGACCGGTGAAGGCGGGGAGGGTTGATTGTCAAGGACAGTAAATGCTGTAATAGCTGTTGTACCGCTATGTTCCTCCTTGCTTATTCTATAATTCATGACTTGCAGGTAGCTTTAATCAAGGGTGGACAAGAATAGCGACTTTGACATTCCTTCCGCTTTCAATGAAGCCTGCCGGATGATGGCAGAGAATGCGTCAAAAACAATGCAGAGAGTTGATTTCATTCACCGCCAACGACACATTGACTTCATTTGTAATGAGTAATTCTATCAGAACTGTCGGGCATCTGACTGCCACTTGCGGCTATGAGTTTATTTACTACTTTGTTTGACTCTTTGTCAAGGAGAACAATTCCGAATAAAAGTAGTGGTAGTCGGGACGCGGACGAAGTAACAATTGGGCTCCCAAGGCAGTTCTCTCAGAACGATGAAATAGTTATCATCTCCTTTGTTATTCACGTTTCCCTATAGAAAATAAAGGCTTATAGGGGAAACGAATGGGGTTACCTGACAGCATTCAGCGCGCTTCAGTTTTATCACATTTCTGATGGCTATTTCTGCTTCGAATTTGAAACCAAATTATTCTGAATTATTAGACAGAGTAGGGGCGGAGGTGGTGTAGTGGTAAGTGGCGCACTATATCACACTCACGGTCAGGGGTTCAAATCCCGGATCGATGCCCGCCCAGGCCAACCAAGCCTTCCATCCCTCCGGGTTCGGTGAATTGGTAACAGACTCGTCTGGGAGGATAAAAACACTGACTTGTACATCGGCTGGCCACCGCAAGTCATTGTATTGGCCAAATACGCATTCACTTCGCCACTACGATTCTGAATGGAAGTCGAATGCGGGAGCGCATCCCTCAGACGAGATTGATCAACGCCAAAAACTTTATCCTTATTAGACAGAGTATTCACTCCTCTGGTATGGCCCCGATTTGTCAAGCTTCACAATATCGAGGGAGTAGACTTTGTCACTCTTGACGACATCGTAGCGGCAGAAGTGCTCATCCTGAAACAAAAAGTGATTTTTTCCTTGCCTGTTGGATTTGCAGTTTCCGAGAACAGAATTCTCTTCACTAAAGCAGTTACTTTTTCTTCAAAAAGACCCATATAGTAACAACAGCAACAGCCGTCTTACACTTTGGTTTCCATCTTGTAGGGAGAGTGAAAAACCAATACAAAGTGGGCAAGCCCACTGGATTCGCAGTGCACATCCGATGCAGCCCTAATTTGTCCGATTCAGAACGTATCATTGACTTGAACGGACCCGGAGTTGCCAGAATCTTCAACACAGAACTGAATTATGTTCCCAGAATCATAGCTTTCTAGGAGTTGGACCGTGGTGGAGTGGTAAGGTGAGGAAAACCCTTAGCCATGGAAGGTGGTCACGAAAGAGCTGGGTGAGAAGTTGGAACGTTTTGAAGATTGGAGGCATGGATTCGGGTTACTGGCAGTATTAGAATAACAAGGTCAAAAGTTGCAGAAATAGTGCATTACGTACATCGAAGAAGAAGCCAACGGAGTAGCCCTTGGGTGATCGGTTTACGCAGTTCATAGCCCATCCAGGGCGGTTCAGCTTGCTGGCCAGAGCCTTGACGATTCCCAGAGCGAGGTTATGAGAATGAATCTGTACTCGTACATAGTTTGGTACTGAGAGCTAGAAAGCTTTTTTTGAGCTAATTAGTGCTTGTCAGAATTTTATCATACAAATTCTTGGTAATCTCAAAAATGACTCAATTCCTCAAACTGTTTTCCTCCTGGATAAGGTCCGCTGAACTTAAGAAACAATCATTTCGTTGCGAGTGGAAAAAAAGAATGCGTGCTCTCATCTTACAGATATAAAGCTGATCTACTGTAGGAAAATTCGGTCTTACTGATGGGGTCAATTTGATGATTCCCCTGACACAAGGAAATCCCTAGATTTCCCTCCGAAAGGGATGCATCATCTTCTTGTTTGAGTGCTCATGTGAGGTGGGCACTTAAAAAACTCCTCACCCTTTTTGGGAAGCAAGGTTCCCAGACGAAAACATTAAGGACCTCTCCGTAAATCGAGAGTCTACCCACAGCAGATCTGAATCCATGTACTTGTAATGATGTAAAAGAAGATAAAAGAGCCTAGTCATCTACAAGGTTGTCCACAGCCAAATTTGACAACCTACACCTATAGTCGGACGTTAGCTTCCAACACCAGCCGAAGGCTACAGATTCATTTCCATAACACCGTTCAGGGACACGTCAAAGCACTCGCTAGCAAACTGAATCGTCCTGGATGGGCCATGAACTGTGTTTCTCGATCGCCCAACTTCGGCTTTTTTGGAGCGGACCGTATTGCACTGTTCGAAGCGTGCCAGAGGCTCACGCCACTCTGTCTTCTTTCTTATACTGTGAAATCAGGAAGTTTTTACTTTGTATTAGTACTGGATGATTCAACGTATCTGAAAGATCTATCATCAACATGCTACCATTTATTTCTATCGCTATCAAGTCCTCAAGAAAAAGAGAAGTTCCATCAAATGGAGAGATCATCGCTTCAAATCCTTAAAGGCAAAGTTCACGATAATTTTGAGGTGACCGTTTTTATTTGGAAAACGGAAGTGTAGGTTGGGAATAGTTCATCGATAGTGAAGAAAGCAAGAGAGTTCGCCGTTTCCGAGAAAAATATGGCTTCTTGAAAGTAGGGAAAATAGAGGGTGGACGAGATAACCATGATGGCAATGATATGAAGGGGACACTGTACGAGGCTTCAGTGTTGCAATTGCTCAGGAACTACATCAAGTTAGGATTGTATAGAACTGCCTTTCACTGTCGCTGTTGACCAAGTGAAGTTGTTTAAGCTTCCTATATAGGCGCCCTCGTGATCGGTGCAGCCTTTACGATGCTCTTGAAACTCGTCCGAGAACACGCAATCTTTGAGCCTTTATAACGATCTAACTCGGTCTTTTTCCGATCCTAGAGCGCCAGATGTTGTACATGATAGGACCTCGACTTCAAACTGTGCCTCTAAAAGTTTGTGACGGAGTATCATTCACAAGTTCCCTGATAATTCCCACACAAATGGCAACATGTAGTCAATAGTTATGGTACATCCATACATACATTCAAGAAGAGCTTGTCGCATTGGAAAGAAAAAAAAACACGGTCGAAGCTGTTTTCAAATAATCTTTTCAATCTTTTTCAATCTTTTCCGTTTAACAGCACGAAAAGCATTCGGGAGAACAGCTTTGTCAAGTAGAGTCTCTACTGCAAAACTTATTTCGATTGGAAAGGGTCCAAAGCTGCAAAAATGAACTGGAGGTTCACAGTGGCAAGATAGCCATGGGGCTCTCGAAGCAGGCTATCTTCCGTCAATGAAGTGTAGGCTCTTCATGTCTTCGTTGAAGGTGTGTGGTTTAGAGACTGTTATGCTACATTGTTCAAAACAAGGATATTTAGAATGCTTTATTGACAGAGTTCTTTCACTCCTCTGGCGCTGGCTGCGGTTCCGATTTGTCGAGTTTCGCCAGAGTGAGTGTGTAGACTTTTCCACCCTTGACGGTATCATAGCGGCAGAAGTTCTCGTCCTGTAATGCAAAGCGATTACTTTCCGATTTTGCAGTATAAAAAAGTGGGAACAATGCAAAACATGATACAAAATGAGCGCCCACAAATTTTACAATTGGGGGAAGTTCTAAATCCTCCTAGGAAATTATGCTCGTTTGAATGAACAGGTCAGCAACAGATGGTTGCACTTCTCCAGGCTAAGCGCTCCAGGTAAATGGATCACCCATCTGTATCCTATGGAAGATAAAGTTAGGGTGAACGTCCAGCTAAGACAAAAGAGTTGCGTGAACTGTTGGCTCAATTCGAACGTGGCAAACGCATAAAATCAGCTTGGTGTAAGATTGACGAAAGCAAAGATATAGGGAAAAGCATTACGAACCCTTGAGAAGAAGCCAATAGAGAGACCCCCGGTCGATCGAGTAACACAGTTCATGGCCCATCCAGGACGATTTAGTTTGCTGGCGAGCGCACTGACGAGTCCCTAAACGGTGTTATGGAAATGAATCTGTTACCATGCAAATTGTGGGCTACCTTGTACACACCTAATAGGTACGAGGAAGGACACATGCTGTGGGTAGATGCTCGATCTCATCTGGGAACTGTGCTTCCCAAAGAAATGAGCAATTTTTCAAGTGCTCACCTGGCAAGAATCCTCAGCATCCTTAACAGCTTCAGCGATATCAGCCCTCAGTTGTTTGTCAACACAGTTCTCCTCATTATTGTCGTCAGCTTGGGCTGAACATATAAACAACTATGTGAATCAGCAGTTCACACAAAAATGCATCAATAAAGTATGTCAAAGTAGAAAAAAGTTCTGCGACTCAATACCCTAACACAATTCTGTGATTAGTATTAAAAGTGCATTGCCTATATACTGATTTTTTCACCATTCCGGTGTTTTGTCGCCTCGAATAATATCATAAACCTCTTTCTCAATTTCTCCAGTTGTACCCAGTTGCGGGAGGGCCAAAATTCTACTGCGGATTTCGCAATTCTATTTTGGATCTCTGATACTTTTCTTTTATCTTTGTTATACTTTCAATACATGTACCATGAGATTCCGGGTGAACGAACGGTTGACAAGTAGATTAAAATATGCCCGGGGGATGTTCCCTCATTGAAAGTGCATGAAATCTGTGAGGTGGGTCGTGATGAACGAATCCTCAGGTTCGAGGGTGTAAACGCCTCTGTGGCCAAGTGAGAACAATACTTCCTTTCCTAGTTCTTGTGAACAGCACGAAAAACTCGTTCAATGTGGAGCCTACCTTTCATTTGCCTCAAACTTGTGGGGTTGCCTGATAGTGTCAGTGGCTTTAGTGCCTTCGTAACCAAAGCTTCTTGAGGTCCACCTGAATTATTCTCCACTAGAATTCTGATATTCGTCGAAATCATCGGTCATACATGTACTTGCTGTTAAAGAAGACAAAATCTCACAGCAGGTCTAGATAAGCGAGCCAAATCTAAAGCCCTACCCTGAATTTCTGGATTGCCGTTTTGTCTTCTGAAACCTCGAAGCAGTTGTACTTAGGATTCAGGTCCTCCCCTCCATGAGCATAGGCGGCGACAGAGGTGTCGAGGGTGAAGAACCACATGCCGTCTACCGTTGCTGAGTCGCAGGCTGAAGTGAAGGCAGGATTCAGAGTGCATTACTTACTCGAATACGAATTTCTGTGTGGTATTTCTTTGTAGTATTTGTTCAAGAGTTTACAAACAGTCAACTTTCCCAGGGGAAATGCAGCAATCCAAAATTAGCTCGATTCTGTGCATAGGCGATGTCTACATCGCTCCATCTCCAATCCATCCCGTTCTTCCTCATTCAAACTTTTTAGGTTTGGTTGGAATCTCTTAACTTCAATAATGTCGGAAATAACAGCAGTACTCACTATTCGCCGCAGCGAAGCCAACACAGAGAGCAATGAGCGCTTCCTTGAACATCTAAAATTAAAATTTGCATTGTGAGTTGAGGTAATTCAAGTTCTCTAGTAACGACAGGCACGGTCGCAAGTGAGATTACTGTTCAACTAATATAGCAGATTTTGATGGGAGCTGATAAAAAGGATGAGACATCTCAGTGAACCTCCCTTAGCTGAAGATAATTCTTGTGTGTTACTATAGCGAAAGCAGAGGTGTAGTGATACGTCTACATCCTTGGTGCTTCATGTTATTCCTCATTTTGGAACAACTTTGAGATTTTGATTAGAACTCATTGCAAAGAGTGATTGGGAGCAAGAGCTACGGAGCGTGCAGCTCTTTTCCCTAGAACAGATCAGCTAGCAACTAGGAAGCCAGTTATCTCGTTGTGGCTATTATGTAGAGCTACTACCAAAGAGGCGGCGTCATGATGGAAGCCACATGGCAAACCACAAACCTACGGTAAGGCTGGGTTACAAGTTCCGCTGCAAGTGCTGCCGTTAATCAGCTCTGAAAGTTTCTTCAAAACCTGATAAGAGTCCCTCTTGTGCTCGTTTAAGATTATGAAAGAAATACTAAGTACCGTAGAACAATAAGATCTCAGGGATCTCGATTGGGTTTAGAGGTGGAGCTGGAAAGGCCGCTATTCAAGAACAGCAATCCCCGATTGCTCCTACAGTAGGGAAAATTGCAATCCACGACTTTTGGGTTTCTGGTAATTGTACAGCTTATGAGAGGAAGGAGAAAATAGATTCTCTGTGGAATTGAGGAGGGAGATGTCGCCCTCCATTTAGCCTCCCGGCACTGAGACTACCAGAGGAAGGTTAGGTAATGGTGAATGCTGCCACACCGCCAGGAGAAGTTTATATACCTGAAGGAAACGTGAAAATCAGTCAGGTGACCTGAGCGTTATCGTGTGCAAATCCGGGTCGACCCATTTTATTTTCACTCATAGTAACTGATAACTCTTCCCTATCTGATCACATGTCCTGTGGAGAGCTTTGACATAGGGGAGATCCGGATGCTTGGTAATGTTTACTAGTAGGTGGAGCTGATAAAAAGTACAGCCCAATAATCAAATCCGTGTTTTTTTCTTGCGAAAACGAAAAAAGCAGAGTTTTTCGTTGTGTGCGGCTTCTTCGCCAGAATTATCGTTTATTTTGTTGAAAAAACTTGAAATTCTTCAGGAACGATGACCATACTGGCATATTATTCTTTAACAGACATTGTGACATCAACTCGAATCGCTCCAATTTCATGGATATAATATTTTTTAAGTACGTGTTAGGCTGATGTGTAGAAGCCTTATAGCTATTGCATTGAACAAGAAGTATTTGAAACAAAAATGATGTGAGTAAACTGCCTCACTCAAATCTCGTATTGCGATTACAGCTCATTAGAAACGGTGTCGGTTCTGGAATTCGCCTGCAGTATGCAAATCATAATTGTTTTCGTGTCATCCAAAACGATATCCTTTCACCGCCACTTCATGAACCCATTGGACCGCTATTTCTCTAGTGAATTACTTCTGGCAAGAGAGGAGACCTTCAATTGGACTAGGTCTTAGGGTGATGTTTACTATTTGCTAGCGTTTGATATGTTGTCTTGTCCGTAGCTAGAGGTAAAGTCATTGGCGTTAATCAGCCCCGTAGTAATGATACGCCCCTCATTCTACTTCCATTCAGAATCATAGTGACAATTTGAATACTGGTGGGCCTGTGACTTCACTTGTGGGGGACATTCAATGCCATATCAGTGCTTTTACCGTTCCAGCTTGGTTAAAATTATCTGACCCCGGGAGGATGGAAGGCTTGGTTGTCCTAGGCGACCTCCATACTCAATTTTTTCAACACAGACTGTAGAATTTCTTCTACAAATAATTATTCTACTTCTTCCGTTCAAAACGTTTCGGAAACTAATTGTAGAAGTAGATGCAAAAGAATTATCTTGCAAAGATCTTTTTTTTAATAGCGGTTGTACTGTGATGCCGTCATTAGCCTTCTACAAGAATGTGTTCAATGAAAGCTCTTTTTCGAAGTGTACCTTTTGCTGGTACAGTTCGAAAAGGAGCTTTTGTCGAAAGCTGCATTGGTTAGAAAACAAAACAGAGACAAAGTCCAAGATAGAGGAGCAAAGGAGTATTGCAGCGGCCTCCACCTGATTGCCTGTAACGACCTTACTTATGAACTGTAATCTCAATAAGAGGTCTGAGTAAGGCTCAATTTACTCAGGTTATTTTTGTTTATTACTTCGATACTTACTTACTTATTCGATACAACAGCTATAAGGCTTCTACACATCAGCCTAACTCGCACTCGAAAAATACTTTTATGAATTGTGAAGGGGTCCGAGTTGATGTCTTATGACCAGTTAAAAATTCATGTGGCAGTCTGGTCATTGTTCCAAAAGAATTTCAGGTTTTTTCAACAAAATAAACGGAAATTTCGGCGGAGGAGCCGCCGACAACGGAAAACTCTGCTTTTTTCGTTTTCGCAAAAAAAACAGGGGTTATGTAGCGCCATTCACGCATTCGATTGTTGGGCTGTACTTTTTATCAGCTCCACCTAACAGAAAACATTCCCAAGCATCCGGATCTCCCCTATGTCAAAGCTCTCAGCAGGACGTGTGATGAGATAGGGAAGAGTTATTAGTTACCGTGAGTGAAAATAAAGTGGGTCGACCCGGATTTGCACATGATAACGCTCAGGTCACCTGACTGGTCCTCACGTTTCCCTCAGGTATATAAACTTCTTCTCGGCGGCAATATGGCAGCATTTGCCCTTGCTAACCTTCCCATGGTAGTCTCACAATCAGCGCCGGGAGACTAAACGGAGGGCGAAATCTCCCTTCACATTTCCACAGAGAATCTATTTTTCCTTCCTCTCAGAAGCTGAACAATTACCAGAAACCCAAAAGTCGTGGATTGCGATTTTCCTCTACTGTAGGAGCAATCGAGGATTGTTGTCTTTGAATAGCAGCCTTTCCAGCTCCACCTGTAAACCCAATCGAGATTCCTGAGATCTTATTGTACTACGGTGCTTAGTATTTCTTTCCTAAACTTAAACGAGCACAAGAGGGACTCTTATCAAGTTTTGAAGAAACTTTCAGAGTTGATTAACGGCAGCACTTGCAAAGGAACTTTTAACCCAACCTTACCGTAGGTTTGTGGTTTACCGTGTGGCTTCCATCATGACGCTGCCTCTCTGGTCTACATAATAGCCACAACGAGATAACTGGCTTCCTAGCTGCCAGCTGATCTGTTCAGAGCTGTGCACCCCTCAGCTCTTGCCCCCAGTCATCTTTGCAATGCGTTTTAATTCAGTTGTTGTTCCGAAGTGAGGAATAACTTGGAGCATTAAGGATGCAGACGTCATCACTACACCTCTGCTTTCGCTATAGTAACACACAAGAATTATCTTCAGCAAAGGGAGGTTCACTGAGATGTTTCATCCTTTTTATCAGCTCCCATCAAAATCTGCTATATTAGTTGAACAGTAATCTCACTTGCGACCGTGCCTGTCGTTACTAGAGAACTTGAATTACCTCAACTCACAATGCAAATTTTAATTTTAGATGTTCAAGGAAGCGCTCATTGCTCTCTGTGTTGGCTTCGCTGCGGCGAATAGTGAGTACTGCTGTTATTTCCGACATTATTGAAGTTAAGAGATTCCAACCAAACCTAAAAAGTTTGAATGAGGAAGAACGGGATGGATTGGAGATGGAGCGATGTAGACATCGCCTATGCACAGAATCGAGCTAATTTTGGATTGCTGCATTTCCCCTGGGAAAGTTGACTGTTTGTAAACTCTTGAACAAATACTACAAAGAAATACCACGCAGAAATTCGTATTCGAGTAAGTAATGCACTCTGAATCCTGCCTTCACTTCAGCCTGCGACTCAGCAACGGTAGACGGCATGTGGTTCTTCACCCTCGACACCTCTGTCGCCGCCTATGCTCATGGAGGGGAGGACCTGAATCCTAAGTACAACTGCTTCGAGGTTTCAGAAGACAAAACGGCAATCCAGAAATTCAGGGTAGGGCTTTGGATTTGACTCGCTTACCCAGACCTGCTGTGAGATTTTGTCGACTTAAACAGCAAGAACATATATGACCGATGATTTCGAGGACTATCAGAATTCAAGTGGGGAACAATTCAGGTCGATCTCAAGAAGCCTTTGGTTACGAAGGCTCTAAAGCCACTGACACTATCAGGCAACCCCACAAGTTTGAGACAAATGAAAGGTAAGCTCCACATTGAACGAGTTTTTCGTGCTATTCACAAGATCTAGGAAGGAAACCGTTTTCACCTGGCTACAGAGGAGTTTACACCGTCACACCTGGAGAATTCGCTCATACCATGCCCGCGACCATTTTAATCTGCTGGTCATCCATTCATTCACCCGGAATCTCATAGTATATGTATTGAAGGTATAACTAAGATAAACGGTGAGCACCAGAGGGACAAGTCAGATTTGCGAAATCAGCAGTAGAATTTCGGACCACACGCAACTTTGAAAGAGGTTTATGATATCATTCGAGCTGGCAAAACCCCGGAATCGTGAAAGAAATCGGTTCATTGGAAATGCACTTTAATGCCCATCACAGGATTGTGTTAAGGTACCAGGTGGCAGAACTTTTTTCTACTCTGACATACTTTATTGATGTATTCATGAGTGAAATGGACTATTCACTTGGTTGTTCATACATTCAGCTCAAGCTGACGACAATAATGAGGAGAACTGCGTTGACAAACAACTGAGGGCTGATATCGCTGAAGCTGTTAAGGATACTGAGGATTCTTGCCAGGTGAGCACTTGAAAAATTGCTCACTTTCTTTGGGAAGCACAGTTCCCAGATGAGATCGAGAATCTACCTACAGCATTTCTGTCTCCTTGTACCTGTTAGATGAGTACAAGGTAACCCACAGTTTTGGTCAAAGATTCATTTTCATAACATCGTTTAGGGACTCGTCAATGCCCTCGCCAGTAAACTAAATCGTCCTGGATGGGCCATGAACTGTGTCACTCGATCGAGCGGGGGTCTCTCTATTGGCTTCTTCTCAAGGGTTCGTAATGCTTTTCCCTAAATCTTTTTGCTTTCGTCAATCTTACACCAAGCTAATTTTATGAGTTCACGCAACTCTTTTGTCTTAGCTGGACGTTCACCCTTACTCTATCTTCCATAAGATACAGATGGGTGATCCATTTACCTGAAGCGCTTAGCCTAGAGAAGTGCCACCATCTGGTGCTGACCTGTTCATCCAAACGAGCATAATTTCCTAGGAGGATTTAGAACTTCCCCGAACTGTAAAATTTGTGGCGCTCACTTTGTTTCGCTTTTTTGCACTCTTCCCACGTCTTTTATACTGTGAAGTAAGAAAGTAATCACTTTGTATTCCAGGACGAGAACTTCTGCCGCTATGATACCGTGAAGGGTGGAAAGGTCTACACTCTTAGTCTGGCGAAACTCGACAAATCGGAGCCGCAGCCAGCGCCAGAGGAGTGAAAGAACTCTGTCAATAAAGCATTCTCAATAACCTTGTTTTGAACAATGTAGCATAACAGTCTCTAATCTACACATCTTCTACGAAGACATGAGAGGCCTGCACTTCATTGACGGAAGATAGCCTGCTTCAAGAGCCAGATTGCCGTCTTGCCACTGTTGAACCTCTCGTTCATTTTTGCAGCTTTGGACCCTTTCCAATCAAAATAACTTTTGCAGTAGGGATTTTTCTTGACAAAGCTGTTCTCCGAATGATTTTTTTCTATTATTCGGAAAAGATTCCGATTCGAAAGCAGCTTCGAATTTGTTTTTCGTTCCTTTTCAATACAGCCAGCTTTTCACGATTGGATGTTTCACGACTATTGAATATTTACAACGATTTGCTTGAGAATAATCAGGGAAATTGTGGATGGTACTTTTACAGGAAGTCTTAAGAATTCGAAGCGATGAATTCACAAAGAGAGCGGTTTTTTGTTAATACAACTTCTCATTTTTTGGAAAATTTGGAAGCTACAGAGACAGAAGGTAGCACGTCGTGGAGATTTGGTTGATACGATGGGCCGGCTAGAACATGCTATCCTGAGTTTCTGTGTATGTGGCATATAAAATGACTCGCGGTGGTCAGCCGATGTACATGTCAGCACTTTTATCCTTCCGGACAAGTCTGGTACCACTTAACCGACCCTGGAGGGATGAAAGGCTCAGTTGGCGTAGGCGGTTATCTATGTAAAACACAACAATTTGTATGTTTTTCAAAATCTAGGGGCTTCCCTCACGGAATCGAAAAACAAAGGCCATCTTTTTAGCCATCTTCAAATATACCCTCAGCTTTGACCCAAGCCCCATGCAACCACTTGGTCCATCCAATGAGACCCTCATAATGCCAGCAGTGATATGTACCTGAGTCAACAAAGGAGCGCATATACCATTTTTGGACATCACTAATAAGTTAGGTTTCTCGGAGTACGCTGAATAACCTCAATTTATGCCTATCATCCCGAAACAGCACTTCGATTCTCGAGCACTCCGACTTCTCGTTCTTGTGCTTCGTTTTTGAGCACATTATCGAATGAACGGTAGTTTACTCATTTAGATATATTCGAACACGAAAGATAAAGTTTTCAGGCTTTGGACAATCCCGTTCTAGGAGCTTTTGATAGCGCTAACTTTGGTAGCGTTTGTTAAGGGGGGGGGGGGGGGTGGTAGAACGAGTACGAAATGTGGACTTCATGAAGTAGCATCGTATCATCAAAATGCTATGATATGAACCGGTAAGCTGTCCCTCTTTAGAAACATGAAAAATGAAAGTGAGATGCGAACTCAATGAGGTAGTTGACGGGGACTAGTTACTAGACTGGTCACAAGTTGCCATGCCCGTGAAAGGTAGTGAAAGGTTCCTGGAGAGGGATTGTTTTATCGCCAAAAGAATTTATTTTATACTATTCATTCGATTAACCACAGCTTAAAAACGAAGCACAATAACCAGAAGGCAGATTGTTCGAGTATTGGAGTACAGTTTTGCGGTGACTGGCAGGAACTGACTCAGGTACATATCACTGGAGAACCGTGAGGGTCTCATTTGATGGACCACGTGGTTGCATGGGGCTTTGGTCAAAGCTGAGGGTATATTTAAGATGGCTAAAAAGATGGCCACAACGCATTCGACGATTCCAAATGGAAATTGGATGAGGGGGCGCATCCTCTCAGAGAGGATTGAACAACGCTCGATAACTTTCTCCTGTTTATCCTTTATATTAATAAGTTCACACGGTAAACTGTGCTATTCTTAATAGGATTCAGGCTGATCAATGAACAACTTTTAAGCATTTCTCTAAGATGGTCCCATCGGTATGATAGCGACGAGAGTTATCGATATGCCTAAGATTGCTTGATCATCCTATAAATGTACAAATGCGAACACCTGGTAAGGAAACGCTAAAGTAGCATTTTCAATGAATTATACAGTCACACTGTTACGAATTCAGCAACAGGAAACCTAAAATAGGCAAATATGCAGTACCCGTGAGTAGTACAAGAAAATCTTAGGATCTCTATCCAGTCAGCAGTCGGCTACTCATGTTGCGCTGCTCTTATTATATGTTAGGTATACCATCAGTTTTAACAAGAGTCGGCTGTTAACTATGCCCGTAGTAGAGCGATCTAAGCGACATATGAACATCATCACAGTAATCGCTGGAATTGCGAAGGGATATCATTCACTATAACTGCTTTCAAAATGCTTTTGTCACGAATGGAATCTACTGCTGAACTGGTTATCCGGCACACTGTGTGGCAAACGCTACAGCATCTACTTTCCCCGTTACAATGCTCGCCCACATTTTGTAAGAAAACCAGTGGAAAACTCGAAAGCATAGGATAGAATATTCTGGCATTCACGGTATCCACCAGATCTATCATCAACGTGCTACTGTTTGCTTCTATTGCTAACAAGCCCTTAAAAAATGAGAAGCTGTATCAACAGAAGTTCGCTGCATTTGCCAGCTCTTTGCTTCAAATCCAGAGAAGTTTTTGTAGAATCGTCATTTACAAGCCACTAAATGAAGCAGTCGGGCCGCCCGGCTAACGCCGGGCTTCCCTCCTTCTTGTGGCAGAGTTGTGAGAAGCGGGAAATCCTTCCCCTCTTATTTAGTACAAATGATACTGTTTTGAAGGCGAAAGTCGTCAGAGGACTAACAGGATTGGATTGGATTGCAACGTCCTTCATTGGAGGTTCCAATATATTGCTGTTCATCTCAAGATTAACGACCCATTGAAGGTTCTATTGGTAGGCAACCAAAGCCTTGGATGGTACTCACAAGTATTAATTTGAACTCCAGGTTCAAATTAATACTTTTTAGCTCACGTCCCACCTACTTCAGGCGGAGTCACTCTTTTACACCTATCACCAGTGTTACCAGCCTGCCTCCTGCACTCCTACGCACTTTGAACACTCTAAGTCCAAATCAACATCTTTTCGCCCAGTCCACTTTGAACGGAATCTTTTCTTGCCACTTAGCGTCAGTATCCCCAGCCTGCCTACTGCAGTGCTACCGAATTTTAGCGCTCCAATCCCAAATTAACACTTTTTAGGTCACGCACCGTCTACTTTGGGCGAAGTTTAGTCCTATCACCCATCATCAGTGTGTACCCATCCTGCCTCCTATATTGCTAAAGTTTGATCGTCTTAGCTCCAATATGACAATTTTGTGCAAGCCCTCCCTCTGTGGGCGGAACTCGGCCCTGCCTCACACCATGAATGTTCCAATCCTGCCTCCAGTTTTTCCTTCTTAGGTCTACGGGTACAGGGGTCATGAAATTTCCCTATATCCGCACCTAATGTGGGCGGAGTCCGGTTCTGCCACTAGTGGACTCATCCTGCCGCCTGTACTCCTGCCAAATTTGAACTCTCTAGGTCCAAGGGAACAAGAGTTACGAATTTCCGGTCAAACACACTCAGACAGACAAACCAAAAAACGCTTTTAGCGCCTTATAAATAGAAAGATAGCAACATGTAGTCGATAGTGATGGTACATTCGTGAGATGGTGGTTTCATTGGAAATGGAAAGAAGTTCAAAGCCCGAATATTGGGATTCTTTCCCGACTAATAAATGAAAATCTATCGAGAGAAGCACTTTGTCAAGGCGAATCACCACGGCAAAAGTAGGTCTGAATAACGAGAGGCTCATAGCGGCAAGATGGCCATGGACGCGTAAAGCAGCTATCTTCAGACAAACTCATCATGTCTTCGTTTAAGTGTGTGGCTTGGAGACTAGTTATGCTAGACCGTTCAAAAAGAGTTATTTAGAATTGCTTTATTGACAGAGTTTTTCACTCCTTTGGTCCTGACTCCGATTTGTCGAGTTTCGCTAGAGTGAGAGTGTAGACCTTTCCACCCTTGACGGTTTCATAGCGGCAGAAGTTCCTATCCTGAAACACAAGCGATTTCTTCTCTGTTTCGCAGTGTAAGTGAAGTGGGAACAGTGAAGAAACCCACACAAATGGGCGCCCACAGACTTTACAACCAGGAGTGTTCCTAATCTGCTTCAGAACTGTGATTACTTGGGAAATGTGACACTTATTTGAACAAACTAATTTAACACCAACTGGTGGTACTTCTCGCGGGTAAACTCGTGAGGAATATGAATTATTCATTTGTATTCTATCGAAAGGTGAAAGGGTACCAAGCCCAAGCTAAGAGGAAGGAGTTGCGTGAGCTATTGGCATACTTCAAACCTTGCAGATAGATGCATGAAATCGGCCTACCAGAGTGTCAGATCGACAAAATCAAAAAGATATAGGGGAAAAGCATTACGAACCTTCGCGAAAAAGAACAGAGAGAAACTATTGGGCGATCGAGTAACACAGTTCATGGTCCATCCAGGACGATTTAGTTTGCTGGCTAACGCATTGACGAGTCCCTAAACGATGTCATGAAAATGAATCTGCAGCCTTCGTCTGATGATGCAAGCTACGCGATCTATTGTTGGTCTAGACCTGACAGATCTGCCACGCATGTTGTGGGCTTCCCTGCACACACCAAACAAGTAGTACAAGGAGGCAAACGTACTGTGGGTAGATCCTCGACCTCACTGATAGGAACTTGATCTTATCAGTGAGGTCGAGTCATTAGTTTAAGGAGAGGTCCTTAATGTCCTCATCTGGGAAATGTGCTTCCCAAAGAATGTGAGCAATTTTTCTACTACTCACCTGGCAAGAATCCTCAGCATCCTTAACAGCTTCTGCAATATCAGCCCTTAGTTGTTTGTCAACACAGTACTCCTCATTATTGGCGTCAGCTCGGGCTGAAAATATAAACAACTATGTTAATCAGCAGTTCACTCTACTAAAGCATTGTCAGAGTAGAGCAAACTTCTGCTACCCGAACCTACCACAGCTGGGATCACAACTGGCCGGTATGAACTTGGGATATACTGAGAAAAGCGGGATAAACTGTTCCGAATTCTTCCCGCTCCTCCCAGGTGCGCAACTTCCGCTCTTTCTGCAGATTTCGCAGATCTGACTCGACCTTCTAATGCTTGTCTTTTATCTTTATAAAACGTTCAGTACATACAGTACGAGATTCCGAAGGATTAATCTGGCTAGAAGTGTTTGGGCATGTCCCCTCACTGCGAGTGCATGAAAAGTGTGTGGGTGTGAACACCTGCTGCCAGGTGAGAACAGTAGGCTTCATTACCAGTTCTTGTGAGCATCACGAAAAACTTGTTCGATGTCGAGCTTACCTTTCATTTGTCTCAAACTTGTGGGGCTGCCTGATTGGGTCAGTGGTTTTACAGGCTCCACAACGAAAGGTTTCTGGAGATCCACCTAAATCGAGCTGACTTGAATTCTGATATTTCTCGACTTTGTCAGTCATGTATAAGAAATATTTGCTGTGTAAGGAGGCAAAATCTAACAGCATGTCTGGGTAAGCGAGTCAAATCCAAAGCCCCACCCTGAATTTCTGGAGTGCCGTGTTGTCCTTTGTGACCTCGAAGCAGTTGTATTTGGGGTTCAGATCCTCCCCTCCATGAGCATAAGAGGCGACAGAGGTGTCGAGAGCGAACAACCAAGTACCGTCTGTCGTTTCTGAGTCACAGGCTGAAGTGAAGACAGAAATCAGGGTACATTACTTTTTCAAATAGGAAGTAACAAGACTTTTTTTGATGGAATTACTTTGAAGTAGCTGTTCAGATACCCGGGAATAGTCAAGTTCCCCAGGTAACATACAGTGGTCCTGACTAAGCTCGATCAGCATAAATTAGTGGCAGGCGTTTGTGTATAGTCGATGTCCACCTTGCTTCCTATCTGCACCCCATCCCATTCTTTCTCATCACCGGAACTTATTAGCGTTCAGTTATGGATAGCTTGGGATGGTTCGTCTAAACCTTTATGTGATCAAGAATAACAGCAGTACTTACTGGTCGCCGCAGCGAAGCCAAGACAGAGAGCAATGAGCGCTTCCTTGAACATCTGAAATTGAAATTTGCATTGTGAGATCAGGAAATTCGAGTACTCTAATAACGACAGGTACGGTTGCAGTTGGAGTTACTCATTTCTATTCATTTAACATAGCGAATTTCGCTGTCAGCTTATAATGAGAGCGTGATTAATCGGATGGAATTCCACTTGCTTCACTTAGTTCTAGCCTATTCCTATGATGAACGGAGAGGTGTAGTGATGACCTATGCATCTTTAGCGTTCCGCATTATCCCTCTACTTTAAGCTACTTCGAGATTTTTAATAAACAACTTTGCAGAGAATGGTCAAATACAAGGAAAAGCAAGCACGAAGAGAAACGAATCGAATCGGAACCCGATCGACTGCTATCCAATGCAGTACTCAAAGGGCAAATTTGATGGTAGATTCTGGAGAACGCGCAGCTCTTTCCCCAAAACAAATCAGGTGGCAGTTAGGAAGCTAGTTGTCTCGTTGTGGCTATTATGCAGACCAGCAAGGCAGCGTCATAGTGGAAACCACACGGTAAATGACAAACCTACACTGTAGGTTGGGTTACAAGTTCCGTTGCAAGTGCTGCCATTAGACAGCCCTGAAAATTTCTCCAAAACATGATAGGAGTCCCTTTTGTGCTCTTTTGAAATCAGGAAAGAAATATTCTATACCGTAGAAGGTTTACAAGTTGAGCTGGAAAGGTGGACAACAATCTGATTATTCCTACAGTAGAGTCAGACTTTTGGGTTACTGGGTATTGTATAGCTTCTGAGAGGATGGGAAAATAGATTCTCGATAGACTTGTAAAGGGACGTTTCGTCCTCCGCTTAGTCTGCCGGCTCTGAGGCTACCAGAGGAAGGTTATCAAGAGTGAATACTGCCACATTGCCGCCGAAGAGAAGTTTATATACTTTAGGAAAACATGAAGATTAGTGTGGTGACTTGAGCGTTATCGTTGGCATATCCGGATCGACTCTCGTAGTAATTGATGACTCCTCACTATCTGATTACACGTACTGTTAAGTACTTTGACATAGCAGAGGAAATCCGGATGCTTGGCAGTGTTCATTGATGAGTGAAGCTGATAAAAAGTACAGCGCAACAATCGAATCCGCGAATAGCGCTACAGTACCACCGTTTTTTTTCCGGAAATGAAAAAAAGCAGAGTTTTTCTTTATGGGCAGCTCCTTCGCCGGAATTCTCATTTATTTTGGTAAAAAAAACTTGAAATCCTTTAAGAACGATGACCAGAATGCCATATTACTTTTTATCAGGCCATAAGACATCAACTCAATCGCTTCCTAATTTTATGTATATATTTTTTAGGTGCATAGAAACCTCTTAGCTACATATTACATTGGATAAGAAGTATAAAACATTAACAATCTGAGTAAACTGAGCCTCACTCAGATTTCCTATTGCGATTACAGTTCACTAGAAAAGCTGTCGGCTCTGGAATTCGCTTGCAGTATGCAAATCATAACTGTTTTAGTGTCGTCCAAAACTATGTATATCCAACCATCCACACCGCCACTTCATGAACCCCCATTGGACCACTAATTCTCTGATGAATTCTTTCTAGCAAGAGAGAAGACCTTCAACTGGACGGTTCCGAGGTGAAGTTTACTATTTGTTGGACTTTGGTATGTTGTCTTCTCCGTAGTTGGGGATAAAGTCATTGGCGTTAATCACCCTCGTACCCTCGTAGTAACAATGCGCCCCTCATCCGACTTCCATTCAGAATCATAGTGGCAATTTGAATACTTGTGTGGCCTGTGACTTGGTAGACAGTCAATGCCATGTCAGTGTTTTTATCCTCCCAGAAGAGTCTGGTTAAAAATATCTGATCCCAGAAGGATGGAAGGTTATTCGGCCTAGGCGACCTCCATACTCATTTTCCTCAACGTAAACTGTAGAACTTCTTCTATTATTGTACTTCTTCCTTTCAAACCGTTCCGGAAACTAATTGTAGAAGTAGCTGCAAAGAATTATCTTGAAAATCTTTTTTTCAGATAGAGCTTGTACTGTAATGTCGTCAATAGCTTTGTTCAGAGATGCTATTATCAGTTCCATGTAAACAATATCTTTTTTCATTGCATTCTATTGGAATACCTAATAGCTCCTAACCCGATCTCTGATAGACTATACAAGAGTTATCGATTGCTAGAAATATAAAAAGAGGGTTGAGAACAGGGCTTGGGACTGTCTGAGAAGGACTTGTGATCCCCATCCCTTTTATGGTGCTCCCAAATTTTCAGTAACGTGCTTCCTAGAAAGTTACTCTCGACAACTTCCCTTAACAGGATTGCAAACACCTGGAAACTGTACTGCCCATGAGTTCAAAGACAGGGCCTACCGTTATGTACAGTACATACATTCACCAAAGATCTGCAAGCATCAAGAAAAGGCCTCAGCTCACATGCTGAAATAGGAGAGAACCTTCGACGGCATCCGCCTAACTATCGCTGCAATACTTCTTTACTGTTCCATCTTGGACTTTGTCTCTGTTTTGTTTTCTAACCAGGGCAGCTTTCGACAAGCTCTTTTTCGAACTGTACCTGCAGAAGGGAAGAAATTGAGTGGTCGCTGCGCAAGTCCATGTCAAGCTAATGGCAAGCAGATACTCGACGACAGTAGGTTTGGAAGGTAACGTCAGGATTTTTGATACTTCTGCCTTTATGTGCATCAAAACTTCTGAAAATATGACCGCGCAAGGGGTAAATGGCGTAGTTACTCATAATCCTCGAACGTATAGCTCTCGTTATCTGGAGAGGAATTTGAGAGCTAATTACTTTTCGAACAGGGCAACGCACCCGTCCATAAGAGCACGTCCATATGTGGTTGTCCCCAGGCAAGGGTGTAACTCTGCTAGAATGCTGGAGCGTCGACTGAGGTGAAGGAACTGCGTGCATCGGTAATTCCAAAGTGAAAAAAGGCTTCGGAAAACCGTTAAAAAGGGGGGCTGGACGAGAATGAAACTAAAAAAATGAAGAAGAGTGGGGCGTCGGGACGAGCTACACAGTGTGTTTCACTGCCCGCGTGTGGATCCTGGTGCGAATAACAGACAATGGTAAGCAAAAATTCATTCACTTATAAGCATAAATAAACAAAAAAACCTAGTAACAGCAAAAGTAGCTCACCTTTTTCAGCCTCTAGGAGTAGGGAATTGAATAAGGGATCGCGGCAGCAAAAAGAAAAACAGAGGAAAAAAGAATGGGAGAAAAACATCGCCTCATCACTCGGCGATTAGCTGATTGTGCGTGGGTCCTAGAACGAATAATAGCAATCTGTATTGTATCGACACTCGTCTAACGTGACATCGATCGAGGGGCGGGAAGCGAACCACGGCAGCAACGGAGCTTCCATCATGCCCTAAGCGTCGAGATTGTGGGAGCGAGAGGGTCCCTTCTACCACCCATGGGGGACGCTGAGTATTCCTGAGAGAAGAATTAGGTAATCTTTTCATCGTGAACCGTGCCTTTGAGTGAAAACAAAAGATCAAGGAAATAGTGACGATAAAGTAGTCCACCGGCACAACACAAACATCGAACTTGAAGATCAAGTTCATGAGAACGTGGGTATTTGGGTGCCCACACACCCCTAAGGGGACACGCCGTGACGAGGAATGCTGGAAGTTCTGCTGCAAGCTGGAAAGCGACCCAGTCCCCTGACGCCGAGCTAAACGCCCGACTACAGTGTCCAAAGTACTTCGGGGAAGGTCCCGTATGACCACACAAAAATATTAGGTTGTAAGGAAAGTTCTGACTGTTTCGTCAGCTATTTTTCAAAAGTCATAACTCATCTCAGAGTGAACATTTTTATTCATAGTTAGCCCTATTCGATTCCACACATGTTTGCCAACGTGATACATGTCTGTCTATTCCATTCTTATAAAAGTCCAGAGATATAAATTCCAAAAACTCGAAAAAGGCAGCTTCCACGTTGCCCTGATTTTTGAATACTCGTTCCTTTAAGAAGCTGTCCAGGTGTTTGAATAAATGATAATCAGTCGATGACAGGTCTGGTGAGTAGCGTGGATGAGGAACAGCCTCGATTCGCAGCTCGTTCAACTTCTGGAAGACAATTCGTGGCTCATGCGGCTGCGCATTGTCGTGTAAAAGCAGTAGACCGTGGCGACTGACTAGTGCTGGCTGCATTTGTCCCAGTTTCGTGCACTTCTTGAGAGTTTGAACACAATATGACTGTGCGGTGATGGTTCGACCTGGAGGAAGAAATGCGTAGTGGATTAATCCATGGTTGGACCACCAAACTGTGATCATTGCCTTTGTGACATGTAAACTTGGTTTGGAAAATTTTTCGGAGGCTCATCCACACCCACCCACTGAGCAGCCCCCCCCCCCTGTTATCATACAGGATCCACTTTTCATCACACATTACAACACGATGGAGAAAAGCCTCAACATCATTTCTTCTCAGCAGCGAACTTGAAACCTCTAAGCGCTTCAGTTTTGCTGCTCTGTGAAATCGTGTGACTTCCAGTTGTCAAGCGTCTTCACCATTCTAAGCAGCGACGACTGTGTGGGAGACACCCATCTTCTTGGCAATCTCTCTCGAAGGTTGACGTCGATCCTCTTCGACTGCTCTTAGCAAAACATCGTGATCAACTAACGATGGTCGACCAACTCGCTCTTCGTCTTCCAGTGACCGTCTCCACTTCTAAACTTTTGAAACCAGCGACGAACCTACGCTCCGATGCAGTGCCTTCTCCCCATACAACGTTGATGCTTGCGGCTGCATCCTTCGCAGTTCGACCAAGTTTGAACTCGTGAAGTAAAACCGCACAAAAAGCAGTCTCATCCATTCTGCCAAAAAAACCTCCTAAGGATTGAAAAACCTTATAGACTTTAGGGAAAGTACTATGACAGAAAGTGCAACTAATGATTCACCTAAGGAACACAATATGTCGATTAGTCTGAATGGACAGCCACCAAAATTTGAATTCATATGGCGCGTGCGTGAGAACGGCCAGAACTTTCCTTACAACCTAATAATAAGACGCTACTTTTATGTCACAGTAACATTACACCGAAATTATGCATGAGAAAAAGCGATGTCTAACCTGGATATGAAACGAGAGGTGAGGAGAACAGGAGATTAGCTGAAAGTCGATGTTCGACGGTTGAAGGAAGAGCCCGCGGGACGAAGAGAAGGGAGCACGCGACGATCCAGAAGCCTGGCCCGACGACTACATACAGACGACTAATTGGAGGCTGGTTTCCCCGCGCTTCTGGCAATTTCTGCCTTCCGTGGTAGGACCGACTGCGAGTGGATCTGGAGCGCGGTTTTCTACTGACGCATGCAGTAAACCCGAGCTGAGGTCGTGCGAGAGGCGCGACAAGTTAGGATGAAATCCATCAGAACTGTCAGGCACTTGACTGTCATTTGTGGCTAAAAGTTTATTTACAACTTTGTATAACCTTTTGTCAAGGGGAGTCATCCCCACACATAAAGTTTACCCAAATGATGGAGGAATGATCATCTCCGTATAGAGTGGAACTGGTCAGTAGCACTATAAGTGCTTCAGTTTTACCCCTTTTCTGATGACTACTTCTGCTTCGAATTCAAGACCAAATTATTCTGAACAGCTTTATTGTCAGAGTTTTCAATCCTTTGGCTCTGGCTCCGACTTGTCGAGTTTCACCAAAGTGAGCGTGTGCGTTTTGTCATCCTTGAGGACATCGTAGCGGCAGAAGTTCTCATTCTGGAACAAGAAACTATTTTTTTCTTGTGTGCTGAATTCGCGGTATCCATGGCCAGAAGGCTCTTCACTAGATACATAGTTTCTCTTCAAAAAGGAGCTGAATGATAGCAACACTTGGCCCTCTTCCTCTCCTGTTCAGAAATTTGAAGGAAGAATGCAAAAATCCAAACCAATCGTTACACACAGTGGTTTTCATGGAGAGTAGCCCTAGTTGGTTCGAAACAGAATGTGCTATTTGCCTGAGCGAATTCCGACTCGCCAAGTTCTTCTACCCTGATTTGCGCTATGTTCTTAAAATGGCAGATTTGAGAAGAGGGAGCTCATCCACAAGCACCCCGTTGCGTGGCAAGGTGACACCAATCCTTAGAAGTTGGCCATGGAAAAACCACGTAAACAGTAGGTTCAGTTTGAAGTCTGGGCCCACAAGATCGTCTTATTTGCAGTATTATAATAGTTAACAAATGTAAAAGTCGCAAAGAAAGTGCATCACGTACGCTGAAGTAGGCGCCGCGAGAGGTGCCTTTGGGTGATGATAGAACTACGCAGTTCATAGCCCATCCAGGACGGTTCAGCTTGCTGGCAAGCGCATTGACGAGTCCCTAAACGAGGTTGTAAAAACGAATCTGGACTCATACATGGGCTGGTATTTGAGTCTTTAGAATCAGTTACTTTGGTGAGCTAACGCTTGTCATACTCTTGTTATACAAGTTGTGCTCAATCTGGAATATGACCTCAATCTCCTGGACTCTTTTCTACATGGACAAGGCCCATTCACCCTCGTTCGCCCTTGTCTGGATGAATGATCGTTTCCCCAAACATGTGTGTCCAAAACTACCAGGTATAAAACAGATCCCCACACATTGCTGGATTTGCCATCTCGTTGACGGCTCGATTTGATAGAAGTTGGTATTACTTTGAGGAGTAGTAGACAGTTTGAATGAGGACATGATTGAGAGTTCACCTGGCAAGAACCTTCAGCATCTTTGACAGCTTCTACGACTTCGTTTCTGAGTTGATCATCTTTACAAAGATAGCCATCTTTATGGTATCCTGGGAATGCAAATGTCATCATGAATCACATAACCCACTAACAAGCGCAGTGAGAAAGCATGATCAGAGCAGAACGAACTTGGGTCATTTTGAAACTTCATATACCCCTGAGATCGCCATCGAACTCAACGACGCAATGATACGGCATCACTCACTCCTTCTACGACCTCTGCCCATTCTTCCCCGCTGTAAGTCCCGCCCTTCTACTCCAAACTCCGCCTTTCTGAACTGATTGCTCGGGGCAAAACTGGTTTGTTTAGAGAATGCTCTTGGTTTCATTACACTTGCAGCAAAAGTACCACGGGCAGTAACAAGTGGGTAGAGTCGTTGAGATCGTAAGTAACCCGCCGGCGCCCATGAGACTCAACGGATATCGACTTACAAACTTTCTTTCTAGCAAGCTCACCTCCTGCTAAATCCAAATTAGCGAGCTGGCTTGTATGCTGCATTGCCTCAGTGAAGTTGAAAAGGGGCTTCACGAGGTCCACCTAGAGGTCATTTTTTAAATATCGTGCTATAATCCTCTTCTAATATTTTAATCACGAGTATTTACCCAATCCTGTCAACGCCGAAGACAGCAAAATATATGATGCCGAGCCTTACCTTGAATTTCTGCAGAACGGTGTTGTCCTTGGAGACATCGAAGCAGTTGTACTTAGGGTTCAGTTCCTCCCCTCCATGAGCATAGTCAGCGGCAAAGGTGTCGAGAACGAAGAACCACGTACCATCTGCCGAATCGCAGGCTGAAGTGGAGATAGAAATCAGGTCCGTCACTTCCTCAGATAGGGGGTAACAAAACCTTTTTGTTTAGCACTAATTTGAAGTAGCTATTCAAGAATTTGAAATAAGTCCAGTTTCCCAATAACATGCAGGGGTCTTGATTTGGCATGACCGCTTGGTCAGCGTGAGGTAGTGGAAGGGGTTCCTGCAAAGGCGATGGCCATATCGCTTACCATTTCGAACCAACCCGTTCTTCATCATCACCCAAACTTCTTAGGTTCTGGTTGGAATAGGGATATTTAGTTTCGACTTCATGTAATCATCAATAACATCTGTACTTAAGGGCCGCCGCAGCGAAACCAACACAGAGAGCAATAAGCGCTTCCTTGAACATCTGAAATTGAAATCTCCATCGGGACGTCAGAAAATTTGAGCTATCTAATAATAACCGGTACGGAATGGTTCAGAAGGCATGCCCAGCGGCAGAATGGCAGAATCAGAAGAAACCTGCTGCTCACAGCACCACGAGAAATAAAGCTACAGTTTTATAGGCAAGTTATGCTGATGTTAAGCTCAATGAAGAATGGAAAGGACTGGGAAAGCCTCTCAGTGGAACACAAGTTCGAAATTTTGTCCTTCCTCAGGAGTTTTTCCAGTGTCAGAAGGTAGTCCCCAGTGATCATAAGAAATATGAGAGAGCTAATTGACAAATTCAAACAGACCACATGGAATCTTCCACGTTAGTGCAGGGAACAACCCTTGACCCTTGTCGGGGAGTAACAAACCCGATCGTGGTCGCAGAAGATCCTACCCTGAACCTACCCTGAAGTGCTGAATGACTACTTCTGAATGTTTTTAGGTTTCTGGAAGGATAGGAAGAAGTGGGCTTTTTACGAAACACTGAATACTGTAGTTGATAGGAAGAACGGGGTCTATTACTTACGCTACCAGTAGTGTAACTGCCTGCCTGCAAGATAGGCAAGGAGGAATGCTGCCGAATGGGTTGTGAGGAGATCTATATATACCGCAGAAACTGGCAAGTGATCAGAAATTATCCTGTGTAATTCCGGGGTTGACTCACTTGATTCGTTGTCAAAGTAGTAGATAACTGTTCGTTATCTGGTAATATTACCAATGAAGAGCGTTGAAATTAAAAAAAACCGGAAGCTTAGACATTTTCATTACCTCATGGACCTGATAAAAGTACTAGCGAACTCTGATCAGTGGATTACTCACAATACCTTTCATTTTTTTTTCTGGACAGATCACTTCACAGTGCGAAAATCTCCTCTACAAACGGACTTTTTGCCGAAAAATCTGTGATTGCCATTGAGGTGATTGAAGTTCTTTCGGAAACAGAAACAACCCTATTCGCTATTTTCCATCGAAATGTATGAGCTATGAAATAGGATTGCTTCTAACCTCCAGATAGGGACATGTTGGTGCAAATATTACAATTGTGTTGAATAAGCTGAGAAGGGTAAAAATAGATCTTTTTTTTCAGCCTCCCCAAGGGTAACAGCGAGGACTACTCGAGACGAATGCCACGCTCATGGACCTATTTTATGCTAGACAAGCGTCGAGACGATACAGGTTGCGCTATTCGCACCGGGACCCACACACAATCAAATGCTCGCCGAGGTGATGTTTTAATTTAATTACTTTTTCTGTTATTCTCTGCTATTCTTTTTGCCGCTGCGGTCCTTTATCTTGTTTACCATTTTGCGAGAATGAAAAAAGCGGGTTAGCTTCGCTGTTAATGGTTGTTAGATATCTTTTGCTGTGAGAGGTTTTAGGTAGAGCACATAATTAACTTATCGGCCTAATGTTTCGACGTAATCGTCGTCTTCAGAGGCTCAAACCCAATTTCGAAATGTTTTGCAATATCCGATAGCGTTTGACTCTTTAACAAAAAACGACAGAAACTTATCGGAAAACTACATACTTTACACACACAGGCTCCACCGTCAAAGAGAGAAGTTTGAGGCTGGCTATAGTGTTTTTGTTAATTTATTCTTCTGAGTTTTACTGAGAGAGATTTTAAAGGGCATTTTCACTTACCGTAATCAGCTATTCGCAATAGGACCCACACGTACGCAAAGACACACATTGTATAGCTCGTCCAAATACCCCTTACCACCTCTTTTTTTGGTCTCATTCCCGTCTAGCCCTTTTTTTTGACAATTCAGAGACCTTTTATCACTTTGAAACACCAGCTAACGTGCCTTCTTGTACCTCTCCATCGCACCAATCTCCACCTTCTCTTTAATTTTTCCTCATTATCTGAATAATCCAGAATTATCGTGAGCTGTGCCTTTGAGCAAACCGTATCTCCCTTTCATTCGGAACCGATTTCGACTCACAATTAGACCGTCATCAAATATTCCCAACACCTGCGTTACCCGATCCTTTCATAGGTTAGAAACTTCCATGGTGAAAGTAAACTACCTACATCGAACGAACCATTCAAAATGGCGATTACTTCCTTGAAAAATTTGCTAATCGTTTGTTTCATAGGCATCGCTCCTCTTTGGAACCTCAGTCCCGGATGGAATTTAGTGTGAATTCAAATTCACTGTAATAATCCGATCTTCGCTCTACTAGATAGTACCGTAATGCCATTATCAGAACCGCTTTGTTCAATGATGCCTACGAAAGGCTAGTGGTCTTCGGTTGCTCATCACTGCCTCGCCAGTTTTCAAAGACATGCTTTCACCCCGATTGAAATCAGCTGCCCTTGCCAATTCGCTCTAGTATTTGAACATATGCTGTAAGAGTAATACTAAGTTGGCATATCTTCAGGTAGGTAATCATGTGCTGCTCTTGTAGCCTCTCTTCAACACCACTGTCTACGGTCCATGCTGCCGAACTTTCTAAATATGCTTGGATGCTGTCAGCGTAGAAGCTTGACGGTTTCTTGTTCAAGTAGGGTTGCGAACACCTCGTAAAAGCAACTTTCAAATCGGTAAACTAAATTCGAGCCTCCTCGTTGTGGACAGTACTTATATTAGAGGTCTGATGTCTTCCTTGTAAGACTAAGTCTACACACTGTGAGCTTGCATGCAGCCCCTCTTTTCCGTTTCGCCGGGTCTGGGGTCTGACTCCGTCTTTTTCGTGTGACTATGGCAGATGTCCACTAACGAGAAATTTTAATCCCAACTGCTCATCTATGAGAAGAACTCTTCTGGTGTACGGAACACTAGTCTGAGCTGTACTGCAATCGCAGGCTCTGGAGTTCGTTTATACTAAACTGAGTTAAGCAGGACATCATAATTCTCAAACGGATAGCTTTCGTTAGCTC
Organism: Haemonchus contortus; assembly: GCA_000469685.2. Classification (NCBI taxonomy): domain Eukaryota; kingdom Metazoa; phylum Nematoda; class Chromadorea; order Rhabditida; family Trichostrongylidae; genus Haemonchus; species Haemonchus contortus. The sequence goes on along the minus strand of LS997566.1, from coordinate 7,289,181 downwards.
GAGAGGAGTTTGCTAATTACTTTCCGAACAAGACAACGCATCCGTCCATAAGAGCACGTCCATACATAGGTGTGTTGTCCATACATAGGTGTGGTTGTCCCCAGGAAGGATGTAACTCTGCTAGAATGCTGGAGCGTCCAACGCTCGACGCTCGACGCTCACGCGTCAGGGGCGCTTGGCGCTCTATTCTGGAAAATACCGATCCATTTGAGGAGTGAGGCGGACGCAGAGCAGATGTCCAGGAATAAGAATAAATCGTATGTCTCGAAAATATGAACCTGCAACAACGATCAAATGTATTTGTTTATTTGGAAGTTTTGAAAGCAAACTATTGAATACAAACATGGTCACATTGTAAACAAAGAAAAACATAAATTTCCGAATAGAACTATTGGCATTCAGTTATTAGGGCGTACTATTATGCTTACATATAATAAATACAAATCTCGTTGGAATTCAGGTAGATCAATGAACAGATTGCGCTGGTATAACCTAGAAGTTGCTCTATGTATTACCACAATGATATGATGATATTATGATGATGGCAAAATTCTATCGATTTTTTCAAAATCCCCAAATCAATCCATAATTGCATGAATGCGAACGAAAGCTTGGTAAAGAATCACTGAAGTGGCATTTTGGAAGAAATATACAATCACATTGTCACAAATTCAGCAACAGTAAACCCAACATAATTAATGATATAAATGATGCTTTGGCAGAATTACAGTAATCCCCTGAGTAACAGACGCAAATCTGACGATCGCCAACACGTCGGCAGCCGGCTTCTTCCAAATGGGCCCGACCGAAAGTCCTGGATTTTTCCATAATGATATAGTGAAAAAGGTTTGGATGAGCTGGCGAAGTAAACTAGTAGGCTAATTTTACGAAATGAAAAAACCCGGTGAAGGAGACAGTACATTTTGCTGCCTCTTCAATTTCACTAATAGCTCCCTATAAGTACATTACTATTTTCATATGACTTCATAACGTCATCCCCTACTTCCCTATTCTCCTGAGCAGTTCAGGCTTCTCTGCTAAGCTGCTAAGCATGATTATATTTTGATTCAGAGCAAACGGTAACTTCTTTGGGACATGCAATTTTGCGATTATCCGAAACGATTACATCGCATGTAATCGTTTCGTGGAAGATCCAAGTCAGGCCATTAAAGTATTCCTGTGGCGTGAGCATATTTAATAGGTAATAGTTTAACAGTTAAATCGTCAAAGTCAGCCAGTCCTACTTCATGACCCAAAAAGTCGACTGCAACTTCTAACTTAACGATTTGTTGTTCTAGACATATCTCTGTGTAAAGCCGAAGTACAAGTCAGTGCTTATATTCAGGTGTAGTGCAGTAGGAACGAAAGTGTCGCGTCGCGGCGAGAAAGACGCCGCACGCGAAGGGATGTAGCAGAACGCAGCAGCAGGTGAGAAAATCAGGAACAAAAAAAGTAACAGTAGAACCATGCCATGAGTAATAATCGCATAGTCATCGAGCAGTACGAACAAGGCTAGAACTGTTATAAAGGGGCAAATTGTCCGCGACAGCCGCGTGCGCCGGATCGATTACACAAAACCGTTCCTACTGCTCGTTTCCCCCGTCCTTACAGGCGAGTCGGAGACTAATCAATCGACACCGAATGAATGGAAGGTTCCGTGGGCCCCGGCCGATATTGATCCGGTATTCGAATCTTGGGCCATAAGTGTGTGATATGCCCCTTAACCACTACACCGCTTCCTCCCATTCCGTGCTTCATAGATTTTGTCACTAATATTTAATGAAGTGAAAAGAGAGTCCGATAACACTTACCTCATTGTCTTCTAACCCAACTATATGATAAATATTTCTCCAAGTGAAACTTGACGGTACATACCGGGTGTCGTACGGTATACATGTAAGCGCCACTTCCTTATTGTCTTCCAGATTGAAGGAGGTGATTCGAGTGCATGCGACCCCAGAACATTCCTCACAACTCGCTTCTTTTTCACAGTCGGAACCTTCGAGACACATTAGACACACTGAAACAGTTTCATTAATAAAAAAGATAAAAAAAAATGAAAAAATGAAAATTTTCTGGAAGCTCTAGGAATCGTCAAGATTGTTTCAGTACTACAGTTGCCACAGTCACTACAAAGTATAATTAGAAATCCCTATCTTTACCAGGACTCACTACCAAGTTAAGCGTGTACATTATTGATGTAGTCATCGTCTACTAAGAGAGATTATAGAATTAGCTTTCGGGCACAAAAAGGTTCATAACGAATTTTCCGGAGGAGCATTTTTTAAGCCTCTCTTGAGTCCACGGGTTCCATTTCAGACTCCAGGGCGAACTAGAATTTTCACTGATGATAACTAGCAATTGTTGATTAAAAAACTACTGGAACTTCAAGTAGTTGAGAATAATCCCGCTATTGCTCTAGTCTATTCATCAGTCACTGTTCGTGGGTCTTAACAAGAAAAGGTTTGATCGAAATTCATCCATTGCTATTTTTATTGCTATCGTATTTTAGCAGCCATTAATTATAAGTGAATGTTATAGGATGGAGGGAACCTAGCAAAAGAAACCCTTACAGCTAGTAGGCTCAGAAAACCTATCAAATTAAAATTGGCCGTATGCTATTATTATCTTAGCTATAATTTTAATCGTCCGTCGGAATAACGTTTTGTTCAAATTCATGATTATTTCAAGTTCATGAAAAGTCCATGATTATTTCAATTGACAACTCCATTTAATGAAAAAAAACAAAGCCTTAATACATTAATGGTAACCGGTCCCATTCCTGGGATTGCCTCGCTTTGAACTTTCATTCAAAATCGTAGTGGTATATTGAATGCCTATGTGACAAATACTATGACTTGCGGTGGCCTGCCGATGTGCAAGTCAGTGGTTTCATCCCCCCAGAGTCTGGTATCAATGAGCTCATCTCGGAGCAATGGATTGCTTGGTTGGCCCGGGTGGAGGTAAGCCACATACCACAACACTTTTTTTTTCAAAGAGAATATTACAGATCAATTCCAGGGCTCAGGCTTCATAAGAATGTAGCAAAACGATGTCTTTCCTCGTAACGGAGGCTATTTCGTTGTTCCCTACTAGATATTTCTAGTTGATGACTACATCCTTAGAATAGGTCGTTGCAACGGATCTCCCTGGGGAGAACGTTCGAGGTGGGCGCCGCTTAATTGGCACCACCACAAGATCATGTCTTTTCTAGTGTTCCACTAATACCTCAAGAGACGACATCTAATCATCTATTACAGCCACTAATTTTTGATGGAATACGCTTTGGATGAGACGATGTCAAAGCAGCTTGACGACGAAATGTACTGACACTTTGCAAGAAGGTTTAGCAAATGGATTCTAGCAGACGGCTGAGCTCAAGCAACCGTAGAAGCCAATAATTTCCATCCGAAATCTGTCTAAAACTTTTACATCGTTAGTTATTCATTATTTCCTGTTAGAGAATTATAAGCGCATTTTTATAATCAAGGAAGAGGTGTACTGAAGTCAAGGAAGGCAGCAACCATAGATATAGTCCAGACCTAGGCTGCCTGAAGATATCCGTGCATGGCAACTAAGTGTACATCCATCAAGTCGCTTTATTGATAACCTACCCATTAAGAGAAGGAGAGCGCTGAGTCAGTCATTTCTGTCGGTCCAAGTCTCTGCGTAGGCCTAGCAACCTCACTAACGTCCCCAACGATTCTTATGAGAAGTCAAGTAATAGGTAATTAGTAGGCACTTCCCTAAGTGGGTCTGATCAAACTCAAACCCTTCATCTTCCTTCCGTCTGAATAATCCCAAAGGCCTCCATGGGCAGGTGTTGGCATTTGCATTGAGATTGGTTGGATATTACTATCTCACATCGATTCCCAAGCAGGAATGACTCTGAACCGGAACCAACACATCCCTTGTTTGGCTTGCGGGATCGAATTCCACCCAGGCCTACCGAGTCTCTTACGCTTTCGAGTTGTCTCATTTATAAGAATACTTTTCCAAAGAAAAACAATGGCTATATGGGCCTTTCCAAGAAGGAAATCGTATTTGCCAAATATTGGCCACTAAAATAGTGGATGGAAGCCGTAAATGCGTCTTAATGAATGAAAAACAAAAGCAGTTCCCCTTCAAAGACAGCATTGTGATTCTCAAAACAGAATGAGCTGGGAAAACCTACAACCTAAGGGCCTGAGGCTTCCTGTGGATGTCCAATGTTCCTTTGAAAACTGCCCATTGAGAAAGGATTGGGATCGGAAAGAGCAGCAGATGTAGTCTGGCTTCAAAAAAAGGAAGTTATCGATTCAAACACTCCCAATCTCTGTCCTGAATTGTTCCAGCTTATTGTAAAAATATCTAGGTGGAAGAGCGATGGGCCCTTCACCACTCCCCTGCCCCTAACCTTGCTCTTAGCCTGTTCCCTCTTGGTAGCCGGTGAGGCGGAATTATTTCAAGTGTTATGGACTTTCTGATGTCCTTTTTTTCGCATTTGCCAGAAAGTCCTCTTAGCCAAATGAACCTAACGACTCTACACACCATCCACTTCAATTTTCTATCCTACTTGAAGTGGAGCGTAACGAAGAACTCGAAGTGGTGAAGCGAAAAGCTGAAGTACGACCAGAAATATACGAGTATGACTCAGTAATTGGATACGGGATGCACTTTTTCTATTATACATCCCTAGTTTTCTTAGAGACACTTTGTGGTTGCTTGGGCAGCTCTGGCTATGTAGCTAGCCAAAGCTGCTGCCTGGGCCAATTAGTGGACATCGACTGGTTGGACACAAATGGGTAGAGGTAAATACAGCAATTCACACCGACTCCAATAACACGTCACATTCCTATACGATGTTTTGGCATCGGATATACCCAGGTTTGGACGATGCTGCTTCAGTAACACTTTGGGTGATCTTTGAGGGGTTTCGCCGGAGTACTTCTGAAGTCTAAAATCTGAATTTATAGTCTCTAGGCGACCAAAGTCCCGGTTCTGAAAAGCGTTTGACCACTTTCAGACGGCGGACACAGCAATTTCACTTGGCTTTCCAACAAATGCTTCCGAAATTGTCTACGCAGTAAAAACCATAAATTTCTCTTTTGAGTTGCACTGAGAGTCAATGAATGAGTGCAGAACTTTTTAAACTTCATAATAATAGCCATTCCACTAGGTTCAGAGAGATTGCAATAGCACAATAAGTATTTAGTTAAGAAGGCTATAGGATTTGATAACAGATGAATGAGGGGAATGAAATGAAATCCTGTGAAATAACGAAGTTACTCGAATTTTTCGATACTGGTGGTACTGCTCATCCATGCTATGCCGTTTGAATGATACTGAATCTGTTTGGATGGTGGGGCTGTAATGAATGAGGTATGTATCGGCACCCCCTGAAGGTCATTACCAAGCCCAGCTGTATATGCCACCGTCAAAGACCTATCACGATCTCGAATCAGCGTCGAATGCATGGCTTAGTGGTTTGTCTAAGGTCCAAGCCGAGCCTCTAGTCCTGGTCCCTACTTTCTGAACGTACCACAGCACTGTGCACTATCAGTGGCCTTAATAAACCCACCCACCACTCTGGTTTCGTCGAACTCTAACTGAACTCGGATGCACTTCACTCAGCTCAACTTTACCCTCATTATTAACTTACAGTAGTGCTAGGAAGGACGTAGCAAGGAAATCCCTAGGGTAGCGATGCAATGAATTCACGTCTCATACACTATCACGAGAATTTCGTCGCCAGACGGTGTTAATTCGTGTTAGCCACATAAGTGCGATCGGATTTCAATCCATAGAGAAGGGAGGTCTCTTCCCGAATAGACATCTAAGCTTTCCTTACTAATGGGCAATGAGATTTTTGGATCGAGATACGAAACCGCATGAATATGACACTCCATGTATGCCGCCCAAACATTCACTGATACCCGCCAATTTGTTCTTCGCTGCGGATATAAAGGCAATGGAAAGCTCCCTACCTCTCGGGTAACATTTGCTGCTATGAGCTATAGGCTAAATATCCTCCAATCCAAGAAGAGCCCAATTTGGTTGCTCTGTTAATAAGAGGATGAGAATAGTTTTCGGCTTAATCGAACCTGTTTTGAGACGCGCCCCCGCATTCGGCTCACATTCGAAATGTTGATACCGTACATATCCCATGTATTGCGGTGGACGGCCGATAAACAAATCAGTGCTTTATGCTCACAGATGAGTCTGTTACCAATTAAACACTCCAGATCGATGGAAGGCTGATCTGTGTGGGTATCGGTGCGGGAATCGATCCCCACACCAATCTTGTAACGGTATGTCACCTACAACTACACCACTTCCGGGTAGCTTCAGTGAGCCCTCGAAAAACCAGAGCAAGGGTGGCTTCAGAGCATTTGAATGGAAAAATCTCCTTTTCAGATGTTTTTATAGAGTCCTAGCTCTCACTCAGGCAGTTTTACCGCTCCCAGTAAGGTCAAGAAACCGATTTATGGGGGGAGAGATTAGCTTTCATAGCACTTCTCCTTACGAGGCACAACTTTAACGACAATTTTTCCCTCTGTTGCTATGTTCGCTGTCGACTAATTTGAGACCAGGGACTTTGACATCAGATCTGACTATAGCAGGTGATCTGACTGACCTTGCTCATTGCTTACTTGCTCATTACTCATGTTTCAGGTGCAAAACGAATAGCAAATTAACCCAGTGATGGAATCAACTAGTAAGAAAAGTGCTACGTATAGAATCCTAACGAAAGACCGAAAATCACTAGCATAAAGAACAAGAAGTTTATAAAGGCTATGCCTGCTGGTGGGTGATTTAATCCCCTATGAACAGTTTTCTATTCTTCCAGTCCAATCGTAAAGGTGAGAATCGAGTTGTACGGATCTTTTTGGTGTCTTTACCCTTGCGATTTGAGAGACCTTCAATCGTCCTTAAGCACTATTGTTCACTAAGAAGAATGTACTTCCTCCGGAGAATAACCTCATCTACTACAAATGTAACGACCCTACCGGGCCGAACCTCACTCCACTACTCGCTCTCTGCATCCGTTACCACAATGCACAATGAAGGCGATTAAGCCTACTAGATCGTTTTTCTTTACGTAACAAACAGCACTCACATAAAGAGATTGCAAGGCTACAGGAAGCTATCAAAAACTCATTGACTTTTCCTGCAGGCTGAAAAGCTTACTCGTAAACGATAGCCTACGGGTTGAAGTAGAGTAGTGGGATATTGAGGAATTCACTGCGTTTGCACCGCCACTTCAATTCAAAAAGGAATCCGGATCTGCTGGAGGCGATACTAGAGAAAACAGTTTTGTATAAAAAGGTAGGAGCAGAGCGCTGAAATAGTAATGCTCTCCCATAGTAACTGTTTTGCCCGAAGTGCATCCAATCATCACTACTATTTTGAATGCAAGTGGGGCACATGGCGCATCGCACAAGGTTCAGTCAACACTGTCGACCGCGTCCAGTATTCCACCAGTTTTGCTGACAACTTCAAACCCATGGGTACTGCTACCCTCGTATGTAGGGGTCGGGAATCTGCGAGATTGTCCAGTGGTTAATCTTGGCCTTATGCTGTGCACCGTGTTTACGAACACACAGTTTTCAGAAGTATGGTTTCTCTGCGACACAATGTAGTAAGAGTTCCTTTGTTCAGCCAAAAACCGAATCTAATGTCTCACTATGGCCATGTATCATCGAGGAATCCGAGAGTCTTCTGAGGTACGCAGCTGGAATCAAAGCATTACAAGCTTCCATCTAACTTTTTCCAAATGTGCTCAGCGATTTTATGGATATCACAACCGAACCGCGGGCCAAATACCTCTACCATGAAATACAGGCTTATCTTACGAGGATATATCATCTGTCAAAAAGTAAGAGTGGGACTCTGACCAGATGGTATCAAGGTTCAACGTACTTATCGTCCCTCGTAGAGATTCAGGTCCCAAGCGCTGCAGAGAGACTTTACGCCAAACTGCTGATGTTCTCGATGTCGGCGTCCAACGTAAAGAGTCTCGTGGTAATTGGCTGAAAGAGCTTGCAACAAAGCGGGCGGACATAATCGAATTTCTTCTTTGTTGATATGACTCGCCAACCGCACACCGACGAATGGACAGACGGACACACTCTGCCGACGACACCACCCGTAATTACGGACCTCATGCGCAAGTCATTCCACTAGTCCGCCATAATCGCGGCAATACGTAGAAAGCTATCAACAATCGAATACTAGAGTAACCCTACAGGGTAACCCATCCCGTATGATTTTTCCGAAAAGTCCCATGTAAGGCGCCGACTCAATATATGGGTAAAATAGAAGGAAATGTAATTAAGACTTATTCAGTGGGCAGTGGGCATGGGTCTGTCGATGGAAAATGGGTGAGTGTATAGCTCAAATTGGGTTCTCTCCTAAGACCTACTCCTGTTACATCAATCCGGGGCATCCGCAATGACTTGCGGGTGCTCATCGATGCGACTAATTGGCATCAGAGTTATTTTGGAAGCCTTCGGATACCTAGTGGTCCAAAAAGAACAGCTCAGTTGATTTGACGACATCCCCACCGCGGTTGGAAGCATTGCATCACGGATGCCCCTACGTCCCCATTTGTCCATCCACGACCCTCTAGCGAACCCTTCGATACTACTTTTTTTGATCGAGCTCAAAGTTTCTATAGCCCTTTAGGGACCTCTACAAATGAATTCATCAGGTAACTGGTTTGTTACTCCTTTATACTTTGAAGATTTTGCTCGTGGAAGAGTACGAATTGTTGCTCGATTTATGCCCAGCCGGAACTCACATTTAGCTAAAAGCCCATTGAATGAGAGTTCAGCCTTTTTTCAGTCCTTCATCGAGTATTCGACAACCCTAGTACTTCCGACAAGTGGTTTTTTGCACTAAATATTAAAAATTCAACTCATGTTGGTTCCTATAAAGGAGAGCATTGCGTCCGAACTCTGTCCATAGTTGAAGTCGGCTCTTGGGCCAAAAAGTACAGGACGTTATCATGACCACATAATGCAGGCCAGTCGATACATATACCACTTTTTCGTTCACTACCCGAATTACAGCGCATTACCCGAGTGAGCGGTCAAACGGCTGGGTAAAGAAACTTATTGGGAAGGGGTTCCCATTAGGTCCGTTACATTAATCCGGGCGCATTCGCAATGACTTGTTGGGTACCCATCGATATGCCTAATTGCCGAGAGTTATTTCGGAGGCCTTCGCAAACCAAGTGGTCCAAAAATGATCAGCTCAGTTGAATAGACGACAACCTCACCAGGAGATCAGCCCCCTTTGACCTCCTCGCCTTCTGAGACCGACGGACCTTTTCAGAAAGATGATGAGTAGGAGCCCTTAGGAATCCAAGCACGAAACCAAAGACGATGTAGCGAGCTATCATGGAAACAGGAAGCGTCCCAAGTGACTAACCTACTTCCCCAGCTATGGCCCCCTCAAAAATGGGAAAGGAATCCTTATTTTGCGTTCACTCCTGTAATGCGTCGAACTCCCCAAGAACAGCCATGTAAAACTCCGCAAGGGGTGACGCGTGATCGGGAAACCCCACGCCTATGCTCCACGGGCTGAATATTTTCCCGGGAACCCGTCATGGTGGGAGATTTTGTTGTTAAAATGGTTCCCTAGTGGCAATCATTGAGCCAGTGGAATGCAGTTATTTATGGCTATAAAAAATCGGGCTATACCCTTCAATTGGCCACAGAATAGCCAAAATATATTATTTGTGGAACCATGTGTTTATTGTGAAAGATGGAGCTATATCTGGGCTATTCTGTTGGAATAAAGCCAGAAACGTAGTAAAACTTGGACTATGCTGAAGCCCCAAAGTCCCAAATTACTAGTATGCACTCACGCTAGCTCCCTAACTCCCTCCTGAAGACAACCTCATTATTAAGATTATCTGTCAGTCTTCCCGAGTCCCAGCTCATTTTATTCCTTGGAAACAACTTTTTTTCCGAGGAAAAAAACTCATTATCATACTACTCAGGCACACTATCGGCCGGCTCCGGAATCTGAGAGGGCTGTACTTTATGTTGTTCAGCATGAGTAATGAGTAATCAAGTATATGCTGGAGTCTATGTAAATATATACGTTGTGAGGATTAGAATAGCTATACAGATTAGGCCTACACATCCTAATGTATTCAAAGTAATCAATAGCCCCTCAGAGTGCAAAGGATACGTTTTCTATGGGAAATTCCTACATATCATATTACTAAGCCTTGCACTATACATAGTCCACTAATAAGGAGTTTTTTAGAGGGTGAGCAGTCAGCGTCATTATTAACCCCATGAAGCACCTACTGAGGTAAAAGTTTGAGGATATAGAGATGAAGGATATAAACTTGACCTCGATTCAATGCGGTCGTGGGATGCGCCCTTCATTTGACTTCCATTCAGAATCGTAGCGACGTTCCGAATGTGCGCATATAGCCCATACAATCTGTTTTGCCGGACACCTGACGTACTTTCATTCTCCCAAATGGGAATGATACCAAAAAACCGATCGTGAAGAGATGGACTGCTCGATTGGCCCAGACGGATACGAGCAGAGACTCGAACCCTTGACCATGCGTGTGAGACCCTTTGCATTTACCATGCACACCCTAGAAAGGACGCTATGTACCATTTTTATATGGGAACCCTCTTTAAAATGCACTACAAGTGTTGGTAATACTCCACTTCATCAGTCGTATGCGCCTTAACCTTTTGTGTCTGAATGGTATTGAGGCAATGAAGGGTAGCATTCAGAATGCCAATTTGGCATGACCCCTTGGCCTTTCCCCCGCCATGACTTAGGTTTGTAACAAATTCCTGGCTCTACTCCTACCCTGTTTAGCGAGGTGTTTCAAAGATTCTCTCCGGACAGAGGCAAAACAAGGAGTTACAGCTTTGAGCTCTGGAAATTTAATTAGTATAAGTGGGGCTAGCTGGTTAAGCATTTGCGATTCAGGTAGAAAAAAACGTTTCTGTTTGACGGAACAGCACAAAATCCATAGAGTGCTTGCTGCCCTTCGACGTAAGCGTTAAGTAGCACATGCGTGCTCAATGCAGGAATTATAGATAATTGCACGTCAGCAAAGCGATCACAATCGCAAATGATATAATATTCATCGGCGGAGTGCGATTAGTCTGAGAATTTCGGGCTACGGAGTATGAGATGCTTCAGTTGGGCTGAACCTACTTACACTCTTCCGAACAAGTGTTTTTAAGTTTACTGAAGTACCCTTTAATCTGAGGGTAACCTGAAATACGCCTCATCCCATTTTCATACAGGTTACCCTTCTGAAGCGCCTCATTTTCCCCTTCAAGCTCAGCAAATGCCAATATTCATGTTCATATTGGAAAATTTTGAAAATATTCCAGCACGATGTATTTCTAGAATTTTCTAGAACACTCCTGGAACTTTCTAGGCATTTCTGCAAAGTAGTCATTTCAGTTATAAATTTTTCAAGATGATCAACTATTTAGTTGAAGTTGCAAAGTACGTACATTTATTGGAAACGTCTGGCAAAAGAAAAAAAATTGCACAAAATTTCCCAAAGGCTGCTTCAATTTGAAGATCTTCTGGGGTATACTCCCGATGAGGCAAAGATAGGATACCAGAAGCTGAAGTTTGTCTAGAATGCTTCCTTTTTTCCAGCATGACGACTAAGGACCTCGAGGATACCCCAGATCTGCTCGACGAGCTCTTCCAAGGCAAGGGGAACCCCAACAAACTCGCCCGACATGTTGACCATACTGGAATGCAACTCACTTACTACTAAGAAGACATACTAGAGTACAACTCATTAATGCAGATCTACTAATCGAACTAGATGTTCCTACACTGCTGAAAGCAAAACTGGAGGGCAGGTCCCTTTCCGATTTTCCTGAGGTTCCATCTTATTGCAAGCATGACTTTTAGAAGAGTAGATGGGATAAGATTAGTAAGAGTAGAGTGGGTTCAAGAAGATAGGCAACATTCTCTTCCACTAGATAAAACTCAGGTAATGCCCCTTATGCATGACAGGTAGATGATCGTATGCTTGTTTGGGTGTTCTAGCTATAAGGTTGGCTGTCATCTCAGTCTTAGAAGTACTTTATGTAAAAGGACACAAAAGAAACAACTCCACTTGTGTTGGGGTCGTGAGAGTCGCTCCCTTTTGGGAACATCACCTAAAGGACTGAAAGAAGCCAAATCTTCCGGTGTACACAATAACTTTTATCAGCTTTGATACGGCTTCATTGCGCCTCCTAGGCAGGCGCTTGGAGTTGTTTCTGGGAGCCTGTTGAACTGATCCTCATCTGAGACCCGTCTTCTCTTCGGTAAGACTTCCATAAGCCCTAGGTGTCCCTGTTTTTGGAGTTATTTTTCGAAGCGTAGCTTCCCGGGTTGGAAACAAATCTCATGACGGATACCTTGAAGTGTATTATGACGCCCAACGGGAAGTAAAAAAAAACTCCCTCAGCTAAATTCCTTCAATTTCCCCTCTTCAAATCAACCTTAAAGTGCGATGTTCCATTCCTGGGAAGCTACAGCGGAAGATATGGGAAGAGGCGTGGCAAGAGTTCACTACCAATCTCAAATCTTATCCATTCATAGACCTTTTCCACTCCCTTACTTCTCACGGTCATATAACCAGAACTCGTAATCTTCAGTAGAAGCCACCTGTCACGGGCTTATTCAGGCTTACTCCCGGTGAGAAAAGAAGTAGTTCGCAGCATATCCGTTCTGGGAGGGGCTGATCTGCGCCTTCATCCACCTAAAATCTCATCAGAATATTTCTAACGTCATCGAATTTTCCATTAACATAAATGAAGTCTGGGAAGAAGCCTTAGAAGGAGGGAAAATCCGGGTTCAATGGAATGCACTATCTTCCAACACATCTTCTATCTTGCCAGGCTATGTATGTCCGAATAAAATAATTAGCCGAGGAGAACTACGTTGAAACCCGTCACCTAGTTGCCTGTCCACTTTTACACATCATTCTGATTGAAAAGGATGAACTATGAAGTCTGATGGACAGAGAGAAGTGCAAAGTCTCATTAATTAATCAATAGAGAGCCCTTCGAGCCGTTAGTATGGAGGTACATCGGAAATGAAGGTTTTTCTTCGTTCGCGATTTTCATCAATTTTATGTGTTTGGTGGACTTTTGCTGAACAAAGACATAGGTATAACGAGGTAGTATGTCTGTCGTTTTTGTGCATTTGCACAAATAACAATCCGGAATACTAAGATGACGTATGAATAATTCTTCATCTTATTCATAAACACGGCGCGTTCCGCTAATAATAAACAAATATACCATAAACAGATAACGAAAGTATTAATTATCGCCTTGAATACGACGGGCTCCCTCCCATTGAATCAGCTGATTTACTAATGAAGCTACACGTTGGTAACCAGGACTCCTATGCTGGATGACTATATGAAGATTTCCAACATGGCCTTTTTGGGATACCAGCCACTTTGAGAGGTTCATCTACCTTGTTCAAGAAAAATGGGCCCTTAGTTCAATCATCAGCTCTTGCTCGATATCAAAAATGATATTTTCGTAGAACAAGTATGGTTCAGTGGCGAGATGAGCTTTCAATTCGTGCACTTTCCACCTTTCAGGAGCAATCGAGGGGTCCTTGACTTGGAGTAATAAGCTTCAACTGAGTAGTCCTGCACGTATCCTTGTCCTTTTTGCCCGGCAAGGTTAAGTCAGTAGCATTTTTATGACTCCCTTGAATCGGGTTAGAAAAATAGCAGTTGGCCTCTCCTATACTGACCGTGAATGGTAGATTCTACAAGTAGTGGAGGAAAATTGCTAATTTCCAATGGATTTTCACTAATTTATAATGAGTTATACAAAAATCTCAAAGAGTAAATGAATATTTTTGGTAAATACATCGCTACTGATCCAGTTAGATTCGTACTTAAAAGAATTTCCACTTAATCCCCCATTTTACTGACTAAGTATAAGCCAAGATCGCAATGATAGCAGGAGACGGTCTCTGACCTTAGTAGTTCAGCTAGACCGTGATTTTTTCATGGTCTGATGAGGAATAAATCGACAGATAAAAGTGGCATTGGTATGGCACAACTGTTTTCTACCGAAAAATTCCATTTGAAAAAATGAGAACCCAAATAAAATTTGGCTGACCTGCTCAAGCCTTCAAACATTCACCATTTCGGGAAGGAATCAAGTTCATGGCGCTTTTTTGTGAAGCGGAAAAATTAATCAAAAAATAAAGGGCTTCACTTCTTCGCTCAAGGAATTGTACATTTTTTTCATAGTGTGAATTACGTACTTAAAATGAACAAAGTTCTATGGATTTGAATTAAAAAAGCCCCGAGCTCTGAGGGCTGGACCGAGAAGTCAGCGTAATGTTTTGCACTTCCTGTCCGGCTCTTTCTTCGAACAGAATCCTTCGTTAGTCGGCTGTTTTGGCTTCTTCTGGTGGTTGCTTGTCCGCCTCAAGTCACTTCACATCCACTTCAACTGCGCACCTCTGAATTATTCAGACATCCAACTGCTGCTGCTGCTGCTACTGCTCTTCCCCACTGACCACGGTAAAGGAGAGGGACAGAGATGAAATTAATCGGCAACAAAGACTGAGCGCTACACACGCGCGTCATCTCAACTCACAGTGGTGCGAATCCTTCCGAGGAATCGTCAAAGCGGAATTGTCTCGATGTGCTGGCGTAAATAGCAAACATTACTAGTGTCAGTTGAATCGTCAGCTTACTACACTTGATCCTCGGTCTTCAGCAGTACAAAACAGCATCAAAAAAGGGTCACTATGAGTGTCTGCACCTAGACGGACAGGGTGAGTCGACATTGACAGCAAAGGAAACTTGAGCATAGTAAGGACAGCTCAACCTAGTCGAAAGGATGACGTCTGTGAGCCATTCCAAATTAACGACTAGGGAGGTCATGAAACCTGCCCTCTCGCGAAGAAAATTAAGGAAATCGAAGGAATAGCAGTGGAGGCTCATAGAAAGACGGGGTTTCCATCCAAGTAGAAGGGTTTAGCCAAACTTGTTGAAAAAATTCAAAAAAAAAGGTCCAATCCAGCATAGAATCACTCGCAATCAATGCTACTACAAGATCATAAACAATACTTCGTTGAAGGCAGCTTCAACTCCCTGTCTGGGGCCTTACCAAGGAAGCTAGCCCTCTATTTTAGAAAGGAAACCGTCCCAGAAGGGAAAAGAATGAGTGTTCATCGATGAACAACCAATAATGGACAAGCCGCACCCTTGAGATTCAGTCAAGATCTCAGAAGTCTTCAATCGTGGCTGTTCAACACAGTGACTGACCAGGCAATAGAGAGTTCCGACCTATTCGCAAATGTTTTTTTAGACGAAGTATAATAAATGGAAGCTACCTAAGACTGAATTTCACTCTGAGCAGTTATAGGTAAAACTGGCTGTCCAATGACCTCACTGCTTAATTTTCGATTTTCAAAATTTTTTGGACTTTTAAACGGCTCAACTCATACCATGATGATCAATTAAAACTAAAACTTGAGGCACTGAAGTTCCAACAAACATAAGCAAATTATTGTTATCGGGATTGGGCATATCCGGTGCAATGGTAAACATTGAAATCAGGGAGGTTTTAGATGGCACCGAAGGCGAAATTATTGCCCTTCTACTTCCCAGTTCTGTAACAAACTCACCAGGTCCATTCCTGGGGCACAGTGGGTACCCAAGACAGCCGCGTTTTAAATTACAGCTTGTCAGGGCCGAGACAACAGGCTTTATTAGACCTGAGCCGTAAAGCTGTCTGTTTTTGAGCACATCATCATCTTGTAACTCTATCGTGCATGGCTCCCACGAATGCCTAATAGAGTCAAAAAATGACAGGGTGTAACATAAAGCCTATAGATAAGGATGGGAGCATAAGACCACAAAGACATTTTCCTGGGCGAGAATAAAGGTTTGAAGAGAATCTTCCATCACGAAACGAAATTAGAGTGGATCGAAAGAGCACCATGAAAGAAATACTGACGTAAGGTTCCCTGCGACATAAGGTTCTATATTTAGGCCTGGACTCCAGCCCTCAAGGTAATTAAGATGGCGTCTGTCGTTTGGAGAATGAGGAAGCCATAGTGGAGTCAGGACTACCGAAGATAAGTTTCCTGCGTGTTGAGTACTGATATAAAAACCGATCCCCTCGATAGGTCTCGGCCCTCAGTCTTTTCTAATGCCCTCGGATTTTCGAAATACGACGCTTTTCCCAGCGAAAAACACCCGAAAAAGCCACCGCTAAGAGATTTGCCCTCAGAAAGAACTTACCCATCTACAATGACATTTATAAAAAGTCAGTGGAAGTCGGC
Source organism: Haemonchus contortus (assembly GCA_000469685.2). NCBI lineage: Eukaryota > Metazoa > Nematoda > Chromadorea > Rhabditida > Trichostrongylidae > Haemonchus > Haemonchus contortus. Next base: position 7,272,867 of record LS997566.1, on the reverse strand, counting down.
TTAGATCTCCCAAACGACTTTTCATACAAATCTGCAGCTGCCTGGACAGAGGGATGTCTTAGCAGATGATTGGTAGGTGGTATAATTCATTCTTCCCCAATGACTGAGGTGCTCCTATGCCTTCAGACTTTCATAGGCCTTTCGAAATTAGAACGACATACCGAAGGAATTCTCTAGGAACGTCTATTCTATGGGAAGGGCGACTTTTCGAAATTCCAACTTCTGATGCAATTATTGCATACCCCAGTGGGGGTAGCCGTCAAAGCCGTCACCATTCCAAGTGTTTTGATCGTCCTCATGCAAAAACTAATTTCCGGTGTTGTTCAGAGAGACCATAGAATCTTCCAAGCGTTCATACTGAGCCATCGAATTAACAGAATCTGTTGTGGTACTTTGACTGAGAAAGCTTTTTCCTAAGGGTTCAAGCGCTATACTAAATGATATGAGGCGAAAATGGGCAAAAAATAGGGAAAATAAGAAAAAAGGCAATCGGCCTAATGTTTCCCATTTTGGGTTTCATTCTTGTCTAAGAATTGAATTGTAAAAAAGCTTCCGGCATCCAGACCTTGTACTTCGGGAAATTCTCTGAGAGCAGTAGCAGAGCTGAAAGGCAGTGTAGCTGTTGCAAAAAATGGCTGACTACGCCTCAGTAACTGCAAAGAAAAAGTCGCCGAAGTTAGGAAGCCACGCCTCCTCACAAAAAAACCGCCCCCAAACGGACGTGAGAATGTTGCAACAAGATCCTGTAATTTACAACACAAAAATGTAATAATGATTGTCTGAAACAAATAAACGACAAAAGAGGAATGGTAGTATATTTGGCTATGTTCGACATCTATAGAAAGAGAATGGTCTGGAGGTCTCTAACTTGCCACTTCTTTTGCAATAATTTCAGACTCAACAGCTAGGAGACCTCTCCCTGTGGGTTTCCAGTGGTCTCTTCTCTTTATTAATGATGATCATTGGTCACTTTTGCTCATAACCCCGCTTCACTTGGAATCCGAGGTCTTCTAAACGCCTTCGAAAAACTTCAACTTCGCACAATTCAATTTCATCCTGATAATAGAGGAGCTCAAGTGGAAGCACCGACTGACGGTAATTATACCCTTTCCTGAAAGGCTTAATGAAAGGAAAGGTTTCATAATGATGTCAGTGCTTCAGAGCCTCCACTTTTTGCTCCTCTTGTTCTTGGTTACCAGTGCAGATGATAGGGAAGAACAAAGAAGTGCTAATAGGGGAGGGAGGCGAGGGGCTGAGCGAGAATCTACGGCAAACGACATCGCCGTAGATGGATTCCGGCGAATATGTCATCGCCAGGAATTCGAAGGGGGTAGGGTCAGTATCCACTGACCACATTTCTTTGAAGCTCTTCACCGTTCACTGCCAGCGGAAACCCAAATGACGCTAATAACAAGCTGTGCTGTCAAGCGCAAAACAATTCTGCTTTCAACGTTATACGAACTTTTGCCACCACTCTTCTTAATTGAAAAACGGAGTGCACAAACGCCTAACGTCTCCAGGAATTTCAAGAAACTCAACGGGGAAAATGACGACTTACCGGAGCTGGTTATGAAGCCGAATAGAATCAGTGAATATTTTGTGAGTCCCATACAAGGTCATAGTTCAACCATCGACCCAAGCCAAATATAGCTAGCAAGGTCGACCGGAGGGGGTTTTATTCGGGACAGCAGCAGGATCCACACTCAACAAAGATTACAACAATTACTCGTAAGGTGTAGAAGATGACGAGAGAATTGCCTGACGAAGCGATGTCCAACACAACGACGAGACGTGGAGAGCCGTCGACGACGAAGGGGGGCGGACACTGTCGTGGTGTGTGGCAGACACAGTGGAATGGAGGCGGAGCATGTGAATGTGCTTCTGATTAACCGCTCTCTCTCAGTACGTTCGTCTAGCGATTATTTACTTCCATATAGGTACCTACTCGGGAGAAAAAATGGAATAGTAGGAAGTGAAGTCCAGAGTAGCGCTGGCCCCGGCCCAGAAGTGCAAGAAAGTGTTACCCTCCTCCGAAACCCATGAATGGCGTGCTCAGTGCATGCCAACAGGAAATCCTGCCCGTCGATCTGAATTAGACTCCATTCAACGAAAAAAAACGTCACAAAAAGAATAATACGATCATAAACCCATTCATTCGGAATGATGGACGTCGTCGCCACCAACGATATCCTCGCTGTTGGATAAGCCAAGCATTTGCATTAAGGAAAAGAGTCGTAAACACGATTTAATGTTATGGAACATGAAAAAAGAGGTTTTGCTCTCTGGTTTCAAGTCAAATTTGGCTCGCATCAAAGACCAATTTGATTCGCCTACACTTCATGCGATTATTCATTCTTATAAGTCACCGCGCTTATTTATTTATTGTTTATTTATCCCTACATGTGCCACGATATAGAAAGGCCAGCAAATTTGAGGAGGTTCCTGTCTAGGTCGCAGAATGACTGCCCTATTTTCCACTAATTGACTGGCTGAAACCTAGCCGGAAAGATAATCTGGACGAGGCAGAGGCGAGTGGTGCCCTTACCATATTCGTGGTCCCGGTATCAAATCCCAGGCAGACTTTCTCGTGTGCAAATCGAACGTTTCACTTTTCCGTGATCAATCTGCTGTACCGTATTCATCTGGGAGGAAATGAAATGTAAATCAACTTGTGCAAGTAGCGCGCTTCCATGAGCATGATCTGGGGTCTGAATAGGGTGTGTTGCGATTCGTGCGATTTTGGGTGCGCGCGGCAAATTGCGCGGCGAAATTCGCGATGATTCAAACAACTCCTGCGCCTATCATTGGGGTACAAATTTGAAATAAAGAAGGTAAGTAGGATTGTCCGACCCTACTAAAGTACTCTACATCAAGTTTGTGCCCCAACGATAGACGCCAGAGTTGTTTGAAACATCGCGAATTTCGCCGCGCAATTTGCTGCGCGCGCCCAGAATCGCACGAATCGCACGTCCCCCGTCTGAATACGGTATAATTGCTGACCTCAGCCGTCCGAGCCCTCCGAGGGTGGATTGAATGGCTTCAGGCTTAGGAAGATGAAGCATTAATCGCACACCAGCTCTCCCGAATGTAAGACAAGGTATGGACCAGATACGCCTTCACACAATTGAGTGTATAATTCTGAAAGGATGTCGTATGTGTGGCGCATCCCCAATAGGGGTTGAACGAGATTGAACTATCTACTATTTGAACCACAAAATTGAAGATGGCTACGCACATGCTCGCCGATTCCACTGTTCCCACCCTTGTTCTGCCCTTCATTTCATCATTCCATTCCCTCTCCCTACTCCCTCATTAGATATGAATCATGAATCGTGAATTCACTTGATATACAGGGTGCGCCATAAATATGGTAACAAAGTAATCGTGGTACAGAAACCGCATTTCAAATCGATACAAGATGAGCTCATGTGAAATATTTACTTAACATTACATCAACAAAACAAACACACGATCATTCAATATGCCCTCCTCCTTTACGAATTATGGCTCGAAGACGCTTCGGGTACGCATCTATGGCGGCACGCAGAGCTTCTTGAGGAATTCTATCCCAGGCTTTCTTCAATGATTCTTTGAGAGCAGCAATTGTGGCATGTTTTGAAGCGCAAGCTTCCCTCTCTAAAATAGACCATACGCAATAGTCCATCGGATTACAGTCGGGGGAATTTGCTGGCCAATCGGAAGCAGCAATGAAGTCCGGTACATTTTCTCGGCACCAGTCTTGCGTCCTCCTTCCTTTATGAGCTGGTGCTCCGTCTTGTTGAAGTGTCCAAACCGTATCCTTGAAGTGATCTTTGGCCCATGGTAGTACCTTCTCGAGAATGTCATTTATGTAGATATCCTGGTTGATTTTGGCTCCTTTTTCAACAAAAATAAGCGGTGTACGTCCGGTGGCGCATATCCCAGCCCAAACCATCACGGAAGAGGCAAAATGGCTACGAAAAACGACTCGACCTTTTCCATCGGCTTCGTGGCTCGAAGTGGCAAGTATCCGTGTGTTCTGGGGGTTGAATTTTTCTTCCACGCTGAAAAGCTTCTCGTCAGTGAAAAGTGTGACGAGGTGCGTGCCACGCTTAAGGAGAGCACGACACTTCGTCTTCCTTTCATACTTCGTCTTGTCAGAAATGCTATGGAGCTTTCGGAGCCTATAAGGATAAAGGTTTAGTTGCTCTCGGATGACTCTTCTCATCGAAGTAGACGACACACCCAATTCGGCAGCCATTTTTCTCATGCTTCTGCATGATTCACGGCGCAGTCTTTCCTTGATCATTTTCCTTAGACGAGGGGTTGTAACTGAGACGGGCCGACCGGATCGAGGCTTATCATTAACTAACCCGCGCTTCACAATTCGATGGACGGTCGTGCGAGGAATATTGAAGCGGCCAGCGATCTTGGAAATCGGTTCACCAGAATCGTGCAGAGACAGGATGGCAGCTCGATGAGGACAAGGTTTCACCATTTTTCGAGAACTGATGATGTAGCCACAGGAAAGCAGATATGATAGCTCAGGTATATTGCGAATGTAATGGAATGAACATGTTTTGAAAAATTCGTTAAAGAAAGATGTTACGCTCTTGCGTAAAGTTGTTACCATATTTATGGCGCACCCTGTACATATGTAAGATCTTTCGAACTTTCAGTGGAATCCTTCAGGCCTTTTTCTCACGAACCCTTGAAAAAATCATCCCAGATATATCATCAAGATCATCGCTATATGAAATACGAGTAGGCGACGGCGGATATTTCACGAAGAACGATTAGGCGGACAGTATACCACGCGAACTATGCCCACTGACCGATCCTCATAGAAAGTATCAAGGTACGATGAGACAACCATCAGCTTTTGTGCTGATACCTATGCTGCCTCCTCCGATTCCCCTCCTCTCCCTTAATACTTTTTTAAGGCTTTAGATTTTTCTGAGCGGGAGTATTGTAGAGGCAAGTGGCGCACTATCTAACAGACACAGTCATGGTTCGATTCCCAGGTCGATATCCACCCAGGCTAATCAATCCTTCCGCGGTCGGCTAATTGGCACCAGACTCGCCTAGGAGGATAAAAGCACTGATTTGTACAGCGGCTGGCCACCGCAAGTCATTGCATAAGCCCCATACGCATTCAATACGCTACCACGATTCTGAGTGGAAGTATAATGCGGGGGCCCATCCCTCAGACGGGATTGACTAATGCCCTAGACTTCATCATTTCATATTTCTCTTAATATATTGATATTCGCATTTTGTCCTCCAATTCTGAAACTGAACTATCTTCTCTGCAATACGCCTTAAACCAGCCTCTTCAAACTCCTTGCAAAATCCTATGCCTTTGAAAAAAAAACTAGTGTAGATATCTAAACAAAAATTCGGTCTCGCTTTCTGGGACATGAAATTAATGCTGCTTTCGACAGAAGAAAAAAAACCTAATGGGCACAATATTTAGTAGTCACCAGCAACCAAAACTTGATTACGTCTGGACGATTGAATACGGCTAATAAAAACGTCAAATGGGATTTGATCATATAGCCAGTGCAGGAATCTTATTGACCAAAAGAATCTGGAAAAATTAGAAAAAAAAAACCTGTGCTACTAAAATATCCGTCGATAAAACGATTGAGAAAAATCAATATCTGACATCGCGCCATGCATTCGATTTCCGTTGGGACCCTCACTAGCATAGGAACCATTTCAGTGCCTATGTGTCCTACACAACTGGATATATTGCTGTTCACTAGTGACAGTTACGGTGCTCTGACTTTCTCAGATAAAGTTCAAGACCAATTGGGAGAATCCAGAAAGATGACAAGCCCATTTTTTCGAAAGCAATTTAACTATTGAGGAATTGCTGTAGTTGAATCATTTTTCAGCTCCTGGAAATCCTACTCGTTTCCAAACGAATCTCATCATAGTGTTTCAGAAATAGAAGCTGTCAAGTTCAATCAGCGTTTTCTCATCTGAAAATGTCAAACTCAGCAGCCAAAAGTTCAGTACGAGCTTTCTGTCGAACATGACGTTGATGGCTCAGGGCATTAACTAGCTGACAGCTTTCCCAAGTCTTTATCTTCGATCCATTCCTCAGACTAAGAAAAGTCTGGCAACCATTGGTCTTTCCAGAGGCCAGCCAAGTAGTCAACGATTCAAGTATGTCTTCACAGAATCATTCAGAGCAGATTTTCTCCATTGCAGTGTGGTGCAACATGTGGAAGACAACGCTAATTTATGTCATGGACACCCCTTCCAGTTGTTGATTACGACTTCGAGACCGAAGATTGAACTTCGAAAAAGTCTAGCGGATTCGTCATCGCAAAACTTCTTTTGCGCCGATTTTCTGCTCCGGCAATCAGCTTCTCCAAACCAGGCGAAGAGAAAAGTGAAATATGACCTTCAAGTCTGAAAATGGTTACGAAAAGGCAGCGGTTGAAATTGGTACTCTCTGAAATATCGACGTGGTCCTTCATTTGTTTCCCTCGCGATGAGTCTGGCACTCAACTCCAACGTTAGATCTCAAACGTAATTAGAAGTTCAACTACAATTACCAGCTAATATGATGAATTATAAGGTCTAAAATCGGTTATTTTAGGTCCGCCGGCTCCTTACTGAGCGCGGTGCTGTGGCAAGGGCGCACCATCACACGCACGGATCCATGATCGAATACTCGACTAAGCCAACCAAGTGATCTTATCCTCGAAGGTCGGTTAATTAGAACCAGACTCATCTGAGAAGATAGTAGCACTGATTTATACATCAGCTGGCCACCGCAATATTGCATAGACCACATGAGCTTTCAATACGCCACCGCGATTCTGAATGGAAATCGAATGTGAAGGCCCATCCCTGAAACAGGATCAGTCAACGGCAAGAGACCTTCTCCTTTAGAATTTTGTACCTCTATTGAGTGCACAAAAATCGAGGACTTGAACAGTCTGATCCCAATTAATGACGGATGCACCCTAGTTCTTTTCTTCTGCACCTTCTGCATATTGGAAAAGGCCAATGACACAGTCAGGTTGTTGAACAAAGCTCACTCTAAGTAGCCTAGAAACCGAAGAACTCTCGGAAAAGTTGGTTCACAATTATAATGAGCATCATAGGACCTTGCACAGAGGAAAGATTCAGGTTGCCTAGGAACGGTTGTCCTAAGTTTTTGCGTTCCTGAATACTCTTTAACATTTTGTTTTACAAGTTATTGCTACAGTATAAAGGACAGTGAACATGATTAAACGAGGTTCTGGCATTTTCCAACCCTGAGTCACATTTCAAAAATAAGGGATATCTAAAAATCAACGAGCGTGACAATCGTGATTAAGTCTCCGGATTCACGTTATTCACAAAGAATAAGCTTCCAACAGCTCTTAAGGACACGCCATGCACTCGTTCCCAATCACGAATTTCCAGGGCGTCTTGTAGAAAGTTGCTGATTTTATTCTCCCGAATACGTCCAACTTCAGTAAACTGATTGTGAGCTCAATACACAACAGTATGCAATTGTTTGTATTAATTACGATTGCGCGTCTCGGAGTAATAGACCTAATCCCCTAGATAATCCTGAAGTCCCCCTGTAAAGTCCACGAAAACAAAATCAGCTCAGCTATATGGATAGTTACCGGAATAGTACCACTTTTCGTCTTTGAAACAGAAAATCAAGTTATTTCAGCTTTTCAAGAGATCAAATTCTTGTTGTGCCCAATTCATCCCTCCTGAAAAGGCAACGGAAGCGAGAACTACTTCACAACTTGGTTGTTTATTTGCAAACAGTGTAACTTGAATTTAAGCCATCATATCAAAAACAAGGAAAACAACTGAACAAGTTAAACGACGACGTTCAAAGAAGTAGACAATTTCGCTTATAATACATAAACGCAACACTAATCCACAGATTCTTTCATAAATAATGGATAAAATTAAGGAATACGCCAAAAATTTGAATTAACAAAAGACATACACATATGTTCGTAACGGGACATTCGCCTCCATTGCGAAACCTTCTTTTTACTCATATTACACTATGAATGGGAGTGATTTCATTGACATTAATAAGGCGCAGCCCTAAGAATGTTAATGAAGCTACCATTACAAGTGGTAATAATATCGTAAAAGGAAACCTACAAATTACCTTGACAATCGGTGGTAGACGCTTGGGCGGGCATCTAAGTACTCCATCTCCTCTTCGTATTCATCGTCCACTTCCTCCTCTTCATCTACATTATCCCAAACCATATCCTCATCAACATATTCTTCCTCTTCTACTGATAATTCATCATCATCCAATACGTACTGCACAGGCTTCTGAAGAAGGCAGACCATAGAAGTACGTCATCTAACTGTCCACAAATTTGCCTTGCACCAGGGCAAAAATGGGAGAACAAAGAAGACTCACCGGGGCTAGTCGAGCTGCTCTGGCCGATCTTCCTCTCCCGTCAGCAGTAGAAAGTCTTGCATGAACAGGCTTACGTAGCGATCTGGCCTCTCTCAGAACAGCTCTTTCACGAGGGGCACTTCCACGTAATTTCACTGTCACGCGAGGTATTCCGTTTCCACTGCTTCGTGAAATTCGATTCGCTATCGACGTCGTCATTCGTGGTTTTGCCTGAGGTGAATAAAAAATCGAACAAAAAATCCTTTTCAGCAACGAAAGTCCTAGCTATGCCCACAATTAATTTCGATCGAAAGTGAATATACGCAGAATAAACAAGCTGAGAAGGGTAGAGAGGAAATAATTTGCAAGAAAAAAAGCTGTGAGTGCCAGCTGTGCCAAAAAGCCCTCTCCAGTAAAATGAATGAAAAAAATGGAAAAAATAAGGTATAAATGGTGAGCCCAAATCATCAATAAAGCTATTAACTACCTGGCCGATTCTCCTTTCCAGCCTCGTGCCCGACGGTATTTGGACTTTTATCGCCACATCATCACCAATTTCAGGCATCTCATATAAGCGTGATGTTCCAGCAACTTTTTGGATACTAAATGATAAAATTGCACGACGAAGAAGGTAAAAGCAAATCAAAAAACCTCAAAAAATCGAGTAATGTAGGGTATTAAAAGTAAAGAAGAAAGTATCTCATCACCTGCGCTTCTGCACTCGTCCGCTAATCGGCTTCACAGCACCTCCATCTGAATGCAGCCCCCGAACACCCAAGCGTGTAATGACAGGATCATTTGCCCTCGGTGACTCTCCTGTAACAGGGGTAAACAGCTCAACAAAGTCCAAATAGGAGCAGCTCGTTAGACAAAGCGGGAATAATGTTTTTTTAGACTGCACTATATACCTCAGCTTCGAAACACTATTATACAGGGATCAGAAAGGGGGTGGGGAGTGGGACCTAACACGTAATAGATGTATTCAGCCACTTTTGTGATCAGTCGGCAACTGAAACAGTAGACAGGATGAAGAATAGAAACCCGCAATGTCGCAGAGAGAATCTTGGCCAACTTGAGCTAAAGTACACTACAATGACCCCACGTGGTTCCTGCCCACGGAAAGCAGGTCTGTGAGTATGAGTAGAAAAAGAAGGTACAAGATGATATTCTAAGATTTTGCAAGGACAACATTCTGAATGGGAGGATCCCTTTACAGAAGAACCTTCGAGATGGGCCCAATTCACTGAAAAGAAATAATGAAAAACGAAAAACACGTCACGGAAACGTAGTACTGCAGTTCTCGACTCTCCTTCAAGAAAGCTGTTTTGATTTCACCTACTCCATGGATATGCAACAACCATTCACGACCATCGTACTATTGGTAAGGACTGATAAGTTTGACTTACGTTCTTGACGCATTCGGATCACAGCCGCACTTCTTTTATCAATTGGGCTAACAGATCTACCACCCTGCCTCACTCCGGTTGTACCACGCACAGCCAGTCCTTAACAATAAACCATATGACTTATAAAATGCAAATTTTCAGGCAAATCATCAAATTTATTGTCTAAGGTGTCCCGAGAGTCTAGGCTTGGCACTAATTTCCACTGAAAGAAAATATACAATCTCGAACTAAAATGCTACATATCTCATCGATGGGTTTGTAGGCCGCGCTGAATAAAGCACCAGCCAACAAATGAGAGCTATATATTTTTCAATAACAGAGCTCAAGACAACAAATTGAAAAGGCAACCAAAAACTGATCCACGACAATGTGTCGATAGACCAACGTTGAAATGAGTCGGACATGTCGCCCAGCGATCCAAAGAGGAATCATGGAGTCCATTAAAAAAGCCAAGCGGGATTTAAAAAGCATATGAGTTACAAATTAATAGAGAAGTTCTAGTTAATGTAAATATCTATTGATAGATTAAAGGACAGCGAGAAAGAACTCATATGCATATGCTGCAACAAACCATGCTTTCGCATCATGCTTGCGTTTTGCATGATTTGCTTCGTACGAGCGGTATTACCCTCTGGCATTTTGATGTGATAGATCTCATGTCGATCTGGTGGAGGTCGACCTTTGCGTTGTTCACTGCTTGAGGATCCATTTGACGACTTCTCTAAAACAGTTTCATCGAAAAAAACTTCAAAACATAGGGATAGGGGAAAACAAGGCCAGCTTAACAGATAGATAAACATAAAAAAGAACATAAGATCAGATAAACATAACGCGCAAAATCAAGCAAAATCCTTAAACGCCGTTACTTTAAATCGAATCAATTTACACACTGATGATGGCCGTACTTGACTGAAGATGGGTTATTCATATAAAGGTCCTTCACAGAAATAATTTGGAAACTCTTTGTTTGGCTCGAGGTTCGCATAAGAAATCGTTATCAAGCTCAAGATTATGTACACTCAATCTATATACCGATTAATTTCAATAAATTTCCCGTAGGTAATCTTATACGTATCCACCATTGCATTCTGTATGAGTTGATTAATTATATATGTTATACTTGTTGACATCAGCGCCTCGATGATGCTGTATCATTGTTTACAAGTAACAAAAAAGCTAATATTGAAGAAAAACTCACCAGCCCCTGGTCCCGGAATGTGTACGCGAAGTTTTGCTGGAGAATCAATTTCTGTTTCGTACGTTTCATCTTTTGCGTGCCTCAAGATTGCCAGCTAAAACATCAAGCATTACAGTACTTCTAGAAATCACTGCAACAACTGATATGTTATCATAATACCAAGATTTCTTGGTTATAAACAGAGAAACACGAATTGAGACAAGCTCACCTGATCACCAACTGCTGTCACTCCCAAGTCAGCTAATGTAGCTTTGTCAAGATCGGGAAGCATATCTTTTGAGACTCTGAAATAAGAATATGCAAAATGAAACTCTGCACAAAAGGAAGTGAGTAAATTAAAATTTCCATTACCTATTTTGCCTGAATATTTCAGCATAGCGAGATGATATACTTGATGGAATACCGATTTTCACAAAGAAACTTTGCCAATCCCACATCCTGGCTACTGTGGATCCGTCACGGAGCTTAGGTCAAATTAACAATAGGAAATGAAAAGAAAGCCAGACAAACGTAAGCCAAACCGATCCACACATATTTACATCTCGATTTACACCACGCATCAAAACTTGGATATGAAAGGTTTCAGTAACCTTTTCGCGAAAAGAAAAACTTCGAGTAGCAAGCAATTTATTACTTCGAAAGAACAACATAAATTGGTCAAATTTGTTGGGAAAAGATCAGGGCAACGTGGTCCAGAACCTGAAGTCTATGGCGAGGATAGCACAAAAAATGGTAAACTACAGACAATAACCGAACTTCCTACCGCACAATTTGGTTGACTTTCCTCAATTATTGACGAATACAAGGAGCTGAAAACTATTTAAGGAGGCCATTAATACACTTTTTCATTATTGTGATTTTAGTTAGAAATCAAGAAAAACTGTGTTACACGTACAAGCCTAAAGCTAATGAACCCATAAGCAAAATGAGGATTATTAATATGTACATAACCGTATCTGAATAATCTACAGCATATACTCTATTCTCACCTTCTGAGACTTCAAAAGTAAAAAATAAATGAGCTCAACTCGATGAGGAAAACCCGTTGACTTCTCCGAGGAATGTTATCTAAGGCTCGGTTCTTCGACGTTTGCGTAGTACGCTAGTGTCGACAAGAACAGTCTCAGGCAAGTGTTTTTCACGATTAATCTTATCTGCTTTCAGAGTGATCCAAAAATCAAGAAGAGACCTTCTCGGCAGCAGCATTCCCTCGAATTGTAGAACCCTAAACAATACTTAGTATGTATGGTTTATTCCACACGACCCATACTTTTCAGGAATATTGCTGCTTTTGTAAGAAAAAAATCAGTGCAAATAACAGGTGATTAGTAGTGGAGATTTAGATTAAGCAAAAAATAACATTTGATTTGAACACATTCACAACGAGTAAGAATTTTTGGATGAAAGCCTCTTTCACTACCAAAATGATGACTGCAGAAAGTTCTCTCGTGATTTAATTTAACCAAATTCAGGGTTAGGTTTGACCGAAACAGTATTTACGCAGTAATATCCCATATTATTAATGATTTTGGCAGTCCTCATGTTACTGAATTTTAACTAAGGTGATGGGCAATGGCAAGGAATTTAACATGTGCAGGGAGTAGGTAGTATTGATGATGCTAAACAAGAGGAAGTAGGAAAAATGAACATTATATCAGGTATAGGTAAATGGGTTCGGTAAAACGCCCCTTGGAGAAAAGAGACTAAGTGGCGCACTCTCCTTCCAATTCTTAAATCCACGGGGTTCACCTTCCTTATTGATGAGAAATTTCGAAGACGTCACAATAACAGTTTTTAGATAAACGACTCATTCAGAATTTCTGGATATAAACAAATGCAAAGTGAACAACAACTTACGAAATGCTCAGATCAAGCTGAACAGTTTCACACATCTCTGCTGGATCTCGTGCTAAATCTCGATTCATGAAATAGTTGTGATTCGCAAATCCGCGGTCACTGAAACAAACTTTCTTCGTGGTTACCGTAAAATTTCACTTCTAACAGCTCAATAGGTCATTCATTCGCCTTTTGTTCAAAGCTGTTATTTCAGAAAAAAGATAGGAAATTATAAAAGTGAATTGAACAACAAAAACTAAAGAACTATCGGCTTCGATCATAGACAGCATAAGTAAAACTGATTCTAGACCAGCACTTTAAACGTAAATAACTGACTTATCACAACAGCAGGATAAGCTGCTCGACCACTTCACGTCTTCAACACTACAAATGCCCTCTTCGACCCATACTGCCGGTCCAACCATATTCAAATCTGACAAGTTGCTGTAAAAGATTATTAAAAGAATCTTTTTTTTAAAAGTCATTCGAGGAAAGAAAGAGCTCCTGGATGACCTGTAGATGTAGTGAATCAGCGTTTTTGGAAGATTGCCAATTATAATACGTTCTCTGGTACAGTGAGGTACACGAATTATCTCCTAGAAGAACAATGATGAACTATTATACAATCAAGCAAGTCTGAGTGATAATATAAAAGTCACTTTCAGAAAGGCGAAAAACTCGTTGTAGTCCAAATCACAGTCAGGAATTTCTATGACGAAGCCTTTGAGATTATAGTCCGGAATAGATGGTAAGCTGAAAGCAAACGAGCGATGAAAAGCTAATGAACGGGATCAGCCTACCCCAGTCTGTCTTTGACCAAGCCTATCCTTTACTGAGCATCCGTACTTCTTTCTAACAAAATTTGACCTCTACTAAACTGAGACATCATTAAACTTACGACCTCTCCGAGTGATCAAGCAAACCCACTCTCAGTTAATAATGCTATCGATAAGGATTCCATACTTTTTAGCTAACCTTGCTGAAACTCTAACATTACGCTCCCGCCTATCCCACAACTACTAGAGAATAAGTTGTTGGCATTATAGTGTCACGGTGATGACTGTGATGAATTACGAAGCCGCAGCAAGTCCTGATCATCACTCACTTTCGCAGGTCTTTTCGAATATCCGGATAGCGATTGTACCAATTGCTTACAATTTTTCGAACTGTTATTCCAGACACTCTGGTTCTAACATCCATATCGGTACGATTGAGGCCAATGAATAGTGCGTACAAAGAGGAAAGTGGCAGGACCTGAAGAGACAATACTAAATTACAAAACATTATGTATTCGAAGTCAACGAACACCATTCTTGGAATGCGCTCTCGCATTTGACTCTCATCTCAAATGGTAGTGGCATTCTAAATGTGGCCTATCCAATGACTTTGGGTGGCCAGCCGATGTAGAAGTCAGACATTCTACCTTCCCAGACAAGTCTGTTTCCATTTAACTGACACCGGAGGGATGGAAGGCTTATTTGGCTTGAGTGGGTATCGGTCCGGGATTCGAACCCGTGACCACACGTGTATGAAGGGCCTGTTTTCAAGTAGCTTCAAAGTATGCACTTTTCCTATTATTTATTCTTAGTCACTGGATAGTGCATGGTTTCGAACCCGGGCCGTGTGATAACGCGCCACTTGCCACTACACCACCTTCAAAAGGAAAAAACAACTCAGATCAATAAAAAAGGAGCATAACGTGACACATTTACTATAAGGTTCGTACATGGTCGATGAAGGTGAGGTCGAGTGGAAAGGAAAGGAGGGGTGTAAGCGTAGCAGCCCTACTCATTTAGGGTGTTGCTCTCTCCACCAAATACGTCTCAAGCGTTCGGAATGAGAAAAAGAGAGGTGTGTGCCCAACTTATGATTGACAGCCAACAGGGTTTAGTGGTCGACCTTTACTATAACATCGAATTTGTGTCAAAAAAACAAGTAAAGATTGGCGGTAGAAGTGTGGTTATCATTACTTATAATAATGATTACCTGATCAGATATAATACTCCTATCGAAATGACCGGCTAAATGTAAACTGAACGGTGATAAATGCTTGAAGAAATCGCCCAAAACAGGTTCATCTAACTGTAAAAGGAAAACCATTGAAGAAAGAAGTAAGATTAACTCAATTCGTACCGAACATTTGTCCATTTCCAAAGCCAAAATACTGCTTCGTAAAGGTCCGACACATTTTCTGATGAGAGCTTCTTTATCACTATCAAAATCTTTGCATTTTATGTACATCTCTTCTGGAACCATCACGAAGAAATAATTCGTAAACTCTGTTGAGAATTGTTTTTCCTATAAAGTTGCTAATTATGACCTGCATAAATACTTTAGTAAAATACCTGTTCACCGTGAATTCCCATTTTTCCATTTTCTCGAGAGCTCGTTTTCGAGCACGTTGGAATGCAGACGGTCGACAACGTAAAAGTGTTATTCTTCTGCCAAATATTAGTTCTGCTATATCCCATTTCAATTCCGGCGTAGGTAATTTCGATTTATTAGAAAGTATGAAGCTCCTGAAATGTCAAAGTATACAGTTTATTTAAGAGGAACTTCTATTCGGTTGGCAACACTGCAAACATTTACCTTGAAGGGTAATTACCTGCTTTTCAAGGTTATTTATATTTATGGACCAGATACGGAGCATTCTATGTTTAATAGAAACCCAACAAATAATTTTTCGGGGAAAGTTGTACTTATATCCTCCCAAACAAACGCAATTACATGGTTGCCAACAAAATACATAGCTTTAATAAGGATGTAAGTGCTGCGAAAAAGGCGAAATGCTAACCTGAACCGCCTGCATGTATTCCCGAAGGATCTGACATCACGAGGCTTGGAATTACATAGTATTTGCATTAGAAGTTCATTAGGAAGACATAGAACGTTAGACATATTCTCAGATGGCATCTACAACATATTTGAAAACTGCGACGACGATCAGTTTGATTCGAGCGTGCAATTGTCTGTGGAGCATGCTTGCCAATGTCTATTGATGGCTTGCTTCCCAGATCAGTAATCCGCTTCAGTCGAATTCTTACTAAACTGCTCAGCAAAAACACCTGCTGTCAGACTTTCTTAAACGGACTTCTTCTTAGTTCGGTTTTGGTAAAATGTAGAAGCAAAATCGTACTGCCTTGAAATGCTGATATCATTTAGTTGCGCCATGCAGATGACTTCCATTTGGATTGACAAAGGGGTCTATGGGATTAGCGATTGGATAAGTGCTCTTTTTCTTCAATAAACATGTTGCAATAAATTGACGTTGAACTACATTTTGACCCTATGACTTAATAATTTGCTTATTGTCACCAATTGTTCAAGAGCTCAGTTCACTATAAAAAATGCTTCCCAGTTCCATATAAGAGGAAACCTCTGGGTATGCCTCATGGGGCTGCCGGGTCGAAGGAAGGCTCAGAGGGAGCGCAATGAGAGCTAAGAGATTGGCTTTGTCGAAGTCCGCACCCAAAAGCGGACGTGTTTTAACGGCGACGTAAAGGCAGCATCATCCACAGAGGAGCACATATTTTGAAAATACAAACATCAACACTTTTACATCAACACTTCCTCTTTAACTCAAAAAGGGCACACACCACACAATAAGTGTGCCTTTAGCATTTAATGAAGGCTTTCCGCAGAGCATGTAAAATAATAAGATTTGCATTCGTCTATATTCTGGTCGATTATCTTTATTTTTAATTCAACGACAAATAGTTATAATTCTGGAATGATCTTCTCCAACTATGGCCGCTTTTCTGCTATGAAGTCGCCGGTGATTTGGCAAAATTATCGCTTTTTGGAGTGACTGATTTGCTTCTACGAGTATTTCGTTCTCCACCTGGAAACAAAAAAATGTGCGGAAAGTGTGTGGTAAATCGGGGAAATATTCTATATACAAGAACAAATTCTCTTGCAGTCACCTCCCGTTAGACTACCGCACGCTAACGCGCGCGAGGGAGTCATCGAATTTTCCAATCTATAAACTGAGGCATATAATATATATGAGTGTAAGTGATGCAGTGGCAAGTGGCGCATTATCTCACACGTATGGTCAGCGGTTCGAATCCCGGATCGGTATCCGCCTAGGCAACCAAGACTTCCATCCCTCCGGGATCGGTTAATTGGCACCCACTCGTCTGGGTGGATAAAAGCACTGACTTGCACATCGGCTTGTCACCGCAGGTCATTGTAAAGGTCACATACGCATTCATTAAGCCTCTAAAATTCTGGAAGGGAGTCATATACGGGGGCGCATCCCTCAGATGAGATAGATTAACGCCAAAGAACTTTACTCTTTATTCTTTGTGTAATACATCATTTTCGTGATATAACAGTTTTTGCGATGCTGCCTTACTAGGTGCTTACACTCAGGAACAGTTCCTTCAAGGAGCTGCCTCTGAGAAGTCTGACCCTTTCTCGGGATCAGTGAGATAATGCGAACTATGGCCTGCTCTACTCCTGTTTCTCACAACGAAAAGTAAAATAATGGTGAGAAAGTCGCTGTCACGAAAACGAACCTACGACCGACACCTGGCTTGGGCTAGCTTGGATATTTCGCGATAAAAGCTGCGAGAGTGGTACTATTCCGTCTACCACAATCAAAATCGAACACACCGTTCCCACCATAACAAGGCTAATGAGCCGAATGTCATCTGGGGAGTCTCTGAATTGAGAAGCGATTTACAAAGGCTTAAAAAACCTCCAATAGATCCAAATTTATGTAGGAAAACGGCCAGGGGTGACCTGACCGACCTCATCAAGCTATGCGTTTCTTTGTTTATTTGGGCGCCCTTCAAATGCGCACGCAGGGTGCGGGGAGCGCCGTCGGTTGTTACGGTTATAAGAACCTGCCCCCTTTCACAATCTTCTTATAGTCTACAACCAGCGAATTTCCTGGTACTGCCGTCACTAGCACTATAATTTTTCGGGCCACCCCTGTTAAATGCTACACGCAGATCCCGGGTTTTCAAGTGTCACCATAACCAATCCAAAGATTTCAGATGACGGCACACTGTGGTAAGGTTCCGAGTGAAATCATACGGAGGAAATTTGCACGACAGTCCTCTGAACCTATGGAAAACATGAAAAACGAAAACTCCAACATTTCCACCCGTGGTGAACACAAGAACTCAATAGTCAACTCACACAGCACAGTTCTGTACGACCATTCTTGAACCAGCTATTGGAATGAATGAAGTCAAGAGTTTGCAAGCATAGAATGAAGGCAAGAATAGTCATGGAGACTCAAGATAGCAAAGAATACAGGTTCCTGAGAAGGTCACATGGGGTACTACAGGGTCAACAGCCATAGTAGGGTCAACAAGGGCTCAGTAATCAGTCCCGTTGCCCACTGACTCCAAAAACTTCCCCAAAAACCTACCAAAAAAAAACCAAAAAAAAGGTGTCAAAAAAAAACCTACCAACCCCAAAAACCTATCTCTGCTCCAAAAAGGTACGCGTTTAACGGTCTTGTAAAGGCCGATTATATCTGCACTGACAAAAATCTATTCAAAAACCCCATTCGTCGCCATAACCTCTTCCATCTTTAGAGATAACTACAAAGATGTTTATGATTGTGTAGTATTTATGGAGCACAATCGTCCCGTGACTTTACAAATATAAACGTAAATCAGGTTATCACGATTTGCACCTTCAGATAAACAGCTAAGAGCTACTTACCCGAGCTTTTTTCGATATCATGCTTCTATCGAATGGGCTGGGTCTTAGATTGAACCTATCACTGCAGCTTATACTCGTTTATGCTCTTCACTCCAAGATATCGTACTACTATTTTCAGACTCTGTTCTATAGTCCACCTATACGCCATGATTGGCGAAGCAACAAAGGTAGTATAATGAGGAAGGCCATTGAGTTAAGTGCCACAAGTTCATCTCCGAGCCTCAGTCTTATTGTAATTCTAAGCTTAGCAATAGCTACCACTCCTAGGAGCCTAGGGTGTCAGCCATATAGCACTTATCTTCAAATAATTGTTCCTTTAGAGCATTAAGAGAGTCAGAGCAGGTATTTTTTGCTACACTGAACTCCTCTGCTGAACTCCGTTTTGTTTCACTCTTTATTCAGGCTATAGCTACCACTCCTGGGAGCCTAGAGTGTCAGCCATACACTGACACTCTAGGCTCCCAGGAGTGTCAGTGTATGGCTGACTATAACACTTGGATCTCGAAAGGAACCCTGGAATAGAAATTTTATAAGATCGTGTTAGGGGACTTTTTGGCTATTTGACTTCAGGGACAACGGAGAGTGCCGCTCACAAAACGATCAGAGCCGTGTCTTCAAAGCGATGTAACTACCTGAAAAAAAAAAACAGAAGGGTTCACGTTGTGTAAGCTCGTTTTCCATGAAGGCCGTGAAGTTGATGTGTTTGGGTTGAGTAACCTAAATCAGGCGGTCATTCTCAACTGTTTATGGCCAAGAAGTGGTTAAGAGTGTGAAACGCGCTATTGGGTGATCTGAGATACCGTAATTGGGTTATTTCCCGGATACAAAGTGATAAAAGTAGTCAGGAGAATGGGAGCGGCTATTATGGAACCCAAATTGAAATAACAACAACTAAACCAAATGGTTATGATGCAAAGGGTACGTAAGCACACTTAAGGAGTTTCCAACTCCGAAAGGAGCAAAGGTTCATATCATATCTTCGAAGGTGAATTTTCATTCTTTCGCCAGCGGTTTACTCAAAAAACAAAGGAATCTACCCTAAAATTCCATAGATAAGAGCGGGTGAGCCTACCGGTGAAAAATGAATTGGAAAAAATCGAAATTGAATGCAGTCACCCCTCTAACTTGATGGATGGATAAATTAAACCTCGAGGAAGAAGTTAAGAAAAAGCTACGCCCCGCAACTCTAAACCCCGCCCACTTAATAAACAATTCATATTAGAAAAACAGCGATCCGTAAAAATCGCTGTTTTTTTATATAAATTGTTTAGTAAGTGGGCGGAGTTTAGAGTTGAGGGGCGTAGCTTTTTCTTAACTTCTTCCTCGAGGTTTAATTTATCCATCCATCAAGTTAGAGGGGTGACTGCATTCAATTTCGATTTTTTCCAATTCATTTTTCACCGGTAGGCTCACCCGCTCTTATCTATGGAATTTTAGGGTAAACTGAAACCATGTCAGGACTGTCAGGATTGAAGAAAAAAAGCTGAAACATGCACGGTCTGGAATTGGATATTCATGGAATGGATGAAATGGCAAATCGATGTTCAATGCACAATTTCTAGATTTCCTTTTTTTCAAGTTCTCGGTATTCCTAAAATAGTTGAGCACTCAGAAAAATGCCCAATGAGTTTATTACATTTAGGGTATTTCTTCTTACGTAAAAATCAGTCAGATGGATTTTTCCTCAGAATTAGGTCTTCGTTGAGGCATATTGCGATTGCCAAAGTGACTCATCATTTCCGCCATCCTCTGAAGGTCATGACGGATGGAACTAAAAATAGCGGCGTGATCAACAAAGGTGCGACAAGCGAAGGAGTAGTCGCTCGTAAAAGTTGGACTTCCGGCTTGCCGAATTCCCTGAGAATACGATATTTTTGTTTATTTACTAAAGACTTAATGTGTACTTTACATATTTACACAGTTTCATAATTTTTTCGATATGGGTCCCGCTTCCCGACTTATCCTTGTGGCTCTGCAGAGTAGGTAGAATGATGTCATACTTAAACTGATGCGGAGGCCGGCTTATGTAAATTTTTGGGTCACTAGTCTGCTTACGCAGTCGTTCCCTTTCACAGGTCACTAGTAGAATTACAGTGACCAATTCAGTCAAGGGTAGTGTACGTGGCGTATACTTGTGAAGATGAACAGCTCAATGGCGAAATTTCTCTTCCTCTCACCTCTCCTTTCTTCACTGCCTGCATTGAGTTCCAGAACTCACTTTTGCAGTTCATATATGGGAGTGAAGGCAGGGACCCAGACTCCTTCAGTAGATTTCAGATGCGTGATTCCGTAATGTTTCCCTAGGAGGTTCGAGCTCTAGTGAGAAAGTATGAATCTCGAGATCGACGGCTTGCCTTAGCTAGATTTCAGTGTCTGTGAATGAAGTGATAACGATGAAATGGTAACGTAAAAGTCGGCTATCGTTCATCAAGCCCTTGCACATGTTGCTGGACTTTTAGAGCTACTGGTCCTTTTACCGCTGATACAGCAGCTTTCGAATTTAACCAAACAGAGCACCAGAACTGGTGTTCCCCACTCAGGCATTTTCCAACATGTGAACGATCTCGAAAAGGAAGAGGCTATAACTACCTCCCAGAGACACGACACGATCCC
Source organism: Haemonchus contortus (assembly GCA_000469685.2). Lineage (NCBI taxonomy): Eukaryota > Metazoa > Nematoda > Chromadorea > Rhabditida > Trichostrongylidae > Haemonchus > Haemonchus contortus. Next base: position 7,251,764 of record LS997566.1, on the reverse strand, counting down.
AGGGGCGTGCAGTGAGGTAGTCATTGCCTACTGCATAACTCTTTCGAGCAACTATTACTATGCGTTCCAACTATTTTTACACCGTAGAGATCCTTGGGATCCTTGGGACTTTTAGGAGTTGTTATGGATAGGGTAGCGAACCAAGTGGTACCCCCACCGCAAACTACTAGCTTTTCTTTCCCACATCCCACATGAATTTTTCTTTCATTTCTCTATCACACTGCTCAAGGTTATATTGAGTTGTGGAAGAAAGGTCATAAAAAGTTTAACAACGACCTCTATTGTTGTCTGCTGATATTTCCTTTTCGATGAGGATAATTTTGGCGTACGCTTTTGGCGTAGCGCATGGTGTACATAGTTGTAGAGAGGTCGTAAACACGCGATTTCTCACTTGAATCGCTCGGAATCACTTGATCTTTCAGGAAGCCATAAACAGAATTGCCTTGAGGTTTGTAAATCGGTCTACTGCTACTGATTTGTTGACCGATCAGATGATGGGAAAAAGGTAGTCGAGGCGAAGGTGTAAAGCGTTCATGATATTCAGCGTTCGAAGTTTTCTACCGCTCGTAAAGTTTCCCGTCTCGGTTACTGTGTAGGGAGTGTGTGTATCAAGGAATGAGACGATCACACCACTTGTTCTCTTTAAAAATTATTTGTTCAAGTGAAAAAGATAGCTACAAAAAAGTTTTTTCTTGACATTTGTTAAAAATGATGATTTCCATATCAACCGGTACTAATCTCCCTCACTGATTATTCTCCTGACTATCTAAGTGGCCCATTCTGGAGCAATCGCCCAGAAAAAATATCCAAAAACAATTGGACCTATTTCAAAACGTTTTCTACACGGATAATGCTAAAAGTTAAATTAGGCACGAATTTTTTTTAGTAATCCCATAGCCATGCCCTAAAAAAACGAGTCTGCCGGAGAGGGTGTAAATTTTCAGTAATGAAGAAAATTGATAGGAACAATATGCGTTTTAATTAGGTTACTTATAAGTTATGGTACTATTCATCCATTGGTAAGGAACTACTCTTTATTACCCATTGGTACAGGTCGCGACCCTGAAAATAAATAACACTGGACCGAGACAGGCTATTTCAAGAACTGATGAAACGGGAAATATTACAGAAATTCAAACACCCTTTTCGATGCAACATCGTGATTGATTTCCAGCTAATCAGAGTTTGAATACAATATTTTACTACCCAGTCCAAATTACCTAACTTGGCATCAAAATCATAAAAGTATCATAAAAGTTATTTCTATTTATCAGGTTTGAAAGGTTCACCTTTTTCAATCAAATCAAACTTTCAGGTGATGTATTCAGTGCTCACCTCGATACCTAATAGCCAGGGGCTTTCTTCTCGTGAAGAGTAAGGGGAAGAAAAAAGAAGGGTAAAGGAAGAAGAAGGAGGAAGGAGGAATGAGCTTCGCACGGTTTGGATGGAATCCGTGGTGCATCCACAGTGGCGTCTTGGACATTCGCGGGGGGGGGGGGGGGGTGGGGGAAGGGGGCTTATCGAAGCTGCGGCTACCAAAGTCATGGGAATAGCCACTCTATCGATGAAGTACCCAAAGGATTCCTGTCATCACTCTCGGAAGGTAAATGTGGTGGGTAAACAAGGTAACTCTGAGATGCCGGCAAAAAGGAGGCAAGAATCAAGAGAATATTGGTCGGATACAGCTGAAATTCCATTAAAACAAGGTTGGGACCACTTGAAAATTATCTGCAGTTCATGACTTTTCATTCTCCGAGCACGGGATTGAACTGTGGATTGTCATGTTGTTCAGTCGTAGCATTCTATCGAGTAAACTAGAACTACAGTTGGGGAGTTTGTTTGTTTGTATAACAACCTACCACACTTTGGCAATCTAGTGTTGTTGGTATGAACCGCTCGCAACCTTCCATGGGGTTCTAGGAGGGTAAAAGTGTTACTCAAATCCAATACATATATGTAGGCAAATACCATTGGGTGACGCAGAAGGTACTCCTTCACTGAAAACATCTGTGATGCTCAGGGGCCAGTAAATCCTCCGGGTAACATCAGAAAAACTTCAGCGTTAAAGTTCCTTCTTCAGATGGCACTCGCACTTAACCCCATTCAAAAGGGAAGAGTTGTTTGGCGGAGTATCAAGCCAGTACAGTGACATGGAGAGCGGCCAGCATGCATGTTGGTATTTTCATTATCTTTCGAGACAAGTGATCTTCAACTAACACCACAGGAATGAGGTACCTAACAGTGCTAAGAAAAAGTGGGAAGCATCTTTTTGGACTTCGATTTTAGGGCCATGTCTATGAAATTGGCAGCTCTCAGCACCACACCATTTGATCCTCGAATTTTTCTCCCAATTTGTGGTCCTCCCATTTGATCCGTGCAGCATTCTGAATACATCGTTGGCCGACGTCCTGGTGTTCGTTTGACGTCTCGATGGATCCGCTTAGTAACCGCCGCCGTGGTGGGTCTGGATCATCTGATCTTCGACGTACGGTTCAAGCTCAACTGAAATGTCATGAATACGACGGCGGAGTCCATTGTCGCCTAGCCACATCTACCAATGGATTGAGGGATCAACCAAAATTCAGGCTGTACGTTTTGGCTGTATTCTGTTCTACTACCAGATATTGTTGAAGGTGGAATCGTAGGTGGAAGAGCGTGAGAGCTCAACATACTCGGAGTTTGGCTTCGGATTAATCTCGAACTCGAACTCTATGTACGTCCTGGTAGCATACATTGACCAGAGCTCTGAAGCATCCATGAGTACATATTTACATTCCGATAAACCGCTTACTCGATCTTAGCAGTGATCTCTAGGTGCAAAAAGCTTTTCAGGAGGGTTACTCTATTAGTCTGCCATTCACGCATTGCCCTTCCAATTTTTGAACTCCGTTTTTCATCTTGTTAGGTTTTTCAACGGGACTTTTGAAGTCTTTACTTCCTCTTCTGAGTTTGGACTACTCAGAAAATCTTGTTCTTCACTTTCTTCATAATCTCCCAAAAAAGTTCCTGTCATCACTCGAGGAAGGGAAATACCGTAGGTAAACAAGTACTCTGGAATGCCCGCAAAAAGCAGGTAAGAATCAGGAAAACACTACTCAGGTACTGCTGAAATTCTATTAAAACGGGTGGAATCATTGAAAATGACCAGGTACGGTGTGTAAATGTTGCTGTCTCTTTGCTGGTTACCACTACCTCATTAGTGACCTGGTTATTTACTTGTTTGTCAGCATCTCGTGTCGTACCATAGAAGTCCCCTCAGTTCGGTGTCTAAACAAAAGGTTAACTAAATAAGCATCAAAAATAAGTTAATAAATGAGCAAGCGGCTACCACGTGTTGAGCGTTGATAGTAAAACTTTTTCATTCAACTTAGCTCCTCTTCGATGGCATCGGCGTTGAAACCAGGGAGGAAATGTAACAAATAATGGAGCGAATGTTTCAAGTTTCTCGGCTCTCTAGCTGCTTCCACGTCCAGCCCGAAGAATTATACGGCTCAGTGATGCCAATAGCGTTCTCAAAAGAACGGGCCATGAAAAAGTTTTTTTTTGAACCTTTTGGAATTGCCGTTACTCACTCGTATTTTGCCCTCAAGCTTGGTAAGAACTTAAAAACACCACTCAAAAAATACTTGTTGAAATGCAAAATTCTATTGACGTAATATTTATGCATTCACGTGAACACCCCCCCCCCCCCCCCCACCTCAGTTCTGGGCCAAGTGACGTGAAATGAGTCACTCATTTCAATATATTAAAAAATTGGCGATCTGCCAGCCATCAATGGAATACGGTAATCACACCCTGTTCTGAGATTACCGTATGTTATGACAGTATCCCGGCAAGATATCGTGAAAAAAATGTGTATGATGCAGTAATGTTCAGGTTAGGTCCGAGCTCAGTTCCAAATTGAGCTAACCCTTACTTTTTAGTACCGAATGCCATTTTTGCATTGCATACAGGAAAAATCTAAATTTTCTCAAAAGTGTTCGAAGTTCTGCGAAAGAACTTCCTATCGTAGAAGCCTCATTCTATGGAGACCTCGGAGAACCTTCATTCTTTCCAAATCTTTTCTCTTAGCCCCCATATTTTCTTTATATTTCCCACCCATTTTCCTGCTGAAGCTCTTTTTTTGATTGCACTATCCGAATGCAGAATTTTAGTAATGAACCTTGAACTTGCTCATCAAACTGACTATGAATACCAGTAGTGCAAGGTGACATACATAGCTCAGTGCCATATTGCCTTCTACTGATTACTACTTTAAAAGTTATGACTTCCCCCTATATAGTAATATTGTTAGTAACTTGTTGGAGAAAATAGCTGTTTACAGTCCAAATTTAGCGAGTTGATCATGACCGGTCGGTTTCGATCGCTCGGCTCCGCCCCTACAACTTCATTCAACTATAAAAGCTGTTTGCTTGGGAGAAATTCAAAGGGTTCTATACTATGTTGTTCCAAATACAAACTTAAGTGTACCTTGCTGACATATTGAAGTGATTCATCTCGTTTTATACTATTTTTTATAAAAATGTTTATTATTACAGATTAGTTTCTTGCAAACTGTTTTTTGCCATCATAGAAGATGTTCTTTGCAAAATTACTCCCGAGCTTTGAAAAAATCCTCGTGAAATGTATTAAAAAGCTTTGGATAAAGCTCGTTCATAGTAACTGGTAAAAAATAGGCTCCCTACACAAGAACGATCAGGATTTTTGCTAATGAGGATCATATGTTTATTGTTTGCTACTGTTTATAACCATACTTTGTTTCTTTTAGAGGTTTCATGTTGTCAGAGAAATTACTGAACGGTAGTAAGATGCATTCACTAGAGTTTTCTGGATGTCTTCAGCTCTGAGCCCGATCCTTTCCATACTATCGCAAATCACATCCGCTTCGGTCAATTTCGATTGAATGCGGAATACATGATTTTCAGGAATGCTTGACGTTCTTTATGATCCAGCATGGACATCCGACTTCTACTGGTTACTCATTGTGGCCTTTGTTTTTGCCTTTTCCGTCTCTTTTGGTAAGCCTCTTTTACCTTTGGGTTTTTACCTGCCTCACCTTTTTAGGGTAAGAGATTGTTGAAAAATTACAAAGTCCAAAATATTCGAAACTTTTTTAATAACTAATAATATAATATAACTGGTAATATAACTTATTAGGCATCTGAGTATTCCTCCAAAAACATCAAACGCTTTTTTTGAAAGGTTATTACCTTTTCCCCAATGTGTCTCGTCCATAGACTAGGCACTACAAGTTTCCTGGTCAACATATAACTGAACGAGTGCTATTTCTTTGTAAAAAAATATATTTCTCCAAAATGTATGCAGTTACTTAGTTGACATCCTTTATAACCCAATAAACTGCTACTGCGTTCTTTCCGAGCGAATTCTTACAGGGATGGGCGCAAATGACTCCTGCAACGATTGGGGTCCTGCGGTAGGAGCTGGAACAGTGAAACTATGGCAAGCATACATTCTGTGTGGTATTTTCAACACAATTGGAGCTATTCTGCTCGGTTAGTAGATTTCCTTTTTCCTGGATTACGGTAGCATATGGTTGTAGTAAATACCTACGTCCACAACTTCGCTCAGGACCATTAGATACCGTATGCCTAAAAACCGGAGGCCTGTTTTTTTTTGCATATTGGATGAATAACCATTTCCTCAGCTGTAGGATATAAGACCACCAACAACGATTCAAGGGTAAAAAACCCAACTTCGATTACAATAAGTAGCTGCCAATCAAGAATAAGCCGTGAATACGTCTTTCTCAGGCACTTGTCGTCACCTAGAAATTTTGATAGTATAGTAGTATAATCGCCAAGAATCTCAAAAGTACCAATATTCTCTACTCACATCCCTTCTACTTTTATATTGAGAGCCAATAGTAAGAACATCATCGGGATTGATCTTCTACCATCTAGTAGGGGTTCTCCACGAATTCATGGCCATATTCTATGAGTGGAACAAGGGAATTCAATGGCCTGTCGCTCTGACGTACATATCATCGTACTAGATTGACCGGTCATATTGGATTGTTTTCGTAGGCATTGTTAACGTTTTGGCATTGTCATTGCCTTCCGCCTATCAATCAGTAAAGTTGAACAGCATGAACGTACTGTTGTTTGCAGAGATTTGGAAGGACCAAAAAGGTCTGGACAAAAAAACCAATGGAATATTACTGATCACAAATCGAATTGTAAAAAAATTGTAAAAAATCACCAGAGGCCTGTCTGTCTACTGATGAGCAGACTGCTCTTATGGGTTATGACAGAACGTTCCCATAGGACACTCGGACTCGAATATGTTTTACAAAGGCACCCCGCACCGACCCATTACAAGAGTACCGAGACTCCTCTTGGTACATATTTCTCAAGTTCTTGCCGTTATAGGTATATGTACCAGAAAAACATAATTTATCAAAGAACAGAATTAAAAAAGAAAACAATCAAAATTAGTGCTCCTACAAATTAGTCTCTGCCAAAATCGTGCCTACCATTAAACCGCTCAGCTCCATTTTCGGGAACAATGTTTTCTGTGCTTTCAAGAATTAATTTCAAAGTTTTTTGTGACTTTTTGGCAATAAACTTCCTACCTGGGGTAAGCGTATTAGGCCCGACCATAACAAATCCTTTCGATCTCGTAGTGGTTTGATTTCGGATTATGTTGTTTTCCGAGCCTGCGCTAGTTTGCTTAATCAATCCTCGACCGGTCAAATTCCAAACTTCTACTGTTCGTTCCGAGGCTACAGTAATCCACTGGTCGTTGCATTTAAGGAGCTTTCATTGAAGAAGTTGTAAGTCGTTTAAGGAGGAAGTTTGAATCGACAGCTTCGCCAATGAGGGAGCCGGTAGTGGCTGAACGCGTCTCGAAAAAAGTCATATTAAGAGTACCGATAAGAAAAAGGGTTGAACATATACTGGTACTAATCAACCGTGTCGCGCCTGGCATATTTTTCATCTTCCGCGCATTCTGTACAGAGTTCTAGGTTTGAGACAGAGTTCCTCCAGAATGTTTGCTTATTGGCTGTAAATACAGCAGTTCAGCGGGTTGACCTATTCCAGGCTACAAAGTGACGGAGACGTTACGGTCGGGTATCGTTGAAGTTGAAGTGTTTGACGTCTACTCGATGTACAATCATACTACCGGCAGATACGAAGTAGTTCCGCATTGTGATGGAGCTGTTGCTACAGGTCAGGCTTTTATTAGGTAATTAGAGAAACTTGAATACTGTAATGAAAACTCTTTGGAACTCTTGACCTTAAGCTCGTTTTCACCCCGAAAAGAGGGGGTCTTAACGAGGTTCGACTTCTATTCAGAATCGTAGTGGCGTTTCAAATGCGTATGTGACCTATGTAATGAATTGGGTTGGCCATGTAGTGACAAGTAAGTGCTTTTATCCTCCCAGACGGATCTGTACGGATCCGTTAGTCGATTCCGAAGATAAGGAAGGTTCAGTTGCCCAAGACGGAATGCGACCCCAGGATCATGCGTATTATAATGTGGGCTACTATAGTATACAACCTCCAAATAAATCGGAGTCCAAATAATTAATTAAATGAGTAATCAAATAAGCTGTCTAGGGGTAAAGTTCACAGCAATAAAGCCCATAATTTCAGGAGGATTTGCTCCTCCTTCGATATTGAACGGCACGGTGGAAGTCGAATGTGCCAAATATACAGCAGCCGAATACATGCTTGGTCAGGTAAGTACGCTTGAACACCAAGCCCTTGGAGCCGATCAGGCTTGTCTGAGATCAACCTTTTTCCAGACTGGTGCAATGGCTGGTGTCGCTGCTTTCATGATCGTTTCATCAGTCTACAAAATTCCTGTCTCAGCCACTCACGCCATTGTCGGTGCTTCACTGGCATCATCACTATACCTGAGAGGAAATGTTGGAATCAAATGGAGTGAAATTATAGGAATAGGTTGGTGAATCAAGTTGACCCCGTGGAGTGGAAATTTGAGTTGATCCCAACTACCACACAGGGCTTTGGGAGAAAGAGCTTCATTTTCCATAGAATAGTTTTCGACAACTATCAATTTTATAGCGATTTTTGATACGTTCATCTCCTCCCATACCCCTACCGTGCTATTGAGGATTAGGAAAGGTTGGCTCCTTCAGTGACTAACTCCTAGGCATAGGCTATGCTTCCCTTTGCGGATTAGATTGTGCAGGTAAGTATCTGAATGCTTAACGAGGGTGTTCGGTAGTTCTGAAAGTACAAAACCTCCATTCCGGTCCATGCCTTTGTTTATATCCTCCCAGATGGGTTGGTACAAGTAAAAGAAAGAAGTCCCGTAAAATGGAAACTTGGATAGCAACTTCTTCCTATCACGGTATACTCGATGCACTGCCATCAGCCTATTCGAACCTGAGTACAGGACTGATGTCTTTATTCATCCCTCCACGTCCACCCCAATTTACATCGCCTTCTTCCAAATGGAGTTTTACAATTTAGTTCTTTATAAATGCTATTCAGTGCTGTCATGGTTCATCTCGCCGTTGATCGCTGGCTTCTTCGCCTCCGCCTTCTACTTGATCATCAAGTATTCGGTACTACTGCGAAAAGACACATTCAAATGGGGACTAATCATGTGCCCGATATTCATGTGTTTCACAGTCACCGTGAATCTCTTCGCATGCATTTATGACGGATCAAAATGTAGGTCCTATAGCGGACTTGATCGTTTCCACGATCTTCGGAATTTCTAGAAAGAGCAAGAGTAACTTAATGGTTTCAGATCTTGGATTTGATCGCCTCTCATGGTGGCAGGCTGGTCTAATTTCATTTGGTACTGGCCTTGTTGCGATGTTACTGCTTTCATATCCATTGAGGGTACGGTAGCAGCTCTAGAAAGCTTACAAAAACAACTACCAAAACTAGTATTCTACGTATTTCAGCCATGGCTGAGCAGACGTGCTCATCGACTTTACGACGAGGAAATTGCCAAGCATCAAAGAAAGTTGGAGCAAGGCAAAATCAGTGAGTCATTCATTCTTATTAAAATATCAGTAGAATATAGTGAAATAAAAATTGCTTTAAAGTTTTATTAGTGGAAGATACGGTAACAAACCCAATACAGTACAATCGGACGGAAGCTCAGCATGTTTACGAATGATTTTATCTCCTTTATCGTCTTGCATGACCCTTTCTTGCTTTGTTTTTCCTTTCTTATTTATTCTTTCTTTTGTGTTTCTCCCATCTTCTCTATTCTATCTTTCATCTAATTTTCTTTCTCTTCCTTTTCTTTGCTCTTGGTTCTTTTTCTTCTTCATTCCTACCTTTTTCTCTTTCTCTTTCCTTTCTCTCTCTTCATCTCTTTTCTTTCTCTTTTCTTTCTCCTTCTCTTTTCTTTCTTTTTCCTCTTTCTTCTTCCTCCCTTCTTCCCTTTCCTCTTACTCTATTCATCCCCTTCTCTTCCCTTTCTACTTTCATCTTTCTCTTTCCTTCTTCTTTATTCACTCTATGAAGAGGGCCATACCTCTAAAAAAATAGGGATCAGCGCTGATGGGGTTTATACAAGTCAAAAAGGGCAAGAGGGGTCACTTTTTGGCGCCTCCAGCGCTGGTCGTCCTTAATTGGACAAAAGAAGGGGTTGCCAACCCCTGGCAGCAGCCCTGCCGAACCCATTTTATGGGAGACTCCTCTCTGTGTATGGGTTTGACCGCTCATACACTTAGATCGAAGGTCAAAAAATAATGAAGCAATCAATTTTAATACATATTACACATATACCAATTTTCGAAAGGTACGGGAAGCCAATCATTACTTATTACACGAATTCGGAAATGAAAACAGAGGTTACAAATGTAATGAACAATGTAGAATATGTAAAATAACATTAGACGATAATTACATCTTTTCACATGTGACTGGACTCAAAGTATGTACTTACAAAAGGATTAACACTACTTGTAATACCATGAATGTGGTTTACTGTCTTACTTGTAATGAATGTGGGAAACAATATGTTGGGATCACTACTAGAAAATTGAAAGAAAGAATAGGTGAACATATAACTAACATATGTACACAAAATAAACAGACTCCGTTATATAACCATTTTCTCAAATGCAGCAAGGGCATAACTGTTACTGTTCTTGATTCTATTGAAAACAATAACAGATCTCTACTTTTGGAAAAAGAGGTATTTTGGATTAAATTACTTATGACTCCTTATCCATTTGGCTTAAATGATAGTATTAAAGGTTTTGGTAATATTACTCAAATCACAAGTCCGTTTAATACTAAAGGTACACCCCCGTTTTATGCATTTAAAATTGTAAAAAATAGAACTAATAGGGGAAGAAGGAAAAGAAGAAGAACAAAATCAGAAAAGGATTATAAGTATGCATTGAATCAAATCATCAGCATGAAGAATTCATTAGAACCCTTACCATATTATAGGTTATTAAAAAGCATTAAACGAACTGAAATTAAAAAATTGATACAACTTTCAATACAAGAACGGTTTTTAGAAGAAATCAATGATATAACTAGATTTTTAATATATTGCCTATTATCACATTTCTATTTCTATTTTAGTTACCAAGAGAATAAAAAAATACAAGATGTAAAATATCACAATATTGTGGTCAATTATAATAGTAGAATTTACGCTAATATACCTTGGCATAGAATACTAAATTCACCGGTAATAAAAAAGATATTAACTGAGAATAATAGAAAACCTATAACTTATATTCCTTTAAGAATTGTATATAAATATATCAGTACTGTTTCGGCCAAAGTATATAATTACAATGATACACTAAAACAATTGAATAAAGATAAATTAAAAGAAATTCTAGATGAAGATTGTATTTGTACTTCCAATAAATATACTAAGTATTTGGATAAACATCATGGACATATTATTACAGGTGATTTAACTATTATAGAAGAAAAAAACCTCAGAAACATTCTTTATAAAGGAACAAAATATAGATTAGATACAGGAGTAAGTAGAAAAGAAATTAGACATACATACTTGAGTACTATTGCTAAGGTTATTGGATATTTTAAGAATAAATATAAAATAAGTAATATTAAAATCAACTACATAACACAGTTTTTTAAAAAATGCTATCATAATAAAATAAAACCGCTCTTGGAATATAAAAATATCAAAAGCCTAGCTGAAAATATTCCTTACCAAACATTGAGGAAATATCAAGATCTTTTTATTTTCTGCCCTCTTGACAAAGCTGCTAACAATTATGGTATTATTTGTAAAAAGTATTACATAACAATCTTAATGAAGGAAATGGGTATCACTTATAATAATAACACACATCTTTTTGATTATACTAATAATAACAATATCTACCAGTTTATGAATACGGATAATAGACTACAGTTAATTTCAAAACATATGGCGATCTGTAATAATAACCACTTAATCCTGAATGATAAAGCGGACTTACCAGTCATATATGCATTACCAAAATTGCATAAGAATCCACTAAAATTCCGATTCATAACTGGTGCTCAAAACAGTAGTCTCAAGCCATTGGCAGTAGAATTAAATACAGTATTCTGCTTCATTAAGAAACACTTTATTAATTATACTAGGGTAGTGCAAGACAGAAGTGGAACTATTAAAACATATTGGGCAATTAATAACACAAATATTAGTCTTGAATTGAATAATATCAGAGGTGCAGACCTAAAGGTTTACAGTGCTGACTTTACAGATATGTTCACTAATTTGAAACATAATGACATTATGGTTAATATACGTTCTATCTTACAAGTTTGCTTTAATAATGCTGGTAAATCTAGTATAGCCACTAATGGTTACCATGTGTGCTATACAGATAAAACCTTGAATAAATCTAATTATAGATACTACAAGATACAGGATTTACTGTACCTAGTTGAATACTTATTAGACAACAGCTACTGCGTTTTTGCAAGCCATATATTTAAACAATGTAAGGGAGTTCCTCAAGGTGGGAACTGTAGTCCTTTACTAGCTGACCTCACTTTGTCTAATGTTGAATTTAATTATGCAAAGCGCTTTAAAAATTTCAGAAGTAAAGTCTTTTACCCTTATAGATACATGGATGATTTATTAATCATACATAATCAAAATGAAATGGATATAGATGAAGTACTTGGAGAAGTTTATAAAGGAATGTTAGAATTGAAGAAAACCCACGTTACGGAATACAAAAGTAACTATTTGGATATTGTAATTGATATACAAAATAATAAGATAAGTACTAAACTTTATAACAAAACCGAGGACTTTAATTTTAAGGTTATCAAATTTCCACACTTTGATACGAATATATCCGAAAATAATAAAGGTTCTGTTATTTATACAGAAGTTTTAAGAATTGCTCAAGTTTGTAGTAAATACCAGGCGTTTATAGAGTGCCTGAAAAAAATGATAAATGTACTCATGATGAATAGCTATAGAAAAAACTTCATTATTTCTAATATACTTAAAAGTTTGTATAGAAATAAGTTTATATGTTATAAATATGCTATTAATAGTAATTTTAAGCAATTACATGATTTTGTTGAAGACTTGGTTGATAGCTTTGAATGTTAACGACTAATTTTAGTCTCCTTATATTTCTATTATCAATAAATAATTCCTTTTCATGTATTCATTATTTAACATACAGAATATTGCTCCATTCAACCACACATTGACTGATATGGTTCTTGGTTACTGTACTTTATGAATTTTAGGATTTTGGGATTCTCATTATAATACTTTCGTCTATTCACTACGTTGTTATTACCTTTGCTGGATGCCCTTTTTGTTTATTTTAGATGTATTTCGTGTGTCCTTTATTTGCTTCCCTTTGTTTGTCCGTTGTTGTCCTTTAGTTTTTTTCTTGGAACCTTGTGATGCGCTGGTCTCAACTCACTGATGAGCCTCGGGGACCAGCGCATCAACATGATTCGTCTGAGTTAAGAGGCGAAACGAATCATGTATAGGGATTCTCTAGTCATCTCTTTACCCTTCTTATTCTATTTTTCTCTCTCTTATTACTAATCTAATCTAACACTAATATAATAGTAATCCGAATTGTTAGAACTTTCTTTCTTATGATTTGTCAGAACATTTCAAAAATTCTTTTTTAAAAGTCGTTTTACTTCAATTTCTGAAATCCTCCTTTTTTACTATGATTGTGTTTTCCATTAAGGCTTCAAACCCGTACATCAGCTTTGAATTGTTACCATAAGCGATTGTAGGCGGTTGCAGAAATTCAACCTTCGAATTGATAGTATAGAGACTTCAACTTAAAACCAAACTATCAGCCATCAAGATCGGTCTGTAAAATCTTTCAGAAGGGGATAATCGGTTTTCCTATGTTTCTGTTCTGCTCATCATGATAAATCGTCTTCAAGGACGTGATCAAATAAGTGAATAAATAAATAAGTAGGTGGAAGACATAAAAAGAAATTCTTTTTATCATTTTTTACAACGAGCTCATTCTAGTTACTTGAAAAATGACATGCGAGGTCCTCTGTGATTTTTCTCCACGGGAGAATTTATCTCCAATTATTTTATATAAAAGAACAGACTTCAAAAAATTCTATTTAAGTGATTCGGATTTTTTTTCAAAAGTAGGTATGGGCTTTTCTCAATTTTTTGAACTCAGGGAGCTGGCAGTTTCAGCTTGAAGGATCCTTCTTTGCTATCCAAATGTTGACTTCTTCTAATGATTCACCTTTTCAGAGGAATCCAAGATTAAGGATATGCATACACCCGTCGTGGATATAGAGAAGATCAAGGATCTCCCATGGTACAAGTACCTTTATACTGCAGTTCCTGAAGAACGACTTACTACCAAGGTAACACTTTAGCTAACCCAGGAGAAGCGAACTCATTGGTGGCGAACAACTCCAGGATAGGCTATCGCCATTCACCTATCACTCCCAATCATGAAAAAAAAATTGGAATGGTAGCTATCAAGGATTGATTTCTCTAGGGCTGGGCCAACCTGGGGGCATAAGTAAACAAGAAAACATAATTGAACAACAGCAACAAACTAAACAACTCTATTTTTCGAATGCTCTGGGCTAGCAAATGGAATCCATAGAAGCTTATGATACACCACTCCTCCGCCACGGTCCCTAAAAGCTGTGGGTTCTCAAAATTCGTCTCGAAGCATTGGTCGAGAGCTGATGAGGATTATAGAACCGTTGAATCCCTCGTTTATACATAATCTGCAGAAAGCAATCTTCCAATTAGCGACACCCTTCTAGAAAACGCGCATTCCAAATAAAAACTAAGCTTCATCTAATTAATGTGGCTCGATTGTTTTCAATTAGAAGGATGCTATCTGGCCTAGCCATCAAGGCAGTGATCTTTGGTCATGGTGTTCCTAGCGGAAGAATCGTAGAATACTTATCTAGTGCTCGTAGAGAAGTCAAGAGGAACCCGTGAACATTCCCACTTAGTCAGGATTCGTTCCCAGAAGGTCTCAGGAAAAGTTACAATCAAATTCTTCGTTTTGATGTTCCCCTTCAGTCTGTAGACAATAGAGCTCATTACAGAGCCGGACGGGTTCCTTCTTCACCCCATGTCTTTATCATAGATGTAGCCCACAGCTATGCAAGTCCATTTCCTTCGCTCAAACCAGATCAAATGAGTATTTCCCACCATGAGCTGGACCACGTTGAAAGAAGGAATGAAAGATTCTCTGAGACCCTGAAAATCCGAAAAATGAAAGGACTGAGGTTGCCCTCGTCGAGGCAAGCCAAACCTTTCGTCTTTCTTTCGGATTGGTCCAACGGTAAACGAACATTGGTTTATTCGAGAGGCATTATTCCTTCTCCTGGATCTATCCCATCAAGAGATATTGTCAGTCAGTAAAAAATAATAATAATTAATGGTACAGGAACCCCTTTTTCTGCCCTTCTTTCTGATTTTGCCATTTCGCTAGAGATTGGCCTAAGCCATTTTCACACTACCGTGCTGAATCCCTTTAGTTGACGCTTTCAGGTATTCAATGCCCTCCAAATCGTCTCCTCTTCTCTGTTGTCCTTTTCCCACGGTGCAAATGACACTGCCAACACGGTCGGTCCACTTCTTGCAGTCTGGATGACGTACCAAACTGGGTACGCCTTCGGTGCTGCTGAAACCAGAGACGACTCACAGGTGGGTGCTCACATTTCCATGGGTTAAGAATATTCAAAATGAAAATTAAAAATGAAATAAGTGGGAGTTGGGTGAATTCAATCGATAGGTGTTCAGGTCCTGTTGGCTTTCGGAGCCGTGGCAATGATCGTCGGTTTTGTGACCCTGGGACACCGGACCATCAAACTGATCGCTAAAGAGATCACCGTCGATATGAGTCCAGTTTCCGGTTTTGCCATCGAACTTGGCACCGCATTTACAGTGTTGGTCTGCGTGAAAATTGGTAAGTACTCAGCCAGACCTTGATAAATAAACAAGTAAACAAACAATTCAGACAGTTTCTTCAGGAATTCCCATCTCATCCACTCACTGTGCTGTCGGGGCAGTACTGTTTGTGGGTTTGACGAAGTCTACGACTGAAGGCGTCTCTTTCAAGACATTCCGGAAGATCGTTATCGTATGGCTCCTCTGCTTCCCTGTAGCAGCAGCCATATCTCTGATAGTCACCATGATACTGGTTAAGTTTGTCTAAGCCTTACCTTCTAGGGTACAGGTTCTTTTAGGGTTTGTAGGTGTTTATGTACTCGTGCCCTTCCCTTACCTCTACATTGTACATTCCTCACCTGAGTACAAATTTTTTTAAAAGTGGTGAGATTTCGTTGTTTTCTCCATTTTCCAGTCATGGTCTCGCGTTTATTAAGTTGGTACCAAATTTTTGCCAATTTCTTGATCGAATTTTTTTTCAAAAAATTTTGACGATTGGTTTTTTCCGAGTTGTATTTTATCCGAAGGTTATTGGTAAATTCTGTACTTCCATACCTACCTTGAAGGAGTTTTGAGAAGTTTCTACGGAGTTTTTGAATTTTCTCAAGTATTTTCTAATATGGATAGAAGTTACTGGCATTTTTTCTTATTAGAAAAATAATGTGCATCAACTTATTAATTATCCTTTACCAAAACTTTAAGAACAGCCTTAATTCTCTTGATGTGTGCATGTTTTAACTATTCATCCTCTTTGTCTATGCCAAACAGTAAGGTGACAATTTTCTTCACTGCATGCTATGATCGGGTTGTGATTTTGTAAAATTTGAACATAATAAATGCATTTTGATAATTTTCTGAAGATATTCCTAACAAGCAGTAATTGATGACTCGCCGTGACTGAATAGAAAACGCTATCAAGCAGTTGTGTATGTAACTGAAGTACTTTTAGAAGCATTCAAGAAGCAGAGCCTCACCCTACAGAGTTTTTGTATTGAATCGCATAGTTTTGGAGTGGTGTTTGACATGGGCGGAAGTGGTGGAGGGACAAGTGGCACACTCTGAAACGCTCTTGACACGGTGTTCGAATCTCTCATCAGTACCCACCTAGGCCAGGCAACCTTCCGTACCTAAATTGTTAACGGAATCTGTTAATTAGCGCCAGACTTGTCTAGGGGGATATAGATTCTGACTTGTACATGGGCTGGCCACCGCAATCCATTGAATAGGTCACATACGTATCCAATACGTCACTATGATTCCGAATAAGAGCCAAATGCGAGGCGCACTCCGCAAACTGGCTGTTTGAGGCTGAAAGACTTTGTCTTTTATTTTCAGACTCGCTTCATTTTTCTTGGAACTTACAGACCGAAGAAAGAGTCTGCCGTTCTTTTCCAACACCTGCTTTGGTAGCCTCTTTCAAGGTCCAGATCTAACTACGACTCACTGCCCTACCCATGCGGTAGATCCCTTTTTGCATCAGCCGTGTGCTTTTCCATTCGACTAGGTTGGAGAAGTAGAACCTCCAGCCCATATCGAACTATAATAACAAATAAAGAATGCCTGCAAACTTGACTCGAAAATAATTGCGAGTGTCACTAGCAGCAGCAAACTTCTTCCATAGACGCACTCAAATAACAATTCATCTTTCAAAAACATAATCTGTTTGAAAGGCTCTAAATCCCTTCTATGAGTATTGCAGGCCAGACTGAAAAGGCGCTCTTAGTGAAATTGCTAGGTTTTACAGTTATGAGGAAAATGGTAAGGAAGAACGCAATCGTCTATTCCCCGCTACCCACTGCCTCTCATAGCTTACATATTTCTTCCCAATCGTAGACAGGCTAATTACGGGATGCCACCAAAATTGCTCTTTTTAACGAAGTGGAGCTGCTAGGTTCGCAAATTATCTATCGTTACGTCCTACTACCCTAAATACTCCCTGCAAAGACAAAAATTCCATTGAAGTTCTGTTCGAAGGGTTCTGAATGTTATTTTCTTTGGGAGGGAAAGGGGGGGGGGGGGGAAGGGGTTGGAGCCTGTCTTTTAAACTGTGCACGGGGTTATTTTTGAGCCCCGCCAGTCAGATCCAGCACAGGGATGGGGCTTAGGAGGTGCATGCAATGCAATCATATAATGAGAGTACTTCGCAGCTGCTTGTGAATTGAAATCCGACTTTTTTGAGGAATCGACGTCAGATAAAGGCAATCAGATAGAATCCAAATAGCCTAAAAATATCCGGTGCTTTTGATAGCAACAAATCGAAACATTTTCATTCTTCATGTGTTGTGTTGTTGTTCTTCGGAAAGTCTCCGAGTTAGCTCTTCAATAGGCATTACTAGTTTCTCACTCTTTATAAACCCTGTTAGGCGACGGCGAGGGGGATTAGAGGTACTTCCATGTGCTACTTACTAGCAATCTCGCTGAACTTCTGAGAAGCGTTTGAAATGGTCATGTTGCTCCTAAAAGAGGTACATGAATCAGTTCGCCTGGGCCAATGGAACCCTATCATCCCTACAGGGTCGGCTGGATTTCCTTCTGACCACACCTGGGTGCTAGTGCGGAGAAGATCCTTGAAAGTTACCGTGGTTTCGAATGAAAATCAAATCCTCAGCTACCAATGACTTTGTTGAAGGTCGAGTCTTCGAGTGAAGGGAGGACTATGTGCGCCATAAGGTCCGATCGAAGTGGGCGTTCATGAGAATTTACCTTTTTTGGGCTCCAAACAACAGTCTCAAATGATTCGATGTTTATGAAATGTGAAGAGAAGGCATCAAAGAGCATTCATGGGAACATCTGCAGAACATCAACAAACTGGCAAAAACGCATGCCTGCAACCTGCAAATTCTTCTTGAATTATTCGATATATTCTTGGAAAAAATGTTTAGTCCCATTCATACATAAGCAGTAAAAGAAAGAAGTGCTCTCGTGGTGAAAGAGAACATCGACGCATCATACTGATGTCACTTTCCCAAGCTGGACTAGCATTGACCACTATCCCTAGAATGGGCCACACACTCTATTTTTATCGAAGTTCTAGAAAGGTAAAAATGTTTTTACTTAGCCATGGCCTTCCCTGACTAACCATGCGTTCAAGATAATGGTCTTTCTCCTCATTGTATTGTGCTACCTAATGGTGGATCCTAGAGCTTTGCAAGCTTCGTTGCCACTTATAGGCCCCGTCTTTGGCTACCAGGACATACCGCAGCTATAAAAGTAATAGGGTGCAAGAGCAATGTAACACGTCCTCCACACCTGCCTTTTATCAATGCTTACTTATATCATCCAAATTTATCACCGCATATCAACTGAGCTCCCATGAATAAAAGCCCCTTCATGGTTATTCAGAGCTCCATCTGGCAGTCTTTGTGACTTCATCTTCTGAAGTTATCCCTTTCTGATTTTCTTGAAAGGTTAATTACTCTCAACACTTTTCGAAGGATATTCAGGATACTCACTCTTGAAAATGTTCCATCAAGCCAATAGACCTTTATGCAACTTTTTTTGTGCTGGAATTAATTTTTCAGTACATGTTCCACCTCGTTACTTCTCCTTAACTCTCTTTGGTACCATCTTTACTGGTGTAGGGCAATATGGTGATACCTGCTCCCTAGCAACTCCCAGTAAATATGGACCATCGCATCTGCTGTACAATATTAGCTATCTGGCATGGAACTGAAATTGAACCGAGTCCCAAAAAAGGCAATGTTTTGTATACCTGTAGGAGCCAAACGAGGAAGAGACCGTCCCAAAAAACCTCGAGGAAACATTGGTTAACGAAGTCAGAGTCATGAATGTTCCCAAGGACGAAGAGGCAGTTATTGAAGTAATTGCAGAAAGTCGTTGAAGGGTTTCATCAATTTTCTGAAGAGTTTTTTGACTTTTATTCATAAGGTAGGTCAGCGAAATACCTCTTCATGCTTTGATAATTTCCTTCCGAGTCTCCTAACAGAAAGATGTAGATTTTTTATTTTGTGTTCGCTTACTGCAAAACAACGTGTGTGGTTGAAGCTCGCAAATTTGCTGATTTGGTGGCTGATTCCGTGCTAATTCTCAGAGCAATTGAATTTTCTCTAAAGTAGCTGGGTCCAAAGTGAACAACAAACACTTGTCTGAAGGAAAATGGCGTAGAGCCACTATGAACAAGCCTTTTGTGATCCGAAAGGAGTAAAAATTACAGCAGTTGTGCAGTTGTGAAAATTGTTTCCTACTGTCTTTATTAACATATTTATTTTGAAAGAAAATAAACAGAAAGTGAAAACCGAGAACAGTTGATTGCTTTGAAGTTTCCTGAATATCGCGAAGGTCCTGTTAAGGTTAATTGGTCACATTCCTGGAATGCGCCATGCATGTTACCTCCATTCCGAATCGTAGTGACGTTCTGAATGACTCGCAGAGGCAAGCCGATGCACAAGTCAATGCTTTTATCCTCCCAGATCGGCCTGGCACCAGTCGAGCGATCGAATTAAATGGAGGGCTTGGTCTTACTTGGCCCTCTACCAACTCCGCCTCGTAACGATTGTTATTCCTTGGAAAAAAGTGGACTACAAAAAGGGTCATTCACAAGCGGATCCTTGATAGGTTGGAACTTCGCTGGAAAAAAAGCTGCACTTGGAGTTGGAGGGAACAGGCAGAAGAACTTGTAATTCATAATGTAATACGTCAGAGAGAACCTACGTATTCAAAATAAATTCATCAGTCACAGCTTTTTCGCTTTTTTAATGGAAATGTGAAGTTACGAGAACTTAAGAAGGCGATTGCGTGAGGTGATCCCGTTAATGGTGATGAAAGGATGAATTTTAGACTATCATTATCTTTTGAAAATCGAGCCCTTCATCTAGACGATAGAGAAACTCTCCTGGTTAAAATTAAGCTGACAATGTGAAGAGCCTTCATGAGACTAACATAAAAGGAAGTAATCGTGTAAAAGGGGCTTTGAATTCCTTAAACCAATTGACGTGGACAATGGAAGGTAGACAAGTCCTAGTTCAGGCCTCAAGTAATACCTTCTGAGCCCCGGCTTCGACCATCGTTGAAGTAATTCATTGGCGGAAGTCTCTATCAGCAGATGTAGGACAGAGATTAAATCGAAAACCAATTTTTTTCAAAGCAGACCTCTAGGGTTATACTGGGGCAGCGATCTCGACCATGTAAAAAAAAAACCGGCTGCAGATAATTTATTTATGATTGTAAGGTACGATATTCATACCTCATCATCTAACCCAAGAGGAGGTGATGTAGGGAGTGGTGCACATTATCACATCATTGCCCAGGGATAGAGTCCCAGATCTATCAGCTCCGACAAACATACCTTCCATCCCTACTGGGTCACTAAATGGTACCAACTTCTTATGGGAGGTTAGAAGCCCGCCGCACCCCTTTAAAGGCACAGGTTACGATAAAACTGGTCTCTGAGATAACACCGCAGGATGAATTTGGGGCCCCTCTTATACCATACCTGGCACTATTAGGTCGGAAAACGGCCTGGTTAGGTAGTTATAAAGGCTTGAAGATTGGTCCATGTGTACCCTCGGACGAGTTTCAATGGCACTGTAGAGGCTGCACCGATCACAAGAGAACCCATGTAGGAAGTTCAAACAACCCATAGCGACAAGGAAAGGCAGTACTGTACAGATCTAGCTTGATGTAGTCAGCTCTTTGTGCAATTGCAATAACTGAAATCTCGTCCGACCGCCCCCTGTTATTTCCGTCATACCAATCTCGTCCAAACTCTACTTCCCGTCATTTTGAAGAAGCCTATTTTTTCGAAATCGGCGAATTTCCCCGCTTCCTTCACGACCGATGGACTATTCCCAATTTACACTTACGTTTTTCGAATGAAAACGGGAACCTCAAAATTGCCGTGAACTGTGCCTTCAAGGGCCGCATACCCTTTTGAACAGCCACTAAGATTTTGAGTGGAAGGCGATTGCTGGGCGCAATCCAAAAATGAAAATGATTATTCCAAACAATTTAATACTTTTTACTTCAACAGCTTCGATTTTTACAAGGTTGGCGAGTTGTTGGCAAAGCTTCGGCTTCAGTAGGGATCGGAATCCCTACTTTTGCTAATCGGGTGTTCACGACCTTGCTGATATGTATAACCCTCAATTAGATGTTTTTTGCCAAGTTTCTGAAAATAGAGAGAATGGAAGCCCGACTTGCTTATTTTTGAATCAAAGGTCACTCCGTTACTTCCTTGATCCTTGGGCTAATGGGTGAATGTCATTCATCCTAATCTCATGGAAATGAGGATGACGAGGGTGTAAGTTACCTTTTACGGATGACGTGAATAACAGAGTACTACATAGTACTCCGTTTGTTCTTATACCATTTATTTCTTTTGAGGCGGTAGGCATTGTGCACTTGGCTTTTCTACATCCAATTTCTGGACGCAAGATAGATGATATCTTGGGGAGATTCATTAGTGAACGCCAAAAACAGAAAGCCATCTATCAGGGAAAATTCAATGCTGGCCATAACAATAAATTATTAATTAAAGGTGCTCCCCCGGTCCAGAAGCACCCCCAAAGCTGTGAATCCTCGTCAAATGGGTGGGCTATTGGAAAGCTAACAGTAAAGGGAAGGGATTGAGCGAGCTCATATGAGATAATTACGAAAAACAGATTGAATCTATGGATGACTGGCTCCCACATCCCTCCCAGACATTGGCATCGCCTTCGGCATATGACAAGAATGAGGTAACAAAGGAACAAGGAGACATCTCATTCCGGGAATTTCTCCAATTGCGTGCTCCATACGCATTATCCGGGATGTGTGAATTTAATTACAATTTTTGTAATTCCATGTCACCCTCATATTACATTCGGGCACCGTAAAAACCATGGATGAAACAAGAAAGAGTCAAAAAGGATGAAAAACCGGGGTCCAAAAAGCCTATTACTTAATTAGGTTCGAATATTCCGTATGGGTTTCTTTGCGATGAGAAGAATGGCAGGTTCTCATGTCAGACTGTTCCGTCCAGAAGACAAGGGAAGGGGGGTTGTGAAGTATATGCCGAAGAGTTCAGTTTCAGAATCATGCCACGCATTCGACTACCATTCAGAATCGTAGTGGCATTCGAAGAAGCACCCGGTTCATATTGGGGCCAGTCAATACCGGCACCAGTATTCTTATCGTCCTAAATATTCTCCTCCGGCACCGAGGGAACGTGCTCAGAAAATGAAAATTTTGGTTAGCCTGGCCGGTGATGGCACCGTGCTTGCAACCTTTACTAATCTCTACTCTACTAATCTTTACATTCGTAGTTCGTGAATTTTCGATGTCGATAGGGAGGTCCGTCCATAACCAACGATCTCCTCCCATACATGCCACACTGGGATCTGTGACTAAGGAGTACCATAATGTGATCGAAGCAATGAGGCAGCAGGAAATCTCATTCGTTCTTCACCGTTGCCTATGGCGACAACAGATTTTTTCCACTTGAGCACTAGATGGATTTTGTTGGGTCATTTTTCAACCTGCGGCTTCAAATTCCTCGTTACATCTGCTAGAGGGGGTTGGAACCTCGTTAAAGGGGCCGAAAGGCATCCCGAATCAGATTCAGCCTAAGCCTCGGATGAAGGCGGTTGTGTCGAAATATTCAAAGCGCCACTACTGTTCCAAATGGAAGTCGATTGCGGGGCGCATTCCAAATACGGAGGGTCAGATTGACGCCAAAAAGTCGATCCTCCATCATTCGATGCTGAAGGTGTCCTTCCTTGCTGGCAGCCACAACGTTTTACTGATTTTCTGCACCGATTTAATGATATATGCCTCATTTGCTTCCATTAAAAGACAAAGAGCAGCAGCAGTTTCTTCACAGCCTCGCTCCTACCCACTGATTAGCTTCCCAGTCCAGCGACTCCGCCCATTCGGTTGGATCTGTCCGCCTCCTCCCATTTTTGAATGTGCTCTGAGCTGACACTCCAGGCGACTACATTGTGCTCTACACAATGAAAGTGGTATTTCTGATTCTGGCCCTATTCCTTTACTTCAAAGCTGCCAATTCTATTCGATTAGGTAAGCGGTGATATACTGTATTTACCTCATGGCCCTTCGGAATAACTCCGTTAGCCAAAAAAAGAGCGCAGAGGTTAGCCGTCTGCCATTCTTACTCACACAAACTCGTGATTGTTAAATTAGCTCGAAGCAGCTGAGCAATGATACCTCTTGATAAACTGAGTTACTGAACCAGCTGGTAGAACCGGTCCTTCCGTGGAATCTACCACTGAAGTGATCTGAACTAGTGGATAAGGATGGCATAGGTAGAATGGTGACTGCAGCTTCGATGAATGTTGTTTTGTTGCTTGTTTTGAGATGTTTTATAATAAGGCTAGCAATTCGTTTCTAACAAGAATTGTTGAAATGTTTGAATGAGCATGTGGACCCACGATTTCAGGCGGAGAGGCGATTTTCTACTTTTCGTAAAAGGATGGGTCTAACTTCTGCAGGATAGAAGAACTCACTTCGCTGGACCGGAAAAAAACCTTTAAAACATAAGGGAACGTGTCCTAGCTAGCCCTTTAAAGCCATCCGAATTTACAAACGGCTATTTGGTAAAGGAAAATAGTCCTGAATACTTCTAGCTAGACAGTACGTGATAAGGTCGATGATTTGCTTCTGCCTTTCAGTTGGTCTGACTAGTGAGTTACTTTGAGATTATGTCTTAGTACAGCGCTGACAAACATAAGGGCTGTGCTCTAACAAGGCCAATTTAAGGCCATAGGCCATGGATGAAGGGCACGAATCATTGAGAGCTCGTCGTGAGGACGTTGCCGAATTGGGAATAAAATAAGCTTCATCAGTGTTCCCAGTCCTTAGCCCCTTTAACTGACGAGTAGGAAGATTCATTACGAAGATTAACACACATATTTTTTATCGTCGAGAGAAAGCCCATACCAATGCCCATTTTGAACAGTTTTGTCTTGATAAAATTCTATTCCAATTACTCATTTAGGACCTCCTAATTCAATTGTCTGCGGCGATGACGATTTGGCCTGAGGTGGATCCCCTCTTCTTTTTCAGGGTATTCAGACGAACATTAAACGCATGGGTTTATAAGTCTAAGGGTACCTTTATCAGACGGGCCAATAATTTTTCCCACTCAACTCTTCAGCAATGGCGGAGGTGGTGCACTATCTCAAACGCACAGGCACTTACTCGAATCCCGGCTCGATATCTGCTTAGGCCAACCAATCTTCCCATCCCTCCGGGATCAACTAATTAGTGCCAAACTCATCTGGGAGGATAAAAGCACTGAATTGTATTTACATCGGCAGGCCACCGCAACTCATTGTAGGCCACATACGCATTCAATACGCTGATACGATCCTGAGTGAAAGTTGGGCGCATCCGTCAGACAAGATTGATTACGTTCCAAGTCTTTCTCCTTCCGATCCTTCAGCAATTTTTGAACTTTCAAAAGTTTTGGTTTGTTTTCTGGTTGACTTGTACTACTATCATTGGTGTTTTCAGCAGTTCTCGCACCACTGGATCTGGAAAATCGCTGGAAAGCCGGCTTCCCCAACAGACTGTCGCGTTTCACTGATGAAGTCCCAAGACGATTCATACGTGATGATCGAAAACCATATCCGGCCAGTTTCTGGTTCCGAGGCTGACAAACTACCGTAGAACGATTACTGTAAATAAATAATTGTCTTCACGATTCTTAATCATTCATCGCACGGTAAAATCTGTTCTATTTTAGCTACTGCTTCTTCTAATTAATTACTCGAGCTAATCTTAACAGAGGGTCTCCGAGCTAAAAGGGGAAAGTGTGGTTTTAGAAGAGAAGCGAAACGGACCTGTGCTCCATTTTTGTCGTGTTTATCCATTTCATGATCACATAGTGTACCCAAGACTTCCGGGGATTTCCAATAGTTTGCTAAATGCACATCGTAATATTACTATACTTATACTTCTAAAGAATTAGCGCAACACCTATCAAATTGCGTTCAGTTATTGTTAAAAATATCGAATAGCTTTTTTACAAAAAACATGTTCGTGGCTCCACAAAAAACAAGTGAGAGAGTGGGTCCCGATGACCCTCTCCGTCGACATCAAGGTAACCCGAAACACCCTCACGACCGGTGGAACTGTGCTTGTATCGAATTAAAATGGCGATCTAACCTCTGCGACGTTCCGAGGATGATTTTTGAAAAGCAGAGCGACTATGTCTGATCCATTGGTGACCGTTTGCAGTTAAAAGAAGGATGGCAAGAAACTCATTGAATGGTCGTGTCCATGTCCATACCCCTTTTACTCAAACTTCAAATGACCATTTCTCGGCCACAGAATTCTGTGGCTCTTGAAGACGACCGTCTCGGTTCTTTCTTGAAATGAACGCTTTCAAGATTTTCTACACAACGATTTCGAACGATTTTTCTCAGTCGCTTGACTTTTTTTTGGAACCCATTCTGGTCTAAAACGAGCACTCGCTTTTCCTGAGCGCTGACTAAATGTTTCCGGAATCATATGACTTTCCAAAGGTTTCTTCTTTTCTTTGAATACTGAAGAAATACCCCCCAACTCACGGGAATCTCTCAGGATTTCTTGATTAACACGAAAATGATTGAAACTTTCTCCTGAACCAGAGGGACTTCCTCGGCTCGCGGACTTTTTCCACTCTCCGACCAAAACGGAAGTGTCCACGGTTTTCTCGACAACGGAAGTGAATGTATCGAGGTTTTTTCCGAAATTCTTTGACTTTCACGACTAAAATGAAGGCATTCACATTTCTCGGGTGGATACGCCTACAGTTGTGAGGGATATCAGGAATTCGCTTCTTTGAGTAGTTTGAATAAAAAAGCTTATTCGAGAGATTCGAATCTTTGTCAGCATCGCAGTAGGTGTTTTTGCTGATCTAATGTAAGTGGTTTTCAGAAAATCAGGGCGGAGAGGGTCCCAACAAGTACTATAAAGAAGGCTCAGAAATTCCATCGATGTCAGACGACATTTCAAAGCGAGCAGATAATGTTAGATGACATTCCAGAGCGAGCAGGAGGGGACATAAAATACAACATACTGAGAACGACGCTTTTATCAGCTCATTTGCGGTTTCGATTGTTCATGGTCGTTCAGGAGCTTCACACAGCAGTTTCCGATTTCCACAGGCTGTGCATTTTTGCAATTCTAAAAAAAGGAAGTAGTCTCATACCCTTAAAATTACGTATTGAAGCAGCCAAATTCTATTGTAACGTCCTATTTTTCAAGCCTCAACGGCGTCTTTGTCAAATTACAACAGGAATGAGCAGTTTTCCTTGTTGACTTAAAGTCAAGCGTCATGCATGAATTAGCAGCATTCACGAAAACCTCTTCGAATACACAACCAAGGGAATAGCTTCCTCCCGTTCACCGGGAAGATGCACCAGGGTTCAAGGACGTGAAATTTAATAAAATCTCACCAAAAAAGGGCAAAGGAAATGACACAGAAAAACTCGAGAACAGTCTTCGCCTGCGGAAATCGTTGGACTGGTCGCTTGGCCTGGTGAGGGCTGCTTATCCCTACAGATTATGGCCTATCTCAACTCCATTTCTCGTAAAAGGTCCAAAAAAATAGAACTAATAGTGTCGTCGATGTTGCATCCATGGCAGTACTCTCTTCCGAAGATATCGTTCGGTGGTCATATGGCCATGCAATGGAGATTCCTAGTGCCGAGGACTTAACAAATTTTCTAAGGTTCCCTACGTTTTTTTCGGATTTCATTCTGCCTCTGGGATGATAACGGGAATCAGATACAGTCATATCTGGTTTCTAATCTTCTATCTTTATGATTGCTGTCAACATTACTGGTAAATAATGTCTGCCATCCTTCTCTCATATAGAGAGGATGCTATATTAATTCTTTAAGGACCAGGGAACCCTTGTTTCAGCAGCAGTCAAATGGAAGGCTCTTTTTCCTTTGAAATCTTCACCTCTCTATCACCATCTCTATCTACTGGTGCCTTAAAGAACAATCTGATTGCTGGGCATAAAAACATTCATGAAAGAGGTCCTTCCGACTCTAGAAATGACACAATTTTTTGTTCTTCCGGACTGACTCCTGATGGTTCTTTCTAGCCCCTGGACTGCCCATGGAACATGATTTTCAGAACATATGAAGGACATGGACAAAGTTTTTTGCTGTCGATCCTCTTGGATCTGAGATCTCCCTCTATTCCTTCCTCCACACAGAATCTAGTGATGCTTCCAAATTTTATGTGACCTACACAATGACTTGGTCAGCCGATGTACAAGCCCGTGTTTTGTCCTCAGAGACGAGTCTGGTACCAATTAGTTGACTCCGGCCTCACATTACCTCGCCCCCTTTCAGAACAAATATCCTCAAAAAACATAATCTCAGCATTGGTCTCTCGTTATATCTGATTCTGCAAGTTGTCTTTGAACAGGCCATATATCACTGAATGGCCGAATTGTCCTGCCAATTCCAACACCAGAACGACTTCCTGAATGGTCCGAATGGATTTAGTCGGCCTCGGGCTTTTTTTCCTCTATTTGACTCGCCAGTAAGTTCGGCTCAAACAGCAGCCTAGGCAGCATAAAGGTGCCATAGCTGGGTTCTTTCCTGAAAGTGATTCTGAAGATGAGAGAGGTCAAATTGAGTACTTCTACTTCGAAGAACATTCTTAACAATGCACTTGCCCTTTCTTTAGAAGCGTGCATGAGGCTGCAACTGACAAGAAGCATTCACGTTCCATACATCATCTCCCACATGCGACCATTTTATTGGCGACAAGCTGACGACTTGATGCTCTCTCTACGGACTACATGAAAGCATAAAAGAATAAAGGAAAATGTCTTTGGCATTACTCGATCCCCTTTTAGGGGTGCGCCCCCGACTTGACTTTTTTCATAACCAGGGTGGCGCTACGTAGCCTATACATCTACTCGTGGTGGCCAGCCGATGTTCGCGTCAGTTTTTTAGGCTCCCAAATCAGTTTATTTCCAACTAATCGTCCGTGGGTGGATGGAAGATCTAGTGACCTCGACTAGAATCAAACCGCGATTTGATTCCTCAACCATGAGTATGTAATGGTCCGCCAGTCACCACTACACCACCTCTGCCCTCGTACAGAAGCATAGAAACGATTTTTTGCACAATTTTTCAGATATTGGTACAGAAAGCTGTCTGTAAACGACAAAGGGTGCTTTTGAAGGCAAAAGAATTCTAGTACGGATGCCATACACCAACCGGGGCAAAGTCTCACAAGATTGATCTCAAGAAGAAGCCATATCTGGCTATGCTATTACTCAAAAGAAAAAAGTCTGTTCTATTGAAATGTCAGCCGAAGCAAGAGGATTCGTCTGTCTAGAGATGATTTACTGCTTTACTTCACAAGAACAAGAAAATAATTTCCAGAATGGGAAATTCACCCTTTACACCTCATTTGTTGGAAAATTCCCGACGAGCAGCTCATTTTTATTGACAGCTTCCTTAATGAAAGTAAAGCATAGGTAAACGTCAAAATAAGGCCTCGTAACGATATCAGTTTTCTGCAAAGCAGATTTCTCCGACAGTCAGGGCTATGAGTGAGAAGAGAGTGAGAAGCCAGAGAGGGGCTTTTTTCGATACCATGAGAGGGAGATCCGACCCCACCTCTTTTTCCATACCTCTCCACGTCGCACTTCGCGGACATCATAGTTTCTGTAGTCATTCTAATCAAGGAACGAGAGCTCCGCTCTGAAATACGGCGTCTCTAAGATAAGGAGAAAAGGGGGACAGGATAAGGGTAAGGAAGTAGAAACGGGCAGGCCCACACCTTGAAAACCCTCTCTGATCCTCCTATTTCCCAAGACTCTGGACTTCCGTTGGTCCAGCTTCTTTGCAATTGCTCGAGCGGAAGCCAATGAAGAGTGGAATTTGAAAAAGAGAATTCTGTAGTTAGGATCAAATGTAAACTCTAATAAACATGGTTTTCACCGCAGCCAGTTGTAGGAGCAACTATCAAGGTAAGAGTAGATGCTTCGCTAATTTGGGGACCTTGCAAGCACTGTTTTTGCCTGCAGAGAGGTACTGCACTGCCAAGTGGTGTACAGGCAACCGTACAGTCGGAGAATCCAATCTCCAATTAATGTAAAGTAAGGGAAAGTCGTTGGCGTGATCAACCCCGTCCCTGGATTGTGCCCCGCAACCGACTTCTGTTAAGGATCATTCTGGGCGCATTCTAAAGTTGGGGTTGATTGTTTGTTTTTGAATGTGTAAAGGATTTGATTCTCGGATCATGCGTGAGAGTGTGAGACACTTGTATACCACTTCCTACAGTGCCGAACTGTTCGTCGGCTGGCTACCACAGTCATTGTATTATAGTATAGGTCACATAAGCATGGCAACGTCACCCCGATTCTGAATGGAAATCGGATGCGGGGGCCCATCTCTCAGACAGGATTGATCAACGCGAAAACTTCAGGCTTCTGCAATGTTATTTGAAAATTAGTTAGTTTTTGGGTAAAGGGCATTGCCATTAAAAGATTGAGTATGTTCCACCTTCAGGCTCACTAGCATGATTCCCGTGAAAAATTACGTAGATTAAAGACACCCCCTCCGAAGTTCGACCTAGCCGTGATGATTTACTTTCTAGACCGGTTTCGTGAAAACAGACGATTTGAAAACAATCCGAAGTCTTAAGAAATGGTAGAAAAAGATGAATGCGTCTGGCGTCGTGCATACTTTTTCTATATCATCAATGGGACGGAAAAGACGGGGCAGTGACGCATTTATTCAGGTATTGAGGGTGGTAATGAAGGTTTCTATTGAAACCTTCATGAGTAAGAAAACCTGTCCAAGATGATCGCTTTGGAGTTGTGTCTCCTACGGCATAGAAACTAGAAAACAGAAAAACTAGAAAACAATTAAGTAAACATCTGAATGAATACGATGTAATTACAGGTTGGTTGTTGTGGTTGCAGGGATGAAAATATTCCTTTAATTTTGTTTTCGTGGTGAGGAATTTTACAGAATCCCAATCCATCAACGATTCGTGGTTTTAATTGTTCTTTGGTGATTCTTCCAACATCGAATAATTAGTCATTTCCCTTGTTTCCCTTGGTTCGGGAGAAAGAGTTATGACATGGCCGGCTCACGGTAAAAGAAAAGATGTCGATGATGCAATACTGATGGAATACGGGTGCGTCTTTACAGAGAAGGTTGTCGTCGGGATTTAAGACCCTAGACAAAGAAAAAGCTCATTCAATTAGAATAGAGGAGACCAGGTTCACAAGACCTAGTAGAAAGAGATCAAAGGACCCTGAAGATGTGATAGAGCTTTAAAGTTTCTCTGGATGAGATTACCATTAGAAAAATTGCGTTACTGTGGAGGAGATTTGGCATGTCCCATCCAAATTTTTTTGAGATCCATGCCCTTTTATCTGGGATAGTACCTCAACAGAGGGTGGATAGGACTGACTTTTTATTCATCAATTACTTTTGTATGAACTTTATTTTTGAACTAGACAACTCCACTATTGAATCATCGATAAGGTCATGGCACTTATGCTTCCAGATATGTACTCGGCGCCATAAGTCAAAGCTCGTTCGAGAGTTTCGCTTTTTTTTGAATTTCTCAGTGCTTTCCCTGCAATGCTTTACTTGACTCCTTCGGCTTACTTCATTCGGTTGCTGCTTTGGATCACATTCATGCAAGATGGATTAGGTTGCACTGCAGAGTTTAATTATTTTATAAAGCAAGTCAGCGGTAGATTCCGCCTTAGCGTATTCGCCCGGTTATTTTTCTTTTCTTTTCCTTTTTTCTCCTTTCTGGTGTGGGCGTAAAATAACAGCTATGAGAGAATTAGTGTTCTCGAATGGTTCACGTTAGGCAGAACCATCTATCAGTGTGGATAATGGAGGACGTCGAACTATGGTCACTCAGAAATATGGGCTTGTGTGCTTAAGAACTGCCAAAAGTCGCCTATGCAAAGGAAATCCTTCTGGAAGGTGGTAAATCCTTGAACTGACATAGAAAGCTTATATATTTATTGGAAACCACATATTTGTAAAATAGATAATTATTACAATAAATAGAAATTTATTTAAGGCAAGCGCAGGCAAATGATAGACAGGTTGTGTAAGTGAAAATATAAAACATCTAAGAGAACCATCAACTGCTAAAGAAGCAACCAGCAACAAACAGCAAAGCCCCGATATATTTGGAAACATAAAGTAGCGGATTACAAGTGAGGCAGTCCGTGTTTAGCCAGTTGAAGTTGGCATTCTTCATTGAACATGGCACCCAACTTTGCCCATGCAGCCTTTTGATCAGCAGTTAGTTGAGTTCCACGGCTCTCCAGAAAGGCCATCCATACGTCCCAGAAAACCTTAACAAAATAATTGCAAAGGCCATCTAGGCACAAGGAATTTTGCAAAGTTTTGAGCGGTTGGAGCCGCATTTCAATGAGTGAGGCAGGGCCCCACTCATCGTTACCTATACTCTAATAGGGCAATTTCATACAAATTCACCGAAGAAACCTGCCCACACCTTATAACAAATCAAAAAAGTTACCGGGGTTACTATTGAACACATTTTAAGTTGTACTCTCTTGAGAAGAGGTTGGGCTCATGATAGATGGCGGCTCCGCCCTCGACTTTCATTCAGAATCGTAGTGGCGTAATGAGTGCGTATGTGGCCTATACAATGACTTGCCGTGGCCAGCCGATGTACAAGTCAGTGCTTTTATTCACCCGGAGGGATGGAAGGCTTGGTGGGCGTAGGCGGTCATCTGTCCGGGATTCGACCCCCTGACCGTGCGTGTGAGATAGTGCGCCACTTGCCACGACACCACCTAGGCCTCCTCAAACAAAGACAAGAGGTTAAAGGCACCGTTAGCAATAAATTTAGGGTACCCTTTTTGGACGGGAATTGATAGAACTACTCTAGAATAAAGCGATAACAACGAAAAAAAACGATGAACAAAAAGAATACAACAAAAAAAGAGCTGGAAGGAGGGGGGGGGGGGGTTGGACGAGTTCCACATTGAAATAACGGCGGTTAGGGAGTGTTCGGGCGAGTGCACGAAGGCGACGCAATGTGTTGTGTGTCGCAAGCAGACAACACATTGCGTCTCTGGCAATTTGCCAACCAGCTTATCGACTTTTCACCAACTTCGCTCCAATGCGAAAGTGGTGAACGGCAATTAGATTTCGTAGTAAGCCTAGCGAGGGGCGGAGGGCGACCGTGGATGACTCTCCGGCCCCTTATTGTGCATTATCCAGTCGTTTTCCAACCTCATTCCTGCACAAATGGTATCAGAGGGGCGTCGAATTCAAACCATGTGCAAATCTCCGGAACCATTTTTTCGTGAACAGTGCCTTTAAGTTAGACGACCAGCTTTCTCCTACAGGTACTGCATCCTGACCAGACTATTTATGCCCTTTATAAGATGATTACTTGCTTTTCTCGTTTCAGACTTGCAGAGACGAAAACACGATTTCGATTTTACCTGATTAGAGAACATATTCAAACAACTCAACCATCTCAACCTGGAGGCGAAACGCATGGCGCATCTCTATGAGATCGATCGATTTGCCATCAACTAATTTTTAGTTCTAGGCAACGTACCTTATACAAGGATGGATCCAGTCCTCGGCCCACATGTCTATCGAGAGTTTCACGGCAGAATGCGCGGAACAGCATCTCCTAAATTTTCTGTCCTTGGACCCAAACTTGAAAAATCAAAAAAAAAATTTCAAGTCAATAATTACGTTGTCAAATGTGTTGGCAAGAAGGTGAACAGACAGAAGCAGTGAAGTGCCCTGTTTCTCGAACCTTAAAATGATCATACTTTTGGGAATCTGGCTACATGCCAACAATCTCGTCCGTTACCTGGCACTTTTCTGAACGTCATCAGCAGTGAAGTTCTCAGCACCCTTGAAATACTTGCGAAGATCAGGGTGATTCGTGAAAAGGCTTTAAATATCGAAGATTACTCCGTTTGAGTTTACTAGTACATGAAACACTTTGTCTACTTGTTATGGGAATAGGAATGGGCACTCACTACTTATAAAAGTCCTTTCCATTCTGCATCTGAGCCGGGTCCTTACCAAGTGGAACAGTTTTCAGTGATTCTATGCAATGCTTCTTAACGTCAGCCATTTTGCAATATCGATCACGTTCTAGAACATACGATTTCATTGAGTATCGATTGATTGCGAGTAAATCGAGCGAAGAATTCAGGACGACGAAATGAAACGGCACATGAACAAGGAGAAATGAAATCAGGGCGCAAAGGCAGTCTGGACACGAACTCGCTGCTGAGGATTATTGGTCGGGACCGTGAAATAGGTAAAATCTGACACCAATGAATAACAAAGGTTAAAAAGGATCCAAAGAAAGCTCAAAGAAATGAAGGATCTCAAAATGATTCCGCAACTATTGAGCAAGTGATAGATGCTAATATTAAGCACCAGTGAACATAATTAAGAAAATGCCGTGATTTTAGAGGATAGAAGTTCGACCTTGCACAAAAAAAGATCAAAACACAGTCCAACGTAATATATATGGCTGATAAATATTGCTTAGTAAAACCCATACACACAAAGAGATCAACCAAGAAACACAACCGAAAATCAGATTTCGTTGGAAAGGGAGTAATTCTGTGGCAGGAGGCTTAACTGGAGGGGCCGAAGACAAGCACAGACACTGAGTTTGATATCAGTCTAAAGGTCAGGACTGCTAGTTGAGAGGAGGTTCGACAGGAATGAGGAATTGCCTTCAGACGTGTCTGCACTGAAGGAGGTAGGTAGCCTGAAGAACAAACTATTGATAGATATTTTGGATCACAATCACAACGAGCAGCGAGCAGAAGTGTCAAGTGTCCTGCACCAGGGAAAGCAGCTAACTTTGCGACGATGTGTAGCACAGACAATGGCTGGTATACGACAAACGCCAGAGCATTTATACGCTACAGTGGCCACGCGCGTGTCCGCGTCTACCGTAACCCGTTCAGGAATCTCACGTTTTCTTCGATGAACGATCACGTAATTGCTTCTTAAACTTTCAAAGATTCAACCGAGACCCAGGCTAAATATATTGCGACCCCTAGTCACCGAGCTGCCTTCTAGGATAGTCAGGTCTTCCGGCGACTGACTAGTTCTTCAGAAGGGCTGTATTGGAGACTAATCAACCTACTTCCTAACCTACTGCTCATCATAAAACCATAGCTTGGTACTGGTCATAGAAAATCTCCTTCTATTAGGTTGCCCACGAATCCATAATATGCGACAACCGTGAAATTTTCCTCTTGTGAACGTTATTTGTTTTCAAATGTAAAACCTTGTCGAAAGGTGTCGAAAATCGAATTTTTCTTCCGATGATCTGGTACTTTACCCTTAATACGATATTGTGAAACCCAGAACCAACAGCTGCATGGAGAACTAAGAAAAAAAACTAGTTCTGAGGAGAGTTCTACCTCCATCTTTGAATTTTCTCCTACAAAGTCGAAGTTTGAATACAAAATAAAGTAAGATAGTTAGAAATTGTTCCACAATGTTGTATTTTAGTTTACATGCATGTTAATTTAATCTTTGAATAAATCAATCTATTATGAGGGTTGTAAGACGGAATTTCAATCAAGGTCGCTCCCATGCATTGTTTTCGTAATGGTTCTGCAAAACCAAGGCTCGATATCGCCTGAAAAACCATATCGCTGACCGTAAAGAAGGTCATCGGTATCGCTGAACCTCAAGGGAGGGGAAGATAAACAGAATTTTAGTAAAAAGAGAAAAATATTACATGAAGAAATACTGGGATGGGATCGGGTAGTGGTTAACGATAGCTCATGAAATGGACCGGAAACAGAAAAAGATGACGTCGACCGTGGCTTTTTGTGAATTAATATGCAAAGTTTATTAGGCTGCCGATAAAATCAGATGTTGTTGATCCAATAGATAACGCCAAAACACCCTTAAACTTATTTCAAGAACCGCAGGGAGCGATATAAATAGTACAGGGGTATATGGTTCAAACAGGCATCGGCACCCATGACAAGGTATTTAGAAAGCCGTATTACTCATTCGATCGTTTTTGTGGTTTCTTTAGTCCCAAAACGGCAGAGCCTCTCCCAGAACCTTATGCATCTCAAAGCATATGTGGAGACTCAGAGGAATTTGCACCAACTGCTTGAAATAAGTGCTGCGTAACTTGAGACTGTGCAGCTGACGACCATCTGGCAACGAAGGTTTCCTTTCGAAACTGCGGTTGAAGTAGCCCTTTAATATCTAACTTGATCTTTACGAAAAGTCCGATCAGTTGCTTCAGAAACTAGTTCTATGTACGGTTGGAGCAAGTGACCAAAATATCGTGAAATCCTACTGAAGCTTCCTCTAACGAGCTTCGAATGGCTCGCTTATCTCGGCGAAGCCACCATGAGCCTTGTCAAATATTTCGGGTAGCGTTTAGCTTTTTCCATTCTTTTTTTCCATAAATGACCTTCAACGTGAACTCCGCGGTCAAGTTCAACGGCTGCAAAGTCAGGCACATTAGTAGGATCAATGAACGAGAACAGAATCAGGAATGGGGTGCGGGTATGGGTTGGAGGAGAAGATGGATATCGCGAAATTCCTACACAGTGGTCGCAGGTGAAGTTAGAATAAAATAGCATTTCCCCACAAATTGGGGCAGAGCTGGACAGTAACTACAGGGACCTCCACCAGTTGTGGAACCAAAACATGGAACCCACATGAGGAGGTATCACCAAACCTACTAACCCACTGGAATCTCTCATTTCAGATCATTACGCTTAAGCTATCTCGTATGATCTGTAAGTTTCCACGGCCTCGAGCACAACTGCCAGCCTTTCTACAATATTCTTTTGACTGAACACTGATAACCAAGGCTTTCTCCCACTGAATGAACATAAAAACGCCATCAAAACATCTAACCCAGGGTTTCGAGAGCACTTCTGATTCTGCGGTCACGCCCCACCACTCCTAGTGGGCAATATACAGGGTGCGCCATAAGTATGGTAACAACTTTTCGGACGTCCGTAATTTCCTTGTTCAGGGGGTTCCTCCAAATCTGCACCTTACCTTTGGTTTATGACATACCTAAGCCCACATATCTACTTTGGTGCTTTCAATTCGTCAAATTACGAAAAACGGTATAGCTTTGCAGACATCCACCCACCGTTCCGTGTGTGAGTGCATTTGGTGAATTCTTTTCCGCGATCGCTCCTCGTCTCAACATTCCCCATATGTCAGTCTCTTGAAACTCGATGCGTAGGCAGGACAACGACAAACCTCGAAACGGTCGTCTTGTCTCACATACGACCTCTTCTCCGAATAGAATTGCTTTGGAGGGAGTACGCTACGGAACCTGCAGAAACGCGAGAAAATGTCTGCAGATTCGTTTGTATGTTCTACTCCGTTGAGATGAGTCTACTTCGAGTGAATACTGTTGTATACAGATAGAATTCGAAAGCCTTATAAGCTTCTTGACGAAAAGAATTTGGAGAGGAAAACAAATGCGGTGCGCTACTTGATCGCGGCACGCGCTTTGACAGACTTTTTCTGACTAAAGGGTGTTCAGCGTCGGAGAAATAGTGGGACTACAGGGTGGCTGAAAAGTATAGGACGCGCCGTTCGACGCTTGCTGGCACCCTGCCAATAGGTATTTTTAGAATCTTGTTGGACTTTTAGAAAGCTTGGGTTCTGTGCAAGAATTCATATAAGTCATTCGAATGACCGTCCGCCCGAACAGTCGCTACGAAAGTTTCTACGCATCGACCCACTATCAAGAAGCTGCTGAGAGAAGGTTTCACGAGCTGCGACATTGCGAAACGACTCGGTGTTCCCTCTCCAACGGTACGGAATGTTGCCGCTGCTCTCAGGATTTGAGGACGAGCCTCTGCGATGCCAAAAAGGGGACGACCGAGAACAGTGAACACACCGAAGATTCGTGACACCACCAGGAAGAGGATCACCCGCAACCATGAAGTCAACGTGAATCGGATTGCTTCCGACCTCAACATCAGCCGTCAAACCATCCAGAAAATTGCGAAACGCGACCTCAAGCGGAACAATTATCGGCTCCATCGAGGACATTTTCCTTCAGAGCAGTCCAAGCAAAGTCGACTGATAAAATGCAAAAAACTTTTTCGAGAGCTCAGTGCGCGCCGCATCTCTGACGTGATCTGGACCGATGGGAACATTTTCACCGCAGAACACTATCCAATCCGTTAAAACCAGGGAAAGTTGTTGTCAAAAGCTGACAACAGGTCCCCACAACGTTGTCTTGTGCACAGCAGGCTATCTTCCAAAAGTGTTATGGTTTGGGCCGGGATGACATCAGAACGCAAAATACCTTTGTTCTCCATCGACAGAAATGTTAAAAAAGAACTCCGAGGTCCACCAAAAAAAGTTTTAATGGACGCTCTGTTACCCTGGGTCACCGAACACTTTCGTAGCCGATCATTCGTCCATCAGCAAGATTGGGCCTCTCCTCATGCCTCGAAGTCGACAAAAGCCGTACTGGACGCGCACTTCCCCGGTTACTGAGGTAAAGACATCTGACCTTCCTCTCCGCCAGATCTCAACTCAATGGACTTCTCTGTATGGGAGTACTTGGAGAGCAAAATCGCAGGACGCTTCTACCGCACGTTTGACGCTCAGAAGTTGGCGCTTCAGAAAGCGTGGGACGATATCGACGTCGACTACCTGCGGCGTACGGTCGATTCAGTCATCGAGAGTCTGAAGGCCTGTGTAAGAGCAAAAGGATCGAACTTTGAACACCTGCCGTCCTAAATGATCTTGTAGTTCTACTCCATTCCTCATTAAGTTTATTTGTCTCTCTGTTCTCTATCTTTGAAGTTACGCTTACAAATGCGGCGTCCTATACTTTTCAGCCACCCTGTATACGTATACTCTCACACTACGAGTGCTAGAGCCGCTGAGGAGAGTCAGATCGCCTCTCATGGCCATTTTCCCTCTTTGATGATGGTCCCGGCCAGAATCTCCACCAACACAGCAATATAGCAAATTTTGATCGAGAAAAGTACAAAACCTAATCCAAACCTCTTAAGAAGGGTTTTCTTGAAAGGATGAAGCTGAATGTCAAAGAGTTTTGTATGGGTACGATTTGAGAACTGCGACGCACTTGCTCGCGAATGGGAAAAATCAAGACTGGTGCTGAGGAAATGATCGCGACTTCATCCCAGCTTGCAATCTTCCTACGGCTATTCCAGATCATAGTGAGATGGGTGGCTGGTTGTAGTTCATAATGGAGAAGAAAGCCTGCGCTTCAAAACGCAATACCGTAGCTGCTCATAAGGAATCACAGAAAAAAAGCTTGAGCTGGAGTTTCTCAAGTAGCTCTGCGTGTCTCAGTCGATGAGTAGGCGAAGCGTCTTCGAGCTGTGATTACTACAGGAGACGGTTATATGAGATTACCGTGTGTTTGTTTTGCAGATGCGATGCATAGCAAATAGCTCACAAGAATTTATCATGTATCAATATGAACTGCGGTTAGGGGAGGCCAATATTTTTGTTACCATATTTATGGCGCGCCCTGTACTCAATGGAGTGGTATGTAACGACGGGAGTGGAATTGGCCCGGTCAGCATGTCTATCCAGGCTTTGAAATTTCATTTCCCATGTATCAAGTAGTTTGGGTTGAATGACTGGATGAAATCACCTTAGCCGAAAATGCCTCGCGTACATTTCATTGCCACTATATTCAGCTCTAGCAGGACCTCGTCGAAGAAGATAGCTCAGCTTATAGCTCGGCTACGGTAGGAAAGTTCATTTTTCACGTTTCTGGGCTCTGAGTCACACTTACATTAAGAATGGATTGCGTTATAAAATGCTTTAATGATCGTGCTCGGGGGAATGTATTAAACTTTTCCTAAAAGCAATATACAAAGAGAAACATTTACAAATGACATCATGTAACGTCCATCGGGCTCACGATCAAAGTGTTCTGGACTTGCAAGATGCCAGCCGAACGCCTGTCAATTTGGTTAACCAGTTAATGTACATAGCTGGATGACTGCTTACAAACTAGAGTCCAACTAGGTGAGCTCAAAACGATGGATAAAGTTAAGCGGTCCTCGCCCAGGTTGAAGGATGGAGTGTAACCTGAACGGGGACCATTCTAACTGGGATGTCTCGAATATGCTTCTACTGACATAACCACCTGTCACTCTTTCACTGTGTCAAAAAAAGTTAGCCTTACGGCAATCGGCTGTGGACTGGTTGAGTTGAAGGAAATGTGAGCGAGACAGTCCCATAGAAGCCCCGTAGTTACACTCGAATTGGCTTTCGACTGAATAGGGGCTAAATTCTAGAACAAAATCGATGCCACTGTCAGGACCCAGACTCACCATACAACTTCGTACTAACATTAGCGGGAATATTAAGGATATGCAGCAATAAAATACTGTAAAAAAATATTGTAGTAAATAAAAATGTAATAGAAGCACCAACAGCAATTTAAATGATACTAGTAAGTAAACGATACTCGTGGATTGTGGTTATCATCAGCGAAAGCACAAAACGGAATGGCGACCATTGCCTACACCAGATAGTAAAAGAAAGGCACACAATGAACATTCATGGTGGCTCCTTTCAGAATCGGCGGGCACCTAGAAGTATGTTTTGAAAACTTCAATTACTACAGTACTGCTATTGAAGGACAAATAGTCGACAAAAATTTAGAACTGAGACCATGTAGGAGCTGCTGCGGTTATCGACACTGCGATTCAGGCACGATCCTCGTTCATCATATGGAACAATGGTCTCTACGGCTATACTAACTAATATTTCTAATGTAATACTTGTGTAGAAAGCGACTGTCGTTATAGTGATCCTTACATTGTAATGATGCGACTAAATTATGCCTTCGGATCGTGACTAACCGTTTCGCCCAAGAAAGAAGTCCAACCTACATAGAACCTAGGTTAGATCTGCAGACCCCCTGTAAAGTAGAGTTAGGACCTTCGCAATCACGAATGACAAGAAATTTGATTGTCGGCTATTTCCTGAAGGATTACTACTATTCTGACCTTTTCCACTTCTGTCACTAACGACTGTGGTCCAGGCAAACCAATTGTCAAAAGAGCCCATCTGACCGCCTGATCATGAAGCTCAATTTATTACCAAAAAATTTACTGAAGGAAGAATGCTGTTGCAAATACAGATCGGCCTCAAAGGCTTAATGACGATAATTCCCAAGAATTCAGTAAAACCTCTCGGATAACCTCGGCTATACAAGTTTCTCCTCCTTGTGCTAATTATTTTGGAGCTGGTTGTTGAAGAATGGGACGAGTTTTTCGCGTTGATGAGCTTCTATTATCAGACTCTTTTCATAAGCCCATTCAGATAGAGTGATGGCAATTATAACCTTCAGCAACTTCCAGATAGCAGTTCCTTCCCACAGGTGCCGTCTTGCTGATGACTCTCTCGTGGAATCACCGATAGAGAGCATCATCCAGCATAGTAATTTTTGGTCGAACTCGGTTTTCCTGCTCAGTTTCACTTTTCAAAATGACTTCAACATCTCTCTACCGAAGCTCTCTACTTTTCACCGCAGACCACACTCTTTTTCCTCCAGTGAGCAATGCATGAGAAACTTCTTTCCGAGCAGGTGTCCCTAGTCACTTTTACGTCGTGTGACGTGCTTTGAGAGAATTTCTGACTTCCTCCAAGCGTATCATTTAATATGCGTCAATATGGATGTTACCAAACATGGAACTCCTCTCGATTCAGTCAACCACCCTTTTTTTTCTTTGAATGCGTCTGGTTTCATGAAAAGAACAGCTCAACAAATTCCTCACTCAATTTGTCATTCAATTCAAAATCGGTGAGCCGGGAAATATTGAAGGGACCCTACTTCAATCAACTGGATTAGACTGTCTTTCACATTGGCTACCATCACTGCAGCCCATTACTTTCTCGATTCCTTAGTGATATTGGTCACTTTCCATTCCAACAGCTCAAACCTGAGCAGTCTCGGTTGCTATGTAATCAGCATATTTGAGTTATCTGCACTTAATGCCGGGATTTAGTGGCAGCTGAATGTGATCGCTTTTCAAAGGTCTCCTGGAGACACTTTCTCTCGTTAGTATGTGGACATCAGGGCTTCTGAGTGTTAACTATAGCAGAGCCTTCTTGTCCTACAAACCATCGTTTCAGAAGAGTTTTTGAACTCGCTGTCTGCTGCCATACTGGAAATCTTAGGCCGTAGAGTCGCTATGGGTAGTGGTTCCCTTCTAGGTATAGTAACATTGGCAGTGAGCGCTGGAGTGGATTACACCATCGCTCGAAGTATGGATGGTTTTCGGAAAAATGATTCAGTTTGTACAAGGGATCTCTATGTCCAATATACGAGGAAGCACTTGTGAAATGTTGATTCACCCCTGAATACAAGGTTGAAGCAAGGAATTCGACATCTTCTAGATGATCAGATCAGAATGACAGATTTCAGCGAAGAGCATCGCCGTTTATAAAAAAAACAGCACAAGTCTCTTCCTGGTTGGACTTTCTTGTGAATCCAAGACCAAGACAAGACTATACTAGAAAGTTAATGAGATACTGGGTCGAGGCTGGGACTTCAAAAAGGAGAATTAAGAGCTTCTGCGCAGCGACACGGCGGAATGCTCATAGAAGTAACCAGATTTGCCTGGTACTGCATAAGTTGAAGGCTCAATTTGGTTCCTTTGGAAAGGATACTTGTATACATACAAATGGTTAGTTGTCTGCCCAATGGCTCCGGTCAGGAAATGATTATCACCAATGGAGAACTGCATCCCTTGGGAGGGAATTTTCTGAATACTTGGCCTGTTGTACTAGTACTGTAGACATCCGATTTGAGGAACAAGATAGCTGGATAATTCGGAAAACGAACAATCTGATCGATCTCTCAGTAGGAGCGTAACCTTCCAACCTTTCAGCAGCAAACTTCAAATTTGTCAGCACTGTAGAAAACAATTCTTCCCTTTGTTCGAAGCCCTCGCCAATTAAAAGTTGACGCACTACCGAAGTGACCTCGGGTTACAGCTATAACCAGTCGGATCGCTCGGATTACGCCGGACTCTCCTCTCTGTTGCAATATCCGAATGCCCGACTGACACTTAGCATTGCTTTTTTTCAATGGTTTTGAGTCAACACTCCTCAATGCTGAACTCCCACTCCGCTCTTTCATCGGAAGCCTGTACGAACTGTACTCCTCCTTCTTGGGATTTTCGTCCTATCTTTCCCATTTCCTATAAGTTCGAGCCTCCGAAGGCTGAAAGATTTCGATTAAGATGTCAAGCTTTTCGTTAAGTATACTCGATAAAATACCCATACACACACCCACACACTGACCCACACACACACTCACAACAAAGCACACCTCAACTTAATTACGCCTAGACACAAGAGGCTTACCCGGACCGTTTATAGTTTGTTTCAGAGCATAGTAGAGTGGTAGGATCAGAGAGTCTGAGCGACAAATTGGTAAAGCCGTCCATAACGAACCTAACTGATAGCATCATATATTATAGAATCATCCACAGCCCAAATCTGGCTAACGACCCTTCTTAGCTTCAAGATTTTTAGGCCTCAGTGGCGATCATGACAATAAATGAAAAGAAAATTACAAAGTTGCCGTCGGTTAGCAGCCTTTTTTAAAAATGTCGGATAGCATTTTGCAATAGGAGAGTAGGGGTTATCAATTATTGCACGAATCTGAATTTTTTAGATCGCCAAGTTGGCCCAATACAGCTGAGCGAACTTCTCTGGAAGGTCCAGGAAATACCAGAGTGACATCAATTTCAATGTACTCTACGAAATTCTACAACAGCTTCTGTTTTTTCGTGAAATTCTTATCCTAATTAGGCAAGCATCTCCCTCCCAGTAAATACCTATTTTCAATGGATAGGCTATTCAGTGCTTGA
This sequence comes from Haemonchus contortus, assembly GCA_000469685.2. Lineage (NCBI taxonomy): Eukaryota > Metazoa > Nematoda > Chromadorea > Rhabditida > Trichostrongylidae > Haemonchus > Haemonchus contortus. The sequence goes on along the minus strand of LS997566.1, from coordinate 7,208,530 downwards.
CCATCCGAAAGGTACATAGAATCTCTCTCGCATTCTATGGGTTACCTCAGGATTTGGAAGGGCAGGGACTGAAAAAGTGGAATTTACTGCATACTTTCAACTAACTCAACTGCGTCGTCTAGCTCCCTTTGTCCCATAAGGCCATTCAAAATAACTTTTCTGATCGAGCCAATTAGGAGACCCGTTGGAAATTCTTTGAGGGCAGCACAACAAATATAAAAAAGCCTTAGATTCTCGAAATTCCCTCTTTCCTGAACAGAGGCTCTAAAGGAGGATAGACCCATCATGGAGTGAGGGGCACTTGTGAAGTACATATAGGCACTTCTTTCGGCTTGTAGGACTGGAAACTGTAAAAACACCTCACGAGGGCCTGAATCGGTGAAGTAATGCTGCACGATTACTGATAAAAACAGCTGATAAAGTCTTACCCACTTTTTGCCCCGCTTGCCTATTGACTGGGTATCAGTCGGCTTGTCAACATTTGATTTTTCTGCTTATGCTGAAAAAGTTAGTTCTAAAAAAGTTCTTCCGAAAAATTTCCGAGAGCATTCCTTTTGTGATGACCCTGTAGATACTTAATATATATATACAACATATTCACATATTCTTGACTTTTCTCGCCATTGTTGTCTAACTTTGTTAGACTTTTCTTATGAGAGGGAAGAAGAATACAGACCCTGCTAATGAGGAAGTCTCGCAAATGGGAAATCCGAGGAGAGATACCCACTACATTCAACAAAAAATGATAAATTTAGCAGAACGAATTGTCTAAATCGGTGAAAGTACATCTGAAAAAGCTGTGGAAACTCTGAATAAACCGGCGAAAGAAATTTTGCTCCAAAAAATTAACATGACTTTTTTCCAAAATTTTCGTTTTTAGCGGCCATTTCTTTGCTCTTTTTGGTTTTCAGCACTCTTGTGAGATTATAAAAAATTTGGGATGACTGGAACCATAAATTATGACAGTGCGTTTTCCAATTGAAGTGCACGTCGCGTCGTGAGACAACTAGCAACTAGGTGTCGCGCGGCAGGAGGTCGGGTATGAGGCTACACTCACGGAAAACATTGCTCCACAGTAAAACGGTCTTGTTTTACTTTACAAACTTTATTAAATCATTGATTTTAATGTCGGCACTAATGATTCGTATGGTTAACGTTAGACGATGTTTAGATGGCCGTAATTGTCCTGGCAGTGGCTATCGCCTTTATTCTCTATCTAGTAATTTCATTCCATCGCCAGTTCATATTTCTATGGAAGCTGAATCGTAGATGTAACGTGGCATTGACGAAGATACCAGGACCGCCATGCCTTCCAATCATTGGAGCCGCTCATAAGTTCAAAATGAACAGTGTTGGCAAGTGAATTTTTATTTATCCTTCAGAAATTTCCTCATCAATTAATATGTAAATGAGACTTTCTGTTCAGAGTTCACCTACCAAATGGAAGAATGGGGACGGCAATATCTTCTGAATGAGCACACCTACAATGGTTTAATAAAGCTGTGGGTGGGACCGGTGCCATTGGTGTTCGTTGGAATGCAAGAATCGATCAGGGCAAGTTTCATTGTTTGTCGAATATAAAGGAATACCCAGGGATGACGCATTCCCAAACTAGAACGATATTGTATTGGCATCACTTGGGAGTTCAACCGTTCAAATTTCTGGCATAGCCCAGTATTGAGTCATACTTATTGAAAGTTTCCTTGAAAGAAGGAGCCACTGGATGGTTCCGAATCGCTTCCTTCTGAGGAATTCAGGGAACGATCTCAGTGTGTAAGTCGTAAAGGGAAGCAATTTCTGTTAGTTAGTGGAAATACAAGAGATGGTGTAATGACAAGTGGGGCACTATCGCAAATGGTCCCGGGTTCTCTCAGATTAGAATCGCCTGAGTCATGTGAACTTTCCATCTCTCTAGGGTCGGATATATGGTAGCAGACCTGTCTGGGAGGGTAAAAACACCGACTCGTACAACGGCTGGCCACCGCAAGTCATTGTATAGGCCACATACGCACTCAATACGCCGCTACGTTTTCTGAATGGAGGTCGAACGCGGGAGCGCATCCCTCAGACGGGATTGATTAAAGCCTCAAGATTATTTATAGATTTTAAGAAGATGAGGATGAATTGGTGAAAGATGAAGCGCACGGCGTAAGACACCTTTTTTCGGGTGAGCCATGCATTCGAACTGCGAATCTGAACGGAGGTCGAATGCTGAGCGCATCCCAACCGACTTTATGATTATTACTATTGTTGAAGAATACAGTGCAGAAGCTATTTGTTATTGTAGCCAATACTCGAAAGCAACACGAATATTTCGAAACCGAACCAGTACGACATTGTTTCAGATTGGATAGGAACCGGTTTACTAACGAGGTGAGCCTTTTTTTTTTGTCACCTACTCCATTTACGTACGATGTGACTTTTCATAAGCATGGTATATGTCAGAGGAACTATACAAAATAAAGGTTCAAGGCTTGTGGAGGTAGATTGGTGCAAAAAGAGCTTGAGGGAGGCCAATGAAACAAAAAGAAGGAAATGAAGTTGGAGATGAATTTTTGATTTGTCGTTGGGTTGTTTGGGTGAAAGAAAACACTCAGTCAACCCTGAACGCTTTATGAACCACATACCTTTATAAGTTTCCTCTATTGCCTGCTGTAAACAATGGTGTTAGGGTGGGCTATATATTCATGCGAAGAAGGAATTAGCATAGTGGCAAAAGGTGTTTTATCACACACATATACGGCACAAAGATTGAATCCCGGATCGATACTTGCCTCGGCTATCCTTCTTTTTGGTTGGGAGTCGGTATCAGACTCATCGGAATGGATGAAAGTTGTTATTTTACCACCTGCTGGCCACTGCAGGTCATTGTGAGGGGCCACATACTCGTACAGAAAAAAGCCTCGACGGTTCTGAATGAGGGTCGAAGTGCCGGTACCATCCCGAAATAGGGACTGATTGCCGTCAGAGACTTCAGGCTTTATATAAATATCCTGGAGGAAGAGCACACCTTTAGTCACCCGTGTCACTTATTGAAATATTGGTCGGAAGATCGGCTTACCTCCTAACCTGCAGAGGAGGTGCACGTCTTATTATTCTCGATGGAAGGTGAGTCCATCCACCGCAGTGGGGACAACCAACACTGAGCCTTCTTTTCTGTTCGAGCTATTTGAGCCACAATTCAAAAACGTCACCCTTGAAGAAAGGACCGTAAAGGCATTAGCATGGGCCAACCTGGGTTACCATAGAGCTCAGCTTACTCCAACAGTCAAATGAACATTTTAGATTGGACAATACAAAATATAAAGATGTAGCAATAAAATATATGAAAAGTACTTAAATGTATGCTTTTGAGTACCAACGACAAATGGTTTCACCGAAGAAAAATGCTCACACCCACATTTCACTTCAACATACTCCAAGGCTACTACAACGTCTTCGTTCAACAAGGGGAGGTTGGCTTTTTGGCCTACGGCACAGGAGATAAAGCTGTAATCACTTTTTCAGTATGAATTTTAGATCCTGGTCGACCTTATTGCCAAGGAAGAAGGATTCTTCGACCTATTCCCGTACATAAAGCGATGTGCACTGGACATTATCTGTGGTGAGGAAATTCCTATATGAATAGACTCTCCTCCCTGAAGTAGTTTAGAGTACTGCCCTTTCAATCTGAACTTCTCTAGAAACCGCCATGGGCACTTCGATCAACAGTCAATACGGTGGTAGCAATGACTATGTGGCAGCTGTACAGCAATTGAGCTCAATTATTTGGAACTATCAGAGGTAAGCTACTGGAGAGATGGGAGATAGGAGCAGTCTGAAGGCTTTGGGCTCCATTCTAAATGAAGGAAGTGAAACAGCGCGGCAAATGGGAGCGAACCTGAGTCCGAGTTGGCAGCTGTCTGTGAAGCGGTAAGGCAAAGCAGTTCCTGTCTCCGTACGTTCAACCGCTTATATATGTCGGAAGCTCCGACATGTTACCGCCTTCCCAGAAAAAGTTCGCCAGACGACGATCATTTCTAGAAGCCGTCGTACGAGGTAGAAAAAAGATGGAATCGTAAAGTCACAGCTATCGAAGAGGATTCTGCCCTCACATATTCAGAACCGTCGCGTACCCATATTAAAGCTAATGACTCTGGCACAAGAAACGTGGTAAGTAGTAGTAATAGTTTGCATAAATGTAGGTGGTGTACTAGCAAGTGCCGCCATATCGCACACGCATGGCCACGAGTTCTAATCCTAAGTCGATATCCTTCTAGGCACACCGAGCTCTCTTCACCTCCGGGGTTAATTGGAGCCAGAGTACCAATCAACCGACCCTTTGTCTCCTTTTGAACCTTACACGATTCACTTAGAGAACCAACACCGAGAGGGAGAGCAGGAGAATGTGGTGGCCAGAGCCAAGCCTGCTTGACCAGTTTCTGCTGCTTTACACATGAATACTTACAGTTCTAGGAATGAGGACGTTCGTTTTTTATGAGGAGTCCGTATTCATGGCGCATCATTCATTAGCGCGATCGGTGTCATTAAAAATGGGAATTCAGGGTCAAGAGCTGAAAAACCTCATGAGCATCGCGCCTGGCTTTGAGAATTTTCTTCCACGGGGCTTATGTAAAGTGGTACCCAGCTTCCCCTACCTAACTCCTTCTTTCAAAAGAAACACCCCGTGATCCCTAGCGGTGAAACATCTTGATTTAACAGTATGGAAGTAGACCTGCAGCCGACAGGCGACATTTCTTAACCATCGACTTATTTATTTGTTTACTTATTTATTTATTCATATGATGCTACTTTCAATGAGAACCTAGTTCTGAGAGCAGAATCCTCGAAGAATTCGATATTCATCAGAAAAGAGCCCCTTTCACGGAGCCATAGAATTATATTTCAATCAAAGCAAATTAGATTGAAACTGGAAATTCCTGTCCACCTAGACCCTGGAAGTCGTTCGGAAAGGGGATTGATGGTTCGGGTCTGGGAACATTCTATGCAAGATGAAGCCTTTTTAATAAATCGAGCAGCAGATATAATTCATGCACGACAGCGCTTGAAAGTTTTTGATGGCCTCCCTACAGAACAGATGCGGAGTCCCGAAAAAAATCCTGCTCCGCCCCAGTTCTCTGCCTTCCCATGACTCAATTTTATCGCGCTGCAGATGAATGACTCCAGCTTTGACATGGCTGGGAACCAGTGCACGAGATTTTCGAGGGAAAAACCTCCCACAACCTGTGAACGTATTCCCAGTGTTGTCTCCGCGGAATGTTTCCTGCAAAACCATTGTCAAAAGCGATACAGTCGAGATCATTTTGTAGAGACAACAGCCCTTTTCCTTGATGGTGGTTCGAGATTCTCAGAAAGATTATTTGTAAATGCCTTAATTCACCCTCTTCCCCTCTCTCCTACCTTCCCAGACTATCAAGGAGTGCTCATGTAAAAGGTTTTGCCTGGGTTCCGGAAGAATTATCTGTATAGTGATCAAAAGTGCTATTGCCTCGACGAAGGAGACCACTGGGAACGTCACCCCTACGTATAAACGTGAAAGGTCCAGTGATGTCCACCCTCACCGCAGAATAAATTGTGAGGTTTTGCTGCAAATCTTCAGAACAATCCTTTGTTTTCAAAAAACTCTCATAGTTTAACTTGCTCTCGATGCCTGCTACTTACTGTATTTTATTTGAGGGGAACTTACTGTATTGTATTTGAGGAGAGAGAAAGAAGACAAAAACTCCTAGGTTCCACAAGTTCATTCATTCCAGTGGCCTAGTTATGTCACACTGATCGCGTTCAATCCAGACACCATAATCCTCTCAATCGAGCCTTATTTTTTTCATGGGTGGGCAAGATTTCGATCCAATCAGTTCGGTCGTAAGCAGACCTTTTTACCGATCAGCCCTTTTGCACGTCCTCCGAGTCTTCAGTTGTTACTGGTTGGTGGTCGATACGGGAATGATTGGCTAGCCATTCAAATTCGTGCCTATTAAACTGATTTATAAAAAATTCATGGACATGGAAGCTACCCATGCGTGAACGGAATCGCATTTTTTTTCAGAAGACTTAAGATCTAAAAACTTTCTCAGAAGTCATGGAAAACTCAGTTACCAAAAACAATGCTACTGCCACTCAATCACTGCTAGGCGCAAAGAAAACTTCCAGTTTGGTTATCTCAATAAATGCCCCTCCTTGACTGTAGCGACGACGTGTCTAGCACGCCTAGAATGTTCGGGGGAGTTCGAGGGCACGGAGACACCAAATACCTCAGCAGCGTTGTCGTTGATAATGCCACCATGACAAGCAGCAATCATTCTTCTTGTACGAATACAACACCGTCAACCATACCATTGTCGTAGTCGAATGCAAACCCACGATTCATCAGCGACGACTCACTTCGCACTGTTGTTGCATTTAGGCGCTCCAGGCGAACACCCAGATACGACACACATCTGGGGAACATGTCGTAAAACGGACACCACTTTCAGGGTGTCATCATACTTCATTGTCCTAAAAAGCCTTAGAACTTTCGTGGCCCATTGAACTTCACAAAGCAGTAATGTGGTCACCAGCCAAGTGGCGACTGTAGGCAAACTATTGTAGAACATTTGCCTTTTTCCCGTTGTTTTGGCACCAATAGCCTCGACGTCCTTACTCCCAAAAGTCGCCATAAAGGTGGTATTGCAGATGTTCTGGAAGTATGCATAGTACTGCAACTGATGTCATTGTCAAGACCAGTTCCAGACGAAGAATACCCAATTATAAACGAGTTTCCGAAAACCTGAGTGGTACGACAAGAAACACGAACTTCTATTCTGACAATTAGGTTGTCATACATCTTGCCATGGTTCTCTTTCATCATTTCTTCCTTCTGGTTTCTGAACGACCCCAGGGAATTTACCCAGTAACACCACTTGGCTGAGGATCGTAGTAGCCAGTTCTACTAGTGATTATCACAGCTGCTGTGTAAAGTTCAATGAACCTGAAGATCAGTGTCGTCAAAGGATAACGACCTATAGCAGCCTTACGAACGTATCATTTCGCCATCAAAAAAAGTGCCACAGATGTGTCCCGTACCTTGCTGTTCGCCCCATACGTGACTAAGCATTTGCGCTACTTGGCCGTGAGAAATGGAATCATAGGTTCGTATATCGGCGATTACAATTGCAAGATTGACGACTTGTGACGTTACGGGACAGCACGGACCGCTGCTCTTTGTAGCGGCATATTTAACGACGACGGCGTCGAGGAGGTGCTCGGTCCCCCTCCATGCTCTCAAACCGCCCCGTAGGCAGTTAGCTACGCTATAGTACCTATCGCTGGTGAAGTTAAAGGGGGAGGGGGGGGGGGAGAGATAAGATTACCGAAGGGAAATTCTGGCAACTCTTTGCCTAATTAAGCAAAAAATTGGAGACCCTCGGACCGTCATCATTCTTCTTCTCTCTTGTCCCAAAATAATCTTGGAACTTTCACCCGAGCATTCAGGAGCAGAGTGAGCAGTTTCGCTAGTTTTTCCTTCGAATATACTAACCACGTACTTCATCATGCTCTAGTAAATCCGATATTTTCCGACCTTCACGAGGAGGACACGGGGGTGTGCCCAAAGGTGGGGAGGCAGAGCCATACCGCAACAGACCTGAAGGACTCATTCCTGTGGAAGAGAGATGAAGCTCTCCTCCATCTGTCTGTGTCTGAAAATGATAGTTCACCATTGGCAAGCATCCCAAACCTCTCAGGAAAGCAGTTTTCAAGAACTATACATCCATTATTTGAAATGGATAGCTAACCTACTAATCCGAAGTCCATTGTAAGAGGCCCTTTCTTCTGCAGCTACATTTTGGTGCCACTTGGGGCGAAGGACGCTGAAACATCTGGAAACAGCTCCAAACCAACATAAAGAATTATATTTAGGACACTTTTGAAGATTGCATCATGGATCTATGAAAAAGTTCCGTTGGTCATTTGTTTTGTTGCATGAATGCTAGAAACCGGTTCAGAAAAGTACACTTCGACTTTTAAAGCATAAATATGGATTGTTGAGGGATGAAATATGAGCAATGAGACGGTTAGTGGTTTTATATGCTATGACAAATAGCCATTCTACAACATTCCAGGTGGAAGAGGAGATATTTTTGCATGAGACGTCATAAGTTCAACAGAGACTGGAATGCCGTCACGTTTTCTTCTTTATTGAATTAAATGGGAAAGGAAGCGCGCGGAGGATGAATTTATAAGTCCCATTTATAAAGGACAAAAGGACATCTAATGGAAATGGAAAACGGAATATTAACTGCATTGATCGCATTTGGTTGTGCAAGTTCTTTTCCGCAACGGGCAGCTACTAATGGTTCCGACGGAGCTTGTTACATCAAGGGACTATCACCAGCTGCCTTGGAGAGCATACCATCATCTAGTCTTTCTATAGTCCATCCAAGCCAGTAAGACCATTAGAGCCTTGAAACATTAAGAAGGCAAGGGCAAGCGAGATCTCAGTAGTGTAAGGGGTTAAGTGAAGAGGGCCCGGATGGCACAAGTATGGGTGAAGCTGAAGTTTTGTTGATAACCCCTAAACCTTGTAAGTCTTTCCAGTATTATCAATCTGACAGCTCCATCGAAAATCGGGTGGGAAAGGTATGAAGTTTCAATGCCTCTACATACACCTTTGGCATTGGTGGAACATCCAGCTTCCAATGCTAAATCCATTCTTCTTCCTCCTGCATTCCAGTGCATATGTACTTCAGTGGCTAACCAACCCATGAGCCTTCTTCTGCATCCTTTATGACAAACTGCTTCCGTAATTTCCGTTTATGCACTGGTTCTACCTACTGGGCTAGTTATGTCCACCAAACTGGGCTGCGACGATGGGATTATGGGTTAGGTCTGTTGGATTGATACAGGGTGCAAACAGGAAACCAACCGGTCGACGTTGCATACCCGTCCAGCAACAAGTGAGAAATGGAAGAATTTATGCGAACCACTGAGCGCGAATCCTGTCATGGGCAATCTACGTGCGATCATGGGTAGGTAGGGTTCTGTTGACAGTGGGAGATCTTTGCCAGCTTAGCTTTATTCAGCCGCAAAATACAAAAATGACGGTAGAGCCCACTGTCGAGTTTCAGAGAGGAGAGTAGTCACTGGAGGACAACCACATTATAGAAACCACCTAGAAACCTTATCCAAATGGCTGATTCCTGGATCCCTCTTCATCGCTGGAATTATTTGAGAAGCAGATTGTTTATCACCTGCCTGCTGAAAATGCCAGGAGACCCATCTCCTTAGCTCCTCACCTCCTGGCTGAAAACTAGTGTTCTTGAGTTTCAGGTTCCCATGGCTATGGTGGAAGCCAATCTGGTATCTGAGTGGATACGGTTTCGAGTTCGACAGGCTAGTGAAGCTTACCAACGACTTCACGAGAAGGGTATTATCCAGTTTGGACTATTTCGGACTTCTCAAGTATTCTGCCTTCTCTAGGTAATTGCCGACCGGAAAAGAGCTTTGGAGAAGGAGGGCCTAATCGAAGGAAACGGGGGTGATCCAAAACGTGAAAGGCTGGCCTTTTTGGATCTTCTTCTACGAATGCAATATACTAACCAGTTGAGTGATGAGGATATCAGGGAAGAAGTGGACACCTTCATGTTCGAAGGTAAGTGTCAAAAATTACCATATTCATATTTAGGGCCAAACAGAATGTCCTTCAGTTCTTGGAAAGCTGAGAAACGACCCCTCTGGAATTCCCGTATACCCTGGGCGGTAGGGTTTAAATGCCTGGATTGTGCTCGTTATACCATCTTCAGGATAGAGCCGATCTATCCGGCCATTGTAAGACAGAAAAGGGATAAGGTTAGGGAAAATGTGAAGAGAAACATCTCGTGAGGGAGAACTGCCTTGGAATTACAATCGCTCCTGATTTTCCAGCAGGCTGCGGCAACGCTCACTTTCAGGGCACGACACAACATCTAGTGGAATCGGTTTCACCGTGTGGTGGCTAGGCCAGTCACCCGAATCTCAAAGAAAAGTTCACGAAGAGCTTGACAGGGTGTTTGGTGAGTAAATATAAATATTGTGTAGACTACTGATTCTGAATCGATACCCAATCGATTATACAAGCTTTCCATCCCTCCTAGATCGGTTAGTTGGCACCAGGTTTGTCGAGGAGCATAGATTTATGCACTGAACGGCAGCCGCGAGTGCTGTATAGGCCACATACGCTGTCCAACGCTACTACAAGTCTGAATGGGAGTCGAGTACAGGGCGCATTCTAAAGACGGGGTTAATTAAATCTAAAAGACTTTACCTTAGACTTCTACAAGTGCTCATAATCATTGATTGGATTAAGTCGGTCTTTCAGAGATCGCATGAATGGGAAAGCCTAACACTAATTGATATGACTAATGAGTGAAGTCTCATGAAACCTTATTTCTGATTTCCAGGTACATCCGATAGATTGCCTACTCAGGAAGATATCAAACAATTGGTCTATCTCGAAAAATGCATCAAGGAATCGCTACGGCTCACTCCATCAGTACCTCTAATTGCCCGAAAACTATCGCAAGATGTCCAAATCGGTCGGTTACCCAGTATACGATGGTTGTGTTACTTGTTGAAGGATTAAGCAAAAGAAATTGAAGTTCTCTTTTCTATTGGAATCGTGTACTTTCTTATTTCTCCGGGGCTAACCCACTCCAAGTCCCCCACTTGCTAATAGTCCCCCTTTTTCGATAAAGAGGACCACCATTTAAGGTGAAAACCCGCTGTTCGAGAGTAATGAGTTGAATGGCATGGAATACAGTAGCGAAGAACTTCGTCAACAAACTTTTTCTAGAACTGATAAAATGCATTTGTAATAAAACGTTTCAGGTGAAACTACACTTCCTGAAGGGCTTACTGTAGTCGTGGTACCTATGACAACAGCCCGTGATCCACGATATTGGGAACGTCCTGAAGAATACTATCCAGAACATTTTGACGCCGATAAAATAGCCGGCAGGGATCCTTACTCATACATTCCGTTTTCGGCTGGACCACGAAACTGCATCGGTACGTTGACATAGATCCTCCTATGTCCAATTCCATTTGAAATATTAACGAAAGGATAAGGTTTCGGGCTTTTCGGTTTTCGGGTTGGTTGGCCTAAGCGGATATCGATACTAGATTCGAACAAGTGAGTATGCGTGTGTGATAGTGCGCCCTTTGTCACTACACCATCAATATTTCAGGTCAAAAGTTTGCTATTCTCGAAGAAAAAGTGGTATTGTCGTGGATATTCAGACGTTATCATGTGGAAACTGAGGAGCCATACCCGGGAAATCGATCAGTGCCTGAAATCATTCTCAAGCCCAGCAATGGCTTTCGAGTCCGTTTGACAAAACGTTGAAGATGTTTTGCTGAAGAACAGACTCTTACGTAATAATCCTCCTCTTTGAAATCTTTATTACGATAATGTATGATAAGCTCGCTTCATGCTCCTCTAACTTTCTTCATCCTCGCCCAGGAACGGAAACTCTGTGCGGAAACCCACTTTTTCAACAGTAACACTTTGATGTAATAAAATGCAATGGGCAAAGAGTTTCATAGGCAACATACATATGTCGTTTCACGGCAGCCTTATTCGAATACACTAATTCTTAAAAAATATACAAAAAGACCATAGGCAGATCATTAGAGCCATCCCAGCCTGGCTAGGTGAGTTGGTCATAATGTTGTGTTGTATCAGGGTGAACGCCAATCAGTTCGATCCAGGACCTGCGGATGGATCACTGAAGAGGCCGGGTTCTGTACAGAGCTTTCGTTTCTGTCCCATTTGCAGTGCTGACTTCTGTCTAATGTAAACTGTGATAAGGATTTGAAGAGGTCTGAGACGCATGGTCCATAGTTATTGCAATTTTGATGTTGTTTGATGTAGAGTCCTGAAAGTATTGCCAGATAATTCAAATTTTGAAATTGCTCCTATTTTGCATCGCCTTTGGATCTTCAATTTTCGTATAGCTTTATTCTGTATAGGCTGCAAATAAGCTTTTAGAATTTTGTGATTGTTTTGGAATCCGATTCTTAGGTTAATTTTCTCTGTATTAGATTTACGTCTTACTGAAATCTCATAATCACTCTAACGTCTTTTATGACTGAAAATGAGTCAAAATACTTTTTTGTATGAAATTCTCATTTGAGAAATTACGCCTTTATAACTATAGCTTCTGCAGGATATTTTTATTTCAAAAATAAATTATCAAATAAGATTCTCTTGAATGTGGTTCCAGGTTGTTACGAAACATACAAACAACCTGAGGTCAAAATTACTGAAGCCAGAGTTGGTTCCATACCAGAAATCCTTGTAATTAGAGGGTCTTATTTCTGTGCCTGAACTATACTGTAATGGAACATCACTCTCAATTGTCAAAGCTGGTATTTCAAATCGATAATTCATTACAAGAATCCCTTGAACTCAGGCGTAGGCTTCAGAATTGTCGTACTCTCATCGGTATAGCACGGGCTCGTGGAGTCGCGGAGATGTTTATTTCTGATGTGTTCCGCAGTGCGTACCGTCGTATCTTCGCCTGCCATCTAGCAGTTCAAATTTGAATATACAGTCTATAATTTGCTACGAAGGTCCTTATGTTTTTTAGTCCCTTCACTCCCAACATGTCAGCTGGAATGTCAATTTTCGTACTCTGGGAGAATAAACGTAGGTAAAGTTGCACTTACGAAGAAGTTTGGGGTTACCAATAAGCGACTGCACGGCTTACCCATAATTTCACCCAGGAGGGTCAACACCTCGGTTGCTCCGTTCTCCGGCCGTTCAATATTCGGCATCGTCGCTTCGGAGATGTGATGCGAATGCGACCGGAAGCTTTCTCGGACAAACGCAGCAAACGTTACCCACGGGTCACCTAGACGGATAGTCTGGTAAAAAGTAGAGCAGTTGGATTCAACTGCAATAATCTTCTGCCGCTCTGTTTCACTGTTGACCACTTCCATCTACAGCCAAGGAACCCGGCGATGCACTGTTTGGTGAACCGTATGCTTAATCTAAACAGGGCATCCATCTCGGGCCAACAGCAAGCCAGAGCCGACCTGCCGACAGGAAGTGATCCTCTTTTTAATAACAAATATGAATGAAAGAATCTGTATCGACATATTGGACAGAATTTCTTTGCTCGGGTACCCACAATTGTTACAACTTGAACGGGGGGTTATCACCGAAAATCAATGTATCGCCTGTATCAAATGCTGAAGTGCATCCCAAAAAGGGGATTTAGCTGTTGTCAAAAAACTTTAGCCTTTCTCACCTACCGCCCTTCTCGTTGGTTTCGGGGTAGCATCAGTTGGCTACATTCACATTTTGAAGAGAAAGTTTATGCCAAAATAACAATCTCATTGAGACATACAACAAAAAGGTTACACAACTGCAATAAGTGAGCAGTTACATCAGTATGATCGGTTCCGATTACGTAGAAATGAATAATTCGGTCCCAAATTGGTCATGACATTGGCAGCACAGAGTGGAGCAGTGCTTCGTTCATTGTAGAGAGCATCATTGCAGTATCCACATGTATGTCGACAGACTCTCACAGCGAATTCAGCGTCACCACAGCTGAAGAAGTTAACCAGAAGAATTGATTCTGAGCAAGCGAGGTTGAAGTTGTGCAACGTCTAAGCTTTTTCCAGAAGCTTTGCTAATGAGAATTCTCAGAAACTGGTTTGAAAATGGGAGAAATTCAGAAAAAAAAACTTCAGCTGAACCTGCTCTTTATGTCCTCGATTCAACAATCATACCCTCCCTTGAACTCTGAAGTCACGAAACTCTAATGATCATGCCCGGCTTTCCATTCGAATAAAGGCACGTAATGAAGTTGTGTTGAAGAAGTAGCCACGAGCATCTACCTTCAGGAGTGCTCATGAAGGATTTGAGGCTCTCGTGCTCTGTATGCATGTAACCCCTCGTCAGCCGACGGATTCTCAAAAATGCTGCCGAATTTTCCAAATTGATAAGTTTGTAATAGTTCTCAGCTACTAGAAAGATCATCATTACTACCGTATCCCCGGGTGCCGTCTGTTGTCTCATGATAACGGTTCATAAATTGCTGCAGTTTGGTTCTCACTTCTCACTGGGCCTAATGGCAGGCCATTATGTGAAAAGGTCCATAAAAATATGGGGCCGTGTCCAGAAGTGTAATCAACAGATGTCTTTGAGGAAAATACCTTCTCATGGTGGCTGGTGCTACGTGTTACGTACAATGAGAGTAAAAAGATGCTCAAGAGGTTGAATGAATGGGGATATTGAGAACAGGGTTTTCTTCACTCTTCAAGTGTTTTATGTGATAGTGAAAATAAATTTTGGGTAGCAATAAAAAACCTTTTTTCGAGTAAAACCCAAACCCAACAAATGAATGCACGAGTGCACTAGAAGCAGCAGCTCGCTTTAAGTTCCAGTTCACGATAATTCTGGGGTACCCCTTTTTAGACAAAAAGCGTAGTATATACTGGGGGCAAATCATAGGTAGTGAAAAAACAAGAGAATTTCGAGAAAAATATGTCTCTCAAAAAAGTGAAAATAGAGGTTGGACGATATTACCATGACGGAGATAACATGAAAAAGGTATTCCGACGAGATTCCAGGGGTTGCAATTGTGCAAAGAGCTGACTCCATCAGGTCAAAACTGTACAGAACTGCCTTTACCTTCCTCTACCGCTATGGGTCATGACAAGTTGTTTACATTTCCTACATGGGATCCCTTCTGAGCAGTGCAGCCTCTACAGTGCCGGTGTAACTCGACTGAGGATACACGCGATGTAATCTTTGAGCCTTCATAACGCCCTATCTAGGCCGTTTTCCACCCTGACAGCGCCACAATATGATATGCGAGGAGGCCACAAATTTCTGCTAGAAGGATATCTCATAAGCCATTTTTATCGTGAACTTCACCTTTAAAAAAAGTAATGTCATATTTTCCATCATTGATAGCATACCTGTACTTTCCCATTCCGGAAGACTTGAAACGTCGACAGAACGATAAGGAATGCTTGTCGCGGCAGATGACAGGAGCCTTAAATATCACGCAATTTCCCTAATTTTCTTCTCTATTTCAAACCAAAGCGAAGAGCCTACCTTCAGAAGAGATTTCGAATTTTCGGGCTGTATGCTATCTGAAAAATGGAGGAATCAGAACGGTTAAAGAAGCAACTTCACAAACTTCTGTGTAATCGTTAATCATGATGGAGGAAGGCGCGGAATAGTGCTCAATGGTACTGCTACACAAATTCGATGCGAGGATTGTTATCGTAGAGTTCCGTGGTGACACCAAGACAGATTCAAACTCATTCGGGGAACGAAACCAGGTACCTATAATGAACCGCCACGTATTTCATTGTGTAAGCCAAGTGTATATGCCGTCAAATGCACCTACGACTCTCAATGGGGCTTCCGGCGGTTTTCGACGCGAGACTTTTAGGAGCCAGATATTTCATCTTTTATAGCACTACTAAAACTGGGAGCGAAAAGGGAAGTGTTGGAGGGCTCCGATGTATCCTTCTGACACTTATTTGTACGTGAACCAATGCGTTCTCTTTACCCAGAGTTTCTGGTAGGGGTAAGTGCAAGTGGTCCAAATTCAAAGGTACATGGTTATAGTTGAAGATTCCTGGATATTACTTCTTAATCGGCCGTGGCAGCCAAATGTGGTAGCGCATACCAAAAAGAGTGTTCTTCTCTCTCAGAGGCATAACCTATGTCAGGAGTAACGTACTCAGTTCGATGTACTTGCGGCATTCAGCACAGCACCCAAGCGTATGAAAATCGTGATCGTTCAAGCACCTGAATACCAAACCATCAGATGATCTCGACATGATTAGAGTTGTTTTTATTTTATATTAATGTCTTATTTATATTTATACTATATTATATCTAGTATTGATTTATATTTTTTTATTCAATATTTGCTCTTGGGCTTTGGAATGATGACAACACTACCGGTAGACGGACTGACATAACCCAGTGAAGTAGGTGTCAATCTCAGGCTCTCTTCAAAATAAAACCGGAACACAGCTCAATATTTTCCCTGTTCCACTGTAGCCAAATAAAGCAGACAAAAACGTGCAAAATTCTGTTGTGTTTTCTCTTACTTCGGTACTTTCCATGACGGCAATTGGAATACATAAGTGCTGCACAGGATACATCCCCCTGGTATCAACCCTACACCACCGAGCCATGTTCTTTGCCATTCAAGACGTCCCCGAGCCCCGGCCACTCGGCTGGGAATATCTCATTTCACACCCATAATAGGTCACTCCCTTCTGATGTCAGGATGGATAGAGCTTCAGTTTATCATTTTCCGTTTTGAGTAAGACCAAAACATCGGACGGAGGGGCGAAGTCTTTCATCAGAAGAGAACCTGGTGAGTTATCTTTCATATGATTAAAATGGGAGGCATTCCAGAAGTACACAAAACCTATGTAGAGCACTTGGTTCTTGGCCTTTTCTTGAGCAGGCTTTCTTAAGACCATCTTAGTGGATAGTTGACAGTCGGCACATGGTCATCACTCATTCAGTAAGTATTGATCGTGATACTAGTATATTAGTAGCACTGCAGGTATGTACCATTCGCTGTAGAATACAGAAAAGAGTAAAAACCAACCGCTTCTCAAAATGAGCTGGTTGGGCTTTCCGTAAGGCTTGACAAGACTGTTCACCGAAACGGTCACGACAGCATGGAAGCGATGGTATGTCTGCAACTGCATTTCATCGGTCATGAATCATCTTATAAAAAACCAAAAAAGAAAAAATTCGTCCTACTGTGTGAGAGCAATTTGTTTGATTAATTCATTGAGAAAAGGAGATCATAGAAGATTACCACTACAGTTGCTATATTAGCGGAATCTTTTGAATATTCAAATCTATCAATGTTTTTCTTTGGTAGCGGAGATGTTGTAGCCGCAGGTAACGCACTATCACACACTAATGGATCGTGGATCAAAGCTCGGATCGATACTCGCCCAGACCAACCATGCCTCCCATGCCTCCGGGGTCGATTAGTTCGTTAGGACACTTCAAGGGAGAACATAAGCTCTGACTTGCAGACCAGCTGACCGCCAACGCCTTCAAAACGCCACTACGACTCTGAATAGAAGCCAAGCGCAGTCTCAGATGGCTTGATCGACGCCAAAGACCTTATCCTTATACTCATTCATGTCTTCGATTCGGTAGGCACAACCACATAGATTCCATCAAAGGAACATAACGTTGTTGTCCAAGGGAAACGACCATCTCAAAAAAACTGAGCAGCAAAAAATTATTCAGAAGCTTGCGATAGATAGAATTTGTAAGACAGCGTTCTCTTCCGCGGTTCAATCCTCTCAATGCCCCGATCCGTTACACAACAGAGACCACTACTGGTTAACGTTGGTTCGCATCATGAACTGTTCCGAAGCAAAAACGCCAATCAATCAAATCAAAAACTACCAGAATTTTTTGAAAATGGGGCTTATTGGAGGTATTCAATCGGAATTTCTGCACAAAAATATTTCTTGACAAAAGATAGGCAAACCGAACTGAGATCCATCAGCACTCATCTTTCTATCTAAAAAGCAGACATACTGGTTTCCCATCTATAGAACCCTCAAATGAAGCCGTTTCACAAGTTGGTGTCCCAGACAGCCCTGCCCACGCGATTCAAGCGAATTATGCTGTAAGCAAGCATGCGAAGCATTCCGGATACGTTGTGGTTCCGAGTGAATAAATGACTATGACTGACTATTGTGACTTCAGACAATTGACAATCATTTGATGGCCGTTTTTGGAGAAAGTTGAAAAAAGAAAAGAAAGGAGGAAATGAAAGGAGCGTAATAGTTCTCGGAATGCATGGAAAACCTGCTTTTCATTGCCCCTACGCTGAAGATTTTGCCAAGAAAAGAGTGACCTGGTTGGTTTCCCAGCTGACTTTTTTTTTCAAAAGGGCTCTGATTAAATGGCACCCATTCAAGGCGGAAGGGGGAAGAGTTGGAAGGCCGTCTCTGGAAGGGTCTCAGGCATTCTTGCACAAAAGAAAGTGTGACCGTAATATCATGATATATTACCACCCATAAGCTTTGGTTCATCCACAAATCACCCCCCAAAGTCATAAATTGGCCCCGCGTTTTGGTGCTAATTTATGCATTTCTCTGAGATCGTAAATCCTGGATGACGACTCACTGATGGGGGAGAAATCACCACTTCGTCAGCGCTCACTATCTCGCCACCGGCGGCATTTGAGGCCTGTCTCGTGTGAAACCCGTTCGTTCTATGCCTCCGACGCCATGTCACATTCCGGTCATGACGCATCTCCCCGCCACTGTCGCCGCGTCTGTCCCCGTCCGTCCGTCCGTCTGTCAGACCCCACCACCGCGGGCCCATATCTGTTCAGCTCATCGCTTTCTCATATCAACCGTTATTATCATTAATTAGGCCATCACCATCCGCCTCAGCCATCTACCGTCGTCTTCTCCAACAGCCGTCTTCTCTCCATATGCTAAACTCTCCCCTTTTTCGGACACCGGACCTACTTGAAACTGCTGCAAGTGGCTCTGCCTCCATCGACTCCAAGAGCACATACTTCTATATTTCCTGGAGTTTCAGTCGAATTCTTTTTGAATTTTTTCTTGATTTTTTTTTTACCTTAAACTTCTCTCTCGCCATTTATGCGCCTTCAAGCCCATTTCGACCTCAGGATGGGCCATCAGATTCAGACTAACAAGGAAGCTCAATACCAATACAAATCCCTCTTCTCCAGGGAAGCTTGAGCATACCAGATGCATGATATCACCTCTAGAAGAGGCAGGAGTGAATAACAAAAGCTCGACTTTGTTAGAGTGTAGGACCTAATTGTACTTTTCAAAAGTTAGAATTTGAATTTCTGTTGGGTCACAACCGGAGAACCTTCCTAAAACAACCTCGTTCTCACGCTTTCTAGCCAAGCACCTACGCAAGTTTCTAAATTTCCAGAACTCTTATGAGATCGACAATTCTGATCCCTATTAACGGATTCTAGAAGGATGGGTGGTTGGATGGCTTGGGCGAGTATCGAACCGGAGCGATAGAGTCACTTGACAGCACACCACATACGCCCTTATACGTCATAATATGGTTATTTTTATGGCTTATTTTTATTGCTGGGATATTTCCCCTGACATGCCTTCTGTTCCCACAGAACACTGCCCAAGAGAAAATATGAGAACAACCATATCGACGGTTTTATGAAGACCTTGTATGGCGTCATCAAATGATGGTTCAAAACAAAATTATGGGAATCTTTCTTGGAGCTTCGACCGATGAAATAACTACTAATGGGAAATAACAAAATTATTAGGTAGTAACTGAATAACACCACAGAAATCGTGGCAATTTTTTCGTCAAACGATCGACCAGGTGAAATTCACGTCGAAGTGCAGTCAGCGGAAGCGTTACTAAAGTGACTTGCGATTGATCTGTTGCCCAGCTCATCCGGTATACATTCTCTATTTCACAGCGATGGCTATACTTGATTTTGATTGTTTTCCAACTGCTGATTTCATAGGGAGTGGCTAGTGGGAGGGCCTTTTCCCTTCGGAATATTCTCCAACTTGTTCTCAAGAGAACCTTATTGTATGATCAATTTTGAAGGCCACAAAAGCCCATTTACATGGGCTATATTTATCTCTTTCCCAATGAGGGATCAATAATGAGGTGAAAGCCCTCGGAGGTGGATCCGATTTCAACATACGCCCCATCTTTGACTGCTATTCAGAATCGTAGTGGCGTTCGAATGCGTGCGTTGCCTCTACGATGAGATGTGAAAAGCAAATGTGCGAGTCAGTGCTTAAAACCTCCCACACGACCCCAGAGGAAAGCAAGGCTCGGTTTGCCTGGGCGAGCATCGATCGGGGTTTAGATCCCGTTAACGTGCGCGTATGATAGTGCGTCCCCAGTCACTACACCATCCTCCTTTGACTGGTTCAACTTTTTCATCGCGGATTTATGGTTTTCTTACAAAGAAAGACGTCTGGTCTCTGGTCAATGGTCCGAAGTCAACGTTCAAAGCCTAGACCTGCAGGCCGTATTCTCCTCATATATTCAGAGGACATGGTCACAGCCCTTTTCTTCGTCAAGCGAAGCTGGACTTACCATCACGTCGTTGAAGCCTGGAGCGTAGACCCGTAAGAAGAAAAAGCTGATAGCGATCAAATAAAGATTCGAATAGCGATTTAGATTATTTTACTTCGCAAGCAGTACATGAAAGAATGTTCCACCTCGTAGGTAAGTGGGACGAGTAACTTTCTGAAAGAAGGTATTTCATAGAAAAAAAAACAAAAATCCAGTTCGGCTGTTTATTTTGACGTTCCTTTCGTTCTGTTTTCTTTAGGTTTAGTTTTTCTGCTGCATCTCGCAATGTTACGAGGTTCCCGAGTAAGTTTGGGTCGAGATTTATGACTTGAACAAAACCCAAATCAGTAGCTGTACTTTCCGGCCATCACGCTTTTGTCCTTTACCCCACCAGGACCCCACTCATTCTCAGATTCGTCGTAGCAGGGTGTCTTAAAAGTGTAAGTGCGGGTAGTATCCCCAACATAGGCAAAAGTATTGCCCATAACTCATCGATCAAGTGAATCCTACGTTCCACGATCACACCCTGTTCATAGCTGTTCACTTTCAGTTGCGGCAGCTACTACTATGGCCATGCAGAGTTCTCATTCTCTGATTGTTTTTGACCCATTCGAGCCTGTCTTTCACTCCTTTCTTGCCAGTGGTACACCTTTTCCATACCTTCGATACTGTGCCTACCCTCACTGTAGAGTTTAGAATTTTCCTGCTTGAGGGTTATCCACTAATTGAAGAAAGCGAGCCTCATCTCCACAACCACTGGCACACGATCACAACAGTAAACTTGATTCAGAAGTGACGCATATTCGAATGAATCGAAAGGTGTCGGTAGGGACTCCTGGCCAGCACCTCGACTTTCCTTCGCTCGATGCCTCTAGAGTAGACATCGAGCGAAGGAAAGTCGAGGTGCTGGCCAGGCCGGTTCCTTCCTTCCCAACAAACTTTCCCTAAACTAGTCAACCTATTCAACCTTTCAGGGAAAGGAAAGCTATGGTAGGCTTGGTCTGGATGAATTGGAGGCAACTCTAATTACCCTGAAGTCGCGGTCTGGTCCAGCCCGGCTTTACTGGCAACCAAATGGCATTGACCTAGTTTTTCGAAGACTTCCATACTCGTTTTCACAGAGCCCGTTCGAGAGCAAAACTCATTTGTTGTAAAGGAACCTGTCTACAGTTATTGCTGGTGTATACACCGTAACTTTGTCGGCCGGCTTATGCCATCAGGATGTAACAGTTTGACTCAGGTATAGGTAAAAAGATCGGTTGCGATACCTGTTTGCCAGACATCACGTATAGATAATCAATATAGAAAAAGTTATTGGTTCCTGTGGTCGTATCCACGTATGTCATGGGAATCCTCATAGTACAACTGGTCTTCTTCGTAGTACGGGTTTTCATTCCATAACAACTGTATCATGGCATTTCTGAACATCCATGGGGATATAAGGCTCTCCCGCGGGACGGTTCAGGTCGTCCTCATTCCTGGTTCGTCTCTTGAGGTTACGCGAGATTGACTCTCTCTAAAAGTTATCTCTCAGATTGTCTTGTATGCAGGCAGCAGCTGAGCTGGAGCAGAGGCAGACGGCACTGCTGCAGCACATACCTACAGACTGTTGGCTGATTGATGAAGCCTCCGGGACCTACACCTGTGGGGGACGAGTTTTTTCTCCCACCAGGACTATTTAATGATTCTGTTAGCTAAAGAGCTTTCCATTGCCTCTAACTCTAACACAATGAGTCATTCGAGCTGCTCATCTCAAGACCCTCGATCATCAACCCCCTTGCCCTTTGAACATCTCACTCGCAGAAAATGGATGGCTTCCGTTCTGAACCCATTTACAATTGGCGCAAGAATGTACCGTGGTTCGATCGACTTAGCTGCTCGTCAATCATCAGCGAATCCAAAGAAATGTCAGAGAAAAGCGAAATGACCTCGAATTATCACGGAGCGGTTCAACTGCTCGATACACCAGTCTCTTTAACTTCCTACGACCACTTTGTTTGTACCCTCAGATCTTTTCGTTTTTTTTTCACGGAAGAAGGGGACGATATTACTACTGTCCTACTGTCCTGATGGTGGAGATGGTCCGGTGGCAGGCAGCTCACAGTATCACATTCATGGTATAGGGATCGGATCCCGAAAGGCCAACCTACCAGCCTACCCCAATCTAGCACTCCATTCTGCCTGGCATGGCTAATTAGTGCCACACTATTTTGGAAGGATAATAGCACTGACTTTTAAATTGGCTGCCACTGAAAGTTATTGTATAGTTAATGTATTGTTACACACACGTTCACTACTACGGTTCTGAATGGAAGTCGAGTGCGTGGCGCAACTTAAACGGTATTGATTAATGCCGAAAGACTTTTCTTCAACTGGTTTTTGTTGATTTTCCTCAGCCAGATTCGTTTTGTGTTTTCTTTTCTCTTTCCTGCTGCGATGTTCTTATCTTTTCCAGGAACTTTTTGAATTTTCAAGGTCAGCAGTAGTCCGAGAGAGAGGGAGGACTCTAACTGCATATGGTCATATGGCCGTAACCTCATTTGTCTCAATTACCCATCCATCTAAACATCTAGGAATTACGATACCATAAAAACCTCCTGTACGCCCGATGAGGATTGCCATGACAAGGTCGACTTGGTTGTAATCACTTTTTATGGGTTCTCCGTTAGAACTACTGTTTCTTTACTGGGAAAGTCATTCCATAGGGTTGGGATCTTTTTTTCAATTTCCAAATTTTTTTAAAAATAAAAAAAACGTTTTTCATTTCCAAGTTGTGCGGGTATCTGCTTTACGACTCTTGGATTTTTTTTACATATTTTTAGCTTTATTTCCGCTGATGTCTTTACTTTTAACCTATCCAACACTCATTTCACGGAAAGAATGACTTACAGTGATTACTAATTTCAGTTTTTCACCTTTTTTCATTCGATTTGATTTGATTTGATTTATTTTATTGTTTTTTTTTTGCAATTTCCAAAGGTTAAACTACTATATGTTTTGCTCCCAGTCGCGTATTACGATATGCCACGATCCGGAATTAATTGGACATCACGACATGGGCGATCCTACATGGCATATACGATCGCACTGTTGATCAATGGTTCCATCTGCTCCCAAGGGTTTCTCCCGATATACCCCTATATTTCATCGATAATATTGACTAGAAGGGAACTTAGATTTTCTGGTGATAACCTATTAGTTGGGGTCTTAGACAAGCTCAAGCCAGCTGGCTGCAATGGCATACATTTTTGGTTATATTGCGGCGTTCAGCAACCGTTGGACGCTATAGAGACCTGTGTTTGGGGAAGAATTAGCATAAAAATTACAGGACCATTTGGACGCAATTCTTTCCCATTAGAAATAATTCGAGGGAATTTGCTTTTCAGTGCCATTGACCCATCCTCGAGCTCAGTGCTACAGTAAGACTGAACATTCTTCAAGTACGATGTCGAGCAAAACACCCGAAATTAACAAGGGAGTTATGAGGTTTTTACAAGGTTCTTCAGAATGTTCTCAATTTCTCACAGGCCGTCAGACTTTCCGAGTTCGGCGAAGGACTGGCACAATGAAGACGCACAATCATTTTATATGTATGCATATGGACTTTTTTATTTTCACCATTACCTCGTTTATGCGGTTTAATGCGATTTATCGGTGGATTACCTAATCTATTACTTGTAGTCTACAATTCAAATAGTTTTCAATGGTCCTATTAAAGGATGCAGAAACAGTCGATACCTCTTCGAACATCAAATTTCCAATTTGAAAGCTTGGTTTGATTCTGATACTGACATTGGTTGGCGAACTATATTGTCTGCTCTTTTCCACCTCTCTAACTCTTCTCAGCCACTGGGAAACTCAAATACCCAAGCGAAGACCACCGCGACGCTGGATAGATGCCGAAAGACCGAAAAACCGTCAATTTTATTTTAATGCTTATTCGAATGTGAAAACTTCTTCACCTGCAATACATTCTTGATATTATCACTATTTTTATTGAGAGCATAGCTGGTTTGGTGGCAAGTGGCGCACTATCACACATGCATGGTCACCGATTCGACTCCCGGATTGATATCCGCCTAGGCGAACCAAGTCTTCCATCCCTTTGGGGTGGCTAAGTGGTGCCAGATTTGTCTGAAAGGATAGAAGCACTGGCTTGAACATGACCAACGCAATCGCATGGGGGGGGGGTATAATTTGCGTATGGGGTATAAGCCCCATATGCAACTGATACGCCACTACGACTCTAAATGGAAGCCGAATGCGTGGGCGCATTTCCTAGACGAGATTGACTAACGCGCCGAAACCTTATCCTTTGAGGCTTTATTAAAAGGATAAAGGATAAAGTTTTTGGCGTTAATCAATCCCGTCTGAGGGATGCGCCCCCGCACTCGACTTCCATTCAGAATCGTAGTAGCGTAATGAGTGCGTATGTGGCCTTTACAATGAATTGCAGTGGCCAGCCGATGTACAAGTCAGTGCTTTTATCTTGATGTTCTTGTTAACTGCTGTTATTTCGCCGCAGTACGCGATCCGAAAGTCTCACAAGGTTGGCGATTTGTGGACAAAACTTCAGCCTCGGACGGGACTTGAACCCGTACTTGTCCTTTCCGGGGACCGTGCTCTTATCCCTTACACTACCGAGGCCCCGCTTGCCCTCGCCTTCTTAATGGCTTATATGCCATAGCTTATCAGCACTCACACGTACAACGTGTTGAGCCGGTCGGCCAATATCAGCACTAAACCGTTAAGCTGTAAGCTTTACATGTTAGAACTTGTTTTGACTTGATGTTCTTGTTAACTGCTGTTATTTCGCCGCAGTACGCGATCCGAAAGTCTCACAAGGTTGGCGATTTGTGGACAAAACTTCAGCCTCGGACGGGACTTGAACCCGTACTTGTCCTTTCCGGGGACCGTGCTCTTATCCCTTACACTACCGAGGCCCCGCTTGCCCTCGCCTTCTTAATGGCTTATATGCCATAGCTTATCAGCACTCACACGTACAACGTGTTGAGCCGGTCGGCCAATATCAGCACTAAACCGTTAAGCTGTAAGCTTTACATGTTAGAACTTGTTTTGACTTGATGTTCTTGTTAACTGCTGTTATTTCGCCGCAGTACGCGATCCGAAAGTCTCACAAGGTTGGCGATTTGTGGACAAAACTTCAGCCTCGGACGGGACTTGAACCCGTACTTGTCCTTTCCGGGGACCGTGCTCTTATCCCTTACACTACCGAGGCCCCGCTTGCCCTCGCCTGATAAACAAGTTCTAACATGTAAAGCTTACAGCTTAACGGTTTAGTGCTGATATTGGCCGACCGGCTCAACACGTTGTACGTGTGAGTGCTGATAAGCTATGGCATATAAGCCATTAAGAAGGCGAGGGCAAGCGGGGCCTCGGTAGTGTAAGGGATAAGAGCACGGTCCCCGGAAAGGACAAGTACGGGTTCAAGTCCCGTCCGAGGCTGAAGTTTTGTCCACAAATCGCCAACCTTGTGAGACTTTCGGATCGCGTACTGCGGCGAAATAACAGCAGTTAACAAGAACATCAAGTCAAAACAAGTTCTAACATGTAAAGCTTACAGCTTAACGGTTTAGTGCTGATATTGGCCGACCGGCTCAACACGTTGTACGTGTGAGTGCTGATAAGCTATGGCATATAAGCCATTAAGAAGGCGAGGGCAAGCGGGGCCTCGGTAGTGTAAGGGATAAGAGCACGGTCCCCGGAAAGGACAAGTACGGGTTCAAGTCCCGTCCGAGGCTGAAGTTTTGTCCACAAATCGCCAACCTTGTGAGTGCTTTTATCCTCCCAGACGAGTCTGGTACCAATTCACCGACCCCGGAGGGATGGAAGGCTTGGTTGGCCTAGGCGGGCATCGATCCGGGATTCGAACCCCTGACCGTGCGTGTGATATAGTGCGCCACTTGCCACTGCACCACCTCCGCCCTGAGGCTTTATTATTGTTGATTAATTCAAAATTATTAGTAGTCACTATTAATATTTGCCTTCTCTTTGTTTTCGGATAATACCACAACATGTACTTTACTTTTTACTTTGAACTTTGTTTACTTTGTCAGTTACTGCAAAAGAGGATGTGTCATCTGATCGTCAAAACAATTTTCATGTTGGCACGTTCCACAAAAAACCTATTCAGATAGTTATTTGAGCAGTATTGTAACCACTCTGGTAGTGGCTAGTTGGAAAATACGCTCACGACACGTCACAGGTGTTTGCCGCTCTCGCTAAAAACTCGTCCAAGGCTCTTAACAAGGGGTTCTTCCGCTAATCCACGGCGACAAATAGACCATCGCGCTATCGTTAGCGCACGTCGTTACGTCCGCCGTCGTCAGTCTGTCTGGTTGCAGCAATTGCCATCAGGCAAGTCTGATCACACATCGTCGCCGTCCATCACTGATTGCTCCCAAGCTGAGTCGGCTTGAATCATCTACTCGTACTTGTCGGGGAAACTCCGTTGTGCCGCGACTTCCCCACAGTTAAAAGTCGAAACTTCCTTGAAGATCATTTCCTCACGGTTTTCGCTGATTTTCTCAGGGATCTATCTCCATGAGATGTTTCCTCTTTTGAATACTTTTTAAAACTGCTAATCTAGGCACCCTTGATTCCTTTTTACAGACTGACTGAGTACGACCTTTTCCTGAAGAGCTTTCACCAAACACTTGAACCTGATCTTTTTAAGAACAGTCCGCCACTAAACTTTTCCCTATTCTGAGGAACCGATATGCCTATAGGTCTAACTGCTGATTTTGGGATCGCGAATGGGGTATTCTTCGTTTTTGTGTTGGCACATTTTCTCTGACAACTTGGCTGGCCTATTGCGGCGAATCCCATTACGGTCTGTGTTTGATGACGGCAGTTCCTGTGTACACTACTACCCTCCAAAACCCTCCAATATGGGAAACCTATTCTTTTTGAAGTGCAAACAATTAAACGCAAACAATAGCTCCGAGGACTTGAAACCTATTTGCGTTGGTCGATTCTCCTCGGGATCCGCCCCGCATTCGACTTCTTTCAGAATCGTAATGGTGTAATGAATGCATATGTGGCCTATACAATGATGTGCTGTGGTCAGCTGATGTACAAGTCAGCACTCTCATCCTCCCAGAAGCACTCTCATCCTCCCAGACTAGTCTGGGAGGCCAAAAACCGACCCCGGAAGAATGGAAGGTTTGATTGGCTCGGGCTTGCATTGTGCCGAGATCCGATCCCCGGATTTTACGATGATGTGAATTTCCACTACAATACCTTCCACTCTGCCAATCAGTTTGCTCTTTTACATTCTTGCTTATCATCTTTTTGCATTCGGGTGGTAGAAGTGTGACGTGTAGTAAACCACTTACTCCGGCTTTACGCACATAGATGCTCCCTAATCTCATAAGCCATTTATGGCACTTCAGTTGTCCGATACCAACTACTCACCCTCCTCTCCCTCCAAACCTCCCTACATTTGCAACTGTCGTCTCTTCCGTTCTGCTACTTTTTCAGAACTTTACTTCTACTTTTCCTGTCCCACAGTAAAAGGCCACTTGAAGGCTGGAACAGTATGGATAGGGTAGCTACTCCGTTCATTGTACTCGTCTTCCCCCGTATTCCATCCCTTACTCCGTCCTCCTCTTTCCCGAACTCTAAAAGCAATTACTCTGCCTTGACAATCATTGGATTGAAGATGAAGACGACACCAGAATTAATTATTAGATGGTTATCTACCGCCAAGGACGAATGAATTGTTTCCGAAATTTGCATAGCCCATCTACCAGATCGATCACAGTGAACAAAAAATGATCGCTTTCTCAATCGGGAGGCTCTAACTAATTCGATAATTCATAGGGATGGTAGTAATGGTGGCTGTAGCACTAAAATATACAAGTTAGGCGAATTATAAGCCAAAATGAGCCTGAGGTACGATTTGGTTTCTCCAAATCCGACGTTTTACCTTAACTCTTGCTGATAGCTGTGTTCAAGCCATTCAGCCTTATGAAAAAAGTCAAATTTGACGAAAAACCTTTAGTGGGAACAAATGATCCTCATCAGCCCACGTTGGCTTTCCCACGACTGTATTGAATCTACTTGTAGAAAACGTCTGAGGAATAAAGGAGATAATCTGAGCCATATGGAGATCGATGCCTTCCGACAATACTTCGTCGCAATCTTTCCGGGCTACCCTGATCCGTGTCAAATTGTCCCGAATGATAAATTGCTTGTTTGAACGCTAGCTAATCCCTGCGATTAGCTCAATAATGTCATTTCCCGATGATGGAAACTATAACTCCTACGGTGGAGAGGATGTAGTATAGTGCCAAGTGGAACACTTTTACGGCCCTGGAGTCGAATTTTGGATCGATACTCGCCCGTACCTCCAATTCCTCCATTTTTACGGTGTCGACTATTTTTTATCGCACTCGTCTGAGAGGATATAGCACCCCCATGAGCATCGCCTGGCCACCACAAGTCACTGTATAGGCCACATATGCATTCAAACACCAGTACGATTCTGAATGGGGATAGTACGTGGGCCCATCCCACAGACGGAATGATGAACGACGACTAAACACTGACTTTTTCCCTCATAAACGAGAAGAAATGCCTTTCATTGAACCAGTTGCCCACCCCAAAGAATTTTTCTAATCTGTACCAGACTTGTCAAGCCAGTGAGATTGGAATCCTCACGCAGACATTGGCTAATATGTAAACGGTCGGCGAGCCCCCCACATCTCGCCGCAGAACCAACAATCTACTTTTTCTGTTGTGTTGTGTTTAGGTGCCGGTTCCTACGGAAATAGTACCTGATAACCGATTTCATGCCTCAGAGCTTTTGTTAATTGAAGTTACATTCTCTACAGGTTTCAGTGACCGTATTCCGAATTCATGAGACTGGTTGCAAATTATGGCTGTAGCCAGCTAGTTCGGGCGGCTCAATTCCGATTCTGCCTTCAACGCCTACTTCGTATTCATGATGATTCTCCAAAGAATCTTGTCTCAGCCACACAAATTTACATAGAAGCAGGCTATGTTTAACCGGCAAGATGAATTTTCATGCCACGCCCCACAGGAAGCTCCAGGCTGTTCTTCGTCACTGCTTTCTAGAGCATAACTCTGGGTTAAGGTCAAATCTAGCAAACAGTGACCCTTCAGCTCGAACTCTGTTCCTCTACTACTCTTTTTTTCTCTCCCCGGATTCAGCAGTTCAATGGCTCTTCAGCTTAGGGGCTCTTCAGCCTTGCGAGACATTTCTTTTCCGATGGTTCACAAGGGTGAAGCCATAGGTGGGACGGTAGAAGAAACACACGCCTTTAGTTCTGAAGCTGGTGCACTACTCTGATCAGCCCTTCCCTCTCGCCGGCTCAATTGCCCCCCAGAATTTCGAAAACAACAAGAACACGGCGTATTTTCAGACTACAGTCTAGAGCTACCATTCTATTGAATATTTGTTTAGAGGTTTCATTGATTTTCCTCGGTTGTAAACAAACTTTCGTTGCAAAGATGTGAAGGGAAACTTCTCCCATAATCTTCTGCACATTGTTGACTTTGCCGAGAAACGTCAAAAGAATGTCTAGAGTGTATTTACTTTTCTTGTACTGTTGTAGGGTACATACCATCAGAGCGGACACATTGCCAAGCATCAAACATATACGTTCCTTCGTGTGTGTGTGTGTGATTAACTTCTTTGTTCTTCGCAACAGATCAGTCCCTCCTTTTTGTCGTTCTTATTCAATCAGTGGACAGATTGCTGCTATCGCCCTCATTCCCGCATGTGTAACTGACATCCTTTGTTCCTTCGGACCCATCACTCTTCGCCTATCTCCTTTCTACTCATCTCTTAATATGATATGAACTGACAATTACCTCGCACTCCTCCTTCTCACTCCAATTTTTTTTCATCCTTACTGGTTCCTACTGTATCCTATTACTGTTTTTCCATGACCATTCTGTTTGGGACTCCTCGTCATACAAGTGACTAGGTCATTTATGAATCGGACTTTGAAAAACATATGCTTCACAGCTGTTTTGCAATTCAAATGAAACATTGGCAACATTGATCAACGAAGAGGTTCGTCTCGTTTTGCTACAGCCTGCCAAGACAGTTGTTGGTCGATATTGTTCACGTTTCTCCTAAGTAAGCAGTCTAGCCTAATTCTAGCTCTCAGCAACTCCCCAATATGGGTTAAGGCCGACTTTATACTTCCTCCCTTCACAAACTGAATAGGTTGGACGCACTGTCTCCTCACTTGTAACTATGGCTGGAATACTCCGTTGGACGGGTTCTTCATTCAAGGAAAGTATTGTTCTAGTGACTGAACAGCTCTGAATCCCAATTCCACTGTTGTTCTCACTATCGCTGAACTCAATATTCACTATAAATCAATGTAACACGGTTTAGGTAGATGGAGAGCAGAAGAAGGGAAGCGGAGAGGAGGTGCGAGGGAAAGAACAAGTGAGGGGGGAGGAAGTGTTGTAGGACAACAATATTTAATCACGATTTGTAACTCAAATAATAGTTCTAATTCCATCGAAATCTATAGGATTCATCTTTTCCGAAAGCTACTTATAATTAGATGGTTCGCGGGTGTTTAGAATGATTAATACATCGACACGAACATCAGGTAGGAACCCGGTGCGCCATCAAAAGCATCAATAAATACAAGTGAAAGCCGAGTGCGTGGCGCATTTCAGGAATTAATTCGTCGCACCGAAAGCTAAGCATTTCTATTCCGATATACCTTTCAATTAAGTGCTTTTTTTATGATGTAACCCACAATCGATAATAATTGATCCATGACTTTTGAAGTGGAATGGGTTACTGAGCCACATTAACCAATCCTTCACATTGGCATGTTCCGCAGCCCTTTTTTTACAGAATTGCAAACATTTTTATTTACTCCTGATTACTTTTTATTCTATTCAGGGTAGCTAGTACCATGGCCAGGTTTTCATGTCAAGAAACCCAGGGCAAAATAAATACCACATAATCTCTCCTGGCGAGTCTGACGAATTGGACCAAAGGGGTCCGGGAACTCCTCCCCTAACACGGCGTCGCACACGCCGCACCCGCCGCCTATCGCAGGATTGCGATGGAAGATTGGAGCGCGCAATTTGTGGGGTAGGGAGTCCTTTAATTATTTGAATTGTAGGCCGCTCTTTTCAATTCCAATGCGGTCTCGATCGTCGTTTATATAGGAGGAGTCATTTTGATTAATCAAGTCTAACATGAACATGAAAACTAAAGGGAAACAGAAGAAAAAACGATAAAATCCAATGAAAAAGCAAGCCAGTCAAGGAAAAATATCGCGCCTTATCGACTGGCGGGAGGCGGGGTGAGTACGGTAATTGCAGTGACATTTGCCGCATTGCGCAAGGGAGAATGCCGCGATAGGGGAGAAGTTCCGTTACCCGGACCAAAGTGGTTGTGACGGAATTGTAGCTTACGGATCATGCAGGCGTCATTTTAGCCTTCAAGCACAGATCCGTCTCTTGCTGTAAACCAAGCTGTAGTAAAAGTGGCGGAAAGAAGGCACTCCTACGAATTCAACCATGATCAATCCCGTTTGGAGTCCTCTTTCCTCTTTCTTTTCCATCGCCTTGCACCACTATGGGATGCGCTCTTCTTTTCAACTTCAACTTTCAGATCGTAACCATGGTTGAGTAAGCTTTTCGCGTTCACTGGGAACTTGGAACTTTTCCGACTTCATCTCATGGGAGAGCTAGCAGTATTTACTATTGAATGTAAAAAACAAAACAATCATCATTCACATTCTTAACGAATGTAGGAAGGCGGAGCGAAAGCAATCGCCACATCAAAAACAGCTCCTGCTTAGAATACTTCGAGTTTTAATTAGCACGCATTTCATTACACAAGCGTGTAGGTAGTTACCAGACGATAATTACTCGTCTGGCCTCATTCCCTTTAGAAACTCGTCTTCGTTCTTCAAACAACTGCGTAGTAAATCAAGTAAGTAATGTACTCGTTATCGGGGTAGGCGCTTGCATTCCCTCGCATTCCCTAGGTCCGGCCCCATTTTATGCCTTCACTGTCGCTCAGCAACCAAAATGTTCTGAGAACAGCTTCTTTGTAAATTTCTCCACGTGCTCGCGTCCGTTCAGTAGAACTGCTGGGCCTCGCTCCAGATTCCCATCGATAAGAGGCATTTATCGGATGTTACTTCATGTACTATGTATGTACTTGTATGGTGCAGTGCAGAGTGCTATCGCAAAATGGTTCGAGGGATCAAATCCCAGAGTAGCACCCGCCAAGGCTAGCCAAGCCTTCCATCCGCCGGGTCGCTTAGTTGTTACCAAACTCATCTGGGAGGATATAAGCACTGAATTGAACAGCAGTTGGCCACAGCAAATCTTTGTAGAGGTCACGTCTACGTAGAGGCCAGTATGATTCTAAATGGAAGTTGACTGCATGGCGCACTCCCGAAACTGTATCTACTGAAGGCTTCCTTCCATCTCCACAGGGTTTCCTCCTTTATACCTGGTGTTAGAATTTATCCTTTGTCCAAACGTCACAAAACTTCCATTTTATCGGAAATACATATGAATTTATTTGTAGAACAAAAATTATATATCTATAGAATTGTAAGGATGAATTTCTGCAAAATCCGCTCATCCAGGACACTCGTCCAGGACATAATGATAGAAAAAGATTGGCGTTGAGAGGAGGTGAAGGTTGTCGTTGACGTTCGTATCGTCAGCATGTCATTCATATGCGATAAATCAGTTTTTCCACTGGTTGTTGGCCTGGATTTGACCGATCATTTTCAGATAGCCAAGGAGGAGCTACTAGTTTCTCATGAAAAAATCGGACGGGGACCTGTCGGCGTCGTTGTTTTGCACTTGGGTGGGTGCTCTTCGACTCCATGCGACTTTCATCCAACCAATTCCCCTTTCAAATATCTTTCCCCCCTGATCTCTTCAATAGAAACGCGAGTTCTGGATAATTTAAGGCCTTCACTTAGGCAGTTTAACGAATCTGCATTCCCCAGCGCCCCTCCTAGAAGGTTCTGTCCGCATTCACCATTTGGGTGTCTTAACGATGTGAATTTCGGTAGCGCCCTTTTCCATCCTTCTTTTCGCTTTCTCATGCCCCATTTGCCTTCATTGTCGTACTTTTCAATACCAAAAATAGTCCTCCGAAGTACCACTTGAACAATTTCGTTCAATAATCCTGTAGTGAGCAGTTTAAGGCAGATCGAGCGCAATAGCCCTAGCATAATGGCCATCATACTCCAAATGACTTGGGCTGGAGTCAGAAAACGGTGACCAGCTTGAAAACCTTCGTTCTGACAGAGTTTCTGTAAATAGCTCAGTCCTCAGCTCCCAGTTCTCATCTAATGAACCATGGGAAGCTCCTTCATTCTGTATGTAGCTAAGCCCGGACTAGCGAGCCGATTCAAAACTTAGATTATCTCTCTAACTAGTTCAAGATCCGCCTATTGAGGCGACGATTCTCGGCTTAACGACCCGATCCCTCAGTGGGCCTACACATTTTTGTCATTCTTAGCTTTGAGTCAAGGACATTTCCCTTTATTCCAATATGAATTGCCCTATTTTTATTTGTCGATTACAGACCAGCCTGAATCGTTTGAAAAGATTTTTCGGCCATTTGAATTCCAAACAGTCATCGAACTGATTACAGGGGGTGTTTCGTTCAAAGGTAGCCCAACCAGTGTCGAGGTCAGTGTCATCAACGTCTACTGACAAGCTGCTACCGTAGTTCAAAGGTTACGGAGATAGGAATCATAGCATGTCTTTCACATAAACATCTTCATCAAACTTTACATCGAACGTTGCAAAGGCCCAGATTCCTCGCTGGATGTTTCCGTGCGATACGTTCGTTACCAAAGCAAACATATTTGAAATCCAATTCTTCTGCCAAGATTCTTATGTAAGTACAATCCACTTTGGCCACTTTGCTTAAGTAAATTTGTCCTCTCACCCACGTCGTTCAATCGACTACTGTTTCATGACTTCACTGAAGAGTATTTTCCCACTTAACACCTTTCGCCTAGCAGCGGTTCCTTTGAGAGAACTCGAGCACGCCCGTCATTTGGGACGTATATTACCAGTGATGGAGTTACTATCGAATGGAGTTACTAGTCTCGTACCAAGGAGGGCAGACAGACATTTGGGCGTCCGTTAGCTGCTCCCGATACGTCCAGCATGAGTCTAACGAGATGACAGTACTGATGAGGAAATGAGGAAGTGGAAAGATCGGTGGAAGTCGAAACTTTCATCCCTTTCCCCTTCTTGATTTTTTCTGACTGGTTCTAATAAGCTTTCCCAATGTGCTTTGTTCACTTCTTTGAAGAATGAATTACCATTAGATATACATGAAGTACGAGGATTCGCCAGTGGGTAGAGGTCAGTGCTTTTACCCTCGCAGACAACTCTGCTAGCAAACAATCAACCCGTAGTAAGGGAAGGTCTGTTGGCCTGGGCGGGTATCGATCTTGAATTTGAGCATTGAACCATGCGTGAGTGGAATGGTGGCGTTCTGCCTACCGTTACCTTTTTCCTTTTTTCCTACGATTGAACTCACGATTTACTTGGGATTGCTACTCCTTCCTTACCCTTAGTAATACTGCTACTTCTTCCTAACACTTTAGTAATACATTGTGGAACAGATATTGCGAAACCTGATCGTCAGCTGCCAGCCATACGCCTATAATTTCTTATGAAAATCGAATATATTAGACGACTATCGCGAACTATTAAACTCGAACTTTGCAATCTCCAGTAGCACTATTGTTATCTCTCCAGTTTTCCTATTTATATCGGCTCTTCCAATCTGAACAGACGGTGTTTGCTTCATAACACCCATGTAATCTGTCCTTCCTTCCATCTCATAACTTGCACTGTCCCTAAAATTTCTGAGAATTCTCGTTTACTTACTGCATACTCTCGCCAACGCAGTAACATATGTCGCTCACATTGACGAATGCTGTCTTCGCCTTCAAACAATGTCACTTACAATTGTTATTCATTCCAACTTGTTATACTCTCCCAAGGATTCCAACTTGTTATTCCCTCCCGCTGATTCCTTCCGTTGATTTACTAGACAAATACCTAATCTCACACCCATTACATATTTCTAAGGTTTGCGATTCGCCCAGACGTCGGACCCCATTGGGAACCGTAGCTTGGTTTAGATGCCTATAAGGCTTGTATAAGCTTGTACCAGGGCTAGCCAATGAACAAGTTGGTGCTTACATCCACCCGAATGCATCTGCTATGAACTAATGACCCATGGAGGGATGGCGAACTCTTCGACTGTGGTGGACTCTAATTCAAAGTTTGGCCACCCTGCCGTACTTGCGGAGTTTTGGACATTGCACTTCCCCATCAGTTTGCTGCTCGGATCTAGCATATGTTGGTTTAGAATTGAGAAAAATCTGAAGACTTCAGATTTAATTGCCACCCACATCGCACATGCCCCACCTACTGTTACCGATTCTCGGTTTGCTCCAAATCTTTGGCCTGTCTTTCCAACCCCAGACGAGCACCCTCTGGGTAAGATGACTTCCGCTTAATGAGCAGTTCCCCTGACCAAGGGTCTGGTTCTAAAAGTCTTTCGAATGTCTTCATTACGTAGGTTTCTCCTCTAGTTTTTTATTAACCATTCGGTAAAATCGTAAACGTACCAAGACCTAATTCTCTAAAATTCCTCTCATTTAAGTTCAACTGTCGAGTAAATGTCAATTGATCCTGCCCCCAACTACCCTCGGTGCGAGGAAAATGTAATACCGAAAATTCCTAGCTTGACCCCTATGTTTAAGCATCGAATTTAGCTACTGAGGCCATTAGAACATTCAGTAAACGATCAAATATGACCGAGTTTTCCAGGATACCGTAATCTTTTGCTTTTCACCGTTCAAATTTGAATGCGTCTAATTGTTTTTCTATGTATTATATTCAACAGTACTTCCGGTTTTCTACCTTTTTAATCCTTTCGACGAAATCTTGCAAATGCACGAAATGAGCAAATCTCGAAAGGCATCATTACAGTGGTGTGGGTGGGATAATTGAAGTATTCGAAGCCGTCATTCCACCAGGGTAATGGTGGGTGTGTTCAGCCGTGGTTTTGGACCACCTGCAAAACAGCTGGGAACGGCGACAACATTCGGTTTTTGGGTTTATGTCAACGCACATTCGACGCTGTTTAGTAGCGACTAGAGTTTTGTTGGGACGATCGAAAACCTTACGTCGTTCCAATTCATTGCTGGCGAGAACTGTTCAAACAGAACCTTCTCGTCATCACTCCGTTCTTACCGCTGTCCGCTGAGGTAAGTACAGGAGGCTTCAGGGGCGCTTCACAAATCTCACTGGCTACTACGACCTCCGCTCCCTTTTTCCAATTGGTCAATCTTGCTTATTGTCTTAGACCACCCAAGTAGTTTCCGCTTCTATTATACAACCTCTAATAAACCACCAAATGTCAAGGCTCCGCCTACCTGAAGCAGCAGAAAAGAGATTTTCTGCTGCGACGAACCGACTATTGTTCGAGTAAGGATCCAAAAGGAGTTAGCCTTTCCTTCGAAGCTAATCTTGGATACGGACCACTTTGTTGGTAGAAACAATTCACTAATTTCAATGATTTCACTTTTCTAAACTTCTGGCTATCGACATTGTTGTTGTTGTTGTTGTTGTTGTTGTTGTGGCTGTTATTATTTTTGTCTCTTGTGCACCCGATTTTTTCCACAAACGGCCTTCCTACATTTCTATTCTAGCCAGACCCATGTGATCGGGATTTCTTGATACCTGTGCCTAAGGTTTGGAGAGTCCTAAGCCATCAAGCTGTCTACATATCCTTCGAAGTGGCCATGTTTTATTGCATAGTGAGGCTCAGGCTCTTCTGGAATAAGCTCCAGCTCGCTTCGAATATCAACGCTCTGATGCTGAGTGCAGCTTTTTGTTCTGCTCGCCCATCTGCTGACCATATGCAAGTGGTATATATGCACCCACTAACGAAGCCGAGAACTTCAAAGAGATCTTTCTGACCGGACCCCGCCAAGAACAATGAAGTTCTGCATCAGGGGAGACACGTTCGGTGCTGGCCTAGTTAGAAACGATGAAAAACACGAATTCTATAATGGGACCAAATAGGGGCCTATAGTCGCATTCAAACTGAGGGTTTGCAACGCCTCATGGAGCACTACCATATGCGTGGTGAGGAAATCGAAGTTCAGACTTATACCCACCCAAACCAATGAAGCTATCCATTCCTCAGGGTCGTATACTATACTGGACGGGGAGAATTAAAGCACTGACTTTTAAAGTGCTGGCCACTGCAGGACCGTTGTAGAAGTCAGATACGCATACGAAACGCCATTACGATTCCGAATGGAAGTCGAATGTGTGGCGCATAACAAGAACAAGCTGTAACAAGAACGGAAGAACTTTCGAAGTTTATCATTCGTGAGGTCACTCTTTTACCAAGATTAAGTTAAAACGAGGCTCAGGACGACCCTCGCTGCTCTCAGAGGAGAAGCATGCGACTTCAGTGAATCTCAGGACGACTCTCCCTACCCTCAAAGGAGAAGCTTGCGACGACTTGAACTTCTTCAATAAGCTACGAAACGACTTGAGATGTCCCTTCCTTTCATGTACCCCATTATGCCAGTAAGGTACTTGAAAAGAGAATGTCGTATTCGTGTTGCTCATAGAAACTAGCGAAGAACAATAGCGTTTTCGCTGTTCGCTTATCACAAAACTACAGGAAATTCGTCATGCAGTACTAGCCTTTTCATTGCTCCAATAACTCTTTCTCGTATTTCTTTCGCTACCTGGAAAGTAATATTCCTCCCACATCCCAATGCCTATAACCGTGCCCTTCAAAAAGGCACCATTCCACCAATGACGGCATGAAAAAGGAGGTCGTGCTCTGTAAGTGCTGCCCCCAGAATGTGGAATGAAGCAAAGCCTTCCTGTTCATCCTTCTGCACCAAGTTCATTCCAGTTGCGACAAGGTATGTACTTCGGAGAAGGCTTTCCACAAAGGAAATCTTATGATACCCAGGTTTTCGAGGATCTAAGATCTTTCCCAATTGATCAGGAGATTTGATTAGCCGACAACGATCCTAATCACTCAGGCGTCTCCACTGCGGTAGGCCAAGTGAAACTGGAATATCGTTCCCCACATTATGTATTCCACTTAGCAGTTTTTCTAAAAATTGCCACCCACCGACTGGATTGTCAACTCCCTTAATATCCTCTCTCTCTCCACAATTCCCGACAAGTTGTGGAAAAATCCTTATAATAATTCCCAACATCACTTCTATCGAACGATTCACTCTTAATCTCGTATTTGATTGAAATTGATATTTTCTGTGTTATTGATATTTCCTGTGTTAAGTTGATTTATTAAATTATTGTTCTTAATCTGCTAAAATAATTTTTCGGAGGAGTCAGGGCAATAGATGGCAACAGATCGAAAAGGGTATTTTAGTTCTCCATCTAAATTGAGTCTTATTACACATTTATATTTAGCAACATTTTACTGCTTCTATTTACTTTATTTCTCTACTCCAGAGACTGTTACTAAAATTTTTCTTTTTATCATGTTATTTTTGACTTTGTTTTTTTTTCTTGAAAGTGTAAGGCATGATTTCGGTGGGAATTGAATCAGTGTACCCCTGCTCCCAGGATAGTTTGCTTTCTCCACTACATGATGGAGACCATCCAATCGCCTTTAGTGAGCATCAACTGCATTTCCCCCTAATACATATTCTTGGTCACTAGGTAATGCATTGAAAAAGGGTTTTCACCTTGATACTGTAGTAGTAGTTCAATTAGTAGTAGTAGTGGATCCTTCAGTTTTCAAGAATATGACCGTTTCTTTCAAGAGACGAAGGTTTTTGACTCGATTTTTTGTGATAGACGTCTCCGATTTTTTCACTCGTGTTCCTGTTCCGTCGAAAAAAACCCTTATTGACATTCGTTCACTTTCAAGCTTGTCAACATTTATTTTTCAGATGACCGACGAACCGGTCCGGACACTGAAATGTGTTCTGGTGGGTGATGCAGCTGTAGGGAAAACGTCGTTGATCGTTTCCTACACTACAAACGGCTATCCTCAAAATTATGTTCCAACGGCATTCGATAATTACTCAGGTAAATTCTATTCAATCATGGAAGTTTGGGGAATGAGCGAGCGAAAGGAATCAAAGGGGAGGAAAGTGGCAGAATGCGCCGTGCGCCTTGAACCGTTGAGTTAGGGATGGGATCACTCGATGGCACCCAGTAATTGACCATGAAGAGGCCTGAGGCTCCTACTTGAGTGATATGGGCTACACTTGATTCCTGAGTCCTCCCAATGTGCAACGCTATTAACATTATCGTCATTAATCATGTCTTTCCATCTTCTTATAGTAGAAGCAGTGGAGACTAATAACGACTCTCCACCCACCCACCTCCTTTTTTGGAGTTAGAAAGGGACTTTTGTGAAGGAATCGAGCAGTTCACTCATCAAATATGCATGGGTAAGCAGTAGCCTTACACAGAAAAGAAAATAGTAGTTCTGGTTATCGAACAGTTTTCGGGGGGGGGGGGGGCACACACCCCGCTGTTTCTCGTCATCATAGTAGCACTGGAGAGAGTGAGTCGGCTTTCTACATGTAATGAGTTAAAGAAGCCACCGCACTTAAGAACCACTCGCACCCTTTTCTCCGTGAACGTCTTCGTTCATTCTTCCTTTTTCGAGATTTGACCCTATAACTGCATTTACTGGATGTCTGGGTAAGGTACTGGAAAATCATAGGATAAAGCCTGGATTCACCCGATGGAACTGTATCCGTTCCTACTTCCTTTTTAGCAAAACCCAGACACTTCTGTGAGTTTCCTACCTTCATAATTACCATCTGTTTGGATACTGGCTGTCAGAGAATATGAAAAGAGACAGATTCATTACTGAATTTGGGTACTACTGTAGAAATGAATCACATAATTACTTCTACTACCATATTCTTTTCATTTAAGTTGTGGTTCGCGTGGATAAGAAACCTATTCGGCTTCAATTATGCGACACTGCAGGACAGGTGAGTTAACTTCTCTTTCAACTATTGCAATCCATTACCATGTGGCTTGAATTATTTATTATATAGTATAATACATTTATTTTGTTTTTCCCATCATTTACCTTGTTTAGTTACTTGAAACTAGAAAAACTATTCTATCAAGAAACTTAATAGGCGATAAACTCGTTCAAAAGTGGCTGAGTGGGGGTTATAAAGGTCGCCTAACATTTTTATGAAACTAGATTTCGGACGACTGTTTTATAGTAGCTACAGTTTTAATGAAGTCACCTCAAATCATTAAAAAAGGAAGGGGGTCGTGCGTTCGAAAAGACTTTGATGTTACGCAGTTCGGGAATTCACGATCGACTATAAACCTTAGTTTATAGCCGTATCATCAGAAATCGACCTGAGTACCGCGACCAACGAACTGCAGTTTTGAGAATTTATAGCTCTCAAACGAACAACCGCAATCGAGATGGAACATGTGATTGGGATTCTCATAGGGGTCTCTGTTAAATTCGTTGCAATTTTATGTGCT
This sequence comes from Haemonchus contortus, assembly GCA_000469685.2. Classification (NCBI taxonomy): domain Eukaryota; kingdom Metazoa; phylum Nematoda; class Chromadorea; order Rhabditida; family Trichostrongylidae; genus Haemonchus; species Haemonchus contortus. The sequence goes on along the minus strand of LS997566.1, from coordinate 7,167,867 downwards.
CTGGGGTTTTTCCAGAGGCCTCCTTGTGAAAGTTAAAGGATTCTTCGAGGTTTCCTGATTTTACCCACTGTAGGCAGATCAGTTTGTTCCTCATCCTCAAGCAACAACTACTTCTCGTACTCACTTTGAGCAGCAAGTGTAACTTGCTGTAGAAAGGTTGTACCCAACAGGACATCGAGTAAGGATTTTCATTTTTGGGGTCAAAAATGGTGGTTTTCATTCCAAACAAGATATAGTGTTCATAGTGGTACATATAATGTTGAGAAAGGTATACTCAAAAAAGTGAGTCGGTAATTATATCATAAATCATCTTTAAGCTTCTTACTACTGCTACAAAGTACGACATCCTAGCTATGCACTTTCCATTCTCCAAATCTTCGTTTTAGTTTATTTCTTGAAGTTTTTATTATTAACTATTTAATTACTGCCTTTGATTTGACATTTTTTGAGTAATAGGCGCCTTGTTGAGAGTTATTTCCCTAGCTGTAGTCCTAAAATTGGACCAATGAAATAAAACTTACTGAAATTTTTGATGACTCTCGCCAGCGGCCCAATTGCTTTTATATATGACAGGTCGTTGACGGTTTTTTGATGACTGAATGGCACCGACTGGACGTCTGAGGTCGTCGTATTGGTTTGATAGAAAAAACGGGGATAGTGTGAGCTGAAAAGTGGCGACAAATTTGAAGTGACACCACATAATGGCAGGTCTTTGAGGACTATTTGTTTTCTCGATTACACTAGGCCAACTGTTCGTGGGACCTTACTATATACTACTAGTATAGTAGCTATCTATGGGATGATATATCGCTCGTATCAGATTATCAATAACTCGATCTGTACATGAGTAATGGTGTTACAGGAAGGTCACCCTTGTACGATATCATGAATGAGAGAACTAGAACGAATATTCAAAGAGAGAGCTCTTCTAATATTCTCTCTTGTTCTCTCACTTAAGATATCATACGACTGCTTAATTTAAGCTGCCCTCTGGAGTACGCCTTACACTCGATATTCGTTCACAGCCGTGGTAGAACTCGAAGGCGTTTTGGCCAAAGCTATGATGTGATTTGAAAAGTGAGAATCTGCAAATCGTCTCTTTCATTCTGCTCTGTTACCGGCTAATCTTTCACAAGAAAACGCGAGGTCGGATCGGAAGAGAACCATCTCACGAGCTAAAAGGGTTCCTCCACCCTTTACCCTACTCGTCCGTAATCTGCGTTGTCATTAAATTAAAATTCTAAAAATTTTGAATAGAAGTGGCATAGTAGCAACACATCGAGCCACGACAACTCTTGGGAGTGTTTTCGAAAAGAAAGTCGGCACGAGAAATCATGGTGGATTAGGGGTGAATTCTCGAAGTGGCAAGTAACTCGTTAGGCAAAGAATTACAGAACAAATTGTGGACTCACGCATTCACTGAAATGCTACACAGTACGGCTGTGAAGAGAAAAAGGACCATAGCTCTGAATGAGTGTTGTTCTGAGACTGATTTGCTGAGGGCGGCTAAATCTGTCTGATCAACGACAACCGTCGGACAAAAGCAGCAGAACCATCGATGACAGCTTTCTAATTGACACACCAATGTCAACGGGTGCATAATAGATGTTCAAACAAATCTGACCAGCATATGTAGACATTAGCAAGAGCTTGATTTTTCTAAAGAGGTTTTTGGGTACTTTTGGAGCGCTACTCTCAAGACAAAATGTTTAACGAAAATTTGTTATCTATGTCTACTTATAGTTTTTATCAAAGTTTTACACCTATAGGTAGCTTTTGCGGGTTTTTTCACTCTGTTCTTTCTAATTTTTGCAATTTTGCATTCTTTTTTGTAAAGCCGTTCGAGCAGCAATATTTTTGTACTTGCTTTTTTTTACACTTTTTTTATGGTTTTTTTTCGTTGCATTTCCTTGAAATTAACAAAATGTAATTCCTGTGAGTAGAGGTTTCATGGTAAAGTATGTTTACCATAAAAAGCTATTAGGATGATGAAGTTTTGTGATTTTTAGACAATTCAATTTCAGTCATCATTTGACACCCTCCGCCCCCTTTCATATCCGGATGCCGACGTATTCGTGATCGTCTATTCGGTCGTTGATCCACAATCATTCGCTGAAATTTCCGCTCATTGGCTTCCTGAGATTAATCGTGGAAATCCTGTAGCGCAAGGTGAGAATGGTGATTGATCAGGTGCAGATACTGTACTGACAACTATCGGCACACGAGGTTTTAGTGCTGCTTGTCGGGACACAAGTTGACCTGCGATGGCAAACTTCAAAGGATACTGTTTCTACGGCAAAAGGACGACAACTCGCTTCACAAATTGGGGCGGAGTTTTTCGAATGCTCCGCCCTCACCCAGCATAATCTAAAGCAGGTATGGATCTTGAAAGGTTAACAAACCTTGAACAAGCCGGATCAAACTTATCTCAAAGTTTGTGTGCCCTTCCAGAAACCTTCTGAGACCACAAAGAGCGCCAATTCGGCTGTATCGAAAGTAGGGAAAGATGCTCTTTGTGATCGCAGAAATGATAGATGTCCCATGAGCCAACTATCAAAATCCTATTGAGATTTTAGAAGTTCAACTGCCAAGTTCCCTTTGAGATTTCAGATGTTCGACTCAGCCATTCTCGCTGCACTCGAAGGAAGGCGGACAATCAAATCTCCACGTCCCCATCTGCACACCTCAAGACTTAAACAGGGCTTTCACCGTATTATGAACATCACGAAGAAATTTATGTGATCAGAAGAAGTTGAACATCTTAGAGATCGATTTCATTGGTCTATGAAATCCCAGCTATCCCAATGTGCATTTATTATCAGAAGAAGGAACCAAAACCAAACTAACTCGTCCAATGACCACCCAATCTGGTTGGAACTGCCATCCCCTGTTCCTTCTTCTTGCTTCTCAAGAAGGAATAACCATCTCACAGGTCTCATCCATGGGAATGCTCACACTTTTATGGGCGGAGTTAGGCGAGGGGCGTGGCCAAACACTACTTGGGCACCGTGTATTTGAACATTCCACTTGTCGTTGAAATGTACTTTATTTCAAATGACATTTTATTCGAAGCAAGCAGTATTACTAGATTGCAACTGGCTCCATAATTACCAGAATATTAGAATTACACTGTGAGAGCACAGTTTTAGATTTGTGGATCCCAGCTCAGTGAGCAATTGACATGAGAAATAGGACATAATGGGACAGGAGGGCGTGGCCAACATCCCCTTGTACAGGGCATCCTAGGCGGCCCAGCTATGGATAAGATGAAAAATTAGCAATTTCTCTATGGAAAAAGTGTTTTTATGAAATACCAATGTAGCAATTTATGGGTGAACATTCCCGTGGACGAGTCCTGAATGAATCAACCAAAATTCTTTCTCACATCATTTCACTTCTTCTACTTTCATTTTTCCTACGAATTTCAATAAATGTCTGCTTAGGTGAAATTCTGCTTTAAATTTATTACATTAGTGTGATCCAGCTAATTTTTCCTTGTGAATAATAGTTGATTGTTTTTTTTTGTTCTTTCATAACTTTGTCTTACCGTAATTGTATGTATGTAGGCGAATGTTTTCCACCATGACCTCATTTTAATGTTATTCTGTTATCTTTCCACTTTACACACACACACAATGAGAATTTCTCCGCTTCCCAGGGGTCTTCGGGTACCCATCATATACAATGGTTTCCCCAGCTCGTATGGTCTATATTGCCTATCTTTCCTGCTCTTTGCAATAAGAAATAAAAATGAATATTGCTTGAATTTGTTGTTACATGTAAGTAATCTGCAATATAAGCTACTACAATAAGCTACTTTGAGCTATAGAAATAATCAAAGGCGCTGTTGCCTCGATCCGTCCCAGAGGGGAGCCACACTAGGAAATAATAGAATTTGCGATATAGTAGTTCTGCTGAAGTTCCACACAAGACCATCCCACCTCTTCCAGCTTTTCATGGAAAGGACCTTTGTAATGAAATATCACCCTTTCGACCGATCTTTTGTCGAAATTTGAGCAATATTCTGGGACCACACGAAAATGTTGGGTAATTGATCAGGGTGTGTGGAAAAGGGCCTCATAGAGAATAATCAGATGGGACCCCAGAAAATGTGTGACGCTTCAGTACCACAAACGCACTGGTAGTAATGTAGTTAGGTGCTAACCGCAAGACAACCATGCGGATGCGGCCCTGCCCAAATGGACGGGTTGACACAACCGTGAAGTATGACCGAATTAGCAGAAAGGAAATAAGCACTTATTCAGGTAGAACAAGTCACATCGTTGGAAGAGATGTAACATCAACAGGTAAGAGTATCCGCTGACACCCATTTAAAGCTGTGATTATGAGGCTTCCGTGTACGCTTCTCGATAAACCTCGGCGATCTAGGAATAACTCATTTATACGACTACAAACATGGTTCTTAAACACCTCGAACGGGCTAACATTTGATGAATCCACCTCCTTCGAGGCTTGAATGGATCGGCCGGCGAGACTACTCGTCCAAATGCCTTAACATCCTACAAGACCTGCGAAACTAATCTAGTCAGAGAATCGTGAAAATGGATGCTCCGTTTTACAAGTATTTGTTGGGCTCCCCCATTTCCTATTCCTGTCTGACTCGCCCACCCACCTATACCGTAGCAGGGGCCACCCCCGTCCTGGAATACCCGAGTTACGCCAACTCGGCTTTCAGACGAGATTTGAGCGAATGGTGGCAGTGGCCGCGAAAAATTTGAAATCAGACACAACCAACTCCACACTTTCGAACGATTTTATGTATAATAGCACTGATTTAGTAAAGGAATGACCATAAAGAAACCTTTTCAAGGTTTTCTTTTCGAAAAATGCTTCTAACTTTAGGAGGACATCGCAGTATACGGAGCATTGCAGACAAGATCCAGTGGGACCCTCCTGCATCATCCGAAAGGCGTGAGTAATTAGAATTGAGATTGAATAAGTCTACAGTAATCATTTGATACCATTCCCACTAGAGAGCGCAGACGAATCAGAAGAGGCCTCATTTGAAATGAACACATTCTGTACGTAGATCATTCAGTGCTGGAAGCTGACCTACAGCGCTACCGTATCAGCTGCTGGAAAAATCGTCCACGAAATGGCTAGTTTTAACGAAGGTGTGAACGATGTAACTGAAAATTACTTCATAGCATCTTCAGTAATTTCACAGCTTGATTTTCAGAATGCTTTCATTTAGCTATACACGTCATAAGTGGCTGTGAAGTAGAAGAATTGCGACATCCGGTCGAGTTTACGCACGTCTCGGACGAGTTGTCAGAAGGCTCGTTTCGCCGGTAGCCGCGAAACTCCTGAATGGTGACTCATTTATGAGTCAGTAGGATAGTCTTTTGCCCTTAGCCTTTCCATCAGGCTTCTGATCGTACAGATGGTAACCCGAAGTACTTCCAATTCACCTGGATTCCAATCTATTGAGCTACAAAGGCGAAGACCCAATTCTGTAGCTGTCGCAGGAGCACTTGAGACGCTCGTTCGCAGTATTCATGCCCAACAAAGGTAAGTAATCTAAACTTCCACCTTCACATTACTTGTAAAATTTCAAGTGTAAGGACGTAGCTGATGTTTAGGAGCTCACCATGTACTGAAAGGAAAGAATTGGAAGATGCTGCAGCAGATACAAAAGCCGGTGATTTGCCCGTAAGTTACTTTTTTGTAAGAAGTACTTCTTGCTAGTGTTGGTATCGATCGAGACTCTTGTATCTGTTAAAAGTACGACTTCATTTTGCAGTTTATTGCTTTTGAAGCCAGTTTTCCTAATCATTATCAAAGGTTTGGGTCCCTCAACGATGTATGATGAAACTGTTGCTTTAGTATCTCGAAGTTGTCATGGGTTCAGACCAATTCATTCCGATTTGAGATTTGTACCAAACGGATGGTACAGGACTTTTGCTGGCTCGTGGAATGTTCTCACTTTAGAGCTTTGACATTCCCTACCCTTCCTGGGTAACATAAGCTCGGCAGATGTTGAAACATTGCGACTATTTCTTCCACTGGGGACTTGACCATCTCTTAGAGGCAGCTCTACCATTCACTCCCATTGACCAGAGGTTCCAAAAAAATGATCGAAAGAAGTTTGTTTCATTGCCGATTCTACAGTCGTTTGAACAGATTGTGCTGCCAAAAAACTGTCGAGGCAGCTGTTCCGAAGCGGTCGTTTCTTTTCATTTCTTTACCTTGTTTTTCCAAAGCCTTTGATGGGCAGCCCATTTGCAGACCGTGCTTGTTTTTTCGATCTGCTAAATTGTAGAACTTGAGTATAGTTTCGTATAGGCAGCTTTTGAGCTTAAAACTGCGTAAATTCCATTAGTTACCCATCCATGTAGTAGTTGTCACCTCGAAAGAACGAAAGTTTCCCGTTACTTTTTACATTTTTTCGACTTCTCAGCTTCATCTGATGAAAGCGGGTAATCCATATCGAGATTATTATGTGTTTGTTGCGCACAAAACAAAACGAGTAGATTTGGACCTGCTTAAGCCGATTTGTTATTGAATTTTCTATTCCCTAGGCGGATTGCCCAGATCATCTGAAGTCTGGTTGTGGGGAGAAATCTTGTGGTTCCCATATGAACAATTATAAATCTCAGGGCAAAGTGACTTCCAATGACCATTCATGTCAGCACCATTAGGTTTAACACTACCCAACTTCCGCACTTCAGGCAGGAGTATTGCCCAACGCAACGGCAAAAACGCAGCTTCACGTCGAATCACGAAAGCCTTCTGATAAGGTTGCTCCGGATGTATCTACGATACCAATGAAACGCAAAGAGTCACCAACTTTTCAGCAGGACGTCAATAGTTACAAGTAGGTGCCTAGATTTTTGTATCACTAATGAGACACGGTCTTGATAGGGAGTCAGTAAGAACTTTTCAGAGAAGTGCTAGAAGTAGAAGAAGCAGTGACATGTTCAAAGCCTGATTCAGCTTACAACCTTATAATTGTATGTTGCTCTCTTACGATCTCTCAGTCAGGTTTTTTTTGAAGTTATCGGCTGCTGTTGACTTGTTTCATAAAAGACAACAATTACTCATGTAGTTTAGGTGCGGAGCTTTTTGGAGGAGCTGATAAATAGAGTGCAAAGCTCACAGAACAAAACTGTGGTCAGTCAGACAGAACGTTTTCCATGTTTTTACTTAACAACAATTTCGTCTATCGTTTCCCAATTGTGAATGCACTTATTTGGAATGAAAATCAATTCGATTTTGATGTTGCTAGCATGCGTGTAATACTCTCTGATAAAGCAAATTATGGATTTTACTGGTTTTTCTTACTTTGATCCTGTGAGATATCTGCCTCACCTTTCTAACTTCCTCTTTTCACGAAGCTGCTACCGTTACCTTCTCAGTGATCGTAAATTTTCGAAAATTGTCGCAAAATTAGTGTTTAGGTGAGTTGGGAATCGGTTCGACAACGATTCTATGATATGATGACTGGAGACGAATGCCCCGATCTCGATTTACTTGGTCGTTACCAACAACAAATTTACTTTTTCCAATATTCACTTGACGAAAAGGTACTTTACCGACTTGACCATTGGGCTTTACAAGTGTGATATGTTGAGTTTCAGGCACCTTGTTTAGCTTGAGCTTGATTTTACTCAGCAGATTGCATATTTTATGGCTTTCCCTTGAGAAAACACGAAAGCTTTCTAATGTATAACCAATTAAGGTTCTTGAAGAGTGGACCGGCAAGCAGACCGTGGCCGAAGTTTTTGCTTTGCCAGAGTTTGAAGGCATACAGTGCTTCATGGAGGCGTATCCTCCCCACAACCTCTTTGTCGCGATTGACAAAGGACTTTGTGCGTTCTGTTTCCACTGCTCTCAAGCCTCTCATTCATTATCTTTTACGAGGTTTTCTGTTTTCAGCAAAATCAGGCGTAGAAATGCATTCCGTTGCTGTGAGCACTGACGACTTCAATAACCCGTCAATTACTCGTACTCTCTCCGATCCCTTCGATCTCTTGGAGTTCAGCTATGATACGGATGAGGTAAGTGCTTTCTCCTCGAATAATGAGTTTGTATTACGACTGTCTAAACCTACAAATGAACAACAACCTTTATGTGTTTAAATCTGACATTCTCTACTTTGCGCTTTGAATCTTGTTTTCATTTTATCATAGTTCAGTCTTCTTGCCAGATATAGTATTCTGAAGCGGGGTATATTCTTTGGGACGTCCTATGGATTATGTTCTGGTTGTGGTGTTCCACTTAATGAAGAAGGTTACAACCCCCGCTCCCAGCTTTACGGTTGGGCGTTCCGAATCCGAAATCGTTTTTATTCACCTGTGGATAGCTATACAGGACATCAATGCAGAAGATATAGCAGTTTATGGATATGTCTCTGTTTTGGATAACAATTATCTGCAGGTTCTCATACCTACTCCTGTTCATCCCGTCATCTCGGACCATAGTGGTACAGAGGAATGCACACAAGACATTGATGCCCAGGTACTGGAGCCGAAGCCGTGTTTGCAGAATGATATTACTCAGTCTTCTGGTGATCCTATGGTGAGGTTTTACTTCACCTCGCTCAACATTGATACCTTCAAATGTTGTTTGCCCATTATGATTTGAATTCATTCCTCTCTCCTTGCATAAGTGAATTTCTGAAAGAAAAAAGAATCGTAACTTTTTAACCTGTAGACAGGGTTTTATTCCGCATTTCTTCAGTCCTTCATTTCTATTAGGTGTGTGCATTAATTTCCGCCGCCGAATTTCAAGTGCCGTTGCGCGAACCATGTTAGAGGTTTACCTGTGAAACCGATTCTGTAGGGTAGGGTATTGGCTACCTACTCGAGGGCAGACAGATCAGTTTTGTCCCAAAATCCTGTTCCTCTCAGACTGATTGGTTGTGGAACGTGATGAACCGTTTCCCCGGAGGCCCTTCCCCTGCTGTTTGATTTCAAGAAAACTGGCATTGAAGCCCACCGGATGCTTCTATGGAGGACAAGCTTCATCTAAACGAACCTGCTGAGATAGTTTCTCTTCACTCGAGAGTTTGCAACGAAAGCGGAATGTCCACTGTCAAAAAGTACTGCTAAGTGTGCATCTGGTGGTGGGATCAAAAGGGTATTGTGTACTATGGGCTGCTGAGCCCGAACGAAACTGTTACTGCTGACCGCTACGGACACCAACTTGACAGTTTGTAGGATGCTCTCACCTAAAAGCTCACCTTAATCGCAAGAAAATATCATGAGGTGCCGTTCCACCACGAGCATGCCAGACCCCATGTCGCGAAGAATGTCCTTTGAAAAAAAATTGCAGTTGTTGGCCGAGATCAGCTTGTTCAGCCCGCATACTCTCCGGAACTTGCTCTTTCTGATTACCACCTATTCCGGTCCATGTAGGTCAGTTTGGCAGATACACGTATCCGGAATGCCGAAAATGTGCGAAAATGGGTGGATAACAGGGTTGCCTCAGAATATGAAGACTTTTTTAGACCCAGAGTCAACAAGATACCAGAAAGATGGCAAGAAGTTGTAGCTAACGATGGGCAATACATTGGTTAATGTACATTTAGTTTTAATTGTGTAATAAGTATGTTTTTGCACGCGAAAAACGGCGGAAATTAATGCACACACCTAATAGTTGAAGTGAACCGACTTAATTGTTGCTTTACAGCCATGCAGTAGTGTGGAACCGCATTCATCGACAATCCAGGATGATGTTAGGTGTGCAATCGAAGCACAGCTGAACAGTTCCGGTAGTACTGAGCATAGCAGTGAATTGTTGAAGTACAATGCTGTACCCAAGGTATGTGGGCAGTGGCATGTCTTGGCTCAATACCATAAGGCGTACACCACTGACTGACTATGGGCTTTTCTTTAGCTATAGGAGAGGAAGATAGGATGCAATGTTGGAGCCTTGTTTTGTACAATAAAAGGTCTGTTCATTCATATTTTTCAAAGACGGATCTGTTCCAGACTTCCGCTGTTGCTCCGGAACCATCAGATCTTCCAGATCCAAACACTGTGTTCAAAGAGATGTGCCTTGATGAGTTCATTCCAACGCTCAGTAGTCTTTCACATTATTCAGCATCGGTAAGATGCATCATCTTAAACTGGCTCAGTTCTTTATGAATTCGCCATTTTCTTTTGAACATCAGGAATGATTTCAGTCTGCAACCCATGGCTCGTCAGAATCCGAACGTCGCATGAACAGTAATAACGAACATCCTAGCTCGGCAACAGCAGAGGTATTGTTGTTTCCAGAGGTTGAGTTTCTGAAGTACTTAGTGATTAATGTGCGCGAATAATGGTCTGTGTTCATGATTTTGCTTATTATACTTTTGACATACTACCGTGACCCGATAATCATTAATGAAAGCCATTGTACACGATAGGAAAGAATTCTGTGGTGTGTTACTGAGAGAAATTTATGGCCTCTTAAAATAGCATGTGGACAGTTGAGGGGCTGAGTAACGATCCCGATAGGGGGTAGTCCGGGCTCTATAATCGTGCCCATTGTATAGTTGCGGTCAAAAGTTTGGAGACTTTTTATTTTTCGGTATAGCGCGGACACTGAATTACGTAACTGTCTCAATTTTGCATAGCAGGTATAAAAGCGAATAAAAAACACGATAGGCAATGTGTTTTTTCGAGAGCAGATGATTAGAGTTAAAAAACCCGGTTGATTGTGAAAAGGGCGCGTCAAAAGTTTGGAAACTTCTCAATAGCAGGAGAAATTGATCATGGTAACATGAATTTACAAACAAAATATCAATACTTCGTTGGATGCCTAAGGGAATCGATTATTGCTTTGCATCTTCTTGGCGTTGAGTCGATTAAGACTTCAATTTTGGACTGTGGTATCAGAGCCCACTCTTTAGACAATAAAATGAATTTTCGTCGGCATTCACAACAGGAACCTGGCTTGTACGACGTGCTAGTTCTTCCCAAAGGTGCTCTATAGAATTCAGGTCTGGGCTCTGACTCGGTCACTCCATAACGTTGATTTCCTTTGAGTGGAGGAAGGCGGCCACGAGACGGGAAGTATGCTTCGGGTCGTTATCGTGTTGAAAAATCCAACATTACATTCTCCAAGATGTCCTTGTACTGAGCCGAGTTCATATTACCCTGGATACGAAAGAGTGGACCAACGCCGGATAGAATGAAACATCCCCGTAGCATAACGCTTCCTACACCGTGTTTGACCGTCAGGGTTTGGTAATTCGGATCACTCGTTTATTCACGGGACGTCTTATATGCCATCACTCCCGGAAAGACAAAGCTTCGACTCGTCGCTGAACAAAACTTTTTCCAGTCATCTCTATTCCAGACGAGGCGATTGCAAGCAAATTCAAGTCGGGCCTTCCGGTTCTTTGCGGCGACCACTGGTTTTTTGCTAGGACGTCTTCCAAAGAGTCCTGAGCCAACGTTGGACAGTGCTTTGGCTGATAGAAATCCCAGAAAAAGGTGTTACTTGTTCACGAATATCCGAAGCCGTCGCGCGCGGATCGCCCATCGAAATGCTAAGAATTAGAGTCGACTATTGGTGTTGTCTTTCGTGGTCTTCTAGAGCAAGATTTCCTCGTCACAAATCCTGAGCTTCGGTAACGCTTGAGAACCTTGGAAATTGTGCTTTTAGCGAGATCATATTGTTGGGAAAGCACACTCATTTTCGTTCCGAAACGAATGGCTTCAACAATTGCTCCCTAGACGGATACTGGGACTTCTTTACACGATCCCATCTGAAAACCGCCGAATATACCATGCTTTGATTAAACATTACGAAAAATCCACCAACCTGGGCAAGAAGAAGCCAAAACGATATGTCAGGTAGCGAGTTTCCAAACTTTTGACGAGCTACCGCATTGCATGCCATCTTCCCACATGATTTTATATCTAATATGTAACTTTGGGATAATTACGTTCTCAGCTGGCTGCGCTATTCGAGAAATCAAAAAGTTTCCAAACTTTTGACCACTACTGTATACCACACCCAGAAAGGACCATTGGGAAATTTGGGAACATTTAATTTGGAAAAGTACCTCATAATCTTCCTAAACTCTGCTTTCTTTCCGTTTTTCATTTTTTGTTTCTAAAGCACATGAAACGTAACAGTCGCAAAAGGTTTTTATAACTGTATCTTTTTACGCCTGAAAACCAAATCAGTTAGACTTACAATGTCTTAGATATGTGACTCATTATTAGGGTTCTTCAGCACTTTCAGAGCCAGATGAAGGAAGATCTGCTCGTCCAGTTAGGGTCAGGAAATGGAACCCCGAAGTATGCAGTAAATATTTCTTTTTCACATTATATAAGACAAAAAGAAGTGCGTCTTATTTAAAGTATTCGTTCAGGAACTATCATCCTGATGGAAGCGCCTTTTTGTTAACTCCCGATATGTCGCCTGTGGAGGATACGTCAGTTCGAGCTCAGTCACTGATAGGAGTTTCACCCAACTTATTGGATAATCCGTCACATTCGCATCAGCAAAGAGTTTCAACGTTCGATGGTAACGACGCTACAAGAAATTCTTCATCGGATGATAGTAAACAAGAAGTGCTGCTGTGTGGAACGTCGCGAGCTCCATCAGAAGTGAAACAAGGTCTGCCAATGAATTCAACGTCGCCGGAAGCTACAGATTCCAAGGACGCAGGTCTGGCTGATGCTGAAACACCGAACGGTTTGGATCCATCACTGATGCTGCTAATGCAAGCTGGGATATATCCACGCGAGATGCTGGAGAAGACGCCTGCAACATCTGAGCTTAATGTATCACAATCTTCCCAGAATTCTGCTGTTATTATTCATTCTTCCGAGCCAGCTCCGATATGCTTTCGCGTGTCGCAGGTAGACGCCTCGGTGGAATCACAGCAGTCGCAGGAACAATTAGGTGGTAGATCCAATGAAACTGCAAGTGCGTCACAGAACAATCAAGCGAAGGACAATAGCTCCAAAAGAACTAAGAGTATACTGGTGAGTTTCAACCGGTTTAAATAGCTTTGCCTCAGAAGGCTGAATTTAGTAGGAATGGAAGAAGTGATACCTCCATATCAGTAAAAATGGTCAGTGAAAAGTTTTTGGTGTTCCGAGGAAGTTCTATATGCTTGGATAATTTTTTGTGGAAGCACGAGCTGAAGGACGAATTTTTCAATTCTTATCAAACTGATTAGTATTTCCTGGAAGATCTAACATACTTCATAACTGATTGGTTGTTCTGAAATTATGCATCCTTTGAATTTTCCCTTATCCTTCAGTACTGAGAAATAGACTTCACTCAGAGATTTTTTCAAATTGCTGCTATCTATGAGCTTTATTCCAACTTGTTTTTCATGTGTATTTTCGAAGCTCTTGATACTCCACTTTATTGGTGAGCTTTCGGCATTTAATGCCTTCTTCAGATGAGATTTCGGCATACAATGCCTTCTTCGGACCTTTACATGACATAATTGCAAGCAATCAGTCAACAATTATTTACTACATAGAATATATCGGATCCTATCAAACCAACCGGAAATGTTGGGCAAGAGAGGATGGAGCTATTGGCGGCGAACTTGAAAAAAGGGCTTGCTATTTGACTTGTTTTTCAACCTCCCCCTACACTGAAGGATCTCCTGACATCTTCTCGAGCCTACGAAAAACGGTGCCACGAGCAGTCTTGTCGCTACTGTGTATCTGAAAAGGTCTGCGAGCTTCAAGGCACCGTCTACTTGATTCAAAGGGGAGGATTTGGAGAGAAGTACGTAGGGGAGACTGCAAGACCCTTGAAGATCCGCCTGGACGAACGCAGAAGAGCGTTGGCTAACCCCGCTGCCTACTCCCTCAGCAGCTTTTCAAGCACCGTACACGAAAGCATGAGAAGGAGGACGCTCCATCTTTCGATATGAGAGTTTTGCATAGATATTCGGTACGGCCTGTGGAAGGGAAAATCATGGAAGCACGGGAAATATACCGTATCCAGCCGGAAATCAACGCAAAGAAGGAGATGCATGGCCTCTTATGACTGATTGAATGATAACAGTGCGTCGCTTCAGGAAAAGAGCGGTGTCCCATTTCTCTTCAAGTCTTCAAGTTCGCCGCCAATAAGTTCACCCTCCCTTCCCTAACATTTCCGGTTGGTTTGGTAGGATCCGATATATTCTAAGTAGTAACTGATTGTTGATTGATTGTTTGCAACTATGTCTTGTGAAGTTAAGGTCTGAAGAAGGCATTTTGTGCCGGAAGCTAACCAATAAAGTGGAGTATCAAGAGCTTCGCAAATGCACATGAAAATAAGCCAGAGATTTTTGTTCACATTATGTGCTACCTTGCAATAAGTCTTTTCGAGAGTGTTCTACGAATAGAAAAGCTTTCTGTCGATTTTTTGGTACCGGCTAGAAATTCTTGCTGCCAAAAGAATCTGTTACAGAATTGTTTTCAACAAATGCGGATGCAAACAGAAGAGGGTACTCAACCGAGCAAGCAATACCTAAAAGTAAGAAAAAGGGTGGGAATTTCATAAAATTACATACGCAGGAATCAATGCGCTCAGAAACATTGGGATGTGCGAGGTTGAAGGATTTCATACGGATACCAGAGGCTTGAGAAAATCACCCGAGGAATGGGCATTGCAAAACTAAACAGGGTCTGATTTGCCCGCTTTCAGGCCAACAGTATTACTTTCTTTTTGCAACACTGCTTTATTCGTTTTTGATAATTATAATTATTCAGGATGACCTCAAGTTTCCTGACATCAATGGGGAAGCCATTAAATATCTCACTCGCATTCGTCAAGAAGTTTTTGAGAGCCATGAACGCCGTGGAATAATTCCGAGGGTGGGTGACTTTTCTAAACGTTTCTATTGTGGTTTCAGCTGTTCATTAATTCCATAGATTAACGATTGATGACGGCAGCGGGTAACAACTTCAAAAGGTACCTTTTAAATATACTGAATACGTGTCTCTAGGCGTTTTAGCGGGAGTTCCATCACAGGGAACCCAAGTTTTTTGCAGGTTTTTGCGTTAGAGGGTGGGTTTTAATATATTATATTAATGAGGTTGGCGGCAGAGGTGGGCCAGTGACAAGCGCCGAAACATCTTCACATGTGATTCGAGTATCAAATCCCTGGCTAGATACCCTCAGCATGCTGGAAATTTTGCGATTAAATATTGCGATTTTAATTGAAATTGAGTTTGTTTTGTAACTCAATTCGCAATATCGCCTTTCTCCTTTCAAAATGTTCATCTTCTTATGCTATCTATAAGATTTCTTTTATTTCAGTTGGAAAATATCCTGGCATCCTTGAATGAACCATTATCCTACGAGTGGATTGATTATGTCCTGTGCTACATACCCGACGTAAGCGTCATGCCGGTTGATGGTCAGGTTTGTGATGAAGCCTTCCTTAATTCAACTTTTACTGGACCCTGATTTTTACCGGGCGTTCCTCAATATTATTTCAGGTATTTGTTGCTTGGAAAGGCAAGCCATCTACTTAAAATTGAAGTTTTTCGTGTAGATGCAGTATTATGTTCATGTCGAAGCCTTACCGTTGATCCTCTGATCTTGCTACTTTTTATTTTGATGTTTTGAAGAGTTACGCATAATATAATAATAAAAGAATTAAGTTTATACGAGTAAGTGTCACAATCAACACAGATTATGGTGTAGATTCCATGAATGTCTAGCCCTTCTAGTGTTTCTTTTCCTTTTCTTTTCCATTTTCTATTTCCTTTTTTCTCATCCTTCGAGTCTGACCTTTCTGCAATTGATCAGTTGGATCAATATGGAAAATTCTTAAGCTCCTCTGTACATCTATGATTATCTGCAAGATTCAGTCGACCAACGCGTAAGTCAAAATTGAAGAGCTAGACAAATGAATCGTTAGTAAGCGCTGGTTTTGGGATTCATCAGGATAGGATTCAGTCCACTCATGGAGATCTCAACTTGAATAAAGCATTGGAGTTAAAGTGATCATGAAATGAACACACTGATCAACCCAGTATTTGAACCTCTGCTTTGTTCGTTCTTGGTGGAACATTTTGAGAATTACGTCGTAGCAGTGATAAATATAACGCATTCAAGGGCAGTAGAGGAACAGGCATATGTTGGCAAAGATTCAACCCAGCAAATCCCTTAGATTGTGAGGCAGGCAGGCAGGAGAACATTAAGGAGGATATGGTAATGGAATGTTTGTAAGAATAGAATGAGCCATCGAGGTGAATGAATGACTGTTAGACTGGCGTTACTCCTTGTTTTCGTATTGCAATTGCAAACGGATTGGTCATTCGACTGTTTCGCCTCCCTCTTTGGCGTTATTCCTCATCTGCTGACAGCGCACGGTAGCTGCTAGCTAGTTGTCTCGCGCGTGACTTGAGCTTCAGTTCCCATTGTTTCTTATTAACCCACAAGTCAGAGTTATATTTGAAGGTTGCAGCCTAGAACCATGGAACCTCATATGCATCAACAAACACCAATTTTTGTTGTTGGAGGTAATGTTTGGGAGGGTTCCAATTTCTATAGAAGGAGTCTCTTTGGCGGCTAGAGATGACGTAGAGCAGTGGGCAGGGGTGCCATCAATGATGCTTATGGTTAAGTCCCTCTTCTCAGATTGAGTCTAGCCCTGCTTAACCATTCCTGTTCACCTGGAGGAAAGATCTCTGAAACTGCAAAGGCAAAGACTCGTCCGCTTCCCAGATTCAGCCTTCACAAATCGTTGCATATGTCGAATACGCATTCAAATGCACTACAGATTAGATTTTGAGGCGTAATGCAGGGCGCATTGCAACACAGGGTCGATCAACGCAAAGTATTTGACGGTCAAGTCGTACTTGCAGGCTCTCATTGTTCTGTAACCAGTTTTGCGAAGGAAAGTCAAGGACGCACGCTTTCTTATCGCCACTGACTATAAACGCTAGAAACTGCTTACCGATACTGGTGGTGCTGCTGGCGTGGGAGGGGTTGTGCCAGGGTTTTTTCCGTCTTCCATACTGAAAAGGCTGAGACTTGGTCCCCTGTTAGCTCAAATAAGGTGCGTAAATCTCACCTGCTAGGTGCCGGTGTTGCTTCCGGTGTAGGAACATTTGAACTAAATGTGATCATTTGAACTTGGGTTTATGGAATTGGAGCAACTAGTGGTCATACTTCGAATTCTTCTTTTTCTTTTCTGCATATTGCTCACCACCAGGAACATCCGATGGCTGTGGAGAGAACACTTGCCGGAAGTAGGCCTGAATATACATCGATGACCGGGGTGCGAGGCCTTGGGAGGTTGAAAACCTATACCACTTCGCTTCTTTCAGACAATTCCTCAACTGTTTCCATTTGGGGAAGAGATGCCTGCCTCAGGTTATATTGCTTGCACACTAAACAAAAGAAAAGTGCATATGGGAGGCGAAGGTTTGGGAAGGTTGTCCAGGTGTCTCCGAGCGCGGAGTGCCATTCGGGTTCATGATCCCACAACCAAGAAGCCAAATCCGTAGAACGACTGAAAGGAACGTGCAAACGAGCCATTGTGTAGGATGGCAGTAGCGTTAGAACTTTAGGTATGGTGACCCTGCGCCATGGTCCATCCTACGACCGTCTGACTTCCACCATCAGTGGGCTTTTGATGGGAGTGGGCGTTTCAGTTAAATGCTCATTGCTCCTTTCCCAGACAATTTTTTGACGCGATAACATTATAACGTATCGCTTCCGTTTATAGCTCCTAAAAGTTTGTCCTGTCCAGTAATTTGCAAAGCCAATCCCATTTATGACCGTGTTTTCAGACGATCAAACAGAGCCTTAACATACCTTCTAGGAGTTTATCAGCTGATTCATTGTCAGTTATTTTACCATCCCAATCGTATGGATCCGTAAGTTGGAATTTCTGTTTTGTAACTTCATCCATAAGCTGTACGAATGAGTGTCAGTATTTTCTCGATCTTGGCCGGATTAGGGTTTAGAGGTAAGGCGAAGGTGAGAAAAAGAAGAGGGGCTCTATCGCATGAATGATCAGCGGATCAAATCTCAAGTAAGATGTCACCTAACCTAAATAAGCCTTCCGTCCTTCATAATTAGATAGCCTGTTCTAGGTCCACACTTCGAAAGCCTTGGTGACTTTCAATGAAGCTCAAATGCATGGCGCGCAAAAAGGCCATCAACTTCAAGCGCTTTTCCTTCACTCGCGGTTACCAGTAGTTTGTGGCGCATGTGAACTGAAACCCCTCTTTTTCATCACTCATATATCTTTTTTCAACTTCCTCCCAAAACGATAAGGGTCAATAGGGGAAGTAAGAAGGGATTAGTTGATGAATCCCCATATTGCCTTACTTGCCACAAAAATTCTGAAGTCAATACTTTCTATAATTAATCTAATTAATCTCTTACCACTTCAAATATCTTTTTGTAATCTGGTCTATCGTAGTAACCCAGCTTGTCGAAAGATTTGAAGATTGGCAAGAAAACTTTGGATAGACTGAAAAGCGAATGAGAAACTGCTCTTAAGCATGATGACTAGCATTTTTTTGCTTTTAACTGAATTGACAGAGCTTACTTTGAGCAACATAGTTTCTCGAGAGGTGTTTCTTCTTTTAATGCTAACACGGCCTCTGGATGAACAGCCTTTACCCATGGTAGAGGATCGCGCATTTCTATAGACATATATGCCCATGACCACAAGTCGTCTACACGACCCTGAAAAAATACTCTATAGACAAGGGAGCGAGAAGAGGGGTAGTCCTGCTGTGGGCACAGTGTGATAGACCATTTCCGACCTTTTAACCATTTTTTTTGGAGCATCGTCTAATCTCTCCCCTTTTTCTTTTTTCTCTAACATGCTATTCTTTTGAGAGAAAAATTCATTTTTTCCTTCCCCCAGTCTTCTTTTTCCTCCTAAAGCTCGCCCGACACCATCCCAGTGTCCTCTGCTTTGATTAGTCTTCTCCATTTCTTTGTATCTGGCATGTTCTGTTCTAAGCTGGATTTTGGCGAGGTCTAAGGCTCCATCGCCCTTCCCTCACATTTTTTGAGATCGCTACAAGTGAAGGACTCGATATCTCGTCACTCCAGTACTATCCTAAACCCTGTACCCGTCTTCTGGCCGTTGGTTATAATATTTATTGAATCTATTTAATTTTTAAAATATCACCTGTGTTTACAACTTCCCGTTTAGAAGCGATCTAAGCTATTTTGATAGAGGCTCACCTGTTCAGCTCCACGTTGTGTAGACAGTGAGCAATATCTAAGTGTACCGCGAAATGATATCTGAAGGTAGGAACGATAAGTTGAGAGCAAGTAATGGAGGGCTTTTTAGGCTAATGGTACCCTGTTTCTTCTTCGTTTAATGCACCATTCTGACTTTTCATTTTTCATTGCGTACTTTCTGGTCATTCCTGAATGTAATCGGAGATCTTTGCTGGTTACTCGAGTAATACTCCGACTTTCTTCTTACCAAAGTCGAATACGTGAATGATCTTGGGAGATGCACACGATATAGCAAAATTGCACGGTTTTACATCACGATGTACGTAACCGATTTCGTGCAACTGAATTCGTTTACTGTAGGGACGTACTGAAGGTCATATGTATGAGAATAGTACGGATGGGACCTGTTTCAGGGCTAGTAACGTCCTAATGGCGACACGAAGGATTGTGCTGTCGCTCAGCGGCCCCACAGCTTTGCAAAGGTGTGTTAGGTCTGCTCCACATAAAGTCATTACTATGTACCTGAAATGAGTGAAAATTCTTTGGAGGACCAGCTGCTTTTTTGTACAGATACCACTTTTTGCTAACTATTTCATGCGAACCGCTCAAGCCTATACTATCAGAGTTCAGAGTAGGAGGTGGCCCTAACTTTTCCTTGGGTATGGGTAGAACCATTTTCTCGTACGATAACGATCTCATGCGCAGTCTTCTTGAGTAGCTGAGCTTTACCCAGGGATAAGGATCGCTATCGGACTGCGACCGTTCGATCATGCACCTTCCTCCATGGAATGAATCGTAACAAGAGGGACCTACGTCCCGATCTCGTTCTCCTACATCCCCAGCCCTTATGAGCCCAAGCTCAAGCATGGAATCAGGAGATTGCGACGAGGGGGTAGATGGAGGAATTAGAGCAGAGTATATTTTCGCTATGATAAATGTTATTCTTTTCAAGATTCGCCCTCCCAAAGAGTTCATGAAAGGAGGGTTAGAGCCCGGGATCCTCAGCCTATAGTAAAAAAAAAGTTGGGGGTGCGATCATCGCATTGTATAGTTAATAGAAGAGAATTGAAGTTTTACGAGTAAGTCTCAGTGGTGCCCATTGATATCAGTTTCATAGCTCCTTTTACTCCTTTGAATCCTTGCAATACGTTCCGTTCCATTTTCAGTACTCGATCCGCTTGAGATTTACTTTCTGTCTACAAATGTATAGGTTATTACAAGACCTGCCTTTAAATGACGAACCTTCCTATTTTCGTTTGCTGCTTTCCTTCCCTGCCGGACATGTTTGATGAAAAGCTTACCTTGAGAGCACCCTGAACTCCATTTCTAAGACTGATTACGTGATAAACTTGTCCATATGCTCCTTTTCCAAGCTTCCGTACCACTACCCACACATCTCTTACCACCTGCAACCATAACAACTTGATCGTTGGAATACACTGGTCAAGGAGGTCGCGGTGCAACAGACCCACTGACTGTTTTCCAACTGAAATCGTGAAGCTATTCGAATGCTCATGCGGAATGGGCAACGCAATCGTCAAGTGGAAGAGGAGGGAGAAGGTACGAGAAAGGGTGGGGAAGAAGGTGTGAGGAGGGTGGGAAGGAGTTGATGGGGTGTAGGACCTATTACCATAGGTGATCACTCTACAGTGCATTCGTTTTCCTTTCAAGAAGGAACAATTAAATCGAATTCTGACACTTTTCTTCGAACCCCTTCTGTCATTTCTTATCACTATCCCTTCGGTCGTGCCTAACCTCTGTGACTATCATCCCTGAAAAGCAGGAGGACGGGATCGCAGAACATCGAACGCAGTCGTATTCCTTTTTCAATGCCTCTCGTCACCCGTTATCAGTTCTTATCGTTTTGGTCACCTTTTATCTAGGAACCCACACCCCACGTGACATTCCTGATCGCTAAAGGTCCACCGAATGAACTCAAGCATCTGCAGCCAATGTTCTTTTCTTGTCGCCGAATTCCTTCAAACGACCGAGCGAGGTCCATAACTGTGTGGGTACCCCGTGAAGGTTTATAGCGTTTTGGTCGTGAGCTTATACTGTCCAGTAGATCCTCTTAGTAGGGGAATCACGAACTCCTATCGTAGAAAGCCTTTATTCGATAGTCCTAGTAATTATTAGATCGGACAGTAGTCGTCGTCTTGGCCTTTTGAGACCCAGATGACAACCATCCTGTTTGGACGATTCAGAATTTGGGGGTGCGGAATATGCGCCAGTACATAGTAGTACGTCCTCCTCTCATAGCAACCTCGACGTGACCTATCCTGGAGTAGTTGAGTGACTGTGGTTCAGAATAATCGGCATTGGGCTGATAACAAACACCGCCACAGTCCACAGAAGCCCTCCGAAATGCCCAGTATCTCTACGGACTGGGAGACTGGAAGCTAAGTGTACAGGAAGAGAACCCCATGTTATCAGATGTTATCACGAGTATCATGGATTATCTCTATCTCCCATTCTTTCATGTTCACTTCCATAACTGGGGTAGTTTCGTGCGATCGGTGTCTGGCACTGAAACGAAGATTCAGTCCGGCACTCGGCTATTACAGTAACCCCCTAGCTTACCCTCCTTGAGTGAAAAGGATGAGCATGTGGGATGTTGGGAGGTCAGCTACTCATTGACAGTTTTCTCTAGAGTGATATGTCTCCGGAGTTCGACTCCACTTTTAGTGGATTGTTTTAACTGGCCTGTAACGACTGAATTGGATATGTTCTTCCCTGGTAGACCTTACATTGAGTTAGATATGTTCTTTCCTGGTAAACCTCGCTTTTCGTGTGACGACATCTTCGCACGATTCTATGTAGTCTTTGGGATTTCGCGAACCACCGATAGAGCTGCACTTTGTCCCTGTCTGGGCTTTGTCGCTCTGCTGGCGTGACAACTGTAAATCATCAAAGTTCGAACTCACCGTGCCTGGCTCTAGTTCCACAACATCCTCCACATGCTCTTCCTCATCACTCATTACTAGAAAATGGGCTGACCACCCTGTTGCCCGATATTTATACGACCTCAGTATCACCTCCAAGGATATCCTCGACAGTGGGTCTCCATTTCTTCCTCTTAAGTCCAGTTCGGGGAATAACACTCCACAAGACTTATTCTCCTCACAGGTAGCGCTCCCAGGTGAAAACATACATCTGCAGAAGGGATATGTGAATATAGACTGAATTGAAGAAGCACCCTTTCAACGGAGAGGCTCGCCCTCCTCTATTAGAAGGGTGCTCCGGTACCGAGCAAGCAAAGCATTCGAAATCACGACAAACGACTTTTGCATGAGCGCAAGATCGGGAACACCGTATTCCTCCGAACTATCAGGGAATCTAATGGAAAAGTCAAGGAACAGATCGATACTTACCTCATCCTTTGCGCCCACTCTTTGAAGAACACAACCCTATCGCGGCTGGGCATGAGCTGAAGGTGTAAACTCTTGCGAACTATTGTTTCCTTTTCGTTGGCTGGTTCGTAAGATCTACCGATGATCTCCAATTGGTCAGTGACGAGGTGATTTGGCTGGGAAGGGAGGGGAATACAGGGAAAGGGGAAGGGGGGGGGTAGGGTGAGGGATTAGATGGATGTTTTTCTCTGGAACCAAGGCGCAGTTAATCATTTGCTGCATAAAATCATTGCTACGTTTACTCCTTTTCCTTTACTCTCAGGATTCGATTCGATTAAATTTTTCCCCTCCCGTACCCCAACCCTATTCCTATCCGTTCGATGATATTGTTTTTTTGCTGCATAGTTATATTATAAATAGGAATTAGATACTGACCTAACATCGAATGCTTTTGCTATGAATAGGTTTTGCAACTTTGCAAAGAAATGAAGGAAGATGCATGTGCAAATTACAAAATCTTTTGACTATGCAAGGCGCGGAGGTGTTGTAGTGGCAAGGGGCGCACTTCACACGCGGATGCTCACGAGTTCGAATCCCTGATCGAAATCCATCCACGTCAGCCAGGCCTTCCAACTCTTTGGTGTCGGTCTATTGGTACCGGAATCGTCTGGAACGATCAAAGCACACGTGACCGCAGTAGCCTATTGAAAGTGTATGTGGCCTGTGAAAGGACTGGCGACGGCTGGCCGTCGCCAGTCCTTTCACAGGCCACATACACTTTCAATAGGCTACTGCGATTCTGAATGGAAGTTGAAGGCGGGGTGCAACCATCAGACGGGATTGTTGAACACCAAAAGTCTTTATCCTTTTATCCTTTATCAAAGTGCAAGATTCATGACTCATCACTTACAAAAACTAGCTTACCAGGTAAGGATCCCAACTCGAAGTGGCCATTTGAAATAAGACCTATACTACTAGACGTGTCTTTGGGCGCTGAATTCAAATTCGCTTTCCAAATCTGCCAAGCGATTCTCTGAACGGAGTTATGAGGGTGGTTTTAGGAGACATTACATGAGAAAACTTAAATTACATGGGAGCCGCTCGCTCCTCAACGGCGGCTTGGTGTAGTGGTAAGCGTGACGCTTCATGGGAGAGAGGCTGGAGTTCGAGTTTTGTGGGGGACCGAGTTTTTGCATTTTATAGAAATTTTCCCTCCAGGACTAGGAAATACTCTCATGGTGATTTTATCCCATTTTATGACCCATTTTATCCCATTTTAGGGCTTTTGCCGATATTTATCCACTCAAAGTAGTACCGCAGTTTACTCGCATGCCCATGCACTCTATATTCACAGCAGGTTTCACAATAGGGTAACTTTTGCCACTTTATGAACAAATGTGATACTCTAGCACGAAATGTTTGGAGCAAAGAAACTTTTCACAATGGGAGAAATGGATGAAAAAGAACTCGTCACAGCTCATTGCTTTACACTCACTAACCCCAAATCAGAAGGAAAATTGAATTGAGTAGGCGTCCCAAAATCACCTGGGTGAGTGCTCAAGTAGCCGGCGGCATACCATGAAAAAAAGAGAAATTTTCTAAACCTCATCGCCTAGAACTGAAAATAGGCTGGCGATAGTAAGCAAAGAATGGGGTCTCGGGGGTACACGTAAAAGTTGAGATCATGAGCTATCACATATGAGGTTGTGCGTTTAACCATATTTCTAAAAGGAAATAAGGAATGAGCTTCTATCGGTGGTATTAGCCTCGTGGTAGCCTCGTGCAGGGTGTCGTTCCCTTCACCTGCGTGGAAGTAAGACGGACTGAATAGCTTTCTGGTCTTCGAATGATGTCCCCGAGTCCACTATCAACAATGCCGGTGTAGGTGAGTCCAGGTCTGCTACTCACCATCGCACCTAATCTAGCATCAACACCCACTCTAGCAACATCACTGCTCATCATATGCGTTATACTAGCCCGGACCTCCAAATTTTGCGCAATTTCCCACTCGGTAACAGGGAGGTAGGTAGGAGAAGGTATCAGCAATACCTTAAAAGGTCATAAAACGTGATAAAATCACCATGAGAGTATTTCCTAGTCCTGGAGGGAAAATTTCTATATAATGCAAAAACTCGGTCCCCCACAAAACTCAAACTCCAGCCTCTCTCCCATGAAGCGTCACGCTTACCACTACACCAAGCCGCCGTTGAGTAGCGAACGGCTCCCATGTAATTTAAGTTTTCTCATGTAATGTCTCCTAAAACCACCCTCATAACTCCGTTCAGAGAATCGCTTGGCAGATTTGGAAAGCGGATTTGAATTCAGCGCCCAAAAACACGTTTAGTAGTATAGGTCTTATTTCAAATGGCCACTTCGAATTGGGATCCTTCCCTGGTTAGTACAGTCTTTAAGCTCACAAACTGGTTCACAATTATCTGAACACATTTCCATTTCGCTTAGGTAATAACGATTACATTTCAATTTCGCTTAGGTATTGTTATAATAAAAAGCGGATGAACTTTTTTGAAGCTCAGTCAGAAGTGTTACATACACTTCGTTCAATAGATTTCGCAACAGCTAAAGAAGTCTTGCTCTCATTTTATGGGCACTATTTAATCAACGGGCTCAATGTCCTACCTAACAAAAAAACACAAGAGCTGGTTTTTAGGTGTTTGCTCCGTATCACACATAACAAAGCGAGCGGGCCAATTTCTTGATTTTAGCTTTCTATGCTTTGGGCATTTCAATGTGGTTTTCCACTAGTATGGCACGTTAGCATGTCCATTCGGAGGTGTGGCTGACAGAAGAGGCGTTGCCGCCAATCGCTTCTTCCACGATAATTTCCTTCATGTTTTTCATCGCTCCTAGCTCATGAAAACTCCTTTTTTCTTTGACTATTTTGAATCCTGGTAATGGCAGAATCTTATCAGAACGAAGAAAGTGGAAACTAAGTTTTGGTCAGCCCATGTACAGTCAGTGTTTTTAACCTCTCAGAAGAGTCTTGTACCAATTGTTCAACCCCATAGGGATATGGTTGGCTTAAACGGTATCGATCCGGGTTTCAAACTCGTGACAATGCGTGTTTGATAGTGCGCCGCTTGCCTCTACACCACCTTCGCCGAGCTGGCAACTTAGCCAAAAAACACTTGTTATGGTGGTCCTAATGAGTTTCAATTATTTCATTCAAGGATATCACTCAAGCTGTCAAAAGACTAGCATATTGTCACCTTCTTTCCCATTATGACTGGAATTTCAATGGCACATGAGTGAGAGCTAGCTCTCCAGTCCTTCCCACCAGACCAGTCATCCTGTCTCACTCAGGCTTCCCAGGCCGCAATGACCAAAGTCCATTTGCTCACTTAGCCCTCCGGTTAGCGTTCTAGCCTTTATAATTTGCTCTGAAAATGTGTTCGGTGACCTTAAATGTGTCTGACATGGGCTAGGTGGTTCAGACACGAGTCGGAGCTTTGTTGCCCAGAATGAGTTTTTTTTAGTGGTCCGAGTAAAATATAGCCAAAGTTCTTGATTTAGTGATTTGGTCTCGAATATTCCCTTACAGTGTTCCGTTTGTCAATAGTAAAGTCGCAGGTATGAATTTTGGGAAATGAACGTTCTTCAAAATGAGATTTTGAAATTTCCATTCATCATCAATTGGCTATGAGGCGCTGTCGGAACTCGAACATTTGCATATCAATCAATTGGTGACCCTACGTGACGATTTTCATTTCTGAAACCTTCCAGATTCATTAGTACTGTCAGAAACTGATCGGGAACTCTCCTGTTTTCTGGAAAGTTACTGGTCGATGAGACGATAACGATCCTATTGATTTTTCGTTCAACGTTCATCAAAGTTATTCGAATAGCTCCGTCCCAAGTGGAAGGGTTTCACGTAGGTAGTACGTGCAGTCGTGCACCTTTCGTGTTTCACTTGGTATTAGCGGAAAACGTCGAATTGCACGCCATCGTTTGACGTGTCTCGTTTTCGTCACGTATCAGTTCACCCCCCTCTCCCGAGCCCCCCATTCCCACTAAGCTGCCATTCATTTCTGTTCAGCAACTCACAACTCTCTATTATATGATTTTCCTCACTTCATTACTATTCATCCTGAACTCTGATGATTCCTCTTCATTCTCGTTGATTACTCTCCATTTTAGGGCCTTTTCTGATTTATAGGCAAGATTCAATGACTGTCGTCGTCATATGGGCGCAACCTTACCCACATCGAAACCAGTTTGTGCACTTTGAGATCAGAGTGCGATTTTCCCATAAGTGGAAAGTGGAACATATGCTTGACAGATTGATTCATGGGGATTTGTTTTATGGAAATTGCGAAAAAAATGAGACGCTCGCCACGTGCGAAACGGTCGCGCCACGCCATCTATAGGTGCAGCCGAGTTGACATGATGTAGGTGACCGGCCGAGTTCTCTACTCATTCCTCCCGAGTCTTCATAGCTGACATTGCCTTAAGAGACCTAGGGGATATAAATCGATTTCAGAGATTTTACTTCTTACTCGCAACAGAACTGTGGATAAACCCATCCCGAAGGAGATACGCGAGAAGTTCCCTTAGCGAATGACCCCACTCGGGTGTGATGCAGTAGGATCTAAATTGTCGCGTCGCGGCGAGAGGGACCCCGCGCGCGAGGGAATGTAGCAGAACGCAGCAGCAGGTAAGAAATATAGGAACAAAAGAACAAACCGTGGAATCATGCCTATAATATTGATCGCATATCGATTGAGCTGTTTGAATAACGCTAGAGCTGTAATGACGGCGAAGCGAATGGTCCGCGACAGCCGCGTGCGGCGAATCGACGACACAAAACCGTCCTATTACTCGTCTCCCACCCCAGCCTCATCCACCTCTGAAGTCGCTCCCTCTGAGAAAAATAGGTTCTGGATGTCTCTGAGGAAATTTTCCAATGATTTCAGTGTGTATCTTTTCGGTAGATTCCATCAGAAGTTCAGCTAGAAGGAGCCGGAATTCCAAGGTGGAGAGGGGAGGACGTGCCGCTTTTGCGGTCCTTGTGGTTGGAATGGTGTGATTATGGGGTCGTCGAGTCTTATGGGTATTGGGGATGATATGATAGCAACTGAACGAAAAAGGTCGTCGATTTGGTCTTACTTATGGTCGTAAACTTATCAAAAATGGTCCTCTCAGTTTCCATAGATAAGAAGAATGCGGAAGCAGGAACAGCCGCAGCACGTTAGCATTCGTTCCGGACCCAACTTTAAGCGCTATCTATCAAACGGGGTGTCCTTTTACGAGTGCCAACAGCTTGTCCCTTGTACATCAATCATTAAGATGTCAGTGTTGAAATGGTGCCACTAACGTTTACGACAGCTGCTGACTGTGACTTTACGTCTGCTTTTAGATTTACGATTCAAAGTTCACTAGTTGGTCTTTGGTGGGCTTTTATTTTTGTCAATCGTACTTCGTTCCCAGTTCAGCTTTTATCTTGATCATCCAGGAGCGTGCGGCTTCCAAGAAGCAATTTTATTGACACTTATCTCCTGCTATCACTTCGACAGCTCGTCGACCTTGTAAAAATGTTCTCCCACGAAAATGTTCTCCTGTTCATGATGCGCTCTGTGTTTTGGCTATCTCTCGGCGGGACAACTACCGAAGGATCGATTCGTGCCTGCTCCAAAGACAACCAATGAGATAATAGCCTTGCTAGTTGCCTCGTCGTACGCTGTGGGAGGATCTGAAGTAGTGCGGCGATGCGCCGTACCAAGAATTACCTTAATCTTCCAGTGGGAATCCGAGTCCTTATCTCCCGGGTGCGGCAAGCGCGACACACCGTTTGGGTGTACATAGCCCACTGAAAGTCAGTGGCTGCGAAATTGACTAACGGGACATCGCTGGCACCTCCTCTAAGAGCTCATAAATCAGCGAAGCTTCGAGATGATGCATGATGCAGGTGATGAGGAAGTGCGCCCACAAATGTTCATTGGTTTGTTCAGGTGAACCTCATGTTTCCTGTATGTGAACGAGTTTCTGATTCAATATCGCACGCAAACATTCATCGAACAGCTGTGCAATTTTCTGCAACCGCCTTTGCTGCACGACACGGAAGTGCAACGAACAGTGCTCAGTTAAAGTGCGTCGTTCTATGCTTCGTTGCAAAGCTTTCGCTTTCGGCGTCGAGCTGACGGAATGATTTAGTCATGTAGCATTGTGCTCAAAATGGTGTCTGATTTCTAGGCTTTAAAACTGCGTCATGACCTCGCAACCTCATCTCCTATACTTGCGCTGTCCGCTGCTTCAAGGGCACACTTCACGATAATTTAAGATGTCCCCGTTTTAGTCGAAAAGCGGAATTATAGGTTGGGAATAGTTCATCGATAGTGAAAAAAGCAAGGGAACTAGCCGATTCTATGAACAATAAGGTTCAAAAGTCGGGGAACTAGAGGTGCACGGGACTACCATGACGAAAGTAACATGCAAGAGGTATTCGGACGAGATTCCAGTTGTTGCAATTGCGCAAAGAGCTGACTACATCAAACCAGAACTGTTCAGAACTGCCTTCCAGTGTCGCTATGGGGTCATGACAAGTTGTTTGAACTTCCTATGTGGGTTCTCGCGAGATTAGTGCAGCATCTACAGTGCCGGTGTAACTCGTCCGAGGATACACACGGTACAATCTTTTGGCCTTGATCACGTCCTATCTAAGCCGTTTTCCGACTTGACAGCGTCACATATGGTATACGAGGGGACCTAAAATTTATCCTAGGGGTATATCACATAAGCTATTTTCATCGTGAATTGGGCCTTCACCTTTAGCTGAAGACATTGGTCTAGCTGCACCAGTTAGTTGGCCTTCGATTTCTGGGAGTAGTTTTTTCCCACTCTGAATATTGTAAAAATAACTGGTTTGTGATAGAATGACATGGGTGCAAGGTGAACTCATGCTTTTGTAACCCTGGATCAGAGACATTAGAACGTAATAACCCTGGCTGAGTATTTAGGCTCCGCCATTACTTACTGGCTGGATGGTGTTGGAGTCCTTATTATTCTTCTTGGCATTAGAAGCGTTTGGAATAAGCCATCGCTTGAATTCGAAAACTTGTTAGCTGAGCTGGCTAAGATTCGGTCCTCACCCAGCGCGGTTAGAGGTTGGTAGTTAAGGCGCTCGGTTCTGTCAGACCCTTGACATGGATACTTGCAAGCGACAGCCTCTTTTGATATTTACTAGTCTCGCTATAATTCTGAGCAGTAATATCTAAGAGGTACTAGTTCTGGAATAATCTTAGGTCAGTTAGAGCCTTTGAGAGCTTGTGGATCAACGTTTTTATGGGGTTTGAGCAGATCGTAATCGTAATGTGATTTTGCAAGCTTTTCATGGTAAAAATATGGACAAAATTCGACGGTCATAGTATGAAGGCTAAGCTTTCAGCGTTTTTCATCCTGTTTTGATACCTCCCACGTTTTCAATTTCTTTAGAGCTCCTAGTCTCAAATGAAGGTCGAAATTGCAGTTGGCCGACGTATTGGGCCTTTCTATACACTATTTAGTGCTTTTATTTCTGACGAATTCTTTTGGCTTGAACACTTGTTTTAGGGAGCCGGTTGCTGGTCCGAGATTCGATACATCGGTCATACGTGTGGTACCACGCCGCGTGGCACTGACCCATCCCCGCTTCCAAAGTTCTTTTCGAAGTCTAATTTTTCTGAATTAGAGAAACCTTAAATATTACTTCATAGTAACGTCACCCAAAAGTAGACTGTGACCTGTTTACACTGTATGATCGATTTGTACATTCTTCTCGCTAGGAATAAGTGAAAAACCACTGTCGTTTCGGTTCACCATCAATCATCCGTGGTATTTCTCTGATACCATTATTTCCCGAGACCGTCCGCGGAAATTAAACTTTTTTGTCGTGCACTGCGAGAAATCAATTTTGACAGAACACAAAGTCCAATTATGCGATTCAATTCAAGAGAACGAAGTCTCGACTTTCAGTGAATGGTCTACTGCGCATTTCATCCGCCCCTTTTCGCGCCACGCATTCGCCTTGCCCTGCTATCTTCCAGGCAAATGTATGTGTACGTAATCTTAGCATCTTTGGAAACCTGCGGTATAGGAATCGGTATCTTCCCATCTCATTCAGTTTTGCCACTAGATGGTTGGTTTTCGGTTAGTAAGCGTCTCGGATACCCTTGTCGTTATTCCCCAACGGACCAGGCATGGGCGCGATCGCCTGTCACTACTGCATTCCTTGTAATGAAAAGCTGAATCCCGTTAGCTCGCTCGTGTCTACTGGACTGGTCTGTTCCTACTTTGTACTGCTCCCTATCCGAAAGTGTCCTATTGCATGCTCGTGACTGCAAGGTGTCACATTTCCTCCTTTTCCAAAAACCCTCGATCAATTCGGGCTGTTGTCTTCCACGTCTTCATGAGGGAGACATAGCTTCTAGCTACAGTTCCTATTTGTTTTGTTGTTTAG
Organism: Haemonchus contortus; assembly: GCA_000469685.2. Lineage (NCBI taxonomy): Eukaryota > Metazoa > Nematoda > Chromadorea > Rhabditida > Trichostrongylidae > Haemonchus > Haemonchus contortus. Next base: position 7,136,928 of record LS997566.1, on the reverse strand, counting down.
TTCCCATAGTAGATTTCTACCTGACATCCATCATTCGCTAAGATTCGCTGCCATCAATGGCTGTGGTTTTCCGAATTTCTATGATTGCCACATCCTTGTCGTCAACGATAGGGTGACTGGCAATGGTTGAGTGATCAAAACAGCACACATACGTCATCCCGATCACTTAGTTACTCGTTATCATCTTATCTGTACAGCTCCGAAAATTCCGGTATGTGCTTTTATCTGAAGTTTTTGTGTATTTCTGCATCACAACGGACTTTTTCTGGTTTAGGACAAAGGTATATAGCATCATAGTCGCTGGGACTCTCAACGCGTATCGAGGCATGTGTCTACGTAAGACGAAAGCGTTCGACAAAACGTGGCTTATAACGCATGTCTTTCGTGACGAAATTGTCGCATCGCGGTGAGAGAGGCGCCGCGCGCGAAGGAATGTAGCGGAATGCAACAGTAAGTAAAATATACAGGAACAAAAGAACTAACATCAGAATCATGCCAGAAATAATAGACCGCATATTGACTGAGCTGTGCGAGACCGAGACGAGCGTCTGCTAGAACTAAATAACGAGGCGAATGGTCCGCGACTGTCGCGCGCGGCGAATCGACTACACGAAACCGATCCTACTGCCCGTCTTTTCAGCCATCGGCAGCCTTCAGACCTTGCGTTAAGAGGGGTGTGGTGCGATTCACGCGCCGATATAATGAGGTCATCGGACAAAACACGCTAAAACATCATTCTTACCATGATAACGTCAGTTATAAGAACTTATAAGTAGAATAAGTAAAGAAATGACCAACTATGCACGTTTACAGATGGATTGCGTTAACTAGGATCGAAAAAATTAAAGTTATTCTTATTTTGAACGTTTGACTGGTAAATTGTTGACCTATGAGGTGAATTCTCAGTCTCGAAGGGGCTTTTTTTGCCATAGTGAAGAGATTTGCTCTATTCATGGTGAAGCCGTGAACTACTGCAAATTTATTTGGTCCATCTCAACAGGAAGGTACTGAAACGGTGCTGCGTGCGCGATGACCTCATTATATTGGCGCGTGAATCGCGCGCCCCCCCCGTTAAGAGCCGTACGACGCTCTCGCCACCTAGTCACATTACCGGTATGGATCCATCTAGGCTGGGCGTGGCCACGGGCATCGGACACTGCCAATGCAAAGTCTGGATGCAGCCAACGGTGCCATGATTATCCCTCCTTCAGCCTGCGGTAGGGGAATCGATGCAGTTATCCAGTTGGTTAAGGCTTTAATTGTTGATGATGGGCTTCAAGTGCTGATACTCGATTTGTTCCTTGAGAGCTCGCGTGGTGAGTCAACTAACTAAGATACTCCGATCGGACGTATCGCGCGGCAAGGCAGGCGACAGGAGTCGCCGCTCGCGGTGAGGTCTTAGACATAGCGACACATGCTCCATGGGAACTTTCCCCGCTACTTTCCTTCCAACCCACTCTCTCTCCAACCCCTACCTATACTTCATACAAAGGCGAAAAAGTGGAAGCAGGTAGGAAACGAGGGAAGGGGAGAGAAGAAGAGAAGTTGCAGTACAAGTCTTTTCCTGAACAGGAACGATCCTATTTAGTATCTGTTTATGGTGGAAACGAGATGCTCCAGTGGACGACCTGAATGGATAGAGCAGTTTAACTGGGCTAGCTGAATTACTGTAGAGGGAGCCGTATCTTTTTTTTTACTTGAAACTTTTTTATTTGCTCAACTCGCCCCTTCACACCTCGAAGGAATCAGTAAGTACTAGTTTTTCCACCATAAATCAGTCAACCATATATCCTTCTATAAAGGTGAAAGTAATATATTCCCTCAAACGTCCTATAATCAAAGTGCAAGCATAGACGTCACATCTGTCACGCATGAGCCTGCAGACAGCCGATTTCTTTCTAATAAATCGCATAACATACATTGATTTTGGGGAGACTGGCGCTTCCTTGCAATCTCCTTCTCTCTTTCCCGGAATTTCAATTTCTTTTCACTTCCCTGAATTCCGTCTCCTTCGTGGGCATGCTGTCTCCGCTTGACGTCATTTCTATATCCATAAAAAACTGCTGTCGAACTGGTTTGGAGCGTACTTACTGCTCTCGTCATCGGTCTATGAACTTCATTTTTGAAATTCATACGGACTATCGCTATTCACAAGGGCATCTGCAAGGTCCTATCACGTTACATACACTGAAATGTGAACTGGGAACCAGCCATTCCAGGAAATTTAGCTCAACGTGCCCACATGCCTTTCCTTACTTCTTTGAACTACTTATGATCTCACAACTCACCTAGACTTTGTCCTTCCTTCCTCACCGACCTTCCTATCACTTTGGCACTCCCTAGCCTCCACTAGCCTGTGAAAACACATTTCTCACCAATGGACTACCCCCTTTCCCGTTAATTCGGAGTATTTTCTTTTCCAGGGCTCTGCAGCTCCCTACGGTGACACAGATTCAGTGATTTTTTTTGCAAATTCTTGATTTCCTTAACGGGTCCATTGCACAATCTGGGCGTATCCTCGCCCATTTCAATCAAGCTCTTATCAGTCTATCTGTCTGGATTGCCAGAACTGAATCGGAAAATTTCACGTATGAGTCTCTGTGGTCTCTGTGGAATTCGATAAGAACTAGTGTATCGCTATTGTTTTGAAGTTGCAAGGGTGTGTCCCATCAGCTACTTGAGCCTCCTATTACAGAAATTATACCCTCATTTCTTGTCAGATATTGGGCATCTCCACCGCAATCCTCACTTTTCTAGGAGACCCTACCATCTAGGACTTGGCTTTGAATTCACTGAACCGCAAAAGCTGGTTGATTCCCTTCCTTCCGGCTCGACTTTGACGTAGCCCTCTTATGGAAATCACCCATGTTTTTGTTCTGCCATAGTTCAGGCATGAGGTAAGCTAGTAGATTCATAGGGTAAAGCTGGGGTATGCAATGGATGCTGGAAATATCGGTCTTCTTCTCTGTCGAAAAGTCCTCTAATCATGGAAGTCAGATTGCCTCACTGCGGTTCTCTAAATCTGATGTCATTGAAGTGGAAGAGCTCTTCGCTTGCCCAAGACTCTCTGGATGGTCCCAAAATATCGCTCTTGTTAGGCCGCAAAAGCGGTGAAGTAGTCACGAGCACCCTTGCAAATGATGACAAAAGGATGAGCAAGTCCAAGAATTGAAAAAGCTGATCTGTGTTGCTTCCTCGCAGATTAATCAGTTAAAGAATAACATTCATTCTTTCCGATTCATTCGAAATCGACGTACAGGGGTGCCTTGTGAAATTTGCGTTCTATCCTAGTATTGGAGGGTACTGTCCTCGTGCGGGAGGGGAAGATTCCGTGACGCGGATGCTATGACGTTCCCTGTATAGTCCGTATAGGGAACAAACATTAGTTCCTTAGAATGTTGCCTAACCCTCTTTCAAATAATGTAGACCATACTGGATTACCTTCTAATGGCTCTTGACGGAAATGAAACGATTTCACTGTTGCAATCTTGGTTCACTTGAGTACTCTCTCTTCAAGTAGACAGATAGGAGCCTGTCACACAGTTCTTGTCCAGGGACTCTTGACCTCCTTAGATCGAAAATTAGTGTCATGTGCTTACTGTATGTAGCTGTATACGGTGGGGTACCGTGTCGAATGAAGCAGAGTTCTCGTTCGTCTGTTTCACTGTTGACCGTATTTTTCGACTTCTTTGCTTCCCTTCGAAGTCAGGATGCTAAAGAAGGACTACTCACCATTTGTCCCTAAGTGGGAATGTTTTTCTACTATGCTGGTATAGATTGGGAGATTTTACGGAATTCTGAATAGGCCGTGAACTTAACGGGAACTACCGAATTGGTTGAAAAATTGACGAAAAATTTATGGAACATCTCTCACATTTCTCCCAATGTGATTCAAATTCAGTCTACCATGCGATAGAGCATGACGTCGATAAAATATAGGTCAGAAAACAAAGAAAATGTCGTTTCCACGCTTCCCAACAATTCAGCGAAAAAGGATCGTGTACCAAAAAGAACATAATTGTAGTTCCGGTTCGTTCAGTGTAATATCGGGAAGAAGACAAGCGATATTAGTGTAATTTCATAAGATAAATTACCGTCGCCATTCAGATGTTATCGACCGTCAGCCCTTAAATGTTATCGATCCTTGCATAATGTAGCTCTCTATTTTACTTTCGCTTAAGGAAATAAAGTTAAAGTAAAATTTTTGGCGTTAATCAATCCCGTCTGAGGGATGCGCCCCGCACTCGACTTCCATTCAGAATCGTAGTGGCGTAATGAGTGCGTATGTGGCCTATACAATGACTTGCGGTGGCCAGCCGATGTACAAGTCAGTGCTTTTATCCTCCCAAACGAGTCTGGTACCAATTCACCGACCCCGGGGGATGGAAGGCTTGGTTGGTCTAGGCGGGCATCGATCCAGGATTCGAACCCCTGACCGTGCGCCACTTGCCACTACACCACCTCCGCCCCGCTTCAGGAAATATGAGACTAAACTTTATGGGGCTTATCATCACAAAAAAGTGGATAGAACTGCGTTCGCCATGCTTCTTTCCAGGCCTTTTTGTGATTAAGAGCTAGAGTTAAAGTTTAATTTGCACCGGACCTTTCACAGAAATAGCTTTGTCATAGTTCTTGGATGAGCAATGTTTATATGTTTATAAGATTCCTCCCTCGGATGAACCTGTGACCCCCAGGATAGCCTAAAGGATGCTGTCGGATAGAAAAACAACAAGATAGGGAGTAATAAGGACCCCCTAAAACCGGCTTAGCCGACGTTCACACTCAAAGCGGACGAATTGTTAAGCGTCGTCAGAGCTGTAGAGGTTGCACTATTCGCACCGGGACCCACACCTTGCACGCAAGCAGCGTATTGCGGCCGGATGTATGCAATTGCGCACCCATTTGAACAGCTTGTCCGAGTACCCCTTCAATGCACCTTTTTTCCTACCAATCTAGTCCAAACCCCTTACTTCTTTTTTGAAGCCTTATATTTCTTCAACTACGTCGATTACGCGTTTTCTTCACCAGTTTTGCGCTTTTCTGACTATCCCCTCACTCCCCTTAAACTCATGATCCAAGATTATCGTGAACTGTCCCTTCAATATTCATTCTTACGCAGTACTGCAATGGAGGAAAGCTTATGATCAAATTCTTAGTATAGCCCATTGTCTCCAGAACTGGAGCATTGCTATCTAACATCATCGTGCTAACTGACATTCACATCGGAAATCTATAAATATTCTCCTGAGCCTATTAACCAGAATGACTGTTTTACGATCATCGTGCCAAGTTTTTGTCCCCCGCCCCCGTTCTGATGGAAACGAGCAGAATATTCCGCAGGCTGCTGAATTTCATAGAATGCACGTGATGTTACGTGCGCTCTCGAAGTTATACGGTGCCATTCTGAGGGCACCTGTCCTCACCTTGTCCTTGGCTTTTCAAGCATTCCTTTCTCTTTTGCTTTCTTTTGCAATTGTTAAAAATGTTGGATAGCAGGAAATGAAGTAGTTCAATCTCTCAAACCACATTTGGATATTCCGAGGCACGCTATCAAGTAAAAGATGGGGAGGGGTTGGATTGGAAGAGTATCGACCAACCGGCTTGTCAGAGGTAAAAAACTATTCGTGAAACCCGTGAATTGAGACCATCTTCTCCTTGTTCCAGCTGGTTTGGGGTATGTAAGAATTGGGTAGAGCGCTCACCCTTCTGTGCTCAGAGAGGTAGCGCTATATCGACTTACGATGAATCAGCTGTTCTGGGACACCACATACCGACCCATGCGGAACGTGAATACAACTGTAGAGGCATTTATATGTTGCGAAATAGTTTTCCATTCCTTTTTTTCTGAAATTCAGCTTCTATTTAGTTATAATTCTATCAAAACCGCGGGAAATTTGTTATATCATTGCACACAGACAAATTGTATGATAAATTCAAAATTCTTCCTTGAAATGCTGCATTTTTCTCACCAACTCTATAGAAACCTACCGTATCAAGATCAGTAGATGGCTATCATCGCCTGTCATTGGGTTCTAGCTGCCTACCATGCTTCCGTAGGTTTATCCCTATCCTTCAATCAACCTCGATCAGCTGAGTGGCTCCTTTTTAAGGGCTCAAAAAAGGTTTTTACTTTCGGTTACGTAGCTCTGCAATTATGTAACCTTCATAGAAAGACCTATCGGAACTCCAATCTTTTCCAAACTCTTCGAATATGAAGAGGCATCGTCGATAGACGATTTTCAAGCATTTTTAATATTCCGATAAAAATTTCAAGTTCATCGGGATTCTCGTTTTTTACGGTGCATTTCAGGATATTTTATATGCATTTTAAAATAAGGATAAAAGTATAAAGGATAAAGTTTTTGGCGTTAATCAGTCCCGTCTGAGGGATGCGCCCCCGCACTCGACTTCCATTCAGAATCGTAGTGGCGTAATGAGTGCGTATGTGGCCTATACAATGCTTGCGGTGGCCAGCCGGTGTACAAGTCAGTGCTTTTATCCTCCCAGACAAGTCTGGTACCAATTTACCGACCCCGGAGGGATGGAAGGCTTGGTTGGCCTAGGCGGGCATCGATCCGGGATTCGAACCCCTGACCGTGCGTGTGACATAGTGCACTTTAAAATACTGACAAGAATTACCTAAATTTAGTTTTCAAAAAGTATTTTACCCCGAATAAAGCAGGCTGTTGTTTTTTGTGCCCCCACAAGGTTGAAAAACGCCTTCCACTCAATTTCAGTCTGATAATTCTGAATACGTTTTCACATATGGCTGCGATAGTCAAGCATTGGCAGAGATGCGCCGTGCACTCGATTATCGTCTGGAATTGAAAGAATTAAGATTCGAGGTTCGAGGTATTCAGCCAGATACTTCGCTGGATAAGTGATAACACATAATAATTAGAAATAATAGCTCTAAATATCTAAAAATTTGGCTCGGCAAATCACGTTCGGACCAAGCAGAGTGGTCTGGGGCACTAGTATTCTGCGTCGGATATCTGGTTCTGCTATCTTGTACAGGATAGTTCCCAACATCGATCAGGTGTTATGACCTACCCAGCGGAATATCCGATCTGATACCGTGAATTCCTTATCAGTCTAGATGGTATTCGAGTGCGCGGCGCATTTGCCATGCCTACCACATTGCGTTTCATCATTTCTGAAATTCATGAAATCCGCTTTGAACTATTTTGAGAAGTTTTTTTCTGACAATTTCTCATATTAAACGCCTACTTTTCCTTACACGCCTCACCTTTCCTTGTCTCCTGTTCGGGATCTCAATTCTTTGAGATTTCCTCTTGAGTTCCTCTTGAGGAGCTATTATGAACTGATGCGAAAGGTTCACATTCTGCTCCATTACTACGGTATTTTCCTATGGAATTCCGTGATCGCTCTCACCGAAATACCAAAGTGCGAACCTAATGGCGACATGTGGCCTTTCCGCTATCAGTCATCATATGATCGATTATTTTTCGCACTCTGTTCTAGAATTTTCGAGATGATTCACATGTATCAATGTTTTTTGTAAGACAAATCTTGCTTAATTACCTTATCAGTTTAGAAGATTATTCCTTTCACTCATGACTAATTTCAGCCACAAAAGAGGAGGTTAAAAAGGTCGTTGTGGTATTATCATATCCTTCTAGGAATGCCACTAAAAATTCTCTTCTCATATTCACGTTCTGTACTCTAGTTCAAAACGATAATTACAAGTGCCCAGGACCTTACCCAATCGTTCCTGGTGATAGAAAGAAATTCCGAAAGGAATACGGTCATACAATAACTTGCAGTGATCAGTTGGTTTGGTTTTACTTCGTTGTTATTCTAACAGTGCATAGTGGGAGAACTCTTAAGGGTTTGGAGGATCTCAGATCTGAGAGGGGAAGCAGAACGGATGGGCGGGGGAGAGGAGAGGGAAGGAGCTGAAGCAGATGCTCCCCTGACTTCTTTTTACATTTTGAGTCTTCTTTACCGATTGATTACTTCATAAATAGGGTAAAAAACATAAAATTCGCTGGATCCGAAAGGAATGAGTTCAAAGTCAGCAAATTAATAGGTAAATAAGTAAACAAACAGATGACTTCTTTTGAGAACAACTGAGCCGGCTAACTAATTACCAAGTAGAATGAACAGGGAGTCCTAATGAAGGGACTGAGAGGTTAAGAATATCAGGTTTAGATTATTTACAGCCTTTTTTTTGGGAGTGCGCCATGCATACGTTTCACATCCAGGTTGCGGTTCCCTTGGAATATGTGTCTGACCTATGCAATGTGAAGTTTTGAAAGCCACTCGATGCCAGTATTTTTACGCTCCCGTACCGTTCCCATAAGTCCTACTAACCTGGAAACGTGAACGTTCGGAATTGAATAAAAATATAGACGAGTCAACGGTGCCATAACTACAGCCTCAGCTCGTCCATTGGCTTTGACTCAGGTCTTGACTGAGGGTCAATTTACCGTGGACTAAAGGGATAGATTTCTCAATGTCAATCCAAAAACGGTATGGGAGCGAGTCGAAGTGAGCTGCTGAACGGGGTCTGAGGCGATGTTTGCCGAGAATGCATGATGACGTGGGTGGTCGTAGTCGGGGAGCTCGATCGATTGCCGTGCCGGTCGGCCTCGTCCAGCGTTATGTCGGCCTCGTCTTTTTTATCGGCCTTCGTTATTTCAAAGATCGGTTTTGGTCGATCACTGAAAGCATCAAACCGACTATTATTCCCCATCGATAATCGATCGGTGGCGACGCTTTGCTTCATCTCCAAAACGTGTTGCGATTTTCTTCTCCCAGCGTCTTTATCAATTCTCTTCTCTTTTTCTAAGAAATGGCTTATACGTTCTGCTTCCTTTATTTTATTCATTTGTTTACTTATCTATTCATTTCGTACACTCAAAGGTGCATCACTCGAGGACAGAAGCCTCCATCATAAAAATGAAAATGACTGGAAAACAGTTTCTCTGTCAGTTTTTTTGCCATTACAGTGAATTTAAACAGTTCTACAGGAAAAACCCTTTTTGTACTTGGTTCTTGTATTAGTTATTTTGTGAATTAGTCTTAAATTACTTTGTTTCTGTTGATTCTTTTTCCATCGGCTTTCCAGCAATTTTGTTGGTCTGGCTGACCAGCTGCTTTGCAGGATTTGTCTCTTTTAGGAAGAAAATGATCATTTTCGTCTGTCCTTGCTCACCTTTTTTGCTTCAGCAGGTGTTTTCCTCATTTTTGTTGGAATTATTCTATTTTTTCATTATTCATTATTTATTTGTTTTGTAAAAGAAACACGGCAACATAGAAAGCGCCACATGGTCACCTTTTAGCCACTTTTTTCTTCATGACTCTCCTTCTTGCTGTAGAACCACCGTTCTCATAGCGTTTCTATTGAAATGGTCAGATGCGGTTGTCAGTTTGGCACGGAAATTTTGAAATATTTTTTGATTTGGTTTACGCCGCGCACGTGTCATTTGCTCAGATTCGGAGATTTTTTCCACTTTTGTCTAACTGAGATTACACTATTGCTCACATCAACTTTCTGCTATTTTTAAAACACATCAATAATGCATTTAAATCAATTAGGAGAGATTGAAATAAATAGCTACAAATATCATTATCAGCCAAGTTTCCGCCATGTTCAAGTCTTCCTCATCGAATTTGGAACTCCGATGCCTTCCTTCCTCTTTACAACAGCAAGCATGCTATTTCGTTCGATGGAATGTCGTATTGTTGAATTCTCTTCAGAAAAAAAAACTCAAAAAAATCGCGAATATTGCTGTCTGATGACCACTTGACGTGCGTTCTCAAGCTCTTCAGCCTCTTTTTCTTATGCAATCCCATCCATCTTTCTTTGACTACTTGTCAGCTGATTTTGCTGTAGTTCCAGCTATTTTCGATTGTTTCTTCTTTTTTCGCTGTGCATCTGCAATTTTTGGGCCGATTATTTTGGCTGTTTGAAAGAAGTGAAGCGGTTACTTCAAGCTAAAAAGCAGTAGTAGGAATTACCAGATTAAAAATAAAAACACATTTTTCTGTTATTTTTTCTTTTTTGAGCGGGGGGGGGGGGGGGGGGGGGGAGAAAGTGAGCATTCAGTTCATGCAGTGGTCTATGTAGTTGTTTATCCTTAAAGCCCGATACAAACCGATTATCTCGTGGTCTCATGTGAGGGTCATTGAGGTACACGGCGAATGACCCCGTGCACTCAGTCTCGCTGCTGCCGCATGACACCATATGTCACATATCTAATGAATCGGCTGGTGTGTGGGTTCGCCTGCACTCGAAAATGCGCCATCCTACCTGTGGGAGTCCTCCGGGCGTATTCAAGCGGTATCGGCTACCTGAAGCTGCATCGATTCTGGGCAGAGAGCTTTTCGAGAGCAGGAATTTGTCATTGTGTTGGCATTTACCCTGAATTTCTTATCATCATTCCGCTCAATGCTGATCAGAAAGATAGTTTGCTCCTCTTTTTTCTCGCACTCTCTTCTTGATTAGTTTTTTTCGTTCTCTCTTCCCTTTACGGGATTCTGTTAGAGATAATGCCCCAATTCTTGTAGCAAATTATTTCCTATTCCTTCTTCATTTTTATCATTTTTTCATTTCTTTTGTGATGAGTGCCTATCGTCGGATCGTCGTTCAACAAGGGAACTGTGTTTGTCCAAGACCAACCCGCCCGAAAATCATCTTGGCATCAATAAATTCTCGAGAGGGCTTATCTTGCGGAGTCAAGTATTCCGAATTACCCACCACATCCCCTTTCTCCCTCCTCACAAATTTCTTATCGTTCGTTTGGCTCTTTTTCCTATTATTGCTGGTGTTTTTCTGATTCTGTGAATTAGAATTTTCCCATTGGAAGCTGCTTTAATGATCTCGTTGATAATTTGTTCTCCGCTGAGTTCAACATCGACTGGACATCCCAGGTCTTTTCTCTGACTACGCTCTCAAAATTTAAGTGGGATTTGAAGGCGTGGCGCATCCGGCGGGAACGCCAAGCACTTCATTTCTATACTACTTGTTTTTATATTATTTCTAGTGTTCTAGAGTTGATGCCATGTGGTTCTCCGTATCGGGCCTTTCTCTGCGTGTATGTAGAGTAACTAGCGATTTTCTTTTTCTTTTCCGTGATATATCGCTTCCATTTTGTTTATTTTTTCGCTTTTCTCCAGTAAGATGAATGCTTAGAAATATTTGTTCTTCTTGTCGTTTGATTTCTCCTAGGCAACCAAGTTCGGAAAAAACTAATTAGTTTGTACTTGAGAAGCTTACAACTTTGTGATTTCCTTGAAAGGCTGACAACATCATCAATGGCTACCGTGCTGCTCTACGATGGCTTGGGAGTTTCAATGAAAGCAGAACTAATTTTTGGTTTTTTCTTGGGGCGGAAATGGAATAGCCGCAAGTGGCACCGGCATTATCAGAGTACATAGGCCGGTGCCAACAGTCTGGGCCCAAAAAAGCGATTTGTCCACACCATAGAGGTCTATGAATTGGTACCGTACCTGTTTGGGAGATTAAGAACGCCTCCTTTGGCTACACGCCGCAGAGCGATGCCCAGCCATTCGATACATTCGATTGAAGGCAGTAAGGGATCTATCAGACTCCGAGTAAACGTCCTGTGCATGGCGAATACCGAACCAACCAACATCCTTCAGCCTTTCTATTCGGTATGATCAATATGAGCCTGTGGTCATTGACCACTAGAGGTATGAATGGAATATAAGCGCATGGCGCATCCCAAAAGGACTCTTATATACCGAAAAATTTGCGATATCTTCCTGAAATTTTGTTTTATTCCAACTGTATTTACGCGACTCGGAGTGAGTCGGGATACTTTTTTTGGGTGGGTCTTTAGGTCCTTCTCAAGGAACTGCATCTTGAACTGAATTTTCCCTATGAAAAAGGAGTTTTGAATTCTCTTCATGGCAGTTTAGAGGTGTCAGTGGAACCCTCGCAACTCATTCGTTTCTGTGCCACTTCATAATTTATTGTTTCGCCAGAAAACTATTTGCCTCAAATCAATGGCTGTTGGCAGGTAGTCAGAACAACTGTTGGTGTTGGTGCCAGGGAACACCTACGTAACCATCCCAGTTGGCTTTTAACATAATTATGTGTATTATTCCGTTTTTTTCTTTGTTGTACGGCATTCCCCCGGTAATTTTCAAGAAAAAAATTTTTTCTCGAACTTTTTCAGAATGCCCAACTTCAATTGTTCAGGGAGGTGTTTTATGCTCTTTGCATTATCATTTATCGTTTCTATCCCGAAATTATCTTGCTAAGGGATACTGTAATGGCAAAACCCGAATGCTGTTATTATATGCTTATTCTGTGAAGAATAGTTTGCTTAGAACGGAAATTACCTGACGTAATTCTAGTAAATTGCAGTATTCTCACGAAAATTCTACAGAACACCCACCTTCGAATTCCTTATAACAATCCTCTTCTCATCAATTGCATTCAAAGTTCATTGAACACCTAGAACTAGCCCACGCCTCGGTTCTACCCTACTTTTTTTGACTGGGACAGTCGCTCCTGGGATCACCTCTAGCTGTGGTAGCATGTCGGTGTTTGGTTCATTGTCCTACCATGGTGTACTAGTAATTCAGAATCAACAAATGGAACTTCATTGATAGAGGTGGGATAGGGTCAAGTGGCGCCCTGCCCTAATCGCGAATACACGAGGGATCGGAATCCCACATCGATATCTGCCCATTCAGGCCTTCGCCCATGACAAGCCTTTCATCTTTCCGGGTCGGTTTATACCATTCCCCTCTAGGAGAATAACAGCACAGACTTGTACGTCGAGCGAGCCCGTATGTGTTTGGCATAGGCCACCTACGTACCACGATCCCGAATGGGATTCGAAGGCGTGGGCGTTCTCCCAAACTCGATTAATCAGCTACAAAAAAATTGAAAATTCTCTTGAAAATGCGTTACCACCCTGGGTCCTCGCTACATCCTCACGTCTTTTCTTCATTGACTATTCCTCAATGCACCAACACTTGGAAGCTGTTCACGTGCTGCCCTTAATCAACGCCTCTGGGCGGCACGTGGTTTTGCTATCCATGGGCACAAGAGGACAACCATCCTATTTCAATATTTTAATACCTTATTTTATAGAACTCTGTCTTTTAAAACTTTTTTGTACAGTAGCTGTTGAGCTTTGCTTCTTTCCGTGATGCCAATCTTATCTAGTAAACTATTTGTGAAAGCTGAAATTGCACCCCTCCCCCAAGCTGATCAACTCGGAACTTTTTGAGTGACTTCTTTCCGAATGGGTAAAAATCGTTCTTCACTCCCTGGATTCCGAACGTAGGAGAAGAAATTCAAAGAAGTAAATGGGGAAGGATTTGGATTCGATTGTGAGAAAAAAACTGCCTCCCCCTCAATCCACAGTAATCTGTTTTTCTTACAATTCTATCAAGACTTTCGAGGAAAATGCTTACTCTCAATCTGAAGGGATTTCTTTTTCCTATCCTTTTATATGAATAGGAAGCAGTTAGGCTTTCGAATTCTGGAACTTTGAGGTTTTCCACTTCCATTCCACTTCCTCTTCCCCCCCCCCCCTCCTTATCATAGGCTTTGAGAACGAGAAAGAACCTTCTCACTCAGGGACTCTCCACGAGTCATAAAGAGCTGGCTCCTACCACAAAGTTCCACCTCAGCAGAACTGGTGCCAAGACTACCACAAACCAATTGGTCGGATGAATGCAGCGTGTGTAATATGAGTGGGACAAACGAGTTTCTTTTTCTCACCTAAGAACGATAACGTAAACAGCTGGAGGGTAAAGAACAGGCTTTTGAGGCCCCTCCAATGTCTAGTCAAGGAATTTTCGAAAACAGTCTCTGGAAAAGTATGTTTTTTGTGGCTTTGTATAAATAGCTTGTGGTACTTCGCAGTAATTTTTTTGCATGTTTCCAATTATCAGTTACTTTACCTGTATTTTTACTATCTCCATTACTGTGTGTGTCCGTAACTATAGATCTCGTAAAAATAGATTCGTGTAGATTTTTATATTTGAATAAACAAAACTTTTTCCCACCGTATTGAAAAAACGAGCGCTTGAATCAAAACTTTTGAAATCCATCCGTTCCCTACCTCTGAATCCTCCCTCTCAGTTTGATTCTGGAAATTTCGTTCATATAGGGAGTAATATGTGTGAAACGAACATGTTTCCCCTTCCCCTGCAATTATTAAACGATTGAAGGTTAAAGAACAACATCGTCTTTTCGGTGCTTCATTCAATTTTATTTTTGAATTTTTAATATTTTACAATAATTTCCGCCTCAAGCTTCAGATTTTCTTATACCACAAAAATTGTTCTAGTCTTGTAATTAGTTGTTTACCTCCGATTCATTTTTGTATTTGGAAAATCCTTTTGATCCTGAAACTAATTAGATTTAGCTTTGTAGTTAACTGACTTCTCACTCTACCAACGCTCTCAGACCGGGCTGGTGCTGACGTTGAAGAGGAGGGAGAGGGAGGCTTGGCTAGCCTGGGTGAATATCGATCCAGGGTTCTATGAAACGGCGTGTGACCCCTGCCAGACTGAATCACTATCGAGTCAAGTACTCACTCATAGTGTTGGCTTCCCTCTGTTCGGTATTCCTTATCCAATCCTACTTTAATGGTGATTCAAACCTCATATAGTACAACTTCAGACACCTTCTTTTTCACGAGATTTTCCACAGAGCCAGTCTTTTATTGGTTTCTGCTATATTACTGCGAAAAACTCTCATGACGTGGAATGACGCAGCCTGCTATGTCCGTGCTGGAGCTATGAATAGTCCCTCAGGCAGGTGGTAGCTCCCTGAGTTATAAAAAAAAAAGTCCACCCAATTTTCACGCATCACCGTTTAGTGCTATTGCATTTCCCAGCACTTATGGGTTTCGGTTAGCCTGAGCTGAATTAAAGTCAAACAGACGCCAATTTTCAGGCATTTTTCTATCTCTTCAATTCGATTCAGGGCTTTTTATTGAATATGAACTTGAGTGCATGCAAAAGTTGATTCTATTTTATTGAAAATTTTATTTTTTGTATGCCCGCGCTCCCGGAACGCCATGGTGTCTTTCTGGTTTCCACGCCTTTGTTTTTCTGGGACGGAATTCGAGAGAATGAGGGGTAAGCTGGAGGTAACTGTTTCATGTGTCGTCAGGGCTTGATCGACCTTGTCGACTCTGAACTGAGGAGATGGTCATGGTGGGCGGTAGTGGTCGGAAGTTATCTACTAACGGCAAGGTGGAGGTATAGGGAGATTGCGTTAAACTCCCATCGATATGAAGCTGACTAGATTCCGATCGAACGACTTCATGTATGCCCAGCATACACAGGACGATGAGAGAGCCCGTATCACTGTAAAAATGTTCTGTGAATAAATCTGAAAATTGAGACTTTTGGAATTTGGCTCTCTGCCAATTTTTTCAATACTGTTCTCTGCTCAAATTCCTTCTGTTCCACTTCTTTTTCATTTGAAAAATTCAGAACGCCTTGTTATTTGATGGATCTCCTTTTCCGTTGACGAACTGATTTTTTTTCGTTTGGTGATTGCGATCTTTGATAAGGTTCCAAGAGTAGGTGTGGGACTGCCCTTTGAGCGGTCTACGACGAATCCAATTCGCGATGTTGCTTGCGTTCTTTTTCTGTTTGTTCTTTGAGGAATGGTCATTGATGTCTTAGGAGAGCGTTTTTCAGGGTGGCCGACGTAATCATTCCTTCATTGTGGCTTTCACGTGTGTGAGATGCGAGATGTGAAGTTAGAGCATGATCGATCATCAACTGTGGACATTAATTACTCCCACCAGTCCATTGGGAATTCAGAACCTGAAGAGGTGGGTGGATTTTCAAAGATTCTCATTGATTGTCTCTATGGAGGTCCTTAACTTTTTCATCCTTGTAAGCATTTTTTGAATTTTTTTAAAAATCTCGTGCATCACTTTTGGAGCTGTTGGAGCTCTTTTCAAATCAATGGATCTTTTCGAAGGGAGAGGTGAAAAAGTTTCCGATTAAGGAGTAAAAACGCATAGCCAAGTTTTTTTTCAATTTTATTTTATTTTGGAAATAAGTAGAATGGGTGCTGTGGCAGTCACTTCCACCCATGATATTGAAAAAAATATGAGAAATGACTTGAAAGGAAAGGATATTGTCCCTGACCAGACTCATTACAGGCAGTTTTTTTCTATCAAGAAGGAAACTCACCACTGAGGTTTGTGTTGAGGAACAATTGTAAAGTTTGTTTGGGATACGATCAAAAATATGAATTGTGGATCCATTTCTGAGAATGTTGGGTTATTTTTGAAGTTAAGTAAAAAACTGGACATAGCACTTCACACAGCAGGAGGCACTTGACCTCAGCGAATGGGGAAAACACGGAGAAGGAAAAGGGCTTCTAATAGAGACCACTAAACTATTTGGCCGAAGTTTTTGAGCTTTCGCCAGTTTAGTAGGTCTGCGTTTAACTTCATATGAAATAACCTCGACATAGACGGTTGGGATAGGTAATCAATTCAACCCCTCTCACAAGTGCCTCATTGAAAGGGCTTATAAAGCTTAGTGGGTAAACCTATAATTAGAGGGTAACTACTTTTTCTCCTTATCGTTTGCGATGAATCTGCACGTAGTCGGAAACATGCTTATTTATTCATTTTTTCATTTGAGTATTTTTATAATGAAGGAATCTTAGTTAACAACAAAACGTTCTTGACCGCATCTTGAATCTTTTTATGTCACGGTTTCTTTTGAACCATTTCTTACTTTATTTCTATTTTTTCTACTTAACCTATTTACTATTATTACGGTACTGTATTTACTCATATTGGAGGTTAGTTATAAGGTCCTTCAGCAGATGCATATGTAGGCTATTTTGTGGATCATAGAGCGATATTAAAGAAGTTTATGAATATTGGCAATAGAGGAAATCCCTGTTTACACTATAGACCATATTTTCTGCAGGCTCCCCTCAAACTCTATTAGGTCCTTTTCAGTAGAAAGTCTGCCCTGAAACGATAAGCTATAGGAGAGAAATTAGAACTGTTAGTTCAAGTCGTAGGTATGGGTTTTAAAAAAAAACTTTTTCAACAGCTTCATCTGTATGATTCACCATTCATATGTCGTATTTTCCAATGCTGGTCACGAGGTTTGAAAGTACGAAGGGGTAGATGACATAATTAATGAATCTCACTACAGTACGAGCTGCACTTTATTTGCACTGCCTACGTGTGTTATGGAATTTCGCCAAGTCCAACTGGACATTCCATCACTTTTTGGGTCGCTTGATTTGCGGATGACGTTTTACGGCGTTTGAAAACGCTGATCTCAACTTCGGTTGGCATTGAAATCTTCTGTTCGAACAAATTCAGATTCAGTTACTTCAAAAATTTTTGGTAGAATTAGATGTCTCTGTCATTTCTGAGTGACTTTTAAAACTACCACTCGATCCCTCTTGTTTCTTTTTCATAAGAATTATTTAATTAGTGTTTTTATAACTGAGCTTGGCTTTACTTATGAATTACCATAACACCCTGATTAAATCTTTCTGTACTGGAGCATGGTTTCGTTGTTTAGGCGTCATTGAATCCTCCTATGTTAGAGAAGTGTCGATATTGTGGCTGTTCCGATATCAAGTTACTAAAACAATGCCTCTTCTGTGGAGCCGTAGCGTACTGTAGTGATGAACATCAAGTGAGTTATAAGTTTGTATCGTCATTTCAATATTATTCGTGAAAAATTTTGGACCGAGCTTGTGCAAATACGGTAAATTGCAAAATGGGATTTCAAGTGCAGTTAATGGGGAATCAGACCCAATTTACTCTTACTGCTGGCCATCTTTATAGCAATACTCTAGTGTACTGGATCGGTGAATATGAGTTAAGAGTAATGGCGAAGTAGAGGTAAATGGCGCCGCCACCACATTCAGGATTCGGCGATCAAATCGCATATCGGTCATCCAGCATCACATACTTATGAAGTCATTAAGTTGTTATGCTTGCCTGGAAAGGCAGTAACAGAGACATCAAAGTTGGTTGGCCTCCGCAAATCATTGTCCAAGCCAAAGAGGGGTGGAAACACTACTAACAAGGGAAGGATCCCAAGTCGAAGTGGCCATTTGAAATGGGACCTATACCACTAGACGTATTTTTTGATGCTGATTTCAAATCTGCATTCAAAATCTGCCAAACGATTCTCTGAACAAAGTTATGGAGGTGGTCTCCAGGGAACGCTCCACAAGGGGAAAGCACAAAAGCCATGGTCGCCGGCAGTCCAGCAGTGGCAGCTTGGAGTGGAGGTAAGCGTGACGCTAGGCACGGGACCAAGGATCGGGTTTGATGGGCCACGGCATTTTTGCATCTTGCAGGACTTTTTTCTCCAAGTTGGAAAAATCTTCTTATGTTGGTTTTACCGCCTTCAGCAACTTACTAAATGCTGGAGACGAGTCAGTTCCCACTTAAACCGTCTGACATCTACTCCAACCAACAACATTACAAAAATTCTAATCTTATTATTATACATTTCAAATTCACTGTAAGATAACTTTTACCTATTATAAGGGGATACGATATTCTAGCACGCAGTGTTTAAAACAAAAAAGTCTTCCACAATGAGCGTCAACCGACAGCGACCAAACATCAACGACCCTCTAGATGTGCTTGCTGTTTCTTCTTCAGCATCCGGTTCCCACAGTGGATCGGCCCCCTCGTCCTCAATCACGCAGTCTCAATATCGAGGTCTTCGTAAAATGATTCCGAAAGGTAGAGGAGAAACTATCTATCAACTTGTGCTCTTTACTTGTAAGAGCGCGTTCAAAATCACAGGATCCAAAATACTTCCTGTTCTTTAGTGTTACATCCATCCATTATACCATACTTTGTCGCGTTTGCCACATGGCAACCCTTACCTTTTTGAAAACTAATCGATAGCAGTGCAGGACGGTTTAAGTGGGAACTGGCTTGTCTCCAGCGTATAGTAAGTTGCTGAAGGCGGTAAAACTAACATAGGGAGATTTTTCCAACTTGGAGAAAAAAGTCCTGCAAGATGCAAAAACGCCGTTGCCCATCAAACCCGATCCTTGGTCCCGTGCCTATGAAGCGTCACGCATACCTCCACTCCAAGCTGCCACTGCTAGACTGCCGGCGACCATGGCTTTTGTGCTTTCCCCTTGTGGAGCGTTCCCTGGAGACCACCTCCATAACTTCGTTCAGAGAATCGTTTGGCAGATTTTGAATGCAGATTTGAAATCAGCATCAAAAAATACGTCTAGTGGTATAGGTCCCATTTCAAATGGCCACTTCGACTTGGGATCCTTCCCTTGTAAGATCTTGAATGGGAGTCAGAAGTGAAACTGGTGGGGTCAGAGCTGGCGCATCTGAAAAGAGCTTAATAATTTCAAGCAATTTAACGATTTTAGAACTAATGAAAATAAGTTGTGAAAGCGAGAAGATCTGTAAGAGGCATGCAAAAAACTTTCTGCGACATATCACTCCTTGTGCACAGATTTGCCTTCCTCGTCTTCTAGCGAGGAGAGACGTTAGCTCCGCTAGTAGCATTAGACGTTCTTGCACACTAATCCTCAGTAGAAATCAGCAACTTTTAATTTTCATTGGTGAAGCCGTTTTCATATCTTGATGTGGATTTTCTAGCAATTCGACTGGAAGCGACATAAACCTATGTGCAAGCAGACGCAAGCAGAAAGTCAACGTCGTCAAGCGACTGCTGGACCGTCATCGTGCACCACTTGCACCCAGACCGAGACCAGTTCGGCCTCTAGTCCTGACCCAAGTCCACCGCCGATGTCGTTCTTAGGTGGATCAGGTGCGTCGTACAGATAACTAACAACATAATAAAATGCTCCCACGTAATCGCCTCAGGCAGTTGAATGCCGTTGCTGCAACTTCAACGAGCAGATGTGATTTGGAAAATCCTCGGAATAAAAAAGAAAAAACCATAACAATAAATGAAAATAACGAAGTTGAAAGTAGGTAAATTGATGTCCTATACCAATACTGTTGGAAAAGCCATGCACTTTTATGAAGTCAAATATCTGTATCCCTAGAATGCGCCGAAATGGCAGTATTTGACGTCACTATCGAGATTCAGGGGTTCTATTCGATTTCCAAAAAACAGTTTTTGAGAAAAAATAGCGCACTGTAGTAACCTTTCCACGAATGTGCAAGGTACACTCTTCCATTCGCAATCATAGTGACATTTGGATGCTTGTGATTCAGATGAGCGGGTCATTGTACAAATAAGTAGACTGGTGTTCCTTGACAGACTTAGCACCGGCTAGCTTTTTGAACTGGAGCAGAACTATGCAGAAAAAACTTCCTACATTCAATCATACTCCATTACATGTCAAAGGTGCCTACTGATTAGTATCTTCCCTTTGACCACACCCTATTTGGAGCGTCTTGAAAGAGAAAACTTTGGCCTACTGTGTTTATTTTTGTCCCAATGGAAGTTTCCGAAAATTCCATCGCCTCAAGGGTCTGCACTGTATTAGATTTGCTTTCGAAATATTTCTTCTAAACTTTCATTACAGCCTATAGATCCTACTGGAAAAGTAAGTAATAGAAAAAAAGAAAGTGCAGGGAAAAGGAATGGAGAAAATGAGCAGGATGCAGTAGAGGATAGAAAAAGCAAAAAACAATCTGAAAACCCGTCGAAAAACTGGATTGGTTACTGGTTGAGTGTGATGAAGGAAGGCGTAGGTATAAGTTCAATTCCTGGCACAAACTCTTCACGCTTATCGATAGCAGTGTTAAGGATACTACTTTTCGGTCTATCCTGTGACTCGAAGTGTAAATAAAGTCTAAAGCCTTAGGGTGTTTATCGATACCGTGTGAGGGATGCGCTCCGCATTCGACTTCCATTCAGAATCGTAGTGGCCTATTGAATGCGTCTCAGGCTAATACAATGATTTGCAGTGGTCAGCCGAGTCACAAGTCAGTGTGTGCCAATTAACTGAGTTTCAAGGGATGGAAGGGGTGGTTGGCCGAGGCCGGCATCGATACGA
The DNA here is from genome assembly GCA_000469685.2 of Haemonchus contortus. Classification (NCBI taxonomy): domain Eukaryota; kingdom Metazoa; phylum Nematoda; class Chromadorea; order Rhabditida; family Trichostrongylidae; genus Haemonchus; species Haemonchus contortus. Next base: position 7,115,945 of record LS997566.1, on the reverse strand, counting down.
GATGCGAACCCAGAACCACGCGTGTCCGCTCTGAAACGTAAATTCAAATAAGAATTCCTGTAAACCTGGGAGAGAAAGCGAAGAGTAGATAAATTCTCAGCAGAGGGAACGTTATGTCGAATGTCCCCAGAACATATAGAATGGATTTTTAAAAAATCGAAAATGTAAAAATAGCAAGCGAAATGAGTAGTGTGTGAGTGAGTAATTCAGAATGAAAGAGTAAAAACAAATATTTGTTAAACTCTTACCCTTTATTTTACGGAGATTTATTTATTAATTTTTTGAATTTTTTTTTTGATTCATTGATCGTTTCAGTCCCATCGTCGCTGGTTGGTCAGCTGTCCTTAGAGTCCCGTGTGGCGTTGTCATTGCTGAGCGATGCTATTGCACCGGTCAGTAGTGCTGCAAATCACTCGAACCTTGCGAACGGGAGCCTTTTCGATGCCAGTGCTTCTGTTGCATGTGAGTGTTTCTGATTTCTTATTTTTACTTATTTTCTGAAGGTTCCCACGGGTTTTGCTGACTGTTCGGACTGATTACTTCCTTTGAATGTTGGTGAAGATGGGGAAGTCGATAGAAAGGACATTTTCATTCATACCTTATCCTCGTTTCCTGACCATTACTTGGTGTGATAAAAAATAAATTGCTCTGACGCAGTGAGCAAGTTCATTTTGAGGGGTAATTTCAGAAACCATTGTTATCGTGATCTGTTTTTGCAATTTATGGGCGTTACCAGTTAAAGAGTAGACTTTAGGGGAACTGTGAGAATTTTTTTGTCTGGAAATTTACAGCTGCACTTTTGCAGCTTCACCTTCGTCACCGCGACCGTCCACATCAGCCGCATCATCTGAAGAAAGGATTGTGCCAACAGATGATCCCGATATACAGGTATTAACATTTTGAAAGTTCAGTAAGGTAGTTACTGTAGTTTAGTTTGATGGTCATATATACCGTGACATTTAGATTTTATACTTTACTCGTTTTTATTCGTTCTCTGTTAATTATTCGACATAGATCGAGCCAAAGTTTAATATTAGATTAAGTGATTCAAAATTTTTACACCACTTTCATTGCCTGAGACTTCAAAATAGCTTTCAGTTTTTTTTGAGTCCTCAAATAATTTAGTAGCTTCCAACCTATTTTTCCCTACTCTACTACATTCTGCTACTATGGGTGATCCGATAATTGTTTCTAAGTGAAGCGTTCCGTCTTTCTATGGCGAGATTTATCAATTCTAATTTTTTATGACTGAGCGATCAAAATGAGAAGCCGATAAGGCGATGAAGTTGAAATTTCGAACCGGTCATTCCGGTCGATGGTGATTACTTGAACTTCAAATCAACAATTCCGATGGGTATTTTCTAAGGGGGCGTGGAAACAAGTTATGGGTTATACCATTCAGTTTGAGTGATCGTAAAATTGAATGAGTAATAAGAATTCGAAATCACTAGTTTATGTGTCATGCACGCAGTACTTTGAGTTCTCTGTTCAACTGCTAAGAATTTAGGTAGTTTCCAGTCGAAGTAACGGCCTTCTTTAATGTCTTCGGTTCTAAGCTTTGACTTTTGCGATCGATTTGGACCATGTATACGGTCTCCGTTCAAAATCTTGGGAACGTTTTACATATGCGTTCAATATAATATATTGGCATTCAGTCTAGGATAATAATTATTATATTATATTCCAGTCTATTACATTTATTTATTGAGTATAGCTCTCAAATATAATATTAGTCATTTAAATATGGGGATTACTTAATACTTACACTTTGATATTTGATTCCAACAGTAACCAACCACCGATCTTCATTGTGACCGACTGACGTCTCGAGAAAATCTGGTCCTGAACACTTACCTCGAATGGTTGGGAGGCTTAGATAGCCGGGATTGGAGATGCAGTAATCACATATGGTTGCACCCCTAATACCTATTTCTTTTATCGGAAATCCACAATGCTGGACTGTCTTCACCTGTAGAGTTAGCCAGAGTAATCCAGGCCTCACCTGCGGAGAACCCGTAACCTGGTACTGTATGGTATAAAACTAGTGCTCCACTGACCAAACAACCGCGGAGAACCCGTAACCCGAGCTTGGCCAGTCGAACACTCGTTCTATACCATATAGTACCGGGAGAAGTCACCCCGGGAGCTAATGCGTGAATTCATCTGGGACACTATCACTTTATGAATTTTCGTCATTGTTTGCTTTAGAAACATAATCTTTACTGCGTCTAACGTCAAATCATGTTTTTTGATGCAGATGCAGTAATTTACGTGTCGATATGGCTACTAGGGTTTTTCTCAATTACCGTAACCGATGCACTGAACGATATTTTCTCTCGGATCTATGGTCAGAACGGTTGAAATATTCTGTGGTTACGGTATATTCTCTATGTTAGTGATATCCGACGGTCACAATGATCAGTTCAGACATGAATGGTGACAGTAGGAAATCAGTTCGCTCGCGTACCTTAGGGGGTCACCTATGAGCCCTTTAGTTTTGTGACACGAGCTAGTAGGCATAATTATGTAGTACTACGTGAGAATTGCTTCTTTCAGGTTGATATGATCACATTTGGTACCAGTCACCGGGTAATTTCTGAATTCTGATAGCTCTCTCGCTATCAGAGACCTGTGGTTTGCTGAATTTGAAGCATACGTGAGAATTCCAAGCTCTCAGAAGCAGTAAAACTGGGACTGGGAACGATTTTTATGTTCATTCCAAACATTTATGACGTGCTTCAGACATTACGTCCTCATGCGAAGTGGAGTTGCTCACGCAATGTAACCGTACTATTTCGTAGAGGAGCTGGGAATGGTGAAGTTTAGGTCCGTTATCGCGACCGTATAACAGAGTTGACTTGACGAAATTGGTTGATAAACCTCGAAACCCGGACGTTTTGGACTCCTTGTTTCTCCTAACAGAAGCGCATGCTACACAAGAACCTTCTGTCCGTACCAACCACCTTGGTTTCTTTGTTTGGATACTTCTCTTGCAAGAGCGTTTCTCGACTAATTGGGTATACGGCAGATATGGTCCGTGAGATATCTCGCCATGATGATTCTGTGGCTCTCTCGTACACCATATGGGGCGCTCTCTGGTCGGAAAACAGCCTGGCGTTATAAAGGATCGAAGACTGTCTCGTGAGGCGGATGCGCGGACGAGTTTCAGCGGCATTGTAGAGGGTGCACCACTCACAAGAGAACCCATGTAGGAACTTCAAACAACTCTCCATGATCCGTGATCCATCGAAAGACAATTCTGGACAGTTTTGGTCTGATTTGGTCAGCTCTTTGCGCAATTGCAACAACTAAAATCTCGTCCAAATACCCCTCCCATCTCATTTCCGTCACTGGAATATCGTAAAGAGAAAATAACTACATCGTAGAGTTGAGGTTCGATTGCAAGCACAGTAGACCGAAGGAGCCTAAAATTTCTACACCAAAAATCATAGTACAGAGGTTAAGTTCTCGATACTGTTGCATTTGCATAGCGGCGACATCAGTAACCAAAAACTCGTTTGGTCACTTATTTCACCGTAACCCCGCACCAGACCTAAAATAACTGATGAAGTGTGCCTCTAATTGTAATCATTTTCGGCGAATTCTTTTGCTTTTTCCCTGTTGTAGGCTACGTGGTGCCTGGAATCTGATTTCCGCACACATCACTACCTAGATATCGTGGGAATTTATCCGGAGGACATGTGCAGAGAGAGCAAAAGTGACATGTTCGTGAGCTAAAAAATTCACAACTTGTAACCAGGATTCGGTGCAGGGGATACTGGAACTGAGTGGGTCTGAGAGAGAGTAACCCTCGCTAGTTCACAAACCACGTGTCAGATCACACCACCAGATGAGATACAATGGGAAACTCGTGACTGGTCGGTGTTTGATCAGAAATCTGATTGATAGATGAGAGATAGGATCGAAGCTCATCGTTTATTACAAGGGTCATGGACACCTTCGAATATTTCGAGAGATGCGAGCGTAAGCATGGGGTTAGCAACCTGTCTCCACTGAGTCTCTTTACTTACACCGCCTTCACCTCTGAACCTCAACTGCCCATGTTTGAGTTATCCAAATCTAGAGATTTGAGTTATCCAAATCCAGAGGAGACCTGGTATCTAGAGAGAAGACCGGGTGACCTAGTGCTGGTGCTTCAGAGCAGTAACGAAATAACGCCAGGATTCCCCTTTTCGGGCTCCAGGGGGTAGAATGAGGGTGAGCGTAATTGGATCCCCTTCTGTAGAAACTACAGTTCCACCGATCGATCACTTTGATTTCCAGGAAGGTCTTCAAGGAGTTCAGGTTTGATCTTGGTGCAACAAATTGCATGAAAGTGACCCCATAAACCTTTGGGACCATACCGTAACCTAGGAAGGGTGTGGTGCCATTGTTCTTTCCCTAGCCGATCCCTCCCTTGGCTTTCGTAGTGTAGTTCGCGCTTGAGCGACGTGCGATCTGGCCGACGTGACATTGCCGCTTATTCGCCGGCGTTATCGCCATCGCCACACACACCACTTTGTGTTTTTTCCAGCCTCACAACAGGATTGCGGCCGTCTGGCTGGAAAATTACATTGGGAACTAAGAGAGATCTCACGTCGGTAATATGACATGAAAGAACATTTACGATGTTGATTGGTCTATGCTTGGTACGATTTCTGAACAATTTGATTCGTCTCCTGTAGAGCTCTAGAACCTCCCATTGGAATCAAACACTACACCTCTCCATTACTACAGTAACAAGCCGACTAGCTCGAGGTCCTCCTCTTGTGACATCCGTGATACATCTGGTTGCTGCTTTTCATTCTTACTGAAAATGGATTTTTTGTCCTGAAAATCAATCGTATTCTGTTATGGGAAATAGAATTTGGGGAATTTCATAGCTATAACCATTTTGTCAAATTTATACCTTCGGCAATATGAAAATAATGGATATTGGCAACAGTAGTCTTTCGGGAGGGTCATTACCCAGAGGAACGGCCTATTACCTCTGTTAATCCAGAATAGAGGGCGACTACCATAAACTTCCAGATTCTCTGTCCTCAGTATGCCTATTTGTCTGTTCTGACCTAGGATTTGCTACTGACTGTTGTTCTCCAGCAACCTCATGTGGAGATGTCCACATTGCAGGGACCGTGACTTGCTTTGGGATGTCAGAATCTCCTTGCTCCCAAGATGGTCTGGCGGTTATGTAGCTGGCATAAGACGATAAAATTATCAAGTGACCTGTCTTTAGGAAGTTGTAGCGATGGAAAATGCTTCCAAATGGTTTTGCCATTTATGAAACAACTCCCACACGTGGCCTATTCCAATGACCTACCGACCAGACGTAGGTAATTCGCTGTCACTGATGTGAATCCGCCCGAAATAGGTCTCTTATATGTGGATATCATTTCACTGAGCTACCCCCCCCCCACCCCATCCCCCCCACCCGCTATACTCTTTTATCTCATTAATTTGTATCCATCAGTTGAGTTCAGACGTTGACCGCCACTACTTCTCACGTGTGACCAACTCCTGGCGCAATACTCACCCATACCAACCGGATCTTCTACCCCAGAATTACTTGGTTCGCAGGAGGCTCCTGTGAGAGTACAAAACCATCAAAATCCTTCAGTTTGTACCAGATTCGTCTAGCTATGAAACTGGAGACTTATACCACGTCGGCTGGCTCCCTCTCTCAACGTTCTTCCCTCCCTCCTCCCCTTAAGAGTAGTTTGATGGGCCATGTACGCCAATGAGATTTTGGATGGAAGTCGTATGTTCAGGGCATCCCCCCGGGGATTGATCCCCACCAAGAGGTTTCACCTTTCATTACTTGTGTATTTTTCAACTATGTTCTGCATTGGTGCTGATCATACACACAGTGTGAACTCCTATAGACGCTAACCGACTGGATTCCCTGAGATTGATGTTGTCCCTTTGCAAAGTACACATTGATGTCACGTCTATTTCGATGTGGGCGCTTTTGCACGAATCGCCATATGTTCTTTGCTGCCCGCTTTACATCACGTCATTGCAGATGTTAGAACTCTAATAAAAGGGCGCATGAGAGAGAAGTGTTCTATTTCATCAATAAATTTCAACTGAGAACCAGTCGAAATGTTCAATCAACGGCTGATTCATTGCCCCTTGAGACGAAGGAAAGGAGCAGAAAGGAATACTCCTCTTCCTTCTTCAGCGTTTGTACCTCTTGGGAGCGGAGTCCACTTCTCTGTTGCCACTTTTGCAGAGTAGATGCTTGATCGGGATGAAGGCCAACTGATTTCCTATTTCCTCAAGCAAAGGGGAGTTTTTTAGAACTGTGTCGAACAAATATTGGTAGGATAAGAGAGCAACGTTCCATTCTGATGCCACTTTTTGCTCGTTTAATATTTCTTGGGCAGAGTTAGGACGGTGCAAAGTGGCGCTGTCGCCACTCGCACTGTCGCCGGGTCGAATCCAGTCTCATTACTGGTCTAAGCCAACGAAGCTATACATTCATGTGGAGTCACTTTGTTGGTACCTGACAAGCCTGAGAGCGCAGAATGCGCTGTCCCTTGAATCAGCTAAAAAGCCATGTGCGGGCCACATGCACCTTCGAACGATTCTAGGGTTTTCAAAGGGTATTCCAACGAATCGATGCCATCTCAGGATGAATCAATGTTCATGAAGAGCTTAGTTTTACGCATTACCTGCTTCTAAGTAATTAAGATAAAAATTGAGGACAAAGTTGGTTTCAATAACTTGGAATTTTCCCGGAACAAATGGAGGTTGGCTGCCTTCGATTTTCGCCTTTTTTCCAAGGCTATGCTCCCATAGCAACAGAAGGTAACTCTTAGAAAATTCCACTCGCACTGGAGAGTGTCTAATATGAGCTGATGGGCCAGAATTCGAAGCTATGCAAATCTTCCAACTTTTCAAAATTTCTGTGACTCATACTGCAACCACCACATCGAGGCACCGGGCGCTGGAGTCCAACCCATCAGAGTTGGTTAAAGCGGCTGTAGCCAGTTTCGATGCCGGGGCGGTAAAGTCAGTGAACTTGTGCCAAACCAGCTAATGTCCCTCCCCAATGTCTGACAATGATGAGTGGGCCATCTGCCTTTGAAAACTATTACAAAGAAATATCAGAGGTCGTTTTACAGCTTGGACTTCTGTGCTTCTATCTGTCTCAGCCCACTGAGGACAAGTTATCTCCAACGATCTCCATCCGTTATAATTTCCCACTCTTGAACGATTCTAAATACCGACCGATACCCGTCTGAGGGTCATTTCTGCTCATGGAACATGGTGGATATCCTTGTCAGCATGGGTGTTCAAAGAGTGTCGTTGCCCCACAGGTTTCTGGACTATTCCCAAGACGCGATGTAGTAATGTAGTTCTAGAGTTTCTTGGCAACAACTCAATATGTTTTCGGTGGTGTACTCCGGTTTTCTTCATCGCTGATAGCACTTATCACTGCAGTTAATATTTTTCATCCCAGAATTCGCTACACACCTGCACTCCCATTAGTATACTACTTCTTTTCGTAGCATCTCACACCCAGAGTATAGGATTCCATAGAGATCCGGGTAAAGGCGATATCCATAGATATCCTCTGATGTAAATGTTGCCTGCGAGAGATAATCAGTCAATGAACTAGATAAGATAAGCGCTCCAAGAGGATCAGGGATAATCTGTAATATATGGGCATCTCTCGATTCCTAGACCGTTTGTTACTTTTTGGGCGATTTTCCTAGAATGGCAGTCAGAGCGCTTTCCCACTACGAAATGATAATTTACGGGGAATAAGAGTCATTTGCACGTTATCATTCCGAATTCCTTTTGTGCTTTCCTCAATGAAATAATGAGAAAAGAGCTGCTAACACAAGATCTTCACGTGCTAACCGTCATATAACGCTATAATGTTCAAGTAAGGCTTCTCATATGAGTTGAGGAGAACTTTATGGAATTTTCTGAAACTTGCTGGATGCGCCATGCATGGAACTCTACCTCGAATTGATGTAGTGAGGAGAACCTGTGTTGGAACCTTTATGTGTAGTTTATGCGATGAATTAGGATAATTTCTAAATTCCAGAAAAAAACTTAATTTGGATTTTTGCGTTGTATCCTTCCTCTAGGGGTCTGGCACCAAGTAAAAGGTCGTAGTGAGATGATTAGCTTAATTGACCTTGGCGAGACTAATCATAGAGTATGATCGCAGGGATAATCTTTCTAACTTTGGCCTTTTGCTATCCTCCTAATCCTCTGTAATAGTTGTACTTACTTTGATCATTTCTGCTATTAATACTTTTCATTTATTACGTTACTAAGTGTGGCTTTGCTTTTGTTTTGTGATACGGTCTTACAATGAGAATTTGGCAATCCAATTTAAAATTGCCCTTCTGCTTCTTCAAAATCGATCCGGCCGAAGCGGTCAAGAAAAGCTGGGACAGTTCCACTATCACTCCTACTCTTTATCTGAATTCATCCGTAAGAGTTGGACAAGTTCTTTTTGCACCTTTGATAGTATAGCGAACTGTGTCGGACGGGAAAAAAGATGTGACGTACTTACTATGAGATAATTTATGGATTAAATTTGCATACTCATATGAGATCCTTTTTAAAAAGGGCTCGCGTGGTTCCCATACCTTATGCTTAATTCTATGTGAGAATCATACAAGACAGGCTCAGAAGAAACCTCCACCCTCAACCAGGATGAAGAATGAAGTCAACGAAGTTGGCTCCTTCAACATTCTAACCCCTCCGCTTCAAAATGGCCCCTAAACTTTGACCATTCACCAACTTCTCCCTTCCCACATCCCCCCCCCCCCCCCCAATCCCATTTCTTCTCCTTCGTACTTTTAGCCCTTTTTCATTCCACTGAATAAATGTCCAAAGGTCTGTGAGCGAGTGCTAGGAGGCAGATGAACTTTGAAGGAAGCGTAATCGCGTCGTATCCAAAACGTTGGCCTGGATGAATCTGAAATCGTTGCTTTGTGCTACGGTTTTCTTTCCGAAGGCCAAAAACGAGCTGATCGCCTTAACATAGCCTACAGAAGGGAGCTTAAGACTGATCAGGCAGTCTTCACGTGAAACGGCTGTATAAGGCAAGGGCTAGAAGTTCCTTTTGAACCGTTTTGTCACCCCCTTCTGCAAAGACTACCTAATGTCTTTCAATAAATACGTTTGGATAGGGTTTGTAGAGATGGAAACGTTCTTTGTTGGTTGATGTGATCAACTTGCACGATGACAATAAATGCAAACGTGACAATCATCTCAGAATACTGCAAAGAACATAATGTGCGTGTTTGTGTTCGTTTTGTCGTTCCGACGATTACGATGTATTTTTCACGTTGTCTGTCTGCCGGTCTCTGCTATTCTCCCTAGCCTTATCTGCTCTTTTGACGTGACCATCGGAAGCGCACGTGCCATGCCCATGTTCCTACGTGGGGCTAAACGGATGCCGTTCTACGAAATTGCACGGCCTCACGCATCGTATTATGACAGCGCGCACGTATTCCATGAACAGCGCCGTTATGATGGAACATTCCAGCAGCTGCGCTCAATGAAACGTTGTCTGCTAAGCGAACATGCAAACATATGGGCGATTTAATGTGGAAGCATATGACTGGGAATCCTTCAAATCGAAGAGCTACCCTCCCGAACTGTCTGGGAGAAGTTTCCGATAGATTTGGATTGGATGGTTATGTATAGGTCACTTCCAGTTGCACTGTCTTTTCGGTAGTGAAAAACTGGCGCTATACGATGTCCCTGAAGTGCATGGGCCGATTGCAGCGCCAGCAAGACAACGCCCGTGCCTTGGCTACGTGACAATCAAGGGTGGCCAGACGTTGGGCATCGTCACGTATTTCGACTCTCCCACCTCCAACCATTCCCGCATTCGCTTTGACGTGTCGTCGTCGCTTCAGCAAAGCGCACAGCCTCCACCACCACCACCACCGCCAACGCCTCCGTCGTCGTCGGACGTCATCGTGTCGATTCAACTTACCGAAACGTCATCACAAACAACAATGACCGAACCGCATGTTCTAAAACGTCGGGTCTGTTTCTATTCAGATGTTTTGGCAGATTTTCTGTTCAGATTTTTGATCCCTTGGGGCTCGAAAGCTGTACAACTAGATTCTTCGATCATTTCGTATTTCTTGAGTCTTGTTTGGCTTTGCAAGGTTTGGGTAAAGATTTGTGGGAGGATTCTTAGGCTGTGTGATATGGAAATACCCCAATCCAACTGCGTCAGTCTTCTAACTACCCCGCATGGTCGCTATTTGGAATCAGTACCAATCTGATCAGAACGGCCCCAGAAAGAAGTAGAAGCTCCCGAAATGGGTGAGATTTGTTCTAATGGCCGTCCCAAGAGTACAAAGACCTCTTCTCGCTGCTAAATTTCCGTCTTGTTCTCTTTTACATAGGTCAAAGTACTGGTATTTCGCTGCATTTTTCACTGTACAGCTGCTTCCCAGTAGTTTTTCGCATGAACCTGGCAGCCAGCCATTTGTTTTGCGATCATACCCGCTGTGGTTAGTACGGGTAAGTAAATACATAGTACAAAAGTCACAATAAAGACGTGCCTAGCACCAAAAGTCGTTACATCAGGATTACACAGTTGGAAGTGCACGGTTACCCTACCAAGCGCCTAGGGATGAAATGGAGTCACATCAAGTTATGGATCGATTAGCGTACCTCTGGTCCCTATCGGAGCAGTGTCTTTATCCTCAAAATATTGTATTTGCTATAGTTTTGATTATATTTAGTAATTCTGACTTGTAACTTGGGACAAGTTCAAATATCTACCCATTTATAGTCCTCATTCTATTGAGAAAGTGTAATTTGAGGAGATAATCAGATTTTTCCAACTTTCAGTGATTACTCAACTCGATCTGATGCCATTACTTGCTCATTTCTTTGTCTTTTCTTTTTTACTACCCTACTTTTGTTGGGAATGGAGGAGAATGTGGGTAGAGCTAGTTCTGTAATGAAATTTGGATATTTTTTACCCTGACAAATGCTACCCGAACTTCTTCATCCTGACAAATGTCACCTGGAGCTCCTTACTGTATAGGCTTGTAATCTTACTTGCCGGTATTTTATGGACAAACAAAAATCGGTCTTAAATCTCATATTTCTGTTTCGAAAAATCAGAATCAGCCATTGGTGAAAGTTTCAACAAAAGACAGTCATTACAATAACGGTGATGACTGATGCCTATCAAAGGCAACGAAAAAAGAGAAGCTTAAAAGACCCAAAGTTCAAAAACCGAGAGTCAGCTTTCCCTTTCAGTGGAAACCCGATAGTGAATAGGCATTCTTTTCTGGTCCTTGTTTTCGTTTTATCTGGTTTTCAATGTACAAAAAGCAAAAAGTACGCTTTTTCTACACATGTGCACCTGCCTATTGTTCATCGAGATGTTTGGCCTTCAAACTGACTTTGGCTTATGGAATACACAAAAGTAATAGTCACGGGTGATAGCTTCACTTAAAACAGCTAGCTTGCCAGCCTCTGAGAAGGAGGCTGGGAAGGCTTCTTATGGTTTACCACGCTACCACGACCCCGGGCCACTCAAATGGACTTCACAGTCTCCCTTTATCCTTGAGATATATATTTTACCTAACTTATTCATTGCGGTTGGCGTAATGATATAGTTAGTTATACAGGGTCTATAGAAATGAAATAGGATAGTTCTATATGAATAAATATATTAATATGATAATGCGGTGATAATCTAATAAGCTGATCAGCTCATCAGCGGAATTAGAACAATCTACAGGAAATAATCTTTTAATTTTGGAACGCTAAGAGCGGTGTTTGAATGGCGAAGCCGGAAACGGTCGAGTATTACTCGAGAATTCGAGTACTAGTTTCTATGGCAAAGAGGGAGAGGTGGTGTTCTTATGAATAACATAATCTTCTCTTTCAAAATGGGAAATTCCAAAATGAAGAGAGTGGAGCAAGGGAAAGAAAAGGTGGAGGGAAGGCGAAAGGTACTAAAACGAATGAGGATGGCTTGCTGGGCCAAACCGACCACGTTTCTCCAAGTTGCAGTTGTGGCCAGCCTTAAAATCGAAGGACCATAGTATTACCTACAGTAATAGAGAGCGCTTGAGCTAGAGGCGCAAATTTGGACCATCAAAATAGTAGTTCGGTAGAGGATGGAAACTGTTCAAGACAGAGGCAGATGAAGCTTTTGTAAAACTGTTGTGGAATCTGTTTGTAAATAAAATACAAGTTGTTCTGTAGTTTATACGGAAATTTCTGTTATTTCGAAACCATTTTCTTTTTGATTCCAAAATTATTCATACCAAACATAAACCACAATTAGTGATAAGGGTGTGTCGCGTCAGTTATCACAAGTGAAATTTAGGAATGTCTCGTAGAAGTGATGTGTACGTTCAAAGCCCACGTTTTTACTTTTTGATTGGCCAACTTTTTTTTGAGTTTTTTGGCCGTCTAACACCCATTGTGACGTTCTGCTAGATAAGCACTTTTGCAAAGTCTGGCAGTTTCACGTGCAGATTGCAACAATTAGGCAAACTATTTCTTTGGCCAATGATTTTCCATGAGTTCAAGTTGATTTGCACTTTTGCAAATGTCCTTTGTTTTCATGACCCCATAGGTTTGGCCATTTAGAGTCAGAACAAACGAGTTTTCGATGCAACACAAAGAACGGCTACCAGCTGGTGCATTGTTCCGGAGAACGAGAGTTGGAAACGAGAGCACGTGGCATCACTTTTTCCAAAGCGCCACGTATTCCACTGTTGTTTGCAATTATGCGAGTGATGAATTCCCTAACACAGGCTTGCTAATGTCCTGGGCAGGCAGTATCTTTTCCTACCTGTAACTAACCGATCCAGTGGAAATGGAAGGATTCTTCGGGTCCGAGTGACTGATACTAGTGCTATGTCTCCTCGCTCGTAACCGAAGCCCTACCCTCTATGACGTGGTGTATATTTTTGGTCATGAAATCGAGCAGGTGCTGGCTCATTGGCTGTTTAGGTATCAAAATTTACATCAGGCCAAAAAGTGGTTTGTTTTAATGATCTGTCGGTTAAAATTACGGTACTGCTTATCCGATTGTAGTCCAATTCTGTTTACTTTTAAAACTAAATAAATGAGATTTCATGGTGGGTGGAGGGGGTATAGTAGCAAGGGGCGCACTCTCACACAGTCCAGAGATCAAGCCCGGACCGATACAAGCTCAGGCTAACCGAGCCTCCCCTCTCTCCGAGATGGGTTAGTTGTCGGTCACTGGTATAGGAATCTGGGAGGTTGAAGTCAGTGACTAATTCGTTGGCGGCCAACGAAGGCTTTTTATACGCCACCTACGCATTCAAATGCCACTGTTATTCTGAATGGAAGTCGATTGCGTGGCACATGCCGCGAAGTGGGATTGACTAAAATTTGCCTTATTTTATGCATGTGCAATGTGAGTCTATCCAATCATTTATTATTTTGTATCAAAATTCTCCTTACAGTTTTTTTTTCTGATTAAAAGTATTATTTCTCTATTCCCTACTGTCCAGCCAACATTTAAGCAACTGTGACAATGCAGAACTATCTAAGGCATGTTTGACGTCAGGCCTTTTTCATAGTCGCCACCAATTTCAGATAATAGAAGCCGGTCCGCCGAGTCGAATCTCCGCGGGCGTACTGCTGGGACGATGTCGAAAACGGCCAACGCCATCGAACTCCATCATTTTCAAGGACCATCTGAAGAATTTGGTCTACAATGTAAGGGATTCAATCAGAAATGCAATCAATTTTCGATTTCGATACAATTTTCGGTGAAAGTAGCCTTATCGAGTCGATCAGGCCATCATACTGTTCTTTGGAAATTGCTTGTTATCAATTGGCTTGTGACAGGAATTATATGTCATCATTTCAGACTACTCTTCAAGACCATCAAAATATGATGAAGAAACGTGGTCTGACCCTGAATGCCCATCAAACTATCGTAGTTCGATTGCGGGTAAGCCATTCCTATTTTGGTTCCTATGGAAGCCATCGAAAGAGGTTCACTTTCAGTACATCGCCGAATATGTTATTCGCAGTCTGAACGAATTTGGATGGGCCGTTGTCGACAATTTCTTGGGTGATGAACATTGCCGGTTCACATACAAGTGAGTTCAAAGCCTCCCTGCCCGGAGATCATCGTTCAGTCTTGTCAGTTATCTTCACAAAGATCGGGAACGGAATTGTCATACTTTTTCTTTCCCACAGAGTATATCTGACAGGTGACGGGGAGGGGTTAACGCTACATGGCGCCGTTATCAGATCGCGTTCCAAAGATCAAACATCAGATTCATCCTCGTCCATGTCAACTATACAGGGTCTACCTTACATACTTCTACGGATAAAAGGATAAGGAGGACGAGGAAATAAAGGTCCGATCACTGCAGCGGCTTCTCCCTCACCAGTTAGCCAAAAAGCATAGTGTCAAGGAAAGGTCAGAAAGGTCCCTTGAATGTTATTTTTGACTCTGAAGGAGAGCGGTCAGATCTGAGGGATAGTGGGGATTTGCTCCGTGGTCAGGATAGGGCTCTTTGGTCTCACATCTATCAATAAACTGCTTCGACTAGGTAAAAGAGAGAAGTCTGTCCAATTCGCAATTTATTACCTCTAGCTCTCGGGTGTTCCCACTCAGGACCAACTCCCAGGTACACAAAAATCGCAATCCGTCCGAGTAAATGGTCTTAACCGCACTTCGACGTTCCTTTCTGTCGTTGGAAGATGACCTCCGATGAAAACGAATTACCGGAGACATGTGGCCATAAATAGAGATTTCATTCAGAGAAAATCTTAGCCACGAATATGCCCAATGAAAAGCAATGCCAAGGTATTGCGTCACTGCCGAGGGGTGTGGCCAGAATTTTCTCGAAGAAATGGGTGCTTAAACGTGGGAGCAAAGTGGTAGCGCTTGACCCGCTCTTTTCAGGAACTTTTGAAACCAGCAGCGAATGTTAAAAATTTTCTTCTCTTTGAAAAATAATCCCATATGGATGCGATTTTCTCCCGTTACCGTGGACTACGGGTAGTTGTTATGGCACTGAAGTATGAGATCATCCGGGATATGTAGTTTTTCATGCACAATGTCTACTCTGTCTTCTTGACCATTCGAATTCCCTCAGTAACCAAAATCCCTGTTGTTCCCAAGCTTTCAGTAGGGTTAAGTATACAAAGAGTGTCCCACGGAAAAGTGCAGGTCTTAATTGAGCTTTTTGAGGCATGGGAGAGGCTCGTAAAGGAAAGGACACCGGCTTGACAGCCGTACGATGTCACCACCTTTTGGAATTTCCTACGTAGACACAGTTTTTTGGATCCTACTTCCCTTCGATAGAAATGTGTGGAATTCAAGTATGTCATAGATAGCTCTTCTCTGGGTCTCACGGGGGCTTGAATTGGTCTCAAAGTTTTAAAATTGTCAGGGGGAATTCTCTCTCCACGCTTGACTTCCCTGGTTACCTATAACAAGGGAAAGGTTACAAGCTGCTGTGCAGTGAAGACGGCCGAATCCCACAGTTTTACTTTTGCAGTGGAGTGGGCCAATCTAGCGTTTTTACTAGTTCGTTACTTAATCTTCCCATGCCTTCCGGTCTATCGAGTGAAGGAGAGAAATTGCTTGTTTAACCATCGGAAAAAGATTTTCCTGGCAAGCATGCTTTATCGCCCACATATGTATGGTTGCCCATGGATTCATAAATTTATGAAAAAAACTTTCACGCAGCTGTCAGATATTTTATTAGTCACATGACGGCTTGATGACGGTTGTGAAAATTCTAATCTACACGTTCCCTTGTATCAAAATTAGAAACTATATAATAGATAAAGAAATCAGAAAATCATCTGTGGAGGGGTACGGTATTCATGCATGAATCAAATGAACCGGCTGCTGCAAATAGTTCTTTGTATCACGTTTCTCAGCCCGATTTCTCATGGAATGCACGCACACAGGCGGTGGACGTGCACGTTTCGCCTTTAGGCAGTTCCGCTCGTGTGAATCGAGTGCACCCGAGTCACGTCGCCCGCTCAAGAAACGAGCAACGACGGACGGGAAAAAGTCCCATTTGGATCGTTCCCGTGTAATTGCACATTTCTAAAGCTCGTTTGGAATAAATTGAATAAAGTTTTCATGCTATACGAAATCGATGGGTTCCTGGCAGAAAAACGAAATTGTTTAGGGAAATCAAGTGTCTCTACGAACGTGGCCTGTTCAGTGCCGGACAACTTATGGATGGCAAACATAAAGATGAATATCATGTCAAGGATATACGGTCGGATCAGGTATGCGGTCTATGATCCCCTCGTAAGTCGTCAATTGATAGGGTCGGCTTAGGACTGGCTATACCGGGCTCTTGAGTACTAGTTAGTTTTGCCACCAACCTCTTCCGGTCCGTTGGCAGGAGGGAACGGCGGGGGAGTGAAAGGAGGTAGTGTGGAACTGGTCGTGTCCGTCTGTTCAACCACCAACTTCTTATGCTTGATTGGGAACGAGTAAGGAGGTGAGGGGATGGAACCTGGTTGTTGCCCAATGGTCCGTGGTTATAATTTCCTGGAAAGATGTAGTAGCTGTCTTACAGTCTGTCGAGTTATGAACAAACTTCGGCCTTGGACGGGACTAGAACCCGTGCCTGTGCTTCCCGAGCATCGTGCTCTTTGTTCCTTACACTACCGGGACCCCACCTGTTCTCGCCCTCCTGATGACCTCTAAGCCACAGCTAATCACTTTACCGCCTTAGATTGACTTCCCTCTCTCTGAGGTGATCTGGAATGATCCTACATCCATTCAGAGATTCATGATTCATTGTTTTTGTTTACAGATTTACTGGTTCGATGGCATCGATCCACGAGCAAATGATGCTGCAACAGTACGTCTTTTGGTGTCGATGATCGACAGTGTGATTCAACATTTCAAAGGACGACTTCCACCATATGACATCAGCGGTCGATCCCGAGTAGGAATTCGTTTCTTATGAAAAATCTTGATACTGTTCTCCCAAGTGCAGTGGTACATGCTTAGACATGGTTGACAGGTGTGATAAATGGC
The DNA here is from genome assembly GCA_000469685.2 of Haemonchus contortus. Classification (NCBI taxonomy): domain Eukaryota; kingdom Metazoa; phylum Nematoda; class Chromadorea; order Rhabditida; family Trichostrongylidae; genus Haemonchus; species Haemonchus contortus. The sequence continues at coordinate 7,098,922 of LS997566.1, read as the reverse complement.
GCCGTTAGTATGCACTTCGTACGTGGGTGCCCTACTTGTTGACACTGCTCGCTACTGGGCAAGTTTAAGGGGGCCCTGAAATACAATTGGCATCGCTGTACTTGAGTGAGATGGTATCGGGCAGAACCGATGGGACCTCTTACTCCTGAAAACTCCCATAAGGGTTTTGTCATAAACCTACAGAATTAAGTTTCCGAGGAGGTGATTGAAATACTGTGGGGGTTGAATGCCTACCAAAACCATATTAGTCCATGTGGAACGCGACGGTTGGACTGTGTTATCCTACCTTCTCCTGTAAACTCTGACTCGGGCTTTTGTAGTCTTTTACACTTCTTCCCCTTATCCAGCATGGTTCTTGAGGACTACCTCACTCTGTAGATGAGTCCGTCAGGAATTTCATTAGGATGGTCTGATGCGGAAAAAGCCGAGTGACAGAAATGGTCATTAAGGGGCCTTTTGTTGCGCTTGCAGATCGTTCCGAAAAAGGACGCAGACATTAATCAATTCTTTGTTTCTTCTCTTTCTTGGTCGTATTCAAATCGTTCTAATTGGGGGAGAAGACGTCCAATACTGCTTTGTATTTCCAGGCGATGCTCGCAATCTATCCTGGAAATGGTACCAGATATGTGAAGCACGTTGATAATCCAGTGAAAGATGGTCGTTGTATTACTACAATTTACTATTGCAATGAGGATTGGGATATCAATAAGGTAATTAGTAATAAATCTTGATACAATGCTTGGCGCATATAAATACTCGTGACCTTGTCGAATTTTCGTGAACTTGAACCTAGTCATACATTTTCTGTCACCGACAACATACAGGGTGTCCCAAAATTATTTGCGCCGATTTATAGCAATATATTTGAAACTTCTCAACTGCGAAAGACGATGGAATTTCTATGCACGCTAGCTAACACTATGTGCTACAACATGCTAAAGTTGCATTTCAAAATATCCCCGTGAGCGCGAATAGAAGTTCAAAGTTTGCTTTCGACTTGATCGCATGTGGCACGCAGGTATCCTTCTCCATTTCTTCCCAGCCGTCCTCCAGCTTTTGCATTCTAGGACTCCAAACTGGGACTGCAAACTCGACAGGTCCTCTTCTAATCAGGGACCATTCGTGGAGTTCGAGTGAGTCAAGTTCTGGAAGATAGGATGACCATTCCTCTTCACCAATGATGTCGGGCAGCTGTCGTCGGCACCACTCGCGGGCAAGCTTGGATCTGTGGACTGGAGTAACGTCCTGCTGGAAGGACTATGAGATGTTTCAGGAATTGTAGTTGGACCAACCCTTCATCACACCCATCAGTACGCTGTTCCAGTACTTGTCTTGGTCAATTTTCACGTCTGCACCGAAGAAACCACGAGCGGCTTACCCTTGCCAGTGCTTTCCTCGAAAAACATCATTTTACTGTTCTGATAGCAACCTTTTTGTGAGATATTACACGCTTGATGTTTCTTTCCAGAACGTGAACGTTTTGGTTGTTGAGGGATGGTTTTATCGTAAAAAATTTCTTGGCCAGAGAAAACGACGAAGGGTTGCGTGTCATCACTCAAGTGGTTCTGCGACTTTCTGCATTTTTTTACCCTGCAGTGTCTGTTGAGATTGGAACTGGAGCATACGATAGGAATGCTAGTGAGGCTTCTGCATGACAGTCTTCCATCACGATAACTCCTGTAAGCCGTGCCCGTTGACTTCCTTTTGATAGGTCACCCAGGATCTCGACCGATTGGCATACGGACCATTTTAACAGTCCTATCTTCAGAAACATTCTACCTTTCTATCTTTCCTGGTTTGTCTCTGATTCTATCTTCTTTTCTATATCGTTTAATAGCCTCCTATACGGTTATTAGAAAAATCCCAAAGAATTTCATAACGCCCTTCAACTTCTCGCGCGTCAATGATTGCATGTGGCATTGAATGAGCCTCCTCTATCTGAAAGATATTGGGAGTTCCACATCAGCAACCATGCATATTGCAAGGAAACCTTCTTATGCAAGTAGTTAATAGCAGGTAATGTGAATTTGATAGATTATTTCTACCTTAAAAATTACTGAACTTTGGCGCAAATAATTTTGGGACACCCTGTACATCTATGATTCCTGCTGTGTGTTTTTTATTTTTTAAATTTAACATTTGGGAGAACTCTATGGATCCCAGCTTTTTCTCGAGTTGACTCAAAAATAATTCTTAAAATATGGAATTTTTTGTGAATTCAAGGCAGCAGTGTCATATATTGTTGGTTAACTACCTCAATCAAAACCTTGAATTACAGCATGGAGGAACTCTTCGCCTGTATCCTGAAACTTCGCTGATACCTATGGATATCGATCCAAAAGCCGATCGTCTTGTGCTTTTCTGGTCGGACAGACGTAATCCACACGAAGTAATGCCTGTATTCAGACCACGGTAGGTGAACAATGTGCTCATTGCAATGTTTCCATCAGTCATGTATCTAGACACACCTCTTCACGGTTGCAGTATGGTTACTGGGAGAATGGGTAGGGTTGCAAAAGTCCTTTGTGGTGCGCCATGTGTCCTTCTTTCATTCGGTTCTGTAGAAGTATGTCCCTGCGCATTTGCTCTTTACAACAGGGGTTCAGAAAATGGAAGATTGAGCAGTAGCTGTCTAGATTACCACTCTCGACCGTTTTGCACTTACATCACTAGTATATCCGTCTTAGTCGGACAGAATGGGAATGATTAAGAGAAGCGTGCGCATGCATCCCTTTCGGATTTTTTGTTTCTTTTTCGTTTCTCCAATTTTTACTCGAATCTATTTTGCACCCATGAAGGGAATCTGTGGGTTGTCTTTTGTTGGAATATTCTCCCAGGATATAGAGCTTGCTAAAATTACAATTAAAAAAATAGAAAAACGACTGCCGTTTTAGTTTTGCCGTTACAATTTGGTACATGGATCGTGAAGAACGGCGAAAAGCCATTGAAAAACAAGCACAAGAAGCCGGAGAGTCAGATACGGCACAGCGTGAAAATGAGCGTCCGGTAAGATGAACGCTTTTGGAGTCCAACTCTTTCTAGGCTTCTTGCTACCCTTTCCTTCACTCGGCCCGGTCTTCATCCTTTCCTCCCCCTACATTTGTTGGTGGTTTGTTGATGTTTTGAATCGTTCTTGGTATTTCTCGGTACCCCCGTCGTGTAATCCATCACATGCCTATCCCAGAATCATTTTTGCTTTTTGGGCATCCTGAGAACTAAGGGTAGCACTGGTAGATGTGACTGGATGACTAGAAAGATGATAACTTGCGGCCTGTCGCAGTCGGCATTATTTCTTGTTACAGGCGTCCCTGCACTGGCTGAACCACCTACATTGTGGCTATCACAGTCGTCTTTGGAATGATTTCTTGTTACAGGCAGCTTCACCGCCACCGATTCAACGTCTTGGAAAGGACCATATGCAAATGTTCCCAAGCACGTCGTCGGAACCGTCATTGGCTAATCCTGAACAATCTGATCGTGGTAATATTTTTATTATATTATATTATGTAGAACTATTCGATCAGAATATTCTTGTGTCCAAAATATGAGCTTTACACACCCACCAAATATCTATCTGGTGGATATCTGGTCAGTTATTAGCATTCGGGGCTGCGCTCGGTCCTTGCGTGCATTTCGTTCATGCCCCAATGGAACAGGATCGTGGCAGGAGCTGCTTGAGGTGGTACAGAGATCTGTGGCATTCAAAGAAACTCCTAGAATGGCTCGGTTACATGTTTACAAACTTAGTGGCTTGTGTACAAAAGTATTCCAGTCGTGAAATTATACTTGTAGACATGTCGCGCTGCAACCTACGTCTTGTAAGTCTCACCATAGATAACTCAGACAATTTCTTTTGCCTTTATATTCGCCTGGAAGCCACCCACATCCACTTAGATTTTCATTTTCGAATTTCCCTCCATCCGTCGGAAGAATTCCAAACCTGTTCCAAAACAATCTTGTCTTCCTCAAAAGGCATCGGACAGTCACCCTTGATAGAACCAGCTGAAAAGAATGAGGTGATGCTGTGGCAAGTGGCACACATCATCACGTGCCCGATGGCGGATGGTGTGGGAGGGAGGGGGGGGGCGAGGGGACCGAATCTCTTACTGATATCTGCCCAGAGTAATCAACCCCACCATTCCTAGGCCTATTACTCGTCTGGGAGGGCAATAGACTTGACCGTGACATAGTCTGTCCACCGGAGTCATTGTATAGATTACATAATCGTTCAGCGATTCTAACTTGAAGGCTGGGCGCATCCCAAAACGATATCTGTTAAGTTTATTGTCAGTAATGCTAAGTACCATACAAATCGGCTATGGCAACCTCAATGTCACCAAAACGAGGCTTGACTTTGGTTCATTCTCATTACATTTTCTATGAAAATCCTCGATTCGAGTTTTCGGGGATTAATGAATAATCTTTGTAGATGGCACTGGTAAAGCACCAGCTGCTCCTGAAAAGACAGCTGAAAAGCAAGGAGTCACTGTAACAGCTCCTCAAGCCATAAGAGATCCGACAGCCGTACGGACTACCAGTAAGGATTCGACCAGTGACGATGAAGAAGGATCGCCTCCACGTCCGGCTGCACCAGCCGATTATGAGATTTAAGAAGTCATATCACTTAGCGTATCTCTAAGTCAGCTTCAAATCTTACTATATACCGATGTGCTGACTATTTCCTAAACATAAGCGGGTCATTTCAGAAGCGCTTATTATTCAGAAATATTACAGAATACTACTACTTATCTTTCGTTGTGTTTTTTTACTACTGCTGTATATAGAGATTAGACAAGAAAAAGCTCCTTATTTCTATGGGTATATGAATGAACGTAGTGCCGAAAGTTTGATGTCGTCAATGCAAAGCTCTATCCAAATGCTCTAGTAATTTGTGGTCCTTTTGGTTTGAATTTTTTCCCCTCCGTTTAGAGTTATCGTAGAGATTTTTGGGCGTTACTTCATATTATTTTACAGTATCGCATTGTATTTATTGGTAGCGTTCCGTTGCCATTTCATTGCTACGTGTCGCTACCCTTATGTGTATATCAGCTGTGTTCTAATATGTCGATACTGGTTTTCAATGAACGAGTGCGCCGATCAATTTTATTTGTTCATCGTTGTTTTCAAAGAAATCCGGGAAAAAGATACATTATGGGATACGTCACACATTGATTTGTTACATTTCCGATAGGGATTTTTCAATAACATCATTAAAAAGAGTAATGCTGTGCAAACGGAAGGGCTGGCGGATGAGGGGGAAGAAAGGGTGTTGTAATGAGGTAATATAGTCTCTGGGAGATCTAGGGATGGAGAAAACTGATCGAATGCATGGCGCTTTCTTAAGAGTCTGAACCCAGTGGTTTAAGTGGTCACGTTCACTGTGAAGCCATCACCACGCAGAAATGTGTAAGCGGAGAGGGACTATAAACTGCTCGAGACACAAGCCCCTTCAGCAGTTTCAGCTAGTTGGAGTTCAAAATTCTATTGTCTGGCCTTTAGAATCTCTATTGTGAGAGTTCAGTCTTTAACATTGTGATTTTAGAATTTTTTCTAGGCTTGTGGGATTTTCTGGTAGAGCAATGTATCAATTAACGGCCGAAACGTATAGGCCACATATGCATTCATTACGCCACTACGATTCTGAATGGAACTCCAGTGCGAGGGAGCATACCTCGAACGGAATTGATTGACACCGATAACTTTATTTTTACATTTATGAAATACTGTAGTGCTTTGCACATTTATATTTGAGAGACATAAGTTTTCATGTAGTGCTTGTCCATCATTGCATAAGCACTTTCTGAACAGAGTGATCAGATCAGATCCCTGGCCTGTGAATAACTTAGTGGTCAACGGTCTCTTTCACAGATCAGGGTACTATCGTTGAACCAGAAAGCTTCTCTGTCACAGACAGATGGCAACCAGTGTCGTCACTATTCAAACCTTCAGTCCGATTGGATCAGTAGCAAAAGTGGTAGCCGTTTGTGCAGAAAAGTGGTCACTGAAATAGACAGCCATTTCCACCACATCTAGGGTTCGGACATTGCATTTACATATTTCATCAAGATCCAACAGAGCAGCCTTGCATTTAATATGCGAGTGTCAGAAACTTTTTTGACTTCACAGTAATAGTGAACGAAAAAAATCGGAATGTTTTCTCCGGTGATGCGAACTATCGAAGTTGAAGAAAGACAGTTACAATCTGGATTGTGACATAGGCGCCACATGTCCATGTAAAATCCTGAAATGAAGATAGCGACGTAAGTAGGAATCTAAATGAGCAAGACATTACAGTAAAAGGATCTACAAGCTGATAAAAATGACCGTAATTAATTTACCATCAGAAATAAGAGAGCTGCCTCCTATTCAGCCACTGTGGGGTGGAATACACGAGAAGCATTCACGACACATCTCAGTAACATCCGTCGCGTGATTGTAGCCTTGGAACAAATGGGAAGTTTGTGGACAAGAAGAAGTTTTGTGTACACGTATGGAAAGCCGCCTATCTACACAATGATATCATGGCAGATGTTCCGGCAGTTATATTCAGGATTCTCTCGTCTGATACAGGAAAATTGAGCTGCCTAACTCGAAATTTCTCGCGAGGTGGGTCCATTCCCCATTTCCCATTCCATTTTCAATCTTCTTAAGGAGTGTTAACCAGGAGTTCATACTCACTGTCTACAGAGAGCAGAGCTGCATTGAACCGCCTTTACTTTGAGTTTGGCTTCCCTCTTAATACCCTTGCATGATTGGGAACCCTACTCTAACATACTGCCATGTGCTCTGGTGTACAAGCCCCCCTGGTTGTCTTCTATTCTACGTCTTCAGTGTTCACAGCTCACTAATAAACAATTTTTAGAGGCAACAAAAGCTCCAGACCAGAAAACTACAGTCTATAGAGGAGTTTGTCTTTGACTGATAGTTTTGATGGCATGGTTTCTGCTTCTTCTATCATTAACAATATGTTTGCGAACCGAGGCACTTTTGCGGTAAGTACTGTAAGTACTGGACCCTTTGAAAGCCGACCTGGCCACTTCAAGAATGACTGCTTCAGGGTGACCATGCATAGAGCGAATCTCACCCGACGCTGGCATAACGTCAAGGCAGTAAAGGAATACCTAACCCTGAAATATATGAAGAACAACAAATTAGGGCCCCATTACTTTTTCAATGAAAAACTTTTTAATTCAATGAACGTGAGACCGTTTGAGCTGTAAATAGACAACAGATTGGACAGAGATAATATTGGTTGAGTTCCAGCTTCATTATTACGGTATCATCACGATTGGCACTCCTCCTCAGTCTTTCAAGGTGGTATTCGACACTGGCTCATCTAATCTGTGGGTTCCCTGCGCAAAGTGCCCACCTTCCAATATTGCCTGTCGAAACCATTCTAAGGTAAGGGAGTCCCGGACTGTTCTGCTCTCACTTTCATCCATGCTCTTCCAGTTTGACTGTGAGAGGTCGTCAACGTGCTCTGAAACGAACGTGTCTATTACAATCAAGTACGGAAGGGGTTCAATGGAAGGTTATGTCAACCATGATGTTGTCTGCGTGAGTCCTCAGAATCTTCCTGAAGTAAATCACAGTTACAAAATTTAACTTCACCTTTGCAGTTCGGCACCAACCGGAAGTACTGCACCGATAAGCATCAAGGGCTGGCGTGTGCAATGAAAGAACCCGGAGATGCATTTACCGTATGTCTAGGAACGTGAGGTATGCCGACAGTGGGAGCATCAGGATTAGGTATTTAGGAATCCCCTTTCGACGGTGTCCTAGGTATGGCATGGGATTCGATCGGAGTGGACAATATCTCTCAGCCAATAAGTCAGATTTTTGCTAATAAGGTAATTTGCATTTGTGAAACTTAATCTCGAATGGAAGTTGAATGCGGTGCGCCCACCGTAAATTGACGGACTGTTTGATTCACGCAAAGACTTTATCTTTTTTTTTTATTTGTAGAAGTTATGCCGCAAACCTGTCATCGCATTCTGGTTAAACCGGAACCTCCAGAATGATACTGTCGGTGGAGAAATGACTATATGTGGAACAGACCGAGCCCACTATAAGGTACCACTCTGTAAATTTTAGGAGATAATTCTAATTATAGCTTTGAAGGGTCGAATTGTATGGGTGCCTTTGATATCTAATAATTACTGGGAAATTCGGATACGAGGAGTCACCGTCGGCGGACGTTCGGTAATCAAGGGAACTGCCGCAGCTGCCGTTGATACAGGCACTTCGTTAATTACTGGACCACCTGAAGCTGTTCGTGTGGTAAGTCATGACGATAATGAGTCATGACGATAATGAAAGTGAAATTAACTTTTTTTGTTTTGAGATTCAAGGACTTATTGGTGCGACGACATCGGGAGATATCGACTGCCATACTATACCCTATCTTCCAGAAATCACTTTTTCAATTGGTGGCTACAGGATGATCCTTGCAGGAGAAGCCTACGTCCTCAAGGTAAGTCTAGACGACGACGTCGTTTCACGCAGTTATACAGTCAGGGCAATTTTCGGATATAAGCAGTTGTGTATCGTCCTTTGATCGCAGAAAATTGTCGTTATCGGCAGCAACCCCATCACAAAGAACGAAACAGTTACCGCCGACGCGTGCTTCTCACTGCAATAATAAACCTTTAGTTGTCCCACACTATTAACGAACTATCAGACATGATCGCTTACAGCGATGACTAGGAAATAAGAGGTCCATACGAACTGTTGATTACTCAAAGGCTTTCTTTTCAGTATGATGACGGCTCGTGCATGTCTGGTTTCCGGGAGTTCAAATTTCCTGATGGCGAGGAGCTATGGATTCTCGGCGATCTCTTCATCGGTGCTTTCTATACAGTTTTCGATCATGCAAAAAAGCGTGTTGGATTTGCTGAAGCGACTTGAATTGTCCATTTATAAGATGATTCACTAGGCTATTCAGTAAAATTCGTATGATGCAGGATAGCGTCTCGTTGAAACATATACAAACCGTGTATCCGTAGCTTTCACAGAAAGCGTGCAGGTGAAGTAGGGTCATGACCTCGCTAACAAATTCAAGACAATTTTGGATAAAGGCCTGCTGAGGTCAATCGGGCCTTCTGCGTTTGAAGCTGGATTCGTTGAAGAGAATCGAGGCATGGAATTTCATCTTGCCTTATCTCCAGATGTCAATAACGCATTGCCAATACTATGTGTGAAGTTAATAATCAAATGACAATGCGATTACTTCTCGAGGGGAAGTGTGGCCTCTTGTCAGGTTGCTTTGCATGTCCTGCACTAAAAGTCATTTGAACGCTTGATAAGGGATGCTACAAAAAAAAACTTGAAAAGTTAACAGGTGCAATTAAAGCAAATTATGCGGAGTCTTCCTGTCAGGATCGGAAGGAAGTGGAAAGTTGTGTTTGCGTTTTCCCCATTCTTAAGAGATTAGCTAGAAATCGCAAAAATTGAAAGGTCGCTGACGAAAGCCAGTGTAAGGAAGAGATAACCAGTTAGCCGCTCATCTGTTGAGGAAGAAACACATGCAAAAGGCGTACCCTTATGGCTAAAATATTTTGGACCTTCATTTCAAAGGGATGGAACTATGCATCAGCCCTATTCTCGATAGTTATAGTTTATTATATCAATTATGTCATGACAAGAGAATTCTATGCAGCAACTCCTAAAATTTGACAAATTTGGTCTCAATTTGCGGTCTGCCGTTTTGAATACTATGTATGTTCTCAATGACTTGCGGTAACCAGTCGATGTACAATCAGTACTCAATTACTGACTTTCTCAAAAGGAGAGACATTTGTTTCTTTGATCAGACAAGGTTGAGCAATTAACTCATCAGATGAAAAAGCATAATTTGCAGTATAGCCTAGCATTGGCAAAAAGTTTTAACAACCGCCTCTAGATTCCTTCGCATCTTCGAAGTAGTATTCTTAGTTCTCACAGCAACGCGAGACGAAGTTACTCTTTTATTTTTCAACTCCTTGAATTACTGCGTCCTTGTTTCTTCTCGCTCTTTATACAACTATGTAACTGTTACTATTCCCACATGTCTGTCGGAGGTGGGATGAACACCCACTAAAAACATCAGTCTGGCTGGAAGGCCCTCTCCTTGATTTCAGTAACAGCTGATTACCAGTTTGTAAAGACTGACGAAGACCTACAAAAGATCACCAAGTCGTGATCATCTATGTCGGTAGTTTGCAAGCATTGTGACGAACATAACAACGCTCAAAGTGTCTGAACTCAGATGATGACACGGGTGACAGAGTTAATTCAAATAGTGGGGATATAAAGCTGAATCTTGCTTCGTTCCTGTCAATCAGTGGTTTTAGAAATTCGCACTTGTTCTTTGCGCTCGGGCGAGCTCAACTTTAGGGCCGTAGATAACCCCAATAAGCATATTTTTAAGATCCACCTTAATCGGTAGAAATGACCATCTGACAATGTTACATGTCCATTTCATATAACCTTACCGAAGAAGCCTTTTTCAATTTGCTTATGCACTATGATTATTGTTGCTTGTTGTTGACCCTGTTTTCAATTTGATTTTCCTTCCGTAAAAACTCGATTCCTTTTCGCATTTTCCTTATCTATACCAAAAGTGATGATGCGATAGAACCAGCTCATGATCTCAACAAGGTAGACGCTCTAGATTATGAGGAACCTCCTGAATTGAAACATTCAAGTAAAACGGATTAGCTCGAGTATGCATCTCTGCACCAAATACGAATTTCCTTTATTATAGAGGAGCTTGCTTAATAATGACGAAAAAATGATGATTAGTTTATATTGAATTTTTCGTATGAAAAGCCTAGGTACACAACCCAAGAAGAGGGGATTGGATTGACACTACGGCGGCACTCTCGCTTTTCCGTTTTTTTGTGATAATTCAGTTCAAAGGTGGCTTTTTGGAGATAGACATAACATAGAATACAGCCTGTCAAGTTTAGCAAGACAGCCAAAACCCTGATATGGAAAAGCTTCATTCTTGGAGTCTTGATTTTATGTCGCACTCTCAAGTTTGAAGGGATACATTGCTTGAGTTTGAGAAGGTGGAATCGACAATCGACTTTCATTACATGCGAAACTTTTGTTGGAATTTTGTGACAGACCTGATAACAATGAACCGTTCCCTCATTGGATGGCCTGTTCTGTACACGGGACATCCCGGTGAATAGACCCCCTTTGATTCCTCCCCCAACCAAATTACACAAATGCAACGACTACTTTTCGATTTCCTAAACCGAATAATATCTAATGAATGACCTATTGATGGTAACTGTATTTGTTCCCGCTTTCCTCCTTATTTTCGTTATCTGTCAATCACCCAAATCTGAAGCGACAGGTCGCATGTAATCGGCGAAAGTCAAGCGGTGCACGCGGAAAGCCTGAGACCTTGTACTCTGCGGACTGCATACACTCATCTCCTTCATAAAATGAAACAGTATAATTTTATTCGTGTAAGGCTAGATCATTAATTGAAGTGCTTTCTCAAGCGCTCTATATGATCAGGAAGTATACGCTCGGAACGATAGTGATGTTGCTTCTTGGTATACAGTCTAGACCGAAAAGCAACACGTTTGGTTTTTATTTTATTATTTGTAGATTATTATTATTTCGATCCTCAGAAATATGTCGAACTTTGTCTTTAATCAGCTTTCCAAATTTGCTAGATTATTCGCCGAGGAGAATCATGAAGGTGCTCTCCGATGAACACTTTGTATTCCGATACAAATCTAATGCTACTTTCTTCTCCGGGGGGTTCCTGGATAAGATCTGCATTACTCCATATCCAGAAATAGGCACTTTTCCCATATTGTGATCTCGAAAACATTTGCTTCTTAATATTTATGCCAACTGAACTGCGATGTTCGGGAACACCAGTTATTATATTTGACATGATTTCCAATTCAGGCGGAGCTGTGCAATCTGTAATATATTATAGTTTGTAAAATCTTATAGCATGTTTACCTGTGACGGTTTTTGTAAATGAAAACGAACCCATAGTTACAACGTAGATCCAGCTCATGTATGCCTGTAACACTGTTGGTGCTTAAAACGATACTGCATCCAATTTTTTTGCCAAGAGCACACATAGTCGTTACTGGATTCAGGACCACGTGGTTCGGAAAAAGAGGATAATTTGTTGCAAAATTCGTAATGATATGGAAAGTCGACTATCGAAGAGGAACATCGCCTACCGTATTTTTATCTTCTGCAAAGTTGACTGCTGCAGTTAATGATTTTTCCCAGTCAAATTCAAAATTGCTGAACGATACCACTTGTTCTTTTGAGATGGAGAACGATGTTCCAAGCAAGTCAAAAAAGGTTGTAAGAGGCTCGAAAAGCTGAGCAATGCAGAACACATTAACAAAACCGAGACATAAAAACACCTTTTGCCGTCGAAAAAGGTGAGTAGACCGAGATCGGTACCGTCAGATGGTCCTCTCCCGAAGGCTTTTTGTCCCAACTCACAATCATATTTCTGCAAGTAAACACACAGGTATAGAGAAGCTTATAGAAGCTCACACTTGCTTCCGAAAAAAGTGGAAGGCACTGTTCACAACAATATGGCTTCTTCCCGGAAATAAATCTGCGGTTCTCTCATAAACCATATTTTGCGGGTTCAGGTCGGGAAGCGGCCTAGATAAGCCAAAGAATAAGGGCCCAAGGATTGTCTGTACGCTTCACCAAAATGGACGAGTTTCTTGGGAATTGTAGAGGCTGTACCATTCAGAAGAGAAGTCGCGTAAAATGCTCAAGCAGTTCGTAATGAGGCGTGGCGACAGTAGGCGGTAGTTTTGAACTTTCAGGCTCGATGTGGCCAGGTCCTTGCGCAATACCAACAGCTGAAATTTCGTCCCGGAACTCTTTCCATGCCATTTCTATGGCAATCTCTTATAATCTGTAGTTTCACAAGTTTTAAGAAGCCCTATTTTTACGCCGGTTTTTTTCTTTTCTTTCTTTTTTCTCCTTCGTGCACAACTCTCATTTGCTGCTTACGCTGTTCGACATAAGAAGGGTCTCTCAATATAATTGTGAGTTGTGCCTTTAGTCATTCTCTGGATAAACCTGTCAGCGGCAGATCTCAAAGCCACCATACAAAACAACATACGTCGTCACTTAGGGGTGTAAAATTTCCGCCATTTTTCGTTATATCCTTACATTTCTTGTTTACGACCTCGATAAGGATCTGTTGCACGTTTGTAGGAACATCTTTCCTACAGTTTCGCTCTAAAAAATTAAAAAGGTCGGATGGATGGCTAATCTTTTCAAATGCTGATCTGAACAAACCTTTCGTGGATCCTTGAGCGAACAAAAAGGCGCAACATGCCTGAAAAGGCCACCAATCAGTTTGCTAGCTTACCTGTTAAGGGATTTCTTGATTACCACCTCTTTTTCCTTTACATATGTAGACTACTGTCATATGTTACAACAACATAAACGGAAGGCTCGGTATATAGGCAGTTTTTCAAGAAAATCATAATATTTTTACTGAAAACGTTCCAGCACCTACCACAAAAATGATTTGCAGATGCATTATAGTCAAGTTGCGGTCTGAACAAAGCGAAGAGCTGACTTGGATGTATAGCATCAGCGAAAGTTGCTTTTATATAGGAATGCGGCATGGATAAATAAAACTTCTAATCGCGAAAGTCTAGTAATGTTGGCAAACGACAGAACGCGTAGTATTAGGAAACGGTAGTTCCCACAGCTGTAACAGTACCGAGTCAATAAAAGTATGACACCTAAATTCCGATGCTTTTGCAGTGCTATCAAGGTGAAGCTGTAGGTAGAAGTAGTTTACACTGTTGTCCTCGGTGCACAATCATCATGAAAGTGAATTCAGCAAGCGAGATGAACTAGTGGAAACCTTTCTGTATACATAATTTCAGGAATCGATCTTCACAGAAGGACGTTTTACCTTATACAAACACTTTGATGCTGGTGCAGCTTTCGGAGACAAGTTTACCACACTTAACATTGTTGAACAAACCCAGTGCTTTAGTCGATCCCTTCCACTCGCCGAGATCATTTAACTCGTCAGCGCTATCAAGGTGAAGTTGTAAGTAGAAGTAGTTTGCACTGTTGTCCTCGGTCCCTCTCCGATCTGGAAACGATTTCACAAGGAACGACACTCAGTAGCTTTTTTGAGCATGTTCCCAGAAACATGCGATTCCATCTGCCTTGCAGGACCTGCAACGGTATTGGAACAGCCGTTCTGCAATTTTTCTTTGCGCTATCGCTTTTCCTTTTGCCGCCGTTGTTATATTTGGCATTTACATAATTTCCCTATTTGGCCAGAACGAAGCTCCTATAAAAGCGGTTCTTCAAAGCTGCTATAGCAAGAGATCGCGCGTTCTTGCGTAGCGTGATTTCACCACTTCAATTCTGCACTGACGTGAATTGTTGTGCTGGGGCCAAAATTTCGAATGTTGAATTAAGCCAAGTACTCCTCATCATGATCGTTATCCGCCTGGGCCAACCAAGCCTTCCGTCCTTCCGATATTCATGACGGTCTACTTTGCAGTCACTACCTGTAGTTTACAGCCCAGTCTACCGGTAAAGAAGCTGCCCCAGACCACAAACAGTAACCGAAAGCATCGGCAGGAAGAAATTAGTTGGCATAAATATGTTTCATATAGTGTGTGACATAAATGTGTTTCATGTAGTGTGATGTGAAGAATCCACTTCGCTATCGAATGCCAATGTAAGAAAATCGTGCCAGTGAAGGTTACTTCTTTACGAGAGTTTAAATCTAACCCATTTGACTTCAGAGGTGTGGGTTGCCAACCAGAGCGTACGTAACATGGCCTCAGCCCGTAGTAATACCGATAGTTTTCTAAGAACGTAATAGGATGTCATAACATGAAGGCCATCACACACGTTCCTTCTATAAAATGGAAGTGCTCGGACATCATGTCGGATTTCACAACATTCATTGCTCCTTCTAGGTGAAATTCGCTGGCAGTCAGCATTATACTGCCTTTGAAAGTATCATCGCTAAAGAGGGAAGAAATTGCTTTCTCTACTGCCAGCTTCTATCTGTACCGGTAAAATTTTCAAAGACGGCACCTCTGTATTCTACACAAATGAAATGCTCCCCTGTCTAGTGATACCCGTAAACTCCCGAAGCTTTTCTCGACATACAACATTTCTCCGTTCTCAGCATGTGTGTACACAATCGTAAACACTACTTTCTCATCTTCACCTTGGCAGAGGCTATAATAAAGGGTGTGGTGCGATTCACGCGTCAATATAATGAGGTCGTCGGACAAAAAGTGCTGAAACATAATGCCTACCATCATAACGAAAGAAATAAGAACTTATAAGTTGAATAAGTGAAGAAATGACCAACTATGCACGTTTACAGAAGGATTGCATTTACTAGGAAAAAAATTTGAAGGTACTCTTATATTGAACGTTTGACAAGTAAATTGTTAACCTATGAGGTGAATTCTCAATCTCGAAGGGGCTTTTCAGCCATAGTAAAGAGATTTGCTCTATTCATGGTGAAGCCGTGGACTACTACAAATTTATTTGGTCCATCTCAACAGAAAGGTACTGAAACGATGCTGCGTGCGCGATGAGCTCTAATGGGGTCACGCGTGAATTGCGCCCCCCCCCCCCCCCTATAATAAGAGCAGCCCTGACTTTATCTTCCCGACCTGGTCACAAAGATTTCCAACCGGGTCCATATTTGAATCATCATTCCAACAGCGTGAACTTGCGTAAAACATCCTAATCCTAATCCTGTCACAAGCTAGCAGTCTAGGAGCATCGTGAGCCCACCATTGCGAAATGTCTGGAGTTACAATTTTTGGGCGAGCGAGGAATACAGGAAGGGGAATTTACAATAAAAATCGACATTCGACCTATGCTCTGATCTCCATTTACGAAAAGTGTGCTCCACTCTGAATTTAAACTGGCTCACCCATCTGTCTGAGACAGGGAAGTGCTGATCCAGTTCCCCCTAATTGACATTACTTTTGCTCCGAATTCCTCTGCGGACCGTCGTGTTCTCCGAACCAGAGTAATGGAAATGGGCTAGTATGTTTCGGGGTCAGCTTGCAAAGTAGGATTGCTAGGCTGATATCACGCTTAGCATGGATGGCAGAGTGAAGGAAAAACTACAACATTAAGCGCTGATTATTCGTGCACCGGTAAATAATGGAACAAAATGTCGAGGAGCTCGTAGCCTGGACCCGTTCTTTTCAACTAAGCTCAAAAGCTCAGCTAATAGCTCTGCAATTATAGCTTTGTGTTAGCTGCTTGAAGGGATCAAGACCGGAGTGCTATATTCAATAAATGGTGCACGCCGTTCCACTATTTCGAGAAAGCTGCCTTTTTGCCTAGCAGTCATGCCCCTATGCGTTCCCCGGATTTTAACCTCGATGGTCGTTCGACAGCTATTTTCAGTGCTGAAGGGTCACAGTGCCGCTGATGCGCCGGCGATCTCACAAAAACTTGCACTGTTCACCAGATGAAAAATATTTATTCGAATTGAATAGTGACGCTCAAAGATAGAGCTAATCATGCATCACGTGAAGTTCTATGCAGGAAATTGAAGCATCCTAAACGCATTCTATTATAGTTTGTGAAATGCCATAGCACGTTCGACTGTGGTGAGATGAGTGGAATGATGAATGAGGTGAATGATTAAAACGAACCTATAGTTGCAGCGTAGCTTCAGCTCGTGTATGCCGGTTTCGTTGGAAGTGCTCAACTTGATGCTACATCCAACTTTTTTGCCAAAAGCACACATAAGCGCTACTGGGTTTGTAAGTACGGGCTGTGGAAAACGATTAATTGAAGCATTGTAAGCATTTCGTCACGTAACTTACTGTGCCTTCTTTGTCTGCAACCTTGACTGCTTCACTTAGCGATTATTGCCAATCAAATTCAAAAGGGCTAAATAATACCATTCTTATTCTTATTGTAGGAGGAGTAAACCATTTTACAAGCAAATCAGACTGGTTATGAGATGCTTGAGAAACGGATCAACAACGAAAACTCAATGAACAAACGCATGAGAAAACCTTTGGCCATCGAAGTATGTGTATGGGTCTGTTTCAGCTTTTTCGATTTGTCTTCCTTTGGAGGCTTTTCGTCCCAAATTACAATCATAGTTCTGTAATTTGAATGACTACTGTATTAGTGGAGAATAGCATCTATAGTAATGAATACCGTTGAGAAATGGTCTACCATACATACCTGCAGAAATGCAATGAATTGATTGACTTCCAAGCTTTTATAGTGAGGTTGGATTTGAACTGGTCAGACGTGCCGTAACACGGAACAACTTACGTTAATGTTCAGCTTCCTTCCACCTGCAGTAGTACAGAAGTCGTTTAAGACATCTATAAGGACCTCTCGAACGCTTAGGGGGACATCTTTCCTGCACCTTTCCTCTGAAATAACAAAACAATTCGAACTAAACCTTCGACGCTAGGGTTTGGGCGAACCTTTTCGATTCTCCTGAGCGAGCAAGATGCCGCAACACATCTGAAAAGACTATCAAGTATCTCGCTAGTTAGCACTTGATGTTTTTCGAACACTGTTGTTTATTTATGCACTGTTACTTTACTGTAGTAAAGTAGTTGTTATAAATTGGAAAAGCTAAGCATCAATGTACAACTACAAGTTGTCACTGAAAACGCTTCAAACCCACCACAGAAATGATAAGGAGATGCATATTAGCAAACCGTAGCGTAGCAATGCGTGAAGCCAATTACGAGGGCCTTTTTATACGAGAGTTTGTGCCGCATTAATAGAAATTGTAAATAACGCGCAGCTGCAACAATGCTATGTAATGCAAGTAATGTGTGGCCAAAAATTCTGAGGTTCACTAAGTAAAAAAATGAAGTGGAGATGTATTCAGCAAAGTTTAACTCTTCAGAGACAGCTTCATGTACTTTGGAATTGCTACTTTGAAATTGTTAACGGCAAAGCCAGGCCCCTTATAGGTTACGTGTTCAAAACCGAAATCTATTATACTTTGCAAGCAGCTCGAACTTAAAGAAATCAACCTCTGCATACACCCTCGATACGGGGAAACAGATTTTCTCAGCAGCAATTTTCATACCCTTGAAATTTTTAATTCAGCTCGAGCTTTTGAATGCGCTTAGACCTCTTAAGGGGGAAGTTTTGGGTTAAACAATCCTACAACGATTTCCTTTTACTCGCGCTAGTGATTTGAGCGGTGTATTGAGCTTGAGCTGCTGGAATTACATCTGATATCCTGCAGTCAAACTCGAGAGGACATTTTAACATGAACAGCACAAATTATGTACATTCCCTTGACCCTTGAAACCAGCTTGCTGCCACGAAAGTTCTACCCAAACTTCATAAATTCCTCGTAATGCTGTTACACACACTTGATGTCAAAACGCACTTCATAATCTCATATACTTTTAATTTTTACTTGATGTTTATGGTGGTGGCGAGGAGACTCCTATTTGGGCAGCCAGCTCTACAAACACCGCCTCGCCACTCTCGATCGCCTTGGCGATTGCCGTCTCTTTAACAACTAACAACAGTGGTGAGGTGCGAGTGAACAGCTGATTTTTTTATGCCCACTATTGATGTTGGAGCCATCTCCGTCAATGGCATCAATGAAAGTATCTCTTATTTCCTTTCACTTCAATTTTTTTTCTGTGCAAATATGACGTCCAGTGTGTTTAAGGGCGATGATGTAATTTCTGGATTGTCTGTTTTGTGTATTTCTGTACCAGTCGGGCCGCCCAGCTAACGCCGGCCTTCCCCCCTTCTAATGGGTTCGCCCGGCTACGCCGGGCGCTCACCATGATGCGCAAATAAAACTTCGGATTCTACTTTTTCCTTGAAAGCTGTACACCCTCAGTATTACCTTCAAATTGTGAGGGTTTTTTTTCTGTAAGCCATCTTCGCTGTGTCCGAATAGAACATCGCATTATATCACAAAGGCGATTATTTAGAGAAAAAAGTATTCAGACACTTCATCGCGGCTGAGTCTACTATGTTAGCTACCATCAATGTTCCCAGCCAACTCCTTGTGCCTTCAAGCTTCAACGGTCTGGGTCCGAACTAACAGTATTTATTCACGCCCAGTCCTTTGGGGCGGAGTTTGGTCTTGCAACCTATCATCAGTGTTCCTATCCTGCCTCCTGTATTCCTACTAAGTTTGACCGCTCTAGGTCCATTTTGACATATCTCTATAAGCCCTGCACCCTTGAGGAGTTATGATTTTCCGCTCAAACCCCCCCCCCCCCCCCCATTGTGCGCAGAGTCCGGTCCTGCCACCCACCATAAGTGTTTCCGCCCTGCCGCCTGTATTCCTACCAAATTTGAACGCTCTAGGTTCAAGTTTAAGTTTTCCCACAAACCCCGCCCCTTGTGGGCGGAGTCCGGTCCTGCCACCCACCGTGAGTGTTTCAATCCTGCCGCCTGTACTCCTACCAAATTTGAACGCTCTAGGTCCAAGTTTAAGTTTTTCACACAAACCCCGCCCCTTGTGGGCGGAGTCCGGTCCTGCCACCCACCATTAGTGTTCCCATCCTGCCCCCCTTACACCCACCAAGTTTGAACTCTCTAGGTCGACGGGAACCGGAGTTATGAATTTGCGCTCAAACATTTATTTCGCACAAACCCCGCCCCCTGTGGGCGGAGTCCGGCACCACCACCCACCATTAGTGTTCCCATCCTGTCCCCCTTACACCTACCAAATTTGAACTCTCTAGGTCGACGGGAACCGGAGTTATGAATTTCCGGTCAAACACACACACACACACACACACGCACACACACACACAGACGGACAAACCAACAGACACACTTAGCGCGTTATATATAGTAGGATAGTTTCCCTACCAAGACGATATTCAACTCCCGCCTTTTCACTACAGTTCGAGATCATTGCTTGAGAGCAAAGCAAATAAATATGTGATCAAATAATTCTAAAGAGTGCTTCCAGCTAGGTAGTCTAGTTGTCAATTGTTGTAGCTTTATTCTAAGAATACTACCATGCCTTCCATCATGCTACGTTGTTCTATCTTCATCTGTGTTTGCTTCTGCAATTAGTATGTTTGTGTTATCTAACTGGTGAAGTTTCTGTTACAAGCGCACTTCCGAGTGCATAAATAAATAAATAAATAAATATAGACACACTTTGCAACGATACTGAACGGTGTGCCACACATCTTTTTTATCAGCATGAGCTCTGATGTTGTGCTACCGTTACTAATTCCATATATTTGCTTACTTTCCGCATGCAACAAGGGCAAGATCTATTATGATAGCAAGCTGCTTTCATAGGAGAGCGTGGCGCAGCTGTGTATAGTGATATGCCCCAAAGATTTGCGGTGATCATATACCCCGTTCAGCGAAATCTACTGCGATCCCTCATACACATTAATCAGGTTTCTGAGAAACTACATTTGTAAGTCCCTACTGTGGTACAGACACCCAAAAATGATTCGACGCCTTCTCATATGTATTGCCCGAAGTATCTAGAGTGGTACGCACTCCGGTGTAGCTTTTCCAATGGTAAGAAGTGAGAACCGAATTCAAGAAACCAATCAGATGAATTCAAATCAATAGTAGAACCGGTTGCTTTTTTCGTTAATTTCAGCACTTAAGTACGTCATAATAACCTCTTGTTAGGGAAAGTCAGGACAGCGCGAGCTTTTATTGCTGAATTACCTTCACTAAACAGTATAGGTAGTGGGAACCTCTAGACCTACTGCAGCAGTGTTTTTGACCTAATGCATCTGTTGAAGGAAGCCATAAAATTTTTTATGGTATCAGCAGTTCTCCAATGAAAATTCGTCCCTAATTAGTGCCTTCGCTGCAACAACATCTAATATGCTCGAATGGTAGGGAGTAGGAGCCTGGGCTACTCCCGCTCCGGCCGACCTAGACCTTCATCCGTAGGTTCAGTTGTACCACTGGTTTATTGTGTTCAATAGCTCGTCTCATAGTATAGTATGAAAATATCAACCTTCATTAAAACGAACCACTGCAACTCTTTGCATATGTTATATTCGAATTCTGACCACCACTGCGTGTCTGAGCAGAAGAGTGCATCTTGATAAATGGTGATATAGTTAGAAACTTAGTCTTTGTTTGAATATAGGAGTTGCTGCCACCATCCTACTTTCAACTTCTTGACTTGATAGTTTTGGTTGGAGTACTGTATAGAATTGTTAGGGGTAGGGAATACCTAACATCCGAAAATTCGGTCTCCGATTCCAAAGGTATGCTAGTGTTTGTCTGTGAGTGGCGTTATCCCTAGCGCCATCCGCCAATTGAAATGAAATCAAATGTGGATGCTCATCAATTACCAGCATACAGCTCGTAGTACCTATCTGACCTTCCTGTAGTGCCTACTTCGGTTCATTCTTTTTTGTTGCACCTGACTGGAGATCCTTCTATCTTTCAATCTTCTGTTGTAAACCATACTTTCTTTTAATTGAGTGCAGGTTGTTGAGTTAATGTGATCTTAGAATTGCAGTTAGCGCACCTAAGCGTGCACCAAATAAATAAATAAATAAGATCATCAGAGTCGATGTACAATGTCTGACACAGTTTCTGTGGGTATCTGATACAACACAGGTGTGCACTACTCCTACATCCTGATGTTATTCACTTTTTTCCCGCTTCTAGAACGTTTTTAAATGGAATAAGCGATTTCTACAATGTACGTTTAAGTGAGAGAATCTTAGTTAAAGGCAAAAGAGCATAGCTCAGCTCAGGCGTGCCTATGTTTTTGTTTTCTTTTGTTTTGACAGCCTTTGTGGTCAAAGAAGTTGGCCCTACTTTACAAGTCCTTTTTTGTGTACCATCAAGTTCTGTGACATGAAGGCGAATAGCAATGTTTCACTTATACTTCCTTTATTTATTTGGTTGTTTATCCTACCACATATAGCGCGCTCAGCGTGTCTCTAGGTTTCCCGGTCTATGTGTATACCTGCATATGTCTGTGTGTTTGTGTCGGTGTGCGCGTCTGTTCGTTTGTGTGTGTATGAATGTGTGCGTGTACTTTGGAACTACAGGGTGCGGCAAAAGTTCTGGCAAAGACCCGTTTCAGGTTTTCTATAAAAAATGAGGCCTTCGATCCCGACAAGATCTGTGCCACTATTTACTGCAAGTCCTCTTCTATACATTCCATAAACTGGCCGTTCTTGAATATGCCATCTTACAGAATAGTGACAAGCAAAGACCAACGACCCTCCATACTGCACCTCCATCTGACTGAATGCACGGCAAAGACCATCTTCAAACAGCTCCAGATTCCCTCAAGAACCGTGTCCAACGACGTTAACAGGTACAAGGCGACAGGAACTATGGAGGACAAGCCTAGAAATGGAAGACCGAAGAGTGCAACGACAAAGGAAATCGTGAAAATCATTCGAGAGAGAACCCGCCGCCACCCTCGTAGGTCCGAAAGACAAACGGCTCTTGAGGTCGGAATTCCTGCTCGATCGGTCAGAAGCATTGTCACCAGCTACCTTCGACTTCGCTCTTATAAGATCAGAAAAGCTCACATGCTAACTAAGCGTATGAAGAAAACTAGGCTCAAAAGATTTAGGGAGCGTTTAATGCGATTTGCGCAGGCACGGCACAGCGACATCCTTTTCACTGACGAATGCCTGTTTTCAACAGATCAATTCCTGAACACCCAAATCGATAGAATGATAGCGGGGAGCCCTGCACAAGCCAGCCAACATGGAGGGATTGCTCAGCGATCTGGACACCCCAAGCCGTTGACGGTTTTTGGGGCAATCACATCGGACGGCAAGATGTCCCTGATTTTCTTGGAGAAAGGAGCCAAGGTGGATAGCAAGACCTATGTAAAAGGCATGTTGGAGAAGGAGTTACTCCCTTGGGCACAATCCCATTTCGGCAACCGGACATGGACTTGTCAACAGGGCTCAGCTCCAGCACACAAGTCCAAAGTGGTACAGGACTGGTGCGGAACGCACTTCCCAGACCTCAACTCGTCGGACGATTGGCCCCGAAACAGTCCAGCCTCAAATCCATTAGACCATCCCGTGTGGTAAGTTCATAAGAGGAAAGCCTGCTCTACTAAGCATAGAAGTTTGGGTGCTCTACGTGCAACCCTTGTTGAAGCATGAGAGGATTTGGACGAAGACTACCTCCATGCCGCCGTCGACCCATTTCCTAGGAGACTTTTAGCCTGTATTCGCACAAAAGGAGGCTAGTTCGAGATCAATTTTGTTTTCGTGATCTGTATAGCTGTTGTTAAATGCTGTTGGAGTTGTATCATGAATCGATCGATTTGTGCGTTTTTACGATCATGTTTACCGTTGCCAGAACTTTTGCCGCACCCTGTAGATCATTCGAATCTGTGTAGGAGCACAGGAGATGAAAACACTGGTGATAGTGAGTGGTCTGAACTCCGCCTGTAGGGAGAGGGGCGTGCGCAAAAAATGTTTCTGTGAACATAGAGCGCTGAATTTTGGATGAGGTTGAGGCGCAGAATCAAAAAACCGAGGGATGAATTAAGTTACTTGCAGTCATACCCTAATTTGATCACAACTCTATTTATAAGCGCTGGGAGTTCACGAAGTGCGCATTAGTGAGTGTCTCTCCTGTTCTCTTGCAACAGAGCAGTCAAGTTCGAAAGTGATGGCAGGCCAAATTTCATACCTAAAGGAGTGGGCCCAGCGCTGGCCGAGCGATTCAACTGGCATAAATGTAATGTGTTTAGGCCTACATGAGACGACGTTGAGGACAATTCGTGGAGTTGTAGCGCGTTGAAGATAAGAAAGATGATGAATCGGAGTAAGAAATTTGTATTTTTGCCATAATCTTCGCATCGATCGTTACGACTAAGGAGAAAGTTGATGGTGAATACAAACCAAAATCTGTAAATTTGAGGAGGCCGTGAGGTGTGAGCGTAGAGGGAAGTTCTACCTACGGCATTGTTCATCCCAGTTCGTACTTATCTGGAAAGCTGTCAACTTTTTGAATCAAAATAGCGTCCTTCTCACGAAATTCAGAAGGACAGCTCTCAACATATCGTCTCCTCAGGCACAAGAGTTTTTTCTTGCTTGTGCAAGAGAGACACCAGCTGCCCCATTAAATATTCAGTGATGGATCTCCTTTTTTATACTAAGATCTCGCATATATCTGCACAGCACAGTGTACGACGTGTTTATTTATATAATATTAATCGATGTGCCCAAATTTTCAAAGAGCCCAAATCGTCACGTAGCACATACATTTGTATCCGGGCGTGCTGAGCGAAACGGTCACATCCTAAATGCAAACTGTAAGTTTCCAAAATGGGAACTATTAAAAATGCTGTAGCTTCTTTACTAGTGAATAGATTGAATGAAATCTTACTGATAGTTGCAACGCAGATAAAGCGTTTCTGCATGTTTGGGGTTGGTTGGCTCGACAATACACCCAATCTTCGTAGCAGGAAGACCACACATGACCTCTATACGGTGTAGAAAATTGGACTGCAGAAAATAGTCAATTCAAACTGTTTATGAAATGATGCTCATATAAAAACGAGATTCGTTAGGATTCAGAGTGGAGGTCTATGACCTACCGGATCTACTTTGTCTGCATCATTTACTGCTTCAGCTAATGAGCTTCTCCAGTCTCCCGCGTAGGTGCTGAAGAATACCAATTGTTCTGATTGTAAGAGGAAGCAATAGCACAGGTCAATCTAGCCAAAATTCGAATACGGAAGGAAATAAACAACAATGAAAAGTAAACTAAAAAACGACGTCACCAACCTTTGCCCATCAAAGGAGAAGAGGTGGTTCGGCCTTACCCCCTGATACACTTCCTTCGGAAGCTTTTTATTCCAGTTTGCAATCATAGCTCTGCAATGAAGGAGCATGGGCGGAATAACTTACTGACGATGCCTGAACTAGAAAAATGCAATAAATCAATTAACCTCTCTGCTTTGGCTATGCAAAGAGCCCAAATTTGAAGTGATTCGAAAGTGACATTAGGTTAAAGCTTTCGTCACTATTGAAACGCAGGTTTCCTGGCATTGAAGAACATTTCTCGTTTACGACTTTGATAAGGGTCTCTCGAACTTCTGTAGTTACCCTTTTCCCACAATCAACTCCTTAAATGGTGAAAAGATCTGACTTAATATCTGATCTTCCTATGCTAAGCTGAGCAAACCTGCATATCCTTTGACGAACAGAAGGGCGCAACACATTCGAAAAGTCTCCCAAATCGTTCGCTGACATAGGTAAGGCTTCCCTAGATATTTTTAAAATGCTACTTACATTGTCATTTCTGTACAATAATAATTGCAAGCACTACTTTCTCATCTTCGGCTTGGCAGAGGCTCGTTTAAAGGCACAGTCAACGATAAAAGGGTTTCTGAGTTCTCCCTCTAGGAATACTCAGTGGCCCCAACGAGTAACAGGGAGGACGCTGTCGAGTCCCAAAACACAACAGCCAGGGCATAGTGGTAGCCCCGATACCGGATCGCCCGGACTTCCCGCTATCGACGTCGGACGAGTGTCGAAGCGATACAGATTGCAATATTCGCCCCAGGACCCACACGTTCGGCGCGCAACCAGCTGATCGCCAAGTGATGAGGGGATGTTTTTTGTCCCATTCTTCTATTCTCTGTTATTCTTTTTGTTGCTGGGATCCATTCTAATTTTCTACCTAAAGAGGCTAAAAAATTGAGCTACTTCTGCTGTTGCTAGGGTTTTTCGTTAACTTATGCTTATGAATTAATGAATTTTAGCTTACCGTACCGTCAGTTCTTCGCACCAGGACCCACACGAACGTAATGACCCACATTGTACAGCTCATCCAAACGTCCCATTCTTCTTCATTTTTCTGGTATCATATACGTCCAACCCCCCTTTTGACGATGATTCAAACCCTTTGTCACTTTGGAAGCACCTATTCACGCAGTTTCTTCGCCATCATCGCACTATTTTCTATCTTACCTTCCATTTTTCGCCATAATCTGGATTACCCAAACATGAACTGTGCTTCCAAGAGCAGTCCTGCCTTTATCTTCCCTGACCCTTTCGAAAAGCTTTCCAACCAAGACCGGTTTTGAATCATCATTATAGCAGAGTTATCCTGCTTAGAAGTGATACTGCCTCCAAGCTAGCAGTCCCAGACGCAGAGCATCAGGAGCTCATCATTGCGAGATGTTTTAATTTCGAGGAGTACGGGAGGGGAAACATATGTATGTTAATGAGCGACACTTATGATCCCATCTCCATTTGCAAAAAGTGTGCTCCACTTTGAATTTGAACCGGCTCACCCATCTGTCTGAGATATCCATTTCCCCCTAATCGAAGTGTCTGTTGTTCCAAATTCCTACGCGGACCCTCGTCTTCTCCGAGCTAGATTCTGTTCTTGTTTGATTGATTGGAGATTTTTTTTGTGGAGGCCCGCTTACAAGTTTGTGAGAAGGTTCCGTTGTCGTCATCGGTGAGTCATCTAGACTAAAATGGAAAAGGGCTAGTATGCTACTGTGTCTTACAAAGCCGCAATCAACCCATACGCTCAGTGTGGATGACAAACGGAAGACACAAATAGCAACGGCAGGTGATGACTATTCGTACGCCAGTTAATACTTACTTACTTACTTGGATACTTAGACGCTCGTTGTCGGCTAAGAATCCTCAGCGGCAAGCACACGCTTCCATCCATTTTTGACGATCTTGAGCGGTTTGGGACCAGTGTTGACCATCGTTTCCCTGAAGTTTCTTCAGTGGATCACTCCATCTCGTTGCAGGACGGCCTAGTGTGCGTTTAATCTCACGTGGGTACCAGAACGTGACGCGAGTGGTCCACCTGTCGTCCGTGCGTCTAACCACGTGCACTGCCTATCGTTTCTTTGCGTTCCACGCGTACACTTCGGCATCGCGGATGCCGGACATTGAGCGCATGTCTGCGCTGCGGAGGTTGAGACTTCTCTGATTTGCGCGGTTGATCTTCAGCAGCGTCGGTTCACTAGAGCTCTTTGTGCGGAACCAGAATTAGCGTTGACGTCTTGTTCTCCGCCCACGTCTCGGATGCGTAACAGAGTGCTGGCAATACCGTAGAGTCGAGAAGGTCGGCTCGTACTTTCTTGTCCGATACGAGGTGAGCCGCTTCTTTTATGTTTCCGCTTGCCGCCCGCGCGCATCTTCTGCGCCTCATAATCTCTGCACGCAGGTCGTTGTCCATGGAAACGAGACGGCCGAGGTACACATAGGAGTCGGTAAACGGTAACGTGGTCCCTTCTAGTGTGATGGGTGACGCATCCGCCCATTCGTTTCGCATGACCATTGTCTTGCTCCTGTTCATCGTGAGGCCAATGGCTTTGCTGACGTCGTCCAACTCCTCCACCATCTGCTGCAGCTCCTCTCGGTTTTGGCTGATGAGGACGATATCGTCTGCGAAGCGCAGCTTGGACAGTTTCTTGCCGTCGATGTTGATGCCTTCACCGTCCCAGTCCAGTCTCAGCATCGCGTGGTTCAGTGCGGTGGTGAATAGTTTAGGAGAAATCGTGTCGCCCTGCCTGACTCCCTTCTCAATCGGCACACGAAGCTCTCGTTGGAACATGCGGATGGTGGTAAATGTGCCTGTATTGCAATGTTCCAGCAGGTTGATGTAGCATGGATCGAGTCCTGCATGGTGCAATGCGTTCCAGACAGAGTTGTGCTCCACACTGTCGAATGCCTTCGCATAGTCGATAAAGCAGAGAAGGAGTGGTTGTTTGTATTCCCTGGTCCGCTCCATCAGCTGCGTGATAGTGTGGATGTGGTCCATGCAGCAGAAGCCCTTGTGAAAACCGGCTTGTTCGACTGGTTGGTACTCGTCCAATTGCCTCTCGAGTCTGTTAAGTATGATCTTAGTAAACAGTTTGTACGGCTGCGAGAGAAGCGCAATTGGACGGTAGTTTTTCATTTGATCGCGCTCTCCTTTCTTGAGCAGAAGAACCGTGTTTGACTTCTTCCACTGGTCCGGGATCCTCTGAGCGTCCAGGTACTTGTTGAAGCGCTTGGTGAGCTGCTTGACGATGGTGTGGGACGCCGATTTCAAGAAGTCCGCTGAGATGCGGTCCGGTCCAGGTGCCTTTCTCGGTTTCATCTGACGTATGGCGCGTTCTACCTCCCATTCTTCTATCCTAGGAGCCACCTCTTGTGTTGGCGTAGGAATACGGGAAACCGATACCGTCGACCGAAAGAGGTTCGTGTAGTAGCTGACGGCGATCTCCTCGATCTTCGTTCTCGATGTCTGCGGTCTGCCCATCGCGTCCCTCATAACTGCGATGATCGAGCGAGGGTCATTAAGGTCCTTACGACATCGCTTGAGGCTCGCTCTCGCCTCTGCTGCTTCCTTCAGTCGGGTGTCCTTGTATCGCTGTATCGACTCTCTCACAGCGATGCGGCACGCTTTATTGATCGTAGCACGTTCCAGAAGTGAAGACGCAGAGTTACGGTAAACGGCAGCCCGTTGTTGGAGGAGGGTTCGAGCATTTCCATCGATCCTGCTCCTCGAGTTGGCCCTTCCTGAAACAGCCGATGCTGTTGCGTAGTGTAGAAGTCCATTTACGAGCAAGTCGTAATCGTGTGTCAAGTCCTGTGCCTCCTGCGTACTGAACAGCTGCCACCTCCATGGCGCTAGTGTCATACCGCGGTAGTCGTATTGGAGGAGGCCGGAAGTGATCACGTCTTCGAAGTTTTGCTCGTAGGCGAATTTCGGCTCTGACGAGCCTATGGTCGCTTCCGGTGCGGAACGCTTCTACCACACTGACGTCCAGCAGACTCCACTTTCTGTTGGTGAGAACGTGGTCGATTTCGCTACGAGTCGCTGCATTAGGGCTCTCCCATGTCCAACGTCGACCTACGTTTTTCACGAAGAAGCTGTTTCCGTGGAATAGGTTGCATGCCTCTAAAAGGTCCATCAAACGCTCTCCATTCTCGTTCGTGACTCCGATTCCATGTGGTCCAGTGCGTGCTGTTGCCGGACTTTCCTCGTGGATGACTGCGTCGAAGTCCCCAACAACGTACTTGTAGTATGATCGCTCGTTTTTTGTAACCTCCTCCAGTTCCTTATAAAAGGCGTCCTTTTCTCCGTCGGTTGCTGTTGACGTTGGCGCATAGCAGTTAATAATGCTGACTGTGGTGCGCTTATCGATGCGTAGCCGGAGAATGGCCAATCGCGGACTGAGTACCTCGGTTGAGTCGATCAGATGTTCGATCCGACGATGGACCAAGAATCCCACGCCTCCGACGTTTTTTCCGTCGACTTTCGCTCCTAGAACGAAGAGGTGCCCGTCATTGGTCTT
The DNA here is from genome assembly GCA_000469685.2 of Haemonchus contortus. NCBI lineage: Eukaryota > Metazoa > Nematoda > Chromadorea > Rhabditida > Trichostrongylidae > Haemonchus > Haemonchus contortus. Next base: position 7,069,641 of record LS997566.1, on the reverse strand, counting down.
CTTGATGGCCGTTTCCTTGGTTTTCGTCTCCTGAAGAGCAATGACGTCAAAGCGAAGCCTCTTGCGAAGGCAGTTGTTATAAATTGTAGAAGCGAAGCAACAATGTACAACTACGATGCACCATGTAAACGTTAATTGCGAAAACTGTACAACCGTTTTGGCAATTAACGTTTCCTCATAAACCATGGTAGTTGTCACTGAAAACGCTTCAAACCCACCACAGAAATAATAAGGAGATGCATATTAGCAAACTGTAGCGTAGCACTGCGTAAAACCAAATTCGAGGGCCCTTTTTATACGCGAGTTTGTGTTGCATTAATAGAAATTGTAAATAACACGCAGCTGCAACAATACTATGTAATGCAAGCAATGTGTAGCCAAAAATTCTGAGGTTCACACATCATAAAATGAAATGGAAATGTATTCAGCAAAATTCATGGTCCAACTCCTCAGAGACAGCTTCATATACTTTGGAATTGCTTCTTTAATTTATCAGCGGCGAAACCATGTTTCTTTAACATTACAAGTTCGAAATCTAAATTTAAATATTATATCATACAAACAGCTCGTACTTCAAGAAACCAGCTTCTGCATACACCTTTGATAAGGGGAAACAGATTTTCTCGACAGCAGTTTTTGTTTCTTGAATGTTAAATGCAGCTTGAGCTATTGAATGCAGCTTGAGCTTTTGAGGGAAAATTTCGAATTGACAATCCTGAGAACAGGTTCTTTTTGCTTGGGCTGGGGAGTTGACGCTGACACTGAGCTTGACCTGTTGGAATTACATATTCTGCAGCTGGAGATAATCGAGAGAAAAACTGATCATGAACAGCACAACTTATGTCCTATTGAAAGTTCTACCCAAACTTGATAAATATAGACACACTTTGCGACCATACTACCCTGTGTGCCACATCTTTTTCTCAGCGTAAGCCCTGCTGCCGTGCTACCGTTACTAATTCCATATATTTGCTTAATTCCCCGTGTACGGCAAGGGCAAAATCTCTCAAGATAGCGGCTGCTCTCATAAGAGAGCATGGCTCAGCTGCGTACAGCAAATGGATTGAAGCTTCGTAGTGATCATGTACATCTTTCAGCAAAATCTACTGCATCCCTCCCGGATTCATTAGACAATCTTCTGAGAAATTGTATGGCAACCAAACTTGTTATGGTATCAAAATTTTTTTCCAATGAAAATTCATCATAAATCAGTGCCTTCGCTGCAACAACATCTAATATGGTTGAATGGTTGGAAGTAGGGAAGTGTTAGACATTCATCCGTGGGTTCAGCTGTACCCGTGGTTTCTTATGTTCACTGGCTTGTCTCAGGGGAATGAAAATATCAACTTTCTCACAAACGATCCACAGTTCTTTATATAAGTTATTTTCGAATTCCAAACGCTACTGCGTTTCTGAGCAGAGGTGTGCTTACTGAAAAATGGATTGATTGTCATAGTTAGAGTCTTAGTCTTTGTATGAATGTAAAAGTAGCTACCGCCATCCTACCTCCAGCTTCTTGACTTGATAGTTTTTGCTTGGGGTTGCTGTATCGATAGCCAGAGTTGTACAATGTCTGACACAGTTTCTGCGGGTATATAATAAAACACAGATATGCGCTATTTCTACTTCCTGTTGTCCATCACTTTTCTTCGGCTTCTTGAGTTTTTGTAATTAGAATTAGCAATTTCGTACAATGCACCTTCAAAAGAGAGCCTTTGCACAAACGTAATGGAGCATCGCTTAGCTCAGGCATATCTAGCACAGTTTAGACATTATCCACTCCTTCAAAGTTTTCTCTTGTATCTAGGCTGTGGTAGAATCGAATCATGAGCTGATGTGGAAGTACATATGTTAATAAGTACATTAGAACATATGTGAGTGCTCTGGACCGCGGTTAGGTCATTCCTTATCTTCACAAATTTAGACTAAAAATTTTAATTTATCAATTAAATTTATTTTTTCCGAGACTAAATGGAGGCTTTTGTTTTGACAGGTCAATGAACCTGACTCTACTTTCTCGAGGTTTCTTCGTGTACTATCGATTTCGAGACATGGAGACAAACACGCAATATTTCACTTATATTTTATTTATTTATGTATTATTTATCATACTACATAGTATAGCGCGCTAAGCGTGTCCGTAGGTTAGACTGTGTGTTGCCGTGGTGTGTGTGTTTGTGTCGGTGTGTCGGTGTGAGGGTGTGCGTCGATATGTGCATGTGTTTGATCACGAGTTCATAACTGTTATCTTGGACCTGGAAAGTTCAAATCTGGTAGGAGCACAGGCAGCAGGATAGAAACACTTTTATCAGGTAGGACTCGACTCCTGCTGCAGGGAGAGAGGACTGAGCGAAGGTTGTTTCTTTGGTCCTGGAGAGCTCAGAATTGGATTACGTAGAAGCGCAGAATCAAAACCCTGGGGAATTATTTGAGTGCAACTCCGTTTATGAGCGCTGGACGTTTATGAAGTGTCTCGGGGTGTGTTTTTCAGAGATTCATAAGTCCTGTTCCTTGCAACAGAGCATTTCAACATTCCCGAAATGATGGCATGTCAAATTTAATACTTAAAGAGAAGAGCCTGGCGTTAGTCTGACGATCCAACCGACTGTTATGTACATATATAATGCGCTTATAGCCATGTAAGATGACGGAAAGTATAATTCATAGAGTTGTCGATTGAGTGCGTCAAAAAAGATGGTAAAGCCGAGCAAGAAATTTATATTTACCACAACTCTACTCATCGATCACTCATTTTGAAAAGAATATTTGCGGTGAATAGGTACTGTAGTTTTGAGGATGGAATTAGGAGTTACTAAGCGTGGAGGAGAGTCGTGCCTACAGTTCGCACCATCACGAAAGCTGCCAATATTAGCACTTCAGCTCGGCGACCTTTCAGAATTTTTGAGTCCGTGTAGCGTCCCTCTCATGCCATTTTCAGAAAGACAGTTCTCGACATATCGTCTCCTTAGAGCCAAGAGTGTTTTTCTAATGCGTGACCGAGAAAGCCAAATTTATCTCTAGATGCCCAGTCAAATTTTCAGGGATGGTTCACTCCTTCATATTATACAAAACGTGTGATATATTTATTCATATTAATCGATGTGCAACACTCAAAAAGAGCCCGAATCGTCATGTAGCACATACATTTGCATTAGGGCGTGCGGAGCGAACCTGTCACATCCTAAATGCAAACTGTAAATTTTTTCAAACTGGAAATTATTCGAGTACGCTGTAAAATGCTTACAAGTGGATAGATTTAATGAAATCTTACTGATAGTTGCAGAGTAGATATAGCGTTTTCGCTTCTTCGGGTTTGGTTGGTTTGATACTACACCCGATTTTTGTAGCAGGAAGACCACACATGACCTCTACACGGCGTAGGAAGGTGGACTGCAGAAAACAGACAGGTCAAACTGCTTGTAAAAAATGACGCCTATATAATTGGAGAGATTCGCTGGGATTTAGAAAAGAAGGCTATGACCTACGGGATCTACTTTGTTTGCATCATCTACTGCTTCAGTTAACGAGCTCTCCCAGTAGCCAGTGAAGGTGCTGAACGAAGCCTATCATTCTGATTGTAGGAGGAAGAGTTAGCACAAGTCAATCGAACCAACATCCGAAATTGTGAAGGAAATAAACAACAATGAAAAGTCAACAAAACGAAAGACATCACAAACCTTCGCCCATCGAAGGAGAAGAGGTGGTTTGGCCCAAGTCCCCCTGATACACTTCCCTCGGAGGCTTTCTTCTCCAGCTCACAATTATAACCCTGCAATTAAGGTAAATAAATAGGAGTCACTTGATGACGATGCCTGCACTAGAGAAATGTAGCAAATCAATTAACTTTTCTGCTTTGGTTATGCGAAGAAATTATGTAGATTTGGAACTACAAAGAGTCATTGAGGTAGCAGCTTACGTCATTGTTGAAATGCAGTTTTCCTGGCAGTGAAGCACATTTCTCGTTTATAACCTTGATAAGGGTCTCTCGAACTTCTTTAGTAACACCATTTCCACAATGAAGGTCTCAAAAGATGAAGCGGTCTTACACAATATACAATCTTTCTTTCTTCCTATCTGAGCAAACCTGCATATCCTTTGGTGAACAGAAGGGCGCAACACATCTGAAAAATCACCTTATTAGTTTGCTGATTCAAGAGTGAGGCTTTCCTCAATATTTTTCGAAACGGTACTCACAGTTTCACTCTTGTACAGTAATAAATGGTAAGAAAAGCAATCTTGTCTATATAATATTAATTGTAATGGTAATTTGTTAGGAAAAAATGTCAAAAAATGTAAAATACTTGACACGTTTGCATTTTTCAAAAAATCGTACTATTTTCTATCGTGAACGTTTCAAAACCTACCACAGAAATGATATGCCGAAGCATTTTTACAAGCTGTGGTCCCAACCAAGCGACGAGTCAAACTCGTTGGACAGCATCACCAAGGTTTGCTTTTATATGGAAGTTCGGGCTGCACAGAAAATATAGCTGCTCACGAAAATGTTTTCGGGAGTCTCAATGCGACAGAAAAATAGAAATGTATACAGCTTCTACAATGTTGAGGTAGCTGACACATAGCAGAAAAAATCAAGTCATTTTACACAGCATTCTTCACACTGAATGTATCTAGCGGAACATGTCTGAATTTCTTCGGAGACTACTTTGAAAACTTTGGAATTGGCCTCTTCAACCTTTGAGAACCAGAGAGTCTCATTCTGTTTAATTTTTCAGTAGTTACAATCTCTTATAGGTTGAGAACGACATGAACAGTAATTCAAGATTCTCCGATATATACCCCAGCTTATATGAGGTCGTTTTTCGTTTTTTGCCACCTAGAACCTTCTAAAATTACCTTGATGCAGAAGAACTTCTTCTTCTTCAGATCAAGTATATGATTGGTATAATGCTTAGCACTTCCATGATTTTCGACATGATGTCACCCTTATAAATGCCTACTGCAATTCTACTTGGAGTGTTCGAACTTTTGGAGTGATCTCCACTATGTTCTATTAAAATTCCGAGAAACATCTGATCAAGACTGATGTGAAATTGCTCTCTGCAGATTGCGATCATGCAACACTATTTGTCATGCACATCTGGCAACCTTAGCAAGATTGTGTGCCATATTGCACTTTTTGGGATGATGTGCCAACATAGCCATTCCTGAATATTTGAACAATGTCCCTACCCCACCAAGGCGAAGCCTCCAATAAAAGCATCAGCTCGTAGCTGCTATTATATGTAGGAGACTATGGTGGCTTTTGCCTACGTTCTTCGTGACGCCGTGATGGGACCATGGTGATACGTCCCCAAACAAGTTCAAAAAAGTTTGCTTTAGCGTTCCAACGCCTTGAGTCCTCACTAAGAAAAAAAAGTTTAGATTTTGCTATCCATATACCTTACGTGAATGGGACAAGATTGTAAGCCCAAATTCCAGCTACCAAATAAGCAAACACTTTACCTTTTAGATTATATTATATGTATATCAATCGGGCTACGCACGCTAATGCGTGCACCATATGCCCACTACCGCTTACCTACGACTTGTTAGAGGACCAATACCAACAGTTTCGGTTGACTTCCAATTTCATAACTGTTTCCTCACCGCGCTCACTTGACATTCTCACTACTATTCGTCGTGCCTGCGTGACTTTCGGAAGGACGCTGTTACCGCTTTATATGTATACCAGGCAGCTATGCACACTCTTGCGTGCGCTAGGGGGTCTGGCAATGACGGACGGAGCCAAATGAGCTATCGAATTTTATTATAGAACTTTATCATCTGAGCCTCTTCCCTGATACTTCTGTAGCGGCCATCATCTTTTTTGAGCTGTGAAATGGGGCTGTGTCTGGCCATGAACACTAACTTTGAAAGGAAAGCCCCTTTGGGTAGTTGTAGGGATTTACACGCCTCTACGGGGTATAAACCTGTGCGGCCAAGGTTATTGTAGACTTTACTTTACGCCCGGCCGACTTTATTTTACGCCCAGGCGCTCCTTTCCGTGTAAAAATAGCCCGTCGCCTACGCTTCCTGCAAATTTGGATGCTCTGGTACAGTTGAAAAGGAAAGAAATATTTTTGGGTAAACACACACATATATATATACACTCCGTGAGCTCCTCGCCCATAATAAATTAAGTCCGGCTCAACTAATGTGTTCTAAAAAGCTGTTGCGCTGCTCACGATACCATGCGCGTCTCATGGCTTGCGATAAATGTATTTCCGTGAAGATAACTTGGAGCGTAATCGTCCTAGCAACACAGTAACCACCCTCTTCCAAAAAATGGACAGTACCTTTTTCAACCCAAAATAGTAGCGTCAATTGGCAACCATTAACACTCGTTCATAAATATACTAACTGAGACAATCCAAGAAGCCATGGGAAGGGCCTTGAAATCATCAGTTTCTTGTTTATCCCATACCATTGTAGAATGCCTTCATTTCATTGGAGATGAGAATGAAATTTGTTTATACTCTGACATTCATCCGCACCCGTCGCGGTAGGCATTTGATGGCCTACGCATCGACGATCTCGTTGACCAATATATAGATTGATGAAATTTATGTCGTAATAGGCAGGTCCATATTTGGTATTTTAACGCAAACCCCGCCCCCGGTGGGTGGAGTCACCCATCATTAGTTTTCCCACCTTGCCGCCTACATCTCTGCCAAATTTGAACCACCCAGGCCCAAATTGACTATTTTCGAGGAAGCCCCGCCCCCGGTGGGCGGAGTCTACCCCTGCCACCTACCATTAGTTTTCCCATTTTGCCGCCTACATCACTGCCAAATTTGAACCACCCAGGCCCGAATTACCTATTTTTGAGGAAGCCCCGCCCCAGTGGGCGGAGTCTACACCTGTCACCTACCATTAGTTTTCGCATCTTGTCGCCTACATCTCTGCCAAATTTGAACCACCCAGGCCCAAATTGACTATTGTCGAGGAAGCCCCGCCCCCAGTGGGCGGAGTCTACACCTGTCACCTACCATTAGTTTCTGCATCTTGTCGCCAACATCTCTGCCAAATTTGAACCACCCAGGCCCGAATTGACTATTGTCGAGGAAGCCCCGCCCCCAGTGGGCGGCGCCTACACCTGTCGTCTACTATCTGTTTTCCCTTTCTGCCGCCTACATCTCTGCCAAATTTGAACCACCCAGGCCCAAATTGACTATTTTCGAGGAAGCCCCGCCCCCAGTGGGCGGCGCCTACACCTGTCGTCTACTATCTGTTTTCCCTTTCTGCCGCCTACATCTCTACCAAATTTGAACGCTCCAGGTCGAAATTCAATGTTTTTGTAAAGCCCCGCCCCCAGTGGACGGCGCCTACACCTTTCACCTACCTTTAGCTTTCCCATCTTGCCGCCTGCATCTCTGCCAAATACTCTAGGCCCAGGAGAACAGGAGTTACGGAATTCCGCTGAACTACAGTTTTCGCGCACGTGGGGAGCTCCGCCCATGGGGGCGGAGCTAGCTTGAGTCACGTGTACCCAAGGAGTTCGGCTCATTACCCACTTGTTCCAACCTGTCTGAGCTCTTCCACTTGATCTCCAAACGGCACCACATAAGATAGTCTTACAGACGAACAGACAGACAGAAAAACAGACAAACTGACGTTTGCGGTTTATATATAGTAAGGATAAGGATAGAGACTGTCGGACCGCCCAGCTACGCCGAGCTTCCCTCCATCTTATGATAGAATTGTGATAAACGTCAAACAGCACACTCCTTCTTCGGAACGAATGATACTTTTCGGAACCGAAGTTCGATAAAGGAACCATAGGGCATGCAAACGATATTCAAAATGTGTCGATGCCTATGCCTTCGATTAGAATTTGCCTGTCTTGATCTGTCGCTGTTGATGTTGAAAATAATGACCCATTAAGATCTAACTGGTAGGCATTCAAAGCCTTGAATGGTACTCACAAATGTTGTCGAATCATAATAAATCCATTACCAAATGTCTTCATGAATGTAGCTCCTTTTATCTACGGATGCATCATCAAATGAGAATCCAAATTATTAGTGGTCGGATAAGTTCTCCATGAATGATATCAGAGCAGAGAGAAACCGTGATCCTTCATTGAATCGCAAACTTCGCTGGGCCTCTATCGTCAGCGTTCCCATCCTGCCCTCTCTACTTCTATTGATTTTGCTCTCCACGTCCACGCGATCAGGAGTTATGGATTTCTCAGACATTTAATTCGCACAAACCCCGCCCAAAGTGGGTGGAGCCCGGTCCTACTACCCACTCTAAGTGTTTGCATACTGCCGCTTGAGATCCTAAGAAGTTTGAGCGCCCTAGTGCTAACTCGCGCACACCCCGCCTTCTATGGGCGGGGCCAGTCCTCCCATCTACCATAAGTGTTTCCATCCTGCCGCCTATACTCCTGCCAAGTTTGAACGCCCTTCGGCCAAACTGACAACTTTGGCGCAAACCCCTCTGTGGCCCGATCCTGCCACACACCATAGCGTTTCCACCGTGCCTCGAGCACTCTTACCAAATTTTCATTTTCTAGGTCCACTGAGACAGAAGTTATTGTTTTTCACTCAAACATTTATTTCGCGCAAACCCCGCCCACTGTGGGCGGAGTCCGGCCCTTCCACCCACCATATGTGTTCCCATCCTCCCTTGGGTACTCCTGCCAAATTTAAACTTTCTGGGTTCACAGGGACAGGAGTTATGATTTTCTGCTGAGACATTTTGTTCGCACAAACTCCGTCCCCTGTAAGCGGAGTCCGGTCCTGCCACCCACCATATGTGTTCCCATGCTGCCGCCTGTGCTCCTACCAAATTTGAACGTCCTAGGTCCACGGGGACAAGAGTTATGAATTTCCGTACAAACAGACAGACAGACAGACGGACGGACAGACAGACGCGAGCGCTTTATATTAGGTCGTGAAGAAAGTTCTTGCGTTTTTTGACGCCCAATTTTCAAATGCTCGCCGCGGTGTTATTTGCAATTAGAGTTTCTGCAAGTCTTATACCATCCTGAAGCGCATTTCTTGCTCTATTCAAATATATAATCGGTTTTCCCCTGGATTGATTCCTGGGGTTTTTTAGAAGGTCGAAATCAGCACGGACAAACGACAAATCCGCACGATTTTTCTTTTCCAATTCAAATTGGGCAGGAGCGCGACGGAAACGGACCGGGATATCAACGATGACTTGGATCTAGGTACGACGAATCATTGCACAGCACAGTGGTGGTTTAGAAATTTCGTATCAGCGATGAGAACCTGGACGATGATGAGTATAGTGGGCGGCCATCGGCCGTTGACAACGAACAATTGAGAGGTGAAGAGAATCCACGTACAACGCTGAAGGATATTGGCTCGCGATTGAGTGTTTCCAGCAGGACGGTTGGCACCCACATGAAGAAGATCGGGAAGTCGCAGAAGCTTGATAAGTGGGTGCCGCATGAGTTGACTCAGCACAAGAAAGACCGCAGCTACGAGCTCGCCTCCGCCTTGCTTCTGCGCAACAGGAACGATCCATTTCTAGACCGTATTGTGACGTGTGATGAGAAATGGATTCTGTACGACAACCGGCGACGATCAGGCCAGTGGCTGGACGAGGATCAAGCCCCACAACATTTTCCCAAGCCGAAGCAGCATGGAAAGAAGGTCATGGTGTTCGTTCGATGGTCTGCAGCCGAGCTGATCCACCACAGCTTCATGAATCCGGATGAAACCGTAACAGCCGAGAAGTACTGTCAAGAAATTGACGAAATGCATCGAAAACTCCAGCTCATGAGCCCGGCACTGGTGAATAGGAAGGGGCCAATTCTACTCCACGACAACGCTCGGCCCCACGTCGCACAACTTACCCTGAGAAAATTGATGGAGCTAGGCTATGGAACTCTCCCGCAGCCACCATATTCCCCAGACCTTGCCCCCACAGAATACCATTTCTTTAAACATCTCGACGGCTTTCTCAAGGAGAAATGCTTCAAAACCCAACATGATGCTGCCGCGGCATTCGACGATTTCATCGCCTCTAGATCTCCGGACTTCTACGCGAATGGGGTAGACTAACTTGCTTCTCGTTAGCAAAAGTGTGTCGATAGTAATGGTTGTTATTTCTATTGATGAAGTTTTGTTTAAGCCGAGATATGTACATTTGAAGTTTGAGGCGCAAAAACGCAAGAACTTTCTTCACGACCTAATATATGTAAAGTAAGGATCGAAGAAGTAGAGCCAAAGTTTACATTCTCATATGGCCGAACATGGAGAAGGAGTGATGATGAAGATGAGAAGAATGGAGGTCCTTGGCATTTGCAAATCCAACCCTAGAATGCCCCCTGGCACTCTACTTCCATTCAGAAACGTAGTGTCATTTTAATGTTTGATTGATCTAAACGATGAACTTCTGAGGTAAACCGATCTACAAGTTAGTGCTGTTGTTTCCCAAGGTGAGGCTAGTTATTTGATCACAAAGGAATAAGGTCGTTGATCAAGGTTGGCTTCGTATTTCGTCACCGGAACATGGGAGGGAGGTGCGTCGATTCCCATAGCCTTCATAGGTCACAAACGTGGAAAGCAAATGACCAGCAGCCAAGAGATGTAGTACTTTGAATCCATCATGCCTACGGTCTATGAAAGTACTTTCCAGAATCCATAGATAGAGCCGATAGAGATACTTTCCGGGCTGCTTGGGCTGATTTAAGCAATCAAACGTATTCGATATTTAGAAGGGCATGGTCTCCAGCAGCATGTAACGTTGGCAAAAGGTTTAAAACAACCGTCTATACACTTCTCTCCATTTTCCCAGGGCGATTGCACAGGAACAGCTTACTTATCCTCTTTGCACCTCTCAGCTCAACGAATTAGTGTAACCTCATTTCTTTTTGCACTTCATGCGTATGTATGTAGCGCTCAAAAGTCTTCGGTCAAATGCTCCTTCAGTCGTACTTTTCAGTCGTAACTCTTTTCCAAGTGAATCGAATCATGCAAAATTTCAGTAGTGTAGTAATTCCAGTGTGTACTCTGGACCCTGAAACTGGCTCTGAAAGTGCTAAAGGACCTTCTTATGAATCTCATATACAGTAACGCTCAAAAGTATTCGGCGAAATGCTTCTTCAGTTGTAATTTTCAGTCATAACTCCTTTCCTAGTAGATCTAATCAAGCGAAATTTCAATATGTGTAGTATGGGTGTGTTGTGAATATTTACCACTATTGACCTGCAATCTGATCATGTTCCACATATGCTAATGAGCTTGAACTCAAAATCAACTGAAAATACAGGTGGTGGTCCTCTTAGAGTATCTTTTCTTTTTGCCATGTCGAAAGTGTACGACCGCTAAGGCCGATTTTAGTAGAGGAGGAAAACGTACAAAAGGCGCGAATAACTGCAGACGTCAAGAACTTTGTTCCGGCGAAGTCTACTTTCGCATCAACCCCTTGCCCTTAGTTATGTGGATATTGCTGTTTGCAGTCGAATAGTGCTGGGCAAGGTGAAATATGCTCTAGTTGAACATATTAGAATTTCGCGCGTTTTTGTCATTTTCTGTCTATTTTCTGTTTTTGTTCTTATGCAAAGCTGGTGTTGTGATCGGTATGCCATATAACAAAGACTATCAAACTCTGCAAGATTTTAAGAATCATAATCTGGATAAGTTTTGTTCTTGAAATCTTGATTTCATGATGCACTCCCGAGTTTGAAGGGATATACGCATTTGGGAAGGAAGCGATGGAATCGATAAACGATCTCTAACTGCATGCAGCACATCGCAGGAATTTCGTGATGGACCTGATTACGGTTTATTTATTTATTTGATACACCAAAGGGCGTGCCATCGTTGATCGTTTCCTCATTGGCTGCGCACGGTACACCTTGGTGAACTAACCTCCTCCAAGCCCTTCCCAAACCAGATTACACAACTGCAAGGTTTCCGATTTTCTAGACCGAATGCCATTCAATAAATTATCTATTGATGGAATCTGTATTTGTTCCCGTTCTCCTCCTTATTTTCGTTATCTACCAATTATCCAAATCTGAAGAGACGGCTTGCATGTAATGGGCGAAACGTCTTCGGTGCAGGTAGAAAGCCTAAGGCCTCCTGCTTCGGGTACTGTACACACTGATCTCCTTTATGATACAAAATGATGTAAATCCCTCTGGACGTTGTAATTCTAAATGCTTCATTGGAACGCCGTTTCGTTACGTATGATCAGGCAGGAAATGCATGCTCGAAGATGATAGTGATCGCTTTGCTTCTTGGTATAAATTCTAAGTCGAAAAGCGACACACTTAATTTTGCTACATTGATTTGCAGATCGTCATTATTCGATCCTTAGAAGATTGTCGAAAGCTTATCATAAATCAACTTCCCAATTTTGCGAAATGATTCGCAGAGAAGAATCATAGTGGTGTTTCCCGATGCACGCTTCATAGCCCGACATAAATATAATGCTCTTTCCTTTTTTCGAGAGGGTTTCTAGATAAGACCTGTGATTTCCATATCCAGTAGTGGGCATTTTTCTATGTTGTGATCTCGAAAACATTTGCTTTGTAATATTTATGCTGATTAGACTGCGATATTCAAGATTACCAGTAATGGCATGATCCCCAGTCCAGGCAGAAATGAGCGATTGCGTTCTGTAATAGTTTGTGAAGTGCTGTGGCATACTTATATGTCGATCAACCTCTAAATGAAAACCAACTCGTAGTTACAACGTAGATCCAGCTCATGTATGTCTTATCAGAATCGGTGCTCAAGACGATACTACATCCAAATTTTTTGCCAAGACCACACATAGTGGTTACTGGCTTTAGAACTCCGTGGTTCGGAAAAGAGAATAAGTTGTACGCAATTCGTCATGTTATAGAAAGCTAACTAACGACGAAGACCACCACTTACCGTGTTTTCATCGTCTGCAGCGTTGACTGCTGCAGTTAATGATTCTTCCCAGTCAAATTCGAAAGTGCTGAACGATATCACTTATTCTCAATGGAATAGGGCGTCATGTTTCAAGTTAATCAAAAAAGGTCGTGGGAGGCTCGAGAAACTGGGTAACGCAGAAAACATCAACAAAACAATGACATGTGAAACCTTTTGCCGTCAAAAAAGGTGTATAGACCGGCATCGGTACTGTCAGATGGTTTTCTGTCGAAGGCTTTTTGTCCCAACTCACAATCATATTTCTGCAAGTAAAGATACAGGTATAGAGAAGTCCACACTTGCTATTCGAGAACTGCAGTGAGTTGGAGGCACAGTTCACGATAAAATGGCTTCTGGATTATTTCCCAAGGATAAATCGGTGGTTCTCTCGTTCACCATATGTTGCGTGGTCGACTTAGCTAAGCCACTACAAAGGCTCGAAGATTGTTGGTATGCCGCACCAAAAGTAGACATGTTTTGAAGGCATTGTAGAAGCTGCGCCACTCACAAGAAACAGCCATGAAAGAAGTACAAGCAACTTGTCATGACCCATGGCGACATTCAAGGGCAGTTTTGAACAATTCTGCTTGATTAGTCAGCTTTTTGCGCAATTGTAACAGCTGAAACATTGTCCCGAATCCCTTTTTGTGCCATTCCCGTCATGGCAATCTCGTACAATCTAAATGTTCTTTCTCCACGTGCGGCTCTCGATGAACCTCGGCATATTTTCGAAAAACTTTATTTGTATAACTCCACACGAGGTTCACAATGGCTTACGTTTCGGTGAAACCACCTTCGTCGAAGCCTAAAAGGATGGAATCAATTCCATCCTTTTAGGCTCCGACGCATCGGGCGCAACGGACGGCGCAACGGACGTCCGTCCCGCCGTCCGAACAAGTGGCTGGGGCCGCCGTCGCAGGCACGCAACGCGCCGTACGGACGGACGGACAGACGTCGAAGTCTGAAGCAGCCATTGGGCTACGTCGCGCGCGAAGTGGGCGGAGGGACCTAGTATCGACGGACGCGTTCTCCCTCTCAACCAGTCTTATGCTTTTTTACATAAGGAGGGTACCTCAACATCATCGTGAATTGTGCCTTTAATCAACTTCTGTATTGCTTGTGAGCGGTAGGGATTTCGAAGCCATACAAAACAACTTACGTCTTTGCCTAGAGGCGTGAAATACCCGCCATTTTTCGTAACATCCGTACATTTCTTGTTTATGACCTTGATAAGAATTTGTTGTAGGCTTGTAAACCTGTAGTGGATCCTTGAGCGGACGAAAAGGCGCAAAAGGTCGGGAAAAGCCATCCATTAGTCTGCTAGCTTAACTGTTAAGGGATGGTTTTGATTATCACTCACTTCTTTTTCCTCTACACTAGTAGAGTACTGTCACATGTTATAACAACATAATCGGAAGGTTCGATAGATAACTTTTTTTAAAAAAAATCGTAATACCTTTATTGAAAACGTTCCAGCACCTACCAGAAAAATGATTTGCAAATGCATTGTATCCAAGTTGCGGTCTGAACGAGTTGGGGAGCTGAGTTCGATGTGCATCATCAGTGAAGTTGCTTTTATATAAGAATCCGGTCTGAATAAAAAAAAACTTCTAATTGCAAAAGACCAGCGATGTTGGAGAATGACAGAAGGCGTTGTATTGAGAAACAGTAGGCTACATAGCTGTAACAATATCGAGTCAATCAAAGTGAAACACCAAAACGCCCAATGCTTCTCACTGCACAATCATTATGAAAGTGTACTCAGCAAGCGGGATGATTCAGTAGAGACATTTCTGTATAGGTAACTTCAGGAATCGACCTTCTCAGTAGCACAGTTTGCTTTATACAAACATTTTGATGCTGATGGAGCTTTCGGAGACAAGTTCACCGCAGTTAAGGTTGTTGAACAATCCCAGTGCTCCAGTGATTCCTTCCAATTCAGCCGCCCTCATTTAACTTGTAGAAACATTAGGTAGAAACATTTATACTGTCGTTTTCAGCCTCTCTCCGATTTGAAGCCGATTTCACAAAAAAGAGCACTCAGTAGCTTTTTTCGAGTATGTTTCTGGAAACATTCTATTCCATTCGCCGTGCAGGACTTGCAACGGTATTGGAACAGCCGTTCTGAAGTTTTTCCTTGCTCTGTCGCTTTTTCCTTTTGCGAGCAAAGCTCCCATAAAAGCAGTTCCTAAAAGTGCCTCGGCAAGAGATCATGGTGTCACTGCTTGGCGTGATTCAGATGTGACTGCATGTCAATTTTCGTGAAATTGGAAAAATACGTTCTTTTGAAAATCTCCCTTCAGATATAGGAGAGTAGAAAAGCTAGAAGACTAGTCATATTCGTGTCTAATGTAGCGTTACATTTGTTAATTGGAGCGGAGCGCCTTTAAAAATTCCGTTGCTACCACAAGCAGTCAAATGTGCAGGGCAATACAAGATATATATATCACATGACCTGCCCTGCTTTTTCGAGCAAACTGATTACCTTACAGTTAGTTACATAACAAATATCAATATAATATAATTTTAGCGGTGCTGATTGAATTCATCACTTTAACCGTGCACTTGAGGTGATTTGTTGTGCTGAGGCCGAAACTTCGAATGTTGAATTAAGCCAATTACTCATAAAAATACAACATGCATGAGATAAGTCTACTTTGCAATTTCAATCTATAGTTTACAGCGCTAGTCTACCGGTAAAGAATCTGCCCTAGATCGCGATCGCCCTGGTAATCGGAAGCATCGCAAGGAAGGAATTAGTTGACATAGATATGTTTCTTATTATGAGATGTGGAGAAGGCACTTCGCTAGAAAATGTCAGTATAAGGAAATTTGAAGGTTACTTCTTAACAAAGTTCAAAGGCTGCAGAGGTATGGGTTGCCAACCACTGCGCACGTAACATGACCTCATCCAGTAGCCTTCGATTTGCAGTAGCTTTCTAACCATAAAATTGTGATAGGAATTCATTACATCAAGGTCGTCACACACGTTCCTTCTACAAGAAAGAAGTGCTCGGGCATCGTATAGGATTTCACAACATTCACAGCTCCTTCTAGGTACAATTCGCTGACAGCCAGCATTATATTGCCTTTGGGAGTTTCCTCGCTAGAAGAAAGGAAATGCAATCTTTACTCTATCCGTGCCATTACCATTTTAGCGGACAGCATCTCTGTTTTCTGTTTTCTTGTTTCTCTGACGAAAAATGCTTCTCTGGCTAACACCAGTGAGACCCGTAAATGCCTAATGTTTTCCTCGACATGCAACATTTCTTCGTTCTCAGCACGTGTGTACGCTACCACAAACACTACTTTCTCATCTTCAGTTTAGCAGAGACTATAATAAGAGCAGTCCTGACTTTATCTTCCCTGACCGGTCAAAAAACGTTCCAACCAGCCTATTTTTGGAGCATTATTCTAACAGAGTGACCTGCCAAGAACTAATCCTGCCCACACGTTAGCAGTCGCAGTCGTAGAGCATCGTGACTCCACCACTGCGAAATGTCTGCAATTTCAATTTTGCCGAGCGAGAAATACAAGAAGGGAAATTCAGATCGAGAAACGGCACTCGGCCTGTGCTCCGACCTCCATTTACGTTATGTGTGCTCCACTTTGAATCTGAACCGGATCACCCATCTGTCTGAGGCACAGATGTGCTGGTCTGTTCGTCCCTATTAAAGTTACTATTGTTCCAAATTCCTGCGCCGACGATCGTCTTCTCCGAGCTATGTACATGTATTGTATATGTACATGTATATGTATTCTGTTTTTGTTTTATTGATTTGAGATTTTTTTGTGGAAGTATCCCTTAGAAGTTTGTGAAAAGGTTTCGTTGCCAACACCAATGAGTCACCTAGTCTCCAATGGGAAAGAGCTGGTATGTTACGGTGTCTTGCTTGCAAAGTAGGATTGCTTAGTTGTTATCAACTCATACGCCCAGCCTGGATGACAAACTGAAGGCGCAAGTAGCAACGCAGGCAGTAGATGATGATTATTCGTACATCTGTTAATAAAGGATGCGAAGAACTCGTGAAGTGAACCCCCTTCTTTTCAATTCTATCTCAGCTCATTCTCTGCATTTCCGAAATACTTTTACCATAATAAAGACTGAATAGTGCAGGCCGTTCCACTACTGCGAAAGGGCTGCTTCTTTGCCTAGCAGTAATGTTCCTAGGTGTTCGACGAATTTTGACCTTAATGCCCGTTCTTCAGCTATTTTGAGTGCTGGAATGCTGCTGGTGCGCCATAGCTCCTTCTTCGTAGATGATTAAACTTACTTCTATCGTGGGTGAGGTGTTCTATAACGATCTCACAAAAACTTTCACTGTTCTCCAAATGAAAAATGTTTATTCGAATTGAATAGTGACGCTCAAAGATAGAGCTAATCATGCATCACGTGAAGTTCTATGCAGGAAGGTGAAGCATCCTAAACGCATTCTATTATAGTTTGTGAAATGCCATAGCACGTTCGATGAATGAGGTGAATGATGAAAACGAACCTGTAGTTGCAGTGCAGATTCAGCTTATGTATGCCGGTTTCGTTGGAAGTGCTTAACTTGATGCTACATCCAACTTTTTTGCCAAGAGCACACATTACCGCTACTGGGTTTGTAAGTACGAGCTGTGGAAAACAATTAACTGAAGCGTTGTAAGCATTTCGTCCCGTAGCGAAGAGGACATAACTCACTGTGCCTTCTTTGTCTGCAACCTTGACTGCTTCACTTAGCGATTTTTGCCAATCAAATTCGAACGAGCTAAATAATACCAGCCATGCTTATTCTGGGTGTAGGAGGGAGTGAACAATTTGACAAGAAAATTAGACTGATTGTGAGATGCTTGAGAAACGGATCAACAACGAAAACTCAATGAACAAACGCATGAGAAAACCTTTGGCCATCGAAGTATGTGTATGGGTCTGTTTCAGCTTTTTCGATTTGTCTTCCTTTGGAGGCTTTTCGTCCCAAATTACAATCATAGTTCTGTAATTTGAATGACTACTGTATTAGTGGAGAATAGCATCTATAGTAATGAATACCGTTGAGAAATGGTCTACCATACATACCTGCAGAAATGCAATGAATTGATTGACTTCCAAGCTTTTATAGTGAGGTTGGATTTGAACTGGTCAGACGTGCCGTAACACGAAACAACTTACGTTAATGTTCAGCTTCCTTCCACCTGCAGTAGTACAGAAGTCGTTTAAGACATCTATAAGGACCTCTCGAACGCTTAGGGGGACATCTTTCCTGCACCTTTCCTCTAAAATAACGAAACAATTCAAACTAAACCTTCGACGCTAGGGTTTGGGCGAACCTTTTCGATTCTCTTGAGCAAGCAAGATGCCGCAACACATCTGAAAAAACTATCAAGTATCTCGCTAGTTCGCCTTTGAAGTTCTCCGAACACTGTTACTTATTTATGCACTGTTACTCTACTGTAGTAAGGTATTGGAATAGGAAGCAACAATGTTCAACTACAATGCACCATGCAAACGTTAATTGTCAAAACTGTGCAGCAGCTTTGACAATTAGCGTTTCTTCAAAAACCATAGCAGTTGCCACTGAAAACACTCCAAACCCACCACAGAAATAATAAGGAGATGCATATTAGCAAGCTGTATCGTAGCAATGCGTAAAGCCAATTTCGAGGGCCTTTTTATACGAGAGTTTGTGCCGCATTAATAGAAATTGTAAATAACGCGCAGCTGCAACAATATCAATGCAAGCAATGGGTGGTCAAAAATTCTGAGGTTCGCTCAATATGAAAAAATCAAATGGCATGAATTCAGCGAAATTCATGGTTCAACTCCTCAGAGACAGCTCCATGTTCTTTCGAGTTGCTACTTTGAAATTGTTAGCGGCAAAACCATGTTACTTATAGGTTACGTGTTCAAAATCTAAATTTACGTTGCAAGCAGCTCGAACATCACGAAAACAACTTCTGCATACACCCTTGATAAGGGGAACAGATTTTCTCGTCACCAACTTTCATGTACTTGAAATTTTAGATGCTGTTTTAGCCTTTGATTGCACCTTGAGCTCTTGAGGGAAGAGTTTGAGCTAAGCGATCCTGAAACAAGTTCTTGCTGTACGCGCTGGTGATTTGAGCGGTGTACTGAGCTTGAGTTGCTAAAATTACAGCTGATATTCTGCAGTCAAACTCGAGAGGGTATTTCAACATGAACAGCACAACTTACATTCCCTTGAAAACAGCCCGCTGCCACGAAAGTTCTACCCAAACTTCATAAATATAGACATACTTTGCAACGATACTGTCCCACACACCTTTTTTATCAGCATGAGCTCTGATGTCGTGCTAACGTTACTAATTCCATATATTTGCTTATTTTCCGCATACAACAAGGGCAAGAACTATTATTATAGTAAGCTGCTTTCATAGGAGAGCGTGGCGCAGCTGTGTATAGTGATATGACCTAAAGATTTGCGGTGATCATATACACCGTTCAGCAAAATCTACTGCGATCCCTCACATTCATTAGTCAATTTTTTGAGAAACCACATTTGTAAGTCCCTACTGTGGTAGATACACCCAAAAATGATTGGAAGCCGCCTCATATGTATTGCCCGAAGTATCTAGAGTGGTACGCAATCCGTTGTAGCTTTTCCAATTGTAAGAAATGAGAACCAAATCTAAGAAACCAATCAGGAGAATGGAAATCAGCAGTAAAACCGGTTGCTTTTTTCCTTGATTTCAGCAGTTATTACGTCATAATACCCTCTTGTTAGAGGGAGTCAGTACAGCGCGAGCTTTTACTGCTGAATTACCTTCACTAAACAGTATAGGTAGTGGGAACCTCTAGACCTATTGCAGCAGTGTTTTTGATCTAATGCATTTGGTGAAGAAAGCCATAAAAATTTTTATGGTATCAGCTGTTTCCGATGAAAATTCGTCCCAAATTAGTGCCTCCGCTGCAACAACATTTAATATGGTCGAATGGTAGGAAGTAGGGGCCTGGGCTATTTCCGCCCCAGCCGACCTAGACCTTCAGTTGTACCAGTGCTTTATTGTGTTCAATGGCTCGTCTCATAGTATAAAAATATCATTCTTTATTCAAAGGAACCACTGCAATTCTTTGTATATGTTATATTCGAATTCAAAACGCTACTGCGTTGCTGAGCAGTGGTGTGCCTCTTGATAAATGGTGATATAGTTAGGAACTTAGTCTTTGTTTGAATGTAGGAGTTGCTGCCAACATCCTACTTCCAACTTCTTGACTTGGTAGTTTCGGTTGGAGTACTGTATAGATCATCAGAGTCGATGAACAATGTCTGACACAGTTTCTGTGGGTATCAAATATGTACAATACAGGTGTGCGCTATTCCCACATCCTGATATTAATCGCTTTTCTTCGGCTTCTAGAACGTTTTTAAATAGAATTAGCGATTTCTACAATGTACGTTCAAGTGAGAGAATCTTAGTTAAACACAAAAGAGCATAGCTCAGCTCGGGCATGCCCATGTTTTTGTTTTTTGTAGGTTTTGACAGCCTTTGTCGTCAAAGAAGTTGACTCTACTTTCCAAGTGCTTCTTTGTGTACTATCAAGTTCTGTGACATTAAGGCAAACAGCAATATTTCACTTATATTTCCTTTACCTATTTGGTTGTTTATCCTACCACATATAGCGCGCTCAGCGTGTCTGTAGGTTTCCCGGTCTATGTGTGCACCTATGTCTGTGTGTTTGTGTCGGTGTGTGCGTCTGTTTGTGCCACCGAAGAAGAGTTCTGCGGAAGCTGCTCCAATGTGGCTCAACCCAATTTTGGAGAGATGGGACGAGTACTTTCAAAGGTTTGATAGGTTTTTTGATGTATTTTTGAAAATACAAGAGACACAAAATATCATACTAAGCAAACTTAGTTCTAATGGGCATAAAATGAGTGTCGATGTAGGTGCCGATAATTCAAGGTCTGCTCTCCATAGCAACCTTGTAAAATTCCAATCAGATACGAGAATTGTCGACGAAAAGGCCTGCAGGATCACATGGGTAGGCATAGGCGAGCAAGCCTCCGAAACGGCCACCCGCGCATTCGACAAGGAGGCGATCAAAGAAGTTATTGTGTCCTCAGGAGACGAAGAATTGATTCGTGAATTCAACTCCGGCAAGATAGCTCTTTGCAGATATCCAAAGAA
Organism: Haemonchus contortus; assembly: GCA_000469685.2. Classification (NCBI taxonomy): domain Eukaryota; kingdom Metazoa; phylum Nematoda; class Chromadorea; order Rhabditida; family Trichostrongylidae; genus Haemonchus; species Haemonchus contortus. The sequence continues at coordinate 7,048,612 of LS997566.1, read as the reverse complement.
CAAACCCAGTGCAGGTAGCCATAAGCCTCGCATTATAAAAATTACTTTAGGCAACCAATGTCTAAGAGACAGGCTACTAGAGCACATGCGAGCTGGTAGGCTATCCCTGACCAGAGATTTCGTCCATTCTTATGCCAGAACGGACTACACTAGAGAAGAATTAGAATATGATCGATCTCTGCGCAAGAAAGCCGGAAAGTTGAATCAGGAAGAAGGTAAGCTTGCCTATGTTGTACGTGATCTCTGCATCCATCATAAACTGAAAATCCCCTTGACCTCCCCAGCAAGGATCGAGGTAGCAACCCCTCGTTGACCTTGCATGACCCACAAACCCGACCTGCACCTACCGATTTTGCTGCGACCTCCCTAGCGGCTAACCGCTAGGAAATTGGGTCATCCAATAGGCGCATAGGCAGCTCTGAAATCGGTAAAACCCCCCGTGCTAATTACGGTCCTAACCCTAACGAGCACGGTGGGTTTTTCCTATTAAATGCTCGCTCCATCGTTAATAAAATTGCCGATCTAAATTTTCTTCTTCAAGAGGGGCCAAGTGCAGTTTTTATTACTGAAAGTTGGTGCAAACCACATTCAATCCATGATGCCGTTCTTAGCGGTGACTCTATGAACGTGGTCTACCGTTGCGACAGGGAGGGCTGCAGGCCTGGTGGTGGGGTGCTCGCAATTGTTCATAAAGATCTTCCTCTCAATTTCCTTAACAAAAAAGATTTCTCTGAACTCATACAAGTGTTAGTTTTCAAACTCAAAAGTGGTGCCCTCAGAATTGCAGCCCTCCTCGCATACCGTAGTCCTTCTTGCACCTCGTCCATCTTTGCTGAATTTGTCTCCTTTCTACATGGTTTTCTCAATGAGTGGGATGGTCACATTCTCCTTATGGGTGATTTCAACTTCCCTTTAATTGATTGGGAAAATATCACACTTAGAGGTAATATATCGTCGCCGTCTTCACAGTCCTTCATTCGCTTCTCCAAGTCATTCAACTTAGAGCAACTGGTAAAATCAGCAACTCATGGCCTCAACACCCTCGACATCCTGCTGGCCTCTGAGCCAGGAATCATCAAGAACTTAGATGTCCTTCCCCCCCTTTAGCACATCTGATCATAAATGCGTGCGTTTCAACATTTCTATCACTCCCCCTGTTTCAGTCGGTCTAACAGAACCGTACAAATGCTTCACGAAAGGTAATTATAAGGCTATAATCTCAGCTCTTACCCATATCGACTGGATCCACTTGAATAACACGGCCGCTGATTCGGATTCGTTTTACACCAAATTTTTAGATATATGTCACCAGTTGATTGCCCAGCATGTGCCTACCAAACTGCATAAGAAAAGGACTGTGAAGTATCCCAAGCGTGTATATTACCTGATGGCAAAAATCAAGCGTCTCAACTCAGCTCTATCAGCGCCAAACTCGAGATCCATCGCGGTCGCTCGTAAACTTAAACGTGCACTGCTTCGTCATCAAGTGATCGAGGAAATGAAGTTAGCGCGGCTCAAGAGCACTAAGATTGTCTTCAACTACTGCAGGAAGAAGCTAAAATTGGTTGATAGTATTCCGAATATAGTCTCATCAGAGGGAGTTTCAATTGGTGACGACTTTTCTAAAGCTAATCTCTTCGCTAACTATTTTCAGTCAGTTTATAAAGAGCCTCGTGAATCTAATGCTACTCTCCCTCCCCTAACTTCGGATTCTCTGGATTGGGTCGACGTTTCCAGTGACACTGTTTACAGCGTACTTCGACGTCTACCTAGCAGGGTATCCACTTCTCCTGACTAAATCCCATACATATTTTTGAAAAATGCTGCTCTTGAGCTCGCTGCTCCTCTGACAATTTTATTCAACAGAATTTTGGCTACATGGCGATGTTCCGAAGTTATGGAAAGTCGGACTTGTCAAACCGGTTTTCAAAAAGGTTGTAAAAGTGATGTTGCCAATTACAGGCCGATTTGCCTGACTAGTTCTATAAGCAAGGTCATGGAACGTTTAATATGCAAAAGAATCAGTGACTTTCTTATAGAGAACAAATTGTTGCACAATAATCAACACGGCTTCTGTAAGAACAAATCCACATTGTCTGCTTTGCTATCGACTATTCCTTGGTGGCATAGAGAAGTTGACAAAGGTAACTTTGTTTCGGTCTGCTACGTAGACTACGCAAAAGCCTTTGACTCCATCTCTATCCCACTTTTGATCAGGAAGCTAGAGGCCTATGGCATCAAGGGTTGCCTTCTACGCTTCTTGAAATCCTTCCTCAGTGGAAGGGTTCAATCGGTGCTTATAAATCAGTCACGCTCACACTACTATCCCACCCCTAGTGGTGTACCTCAGGGCACCTGCATTGGGCCTTTAATGTTTATTATATACGTGAATGACCTTATCGACTCCATTCCCCCGGGAGCGTTTTGCAGTTTATACGCTGACGATTCTAAAATATTCACTTTTAACGATTGCGATAAGCTGCAGGCAGCTATTGACTGTGTTGAGCGCTGGTCTAATAAGTGGGATCTAAAAATATCTATACAGAAAACTGCTATAATGGGAATAGGTAAGAATCATCCCGACTTTACATTTTCAATGTGTGGAATCCAGCTGACGCGAATTAAACTAGTTCGAGATCTGGGCATTTATACAGCGATAGCCTCGATTTTGAGAGCTTCATATATGACATTGCCGATAGAGCTAGGGCAAGGTCAAACTTTATCCTGAGATCCTTCAAAGTTCGTGACCCCTCATTCCTTTTCCGCTTGTTCAATCTCTATGTACGGCCAATTGTTGAGTATTGTTCACCTATTTGGTCGCCATATAAGCAGTCACTGATTGACGCACTCGAGAATGTGCAAAAAAGTTTTACATATCGATGTTTTCTGCGGAAGGGGATGACCTCCCTTACCTATCACGAACGGCTTAAAATGCTCGGCGCTGAATCACTAGAATTCCGACGTAAACTGATCGATTTTGGCTTGATGTACAAGTTAATAACTGATGAGATTGATCTAAATTTAGACGATATTTTCCAGATGTCGACTACTTTAGGGCAATCAAGAGGACATCCGTATCGAGTACGGCCTTATAGAGCAAATACTCGTTCATTTGAAGGTGCTTTCCCTGTTAGGGTAGCACAGCTTTGGAACAAACTTGCTACAGATTATTTCAGATGGAGAAAGTCGTCCCTATTTCAGGTCCATCTTTCTAAGCTTCTCAAGCAATCAGAGTAATTCAGGAGAGATCGGGTGTTCAGTGTTATTTTCTGGCGCAGCATGGGTGATCGCCGTAGCGTGTAATTCGAAGGTTGTTTCTATCTCCTTTTGACAGAAGAGGCAATAACTTCAACTGTGGAAGCAGGGCAGGGAAACTTTATAGTAGCAAGGTTTATGTCAGTATTAGATTCCTCTCTTCCTTAATCAGTTCTTACAGCGTTTTAATCTTCTATTGTTCTTTGCAACCTTTTTGACGACAGATTTGTAACCCTTATTGCTCGATTTCTTTTTTTCCATACTCTTGCCGTTCGTTCTACACTTCCTCCTCCCTTAACGATGGTTTTCCTACTTTTCTTATTATTTCTCCCGTTTTTCTTCTTCTAGTTTCTACTCTATGCGCTGTACAATTCTATTTAATGCATTTTATTCGCCTATTTTTTCTTTTGCTCATTTTTTTATCATTGCTAATGTAAGTTTCTCCCCCCCCCCCCCTTACTAGCCCCTTACCCGCAGCTGCCTGTATTATCTGGGTACCTCAAGAGGTTGGCGGACCTACTAAGCTGGTATCCGGAGCCGCAACCCCTCCATGCGGCTTGCAGGGTTGGCCGGCCACTGCCCTTCCTCTTTTGGGCAGCCCACTCCCCCTTCCAACCCCCCCCCCCCCTGTTTCTTTTCCCGTTTTTTTTTTCCTTCGTCCCTTTTTATCTTTCATGTAAATATGATATGATGCTTTATTCTATTGCTCCTCTGACGCTAATCCGTACCTTACTGTTTATGTCGCTTTTAACAATAGCCCAATAAATAAATAAATAAATAAATAAGCACTCTCGGTCCAAGTTTGAATTTTTTGTAAAACCTCGCCACATGTGGGTGAAGTCCAGTCTTGCGACCCACCATAAGTGTTCCCATCCTGCCGCCTGCACTCCTACCGAATTTGGACGCTCTAGTTCCACGGGGACAGGAGTTATGACTTTCCGCTCGAACATTTACTTCGCACAAACTCCTCCCCCTGTGGGCGGAGTCCGACCCCGCCATCCACCACTAGTGTTCCTATCCTATCTGGGGTTACCCTACCAAACTTGAACTCTCTAGGTCCATGGGGACCGCAGTTATGAATTTCCGGTCAAACACACACACACACACACACACACACACACACACACACACACACACACACACACACACACACACACACACACACACACACACACACACACACACACACACACACACACACACACACACACACACACACACACACACGCACGCACACACACACACACACACACACACGCACACACACACACACACAAACACACACACACACACACACACACACACACACACACACACACACGCACGCACACACACACATACACACACACACACACACAACGCGTTATATATAGTAGGATCATCTCAGCTCATAGCTCCGCGACTATTGTTTTGTGCGAGCTACTTAACGGGATCAAGACCAGAATGGTTATATCAATAATTGATGCACGCCGTTCCACTACAGCGAAAGAGCTGCTTTTTTGCCTAGCAGTAATGTTCCTAGGTGTTCGACGAATTTTGACCTTAATGCCCGTTCTTCAGCTATTTTAAGTGCTGGAATGCTGCTGGTGCGCCATAGCTCCTTCTTCGTAGATGATTAAACTTACTTCTATCGTGGGTGAGGTGTTCTATAACGATCTCACAAAAACTTTCACTGTTCTCCAAATGAAAAATGTTTATTCGAATTGAATAGTGACGCTCAAAGATAGAGCTAATCATGCATCACGTGAAGTTCTATGCAGGAAGGTGAAGCATCCTAAACGCATTCTATTATAGTTTGTGAAATGCCATAGCACGTTCGATGAATGAGGTGAATGATGAAAACGAACCTGTAGTTGCAGTGCAGATTCAGCTTATGTATGCCGGTTTCGTTGGAAGTGCTTAACTTGATGCTACATCCAACTTTTTTGCCAAGAGCACACATTACCGCTACTGGGTTTGTAAGTACGAGCTGTGGAAAACAATTAACTGAAGCGTTGTAAGCATTTCGTCCCGTAGCGAAGAGGACATAACTCACTGTGCCTTCTTTGTCTGCAACCTTGACTGCTTCACTTAGCGATTTTTGCCAATCAAATTCGAACGAGCTAAATAATACCAGCCATGCTTATTCTGGGTGTAGGAGGGAGTGAACAATTTGACAAGAAAATTAGACTGATTGTGAGATGCTTGAGAAACGGATCAACAACGAAAACTCAATGAACAAACGCATGAGAAAACCTTTGGCCATCGAAGTATGTGTATGGGTCTGTTTCAGCTTTTTCGATTTGTCTTCCTTTGGAGGCTTTTCGTCCCAAATTACAATCATAGTTCTGTAATTTGAATGACTACTGTATTAGTGGAGAATAGCATCTATAGTAATGAATACCGTTGAGAAATGGTCTACCATACATACCTGCAGAAATGCAATGAATTGATTGACTTCCAAGCTTTTATAGTGAGGTTGGATTTGAACTGGTCAGACGTGCCGTAACACGAAACAACTTACGTTAATGTTCAGCTTCCTTCCACCTGCAGTAGTACAGAAGTCGTTTAAGACATCTATAAGGACCTCTCGAACGCTTAGGGGGACATCTTTCCTGCACCTTTCCTCTAAAATAACGAAACAATTCAAACTAAACCTTCGACGCTAGGGTTTGGGCGAACCTTTTCGATTCTCTTGAGCGAGCAAGATGCCGCAACACATCTGAAAAAACTATCAAGTATCTCGCTAGTTCGCCTTTGAAGTTCTCCGAACACTGTTACTTATTTATGCACTGTTACTCTACTGTAGTAAGGTATTGGAAAAGGAAGCAACAATGTTCAACTACAATGCACCATGCAAACGTTAATTGTCAAAACTGTGCAGCAGCTTTGACAATTAGCGTTTCTTCAAAAACCATAGTAGTTGCCACTGAAAACACTCCAAACCCACCACAGAAATAATAAGGAGATGCATATTAGCAAGCTGTATCGTAGCAATGCGTAAAGCCAATTTCGAGGGCCTTTTTATACGAGAGTTTGTGCCGCATTAATAGAAATTGTAAATAACGCGCAGCTGCAACAATATCAATGCAAGCAATGGGTGGTCAAAAATTCTGAGGTTCGCTCAATATGAAAAAATCAAATGGCATGAATTCAGCAAAGTTTAACTCCTCAGAGACAGCTTTGTGTACTTTGGAATTGCTACTTTGAAATTGTTAACGGCAAAACCATGTCCCTTATAGGTTACGTGTTCAAAACCGAAATCTATTATACTTTGCAAGCAGCTCGAACTTGAAGAATACAACTTCTGCATACACCCTTGATAAGGGAAAACAGACTTTTTCATTAGAAGTTTCTGAAAATTTCAAATGCAGCTTCAGCTCTGGTATGTAGTTTGAGCTTTCGAATGCTGCTCGAGCTCTTGAGGAAAAAATTTCGAGTTGACGATCATAGGAACAAGTTCTTTTTGCTTGCGCTGGTGAGTTGACCGCTGATATTGAGCTTGAACTCTTGAAATTACCTGATACACTGCAGTTCGAGATATTCGAGAGGAGATCGAACAGCACAGCCAATATCCTCTTGAAAGTTCTGCCCAAACTTGATAAATATAGACACACTTTGCGACCATACTAGCCTGTGTGCCACATCTTTTTCTCAGCGTGAGCTCTGCTGCCGTGCTACCGTTACTAATTCCATATATTTGCTTATTTCCCCGTGTACGGCAAGGCAAAATCTCTTATGATAGCGACTGCCCTCATAAGAGAGCGTGGCGCAGCTGCGTACAGTAAATGTTTCGTGGTGATCATGTACACCTTTCCGCAGAATCTACTGCTATCCTCCCGGATTCATAAGCCAATCTTTTGAGAAACTGCGTTTGTAAGCTTCTACAGTAGTAAAAATACCCAAAAATAACTGATCATGATCAAAAGACTAAATGTCGGCTACCAACTTAGCAAGAGTTTCATTCAACTGCCTTCTCATATGTAATGCCCGAAGTGACTGGAGTGGTTGGCATACCAGTGTAGATTTCCCAATGGTAAGGAATTAGAACCGAAATTAAGAAATTAGATGAATGGAAATCAACAATGGAATCGGCTGCCTTTTTCCTTGTTTCCAGCACCGCCTTTAATTACTCCATTAGTATGCTCTTGTTGGGGGAGACAGTATAGAGCGAGCTTTTATTGCTGAGTTACCTTCACTGAACAGTATAGGTAGTGGGAACTTCTAGACCTATTGCAGTAATGTTTTTGTTCTAATGCTTCTGATGAAGGAAGCCATCAAACTCGTTGTGTTATCAACACTTTTCCGATGAAGATCTGTTACAAATCAATACAATCTCGTCGCTGCAACCACATCTAATATGCCTGAATGGTACGAAGTAGGGCCTGGGCGATTTTTGCCCAGGCCAACCAGGCCTTCATCTGTGGATTCAGTTCTACTAGTGGTTGATTGTATTCAGTGACTCGCCTCAGATGGTGAAAATATAACTCTTCATACAAAGGATCCACTGCAATTCATTGCACATGTTATATTCGAATTCCAAACGCCACTGCGTTTCTGAGCAGTGGTGTGCATCTTGACAAAAAGGGTTGATTATTGTTGAAGACTTAGTCTATGCTTGATTGTAAGAGTAGCTGCCGCCACCCTACTGCCAGTTTCTTGACTGGATAGTTTTTGCTTGGGTTACTGTATAGATTATCAGAGTCGATGAACAATGTCTGACACAGTTTCTGTGGGTATCAAATATGTACAATACAGGTGTGCGCTATTCCCACATCCTGATATTAATCGCTTTTCCTAGGCTTCTAGAACGTTTTTAAATAGAATTAGCGATTTCTACAATGTACGTTCAAGTGAGAGAATCTTAGTTGAACACGAAAGAGCATCGCTTAGCTCAGGCATGTGCAGTTTAGGCATTGTCCAGTTCTCTAAAATTATTTTTTATCTAGGTTGTGGTGGAATCGAATTATGAATTGATATGGGAAGTACACATGTTCAGGTGTCATTCCTCACCTTCACAAATTTATTCTGATGTCTGGACTTTTTCTGAAACAAGTTGAAAGCTCTCTTCTCCGGCAGACTTGTTGATCAGTGAACTTGACTTCACTTTCCAAATGCTTCTTCGTGTACTATCAAATTTTGTGACATAAAGGCAAGCAACAATATTTGACTTACACTTTATTGATTTATTTATTGGGCCATTTATCCTACCACACTTATCCTACAATCAGCATGTCTGTGGGTTTCCCGGTGTATATGTGTGCCGATGTGTGTGTGTGTGTTTGTGTCGGCGTGTGTGAGTCCGTGTGTGGTTGTCGCGTGTGTCTGTTCGTGTGTGTATGTGCCCGTACTTTTGACCTAGAGCGTCCAAATCTGGAAGGAGTACAGCCGACAGGGTGGAAACACTGGCAATGGGAGGACTAGATTTCGCCTACGGGGTGGGGCGTGCGTGAAAATTGTTTCTTTTGACCTAGAGCGATCGAATTCGGATCATGTAGAGGCGCAGTACCAAAACACTAAGGATTATGCTAAATTATCTGCAGACACGTCCTGATTTAAACAGAACTCGTTTATGGGCGTGCGTGGAGTGTGCCTTTGTGCGTCCCTTTCCAGAAATTCATGAGTCATGTCCTCTTGCATCATAGCAGTTAAGTTCGAAAGTGATGGCAGGTTGAATTTAATACTGGAAGGAGGAGAGCCTGGCATCAGTCTGGCGATTGGATTGGTATGTATATAATGCGTTTATACCTAACATGAGACGACGTCAAGGATAATTCATAAAGCTCTTCGCTAAGGTGTTAAAGAAGATGATGAAGCGGAGCAAGAAATAGTTTATTCACCATAAATCTTCTCATCCATCGCTAAGTTTAATAAGAAGATTCGTAGTGAAGAGAAACTGTAGGTTCTAAAGATGCCTTCAAGTGTTACTAAGCGTAGGAATAGCTAAATTATCCCTAGTTCCCCCAGTCAAAGTTCAGTGATGGTTCACTTTTTTTCATATTGTAATCTAACATAAATCTGCGCTGTACAAAATTTGTGTTATATTTATTCATATTAATCGATGTGCGACACCCAAAAAGAGCCCGAGTAGTCATGTAGCGCATACATTTGTATCGGGGCGTGTGGAGCGAAGCTGTCACATCCTAAATGCAAGCTGTAAATGTTTCCAGAATAAAAATTATCGTAGAGCAAAAGTGGATGGATTTAATGAAGTTTTACTGATAGTTGCAACGTAGAAGTAGCGTTTCCGCTTCTTTAGGGTTGGTTGGTTCGATACTGCACCCAATTTTCGTAGCAGGAAGGCCACACATGACCTCTACACGGCGTAGGAAGGTGGACTGCAAAAAATAGACAGATCAAACTGCTTATAAAATGATGCTTATATAATGAAGAGATTCTACGATTTAGACGAGAGGGCTATGTCTTACCGGATCTACTTTGTTTGCATCATCTACAGCTTCAGCTAATGAGCTTTCCCAATCGCCTGTGAAGGTGCTGAACAATTCTAATTATTCAGAGTGTAAGAGGACAAGTCAACCAAACAAGAATCCGAAATTCCAAAAGGAATTAACAACACTGAAAGATCAATAAGACAGACATCCCGAACCTTCGCCCATCAAAGGAGAAGAGGAATTTCGGCCCAAGTTCACCTGACACACTTCCTTCGGAAGCTTTTTGTTCCAGTTCGCAATCATAGCTCTGCAATTAAGGTAAATGAGAAGGAACTACCCTTTGGAAATGCCTGTATGAGAGAAATGTACCTAAGTAATTAACTTTTTAGTTTTAGTCACGCAAAGAAATCAGGAGAAATCAGAAAAGTTATTGGAAAAGCAGCTTACGTTATTGTTGAAATTCACTTAGTTTCCTGGCATTTAAGAGCATTTCTGGTTCATCACCGTGATAAGGGTCTTTCGAACTTTTGTATGTAGTAACCTTATTCCCACACTGAAGATCTCAGATGGTGAAACGATCTAACTTAATATCCAACCTTTCTTTCTCCTAATCTGGGCAAACCTGCATATCCTTTGGCGAACAGAAGGACGCCACACATCTGAAAGGACCCCCGAATAAATTGCGAACATACGAGCTAGGGTTTCCCTCGTTTTTTTTGGAATGAGAGTTACATTGTTGCTTCTCTACAGTAGTAATGAATAACAAGAACAAGCTAATTTATACAATAACAGTGACAAAAATGTCCTAAAAGAGCGCAAACGTATAGTGTGAAATGTTTAGCAGGATTGCAACTTTGAAAAGAGTTTTAGTGTTTTTTATCGAGAATGTTTCGCCACCTACAACAGAAATGATTTGCAGATGCTTGTTCGGAAGCTATGTTCCTTACAAAGGGACGAGGTGAACTCGATGCATAGCAACATCATGGTTCGCTTTTATATGCTGGGTGACTGACTGCATAGATAAAATAGGTAATTACAAAATAATATCGGTGTTGGCGTATGAAAGAAGGCGCCACATTGAGCAAACTGTGATTCATACAACTGCTGCAATATCAAGGCAGTCAATGAATGGCAAAAAGAAACGTGGTCAGCGAAATTAATGATCTAGAGCCTTTTAGAAGAACCCCAAAGTCACCCAAAAATGATTATGAACCGTTGAACGTATAAAGCTAGCCGTAGCCGTATAAACTGTTTCCCTTTGCAAATTTCACATCCTAACTATAAAACCTTCCTACTTTCATGCAGGTGGAACTCTTGAGAACAATTCTATGGTACTCTAAGTATCTCAAAATTCCGCCATGTCTACAAGAAATTACGAGGTGGGTATTGCTAATCAACATGAGATAATAAAGTGCGTCACGCTATACTTCATCTAGCTACAGTAGCGCTCAAAAGTCTTCGGTGAAATGGCTCCTTAGCCGGACTTTCCAGTCGTAACTCCTTTTCTACTGGATCTAATCATGCGAAATTTCTATATTTGGAGCGTGAGTGTGTTGTGAATATTTACCTCTATTAACCTGCAACCTGACCATGTTCCAGATATTCCAAAGAGCATGAACTCAAAACCGACTGAAAATACAGATGATGGTCCTTCTAAAATCTCTTTCCTTTTTATCGTGTCCAAAGTGTACGAGCGGTAACGGCGAACACAATAGATGAGGAAAACGCACATAAGGTGCGAATAAGTGCAGACGTCAACAACTTTGGCTTGAGCAAAGTGTGCTACCGCAACAAAGACCTTACTCTACCTGTGGATATGGCAGCTTTGCAGTGAAATAGGGTTGGGTAGGGTGAAATATGCTCTAGTTAGACATATCCAAATTTTGCGCGATTTGCTCTACTAAGAAAGAAGTTATGAACGAAAAAGCGTCAAAGCATTTCACCGAAGACTTTTGAGCGCTACTGTATGTACGAGTATGAGGTCTCGCACTAACGACTTACTGTTAGGCAGTTGCTTTCGATGATAACTGCACAGCGAAAAACTTCGTCTCTGTTTTTACCATATAATTTGCAACGATATTGCAACACTGCTTGCCATGTAGCTTTTTCTTCAAGGTGATTTGTTTTGGCGTTTGTTGACATTGCCATTCTTACGTATTTTCCTTTTTTGCTGCTCCGCTAGGACGAAATCAAAAAGTACATATATAATAAAAGCATTTGTTGCGGTTGCTTACATACGACACTTTGGTGCGCTTGCGGATCAGGCTTCGTTTTGTGGAGAACACGGATTTTTACCATCATACTTGACTGCGAAGAAATGTCTTTTTGATTAATGAAACGATCCTCTGAATTCAATTTCTAAACAGATAACATTTCCTAACTTTTACAGCGGCACGGGTTTCTAAAGCTGGTACGGCAAGATTATCAGTTCAATTTTTTTGAATCAACATAGCACATCACCATTCCTTCCTTTTTTATAATGAGAGTGCTTGTACGTCGAAAGTAAAGTAAAATAGCTAACACGAAAACAAACTGCTGTCTCTTGTGTGACTGAAGTGGCAAGATTGGATTACAAGTAAACCAATAACTTATAATAAACGTGTATATAACAGTAGGGTTGTTTGGACTTTAGACGTTTGTTTGTGTTCCTGCACTTCCAGCACGAAGGCAGAGAATGCCCTCAACGATATGTTTTCGAGTAAAAAAGGAGCAACATTCGTTCATTCCCTTACTTTCAAGTGTGATCGCCCGGCTCTCCTTCTTTCGTGATGAAGTTGGTTACTTACCGCGGAAAAATTGCTCCGATCCTCACATGCTACTTCTTGGAATGCCATGTAGCCGAACTTGATGGAAAAATATGGACTCCGAAAAAGGTGACCGAGGAAATATTGGCAACTATCGCTCAGTCTGCATGCTGCCTACGAACAATCTATTGAGGTTCCACACAATTCATCCTTGCCAGGATTTACAGAAAATTAGATGAAGGAGTGTCAGAAAATTAGATGAAAGACAGTCATGCGAGTAAGAAGGGCTTGAAAAAGTGGAAAGGATCTCAGTGTACAATCGGTCATATCCATACTGCCAGAAGGGTGACGTTGTCTGTCGTTCACGATTCAAAGAAGGCTCATGAAACGCCCAGGTGGAAGCAGTAATTCGTATCGTTTGGAAAAGGGAGGTACGGCAGTGAAGCTTACAACCGTTTACAACACATCGTTTGGAAGAACTCGGGTTTTACTAACTACTTCACATTGCAGACGACATCGTACCTCGAACATCAAACACCAAACAGCAAGTAAAGCAATTCCAGCTGACATTAACAGCGCTTGTGGAACGATACGAGTGCGCTCGAATCTAATGATAATGGTGTTATGTGAAGCGGTGTTGGTGCTCGCTTTACGCTGAACGGAACGAAGGGTAACGGAACTTCTCCCCTATCGGGGCATTCTCCCTTGCGGCATGCGGCAAATGTCACTGCAATTACCGTACTCACCTCGCTTCCCGCCAATCAATAGGACGCGATATTTTTCGTTGATTGGCTTGCTTTTTCATTGGATTTGGTCGTCTTTTTCTGTTTCTTTTTGGTTTCCATGTTTATTAGACTTGATTAATTAGAATGACCCCTCCTATATAAACGACGATCAATATCGCATTGGAATTGAAGGGAGCGGCCAGCCAATTCAAATAATTAAAGGACTCCCTACCTCAAAAATTGCGCGCTCCAATCTTCCATCGCAGTCCTGCGATAGGCGGCGGGTGCGGCGTGTGCGACGCCGTGTTAGGGGAGAAGTTCCCGGACCCACGGAACGAACATCTCTGAGTGCTCTAGATACTCGTACCAAAGTCGAGGAGCCGACATGACGAACGATCTAGCAGCGTAACAGAGCAGAAAGATTCGCAGTAAGGGGAACGCTTGAGACCATCAGGGGATAGCCAAGATGACAAAAAACATCCGTCTGGTCCGGTCAAATTCTCGACAGTGTGTTCCATCCTCCTGTCACATATGCACGTCTTGAAGGCGGGAGTGCTAAGCCCTCAGTTCTAAGGACTTGCGGAAACAGTATGAGCACAAAAGCAGTGTCGATCAGTGCGCTGTTGAAAGGGCAGCTTAGAACTTTCCGATACACTCGAGTGCGCTAAGAAAAAGTGGGGCCAATCCAGAATTCCGAGCTCTTTCAAACAAAGGTCAGGGACGCCATTGCGTATGCTAAAGAATCGAAGATAAGAGAGCTGGAGATTTCGGACGACCGTTGGACCAGAGTGGTCACTGACTAAGTTCTTGAAGGTCAAGGTCAAGCATCAGCGCAGTCGCCAGCGCGAAAATTAAACGTATTCGCGAAAGTTTGATGTTGGCATTTGACGCGAATGCTATACCCCGTGTTTCTCGGGCGAGGAAAGTCTAGTTATCTACAATGGCTGTGATGGTGAACATACTAGCACCAGCTAGAGCAAATCGATGTTCAACGGGACGGTAGGTGGAAATTCGACTTACAAGAACTTTGTTATAATTCCATTTTTTTATTCAACAAAAGTAAGTTTAGAGACTTTCTGTGCTCACAAACAAAGAAAAAGCTAAAGGAAAGCAGGGTATCCAGCCTTCCCGATGTGTTACTTCTCTTTTTCTCCTTTCTTCAATTTTATTCTACCGAAGTTCAGAGCAGCTTTCTATATATTTCACAACGACGTCAGATGAGTTGTTAAAGGGTCGAATGTACGTGACACGGACTCTATACTTTTTGAACAGCAGTCGTAGGAGCAATGTAAACTGCGGTAGTTCGATGCGGTGTTATAATAGGGTGGACGCAGGACTAGTGTATGAGTGTTACAATGTTTTGACTTATGTGTAAAACAAATAGTAAAAGGAAATTACTTCACTCGGTCGACTTTCGGACCTCTACAACACTGTGGCTTGAACTAATGGGAATAAGGGTGTGGGTACTTCTTTCCAAAAATCGCCTCGCGCTCGTCGCCCCCGATCGCGGGCAGTAGCGCGTCATGAAGGGAAAGATGTGACATGCACCGCAGTGCTCGTTCAGTCTCCGACGTTTCTTCCACGTGGGTAGTCAGCAATTAATTTAATTCTACTGGTATGAATATCCAATGACAAAAATTGTTTTATGTCACTACCTCATAAGAAACTGTTACCTCTGTACAGAATGCAAAAGATGTTTATTTCAACCGGTTCGCGATATTTCCTGAACGTGAGGCATATGTAACATGGGTCTGTATCGTCAGATGCGATTCATAGCTATCATTTCCTGAAGAACCTGGGTTATTTTATGTGAAACTCTTTTGCTACTTTACCGGTGAACCAACTTATAAGTGAAAACAGACTCGTAGTTACAACGTAGATTTAGTTCATGGATGCCTGTTTCTTTGGAAGTACTTAATCCGATATGACATCCAATTCCCTTAGCACCCAAAGCACAGAGTAGCATTAACTGGAACGCAAGTTTTTAGTGTTGTCAGTTACACGATCGAACTGATCAATACTCAGCACTATATTAGAAAGGGTTTCTAGAAATGCTGTTGAAGAAAGCAGTTGATACTCACGTGACTTCCACTCGCTGTATATGCTTTTTCGACAGCTTGAGTTAACGAATTATTCCAGTCAAAGTCGAAGTTGCTTAACAGCTAAGTCATTTTCAGTGTAAGAGAACAAAATGTCACAAGCAAATCTAAAAAGGATGAAAAGCCTGAACATCAATACCCAAGAAGTCAACAAAAAGGTACGTTTGAAGAACCTTCTGCCATCGAAATGGGTGAATAGACCAAGATCCCTTTCTCCGGTTGGTTTCCCCTCGGAAGCTTTTAGTCCCAGTGCGCATTTGTAGTTCTGCAAATATAGATTCATGTGTGGAAATTGTTCAACAACGACACCATCACTCATGAACTGCAATAAAATACCCAACTGCACGAGTGTTCGTAGAGAAATTAAATTTCAAATGAATTCAGAGCCCATTCTCAACAAAATACTTACGCTTTCATTCATCGGCTTATAAGCTTCCGAAAAAGCACATTTCGTGTTTATTACTTCCAGAATAGTTCGTTTTACATGTGGAGGTATATTGTTTTCACATTTTTTCTCTGAAACGGTCAAGTCCGACACAGGATCTTTCTTAGTGCTAATCTAGGCAACCTTCCGTTGCGTATCCCTGGGTGAACAGAAGAACGCAGGACATCTGAAAAGACTATCGATTAGTGCAGTAGCTGAGCAGTTGAGGTTTGTCTTGATATTTTTGAAATAAAACTTACGCTATTACTTCTGTATAAAAGGGTAACTCTTAGGGTGGTGTGTATTAGAAAAACATAATGACAAGGCCCTTAGATTGGTTATAAAAAGAATCACACTTTTGTTCATTGAGCACGTTCCAACACCCACCGTTAGAGCAATATGAAGTTGCATGCTGTGATCGTAGAGCTGGCGGTAAGCAGAGCTGGTTGCATCGTAACGTCAAGGGTTTCTTTTATATGATTAACATGGATAAAAATGTTATTTACAAAGGAATAGCAAAGTTGACGATTGATATAAATAGAAGTTCAAACACCTGCAACAATATCGAATGGACCAACGGTTGGGAAAAAGCAGAAAGAAAAATTTCGCAACATCCTCAACATGAAAATGTAATCAGCTAAATTCATGGTCTAATCTTCTTAGAAATTCTGTGTAGACTCAAATTTCAGAAGTACAGATGCTGTTAGATCATATTTTTTGAGCTTTCTTCAATCGAAATCCCCGTATATCTGTTTTGTGCGGAATTTTGAGTGCAGCTAAACGATTTCTGTGTAAACACCAGACCATAAATTATTTTCTCAATGGCAGGTCTCGCCTTTTGGGATTACCGTGGCCTAGTTGGAATATTCTGAAAAGAAGAAATGTGGGAAAAAGCTGTGCTGTACACCGGACGACTCGGTCGCAATATATGACTGAATGGGTCAAATGTTGTTCACAATCAATATCTCTACTATGAAAAAAGAATTTAAAAGGTATTGGGACTCTTCGAATAGAGTCTCAAAATTTACAATACCAAGCGGTTGAGTAATTTCCTTATTTTTGACAAAAGCTTTTGAGCAATTATAGCTGGAAAGTATTCAGTTGGAGTTGCTCGTGAAATGGATTCTGCTATCCGTACTCAGACTCTGTGAAAGTACTCCATAAGAACACCACCAAAAGTTCCTTTTTGAGAATATACTGCAAACAATATCCTACTCTACCAGTCAAATGAATGCGCACATCCCATAGCCCTGTTGCCAGGTGTGCAGCACAGCTGTTTTGCCTACTAACCCTGTCGATTGCCTACATTCTGGCTTTATACATATATTTGCTCATTCTGTCTGTCTAGCAAGGATGATGTCGCCCATGGCGGAAGTTTCTGAGAGCCATTCTTGTAAGAGACTGTGGTGTGATTATGGGCCACGATTCAGTCCAAAGACATGTTGAGCCTATGTTGCTGCATTTTGCTATGTTATTTATCGGTTCAGTTCAAATCAGGCTTGTAAGAACTGAATTCTAATTATAAGCCGTGTATGCTACATACCGTTTTGAAATTTCAGTCATTCCTTTGACAGACAACACTCATCATCTCTTCACAGATACCCGAAATCAGGAAAGCAGCTGAAAATGCATAATTCCGGCTATCTAGCAAGTTAGAAAGAAGTCATTCCGTTGCTTCTTCATATGTACCGTCTGAAGTAGCGCAGAAGGTTTGCACAGGGATAAGACCTTTCCACTGTGCCAGTGTGGTGAGACGAAATCAGAATCAAAGAATGAATGAAAGTGAAAAGTCTTACTGCTTCCTCGACTGTTGCGCAGCCTCATTTTACTGCCCAATATCATTGCTTTGGTTACCACTTTATGGAAAGATATAGCGCCGCTTCACTGTGAGTATACATCAGGGTAATCTTTTTCGTCAGTGAAGCCTTTACTAAAAGGAACGTGCAATGGAGAAACTCTGCATTCATTAATTTCCCTTTTCTTGTAGTCTTCATTTCCTCCTGTATCCCTTAATGATTTTCCCATTCTTCTCTTTCTTCTGAAATCAATACACAAGTTTGCAACTTCCAAATCTAGGCAAGTGTAACAAGGCCAGACTTTCAATCCCGAATGTGAGCCATCAATCCATTAGCTTCAGCATAAGCTCCAGAAGCAGTTTATGGCCATCGAAGCCGTCTAAAGGATTGAAGTTCCAAGATTGGAGTCGTACTGCAGATGAGTATCTTCAGAAGCATTAGTACTAATAATGTGTGCCTGAATGGCCTGAAGGGGTATGATAGCGACCAACGGCCTTCCCACACACAAATGTAGTTTAGGGGTCGAATTCCGCGTTGATACCCATCAAGTTCAACCAAGCCTTCCACTTATTTGTGGTAGATCATTTGCTGGCATACCGTCTGGGAGGATAAAAACTTTACATCACCAACTTCACATCGGCAACTCAAATATGCATTTACTCCATACGACTCTGAGCAGAACCTAAACTACATTTCAAAAAAAAACAGAACTCATCTTTAAAAATCTCCAGGTTTTGCTTGAAATCCGTACAGTCTTCGCCATTCTGCAACGAAGCGAACCAGGCGAGGCGTATACGAAGTCTTTCGGAGTGTGTGTGTGTGTGTGTTCTGCCGGAAACTAGTCGCTGTTCTGTTGGATTGAAGCGTCCGAATTGAAGGGTTAGCCCGCGCTATCATGTCCAACATATGGAAAGTCACGGCTGCATTATTCGAATAGGACCCGGTGGCCCCACAAGACGTCCTTCTTTTTATTTTCTCAGACTGTCAGGATAACAAGGTCGGCCGTTCGTCAGAAAAATAGGTGTTCAGATGAATTTTCAGCATTCATTGCGCCCTTCTCATAATTATGAAAACTTGCGGTGCAATATCTCCACCTGCTAACGCCGAGAACTTTCAATCCGTCAAATCTACTAATCAATCTGCTACTGACCTCATTTTGACCGTTGAGAAATCCCTCAAGAACAAGTTCTATGTTGCAATCTCGAGAACAGTTACACTAGACATTATGTGAAACATTTATTTCTATTGATTATCAACGCTTAAAAAACAACTGGTTATGCGTCTCATTTATCGGGCAGGCAGAGCAGCACTGCTACACCCTGAATGCAATATTTTATTTTCTCTGAAATGCTATGACATTGAAAAGAAAACGAACTTGTAGTTGCAACGTAGATTCAGCTCGTGTTCGCCCGTGTTCTCCAAAGTCCTTAATTCGATGTTGCATCCAATTTTACCTTTAGTTGGTGATGCGAAGAGACGACCACACATGAGGGTTACCTGGGATAGAAGCATGGAATCCGGAAAATTCTCAGGAAGAATTGTTCCCGCAATACACCATGTACTAGGAAGTTTTCTAAAGAAATATGTAGTAACGTAAGGACTATCACTTACCATGCTTTCAGTGTCTGCAGCATAGACTGCACCAGTTAAAGATTTTTCCCAGTCGAATTCGAAAGAGCTGAACCATGCCAATCAATCCCAGTCACAGAGTAAAGAATAATGTTCTATGCTTATCAAATATATTCATTAGATTTTTTAGAGGCCTAGAGAACTGAATACCGTTCACAGCAACAGAGGAACAAGAAGTACGAAGAACCTTTTGCCACCAAAGTGGGCAATTGAATCTATCTGAGATGTTCCTGTTTGCTCTCCTATGGAAGCCTTTCGTCCTAATTCACAATCATAACTCTGCAATCAAAAATACATGTGCAGTAGTGTCTGTAAGAACTCATACGGAGAAGCCAGTTCTTAAGTGATAATGAAGCGCCCTTATATGAAGCAACTTACGTCGTCGTCCAATTTTTTCTCTTTTCCCTTGAAACATTTCGCATTTACGACGTTTATGATAGTCTTTTGAACGCTTGGAGGAACATTCTTCGCACACCTAGGATCTATAATGGCAAAACAATCTATCGTTCAGTGCTATTTGTTCGGGTATTCTCAGTACTCTTGAGCGAACCTTCTGCGTTTCCCTGAGCGACCATGAGGAAACAATATATCTGAAAAAGCTTTTAAACAGTTTGCTGGTTTGGCAGTTGAAATTCGCTTGGTAATCTGAAGTCTTGCTACATTTCTAGTCCATCACAACAGAATAGCATTAATATGATAGGAAATCAAGAGTACGACATAAAAAATATCTTTGGTGGGGAACATTTCCCATAAAACCATAATATTTTTTATTGGGAGCGTTCTAAAACTTACCAAAAAAACGGTACACAGATGCATCTTGACCAAGGATTGCTTTGACAAAGCGAAGGCCGAGCTCGATACGTAGCAACATAGGGACTTGCTTTTATATGTGTTTCTGATGAAAATTGCAAGCTGTAGAAGAACAGCAACGTTGACGTACTCTGGAAGGGATAATATAGGAAAAAACAGTGTTCACAGCTGCAGCAATGCAGCTAACGTATGGCAAATATAATTTGTGGTCCACTAAGTTTGCAAAAAAGTCAAATAAGCATGAATTTAGTATTTGGCGGAATTCAGGATTCGACTTTTTTGATGACTTCTTCGCCTACACTGGGATTGCTAATCTTAAAAAGGAGACGCCCTTTATACTCTTTCTTCCTACTGTGGTCAGAGTCTCGGATACCTATTCTGATCGCATTCTGGAGTACATCTAGCAGAGGGATTTCTTCGAATAAATAGATTATAGAAAAGCAGCGAATTCCCTCAGTAGCCTCTTTCATTTCCCATGATACCTTGAATGTTGTCAGAGCTTTTGATTTTAAACGCAAACTTATGACACTGCAGGTTCAGCGGCCCTCAGGACTTCATCAACTTGTGTCACGTCAGCGTAACCTTTTGAAGTGGTAGCTGCTGTCAAGCAGACCCTATTGAAATGGCTTCTTCTACATGACAGTTCGGTTGTGGAGAATCTCTACAATGAACAATACGAAATAATACTTTTTTGTAGTAACACTGCAAAGAACATTTGACCTTATTATTTAGTCATCCATTTATGGCCACGCACTGTAGCGACGTTGCACAGCGTGACGTTAAGCTTTTTGCAGCGTAAGTACATCTGTTCTATGCTTACGAGCTAATTTTGAATATTGGTTCACTTTCCCTTTTAGGCTATTGCGAAGTCTTTTATGACAGCTGCCACTGGCGGCAGCTCTCACACGAGACTGCAGTGCTGCTGTGTTCCGTGAATCGGTCCAGGCTTTTTTAAGACAATAATTGACACACCTCACGATGAATTTCAGTAAGATTCTCATTCTCATAACAATGGCCGTGGTCTAAGCGATAACATTCAAAAACTTCCGCCCTAGAACAGAATTCCGTGGCAGAGTATGGGGCAAGGGGTAACAGGCCTAGGGTCGCTTCAAGTTACAACATTTCATTTCCCCATTCTACCCACCTCAAGTGCGAGCGATTTGAATGTAGATGTAGCTTCCTCAGTGTGGATGAGCGGAGGACCGAATCGAGTAACAGTTAATGGATGAAAATAGAGAAGAAAAACTGATTGATCTCCTATCCTGATTGTACGCGGATTCAGGGCATGCTAAGTCTAGCTAGCATGCCACTCCAGCCTCCAGTAGCCGAAATTTTGAAATGAACAGCCTAAAAGCCTGTTAGAAACCACATGATGTTTGTATGGTTTTTAGAATATTGACTGGGATTGCTTGAGTTGATGCAGACTGTTTACGGTAGGATCAAACGAATAATCAGAAGGATTATTAAAGTTCCACACGCAACGCCTCGCAGAAATATGAAGCTTGACAGTTTTACTTGCATGGATGCAGCATGAGTAGCCTTACTCTTCCATGCTTCATGCACTTCAAACGCCTTGCCATGAGAGAATTGTTGAATTCTACGCAGTCGGAGGAGATTATAATAGCGTGGTGTTGATTTGTTCTCATACGACTACATTATGTAGTGTTTAACGAGTAAAGTAAGATGAAGTGAAACCATAGTAGCCCTTCAAATCACTGGACAACACCATATCTTGCCTACTCCACTCATGGGAAGTGAGATGCTCATATCTCAACATGAATTGGAGTCAGCAAGTCATGCTATTGAGAACCTTATTCTAAGCGACCTTTTCTAACATTAAGCTTCTTCTACTAAGCTGAATGAGCAAGGGTGTCTTCATTGCTTCAGTATTTTTATCTTGCAGTTTTTCTTTCATGGAGAAGACCACTAAATTTGTACACTGTCGAATTTCGCTTTCCCCATGCTTTAACTGATATCGATTATTTTTGAAGCTATCAGTTTCTCGATAATCTTCTCAGTCCCTTATGTCTCTCATTTAAGAAGCAGAAACTTGGTGAGTCGGTTTGTAAGTCTTTCGGTGTGTCGGTATGTCGGTTTGTACGTTTGTCGATTTGTCCGCCCGCAGAGCTTATGATTACGATAAAGGTAGCGATATGGTAAAAATAGCTCTAATCTACAATTCCTTCTTATATATAACTACCCACTCAGTAGGTCGGGTCGCCTACCCCTCCTTATATATAAGGCAGTAAATTGATAGGCCGGTTAATGGAGTAGAGTCAGTATTGCGGAGTGAAGTAGATGATGTGGAGTGAAGTGGGTACTTCGAAACTGTAATTTCGACCTGTACCGGCATCGTGTTATGTACGTTTACAAAAATCGGAGTTGATAATGTAGTTGGGAGACCTCTTTTTTTCAACATAATTCCAACATAAGGAGGTTAGCCCATGATCATGCTCATGCTCTAACTTCACTTTCTAACTACTTGGTGAATATAAGGAGTGAGGGAACGGGCGACCCGACTGGCTTTATGATAATCCACAAGTAGGCCTATTATTTCCGCAGTAGACATGAAATTCATCAGGGTAAAGAGAGAGCAGTTTATTGAGTAACCTGCTTGAGCCATCATTTTATTTTAGCTTCCAAATATTAATATGAGAAAATCTGCGTCCCAGTAGCATCGTTCCAGTATATTTGAATGGAGGGAAGTGGTTCAGCGGCAAGTAGCTCGCTCTTGCGCAGTATGGTTTCGGTATCGAATCCCGTACCAATGTCTATCTAAGCTAGCGAAGCCTCTTTTTTCCAGGGCGGAACATCTCAACCCAGACTTACCTTAGAGCTGAAAATCTTCACTTGTACACCATATGGATGCCGCAAGTCATTGTATAGGTCACACACACACTCAAACGCCGTTCCGATTTTATATGAAAATTCAATGCAAGAGTGCACCTTGGAAAAAACGGGATTGATTAACGCCGAAAGATATTAGACTTAGAAAGACAATCCATGGTCTTAAATGGAGTGAACACAGCATAATCTTGATAGAATACGGATAACCCCCTTCCGAATCTTTCATAATATTCGTTAATCAGTGGACGTGCTTGCCAGTGGTAAAAGTTAGGAAGTTCTCAGCCAATTATTGTTGTCTTCATACGGCACTTGCCAATGGGACAATACAACAAGTCACTTCTCGGGCCCCGAGTTTCTTCCTTGTCGATGAATGAACAATGCAGCAAAGCATCCAATCATGGGTGCCTGCCTTGAACAATACATAGAGCAGGCATATTTATTTCAATTGATATGCGACGTTTGAAGGATACAGATAGTCTTCTATCAGAGAATTCGTATCCGAGCATTCAGAGCACAGCTAAGAGAGCCTAAATCTTTCCTGCTACACTATCTGAATTGCTATAGCCTTGTTACATGTGGAGCAAATTGTGAATGGAAACCTACCCGTAGTTGCAGCGTAGAAGCAGCTCGTGTCCTTTTTTGAGCTCGGTTGTTTCGATATAACATCCAATCTTTGTGATAAGGAGACCGCACATGGTCGTCACTCGGCGCGAAAGCGCTCCGTTCAGAAAATGATTAGGTAAAACCAAGGAACTTAACTTATAAAAAGGAATCCTGAGGGATTCAACTTATGAAAATACGATCACTTACTGGATCCTTGACGTCTGCATTATTGACTGCTCCAATTAGAGAACTTTTCCAATCTTCATCAAATTTGCTGAATAATACCGAACATTCTTAGTGTAGAAGGTAGCGAAACACAAACTAGTCAAACAAAAAGGGCAAAGCTTGCAGAAACTGATTAACATAGCATAGGAGAACCTTCTGCCATCGAAGAAGAAAAGGGCATTCGGATCGGATGGCCTTCCCACTTTGGCTTCTCGCTGCAGTGTACAATCATAATTCTGCAAAAGCTTATACAAAGATATCAGGTGATTACGGTGTGCCGCAATGCGAAGCAACCTGCCTCATCTTTGAGCGGCTTGTAAGTTGTTGGAAGCTGGTAAGCTTCCGTGATATTGGAACATTTCTCGTTTAGGACCTCTAGAAGGATTGCAGTAACATTACTTCTGCATTCTTGCTCTGAAATAACAAAACCAACTCAATATCAAGCTTGCCTAGGGACTCGTCTGAACAAACCTTTTGCCTGTCCTTGAGCGAACAGAAGGGTAAAATAGATCTGAAAAAATACTCCTTTAGCGTGACAGTTATGGTTTATTTTGATATCCCAGAGTGCTAGCGCCGTTGTTACACCGCTATAGCAAAAGAACGGTCATACTTTGAGAAACAAGACTATGAAGGGTTGTTAGAAATCTCCACTACCTACCGCAGTAATGGTATGAAGATGCATCTCAATGTTCTGTGTTGCCAACACCACCGAGCCGAATTCGATACATAGCGACGTCAAGTGTCGCTTTTATATGGTAGCTCACATTGCACAGATGAATTTGCTAATTGCATAAGAATAGCTGTATTGTCGAAGGGAAGAAGGCATCACGTTGGAAAAACAGTAGTCCTCACAGCTGCTGCAATATTGAGGTAACCAACGTGTATTAGGAAAACAACTCTGAGGTTTTTCTTAGGATCCAAAAATGCAAATGTATTCAGGGAACTCCCCTTGGTAGTCGCACAGCACTCCTTTGTACATTCTCATCAAATTTAGAAAAAAAACATAAATTTCAAAATCATGGAAATTAGAATTCGTAAATAACTTTTGAATCTACGAGAAAAAAATTTACTCCTTCCTCGATTCAAATCTCTTGTATTTCAGGCGCGATTGGAACTGCAGGTAAAGATTCTTCACATGCTTCACCGGTTCATAGAGAATCGCCTCCCAGTTGATACCTTTCACTTTGTAGGAATACGTCGATGCAGTTAGAACTCTCCTGGATATGCTAGTGGTCCCCTCAACAGTTCAATGAGTTCTGATATGTTGCTTAAAGCTATGGACTGACTGCTGCAAATATTCTCGAGCTGTTGCACTGACTTCCACTATTTTCCAGTGAGAACCTATGGAATACCCATGTACGGCTGATTTCGGATTCTTCCTTTTGAATATGAAAATCTGCAAAGAACGTTTGACTTTTTTGTCGTGCATAGCTTGCAACGATGGCGGCACTGTATGCCGTACTGCACAGTTCCATGATGTATTGTCAACATTGCTATTTCTAGATGTTTGAACATTACCCCTTCTCCTCGGGAGCAAAAATTCCTACAAGAGCGTCCTGTCGCTACTCTCATGAAGGCACGTGGTGATATTCTGCTTCCTAGTTACTCTTGATGCCTTAATAGGACCACCGCAACACAACTTTCGAAGAGCTTTGCTACAGCTTTCTGAAATCAATTCGTCTAAGAGACAACATTTCAATTTTCAAATTTTTGGTACCATGATATCTGAAAGTGGTAGGAACAATATTGTGAGCCCGGATCCCAGCTTCTAAACAAGCGAATATTTCACTTCATGGGTTATGTACCAGCGAATGTAATCCCAAAGCTTACATTCTTATGTTAGTTCTTGAGTGTGAAAGAGTAGTAAGCGTAAATCAAGTCACAGTAGAACAAAAATATGACTGATAATGGTGGGGTATTCCCTTTGATTTTGGCATTGCTTCAAAATGCTGTATTTTGCGGCGATATTTTTAGCAGTTTTATGTGAAGGTTGATGTTCTTGTTGAGAGAATTTGGTTCATCGTGACCTCTATGCGACTACCTAACTTAGATTCGATCCCCAGCCCATGTGTGCAGCGCGCTTACCATTGTACCATCCCCATCCATCGCAAAAGAATCAGTATTTTAAAAATGATAGCCCCATAAAATGGATCAGTTTTTAAGTTTAAGGTTTTTTCTGCTACTCAGAACAGCCGAGGAACTAGTGCCTACTCAGTTCCATCACCTCGACTACCCATTGAAGTGTCACATATGGTCCAGAGTTCTGGGCCAACCAAGGCTTCTGCTCCTCCTGGGTCGGCTATTTGATGCCGGACTGGTCAGAAGGATGAAGGTATTTTCTCGCACACAGGCTGTCTACCTCAACTTATTATCTAACCTAACTTACTATCTAACCCCATGAACACTCAAAGCCGCCACGGCCTCAAATGAAAATTTATTCAAGAGGCGCAACTTGAAAAAAGGTATAGATTGACGCTTGAAGATGTTGGATTTCAATTAAAGCTTCAAGTAGACCACGCCATTATGCAGAGTTAATAAGGTTGCGGAGATAACTTAAAAGTTGCCAGAACCGTCACTTATTGCCTGTTACGATGTTGATGTACATATAGTGGGCAATACGCCTTAAGAGAGCACATATGGTTGAAAGCACTCTCCCCCTTCACGAACGAGACCTGATTGGATTCGGAGTTCTTTGCATGCTTGAGACTTAGGTGATTTCTGTGAAGCTTCATCATCTCTAATTTGTGGTGAAACCGAGTTATGAATTAATTTAGAGAGCTCCATCTACCGGTTCAGGGCCCTTCTTATCATTTGCTTACCCATTCCACCTCTTTGTTCATTTTTTCCCTGTTCTACATCAGATCATTTTCGAAACATAATTAGACCTTAATCTTTTGCATTACGGTGCATAAACCTCATCCTACCTCTCCTAGTGCTTTCTCACTCGATACCAAATTTCGTGAACAGCAGAAATACCGCCAGAAAGGCAGATGAGCCAAAAAATATTCTGAAGTAAGCACGCTTCTCACAGCTTCATGTCAGGTAAGCATGAAAAGCTATGTGAAGCTGGGCAACGCAAACATTTGTTATCATTGGCGTACAGTTTTTAAGGGAGCACGGTGCTTCGGAACGCTTTTTCTGAGGAGGTGCGTGCCAAGCAATTTGGCGAAGAATGTTATTACAATAGGCTTTCTCCATCTAAATGGTTCGGCGTGGCAGGGAGTGATTAGTGGCTCATCAATTTTTCATGGAAAAGAGCACAACTATCGATGTCGTTAGACACTATAAAATAGTTAGGACTTGACAGCCGTTATGCTAAATAGCACACTATAAGCGAAGTAATAAGAATTTCATCGTTTCCCTTAACTCTCCATTTCCTGCAGTGCATAGAGAGGAAGTGATTACAGCATGGTTAACCAGAACACGCACTTATAAAAGCAGGCCCAACACTTAACACCTCCTGTAGTAAAAAGCGTTCAGGAGCCTCCTGACAATTAGTGTTACCTCCTTACACCATTTCTCAATAGAACAATGCGACGTATAATCTCTAATTCCTCCAAGTTTCCTCCTAGATGACCAATGAAACCAAATTTTTCCCCAGTTGTGTCATCTGCGATCCAATGATGGGAATCTTCCTTTATGTTGTGATCTCGCAAAGATGTGTATCAAACAATATATGCGACATATTTATTTCAATTGGTATGTAACATTTATAGAATACAAATAGTCATGTATCACATGAACTTGTATCCTAGCACGCGGAGCGAAATCACGGAGACAATCTAAATTCTTCTAGTTATAGTTTTCGAAATTCATAGCACGGCTGCCACAATTCGTTAATGGAAACCTACTCATAGTTGCAACGTAGATGCAGTTTGTGTCCTATGCTGGGCTGGTTCGGTTCGACAAAACACCCAATCTTCTTGGCAGAAAGGCCGCACATATTCGTCACTCGCAGTGTTAATATGGAGTTCGAAAAATTGTCGGGTTAAACAGCTTATATAATTCGTTATGAACATAAAGTCCCATCAGAACTTGATCACTTGAGTGCACTATGACTTACAGTGTCGTTGTTGTCTGCATCCCTAAGTGCTTCTCTCAATGACTTTTTCCACTTTCCATTGAAGGTGCTGAACAAAATCGGTCATCCAGAGTGTAGGAGGGATAGGATATCACTAGTAAATCAATCAAGAATCAGAGGGTTAAGAGAACTGGCCAATATTAAAAACGTCAGCAAAACAAAGACGTCACAAACCTTTGACCGTCAAAGAAGAAAAGGTAGCTTGGTCCTCGCCCTTCTGATAGACTTCCCTCGGAGGCTATTTTTTCAAGATCACAACTGTAACTCTGCAATAGAGGTACACTCTTAGTTATCACTTGATAAAGGTGCCTGCATCACATAAAGCAAAATTTTAAGAGGATAAGGAGTGGCACTAGCGAAACAACTTACGTCATTGTTGAACTTCGCAAGGCTTTCCTTAAAAGCAGCACATTTCTTGCTTACGAGCTTTATTAGGGTCTCTCGAACACGTGCAGGAATACCATTCCCACATTCAAGCTCTTAAATAATGATACGATCTAACTCAGTATCCAATCTTTTTTAGTGCTAGTTCAAGCAAACCTGCATATCCTTGGCCGAACAGAAGGACGCAAACGATCTGTAAAGTTCATCAATCAAATAATTAGCAGGATAGTTATAGAAGTTCGCTTTGTTATTTTTTGATAGTCATATTCTTGGTACCCCTTCATAGCGATCAGAATAATAATAGTAGCTATCCTACTTTGGAAAATTAGCTTGTAGGGAGTAATGATTCTAATGGGTGTACATTATTCTAAAAAACAACCATATTTTTTTATCGGAGACCTCTCAACATTTACCGCAGAAATGATATGTAGCTGCATCGCTGATCAAGCTAGGGTTTCAATAAGGTGAAGAGGCGAACTCAATGCACAGCATTATCGGAGACTGCTTTTATATGAGTGTCCGCATGTGCAGGCATAAATTCTGACCACCAAAATAGTAATTTTAGCGAAAGATGGAAAGCATCGCATTACAGCTGTTGCAATGTTGAGGTAGCTAGGGTAGCTAGCTTAGGCCAGTGAACAATTCGAGGTGTACATGCACTCTGGACATAAGATCTATTCAGAAACACGTATTCTTATGTCCTCAGGGACCGCTTTGCAAACGTTGGATTTAGCTGTTTTGAAAGTTCGAGAGACAGGGCCACAATTCTTCTTTTCAGAAACCCACTACCCACGGAGTCGGCTTTATCACACAAAATGGTCACGCGTTCGAATCCCGATTCAATGCAGCACAACAAGCACTCCACCTCTTCGAGGTCTATTCAACTGTACCGGACTCGTCCGGGGGGATGAAGTGCTGAACTGTACATTCGCTGCCGCTGCAAATCCTTGTACAGGCCGCAACTTTCAGTGAATTCACAGAAAAGACGCTGATCGCATTGACGAATGCAATCTTGCGAAGGTTTTGGAGCGCAGTTTAGTGAGAGGAAATTTGTGACATCACAATTGAGTGCCCCTTTACTCTTCGATTATATGGTAGCGAATCGGCCATGTTTCCTGACACTTACGTCCTCGATGATATCCAGAGTTGGAGATTTCTTGCCACGATAGTGGTCCGATCTGGTACAGTACACTGCCTGGTACAATATTGTCGCAGATGTGCACTAATACTTTTCCGTGATGACCTTTTAGGTCCTTTCAACATAGCTACCATCTATATTTAGTAAGCTCCAAAAATCAGCACGTGTAAGCTCTTCTATAAAAGCAGCTTCAGGGATGATAATGAATCAACCTCAGTTCTCCTCATCGAGACCACTTGCTAAAGATGCATCTGCTCATCATTTTCGTGGTAAGTTTGGGTACTTTTCTGGAAAGTAAAACAAGCCTTGACTTCTTAATTACGTACGTTCATGTTTTACCCCATACTGAAGTAACTCAGAGATAGACAAGTAAAAATTAGTGGCAGAGCAATTTTCAGCCAGCATACATACAAACGACATGGATGCTTTTTCAGATTTACTGCATTCTTTTGTTTACCCGAGGATACGCAGAAACAACGTACAAATGTAATGAAAATGTTCCTAAGCATGTTTATTTATTTATTTATTTTATTTATTTGAATACACCCGAGGGTGTGCCGTACAATATAAAAGCAGGACTCTGAGGCAATTCCTGTCAACAAAAACCGGAAGAAAATGCCCTGAAAGAAGAAATAGGAGAGAGCCTTGAGGCAGAGCCAAGGCTGAAGGCCAAACATCATACTGTGAAAAAGTGGAACGAAGAAAACAGAGCAAGGATGTCGTATAAAGGGCATCATCAATGTCACACTGGGACCTCCCCTATGTGTGAAGGTAAGCTGCTCTCCTCTGTGAAAAAAAGTGATATCTAACAAACTTCTGATCTACGGTATAAAGACTCATAGAGGGCGCAGCCCTGGAGCTTGCTGACATGTCAGCCCTACACGAACAATGCATCCGAAAAAGAAGCGAGAAGATCAGATAGGACTACTTCGGAGTCGGTGAATTTATCGTCCCACAGGCTCCTCAAACAGCTGGAACACAAATAGACAAAGGTCACAGCATCGTCGAAATTTTACAGCCCTCAACCGACTTCTTGCTCCGGAGAAACGAAAAATAGAAAGAAGTAGTAAAATAAAGAAATAAATGCAATACGATATGACACAGTTAAGAAAGAAACAACTAGGAAAGAAAAGAGCTGAAACGAAGAGAAAAAAAAACACTGAGAATAGAGCGCATTTGAGGATCAATCCTGATTAATAACTCCAGAGATATGCGTGTAAACGTTGGACATGGATCGGTAGGACGGCAGTCGCTAGAGGTAACTGAAACGACAAAAACAAATATAAGACTTAGATATGTTCTTGAAGACCTAAGGTGCTCAAGAGGTCGAGTTCGCTTAGTCTACTCTTGAATACCTTACTGTTTGGCGCTTGAAGTACATGGGGCGGCAGAAGCTCGAACCACCTGGCACACCGATTAAAGAGATTATTGAACATTAACGAGTAGTTTCTCGAGTGAATAGGGGCATAGTGAAGATTAAACCCACCTAATCTTTCGCTGGTTGGCCTGAAAGTCCAATATTTACTCGCAGATAACCTCAACTCTTTTCGAAGAACGCGAAAGCAGAACACTAAATCCGTCATTACTCGTCGATACTGCAAAGAATGGAGGGATAACAATTTCAGACGAACACGGTATGGGGGTATGGTTGCAGTAGATTTGGACCTATACCACAACATTGGAGTGAACACGTGTTGGACTCTTTCAAGCCTCTGAATGTCTTTTTTGAGGAAAGGACTCCACAATTGTGAGCAGTACTCTAAGTGGGGCAGCACATATGCTTTGTAGAGGCGTAACACTATGGATGAATCAGAGCATCTCGTATTTCTCATAATCAGAAATAAGGTAGCCAGCGCTTTCTTAACGACGCTGTCAATGTGGCTAGAGAACTTCAAACTAGTGTCAAAAATAACTCCGAGGTCTTTGGTAGACCCAGCACTCGGGAGGTGTATTCCGTTAATCACATAATCAATAGCAGTAGCATTACCGAAATGCATCACTAAACACTTGTTGAGGTTCAAAGGAATATCCCATAATGAAGCCCACTCATTCATTCTTTCCACCGACAACCTTAGCGCTTGCTGCACTGAGCCACTACTCGCATCCTCATAAGCAGCGTATATTTTGATGTCGTCAGCATATATTTGCACATGGATGTCACTACCAGTTTTTAGCAGCTCAGGCAGCTCAATTGTGTAAATGTTCAAGACAAGATTCAAGACGATGTTCAAGACATTCTTTTGGAGATCATAAATGGCACACATCCCGGTGGATCCCCACCGTACCAATTAGTAAGCGATTCGAGGTTATGCATCTTGACCAATGGTGGAGAAATCATTTGAGCGAATCCTGTATGATAGAACACAATCTCTGCAGAAGCGTTTGAGAATGCAAGTGCTTCATCAGCTCTCCCTAACATTACTAAGAGTACTTTTGCATGTATATACTTTTTAATTTTTTTACATGAATTGCAGAGGTATGATTGTGGAAAAGGAAAAAAAGCGTTCAGAAATAGACCATCCACTGGAGATCTAGGTGACTATACCGTCTTCAATGGCGAGAGGTTCTTGGTGTTTTACGTTACTCATGTGTTTATTCTTGCTCAGTATCTTGACTCCTCTAGATTTTTTGTTGAAACTACTTTCCGATATTGTACTGAGGAATGCTATTTAGTAATTTTGATTTCGACTGGGGAAACTCGTTAAAAGAAGCCGTCGAAAATGCAAGAATGGAGGAAGACAAGGTAGGCCGCAATTGCTATCTTGATTCTGAATTCGATAGAAGGGGTATCTGTACGCATCATTAATATCAGCACCATAGGTTTACTATGCTTTTCATGCACTACAGGTTGCACTCATATGGGGTCTTAAAGCCACGAAAATTGGATGTGGCATCAATCTCAGCACCAACGAAACTACTGGCATACATAAGCTCAGTCTACGCTGTAATTACAAGTTCGTTAACTTTTAAAGATTTGTTATCAGCGTTGTGCCGTTTCACACTATATAGGAAAGCATTTAGGTAAGAATGTTCTCAGCCGAATTCATGTGAAGGGTAGCTATGAGCTATGAGCTTTTTCGTTAACCATAACTACTATGCAGAATAAAAATGATTCATATGCTCAACATTGTTACGGGTTTTTATAAAACGC
The DNA here is from genome assembly GCA_000469685.2 of Haemonchus contortus. Lineage (NCBI taxonomy): Eukaryota > Metazoa > Nematoda > Chromadorea > Rhabditida > Trichostrongylidae > Haemonchus > Haemonchus contortus. The sequence continues at coordinate 7,016,330 of LS997566.1, read as the reverse complement.
TGGCCTTCAAATGAATATACACAGGTCTCTTGCACTGCGTGCATGAAACTCTAACTGCTGAGTATGTCACCCAACATTTTTCGGTATCTTCAGGATACAAGTCATTTCCCCAACAACATCAGAGGATACCGCCATTATTGAGGTTGCAACTCCTCAACACATTTCAAGCTAATTCTACAAACCATCCTTTGCTTTTTCCATACGTCGAGTACTGTGAGCTAGCGTGATGTCTAGCTGCACTGAGTAGAACAAAATCGAAAACAAATCAACAAACAAAGCTGGTTCAGGAACCGAGGTCAAAACGAAACACTAGATTGTGAAAGTGAGGTTCTCTTCTTTCAAAAGAGTGTCAAATTGAGTTAAAACATCTTTTGTTGTCTTCGACAAAGTACTATAAAAGGACCTTAGCATACATGTGTACGGTGAGAAGGCAGTGTATGAGTCGAGACGGACATCATTATTCAGAGCACTCGTCAGGCGATGCCTTCAATTTTAATCATGTCATTAGAACAGTGTTCTCGTTTCCTCGTGTACTATAAAAAACTAAAAAATTATCTACCATCAGATTCCTTGAATTTGAAGTTTTCATTCAGACGTCATCGAGTTTAATCCTATGAATTGAATATTTGTAAAGTAGCGCCTCCTCCGGTTACCACGCCTAAGGATGTGTGGTAGATTAGATCGGACCCAGAAATGGGACGCCTCCAGTGTACTGAGTGTAGACCACACTTCTTTTGTGGTCTGCCATGTTTAATAACTGACTTTATTCCAACTATTTTCGGTGGGGACGAGAGCGGGATGACAAAGAGCTTTGTGTTAGATCATAGAAGCGACTGGAACTTCATTTAGTACTAATCGTCTTCTAGAATATCAGTTGCACGATCCTATACATTTCGTGATACAAAAATACGTTCTTGTCTTCGTTTACTACTAATTTTTATGGATGGCACAGAAGGGGATGCCAACCTGCTCTGGGAAAACTCACTCGATTTGCCATGGAAAATCGATAGATAAAACGGGAACCATACACATTCGCCAGCAAGGCTTCCTAATGCTTTTATCGAAGAGATTTCGAATACAATTTTCTGTGAGTAAGTCACGTGATGCTGAGGCTCCTTTTTTTGATAGGATAGATTTATCCCATTGATATATTCCGATTTCTTGGCACAAAGGTGGAGATGGTTTAGTGACAAATGTATACCATTCACAAGCATGGTCTAGAATGAATATGAGACTGATGTTCGCTCAGACCAACCAATAATCACATCAACGATCTTTTCTGAATTCCATCATGAGCCTCTTGCCGTTCTTCTCAGAAGGTTTTTTGACTGCTAACACAGATGTTCTTTCAGAATCCAACCGACACTTTTCAAAATTGACAGCTTAGAAACTCAGAACTTCCCGTATACAACAACTATCAGATATTTTGCCGTGCTCGACTCATTCAAAAGCTGGAGAGAGCAATTCGATCAGAGAACTTCACATAAGATGGATGATTGGACTTCATTGAAGTCCCTGGGTGGTAATGGGAGACAACTTTGAAAACGCTGAATCTGCTATTCGTCGGCGTATCATATGCTCTAATCTGTGTTTTCTTTTAGATCTGTTTTTCAGTTGTGAATTGATCTCTTCACTTACGCCTCACGGATTCGGAAGCTATGCAAGCAGCATCAACACGCAACCAGCGTTATGGCGTTATTCAGCACGCTTCGGAAAGGACAATGCTCGGTGTGTCCGATACACGCTCGGATAGAGGAGAATCTGGAGTTGCGAGCTTCGTCAACAACCTAACATAAGTAAGAACTCAGGAAAGCTGTCAGTCACGCCGAGGTATCGAGGATCAACTGGTCTGAAAACGTCATTTGATTTCGTGATGACCAACAGTGAATGGATCCTTCGAGAAGTCGAACGAACACCAGAACGATGGCGAGCCAGACGACCGGGCTACTTACGGAAGCCCAAACGGGAGGATTAGATTGTCTCGTAGTCTTCAAACAAAGAACATTCAAAGGACTACATCGGCTTGCGACCAAGACCAATGGAGACAGTACTTAAACTCCCCTGATTGAAACTATGGTCAAGTGGACGACAGGTGATACATGTGAATACGGCTTCATCTATCTGCTCTTTTTCGTATTGTATATGTTAGAAGATTGATGTACAGGTAATAGTGCAAGTAAGTTAGTAGCCCTACTACCTGAAATTAGCTAAGTGTGTCTGTTGGTTCGTCGACGTGTGTCTGTGTATGAATATGTATGACCTTCGCCTGACCGGTGCCGGGTCCACTTTGTTGCGCGCGTCCGTCGAAACTAGGTCACGCCCAGCCGTCGCTTGCGGCGGGTCGGCTCGCGATGCTTGACGGATGTCGCAGTTGACAGTGGGACATACGATTTCCGCTTGGTCCACGGCAGTCAGCCAGAGATAATAACACGGACAAATGCAAATCATGCGCTCCACTGACACCTGTTGGTACTGTAATGTCATCTCGAGACCTCAGTTGGGTGCGCCGCGCGCGAATTGGGCGGGGTAACCTGCTCTCGATGGACGCGAGCAATATACGTTGCCCTGGTGCCAATCCTCCTGTTGTCTCTTGTACAGCGTTAGTATAGCACGGTACAACACGTAATACCGTGTGAATTCCTTGTTATATCAACAATTTTACGCGTCCCCCATCACCACACCCACTCCAACTACATTTTCATCGAATAATTCATCCTGATGATCCGAACAGAGGGATGGAGGGCCGAGAAGGGGACACTGGGATCGACTGTTAACTAGAAGAGTGAAGATCTGAATCCATTTGAACTTATTTAAACTTTTTTCCCTATAAACTGTGATCTTGTCCCTTACCTATTGCTAATTCTAAAAAAGAAATAAACCTCAGTCGCAGCCGAACCCAAGTGCTTTCTCCATGTGGGCTGAAATTCTTACCGGTGACCCTGACCAATCAAATTGTTCTACTGTCATCCGATCTCTATTGCTACGGTCGAGTAGACCCTCACTCATAATTTTATCAGTTTGGCCGAACATCAAAGAAAAACAACTTTATTCTTCAGGTTTATCAACAGTATATCGCTTCGGATAGAATTCGTATGTAATATTACTGTAACATTAAAGGCACTCGACACCCGACAACAGAACTTCCTTTGTGTTTAACATCATATTCATGACAACTACTTCTTAGCGCTCTTGGCTTTGGGTGCCATGGCCTTCTTCAGGGTCTTCGCTCTCTTCCCAATCTTAGGCTTCTTTGCCGTGGTTTCCTCCTTCTTGGTATACTTCGTATGGATGCACTGTAAAAGGATGTTGTTGCTCGGGAATAGAGCTGCAACTAAGAAAAATAAAACCCAGATAGACGAACCATGCATACGGGTTCGTCGTTAAGGTCCTTCCTGCTCCATGGAATAGGGACACTTAGCGGAATTGATTTTCTCTCTAAGACGGCTCCATCCTGCATAATAGTTACTCCAAGGCTCGTCTGGAAGTATGAGAGTCGATAAACTGCAGATTCTTAGCAAACAAATCGGTCACAAGTCTGCCTGAAAAATATTGAGCGATGGGTTCAAGACCTACCTTAATCACATAGTCGTGGATTTCGTGGGGAGGAACCATATACTCGATAACGCGAGGCATGTTCCACTCGTCTTCCCTAATAGTAAGGAATGGCCCCATACCGGAATAAGTAGGATAAAAGCAGGCTCCTTGGGAGCTTCAGGAGTAGCCAGACCGGATGGACAGGACGACTGTGTCGAAATGACAATGAACTGTTGAGCTGACAATGCGATCGTTAAATAGAAGGTAGGGTCCTCCCGCCGCGCCCCCATCACCTGAACCGCGCGGCGTCGTGCAGGACTCGGCTTGAAAAAGCATTTGTAAAACCTGAACTACTCTATCAATTGGCTCCTTTCTTGGTGGCCAAATGAAAGACATCTCGGACTAGCACTCTGCATAGTTTCGTTCCGAAAGTAGTAAGTTGAGTGCTTATAATTGGCGTATAACTTGAGTGAGGATATTCGCTAGGAGTGAGTGAGGATCGCTGGATGTTGAGAATGCAACGAATATCTCGATTTATGAATAACGTTTTTACAACTTGTATTATGCAAAGTATGATGGAGATCTCAGCCGAGAAAGTAGCGCTAACAGGGTATTTTGTGTGATGTAATCGAATTTGTTGGGATATCAACCAGCTAGCGCACTTCTTTCGTCGATATGCGAGCATATCGACGAGACTCTACAGATTCTAAAGTTTCTTTACGGATTTTCTTTCATTTTTCCTTCCATCGGACCTAATGACACTTTCACGTCCATTTTGAACACCATCACCCGCGCTCTATGAATCCCAACCCTTAAACTTCTGGAAAACGGGCACCCCATTACACAGATAGGACGGATTTTCGAGAGTTCATTCGTTGGCATGCCGCTGAAATGTGATTGAGCAACCATAAGTCCGATGTGTACATCCTTAGCAACCTAATCCAATCTGAATGCGCACGTCTTCAATGACTCTTATTCAAATCCATCATGACCAGAAATCAGGTCCCATAGATCTTCCGACCCCTCTGTGCCCTTACGCCACCACTAGCTTATCCTATTTTACTCCCATCTCACTGCCCTTCTGAATGAATACTTAGACGGTACCGATGCTTTAACCCTTTGAATTTATCTTACTTGTTAAAGTGGATAGAGATAATGACAACCGGTGTGACCACCACACCCGAGGTGAAACCGTGAATCGACGTTCTCTCGGAGCAATCACGCCTCCCATCTCCCAGGTTTGAGCAACTACGACTTCGTATAGATGTGAATTCACGAATGCTCTCAAAATTCATTTTTCATCGTTACGATAGTTGATATTGTGGGACATAAGGAAACAATGCTCCTTACTTTCGCTCTACTAATTGCAACTGGAATGATGCTATCACAAAGCCCATCAAGAGTGCCCAGGATAAACGAGATCGCGTGTTCGCTAAGCTTTTTGTGCTGCTTGTCTTCCGGACTCCATTCGGGCGGTACAAGCCCTTTCCGCTCAAAAAAGCAGCTTCTAATCATAGACAACATTTCTTAAGACGCTTGACTGTCCCGTCTTTTTAGAGTGTACAGTTTTATTTGCGTGGGATCCGTAGTTGTTGTTACTAAACAATATTGTGCAGTCAACTTAACCACTATCCTCACAAGTACACATCATGTTTCGTGCGCAACTAGAGGTCCCAAATTAGTTGGGCTCCAGGACTCTCCGACGAATCATCCAAACTTACTGAAATTCCCTCCGGGTCATATGAGCCCTTCGTTGTGGGTTTCTAAGACTTTTTGTCAGTTCTCGTTTGCTTCAGTACTTGCTTTACACTTATTTTATCAGATTAAATGTAATTCATCCTGTTGTACTGGAAAAAATATGAGCATTCCCAAAACTGACTCGAACACCGGCTGTAACCCAAATCTTCATGAAGAGGGGTAGACGTGGGTGCCCTTGACAGCTTCTACGATTTTGGGGGGTTTTCCGAGTCAGTCGAGCATTCCCCTGATTTCGCTCAACATCAATAACTTTATTACGCGAATCCAATTTTATCTGTTGTTGGTACAATGGAAAAAGCCATTGTTGCATCAAAGTCCATGGATCAATTCCTCACAAAATCACCGATCATTTGTCTCGCTCCAATGACCGATCCCCTAATCTCAGAGTTATCGAACAACTAGACGATACAACATAAATTTCATTTCCCTTTGACATTCCCAATTTTTCTTTGTTGGCTAGCTGACGTGATTTGAATTCATGGCGCATCCTATATGGGCTAGCTACGGCTTTCCTGACTACCCTTATCTTCCACAGTTGCCTCCGTGGTCTGGAAGTATGAAGAATCGTAGATCCTAGACATATTTTAGTCGCTGACCAATGTTTTCGGACCAGTTCAATTTCGAAACAAACTGCGAACAATGGGTCACATAACAAGCCGCTTGCTGATTTGGTAGCTTCACAGAGGAGGAGGAATATCCGCTTGTACGACGTCACACATTCTTTGAACCTCAGACTTCCTCCCCATTTCGTCTATAACTGACCCATGAAAATGTCTGCTTGCCAAAATTCAAGAGCAAACGCTGCCAGTACTTTTTTTTGTTGAATTGCTCTTGGATATGCAAGTTTTCGCTGCAAACATTATTTTTCTGCCCATCCGTTGCAGACCCTCTGCAAAATTTCCCTGAACTTCCGGGAGCATTTGGGGACATGAGATTGGCCTGATGTCCTTTTTAGCAGAACGTGTGAAAACCTGCACAAGCTGGTCTCATGTCAAGTTGAACATGTTGACATGACAAGTTAACAAGTTCCGACAGATAATTAAAAAAGGTTTCCATGTCATAGCCTGCACTCAACACGAAACCACAGTTGACGTGAAAACCTTTCAGTTCTCACCTGTGAAAGCTTGTTATGACTTGGCAAGTTTTTCAAATATGCTGTCCCCACAATATCGATTCTTGGAACGATTCGGCGTGTATCCACTTTTCAAATAAATCCTTTTGATTTTCGTGTGTAAGAACTCGTTATAACATGTAAGCTGTCTTGAAAATCCTTTGATCTTTACCTGTGAAAACGTGTTGCAACCTGTTATGATGATTCATCATGTTTTCCTTGATCTATTAGTGCTTGGAATTGCTTGCCGAGATTTCAATGCTATTATTCTTATTTTTTGACGAGTTTTCACCGAATTGGAAGCAATCCTTCGAAATGTTCAGAAAAAGTGAATTTCACTCTGCCGAATCGTCAGTTAGAATGGTGGCATATCATCTCCCGTTGGATACAATACAACTGAACTTACTAATCTACTCTACTTCATGTTTGTGCCCCACCAGTAGGCGCCAGAGTCGTTCGAATCGCCACGGATTTTGCCTGGTAGATTGCCGCGCGCACCCGGAATCGCACGAATGTTTCCAGACCCGAGCCGAGCTGAGATTTCTTTTGAGGTGATTTCGAGAGAAGAAAAAGGATTGGAACCATACGTTAGGGTTTGATACGATGAAACACCACCGTTAGAGATAATTGAGACCAAAAAAGGGTTTTGTGGAGGACTTGGCCTAGGAACTTCTTCCAAAACCAAGTTTTAAACTATGTATGTTGAACTTGGCTCGCGCTTTCCACTCAGAAGTACCTCGATATTTTGAGTTTTTTCTCATTGCACAACTGGAGGATTGCTTATTCTGCCTATTCATCTTCAATCCACTTCACTGGCCTCATCTAGAACAATATTTTTGGAAATCCATGAGTTCTGTTGGTGGGTAACACGATGACATGGAGTGCCTCACCCTTTGTCTTCAGAAAATCACACCTTTTGAAGATAGTTCTAGATGGAGCATTCCTCAATTCAAGCTGGCCATGTCTCTGTTTTTTGGCGAATGTTTCGGAGGAAATGTTGTGCATAGAAATTCTGAATTCGCCCTCAAAGCTAGTTTATTCGATTTACAAGGTATTCGCTCTTCTTGGCCAAAAGCGCATTCTCAGGATTCTTCCTTCCCTTGACATTTGATTCGTCATTCTGTTCGCCCTTTCATCCTTCTTTTAACTCTATCAATTTGCTACAAACTAATTGCGTTTATTCAAGGAAAAGATAATTATCTTCAATCGAAAAAATGTTGACTCACTCATATAGCGTCCCTAAAATGGGATGCACCTGGTTTAGAAACATCTATTTATTATTTATTCTCTAAATATAAATCAGTCCTAAACGCAGGCATTTCTTCTTAGGTCAAAGATTTGATAAAAAAAACGCATTTACTTATTTCCTCGGTTGCCAACCTACTAGTTACTTTCTTACCTTTGCTGACCCCGGTTGCCTTAAATTACTTCTGTTAACATTTCAGGAATCGCCGCTTCCGTTGCTCACTTTTCCTATCCTATTCAAGCCCTTAAAAAGGAGAGGAGAGGGCTGGTGGGGACAGTAGTGGGAATTGAAAATATGCAAATGGCGATAAATGGGACTTGGCAAGTCATATTCATACATATGCCCGTACTTAACAGTTAGTTGACCTTCGGTCCGTTAGATAGCAGAATTCAAGCAACTGTTGAGAAAACTCAGAGAAGATTCTGTAAATGTTTTCTGAGGATATTTCTTTTCTTGTGTACTATCTGTTCTCTCCCTTCAACATCTTGTTTATCTGAATATTTCAGTAGGATTTTTTGATGCTCTCTCTTGTTCTGTTCAAGGGACGTTGGCTCCAACGAATGCGGTCAACATTCCATTGTTCGTTCGGATGCTATGTACCTCTGCGAGATATGATTTATGCATATAACCACTGTTTTTCGATGTTCACGCCGTCGTCTTTATTATAAACCGAGCCACTGCTAGTGATTTCGCTTTCAGATGCACTCCTCAGTAGCTCTCGTGTTAGTCGCCACCATCGTTCTAGTTCAGGTGGTTATCATTTACCGTTTTAGTGTAGCCTTTAAATTTTCAAATCATTTCTTCTGAGAAAAGAAGTTTCAAGGAATATTCCAATATATGTCGGAGCCAAAACTTCCTCTTATGAAGCATTTTATGAGAAGATTTTTGAGATAGCAACAAAATGAAGAAGCTGATTGCCCCCTACATGCTTTACGGAATTGTGACCACTTCTTCCATTCTTCTCTAACATTCCCCTTAGGCGTCCAGGCTCTTTGTTAGAGTTATATAGAAGTTTTTATTGAAAAAAATTACTGAACTCCGCCATGATGATGTTTTTCAGTGCCAAGGAGACTGGGTATCGAGGTACAGGAATGTGCGAGAGATGCTCAAGCCATCTAGCGGAGTCCAAAACAGCGTAAGTTTTCAGTGTCTGATTTTCAATGCAATATGTTAGCTAAAAACTCGTTGTCCTACTGGCACAATGTGAGATGTCGTACGGCTATGTAAGGGGTGAGAGGATGAGCGATGGGTAAAAGGAACCATTTTACAACGGAGGTAGGAAAGATAGGAGTACAAGGGAAGAGAAACAGCTAGAAGAGGTAGGAGTACAGGGGAAGAGAAACAGTTCTCTATTACGTGAGTGGAGGGCAAATGAACGCTGAAGGAAATCCCTGAAAAATAATAACAGTTGACCTTTTAATTCATGTATAATATACCGATAATTATTTCCAAAATTTTGCTGTGGAAGACTACCATTGCCAAAGAGTGGCCCAAGCAGAAGCCAAGAAAATTGCCGCAAACAACCTCGAAGTCCATAGACCTTTAACTCTGCGCGCTTCATGACTATCTCGAGTGTACTGGAAAGATTTTGTGGTTCCCTCCCGAGTACAGTTGCTGTGGTGATGGCTCGGATGGGGTTCGGTGATGGTTCGAGTGGAGTTCGAGTGAATTTTATTCCGTTTCGTAGACCGGAAACCTATGGATATTTCACACCGCTCAATTACAGTACTTTCGTAATGAGGTGAAAAATCGAGACCAACTGGTAAAAGACTTATCATAAAGAGGCCCTGAAAAGATAGACATCATTTCTCACATGCTGTTACTTTCCTATTTTCTTGTCGAGCCATTGTTCGCTGACAGAATTATTCAGTAGGTGCGTTTGTTCGAAATGCTCGGAAAATTCGTACCTGGTAAACAATACTCAAGCGACCCTCTATATACACATCTGTGAGGGCATGAGATCAGAATTTTGTTGTTCAAAAGATTCATCAACCTATGCCTCGGGCTAACATGTGTGTAGCTCTATACCGATCATGATTGGAGGCATACTGTATGCAGCTGTCCAGGGATCCAGAGCACCAGGAACTGCACTGCCTCCTGATTGGTTGTGCTTCGCTCCGCGCGTCCGTCGAAACTAGGCCACGCCGCAACCGTCGCACGCTGCGCGTCTGCCCGCGTTTCTTGACGGATGTCGTAGTTGTCAGTGGGACATACGATTCGCGCACGGTCCACGGCAGGAATTGTATGTCGTTCGACCCTCCCATGGCCCCGCCCATTCGATAAGGTTTGCGAGCTGGTCAACTCGTCCATATGTTCGGGCAACCCACTGCCTATCCAGCTGACAGAAGCCCGAACGATGACGCCGCTACTATTAGAAGCCGAATTGCGAACCCACAAAAGTTCTGTCTATTTGATGTTACCGTCTTTTGATTAGCATGATCAGGATGTCGAATCACCTGGACGAGTTGTCCAGCTCGAAAACCACGGCGATTGGGCGTCAACACGAACCACTGCAAATTATTTGCTCCACTGACACTTAGTGGTACTGTAACGTCATTTTGTGATCGCAAAGGACTTCGCCGCGAGCGAAGTAGGCGGGATGACCTAGTTTCGACGGACGAGCGGAACGGACCTTCCCCTACCGTGATGCGGTTTCGAGCCCATTGTTCGACGATAGATCCTGCCGCAACTATCGGTGACTGGTATCCGCAGCTTGACAACTGGCCCATACCAACGTTCCCTTCCATCAATTGGTTGATGCATCCAGCTCAGTGGATGAAATTACAAATTTCACAATTACAAAATTAATAACAAAGTGCATTACAGCTTTCTCCTAAAGCCTTCCGTCCACCACGGTATCAAAATTTATTTGGTGAACGTTCACAGAAGGTATAAATTTCTCATCTATCGACGAAATTAATCGCCTTCCATGGTCATGTAAGCTTCAACAGCTTTGTGCTGGTGGTTCGTGAATATGCGACTGAACTTCTAAAGTGTGGTAGACTTCTATTGGAATACTACTACGATCTTCGTCGCTCCAAAATGAGAATGAAAGAACCTCCCTAGCAGATACAAAAATTGTTTTGAAGAGTGGTTCTTGAATTATTGAGAAGATTTAGTCTTCTTAACTCTGATCGTCCTCCCTTGAGGTGAACTTACGATGAGTATAGTCTTTTGTACTTTCCTCAGATTCTGCACATAAGCTTTGGCACTCTGGCAGCAATCGATGGCATGGCGTTATTTCATACGGAAATTGCTTCTCTTCTGTCACTTGGTTTCCCGCTTGTTGCTACTTTTCATATGTTCTTTCCCCAGCTCGTAGACATGAGTACAAAAAGCAGTCTCATACGGGAACTAATTTAAAGAGGTCCGTCTCTTTGATGGAAGAAAAATCGCGCCGTCGATTGCTGACACTTGCAAAAGCTGGTCAGACAGCCCTGACATCACCTGCGGCTGCCTTGCGCGGTGCCCTAGCTGGGTTGAAGTGACCTGGTTGGCACATTATGACCCATGCCTTACAACCACTGTACAATCAGCCCTACTGCGGCTAAAATGGGTCTGGCAAATGCCACAAGTTTTTAAGTTGCACTGCGGCCACGAGTTCTGTGCACTTGAGAGTAATTTACTTATTGGGTTCTACAGAACGCATATTATCGCCAATGCACCACAAATTTTATAAAATTTCAGGTGACAGGAGAATCTTTCGCCCCACAATCAATCGGCGACATCACCGGGAAAGTGAATAACCTTCGTCGACACCTATTCAGTTGGCAAGCACCTCGTAATACAGATTTCTTCCGACGTTGAGACCACCATAATAAATATGTCAAATTCTTGGACTGAACTGTAGAAGCTAATAAACAGTGCATTTGAGTCCCAAATTTTGATTATATTATAAAGGAAACAATGGAGAGTGTTGTCTCCTTCCATGACGAATTCTTCCCGTAAAATCAGCAGTTTAGATGATATCCTTGTAGTTACACATTCAATGGCGAATCACTTACTTATTATGTAAAAAAACTTTGTTTTATGGGTCACGAAGGGAGCTTTTGGAATAGCCCAGTAAAGGTGTAGGTGGGTCAATCAAAGTCAGAGGTTAAATATACGGCGCTGACATGAAGCAAGTGGTGATCATCATGGGCGGAAAGTCAGTAGTGCTCAAGAATCCATACCTTGATCCCGCCTGGCCTACAGGTCGGGAAAATAAAATAAAATCACGCAACGGGTTCTCGTGTGGTATCAAGGGCGCAAGAAAAGAGTGAAAGGAGCGTACCAGAAAGGAGCGCTGCGATCTACAGAAACCCATATCTTGGACTAGAGCGAGTAGACTAGAAAATATGTGGCAAAGGTGGGTAGGGTTTGAACTATAGCATAATTGGGCCTGATTCCTCGGTAGACCGCAGAGCTCGTAATTCGGTTGAGTCAAGTGGCAGCACGATCGCGCTGTCGCTACGCTGATTCAAGTGGATGGAACCCAGCAGAGCTTGAACTTGCTAGTCCCGCCCTATAGTGGTCTTCGCCCTATAAAAACGCCAACCAGTTGCCAGGAGGCGATATCGCTTTTGTCGCGGTGCTCGCGCCCGTCACTGTGCACGGCAATTTTAGGGGACTACTGTTCATACTAGGAATGACGCTGAAATTTAGATAGTAAGGCTAATAAAGCGATATTTTTCAGGAAAACACATGATCTAGAGTTTTTCATCAAGAATTTAGTTTCACCCACCCAAAATCAAAGCAAGGAATATTCACAAGAGATTTTTCATTTTTGCCGTTTTCCATTCTGACGAGGACAATTTGTGAACGCTCTCTGCCAAGTCTTGCTCTACCCAATAAATCAATGACGTTCTACCTGATTGAATGTACAGTAAGCCTAATGATAATGGCGGGCCAATAGGCGCCATCGCAGCCACCGCGCGAGATAATTGCAGTATGAACGCGGCGAATCGGTGCCATATTAGTTTTGCTGCTAGTTACGTTGAGGTTTTCATTCAATCGACACGTCGTATGGACGGCTCTACTCAGATTCATTCTGCTGCCCACATATGGCACAATTAGCTCACTGCCTATGCCAAACGAACGAGCGTGAGGTAAAAACCGTACATGGGAATTTTGTATGATGGTGAGGCGACACAATGCTCGAAGGAAGGGTGTACGCCTAGCTAAGAACATACCATAACGAGCCAAAAAAGTCTGATTCCTACAAAAAAAAAGAGAATAAAAAAGAATTATGAAAGGTCCGCAAAAGTGCGTACTGCGTATCACTCTCTAACCTAAGCGTTCTATTTCCCGATTTTCCCTTTGTCTCTGTAAGATTTCGCCGTCACGGCGTCATTTTAGTCTGCAAGTATTTTCCTACGGTTTAACCAGACCCGTCAACTCATGATCTAACTTTTACTTGCCAGCCCTTTTCTCGTCGTCCGAAGTTCGCCACTCTAGACCTTCTCGAATCTTCTTTCGCAATATTTGAATCCACTGGGAAGTCAGCTGCTTGCCCCCAGTGTGGCCCGCTTTCTGCGATGGGAGTCGTCTCCACAGTTCAACAGCGAAGCAGACGCTAATAAACTCTCTTCATATGTACTCCTTGATATAGGCCTCTCTCACTTCCAAGTCCAGCACCTCCAGATCGATTCTTCATATCCATCCACCTTGACGAAGTGCCTACCTGCAGAAAACGTGTCCCAATGAGATGGTCGCACCTACATCTCCTCGAGCGTCGCACAAGGTGCATTTGGTCCCACCAGGAAGATCATGCACACCCGGTTCAAGCTGGGTCCAAGTTCAAACGCGTCCATTTGCCGCCCACAGCTTCAGTCGGCGTCCTTCTTTCACTTCTTACACTTCTGTCTGGTCTTCTGTTGTCGATATTACTAGCACTGTTCAAACTATTCTGATTAACTGGAGCCGTTCTCTTTTAGATCTTTGATTAATATTGTCCAAAGTTCTTCTTCCAGGAATTAAGTGATGGGATCTATCGGACGTACTCCTCGTCACAAAGCAGACGACAAGCCTGTTGTCTTTAAAACGTGAGTTACGATTTTTTTTTCTCGCTAAGGCTACAGCTGCCTCTTCCAACTGGTTAAAAATGCGGTATGAAGTCGGTACTGTATAAAATATACAATCGATTAACGATTACCTTCTGACTCCAGTACAACGATTGTACCTCGCTTGCACATTTCGAAATAAGTCAGAGGCTCTCTGTTGTTGAAGCGGTCTGGGTCTTTCGCTGCGCTGCGAATTAGAGAAGTTGCGCAATGAGTTGGATGCATATTGATTGAATTGCGCGGTGCAGCGTCGGCGAGTCGGGCGAGCAGCAGCACAGATCAGATCGATAACTGCCCTTTTGGTCGCGGATTGCCACCACACGGTTGGAACTCTGGCTGGAGGGGCCACGTCACGGGTAGTGTGCGTCTCAAACGCAAAATCTTCGATGACAGAGAATGATGGTGCTTTACTGGTCGGTAATGGTACTAAACATGATTCTGAGCCGGGGAATAGAGTCTTTCGTCTAAGCCTAAGGATTATAGGAACGCCGTAGTAGGTGAAATGCTGGCTCCGTACAGAATGTAAGAACGGAAAAGAATTGACCGACAATGCGCTACCTCGCTAGGAGAGCGCAGACAAGGAGGCGGAAACGCGTGACCCCCGAACCACACTTTTATATATTCCACGCTTTTTTCGACTACACCCAACATTCATTGATGGTTTGTGTTTTTGTGCGTCTACCCACTCTGGTGGGGTCTTTAATCCGCATCAGGAAGTGTTTCGTCCGTTTTTATGTGATAGGAAGTTATATGGGCAAATCTAAAGGGATCAAATATACTTGCGGTTTCAGAAATTTTCGGGGATTTTTATGTTTCAGATATTGTACAAATGATCCTCTGACACTCAGAATTTTGGTTAGTTGTTTGAGTCGTCGATTCAAGTTGAGGTGGCCCAATAGAAAGGTTTCCCACGGTTCGACTTCGCTCTCTAGTCTTACCTTAGTCGATTTGTTTGGTTCATAATTCTGAAGGATTCCATATTTGACTCATTTTAATGTATCCCACTCCTTAATGGGTTAATTTGTTTTCTACTCAATTTCGATTAATCCATAGTTTCAAATCTCTAAACATATTTACCACCAATATTTACTTTTCAGTAAGATGTCTAAACAACAAATCGTGGACACGCTCTTCGGTCCGTTCGATGAGTCGAAAAGCTTGGGAAATGAGTGGTGTCCGCTTTCAGAAGCTCGTCTTCTACAACTTGTACTCGAATACAGACCTATCGGTTAGTTTTGCTCTCTTCTTATTTTTTTCTCGGGTTGAAAAAGTAGATAACTCGCAATCATCACCAGCTCGTAATGTCTTGATTGTGATGAGTGCCCGAGTGCCAGGAAGCTCGAACAACGTGATTGCTCTCGATTTCTTTACGATCTGATTTCTTAAGGTGTTTATACTAACTAAGACCCGCAAGCGGTGGACACTAATTTGCGGGGCGTCTGCGACGCACACGCGCACAAAGGATTGGCGGCGGACAGGCACGTGCAGGCAGTCCTGACTGTGTAAATCTGTCCTCGGTCAAATACCGTGCTATCGTATCAATTGCGTATCGAAAAAGTGTAATATGTGATTAGGGCAGATGTTTGGGCTGGGCAGATATCGACAAGGAATCCAATCCCCGGACCACGCGTGCGTTACCGTGCGCCACTTGGCACTACATAGCCCCCGAACTCTAGCATCATTGCCAGTAATCGTAATCAAGCTGGCGCTCTGGCCGTCCTCAAGGGATTAAAGCTTCGCTTGATTACGCTCCATCCACATCCCGATCGTTCCCTCTTCCTCTGAATTGCTTTTTGGCAAGTTTATGTAGCAGGCGGTGCTGAAATGCCCTCACTGGTCAAGGAGTAAATATTAACCGTTTTGCAGGTATCAATAAACACATCGACATGGATCTAATCGTCATGTATATGAAGCATATATATGCAAAAGAAGATGGTGTGAACATTTTCCTCAACGATACTGATCTCCAAGAGTACGCCGCCGGATTGGAACTTCCACCAGATGAACGTGTAGCTCGCTTCGAGCCGTCCTACAGTATTCGCCCAACAGCGGACCAGGTGCTTATCGATCCGTCCTAACCCCTTTCCCCTTCTTTATTTATCGCTTCAGATTTGGGAAAAAATCAGTGCTTGGTATGATACGAACTCGTTGGAATTCAAAGAAATGATAGCGCTACCGCTGCCACCAGAACTGACGGCAGTCAGTGAATTTGAACTGCCCAAGAGTTATTTCACTGATATACAGGTAACTGATGATTTCTTTTATTTTGAGACAAAAAACTAAATTGTGAAGTGAGAGGCCTCATTCAGAACCTCGACAGTGATGACGAGAGGGCGGCGCAAAAAATGCATTGCTCTAAAACATCCGAGTTGCCGAAAATCCCCGATGCCCTATCTACCTCTCTGAAACAGAGGAAACGATCTTCGGAAAAGCGGCCTAGGAATTCTCGCCATTCATCGAAGAGACCTGAGCGTTCGAAGTGAGTGTTGAGGGTTAAAATACATCTTGGATGATGGCAATGCAATGTATTTTCAGAAGTGAAACGTCCCGACGTTCGAGACCAAAAACAGAGCGCCGAAGGTTTTCATCAGTCTTGAAAAGGGAAGATGTTGCTCTTGCTGATTCTGCTAGACCCACTGGCAGCAACAGGAACACTTGCCGGAAGCGTCGTTCTTCTGATTACACTAAATCCACCAATGATCCGTCCAGTTCTTCAGGAGACAGAAATCCTCGCCGTCTTCATCAAAGCAAAATTGACAGCTTCCTTTTCAGTCATCGTTCAGAAAATCATCGCACCAATTCGGAAAGGAAACGCTCTTTGTCTAAGAAAAGTATCAGGCTTTCTCGCCCTTCTGGTCGTTCCGCACACGATCCTTCTAAAAAAAGAAGAGTCAGTCACATTTTAGCTACAGACGGGGAGTCAGCAACCAACGGCATCAGGCACCTAATGCAGATCAGGCTTCGCTCGCTCAAGAGTCAAATTGGGATTTTTGATTCTGACAGTCAGGTTGACACAGCAGACCCCACTACTTCGCAAGGTGTCTCCCTAACAGTGCCCTCCCATGGTAGCGCTGAGCTCTCTGTACTCCATGAAGGGTCATCTGGTCCTTGCGAGCCGATTTTGGAGACATCTGGACCTAAGGAATGGACTTCGGGACCTTCATCTCAAGAGCTGCCTGGTATGGACTCTACTCCGGAACTTTCGAGTTCTCTTCAAGATGATCCGCACGTTCCTTTCATCAAAGAGGAGCTTCCTGTTGAAAACGTGCAGGAGCCAGCATTGTCAGGACAGCATGTGGAGGAAACCCCCAAGATATCGCTACAGAGAACTGCATCGATCCCTCTCGTTGAAAAGCTCATGGGTGATTTTACTTTGGAATCATCACCTTCGAAGACAGGCGTGCATGAGGGGATCCCTCTATCCTCGTCTTCAGATCCTGGTGAGAACAACGTTTTGAAGATTCCTCCACTGGAAATTGTTGAAGAAGAGAATAATCCACCTTCTCTCACAAGAAAACCACGTCGTAGTAGCCGTACTGGCGAGTTGAAGGCGATTCTCAAAAGGAAGCGGGGCCTAAAGGAGAAGCAAAATCGAAAATGAACGTTTTGCATGGTTCAAACTTCTATACCCTTCTCTTACTTTTGATATTTTTGTAGACTAGCTATCTTGCTATATTCTAGCTCTCACAGAGGGCATTCTTCTTTTTTTTCAACCCTACTGTCTTCTTCCTCTCTACGCTTCCCTCGTTGGACTTGACACGCCTTTTTTGCTCAAGATTTTGAACTAATTCGGTGGCCTTTTCCAACGTGCATGTCTGTGAATAAAACTGTTCTGAATTGGTGATTTTACTGGTGAATCTAAAAATTTATCACAGTACACAATTATAAAACTATATCGTATAATATGACGTCGAATGCACTCCGTTGTAGGAAATGAGAAAATAAATACAATAGTGAGTGAGCACCCGTGTTTTTCTAGGGTCCGATAAGATAACTTGAAATGGGTTTATACTCTAGGGCTGTATCTATCACCGATGTCGATGGTCTCTGCCAGTCTCCGTCTCTTCTATTTGCACGCTATCTCCTCTACAGCACGGACAAAGTCGCGATTCGCGCGTGCACATTTATCGAGTGAATTCACTTTGGAACATCTTTTTTTAAGGTGGGTTCATTACCAATGAGGAACAGTTCCCACTATAGGGGCAATACATGCAAGTGTAACCGTATATAATTCTGTAAAGTTAGCGGTGCGAATTGGAATCCTCCTGTTCCCACTATGAACCGTCGTATTTTCAAGAGTTTAGATGTTCTGAGTTCCAACGGCTCCAGCCGAACTTCCGTTTCTGAGCCAAGATTATTAGATTTAAATCATCTACAGCACTATCCACTAATTGACAATATATTTGGTTAAACGTCTCAAATTGTTGGTTAGATCGTTTTTTGGAACGTTACACAGGCAGGGCCAATTTTGGAGGTTCCCCTATCGCTAATTTAGGACGGACGGGGGGTTTATACTGCGGAACGGCCGTGGGTCCTAGCTTGAACGCCTGTTTTTGACTATCATGGCAAGGTGCAGAGCACGTTTGCGCTTTAGGATCTCTTTTCATGCGTCGTATAAGTGATGGGTTTAAGATTGGGATGGCGGGTGTTGTCCGCGAACTTCTCAGATGCGATTTTTGAGTGGAGACATGGCAGAGAACTTTGGGTTATTTGGGATACCACACCTACACATATTAAAGGTTCCAGTACAGCACGGACAGTCTAAGGTTAGTAGCGAAATGTTAAAGCTAAAGGACATAGATAAGGAGTAGGTAACGGAATTACAACTGGACAAGCATGAATGAGCGTTTTCCAATTGGAATAGATTTCTACGAGTACTGTCTAGTTATTAGAGTTCCACTTCGCCAACCGTACTCATATAGTACATGAAGCAAATGCCGCTCGTAATTCCGAGGTATTGTAGTAACGTAACGAGAAGACTTTCCCTCATATTGACTTTCATTAGCTCATTACATCCTTCTCGAATTTCGGGTATCTGAAAAGGAAGTACTTTCGAAACATAGCCCTGTTTCCCTATAAGCCTTTTCTATTTAGAAAAATTTTGTTATGATTTTTTTGCAATAGATATTGAATTTGAAAGTGTAGGTGGCGTAGTGCCAAGAAACGCACCAGCACACGCTTGGCCCCAAGATCGAATCTAAAGAGCTGTCCGCCCAGGTAACCAAGTTTTCATCCCCCTAGGTCCTTTATTTTATACCACACTCGTCTGGCAATTGAAGTTTCACCCTCATAAGCTCTTCACAACAAATTTTACGATTTAGAACGGTAACTGAACGCTAGGGCGTACTCTTAAAATTAGATCGATCGGCTCCCGAAGACTTTACGCTTTGACTTTTGTCTTTTGATGCGAGGTTTTGCCTTCAGAACGGATTTTATAGAGGAACCCCTGCGCAGAGAGAGCACTGGCTGAATGACGTGTATAAGTACGATAACATCTAGGAAAAGCCGTGAGAGGGCAAAATGACAAATCATCTACGATTATCGTGGAGAAATCGCGAGATGACGTTGGTTTAGAACATGGTAACTGCCTTTTTTACTGTGAAAATTCATAAACTTTTTTCGAATTTGCGTCATTATGAGGAAGAAGTTGGCCAAAGAATTTATGAGAAAGTTCGGACTTGATTTCGAGTGTTGCCGATGTTGATGACGTCCATCTACAAGAAAAGGTACGGTACCATTTCGACGACAAACCTGGTTGACGTATGTTGCTATAGATGGGACTCATTTGTAGTTGATCAGATGAAAAGGATGAAGGCCAAGATGTTTTGGACTGTATCCCAGTTCATGGCCTCGACAGTACACCCTTTCGCGCCATAGTTTTCCGTAGAACTAAAGTTTCACTCCACTAAACAACCCTATTCAGATTTTTTTCGTTCATCAGAAACTTAAATTACGAAAGTAAAATCTATGACGTCAGTCCTCCGATTCTTTGAAATGCGCCCAGCAGCCGAACTTCATTCAGAATTGTGGTTGCGTTTGAATGCGTAAGTACCCATACAAGCAATTTCAGTGGCTAGCCCATGAAGGAGACAGTTCCTTCGCCCCGGACGAGTTTGTCAGCAATTATTTAACTGGAAGAATAGCTTGGCCTGGGCTACTATCGATCTAGGATTCGATATCCAGACCATGTATGTGTTATAGTGTACTTCCAACCACTACACCACCTCTGCCCAGAGCGATAGCACGAAACTATTGAAATGATTATAAGGATTACCAGTGTGCCGAGAAAGATGTATAAGTACATCCCAGATGATATTGAGAAGATGAACTCGTCGTAATCTTCATCGACATTATCCAATAGTACACCACAGATGAATCCAAAATAGCTGAGCAGAATCGGAATCATATTGTACAGCATTGTCCGTCGAAAGCCTAGCCCAGAATTGATCAAAATGGCAAGCGTACCTGAATGTAACTTATGATCATTGAACGTTTTCAGAAATGTGAGGCTATATGTATGTAAAGATCACAGCAGTATTTATGGTAAGTAACAAACGGACACTCCGTTTGTGTAGCGGATCGAAGGTCACGGTGAAGTAAGGGTTCCTTCAAATGAGGATGCCGTTGTTGCAACGAGAAGGATCCGTTGAAGGGTTTTTCAACTTTGAGGCTATTTCGCTTTATTTACTTAGGTAGCTTCAACCCGGAGCCTTGATTGGAAAGTGGCAAATTGCTCCGCTACTACTTACGCCGTAATAGGATCAATCACATTCCGGACAGGGCCACTGTTTCACTGTTCCGGTGGGCTCGATTTGGGTCTACCTGAGCAGCAAGTCCACATTACCTCTTTTGAAGAGGATATCATATGGTTTCTCCTTTTGCATGAATATAATTCAGAAGGGATTCGGAAGTGAATCATCTTATTGTAATACCAGTTGGGCTACGCACGCTAATGCGGGCACCACATGCCCACTACCGCTCACATACGACTTGTATCAACAAAGAATGAATTGAACTTTCATCTATTCATAATAACGGAGCTTTAAGCGAACCTTGCCACTGCGCTTACCACTTCCCTCTTTCATTGAAGCAAAGGATACTTTGCGGAACACGAAATTTTATAGATGAGTAAAAGGGCATGCAAATGATATTCAAAATGTGCCGATGTCTATGCCTTTTCGATCTGTCGCTGTTCATCTCAAAAATATCATAAAATAGGCATCCAAAGACCTTGAATGGTACTCACAAATGTTGTCGAGTCATAATAATACCATTATCAAATGTCTTTATGAATGTAGCTCCTTTTCTCTACAGATACATCATTAAATGAGAATCCAAGATTGTTAGCGGTCGGATAAGTTTTGCCATGAATTATAGCGAAGCATGGAGAAACCTTGATCCTCCATTGAATCGCAAACTTCGCTGGGCAGCGGTCGTAAGCAAGAAATGAATCGAATTTCATAATCGGTCCCTATCAGTGCACTTAACCTTCTTGTCGAATGAAACATATCAAAGAATCAAAGCTAAATCGTAAATCAAAGGCGCTAGATTCAATTGGTGATTGGATCTTGTTCTCTAAGGCCTCTTCTATCGTCGGTGTTCCCTTCCTGCCTTCTCTACTCCTGTTGATTTTGCTCTCCAAGTCCGCGGGATCAGGAATTATGGATTTTTGCTCGGACATCTATTTTGCGCACACCCCGCCTCCTGTGGGCGGGGTCCGGTCCCACCGCCTACCATAAGTGTCCCCATCCTGTCGCCTATACTCCAGCCAAGTTTGTACACCCTAGGGCCAAACTAATAATTTTGGCGCAAATCCTGCCCCCTCGAGACACGGTCCGGTCCTGCTAGCCGCCATAAATTTCTCATCCTGCCTCCAATAATCCTGCCAAATTTGAGCTCTCTTGGTCCACTGAGACAGGAGTTATGATTCTCCGCTTAAGCATTTACTGCGCACAAACCCCGCCCCCTGTGGGCGGAGTCCGGTCCTGCCACCCACCATATGTGTTCCCATCCTGCCGCCTGTGCTCCTACCAAATTTGAACATTCTATGTCCACGGGGACAGGAGTTATGAATTTCCGTGCAAACAAACAAACAAACAGACAGACAGACGCGAGCGCTTTATATATAGTAAGGATTAGCGGTGTTATTGTCCCGTTTCGGGATACACATTATCGAGCTCTTGTGAATCCACTAAGTTTCACTTTGATTTGGTTTGATATCGGGTAGGAATATAGCGAATTGAAAATGATATGAAATGGAAGCGCTTTGATTAAAGCAATCCATGGAAGACCAACAGGTGATACACCAAGTTCGCATTTCATGCATTGAACCCGTACTCAAGACTTTCAAGCTAATCTATTAAGGACGGGACAACGAAGTAAGACAAGAAGTGAAAAGACAGCAGCTCTGGATATTGATGGGGTTCCATTTTGATATTTATGTTACCTAGCTCTTGTGGGAATTGCTGTGATACGACGGCTGCTCCAATACTGAGACCACGGAGAAGACTGTCCGAAAAGGCGGCACCTGAAATTAACACACTGTTTAGGTAAAGCTGAAAAAGTTTTTGCGGACTGCCTCTCGATTTGAGCTCTTGAGCGTAGGGCCCATCTCACGGATACCGTAACAGCAAATCCTCACAATGATGGGTGATAGTGATAATTTAGAGAAGAGGATCTAATTGAATCTGTTCCCATGCCCATAGATATATATGTACGTGACCGGTTTGTTTTTAGCAATTCACTGTTGACTTCCCTTTTGGGGATTGAAGTTGGAAAGGATAGAGTCCGATTCTTTGTGCAGCTTGCGCATTTATCAACACCGGTACTTCCAAAAACAGAAGGAAATTCAGTGACGGTAATTTTCTTGAACCCGCGATTTTTCTGGCCCTCCTCCGATTCGTTGGGGACTGCGCCTTAGTGAGTGCCAAAAAAAGTCCTAGGAAAAAAACCTCACCCATGCTCATTCCATCGACGAAATTGTTGGCACTTGAGCCGAAGATGATCATGTAAGCAACACTGGCAACTTCTATTGTTGAGGGATCAATGACGTGCTTCTCGACAATTTTCACTGACACTGACACCTCGTCATCGCTTTTCTGTTTGCAAAAAGAAAAACTAATTCGAGTTGGTCTCGATTTAATGAAATCCTTTTGTGTCTGCACACAGCAGGCAAACAGGTTAGGTGAGCTTACCTTACTGCTCAGAGGTATAGGAGGGTCAGCGAGTGATGGTCGCTTCGATCCAGAAATAGCCTGAATTTTGAACTATTGGAACGTGCGCCACAAAATTCCTCAACTTCCAATTTACTGCTCAATCTGAGCCTACTGCAACTATTGACTGTAATAGGAGGGCTCTAGGTCTTCTTAATGACGAGCACAATATGGAGAGTGCAATAGATGGTTAAAGAGGATCAATATATGCTCGCCGGTTATTCCCGATAGTATAGTCACCTTATTTAAAGTCCTCGGAGATAGCTGTAGCGCAGCATTTAGCATAAATCCGAGTCCGCAACGTGAATTAAAAGATGAAGGATGAAGTTTTCCGGCTTCCAATCTATCCCGTCTGAGGAATGCGACTCCATTCGACCTCCATTCAGAATCGTAGTGGCGCAACGAGTGCGTATGTGGTCTATACAATGACTTGCTGTGACCAGCCGATGTACTAGCCAGTGCTTTTATCCTCCCAGACGAGTCTGGTACCAATAAACCGGTCTCGGAATGATGGAAGGCTCGGTTGGCCTGAGCGGGGATCGATCTGGGATATAACCCGTGACATGCATGTGTGAGGGTGTGAGGGGGACGGTCAAGTCGTGCGTCCGAGGGTGCGCGCGGCAAATGGCGTGGCGAAATTAATACCTATTCTGACGACTTCAGCGCCTATTATTTGGGCGCAATTTTGAAGTACAGTGGAATAGTAGGATCAGCTGACCTTACTAATCTACCTTATTCCAGATTTGGGCCCCAATGATAGGCGCCGGAGTCGTCCGAATTCGCCACGAACTTCGCCGCGCAATTTGCAGCGCGCTCCCTCGGGCGCACGATTTGACACACACCCCATGTGTGATAGTGCACCACTGGCCACTACACCACCTCCGATCGACACCCTAGTGACAATTTTTTTCTTAGTAGATTTGAGCAGCAACAACAAAGCTTAGAGAGTTGAGCCAGGGTTTAGGGCTACAGTTTATGACTTGGTTTTCCTAACAATTTTTCAGTCACCTTTACATTACAGGATTATTTTAAAAATAAGTTAAAGCGAACCCGTGAGACATCTGTGTGAACGACATCGAGGAAGTGATCCTGGTTCTGAAAAATAGAAATGATGTAAAACGCTGGAGTGTCAATAAGTGGTCAATTTGAACATCAGTTTATTGAAAAGGGATCCTAGACCAGGGGTACTACCATGAACAGTATACTTGAAAGCTTTCTTATCCAGCCCTTCCTGCTTACTCCAAGACGCTAAAACCTTTTACAAAATGCACTGGACTAAAAACTCGCAAGAAAATTCCAATGCTTGATTTCATGATAAGTACTTACCCTGGATATTTCATTGTTGACAGTTTGCACGAAGCTATTCCGTACCTAAAAAGAACTTGAATTGTTTTCCTTGAAGTGTAACCAGAAATTATATTAAAGCAAAGAAGGTAGCATGCATTTGCTGATGCATGAGAACTGGCATACCTACGCCTTTTTTTGTTCTGACCATGACACACGGAAATGCATGGAAATAATAAAATAGCGAAAAAATTTGCTCAATGCAGGACATTATTGCTCCGATTACTTGCAAAAGATGGCACAAGTGTGAAGCAAATCAGAGCTTAGGAGTAGTGTCCAGTTATATGAAGAGGACAAACGACCAGTAAATTAGTCACAGAGTTGCTTTTAGATGCTACACTAGTTGGTTCTGTGGCGGACGCTATCAAATGATGGGGACTGAAGCTTAGTTAGGTTGCCTTCGAGGGTCTTTTGCTACGAAAACTCAACTTCGTACCTTCACCCCCTGACCACATTCTCCACATGGATTTTCTACCAGATGGTGGGCATACCCCATCTACATTCTACCGCATTTTTCAGAAACTTGATTTCGTTTAGGCTAGAGCTGTCCAGGAAAGTTGATAGGTAGAAAAAAGAAACCACATTAGCTCCCAGACTGCCTCGACGTCTCGGATCCCTCAGTTCGATGCCGTCTATTGAATTCATCACGGCAAGGCGTCGTCGAGTAGAAAACTGAAAAAGAAAGTTTGCAGTCACTCAATTGTTACGGCAAAAGTTGAAGGAATGATGTGGAGCAATAGAAATTATCCATTCCCTTCACAACATGAAAAGGAAATTTTCGAGGAAACTGCACAGCAATAACTCACTCACGAGAGAAATGATATTTTATTTCCTTGAAGTCTTACTTTAGTATCAATCAGATTAACTGCCTGGGTAAAATAGCTCGAATAAAAACGGCCTAGTCAATTCGAGTGGTAACCAACCGTTCTTGCAAACGCGTTATTTAGCATGGCGATTTCGACCTCCTCCTGAAAAAGAGTTTGAATAACATGGGTGAAAGAGTCATCCACAAGCAGTGAAGAAACAAGTGTGGTCTGACCTTAAGTATGTTTATATTTTCATGAAGAAATAAAAATAAATAAAAGAATTTGAGAGAATTATTTCCAGGGGGCTCTTTAGTGTGTAATGGCTAAAGCCCTGCGACAAAATGGAGACCTTTTTTCATATCATTTCTAAATTTTTCATAGCGATCAATTTTTGTAAAAATTTTCACCGACGAAGTCAACAACCTTCTCTCATCCTTTGAGCCAATCACTGATGCCATCTCTCTTAAAGTGAGGGAGCTGTGACTCAAGAAAGTAATTGACTGCCGTTTTCAGATCACATTATGTTACGTTTTTTTTCACAACGGGATGCCCAAGAAGGCGGAGCACATGGTAGCTGAAAGGGGCAACACTCCGGGAGTACGACTGATGATTAACCTGGAACCAAACGGGATCGCTGAACATTTGACGTGGGTTTAAAGCGAATTTTCGACGTGCGTTGTCCCTCTGTAGGGACCTGATTTACGGTTTGATCGTCCTTCTCTAACCCCGTTGGCCACAAATAAAGGGGACCAGAGGGGCAAGCGATAGCTGCGTTCATCTAGTCTGCCTTTAGCAACTCATAGTGGTTGGATCCCTTCAACCTTCTTCAAATTAAGGGACGATGCTTGCTTAAATTCAAAGGCTAGTATCTCCTGCAGTGAAGCGATCCAGCCGATTGTTGACCGTCGATCGGTGAGCAGTGGTAGCAACGAATAGATTGCTGATATTTCGAGCCGCTACGCCCGCGTTTTTCCCTTAGCGTGCATAGTAGAAGGTGATGGTACGAATCGGGTGTTGTCCATTCATTGACCGTAATGCTGCAAAAGCCCACACACGTGCCCTTATTTACTCATATGCTGATTGCCCGGGGAATGTCCTACAAGTCTATCACCCTTTTACCGTGTTCACACTGTTGATACGAATTTTCAACGCTTCGAATTTTTTGTCGCAGGACTTATTTGCCAACCTAATATATCGCTTACAACTGACAGTTAAAACTACCTCACCGCTAATTCCGCTTTTTCCTTTTCCTGGACATCTGTTCTTCTGCCTCCTGGACTTTCGCTATTTTCAGTGGTTTTTCTGCTCGGAGTCGAATCACTTGTCGTCACTGTTCCACTCCGAGGCTGAAATGATATTCTTTAGAAATACCTGATGAGCCCCTCTGATTCCTCACGCAATTCAATTCTAAGCACTGAGCTCAATTCTAGTACTGATTTTGGGAAGCAAGCAGTTAGTTGCGATGATTGATAGTCTGAACGACCTCTTTCCGACAAGTGGGATTTCACTGTAACCAGTAACTTATGGTGAAAAACTGCTCGCCCCGTCAAGCTGGGTTGTAGAATAAAAAGCTTAAAGTTTTTGGCGTTAATCAATCCCTGAGGAGTGCGCCCCCGCACTCGACTTCCATTCAGAATCGTAGTGGCGTAATGAGTGCGTATGAGGCCTATACAATTACTTGCGGTGGTCAGCCGATGTACAAGCCAGTGCTTTTATCCTCCCAGGCGAGTCTGGTACCAATTAACCGACCCCGGCGGAATGGAAGGCATGGTTGGCCTAGGCGGGTACCGTTCCGGGATTCGAACGGGTGGTAGAATATAAAACGCCAATAGACTACAAACGTACTTTAAGAGTTGGTGAGGTGCTCATGATGGACACGATCGTCGATGTGTGAACTTTCCGCTTCGCCTGTCTCCTCTAGAAAAAAATCATATCACGGCTCGTACTATTGAAAATTTACACCAATTTTTATTACGAAATTTTCATTTACACATCTCTTACATTTCTTTTCTTTTTGCTCATCACAAAAATAATACCTAATTTAGTGAAGAATCTGATATTAAAGGCAGATTCGCAGCGGATAATGAAGTCTAGTCTAGAAAAAACTTTACTCATGTTCAATTTTGTTCCTAGTGCATCCCCCTCCCCCGTCTGATTTCGTCACTGTTTGGGCGCAAGCTCTTTTCTTCGTGACTCAATGGATCAACCGAGTACAAGTCACTGCTCTTCTCCTTCCCTCCGACAAGTTCGTTTCCATTACGCAACACAGGGGAGGGCTAATTGTGAGAGGAACGAATTATAGGGAGCAAGAAGTTTACTACAGGTAGACAAACAAAAAGTAGATAAATTAGCTAGATAAACAGATTTGGAAAAAAAGCAAGACTGCTTTGAACAGTGGTTTATTACTATGCGACCATACCCATCTGATTTTTTCATTAGCAATGTGCAGTAAGAATCGTTCAACTAACCCTTCGCAGTTCCAGCCCATACTGTAATATCCTGTCAACAGAAAAGAAGACGTACAATGCTCCTACGACAATCATCGATTTGGAGTGATAATTGAAGTCGTTGAGTTGGGTGAGGTGAAATGCCTGAAAGCATAGGGAGCGATTAGTATACCGTGGAATCAAATTGTTCCAAATGCTTCAACAATCATAGGAATCTAATATCTTGTGGATTGAAATACGAAAAGAAAGACCTTTGAATTCACAATGGTCATGACAAAAAAGAGCGAAAAGCTTTGT
This sequence comes from Haemonchus contortus, assembly GCA_000469685.2. Lineage (NCBI taxonomy): Eukaryota > Metazoa > Nematoda > Chromadorea > Rhabditida > Trichostrongylidae > Haemonchus > Haemonchus contortus. The sequence goes on along the minus strand of LS997566.1, from coordinate 6,988,534 downwards.
TGAAAAGCGCTAACAATAAGGCTGGAAAGCTGGCCCTGCAGCTCTATGAGAGAATTAAAAAACATAAAAAGTTCTCACCTGTGGTAACATAATGAACATCGAGGATCCGCTGAGAGCACCGATACCGAGAGCGATGAGAAAAATCATGATTCTTTCATAGAGTGCCTTACTCAGACAAGGCAGTATCAGCATGCCCAATGGTGCAGAGAATGAGCATGCGGAAATGATCAGCATTCCAAGTGTCCATGCTAGAACTTGACTAATCAGAACGTTCCGTACTATGTGTTAGGTGAATCTGAGAAATACGGATTATCCAGACATTGGTAAAATTTTCAAATAGAAATAAGTGAAAATAAATTTTCGACCAGATCAATTCCTTTCTATACGGGCTCATGTGATTTAGCACGAAGTGTGGAGCTACTATGAGCATAGGCCAGGGATCGAAACCAGGATGCCACGCTAGCCAAGCATTTCATTCCTGCGGTGTGCATAAATCGGTATCGGCATGTTAATCATCGATTTCCCATTTTTCCATACTCATTTCTCGTCTTATCCGGGAGTCGATCCTTTCGATAGAGCTATTTTGTGCTCAAATACTTTATTCGAAACTCTATTCTTACCTTCCACCCTGTTATGACCAGTAAACTGTCGGCAAAGTAAGGAAGACCAAAATCAGTTCCTTTATAGGATCCCGAATGTTATAATATATACCCTACAGTGATAGCCGTTAGCTCATGTGCAATACCGTCTTGTGGATGGATAATGTGGAACCTTCGAGAGCGTTCCACATTATCCATCCACTTGTCCATCATACACCGTGGTTATCGATCAAAGAACTAAAGATCTAAACTTGAGTACGAAAAGACTTGGCAACTCGTTCATGTGAATCTGAATAGCGATGTCATACCCTCTCCCATGCTCCCCCGCTTTCCATTATCGTCATCGACGAAGTTCACCATAGTTAAAGTGTACACTAAGTGTTCGGAACTTAAAACAACAGTTATCTTATGATCGATAGATAGAAATCATTTCAGTGGCCATCGCACACGCACATTCACTTCGAAGATAAGCATCAGCGAAACAGGCAATAAATTACATCAACAAAAAGAAGCGCGGTTCATCAAGGTAATTCGGTTTGGAGGTGTCCGAATAGGCATCATTCATAGGCTGCGCGAGAACAGGAACAATGCCGTATTTTCAAAGCATTGATGGATTAGTTGCGGTGATGCCATGCGTACGCAGGAGTAAGGTTTGACAAGTTTTGAATCGCCTGAGACCATCAAACAACTCCTTAGGCTATCAAAGATTGCCATCAGAGTGAAAGAACAGATTTATCGTCACGCATATAGATCGTTTCTGAATCACGAGGATTGTAACCATGGGAGATTGCTACCCAAGTGTTCATCCATACCTTTTTCATTAATATCAGTCTAAAGGATAAAGCAGAAAGAGAGCCGTAACACGCCTATACCAGCTTTTCAGCATTAACGGTAACAAGCTGAGAGCTCATCACCACTAGACCACGAAGAAAAAAAACTGCAACCCCCTCAAAGTCGGGGCGCAATCTTCTTGAGAAGAATCGATTCAACTCCCGCCTACCCTCAGAAAATCGGTTCTAATTTATGTCGAGCTTTGACCTATGCTTGGAAACTGAACTCAGCTGACGAGTTCTAGTAACCCGGGTTGGTCACCTAGGGATAGAGCATTACTTTACAGGTCTCATTTGTGGAATATAGGTACGACAAGAAGTTCTGCTAAATCCTATTGTAATAACATAGCACGACTAGCTGTTCCCATTTTCGATGTTCACCTTGTCGTTTATACTTTGTAGAACCGAACACAGTGTTAAGTGGAGGGCTTTCTCATTCTGTCATTTATATTGAATGTTGAAACGGGAATTATTTATGAGAAAATTGAAGCAGGTACATATTTGTGTAGGATTTTTAGCTTCAAAAATCCGACTTCGCCATATATCCTCCTTTTCTTTTACACCGGAGACAATGTTGAAATGGCAGAGCAAGATAGTTAATCATACCAAGAAACTACGTGGGACTAGGAAACATCAGTTACAGCAGGTGATCTTTTGTTATAAGTGATAAGGAGTGATAAGTAATGATAACCGTGAATACAGAAGTCAAAATTGTAAAAAGTTTCAAATGTCCCATTAGTTGAAAACCAGCTGACAAGCAAAATGGGGCGTAATGTTAATAGTGTCGTCTACGTTCTCTCCTAAGCTACCCGATGCAACATAACAAATACAAATGGATAAATAGTAAAGTCTTTGGCATTAATCAATCCTGTCTTTGGAATGAGTCCCGCATTCGACTCGTTATGGGACTTTATTGTGTAAGTGGTCTGTACAATGAGACGCAGTGTCAGCCGATGATGTCCAAGTCGTATTCTCCCAGACGAGTACGGCACCAGTCATCGATCCTGGAGAGATGGAAAATTAGGTTGCCCTGGTGCTCCATCCACCCCGAACCAGAGGTAAGCGATGCTTGTCACTACACCACCTCCATTGCAATTAAATGAATGGATTAATGATAGGGAATTTTACGGCAGTATTATGGAAAACGATCTGCAAAATGATGTCAATGGGAAGACTGTTAATGGTAAGTCATGAGCGCATGGGTTTCCAGGATATGTTCAATGGTGAAAAAAAAAGCAATTTCGAGAAAACCTATTGAATTCTAATCGATAGACGTGTTAAGGAAGTTCACAAGAAGAGTGCTCCTGCTAGATACACAATTCAGAAGTGGCACACGAAGTTCACGTCGGACGACCGTTCCGTCGAAAATGAAGACCAAAATGGACGCTCAATGGAGTTGGATTTAGAGGTGCTGCGGAGCCAGGTGGAAGCCGATCCATATTAAACTACTCGTGAACTGGCACTCACCCTTGAGGAGTCAGTCCACAATTATTTGTGGATTGAAGTTACTCGGCAAGGTGCGAAAGCTCGGTCGATAGGTGCCTCATGCTTTGAAGCAGAATGACACGGATTTTTGCGCCGACATTTCACTTTCTCTCCTCACGCTCAAGCGCAGGAGATGGTCAGGTGTACTCGGTGGTATGACTCTATCTAAAGATTCCTCGCGCGAACATTTTCGTCACCTCTTTCCCGAGTTATGATCTCTAGAAATCATCACTTTGACATTGTCCGAGGACTTATGACTCAACCTAATATTAAAATATCAAAATACCAGATACAAAAATAATTTCTATCGAAGCGAAGATGTCGCATGCAGAAATCAGGGAACACATCGTTACTGGTACTCGATTTACAATGAATGGAATTCTTCAAAAAAAAAACGTACTCTGCCACGGCTCCGGTTTATCCATATTAGCCAATGCTCGAGTATAGTTTTCCAGCTTTGCGGCCCTGAAGGCTTCTCCGATGACATCGTGGATCAAGTCGCTTGCGTTCTAAAAACGCAATAAATCTTTTGATAGAATTCATCACCAATGACGGGAGATGCCTCTTTCCCATCCGTTAGCCTTCGCTTCGATGTATCAGAACACAAACTCGGAGTGAATAGCTATAGCAATAATTAGGTCGGTTGGATAGAGCTAACCAAGCCTGGATAAAAGACTGGTCAGCTTCAATGGTCCTGTAGGCTCTTTGTAGCTCTCGAAAAGACTAAGGTGGTTATTCTCATGATGTTGTACCTTACATGGGCGTCAAAGAAGGAAATTCTCTTTGTCCATTCAGCAGACAGTAGGGAACGTGTACATTTGGCGTTGTTTACAATTTTTAGTGATACTCCCTTGTGTAGGCTTGTAAATAAACAATACAGATAAGTGAACAAATAATTTGATGGACTCTGGTCGTAACCAGGTAAGCTGTGAAGGCAGAGTCAACAATCTTTTACCCTGCTTGGTCCTATAGAGCTTCTTCTAATTGAAGCGGCTCCAGTCACTGAGCTGCAGGATCGAAGCGCATCTGATTGCAGCGAAGAGCGGAGAAACGTGGGATAAAAGTTTTTGGATTTTTCCTGTGATTAGACAGACAAGACAGACAATTCCGAGAACTTCTCCGTGCTTGAACTCGTTGAAGGAAGCTGGGCCTACGGAAGTCGAACAGAGTGAACCCTTCCTTGGAGGTGCGAACTAGAAAGCTACGCCGTTGGGCTGGAAAACACACTCGGCATGGAATTTTCTATGGAATAAGTTCCCAGTTCTAACTCTCAGGCAATTTTTAGCTGTTAGAGCAGTGATTGGCGCTTGACTGATAGCTCGGGTAACCCTAGACGATTCTGGAGGACGAGTATATGATGCGGCAAGAATGGATTGAGCAGTGTTTATGACAGGCTCCCTGTCCAAAGCCAGTAGGTGTATTACAAGGATGAAATTTCTTTTTCCCTACAGGTTCTCTTTAGAAAAGATTCTCGAAATCTTTATCGGAGCGAAGATAGAAATGGCTTCGAAAGGAATCCCTCATGTGGCCACGTCGGGTCTCTCTTTACCAGCAATTTTTGCTTTTTCCTTTTTTTGGTATGAGAACGTTTTCCTTTTGCATCTCCTTTCTCACCGGTATTCGTTTTCGTTTTATGCCTTGATATGAGAAGAAGAAGAGTAGGAGGGTAGGGAAGTAGAAGAAGAGCAATAGAGAAGGAAAGAAAGAAGGCACGAGAGACTGACGTGGGAAATCATACACTAAAGGGGATAAGCAGAAAAGCGAATAACGGAAGGAAATTTTTTCCCTAGTGAGCATCTGGCAAAATGCCAGAACTAGTAAGTGGGTCCTGACACGACCACCTATGTTGACTTGTGCTGTGGCGAAACCTCAACGGAGCTATCCCGATAGAGCTGCTGGCCTTGGATTCTCCTTTGTCCTTCCACACGTCTTTCTCATCAGTAACATCAATAGCTTTGAGATAATATTGCCTGTAGAGAGCACGCAAGAGGATACCACTGCAGGTTTTTATTTTGGAAACTCCAAATTGTGAAGAACGTTCAGGTGTTGAAGTTGCGACAACTCATGAGAAGAGCGGACCCGACCCCGAACTTACTGAACGGGATTAATGTTAGGGACAAGAAGGTAATACATACATTACAGAGAAAGTTCAATATAAAATCAAAGGATAAGGATAAAGGTCAAAGTTTTTGGCGCTAACCAATCCCGTCTGAGGTATGCGCCCCGCACTCGACTTCCATTCAGAATCGTAATGGCGTAAAGAGTGCGTATGTGGTCTATTCAATGACTTGTGATGGTAAGCCAATGTACAACACAGTGTTTTTATCCTCCCAGACCAGTCTGGTAGCCATTGACGACCCGGGAGCAATGGGAAACTTGGTTGACCTAGGCGGATATCGATCCGGGATTCGAACCCCTGACCGTGCGTGTGAGATAGTGCGCCACTTGACACTACTACACCTCCGCCCATTCAAAAAAGACTCAATTATTGAGATATTGAAAGAAAAGGAAAATTGACTAAGTAGTAGAAGCTGGCCAAAAATATAAGAAAATCGCCTACCACTTTTTCTAAGCCACAACCAACTTCAGGTAAGCTATGGCTATGGTATGGCTTGGTAAGCTGCCACAACAGAAGCTCCTTCTTCCCTTTTCAATATTCCATATGGGTTCATAAGGCTTTTCCGGGCTCATTATGGCTGCAATGACGTAATGGGATAGGAGCCACTTTCCATCTTGGTCTACGACTGTCCAGTCCAGGATTCAAGCTGGAGCGTAACTTGACTGGACATATGCAGCCTCCGTTGAATGAACTATGGTTCAAGAGTCTACTTAACCAGTGAATCATAATCATTTCTATCTGAGCTGCTCGAACATAATAATTTTTTTATTTAGTTTTTGTTGAGCTCCTTGTTCTCAAGGGAAAACTATGCCCTTTCTTGCAAAATTGGGCATTGAGAGAAAATCAATGCTCGAACGGTATAACATTTACTTCGACTGGTTAAGCAGCAGTCTTTTTCGCAGTTGATTGTCAAAGTCCTAAATGTTTCACCCAGGTTTATACTATGCAATCGAAAATAACGGTACTGTTGCAAGAATGCTGAGTCGATGAAAAGACGTTCAGGAACCTTGGCACCTTGGTTCAGGTTTGGTGCGTTGCTAAACATTGCACCCATAATTCAAGATAAGATTCGATCTGGAACAACGATGAAAAATGGCTGCCAAAAAAAAAAGAGAGCACTCTTAACAGAAACTTCCAATATAGTCACATATTCCCTTCAGAACTCTTCTACTCCCTCACTAGTCGTTTGATATCGCGGAAAAGCCCTTCAAAAGGGCGAACCCATTCTCCAGACCTATTTAAGTGATGTCACATTTCAATTTTGTGCCTCAACGAATTCCCCAAAAAACCATCATGTGCCTGCACTCTGAGGTTGCAAAACTCGACAAAAAAAAAATTGGAGATGGACCCATATGAAAAACATGGATTTAGACAAACTCAAAGCGCTATACATATGAATATGATTTTTCGGATTTTCTGGGACATTCTTAGACATTTCGTTCCTTTTCGAGAAAAAAGGTCTGAAAACAATTTTGCAGAACAAATTTCGATTCTTAGACGAACCGACGAATTTCAAGGGTTACTCAACCAGTCTGCGAACATTCCGCCGCCCCATGACGGCGCTTCAGATTACTGTAGATTTGCACCCAAACCAATCAAGTCGCTGGCATGCTTGAAGACGACGGGGGAAATGAAATCGCAATTATCTTTTACATTACGAGAACCTGAGAGAGGGCCTTATAGAGGGCAGAATATTCTAGAATTCAAAATTACATCGGCATCATCTGAGGAAAACATGAACAGACCGGAGGGGTCCTCAAGAGAACGTGAATCTGTTCGACTACAGACTGGAGGGGTCCTCGAGAGAGATGAAATGAATCTGTTCGACGGTCTCAAGCTTCTCCCAGCTTTACCGGCTTTGCAGAAAAATGAATAATTTAGGAGTGGAACTCCTGTAAATTTAGTCTTTTAGCTGCCAACCTTGCTGGCATCTGACTTTTGAGTAGAACTTCTACCAAATACTTTTGAGTCCTTAAAATTTAATCAAATTGTTCATGAACCACGACTGCAACACCGTATCCTCTAAATTTCGAAACGAAGTTTTCTCCTTCTCCTTCAAACACTGGTTCAGAGCTAATTTGTTTAAGAGGGGTGTTGCTATTACTTTTTAAGATATCACAGTAAGTTGATACTAAAGTACCATGCAAAGGAGCAATTTTCGGAGCGCCGCTCAGAAAAGATCCTCAGATTAAGCATGAGCAAGATTGAAGATCAACAAAGAAGGGCTTACCACAGCATAGTAATTCGACGACATCGGGGTAAAGAATGGACTGGAACACACCGAACCACGCCCACTACCGTGTACCGCGCAAGATGATGGGTTGCTCGGTCGGTCGGTTGGTTGACGCTATTGAGTATGACGTGGGGAGATGGACGGGAACGACTTGTCGAACTGAAATTCATTCTTTCCTGCAAAAAGTATTACCATAATGTTTCATTATTACTCACTGAACGCCTGAGAAAAATCAAAGAACAAAGAAGGTTACTCTCCTGAAGTGAAGCATAGGTAGTGGTTAGCATGTCTTCAGGGCAAGTATCAGACTGGCCACACCTCAGAACTACTGTCCTCTGCAAGATTGGGAGTACCCAACTCACAGTTAGATTCGATAAACGAGTCATTCGTCTTTAAGGAAGAGGTACAACAAGCACTCAGTCCAGTAAGCGCAAATCCGCTGCGAATTGGACATCGAAGCTATCGAATTCTAAGGGATGCTGCCGAATTGGCTTGATCTCGATCGGAGGACTACCATATTATTCGATCTGGGGAACGAATCGCCTGAGTTAAAGAGGGTTTAGTGATGGACAGATATCTTGCTTCGCTTTTTCCTCAGAAAGTCCTTAAAAAGTGATATTGATCTTCCCTTCTTGCAGAAGCCTAGAAGCAACCAACATATCCTGAACCCACTTCAACTGCTCGCTGCAAGGACTGCATGCAGAGGTGATATAAGGCCAAATAGCGCTCCACCACACGCATGATCAACAGGCATATATCGAATCCAGGGTTTAAATTAGCCTTTTTTCAAGTAACCTTTTTTACTGAACTCGTCTGCGAGGGTAAACACATTGACTTGCACATTGAATGATCGAATTGCCGTGTAGGTCACATAGCATTCTCAGTGGTTGGATGCATGGCGCACTCCGAGAATGGGATCGATCAACGTCTAAAGACTATATCGTTGTATAATTTACGAATGAAAGAGCACCATTCTTCCGGCAGGGCTAAAAATATGTGGGAACAACTCGCACTACTGCCCCATGAATGACGGAGTGGTACTCAAATCTTGGATTGGCTTCCGTGCCAACCATCTGTAGGTGAATTGTTGAAAACACTGACTAGAACGTCAAATCGACCGGATGGGTAAAATATGCAGCGCAAAGTTTGTGATTCTTCACTGTCAGCTCCGAAATGGTGCATCCGAAATCGGAGGGCCAACACCCTAAACTCCTGCCATTACAGTCATATTTTATGAAAAAAATGCACGTTTTCTTTTCCTGAGAAGGTCAAGTCGTCGCTTAAGAATTTAGCATCGAAAGCATTCCATCGGTCTCCCTTCCCACCTTCATGGAATTTTCCTCCCCCTTACATATAAACGGTTTAGATGATCTGCCTCTAGCTTCCTCCTTTATGCTCATCAGTGCCATTGTTGGGATTGAAGTATTGTTGTGTTTCCGTAACTGGTGATAGATAATAGTAATAACAAAATTCTTATGATAGTTCAAATCTGCTCGCTACTCCTATTACTTGCTCTACCACAAAATCGCGCTAGAACTGGTAGGACTCGTGTGCCGTTGAAGGGCATACCACATCCTACTGAACTAATGAGCGGTTCAACAGCATCTCTCCGAAGATCTCACCATTCCATCCATTCACTTGGACAGTAGTATTTCCGAAAAGCGTAGACCCGGAGCTTCAACTCCTTGTAAGATGTATTTATCCTGATTCCAGCATCTCCCGATGCGGTATGGGGAATCACATGTCGATGCCTCGTCCGCTTGGAAGTAACCGGAACAGAGAGCTTTTTTTTCTGTTCTCTGTGGGGAGTCATGTCTACCAAACTCTTGAACTGTCTATTTGAAATTCCCTCATCCCACGGTCCCAGGTCTCCACAGCCCACGGTCCCAGGTCTCTACAGCTCACTCAGTAGGCCAGTACGACGCGAGATAGATTATCCGATAGGAAGTCGATGTAACTTACTGACAGTGGTGAAATGTGAACAGGCGCTTAAGTCAAAAGCGAAGGTTTCTTAGCACATATTTATGCATATCTGCACATAAATTCTTTCGAGGGCACAGTTGCAAAGTGCTGGTAATTGAAAATCTAGAGAAAAACATATTTGACCCGTTTACTACTTTACGAATGTCCGAAAATAGATTCTTCCAACTCGATTCAAAAAAACCAATTTTCTCAATGCAGTCTCCGGGAGGGTTATCAACGACGTTTTAAAGTTTGAATCTCTCTTATCATTCAACTCTTCTTTTCCAAGGATGCCGTCTATTCCATGATTTCTCTCGGGACCTCCAAGGATGAGATCGATGTAGGAAAAGAGTAGAGCTTGTTAAGCACAGTTCCAATCAAGATGACGATGGGTCTAAGACATCAGGTGCGGAGGAACTGTGAACGCTTCTTGGTAAAGAGTTTCAAAATCATCTTCGTATGATCATTAAAACCTTCCAAAAAACCTCGCAAAAAACGCATCTTAATATTAAGCAAATACGGTTATCTTATTTCGATTACCTCTTCGCACCTGGGAAAAGGGCACAGCTGAAGGACACAGTTCAGAAAAAGATTTTGTAAACTCGCGATCAAAACGACGTGCACAAACAATACTAGAATGAACGGGCTTCACTTATAGCGAGGAAAAAAACACCCACCCAAACACCCTAAACCTATAGACGGTACCAAACATCAATCGAATAGATGATTTATTCACAGCATGTGAAATTCATTCACATTGCATACCACAGTTCATACCAGCACCGAGTAGCACCCTATTATGCAAATCTAGCGAAGGTGGCAGGAGATAATAAACAATGTTTGTTCCCCTGAGTGTTTTTTAATGATCCTAAAGATCAGCGATCACATTCTATATACAAGCACAGAATCAGAAGAAACTGATATGATAAGTGAAGAAGATATGGTTTAGTCCGAATGGATATGAAAGACAAAATGGCAAAGTATAAGAAAATCAAGCAAAGACCGGCACAACACATGAACAAATGAATAAATGGAAAACAGGACTGAACAGTTACAGTAATGAGTAAAAAAATCTAACCCTCAAGACTAGAATAATAGAAATATTAGTAAAAATCTCTTCATACAAACTCGTACGTATCCCGTACATCACATTTGTGGAACTGATTTGGAACGAACACCTCGCTCTGAACAAAGATGTGGTATAACGACGTACAGAATTTTTTGGAAAAATTTACGGAAATGAATGTTTGCTAAGTGGAAATCATTTCCTCAACTATTCGAAGGGTGTAATACTGATTCCCGTGTTGAGGACTATTGACTAGTGATGAATGCCTACTACAGTACACGCCGAGAAAGAGCTATTGTTCTCGTTATCATTTCCAACCCGGGTAAAACTTCTGTACACAAACACATAGTACCAAGAGAAACAACATAAAGAGCAACTGACCAAATGACGAACGAGATGATTCTCCATATCGATAGCCCATAATTCGCTTCGCGCATCTGTTGAAATTGCTCTAAAATATGGCTCTGTGCTATAATTACTCAAATAAGAATATATTGAAATAATCTTCTTCAAATAGCGATTAAAAGTAACTCAAAAAAAAAACTTTTTCGAAAACGAAAAAGCCTCTCGAAAGTAAAAGTGAATGGAACAACTCGGAGTAATCACATGCGAGAGATCTTCGATCGAAAAACTCTGAGTCTAAATGGAGTATTCAGTAGCAAGCCTCACCTGAACATTTCTCCCGAGATAGGGCGCCAATAATTTCCAGCCGGATTACCAGCTGCCAGTCCTCGCAGCCGTAGCAGACGTCCAGAGGCGTCTAGAGCCCAAACCACATTGTCACCAACCGCTAAGCTGCACAGATCGGATGTGTGGTAAGTCTGAACGTATAGCCCAATCAGAGACGTCTACTCGCAACAAAAGCTATAAAATGGAAAAGCGCGAGATATTAGGAAAAAGTTTGACCAGAAGCCTATAGATAACAATGAAAAATAGGATTGGGCGTGAAAGTGTTCAATATTTTTGCCGCAATTGAGACATGGAGGAAGGAACACATGTGCAGTTTCTGCCGTTTTCAATTGGGTCAAAAAACCAGACCCTCAATGACTAACCTCTGTCCATTTCATTCCGCTTGGATTCCTATCGTTAATGTTAGCACGTGCCCATCCACGTCCTTTTACAAGTATCCAGACATATATACCATTCGGAGAGGAAAAAATCTGAAAGAGACTGTCTTATGAAGTAAGGCACTAAATCAACCACGAAACTTTCACTAACAGCCCCTTGTTAATTCACTAATCGAATTTCAATCCACATGTCTTTGAGGCTCCTTTCTCATTCTCTCTTTGTTTTCCCATACGTCTCAGCCCATCCTCTCTCTCAAACCCTTCTGTTCAGATTCCTCCGATTTTACCTCAAAGTTAGCAACGACCTTAACTAAATTATTAATATCGAATGTTGTGTCCTGATGAACCTGCGATGGAGTGGCATCTGCGGGAAGACTAGGAGGTGCAGCAATGGTCATCCAGCTGTTTGTGTTGTTTGGTTTGACCAAAATAAGCCCATCGCAAGTGATTGCCCAGCTAGCCAACTCGCTATGAACCAGCGAGCAAGTTGCCCCTAAAACACTTCGTTGATTTGAAGCGGATGATGATTTCAGAATGTGAGTTCACCTGTGAGTGATGTATCCGCTTCCCACTCCAACGAATTCCCTGTAGAATGAAAAACTCGGCCGGTACTGTCTATAAGTGACAACTTTCCAAGTGAAGAACATAGCGATACAATCTGGAAACTTGAAGCTGAGAATAAGAAATGGATATCATGGATGAAGCATTACTCGAACTGCTACTCAAAATCCTTACCGCACACGAAATCGACGGCATATTCATGGTAACGAAATTCCGTTTTGCAGGACGATACACAAATATTTCTGAATTTTGTCGACACACGTGGACTGACCCTGAAGCTCGTCTTATGGACAAAACTTTAGCGAGACGAATTGAGAAACTAACCTTCCTCCCCGTCGAATGATCCTGCTGAGATTAACGAAAAGTTATCCAAGATCTCAAATTTTGTTGGTACTTCCCGAGGGAATCTGATAAGCGGTGATCATTATAAGCATGTCTGCCGTACGGAAACTGACAAGTTATAACCTCAACTTACTTATGACCAGAAACTGCACTTCTTGATATGTACATCATTTTTCCAACGCATAGAAACAGTCCAGCGGAGGACACCCTTAATGATGTGGCATTGACAGGTCATCCTATTAGCTAGGGTGTAACGAAAAAAGGAAAATGTAGGAGTGCGTTCCCAATGACACCAACCCTCAGTTGGGTAGTTCCAATTCAGAGAAACCAACCCAGTGAAAGTTGACCGAAACCCTGATATTTTTGGTATTTACGAAAGTTTTGCCAGTTTTTGCATGAAAAACACACTTTAGCTGAAAAAAGACTTGAAGAGGGTGGTTAAGGTTTGGTTAGATGAACCACGGTTGAAATTCGAGGATGAAAAAGTAATCATGCTTGCTAAAACTCACCTTACAGTCCATGCATCGATTGGGGCCGTTTTGCCATCAATATTAGGTAAGCAAATCTGGATAGGTTCATTTTGATTTTAGGATTGACGAACACAGTTTGCAAGAGCCTTCCAATTATGAAAGACAAACAAATTAGGTGGTTAACAAACCTTGAAAAACGCATCACTACTTCCATACGGATGATGGTGATCAACTCCTGCCGTCATCCAAAGCTGGCCATTATTATCCAACGCAAAGCCGTAAGTGTCAAACACACAAACCGACACTAACTTCGAGGGACCTTCCGGACTGAAAAATTTTCACAGATGTATTTTTGATAAAAAAACAAATCGGAAGTCGGATTTAAGTGAACTTACATTATTTCTACCCAGTCCAAACCCATCTTGCACCTTGCCAGCCCTACTCGTACAACTAGTCCGCCAGTATCCGAACGTATTGCCCATACAGCATTTTCAGACACAGAGATGGAAACTAGGGGCCAATCTCGATCGACTTTTGAGAAAATAGCCTTTTCAGGAAGCTCCATTTGCAGTGACACCTAGAATGGTTGCAAGCTCGAACAAAATAAGCATCCAATGCGACCCGTTTGCTTCGGAAAAAACCTGACTCACCCCTGCCCTTGTTATATACCAAGCCACGCTGTTGCCGACGGACACCTCCAAAACTCCACCACCGTCCACAGCACATTCTTCAAACTGCGTGGTTGCACTAAGCGGCTCTGTCGCACAAAATCCCACATTCCGACGAACCATCCACATGATAGACTCATCATCTAAAATGTGTAAATAGAGGCATTCATATAGAAGGATAAATAGGAAGGAACGTCACCATTAAAGGATACGTTGTCAGCGGACCATTTCACGACATGCCAACCAGCATTCTTTGCACCTACATCATCAAGGGTAATGAAACGGGGTGCTTTCTTCCTGTGGCATATCAGAAGATGTTGCTTTCCAACAACAAAAGATTTTGCCGTATACGGAAGAGGAAGCTGGAAGAAAAACTTGGTTCAAAAAAACAAGGGAATTCATACAAATACAAAATGACAGTAATGGAATATAACGAAAAAGAATTTCTGGTTCTAGGCTGTTTCTCTAACCCATTGACGACGGCCCGCCGGAGGGCCACAACATATTGTGCTCCTGTAGTATTTATATTATTTATCAAATGTTCCTATAATCTTTTCATTGTTTCAAGCATCAGCTGAGCTCAAGCCCTCTAGAGAATCTTGAGGCATCGTGATCCAGAGATCATTCACTTACAACTGCAGTTAGAAGAGAAATTAAAAGTTAATGTAAGGACAATGTAAAAGGCGCGGTCGCCAATGGCTTAATAACTAGAGGCCAGAGACGAAGGGAAAACAAGTGAAGCCTAAACTACGCCAAGCATACATTAATTTACTCGAAACCGTCCAAGTCTGAACTGCAGCCAAAAGAAAAGCAGACCAAATTAACGTATATAGGCGCAGGTGCGATTTTCCCCGCAACGTATTGGGGAGATTTGCAACCACAGCTTTTCGACTTGCCAAAAAAGCGAAGTGACTCTGCTGCTTGACATACTCATTTACAGAATCCTATACAAGCTAACGAAATCTTGTATTTTTCCAAGTCCCCTCAATAAGATTCACATCTAGATGTCTGGAAAAGATAATGACAATGATTGCTCCCATCTACAACGACACTAGATGGCCTTCGCAAATCGCGAAAAAAGAATCAGAATGACGTAAACGATTTCTCAGAGGTATGACGAACATCGACAAAAATAAAACCTGACAGAGACAGTACAGAAAGGAGTTCGACACAGAGTTCTGAGAATCAGAAAAACAGATACAGTAAGATAACGCAAGAACTCAAATTACACAAACAAGAACAGGAAAACCAACCTTTGTCCATATATCAACGCGATCGTTCAGCACCAAGTTACGACGGGACCTTTCACCATTAACCTTATTCTTCACCTCATTTATTTCCTTTGAAACTTTTGCAAGAGCCTAAACGTTTCAGTTCCAACAAAGTAGACAACACCCTAGAAAATTAGCCCAATAAATTTCGTCATACCTCACTCTTCAGATCAGATCTTTGAGGCCCATTATGCTGCAAGAGGTATTCATAGGCAACCGTGACCGATTCTGCTACCTGAACCGACTCGCCCGGGCTTTCAACAATTTCCTTTGATAGCTCATGATCTTCGCTAGGAACCTCATCTGCTTGTACTTGACCACCATCATCGACACGATCCCTGGCTCCCTCTGAATTAACGATCACACATAATAATTACTCTGGAGAATATAGAACATTCCACGAACCATGCACAGGGCTTAGGGTTTCTGAGGTTGCAGGAGGATTATCCTTCGGTAAAGAACCAATGTTCGAGGAAAGCTGTTCATCGGTTCGAGCATCTGCACCATTTGGACTATTTCTTGAGCTCCATGTAGGCGTGCTATTGAAGCTAACACCCGCCATGCTCGGACTTTCGCTTGAAAATGCATCACCGAGAACTGAAATTGAAAGAAAAATCTACACAAAGCGAGGAAATCGAGGATAAGAATGATTGCTATATTGACCATGCCTTCGAAGAGCAAGAAGAGTACTTTCATCGATAGAAATCGAATCGTCTTGCTGTTTTTCAATGACATCATAAGAGTCAGAATGAGACAGCTTTTTCCGACGGGCTCCTTTCTCTTTACGCACCACAGTAATGATTGCTGGTTCCTCCTCAGCTTCTGAGAAAAGAGTAAATATAACGTTTGTTACCAAGATAAGACAGCAACAGGAAATATACTTTAATTTAGCACTCAAAAAGTCGTCAAGAGGCTGAACTTAGCCAGTCTCTGCTAACAATAATTATGAGAAAAAAATCGAATGAGGGATTGAATTTGATACTAAGAAATGAGAAGAATCATATCACACTATAATTTGGTGTAGAACCTAAACTCTTACCGGTGACAAACAGGTAAGAGAGGCTTATTCTCGGATGTAGACCTATGAGAGTTTAAGACTACCATTAAGAAAATGCTTTTGTGCTACCGTTAATTAAACTTACCGTAAGCACGATCCGGTGGGCTGGGTACAGTACCTGGTCTGATTTCGTCACGACGTCCCTAAAGCGAAAAATTTGGCGCTCTTAAAATTAATACATGCAGAAAACGCCTAAGAAATAACATTGCGACGGTAACGACCTAGATTTTCGGTCAGCGAACGACTTTTTCTTTCGAATACAGCGTATGACTCACGAAAATATTTTGTTCATTCACTGGATCCACAATATCAACCACATTCTGGAGAAGATTGCCTAGATCTTCTTTTATATTAATTTTACTCCACGCATCCTCCAATATATTGGGAACTGAAAGCCACTACTTTTTAGCAAAACAATCAATTTAACCGTAATGATTAACTAACTCACCATCAGAATTAACACCAATATCTTTCGCGGTATTCACGGCAGTGTTGAGAAAAGCGAAACCTCTCTGCGTTATCTGTGAAGCACCGTTAGACAACAGTTTGCGTGGAGAAGACAAGAGAGAAGCGATGGGAGTTTCAGTTTCTGAAATGCAACAATCGTGCATTAACAAGAAACCCACTTTCGACAAACAGTGGTTTGCTCAAGTCTGAAGAAGGAGATAAAAAGAAAAATAGATTTCCAAAATGAAGTGCTGCCATTCTAAGCAACGATGGATACCTGATTCTGTTAAGGATTTCGATACTGGAGTTATTCCTATTCGATAAATGTCATGCGGCTTCGTAATATAAAAGACAGAATCGTCGGAATCCACGCAAAACCCACCAACAAAGCAGTCAATCTGAAGGGAGTTTGTAAACATTAGCGGAAGCTGCTGATGCAAAGTTGCCACAAGCTAAAACATGAAAGAAAAGATTACGTCGACACTGCTTTTCCATAAGACTTCCAGTGACTTTATGTCGTAAATCAAAAATGTATTCGAGCTCAACAAAACAACAAGTTCCGTTCCACTTTCGTTCCATTCCGCCAGATGAAAAGGCCCAACATCATCTCCCTAAAAATGAATTAATAAGCTCGCTCTTTGTTCTCAATAGTCATAAAATAAGAACAAGGTAAGACAAACTGTACGCTGAATGCTTACCAGTTGCTTTGCTTGAATAACCTCGTAATTTGAAAAATTTGCGGTGTATTTACATATACAAGACTTCTCAACAATATACACAAAATCGTCCGTACATTTCAAACTCAGGATCATTTTTCTGAAAACAAGAATATGAGAAAGTCTGCTGCTGTACAGACAAGAAGAGTAATCAAATTGAACTTTCAAGAATTTCAAACAAAAACAATCAACTGCACTCATTATTTGCAAAAACTGGGACAGTACGTGCAGTATGCTAAACTGTAGGTAAAGCTAGGAAATTCCAAAAAATGTATGCGTTACAATAAGCGGATTTTGTAAAAGCCCCAGACGAATGGTGTCAGTGTATACCGTGCGCTGAGTTTTGATGAAGCACGAGACTCGGAAATAAACTTACATGGTTCCGTTATCAGAGATAACATCAAAATTGGAGGGTATTCTAGAGTCGATCACAGCTAGCTGTAGGCCATTATGAATGACCACTGAATCACCCTTGAATCCTAGAGCGACCACGGAATTCGGTCCATCGAAAAGAAAACTATGATGAAAATCACCCTGAACAAAAAACGCTTCAAGGTACATACAACCATAGACAGGAAGGCTTTTAAATTAAAATTTTCGCAATTTTATCTAGTACGTTTAGGGTAGGTCAACACATCGTTACTCTATTTTACAGTTGTCCTTTTGAGAGTGTACTTCAGTGAGACTTCCTCAACACCCTTTTCAAAAAAGAATGCCCTGGCATCGGCTAAGGGTTTCGAAAATCCGCTAGGTAGACAGAAGACGGAGAAAGAACTCGATGAATTCATCACATCAACAACGTACCGAGTCGAACATCACAGTGGATATTATCACAGTACCAGAGGCATCCCCAGAAATCACCTGAAACAAGCTGAACTCTACGCAGGAATTCTAATTCCAATACGTCATGAAAGTTAAGACTGCAGGAGCAATAATGTATACTGACGACAATTATTCGAGCAATCTATTCATACCTTTGCGGCATCAGGACTCCACTCAACACATGTCACTGGGGAGCCTCGGTGGCTATCTGTATCGATGCATTGGGCTATCTAGAATATGAACGCGTTTTCATACATAGAATTACAGGAGTAATATATCATTCCGAAAGCATAAGCATCCACTATAGTTACAACATTCGTAGAAGAAGGTCATGGGGAATCTAGCGGTAATGACAAACTTACCGTGGTGGTCCCTTCGCGATCATTCGGCAATCTTATAACTATTAGCGTCCCAGTGTTGTGACCAATGGCGATAAAGTCATCTATGAGACGAATACAAGTAACTGCTTCAAAGCTATTGGTGCGAAGCCTGAAACACAGGAATAAACCAAAATAAATAAAAAATAGCATCTACTTCAAAAATAACTATCAGAAAAGATGTTCTGAAGAAGGCTAATGGTATCCGCATGAAGACAGCATTTGATATATACGAAGAAAAAATTCTTCGAGCGTTGGTCAGCCATAACTTTGGTCGCGCCACGTACTAGACTTACGCTCAAAAATGTACCAAAGTTTCAAAGGAAACTTCATAGGCCATCGGGAGCATAAACTAACTTTTTGACCCTGGTAAAGTCATACTAGCTAATGCTTTTCGTAGGCAATGTTTACAACATGAATTCTTCATTCCCTTTACGTCCCTCTGTTGGATGCTGTTCAATGAATAAGCAAAAAAGAGCACAAGGACGCGCTCTCATCCATAAGTCTAGTGGCCACTCGTGCTGCACTTATGTGTTTTTTTGTAGAAATAAGTGAATCATAAACTTACGGCCTTAGAAGTCGGCCAAGTTTTTTGTTGTAAATAAAAAGCGCTCCACATCCTGCGCCTATAACAATGTATTTCGAAGAAGAGGCTATGCATGTCAGCTCAACAGGCACCGTTCCCAGATCAAATGAATCAGGAATCTGAAAAAATTTATGATTGACACTTTATCCTCTCTCCTCTTTCCGTATGGGCTGTCTTTTATACAAATCGCTCTCAAAAACTTGTAAATGAAGAGAAAAAACTGACACCACGTGATATCCCATCCAAACTGTCGCAGAAAACTTCTTGACTACCATAGCCTTCAGCCGAGGTGCTTGGTTCATTTTGGGGTGACTCCATTTTAATGAACAATCGAGGAGCAGTATGGACAACTCATCTTAAAATCAGAGCATTGAAACCAGTAGAAGTAACAGGACTAGCTGAAAATGTCCACTGCACACTTTCTTGCAAAAAGAAAAAGCTGGAAAGTTCACTAGCAAAGCGACTGATCCGGCTTTTTGTGCAAGTTCCCACTTGAACAACCCTGATACAGAGCCTGACTTAGGGGAGGGAAAAATATTCGGATGACATAAACCGACGACAACTTGTTGCTGAGAAACGGACTTGATCTTGAAACGTACCAATTTCACTGTAAACCAAAAAGCACTCTTACTTACGTGGGCAGCTATTCTACTATTATATGAAAGAAGATCATTCAATAATAAACAAGCTCTTTCCCAAGCTTCAAAATGACAAAAACGAACTCTTGCAGTCACGTAGAAACCTCAGGTAACATTGTGTAATTGCGTACTTGAGGCGAGTACCGTGACCTCACGCCTAACTCTATTCTCTTTGCCGTTGGTGGTCACGACTCAAAATGTGACCCAATTATTCAAGGGCCATCGTTTTAATGCCTCTCATTACCGGTCATTGTGCTCCCAGTCACCAAAAAACGTTTATCCTCCCTCGATACTCTTTCTATTCAGCTGTTACCTCTACTTTCCTACTGCTTACCGTAAACTCAAGGAAGGAATAACACCACCGTTATCAGTCAGTTTCTCTCTACTACTTCCTCTGTGTCACTCAATGTTTCAGCACTTTACTCCGACTTTTTACACTTTTCCTACCATTGCTATTACCAAAGCAAATTACACATGTTTTCTCCTCTGTACTCAGCCAAATTTTAAAAATTTTTATTCTTAAAAATTTAGCTTAAAAAATCCTGTTCACTGCGACACATTTATCCGTCCCTGATACTTCTTCTATCAGTTGATTTCTCCTATTTTACCTACTGCTTACCGCAATCTCTAAATAATGAATAAACACCTGTGTTATACACCATATTTCGTCCAAAGTGTCAACGATTGGCCCAACCATTCATTCTTCTCCTTCTATTGCTGTGACCAAAACCAATCAACTAAGTTTTCTCCTCTGTACTCGACCAAATTTTAAAAAGTTTTATTCTTCAAGTTTATCAGCAATATATAGACAATCAATAGAATTTGTACATGAGATCTCTGTCAGGTTAAAGGCACTCAACAAAAAGAACTTTCTAGGCCTTAACCTTCTTCGCCGTTTTCGGCTTGGAAACCTTAGGTTTCGTGGCCTTTGGCTTCGTGGTTTTGGCAGATGGCTTCTTGGCGGTCTTGGCCTTGGGTGTCTTGGCTTTCTTGGGAGTCTTCGCTTTCTTCTCGGCCTTGGGTTCCTTTGCTGCTTTCGCCTTCTTGGGGCTCTTTGGTACCTTAGCACCAGCGGATTTCTTGGCGACGCTCTGGAAAGAGATACCAGTTAATTTCAAAACTGCGAACAAGGAAATCATAATGTAAAAAGAACTAAGTAGTTAGTTATACCCTTACCTTCTTAGCAGCTGGAGCAGCGGCCTTCTTCTCTCCGAGCTTGAAACTTCCGGATGCACCAGTGCCCTTTACTTGTACTAGTTCTCCCTTGGCAACACTTCGTTTGAGAGCCAGGCGTAGTTGAGAGTTGATCTGCAACGATGGAAATTGAGAAACTGTTAAATACTACTCCTAGCCAGAGAGAAATAGGACCGAGACTTACCTTGACAACATTTTCTCCGAGTTTGTAGTGAGACAGTATAAACTTGAGAATAGCAGCTTTGGACGATCCGGACTTTTCCTTCAGTTCAGAGACAGCTTTACGGATCATAGCCGAATAAGTAGGATGAGAAGCAGGCTTCTTGGTAGCCTTAGGCTTGGAAGCCTTGGGAGCAGCAGCAACTGGAGCAGACATCACGATTTAGAACGAATTCACAACGTGTTGGAAAGCCGTCGCCGCAATCGCTTATATAGCGGGCAGGGTTCCCCCGTCGCGCCTCCACATCAGCTGACACCGCAGTGGACCTAAATTGCGCGACGTCGTGTAGAGTGTGCTTTGGAAAAACATTCATAAATCGAGAAGTACTTGGAAAATTGATCTCTTTCTCGGTGGTCAGATGGAGAACACATTGGACGAACACCCTACGAAGTTTTGTTCCGAAATTCGCAATCTAAGTGCTTATAATTGACCCATAAGTTGGGTGCCGGCACTTGTCAAATGCGAGTGAGGACGGTTGGGCGCTGAAAATCCAACTATTACTTAAAACTACAGCTAAGATCTCTATGTCGTCTTGTAGCTATCTTAATGGAGTATCCTTCCCGATGGGAACTGATTCTGCTCAACCATTGCGTGAAAGTTAAATCAAGCTGGAAATCCCGCCGCATAACACGAATAGCGGCAAGAAGGAGTCCGATTCTATAGGTTCCGATGGTAGTACAGCAACCGAATTTGATCTGTGGATAGAGAAGGTCCTATTCTCCCATGGTATCCAAAGAACACTTCCTGTTATTACGGTATAACCAGTTTTTTTTAGCAATTTATTGCTGTTTTGCACCCAGCCCTATAGCACTGCACTCGACCAGTCGTCGCAAACAACACTGGTTTAAAAGGTTAAGGGAGGTTTCCAGAGGAAGATCCTCTCTTGGGGTGTTTTCTTGTGGGAAGAATACTTATAGGACCGTAAATGGGATATTCAGCTTTTCTATTAAAAATTTATATATCCTTACTTAAGTGTACTTTGCAGTAATTATTGTGATGCAGCAATAAACCAACTTTGACCTTTCTCTGAAAATAAATGTCTAGTAGAATAGGAATAGATGTTGTTTTGACTATTTTTTATCACAAGATTGTCAAAGTCAGCATCTATTATATTTACGGTAACTGGTTTTCGGAACCACTCTTGTAAGCCAGCGCCGAGGTGCCCGCTCACAGAGAGGCTGACATACCTGCCAAGGTATTTTGGAGTTCCATCAGTTTTCCTAAGTTTTTCAGGGGAAAATTTCTGTTTTTCAGAGTTTTGTATGTATTCCTACTGTAGCAATTATTCAGCGGTGGTTAGATCAAAGGGCAGCTTACCATCCACAATGGGAGTCGAAATCTTGTCATTCTGGCCCGTATCAGGGCCTTACGCTCCTGATAACCGTCCATATACCTGGGTTCTATGTTCATGGTATATGTCAGTGTATTCATCTGCATATATATAGATGTAGGTGATCCTTGTATCCACATATTTCTAGTTTTCTCCTTGATTTCCTGACCGAGGGATTGACTTCATGTTAGTGGGCTTTAAGAAAATGGCAACCATAAGGTCCCCTACCGACTTACCGCAATGCTACTCTTTGATTTGCCACCCACTTCTGCCAACCCTGGGGTTCCCTGGACCAATGTTGACTAACTAACGTGAGTTTAAAGGACTCCCAAACTTTCAAAGAAACCCTTCCCTCCTTTTCTTCCCCTCCTTTTTTTGCTTTCTTTTCTTTCCTCAGCCATGCAATGTTATCTTCTTCGCGATCTACTGCAATGTATTTCAAGTCAGTATAGCTATCTTTGAACCACCTCAATTTTATGGCCTTTCCACCTCGTTACCAAACAACCAGCAAACTGGACCAACTCTTAAAATCGTGACCGTAGCGCTACACTGCGCCACGTGACCTCGTTATCTCTACGATCGATTCACGATATAACCAGCCTTGGTGGGTCAGGAAATGCCATCACTTCAAAACTAGATCGTCTGGGTGTGGTACAGTTAATCGGTCGAAGTCGACCTCTTCAGGTGGAATCCTGATTAAACCGGCATATAGCAAAGGTGGGAAGATAACTTTCCTAGGCGATTGTCAGAGGGAGTTACGTTTTGCCTTCTGTATTGCAAATTTTTCCTACCTAACAGTATCAGAATTTCTCGCATGAATACCAACTATTCAGGTAATGCTTTTAGAGATGGTCTTGTTCTTCACCCATCATCTGAGGTTCATCATCTCAAGGATCAGAGTTTTTGATCATTTTGTGTGAAAATAGCCGTAGTGAGTCAGTGAAAAGGCTGAATCGCGATGAAGTCAATGACCCTGACCGATATGACTGCCGGTCTCCCGGGGGGCGCGCGATTCACGCGCCAATATAATGAGGTCATCGCGCACGCAGCATCGTTTCAGTACCTTCCTGTTGAGATGATCCAAATAAATTTGCAGTAGTTCACGGCTTCACCATGAATAGAGCAAATCTCTTTACTATGGCAAAAATGCCCCTTCGAAACTGAGAATCCACCTCATAGGTCAACAATTTACTAGTCAAACGTTCAAAATAAGAATAACTTTAATTTTTTCGATCCTAGTAAACGCAATCCATCTGTAAACGTGCATAGTTGGTCATTTCTTTACTTATTCTACTTATAAGTTCTTATAACTTCCGTTATGATGGTAAGAATGATGTTTTAGCGTGTTTTGTCCGATGACCTCATTATACTGGCGCGTGAATCGCACCACACCCCCGGTCTCCCAGATCCTGGTGCCAGGTGGCCTAGATTAATTGTGTAGAGGCCTTTCATCTTGAAGGCATGAAAGGGAGAGAGTCGTGTTTCTCTACCAATCAAGGCCTAACCGGAGGTAATGATAGGTGTCGATGCTACCCTAACAATGACAACACCATTCAGGTAATTGTAGGTTTCCTATATGGCTTACAATTCCGATCGATAGAAGAAATCAACGAGTTGCTTACTTGAGGCCCATTCAAGAGTACTGATGTACTTTATTCGAGAAAATTGTGTAAGCCAACTCGCTTAAGGGTCGCTGAAGATCGTTTTGATTCCTCATAAATCAATTTCATAAATAGTTGCAAAAAATCTTTTACTTTTACAGTACCAGATTCAATTCACAATTTAATACAAGCATAATGTAAACATCTACGCGTAAACAATCAAGCCAACAAGCATGGATAAATTACATACACATGGCGTATCATTGAACCAAAACCCGAAATTATCATGCATGACCTAGACGATGACCTAAATTACTGGAAGATTATTAGTAAAAAAACAGTTTGAATCTAGTCATTCAGTTACTAAGTAGTTTCAGCTCTTAGCTGAGACCCGCTGTTTGAAGACTGTCAGAAAGGAAGTAATTTTAGAGCTTTAAACAAGAGATGGGCGATGAACAGTTCTTATAGCGCGTTGCAGCAAAAAATAAACGGGGCCAAACTCCGAATTCCGGTTTCCGGGAGGAGGTGGCGTTCAATACAGATAGAAGAAGGTTCATAAATCACCACATCCTCAAAAACTTTTCATCTTCCAGCACATAGGACTGCGCTCGATCAGGAAACCTAGAAGTGATTCGACATCTACCTTAAGAAGTTAAGGATGTTCTTTGTGAAAAGCAAATTCTCGGAGTATTGGTGGGACCGAAGGAATACTGATATGAATGAGTTAACACTTTGTTAGTGAGCTTTTCGTCACAATCTTTCGGTAACCGGAAATCGGAATTCGAATCTGCGGACTGTGAACTTACAAAGCTGAGTTCTCACAGTTGAGTCTTTCTAAACTCTAATTATAAGCAAAATGCCATCATAGATAGTCCAGTTGCCAAGAGAACGAAGCAAGTAAGCGAGGTAGCCGAAATTACAACATAGTAAAGTAGAAAGCATTACAAATGTTATGATCAGTCAAGCAAGTTGTATGGAGCAATTGTTTGGATTTCTTCGAGCATTACAGTATTGAGATCTTGGGCATGAAAGATTTTTTGCCAGTTTTTCCCGAAAATCGCTTTTTTTAGAAGATTTTCTGCATTGTTTTTATTTACATGGAATTTGGAATTTTTGATTATTTAAAGGTACAGGTCGTTTTTTATGATGTTGCAAGTGGTATCGTTCACTTGTGATTCTGAAAGCAGTACTGTCCCAAGTTTGAAGAATAGGCTTGGATATGCTGGTGGTGATTCATCGTCATCTTCTTCAGCACAAATATCACGGATGTCGCCTTCTTCCCGGTTTAGTTCATCCAAGGTCTCAAGTGGCGTCATGACTGTCTGGTTGTAGCCCTGAAAAACGGAAACTCTAGCGCCGTTGTCGAATCAGGGATCGAATCAGGTAGATTATTGAGGTGGGAGGTAGTCCTTTGGAAACAAAGCGAGAGAATTGAATATTCCAGATATTAATAAACAAGAGTATTCCAAAGCTTCATATTTCTAAGCGTCAAAGATTTTACATTCGGGGCTTCGAACCAGAATTAAAGTATAAGTACAGCTCACGTAGAATACCTTGTATGGGCTACGGTAGCAGATTCTCTTGAGTCGTGCAATGAAGTCTTTTCGTAACTCCGTCTGACAGCATACGTAGATAGGCAGTCGAAGAGCTCCAGCAAATATTGTGAGCAGTGAGACCTGAACGAAATCTTTTCAATGTATGCTAGAGGTCCCATTCAAAACCCAATCCTGAAAAGTAAAATGTGATAGCATAGGGCAGACCGCAGGAAAACAAACGCCAACTGCGATTTTGAGAGGTGCTCAGAATGCGCATTACAGTACCACTTAAATTGACTGGAAGAGTAATCTGCCTGAAGCGATTGGTAAAATCTCAAATATTTCAGAAAGTCTATGACTTGCTCCACTACAGATGTACGTTGTCTCGAGATGCTGAGGAAGCAAACTCTTCGACTTTCTGATGGGGATTTGGACTCTAACCTAGCCCTTTCTGATGTTGCCTCAATCACCGAACTAGAAACTCAGTACCTGTTTATCCCATATATCGGTATTCAGTGCCCTATAAAGCGGCTTGTCGAAGAGTCCGAAGGTTTTACTAATAGCCCACCACCCCTATGATAACCTATTGAGTGCTGTTTACAAGTAAAATCAAAAGCAAAACAGATGGTTGAAACTCACCACATCAACAGCAAATGTGTAGAACGTATTGAAAGTGATAGTAATCGAATCATAATCGATATATTCCCATATGGTGATAATGACATTAAGGATGTTTGAAAGTAGGTAGGTGGCCACCACGAAGACCAAAGTTCTCGTCGCTGATCGAACACGTGACTGAAAAAGATCGGTTGGGAAGGTATCATGTTTCCTGGGTGACAAAGGCGAAAAGGTACTGGTGCCGTAAGTATGTGGATCAACATTTTGCATCGATCCCATTCTACATTTGTTCGTTACAAGGTATTCCGAAGGTGTATACAATGGGTGAGTAGGCGGTGAGTGGAACGTCTTAGCGGATTTCTTTCCTTTGGAGACAACTATCAAGTGATGGGAGGGTTCAACCAATGAAGAAATTTCTTTTCTCCATCTAGCTACTCATCGCTCAATCTGCCTCTAGTATAGTGTCAGTTGACCCGATTTCACGCTTCCTAGACCTTCAAGGCGGTTGGGAAAAAAACTGGAATGCAACATGAGACTGAAAACTTGCATGAGTGGAGCGCGATCCCCTGATAGAGCCGATACAAAATAGTGCACGAATCCCCTGCGCTATAGAAGCTCAAAAATATCTCGGAAAGTTTCGGTGTCGTTAAATACTTTTCAATATTTTTCAAAGGATTGCAGTACCCCACACCTCAATCCTCTCGACGCTCAGAATTTTTTGATTCCGGTATTCCAATTATTCTAATGACATGATTTTAATTACATTCCAGTTATCACAAGAGAAGGTTACCAGTAACGCTTCTACGATTTCCTCGAAATGGTTGGTGCTAGGGATTTATTATAACAGGAAAACTGAATCATGCTCAATAGGCAAATTCAAGGTAACTTATTAAATTACTTTTCTTACCAACATTTGAAAAAGTCTCATTTATTCCCTACCTTTCTCTTGGCTTCACTGAGCTTTTGAGCGCTAAGAAATTGAAATTCCGTTCGTTGTATAACAAGTACAATACGAGTATTCATGAAGGCGAGTAGAAAGAACGGAATAAGAATGGTGAACACCGAACGGAACCTGTAATTTGAAAAAATCACTATGATACAGCCTAAGCTGTAATAATCCAGCGCAAAGGATAAATTATCTAGATAAAAAATTACGACAGAACTTCGACCTTTTGAGCACCGTTACGCGCAAAAAGGGGAGTTGATAAAACGCAAGTTGAAAAAAGTCTGCTCTCCTGTAGACTTGAGTTGTCTCCCAAGTGAATTCAACAATAGTCCCGATTCCGGAACCAACTATGGGGTTAAGATAGAGATACTTATAACATTCCCGAGAGGTATGCTTCGGACGCTACATCTTCACACCGGAGGACTCCAGAACACTGGCTTAAGATTCATTATTTATTCCATTTCGTTAGAATTGATCCCAGGTATTCAATCTATTTGTAAAGAATAAAGGATAAAGTCTTCGGGCGTTGATTAATCTCGTCTGAGGGATGCGCCCCCGCATTCGACTTCCATTCAGAATCGGGGTGGCGTATTGAATATGATTGTGGCCTATACAATGACCTAGATGGCCAGCCGGCGTACAAGTCAGTGCTTCTATCCTCCCAGATGAGTCTGGTGCCAGTTAATCGAACCCGGAAGGATGAAAGGCTTGGTTGGCCTAGGCGGAGTCGAACCAGTGACCATGCGTGTGATAGTGCGCCGCCCGCCGCTATGCCCTTCCCCCATTTTGCAAAAATTAGTGGAGAAAAACTCATGAAATAGGTTACCCTGAATGACCGGGGTAATCATATTGGAACATATAACAATCACGAATCTGATGATGGGCCTATGACGATATGACCATTATCTATGAGTAACATCAGATACCTTTTTTTACTACTAGTACTACGGTACGCCACGTGAGTAAAGTATTATTGCCGTTTTTAGGGTTTTTGGAGAATTCCCAAATTGTAAGTTCCACATATGAATGAAAAATTACCATATTCGCCAGTAAGCATTATAAACTTCATCCATAGCCAATGGTGAAAGGCCGAGTATATATTCGCCCATTGTACCGAGGCATTCCGGAACATAAGTTATCTGAAAAAAATTGCTCATAAGTTGCTCAGTCATGTAGAAGTCCATACAGTTTTTTTTAACATCTAATTCTACTCCTACTTCAAAGCTTTTCAAAAGGATTTTCCACTTTCGGGATTCTTTTAGTTCCCTTACCAGTCAGTTATTCAAAACCGGCTGCTAATCGGGTCATTGAGTTCGGCAAGCCCGTTCAGCGGACCGATCGACCACCTAGCGAAAGATGGGAACGAGATGGAAGCAAATTGAATTCACATCCAAAGAAAATGAGAAAGCGTCAGACGTTTCCGTGTCTGAGCATCAGTGACCAACCTCAAACTCAAACGGATGAGTGAACTTTGTGGCCACACCGAGAAGGACACTGCCAGCAGCTATCCGGTTCCTAAAATCAGAAGATAAATAGTTCTCAAGAAGTAGCTGTCAAAAGCTTGGCTTCACGAATGCCTTCAGAAACCGGGGCTCAATTTGAGGAGCTAAAATATTAACCTTATTTATAAGAACCGCTACTCTTTTGAAGTGTCACTACCCAAATTCTCTGATTCGCGAATTCACCCTTTTGGATTTTTGGGCAGTTTCGCCCTACAAGGCCCATGGAATGATGGAGCGAAGGATGTATTTCTTCTAGTCGTGAAGTATCGTAGGTAGAGCATATTGAGACCAATTCTCGGTATACGGTGGGAAGAAAGGCCGTAAGTAGGGCTTTGGATGTCTAGAAAGCCCTCAAAACCTTTCAGGAACAGCAATTTGAATGCAATTCTGATTTCTTGCCTTTCATCAGTTGAAGCTGTGTGGGAACCCTGGGAGAACTGTTGCAAGGGGAACAACCTTCAGCTTACCTGTTTCGATTGAGAAACTTTGTGGCTTGTGGATGGACCGTCACACAATATCGTTCAAAACTGGCTGCAACCATAAGAAACGACGAAGCCGTCATAGCGATATGTGAAATCGTAATCATCGGAATCATGTAGGTGAACCTGAAAACCCTCATCTATAGCTGACATTTGCATTCACCGCAATGTCGCTAGTCAGTTGGAGTCAGATGAATCAGGAACCACTTTCAAAGGGCCAAGCCCTTTTATCCAGCCATTTAGGAGTAAAAACTTTCAAAACGTCACAAGCTCTAGTGATATTTATTAGTGAGAGATAAATTTATAATATTATCACACTTCAAGTGGACTACTGTGAGGATCGTTTCATACTTTACAAAGAAATATCAAAATCTAGCACAAATTATTGCTTTATCTTGCGTCCTTGGGAGGATTACGGTAATTGTTTACATGTAGAAGGCAAGGTGAGGGGACCAAATTTCGTGGCATTGATCGATCCCCTTATGAGAAGGCACTCATTCGCCTTTCATTCAAAATTGTAATGGGCCTACATATACTATGGCTGGCGCTGGCTAGCCGATGTACGAGCCAGTATTTTTGAAGCCGGATTGCTTGAGTGGCTGCCAATCTGGAAATCGAACTCCTGACCATGCTTGTGGTAGTGGCCCTTCTTGGCACCTTAGCACTTTTACTTATTTATTTCACATTAACAAAGCCCAAATTGATACTCATAGGTGAAACTTCTCTGCTTAGAAGTCACAAGGGGATTGAAAAACGGAATGCAATTTATTCAACAATTAGAAAAAACGAAATTCCATTTGTTTTTTTCTGAGATCCCTTTCAGAGAACGGTCGCAGTCATAGCCCACTTTCATTATCAACAAGAATTGAGAGCAAAAAAAGTTCTATTCTTTTGCAGCTATTGCAGAAAAGCATCATGAGCTGCACTTACAATTAGTGATGCCGTCCGGGGCACATTCCAAAAGCATTTTTCAGCAGTACTAACTTTTAGGTAGTTAAGCTATTCATAACTCCTCCCTCACCCCCCCCCCCCCCTGAAGGGAGAAGTTTTTAAGTTAAGCAGAAAGAAGCTTCAGAATTCTAAATTAGCTTAATTGGAGGCTCCGTCGTCCGTGATATTATCATTAGCGCATACGAGTATTCCCTGAAGAAAATGAATAATTCTCAGCTGTTACTTCAAAGATTACTGTTGATTTATCTTACGCAAGCACAAGAAAGGACAACGCTCGAAAATCTCCGATACACTCAAGTGCAAAGGAGAATCTGGAGTTCTCTGCTCCGTCAACGAACGAGCATCAGGACGCTGTTGCCTACTCCAGGAGCTCGAAGAACAGGTGGGCAGGGCATGTTGGACACGTTGTGCGACAACGTGATGACTGTTGGACCAGGGTGGTTACTGGCTGGATCCCTCGGGACGTCAAACAAACACCAAGACGTGATGGTCAGACTTCTTCATGAAAGTTCTGAACGAAAGGACTGTTAGGCCTCGTGTCTGTTCAGCGAGGGCGATCCACTGTACTACACCGGCTCGCGACAGGGGCGAATGGAGACGTTACTATCACTCACCCGAGGAAATGGATGATCAACGGACCACTGGGATACAGGAGATAATTCAAAATTGAGAAAACTCTGCATAGGAACTTTGTTTGATCTGGTAAGCCTGCTCTTCAACAAATGCTATACAGGCTGTAAAGCGTAACGGATAGTGGTGAAGCGAGTCCTAAGGGCATCGTGGGCTCCCAAGCAGAACTCCTGATTTCACCTACTATTCTTGAGAACAATCACTTTGTTCAATTCGCGGAAGAGGGGAGGCTATTAACGAGGAGTCACAATTACGCCATGCACTTGCTGAAGTGAAGTAAGATTCCCTTATAGATGCCCTTTTAATCTTAATTTTATTTTTTACGATGAAATAGAGTTTTTCGATTAACCAACTCTAAGTAACGTAACTCTATATAGAGCTTATCTCGAAATCGCTTTCTAAATTTAGAAATTTGGCTTCAAAAAATTGCGCATACTGTAGGAGTACTGTGGCATCATTAGTATGTATTACTGTAGCATTTATGAAGTCGTTCTAGACCTTTTTCGATGACGAGTAATGATGTTCTCCTTTAATGAAGCTTCAAAATCTTCCTCAGTTAGATTTTTGACTCTGTCCCTGGTGTACCCAAGGACTCTTGAAATGAATGGGCTTTCTCATGATGCTCAAAAAATGAAAACGGAAATGAGTAATTGAAGAAAAAACAAAAAGAAGGAAATTGATGCCTTTTCGAAGATAGGATGGACAGTTGGTGTTAGAGGAAAATGGTCAGAGCCAGCAGAGGGAAATTTCTCCCTCACATAAACATATGAATAGCACTAAAAGGGCCTCTCCTTTGGTTTATGGCTTGAAGTAAGCTTGAATGAAATTTGAAAAAGTGTTCAAATAACGAATTGTCAACATACCATGCTCTCAAGAGGATCACAGATCTCCAATAATCCACTACAAGGTTCAGGCTCATCAATGGTATATAAGCGCCCGCAATGAAAATATCGAAAAATGCCAAAAGGGCCAGATAAAGGCAATGCGATGAGCGATAAGATTTCCTGGAATTTGAAGATTATGCTTGGAAGTTCAGCCTTACAAAGAGATGTACAAGCTTAAGGATCAAATCAAATGAGTTTTTGACACATATGAGAGCTTAAGATATCGCTAATGAGCGATTTACACATTAATATTGTATTCATCCCCTTCACCCCTCCCGGAAAGCCTTTTTTGAATATCCGCTTATTCAGGTCCTCGCTTTCTCTGAAATAGAAAAACGTTGATTATTTGATTATTCAGCTCACCTGCTAAAAAATATGAAACAAAGGAATACATTTTCAATGATGTTGATTACAGCCACGCTGGTACCAACAATTGCCACCAGTATGAATCTGAAAAATCCGCTTTACGGCTACAGAATTAAAAAAAAAGTTCTCCAGAGCACTGATACACTGGCAATCATTCTTCTCCGGGCTTAAGATAGGGGTGATCCCAATGTTGTAACCATAAGACCTTAAGCAGACTGTGCATCTACGATTTTAGCCTCAGTGGTAACACATAAAGCACGAGCCATGCCGACATACAGTAGCGCTCAAAAGTCTTCGGTGAAATGGTTCTTTAGCCGTACTTTTCAGACGTAACTCCTTTCCTGCTGGATCTAATCATGCAAAATTTCTACATTTGGAGCGTGGGTGTGTTGTGAATATTTGCTACTATTAACCTGCAATTTGATCATTTTCCAGATATTCTAAGAGCATAAACATAAAATCGACTGAAAATACAGATGATGGCCCTTCTGGAATCTCTTTCTTTTTTGTCATGTCAAAAGCGTACGAACGGTAGTGCCGAACACAATAGATGAGAAAAACGCACATAAGGTGCGAATAAGTGCAGACGTCAGCAACTTTTCTTTTAGCGAAATCTGCTACCGCAACAGACACCTTGCTCTATCTGTGGATATTGCAGCTTCGCAGTCAAATAGTGTTGGGCAGGGTGAAATATGCTCTAGTTGAACATATCCAAATTTTGCGCAATTTGGTCTACTAACAAAAAAGGTATGAAAGAAAGAGCGTCAAAGCATTTCACCGAAGACTTTTGAGCGCTACTGTACATACCGTATGACCCATCCTCCCCGCAGGAATTCCGAACACCGTTTGCCCATCTGACAACAGTTAGTTTATGTAGAGAATCTGGTAAATTTACGGTATTTAAACCATCTCGCGATTGGATGGTTTCACTTTAACCTGATTCCAAGAGATCTCACTGGTCAGGTAAAATATTAATGGTTGGCTTTGCATCGTCTTGTCCATTCAGACTCTGAAGAAGGAAGAGTTAAATAAATTGTAGAACTTCCAGCTAAAAAAGGCAGAATGACAAGCTTATGACCAGGATCCCGCAGAAATTAAACGTCTAGTTTAATTCAATGACTCTGAAAACGTAAGAAGTCTCAAGAAAGCGTTCAAGGGCTCAAACTAGGATAGCCCTCATATATAGTCCCGAAGGCACGGCTCACATTCTATAGAGGAAGCGACAGGGACGGGGGTTTCCTCATCTACAGAATGACATAATTATTGTAGAATCTCAATTCAGCAATAGGTTCATGGAAAAAGGAATATAGGCCTTGGCTCAAATTCGGGGGTTGATTGACATGAAGAAAACAAAAAGAAAGTGATCTCACCTTTCGTAAAGAAATCGTGGTTCTGCATAAGCACATGGATCGTCGTCAAGGTCCAAGTCAACGGAAACGTTCATCACGTCATTTCAATTAGGAAACTCTGAACAGGCTTGATGAAGATGGTATTGTGAAGTCTGCACAGGTAGAACGCGACATCATCGAATGGAAATGAGAGGGACGAAACCATGAGGAGCAGAAAAGTTAAGAAGAAAAATCGGAGGACAGGCTAAAAATATTGATAATGCGAGAAGAAAGGATGGATGAAGTCAGGATCAGGAAAGGAAGAGGTGGAAGAAAATAATTTGGAACCACTTTATGTATACCAAACCGGAGACTTCAAGGAGGTACATTAATCCTGAGTAACTCACTGCTTCATTCTTGGCCACTATGAACAAATTCTGACAATTCGTTTTGTTTTCCGACCAGTCTCACCGAATTTCTCAACCCCATTCTGAGCTCGAAGACATGTTGTTATTAGGGAAAGTAGTAAACTCGATTTGAAAAGCACTTATGAAATTGAATTCTATGGAAGCGAACAAAAACCTCATTTTTTATGCTTAGCTGATTTCAAAACAACGAAGTTAAAAAGGATGAAGTAAAAAGTGCTCGAAGAACGACAAATTCTGGCATCTATCAAACTTCAGAACTGAATTTGTTCCGAGATAATAAAAAGTAAAAACATCGGCATTCAGATGAAAACCCGAAAATTTCCTATAGGTATGCCTAAAACAGAGATCAGCACTGAAATCACGGGGGTGTTTCTCTAATTGGAATAGAACATTTCCAGCCAAAACACTTCTTTTGTTCTTGTTTACCAAAGCTATTACGTAGAGACTCGTAGAATGTTATTTTGCTTGTTGCCTAAGCGACTTGCATAGATGTATGGTTAATACGTCTACAGAAAGTATGCTCTGACCCTAATAAGCGTGACCCTACTGGATCAGGGTGCCCGGTATCGTCTCCCCTTCCTCGTCCCAGTTCTGAGAACTATGGTGAATATTTAACGGAACATGAGTTGACTTCTAGGGTTTTGGTGGAGTGAGCTACATACATTCCAGCAACGTTAACCCTCCAAAGAGAGCAATAAAAAAAGCCTTCCCGATTTTGAAAAAAGGGATGTAACAGGTAAAGGGAGCCTATGCGGCGAATCATTGTAACATCTTAGTGGGTAAAGCACCGTGGAAACTTTCAAAGTTGGCAGGGAAAACAAATTCCAAACTGAAGAAGTCCCTCAAGAGTGAACTACGTGGTATCGGGTCTATGGGTAGAAACCACCAACTGGAACATCGACTGGACTTCGTAGTCTAATGTGGGGCCAGTTGCACATGCAAGAGTCTCAATGATTCCGAAGGTGTGGCGCATCCCATAGGGGAAGCGGTTTGACATCTTCTTACCTTCGCCCTTTGAACTAGAGTGTATGGACCTTAAAGTTCCTATCCATTTCCTCCAGACGTATGTGCCACACATTCCGAATGAATCGAAAGTTGAAGGCCTTCTGACCAGGTTCGATTTGCCCGGAAAGATGAGAGTACGAGGTCCTCAAATAATCCCGAAAAATCGACCTACGGTAGGTGGAAAGGTAGTTCGCCTTCGTACTCTGTAACCTGCCTAGTACCTCGACATGTCCCTCTTTCTTTTATGGTAAAAAGTTTTGCCAAAAAAGGCCTTCACTATGGCCGCGGAAAACAATTTTCCTGGAGTTCTTCCATCCGTGTTTCCTCCTTTTATGCTTCCATTAGCAGGCTGCAAACTCCCGAAGGCTGAACCAAATGTGTGTCTGATTGGGGGAGATCTGGGGCCAAATACATATGTATACATAGTTAATAAATCACATGAGCAGTCCAGTTATAAGCCGTTTTGCTACGTAGTTGGAAACAGCCTTCACGCCTGAGCTCTTGAGTTTATGAATTTGCAAGCCCTCGATTCTTTGCAATGATAAATTTCTATTCTGAATATCCTGAACAGGCTTCAATCGACCAAAATGATCTAATCGATTTCCTGCGAAGGTTTGCTCGTCTCTCTTTTGTTATGAAAATCTTAAAAAGATTTTGTTGTTTTTTAGAGATTAATCGGTATCAACTCACAGTTTTCACAAATTAATCATATTTGAAGTAGTCCCAAGCAAATTAGAGGGTAGGAAAATAAGTGGTGGGCCTTCCTCCCTGTATGGTAGGACCAAGAGTTCGGAGCTCCTCAAACTTTTTCAACTGCAAACTTGATACTTCCATGTAAATCCAACTAGTATCGATGAACCCAATTGGTAGCAATTAAAAAAAGTGTAAGGCTCGTTGAAGCCGTGTGCTAAATATGGCAGGCGGACAAGGAAGTAAATAAGCCCAATTAAACTCGCTGAACATTGAATGCGTACGGGCGTCGGATGAATTCAACTGAATGCTGTAATATAATCGAAATATTTGATGCAAATAGACTATTTCTCAAGCAATCCTTAGTCTCACCGTTTTCCAACTGTGACATTTTCATTGAAATTCGAAAAAAAATCTGAAGATCCCTTCATATTCGCAGTAGAACCTGGGAAACTCCGTCCGCGAGTTACTTCAAATAAGGTAGCCCAACAGATGATTTTGCAGGCACATTGTTCAGACCAGAGTGATAGAGAGTGACAGGAGTTCCCCCTGGGTCAAGCGCGAGGTAACCCAAAGCCGTGGTACTTGTGGGTGTATCCAGAATTGATACGAAGTCACCAATTGTCGTCTGGGTGTGGGCTGTGCTTGTTGTGCATGTGTTGAAATGCTGATTATCACCACTTTTACTGAATTAAATTTGATATGTTGCGAACTCCAAAATGCAGAAACAAAACATTTCACCCAACGGTACTCGTAGGGGGAACTTCCGAGCGTATGCCCTTTCTGTCTACACATATGGCTCCTGAGCAGGAAATTAAATAGGCAGTAAAGGACTATTTTGAGAGCGACCCAATCAAACTGATAGTTTAAACCCGATCGTAAACTTGAATGAGGTAAATATTGGGGTGAATGGCGACTCTGAAATTGATCCGTAGCCCTCTCTAATGAATTTGAAAATTTATAAAAATATGAAAACCTTCAAAATTTTCTTTATTATCTGTGGGTCTCGAACCCATGTTTCTATTCAGATCTGTTTGCTCGAGGTGTCATTTTGAAGTCGAATCAAGAGGGCCATCGCATTCCTGACGACTACCTCGCTCTCTTCTCGATTCTGCTCCGACAAGCAGATGAGGGAGTTGCATTTCACCTGAGCAGATTTTATAAATCCAGACATTACTCAGGTGAATGGGTCCGAGCGTATCTCTAAAGATAAAAACATTGGCATGCGTAGGAATCTCCCACTCACTTCTAGGATTCGCAATGCAGTAAAAGAATATGAATTTGGAAAGATTTCCCACAACTATCCCATCCTCTTTCAACTCAACAACAGCTCAGCCTCCTCTCAACAAGCTAGACCAATCACTTACTCTCTAAGTGAATTGCCATCTTCCCAGATTCATCCGCTAGAGACCCCACATAAAATACGATGAATTGGTTCGAATAGAAACAAAGCCTAGACCCAGACTACACTAAATGGAAGAGAGCAATCTTATCGTAAGCATTGCCAGTATGAGCAAAACAATTCAAAGTAAACGGGATGAGGGAAGCCTGGGAAATGTAAGGGAATACAATTCGACATGAAGCTACACCTAGATGATTAGACGTTAAGCCGGAGCGGTTAGTCTGGAGGATTCACGAGTTTTCTTCTTTGTAGTCGTTATAGATCGACCACAGCTGAGATTTTCGTTTGTTTTCGCTAAGCATCGGAAATAGAAGTGAAGAGCGTACCGTCAGTCTCTCCCGTAGGAACAAAGAAAGTAGTATATGGGGAGGATACTGCTCCCCGTAGAATGTTCAGGGAGTTTGCATGGAGAATCCTGGTTCAAAATAATTAACATTCCAGATTACGTATAATTATGGCCTATTTCCAGTCTGCCTCTATGAATGTATGGGAAGTTCTGTGTAGAAAAGCTGGCTCTCCCATAATGGAGAAGTGTATGTGGAGAAGAGGACGAGAATGAGGAGGAAGTAAAAATGGAAAAAAATCTGGGCCAGACTCATAAGAAAGGAACATGACTTGTGATGTTTTCGTAAAGTTAAACATCGTAATAACGAAGTTGGGCTCAAAATAACCATTGCCCCACCTCTTCTTCAGCCCCGCCCAATCATTAGATTAAAGCGAAGCATGTTTTTCTATAGAATGTGATATCGTAGAATTATACGTAATAGGTTGCTTACATGGGATTATTATGAATTCTATGAAAACACTGAAGCTTGAATAGGCTAGAAGCCCTCGTACTTCCTGGCTTCTTTCCTCATGCAATTTGGAAGTTCTACTGCCCCCACTAAACTAACAGTGTCTATGTGGGACTATTACTCTTAAACTTCCTGTTTTCCGAGAAAAATAAAAATTATTTCCGAATTGATGAGTGTACTATTAAGAAAAAGGGTAGGAGGACGTAAAGATTATGGAGGGCATAGACTAATTTTAGAAGGACAAGTAATAGCAGGAAATTCCTCTGATGATAATCCAAGGAACATCTGGGAAGGGTAGGCTGCAAGTGGTTGTAGGCAGAAGCAGCGGTGCGGTGTAGCAGAGGTACAGAGGAATGGAAGAAGTGGACTCAGAGGCTGTTCCTTGCACTGGTACTAATTGTCGTCCTTGAGTTCCTTCAATCTTAATGGATACCTTACATTACCGTATCCGATTACCAGAAAATTTATTGAACAATACATCATTATCGAACTTTCCTTTAACTCTATGACTTTCATAACTCTTTCAGCTTTTAACGAAAAAGAAGGGATCGAAAAATACGCCGAACAATGGCGAGCAATTAGGAGAAATTCAAGGAATGACGGCACAAGTAATCGACGGTGTTTCTCTTGGAAAACATTATTTCCTCCATCTGAAGATGGCTTTTGGATTTACGAGCTCCATACTTACCTGTGTGCCTCACTTCACAGTCATTCCCTTTTGGTAGGTAGAAATCCTCACTTTACAGCCATTACCTTTCGGTAGGTGGTAATGACAACAAAGTGACCCTTTCAGGGCCTAGGAGGATGCTCTAGAATCGGAGCAGATGTTCGTCCTGGGGCCTAGGAGAGTAGCAACACCCGTGCAAACCCAAAGAAATTCAGGTGCTACTTTTATGAAATATTCCAGTGTAATGCAAGTATGATATCATGAGCCTTTAACCAAACATTTAATCAAACCCAAAAAAGTCCGGTGCTGCTTTTATATTCCCTTGTAATGTAGCTATGATATCATGAGCCTTTAATCAACTATAAGTCTGTAGTCTCCCATCCGAAGCCAAGCCAAATCCAAGCCAGGCAAGATCTTTACCCTATATGGGAACGAGTAAACAGTCCCGAAATAACTCAGGGAATCATCACAAGTTGTCTATAATGCAATCTAAGTGGCAACGTTGTGTATAACATGACGAGAGGAGTAAATGATCAACATGCCATATCGCTTCCACCCAGTAAACTTTCTGGTAATCTGAGATGTTGGATATAACGAGGGGATTTTCGGATTGTTCGGATATGCTCCTTGCAAACACAAATGACGTACGTGAGAGCTCGACTTTAGGGGCTCCTTAGAAAACGTTCACTTCGGTGGAGTAGCGCAAAGTCGTCACACTTTCTCGGATATTATTCTGGGACTAAATCTCAGCTTACACGCTGCTCAAGCTCAGCTCACGATTTATCCCTTCTGTTTTGATTAAACTAGATGATGCTAGACTTACATGGAGGATCAGATCCCTTGAATTGCTATAGGGAACGTAAGCTACAATATTCTTGTCGTGAGCTATCTTCTTCTTCTTTTCTCGAATGTTAGTCCCGCACTGCTCCAGGTCCGTTATACTTGTGAGCTACTTCTGTAGATATTGTTCTATCCTAGTCTTCGAAAAGATCCCTTATGACCACTTCTTCGAGACCCATGATGGTCGCTTTTCTCAGGCTTCGTGTTCTATTTTTCTCTTTTCGGATAATCCTGTGGCCCTCTCAGTATGTGCCCAGACTATCGCAGACGCTGCTCTCTCATTTTCAGCTGAAGAGGGCATGGTAAAGTATCACACAGGAAAAAACCTACCGAACGGCAACTAGTTTTGAATGAAAGCCAAACCCTCGTGCGCATTCCATGATGGGACTGACCAGTGCCACCGCTTCATGAGTTCCCACTCACTGGTTTCGTCCCACAGCTCCAATCGCTCTCACCTCCCCACCGCCAGGCATTCGGGACCCGACATCGCTCCCCATTAAACAGAAAACTTCCTCCTATACGATATCCGTTTATCATCTGGTAGGCTACCTGAGTTGTCTTATCCTTTGTGTACGTAGGTGTAGGACCAAGGCTTCAGCCCTATAAACAGCTCTCTAGGTTCCAACACTCCATGCTCTCCCTAGTACAGGTATTTCTAGTGTAGTGAGAGAAAGGAAGTGTGTGAGTCCTAGTCAAACTAGGCATTTTATTAATGAAAATGTTTAATTAAAATGCTCGACCTTCAGAGGAAGTCACCATTTCCCGAGGAGTCAAAAAACAAAAACTAGATCGCTTCCACTTCCAGCTTTTTTCCATAAATTACATCTGTACTTTCGGAATTTCTGAATTCCTAGGAGGATAAGGTACCGTAGCCTGAATAGGTTCTGCTATGACGTATCCCTTTATATGAGCCATGGGACGAATTCAAAGAAGCCTGTTGGGTAGGGTTTCCCCTGATAATAAATTCTGATAAAATAATATGATAATATCATAACTCGAATAAAATAATAATTCCTGATAATGAACTACGCAAACTACTTTCTATGACAAGTGCAAAGTTCCCAATCAGATTAATATATGACTAATGTGGACGGGATCAGAACTCCATGTCCCTTCATTCTGCTAGTTCGCACGTACAGGTTCCCATGGAGGACATGACAAGAGAAAAACAGGCAAATTTCTCGAGGGACCAGAGAAAGGTACGAACGAGAGATAGGGGAGTGGGGAAGGAAGGTCAGGGCATTTCCACTTCCACAGTCATTTCCCGGACACTCGGTCCCCTCAAAATCAATACCAAATAGTTCTATTATTACCATTCTGAAGTGTCTTTTTCAAGATAATTCATTCATTGAAAAGCCTTCGACTATTTCCCTAACAAGTTACCAGAAACGCCAGGTGAAATAGGCGCTCAGGCGATTCTGAGAGGAAAATAAAAAGAATCCGAGCCATATTTAGGGTCTCTGACCAATTTTCCTAATCGAATTCAATTCAAAGTAATTTAAGTTGTTATCGAAAAAACCGTAAAAGTTATAGCCTTTGCATCTGCTGAATTGTACCTTACATATTGCTTTTGTATTCTTGAAAACCTACTTGCAGCCTTGAATGAGGTTTCAGAAGAAAAGGAAGGAAATTCCTTGAAGCAGTGCAGTCAAAAGGCAGTTCAAATTGATGTAAAAACGTTGATGAATCTTGCAAGGAGAGATAGGAAACAATAGAAAACTGGAAGGATTACAGGAAAATATTTCAATTTTAAGATATGAAATTCAGTAGAAGTGAAGGTTTATAACAGTGAATAGGGTTTCTTGGAAATGTCTTTGGCCCAAGCGTCACAATACCCTAACAATTTGTCGAATTATTCACTGTGTTATTACTGAATGAGCAGAGGTTTTGTAGTGGCAACCGGGACACTATCACGTACGCATGATCCGGGGATCGAATCCCGGACCACATTCTCCCAAATCAATCAAGCAACTATTCAGCCGGGGTATGGGTTATTTGATGCAAGACCCGTGCGGGAGGATAAAAATCCTGATTTACACATGCTGACCACGGCAATTCAGTAATGGGTCGCATACGCATTAAAACGTCTTTACGATTCTTAAAGGAAGTCAAATGCAGGGGCGCATCACTCAGACGGATTGATCAACATCAAAGGCTTTATCCTAATTATCCTCCTACTTTTTACTACTCAACTTACTTTAATTATAGCAAGTTGAAGGGATGAAGGTATTTTATGTAACATTCATTGTTCAGCAGTGCTCCGGGTCCGGGAACTTCTCCCCTAACACGGCGTCGCACACGCCGCACCCGCCGCCTATCGCAGGAATGCGATGGAAGATTGGAGCCCGCAATTTGTGAGGTGGGGAGTCCTTTCATTATTTGAATTGGTTGGCCGCTCTTTTCAATTCCAATGCGGTCTTGATCGTCGTTTATATAGGAGGAGTCATTTTAATTAATCAGGTCTAATAAACATGAAAACTAAAAAGAAACAGAAGAAAAAACGATAAAATCCAATGAAAAAGCAAGCCAGTCAAGGAAAAATATCGCGTCCTATCGATTGACGGAAGGCGGGGTGAGTACGGTAACTGCAGTGACATTTGCCGCATGCCGCGAGGGAGAATGCCGCGATAGGGGAGAAGTTCCGTTACCCGTAGTGCTCCTATAGAAACCAGGCATTTTTCGAAAACTACACGCAACAGGTTGAACAGGAAGAGATAGCAACAGGTTTTTTTAGCTTCATTAGTATATCTGTGGTCAAACAACTTAGGGGTCCAGATATTTCAGCGATGAGAACGAGAACCCTGGGAAAAGAACGCTCCAAAGAGGTTCTGTAATTTCAAGAACTTGTTCTTAGGTTTTCGGCAGGGGTAATCGAAAAGAATGGAGGGCGAAGATGTACCATTCAATTCATTTGCTCTCTGTTGCAGAATTACAGAAATACACAGACAAATTTGGTTTCCGATAGTTCGAAGCTTACAATTAGTCTCTACAACGGCTCGAAGCTCGGCGAAAGAGGTCTTTGATGTTCACCTCGTTAGCCAAGAGTTACACCAGCTAAATGCCATGAACATATGAAATAATTCTCTGGCATACAGTTATTTTTTACGAAAAAAATTCGATGAATCGCCTCTAATTAGTGCACTATGCCCACTAAGAATTTCCTAGGGAATTCAAGAATATTGAGGTGTACAGTATGAAGCTCGGCTTATTACACAAACGCCTGACAGATTGGATTTTTAGATGTTGATCAGTACCTTTATAAGGGTCATAGAATCCTCGTAGTTCTTTGGTAATAGCAACTTGTAACATGCAATTAAGGCAACAGGGTAGGACTTATAGTTCAGCTCGAACATCGGCATTAATTTTCCGTCTTATGGCCAATAATAACTTTACCGACAACGAACGTGAGTTCTGGAACATAAAAAGGATTTGGCATCCCGGTGAATGCTTGAAGGTTTGAAAACAGAGCCAGTCAACGTTGAATGTCCCATGTAACAGACTGCTCAAACATCGAAGTTACTCCTTCTCTGGTAGCTCTACCAACAACTTGTTTTTCGACGGTCAACTTTGGGTTTCGGCCCTGGAATCTCTGGTTTGTCGAGGTCTAGTCACTGATGCTTCCGGGTCTGATTTACGTAGACAACCCGTTTTTCGTTTCCAGCAAACAAATAGCCGAGCCAAGCAAATGTATTTCGAAAGATCAAGATGTGCTTGCAAGAATTTCTCA
The DNA here is from genome assembly GCA_000469685.2 of Haemonchus contortus. Taxonomy (NCBI): domain Eukaryota; kingdom Metazoa; phylum Nematoda; class Chromadorea; order Rhabditida; family Trichostrongylidae; genus Haemonchus; species Haemonchus contortus. The sequence goes on along the minus strand of LS997566.1, from coordinate 6,946,081 downwards.
TCTGACGATGGTCGCGATCGGATTGCTAGGTGTTCATACCCACACTACCGCGTCCAGACCTTTCACTATAAGAGCTACCAGTTCAGGGCTCGTCCGTGAAACAAAAGCAGTAGAACGTACTTTAAGTTAATAGCGAATCCAAGGGTCGGAGCTTTAATGTATGAACGAAGGTGGTGTAGTGTCAAAGCGCTATCACACAAACATGGTCCCAGGTTCGTATCCCATATCGATACTCTCCAGGCTAATCCCATCTCTCCAGGAACTGTTTATCGGTACCAGATTCGCCTGGGAGCATAAAAACATCATAAACTGGACATTACCTATCCACCACAAATCATTGTATAGGCCACATACGCATTCAATACGCCACTACGAATCTGAATTGAAATCGAATGGCCGGCGAATCCCTCAGATGGGACGATTCCTTTACTTTATGTGGCGCAAGCCGTGTACACTAAATACCTACATAGGTAAGTAGTGATTTGGGCATGCTGTTGAGTGGTTCATGTATATCCTTGGGCAGACAATTCCAGAGCAAAAGTTTACTAACTTGGAAATTGAATGCCTGGAAATATATGAGGCATTCATAAGCTGGACCGTTCAACGATCCCATCAAGGAGACAAATGTGCCGTTGAAAGACAAGACGATAAATGTTTCGAAAGCTGATTACCTCAGCCACTTTCAATGTCCATAGATCATTCTTATTATAGACTTGTCGCATAAACGCCATAACACAACAACAAAAAGCCTTCGATCTTAAAATAGCCAAGAATATAAATGGAAACGATGAAGGCGCTGAAGCGGAAGAAACCTGCAGCAGACACAGGTGTTCAACTTGCAACACTCTGGAGACGAAGTGAAATCGAAAGGGCTCACTTGGTCAACAACAAAACGCCCAGTGACGTTTCAGGTGCTTACTAATTGGGGTGTAGATGCTCTATTTTTAGAAGACAAATTGCCTACGGCACAATGAATTAGATTAAAGAGGGAGGGGGGGGGGGGAGGGAGGGGAGGTCTTTGATAGATATTGCGACACACTACGAGGATAATCACAATACAAATAGTCGGGTGAGGAAGCAAGAAAAGGAGAGCCTCACTTGTATAGCTGTTTCCCAGATGACGTATCTGATGGACAACGTTGATGGATCATGGTGGCTTCGTCAATTAGTGTAACAAAACGTCTCACAATGGTTTCTCATTAAACTGAATCAGGAAAGCTGTCAGCACGCGAAATGGCCAGCAATGGGTCGTTGGTCTCTGAGGAATAGGAAGAGGTCAAAGAACAAAGCCGAATGAGGTTCTTTATCGTAGTTGTAGTTTTTTCTTCGATGCCGCGACTTCAATTAGAATCGACAAGGGACTCACTAGCGAGGAAGGCCGGTTTCGGAAACTAAGTTCCAGCTAAGCAATTTTCATCTTTGGTTTTCATTCGTGGTCCCTAATTGGGAGGAATAGAAGTAGCTTGAAGAGAAAGAGCTTGAAGAGATTTCGAAAAAGTTTCCCGAAGCTGAGCTGCGTCCCTTTCGTGTGGGGGGGGGGGGGGGAATCGTTTACAAGCTGGGAGTTTGTTGATAACTTCATCACGTGTTGAGATGTTTGTATTCAAACATGTTCTCCCTATAATGGAATTTGGCCACACTCCCGACGTAAATGATGCTGCCCGTCTCCGAAGAGTGTCAAATTCCCAGACACAGACAACATTTTTGCGGCATTTCGAAATTGAGATGATTGCGCCTCCTTCCTTCCGTCCTTGCTCACTCATCTCAGTGGACCCAAGCAAAAGAACCCCGCTGGATTGAACTTAAACGTGAGAAGGACTAAAAAATGGAAAGGGAAATCATAAGATTAACCTAACCACAGAGTCAGTTCATTAAAATCCGTCGTGAATGAAGCTTTACTCAGGAAGAAACTTCTCTTGGTTTCTTGTAGCTTATCACGGACCAGCTCTAAGAAATTGAACATAGTTCATGTTTGGCTTGTTCAGGGTCAGCCTCAGATGATAAAGAGTCCATTTGAACCCGAAAACCAGTGCAGAGAATATCCATGAGCGCAAATTTTCAGGCCATGCAGTCTCACGGCTTTGCTCGAGGGTTGCATAGCTGCAAAAGTTTGTCGGCCATAATTAACGATGGATTCAAGACTAGAAAAGAGCCATCCACAACTGGTTCCGATAGAAAAAAGGGGAAGTTATGGAGCTACTGAAGGAAATGGACCATAAAGGAAAACGGTGGAAAGGAGGTGGCTTCGAAATGGAAAACCCTTTCGCTCGTTACAAAAACGAATTGCATCCAGTACATCCATCTAGCAAGTACATACTTCGAGAAACAGCGGAATTTTTCCAAGCTCCCTAAAATTCTCAAAAGTATGAATAAATTAGAATTCAGTTGGAGCTTTTGCTCATTTCTCACAGAATAATTTATAATTTTTCTTTGTGCCTCGGATATTCTACGCAAGCCTTGAAGCAGAAGAGGAGAAAACGTTGCAAAGGGTTTTTCATGACTTCATCCGATTTTCAAAGAGGATGGAAATGGTAAAATTGAAAATTCATCGCAGCTGAAAATAAAGCCGTGAAAACTGCTCAAAAAAAGCGGACCATATTACAAATCTGGTACCATCTACAATTTCTTTCATAAAAGACATTTATATTTTGAGCTCTTACGGGAAACTATTCTGGAGGGCTGATAAGGGTTCTTGTTGAGGAAGGAAAATGTATCCACCCCGGTAGGTAATTCATGAAGGCTTAGAAGTTCAAGGTTAGAGCAGCCTGGACAGATTCCAGTTTGTAATGGAATCGCGCTCCAGACTGAAACCAGGTTCTCTGTGCTTTTCGTGCCTTTGTTTTCAGCCATTTAGCATAAATGTAATCCTGCATAATTTTAATTAATTCATTAATTTGTTTATTATCATTGTAGTGAGTTACACAATGGAATGTTGGAATAAAAAAATTTATGCGCAACTTGACACAAATTCATACTTTATTATGACAAAAAATACATTTAGGAGCGTGGCACCAGCAATCAGTGGTTTCTTCTTTTTCTTTCACTTTCCGAAAACTTCGAAAAAATTTTAGGACTAAAGAGGGTTGCCCACGGCTTTGGAATTTCAACGAGCCCAAAGAAACCAAGTAGAATGTTCTCAAAGTTATTGAAGTGAAGATTTCAGAGAGAAAACTCAGTTTGAGATAGTTTTTAGTGATCAAACGTTTCCACATATCCTCCAAAGTTTAATATTCCTTAGTTTACGCTTCATCAAAAATGACTAGGGACCATGTAATTTTTATAACAAGCTTCTCACCCTGTCTTTACTTTATGTCCGAGAAGTCGCCTCACATTACGTAGCCCTTTTACCGCTACAATTACTATAAGGAACAATTGCTAACAAGAACTTGCGCTATTCTGCAATTTCCACATGAATTATGGATGTAGAGCTGCTGCCAAGAAGATAAGGACATTCAGGGACAAGAGTGAGAAAAAGACCGATGACGCGAAGAAATAGTCATTTTCACTTATAAGAAGAGCAAGTTTAGGTTTTCAAGGCTCAATTCACATACAAACAATAGAAAAACAATTCCAATGGAACTTCACCTTATCACCAATATTCTAACTATTTGATGTATAAGTTTCTCGCACCAGTGATGGGCTGTAATCTTACTGTAGGACCGTAGTTTTAAAGAACCAGAATACCACCCAAAAAGTATAGATTTGCATTACGAATTTATACAGTTGGCTCCGAAATTAGTCTAAGACATTTAGTTTCGAATGAATTTATAGATGGACTGAACTGAGAGCTCGAGTTGACTTGTCGATTAGTTAATTACTTTTTATGCAAACGTGAGGGTAAGTAAGTTACCCTTATGTTCACATAAAAAGTAATTAACAAGCGTGAAATGTCTTTTCGAAGCTTTTTTTTACTTTATCTGGATAAGGTTTTTGTGTTCACTTGAAATTGAAATTGTGGCCGAATTTCAGACCCAGGTTTTGGGATGCTAAGATGAAAAGAATGAAGACCCCAACAAAATATGATCTCTTGACTTTAATCAATCCCTTCATAGGGATGCGCCCCGCATTCGACTTCCATTCAGAATCGTAGGCTAGTGTGCTAGCGGAGCACTGAATTCTTATGTAGCCTATACGATGACTTGTGGTGGCCAGCCAGTCAGTGCATTTATCCTCCCAGACGAGTCTGGTACCGTAACCGACTCTGGAGGGATGGAGGGTTTGGTTGGCTTGGGTAGATATCGAGCCGGGATCGAACCCATGACCGTGTGTGTGTGGACGTGGGAAGCTGCAAAAGGTCAGCAGTTGCTAATATTTCCAACATGAAGAATGAGTACAAATTAGAAAAAGGATTGATTATAGAAGGTAAGAAACTATCACTCACGTATGAACTTTCATCAATTTTTCTGAGATTAGTACGAAAATTTCGCTTATTTTTCCTAAAAACACATAAAAACGTCAGAATAACTGTTTCGCCTCAAAGGAGCCACCCAAACACCAGGCCCATCCGCCAGTACTACTGTTTAGAAATGCGGCCCTTCAAAGCAACGTAGGACATGACACCCTCAAAGAGAGGGTATCATGTTCTGCAATTGCTAAGGCTAATACATCATCCTGCGGAAGCAGACAAATCAAGCCAAATGATGGTTGCTTCATTATTGGGCTTGATTTGTTTCATCCCATAAATGCAGTCGTTAGTCTTTCTGTTCTACCAATAATTCTCTCCAAAAAAGATCCATAAATCATTGGTAGCCCACCACGCAAGGCTTTTAAGATAATGGTATCTTTTTTCTGCAACATTTAACTACGGCTTCAACGGGTAAAAAAAAGAAGTTGCCCTCCAACCTATCACATGGGTGCACTTTACGAGAAAAAAATTCGATAAAGAAAATGAGCTCTGAAATTTCTAGGCCGAATCCCAATTCGAGCGCTGAATAGCGCGTACGGGTCCAACCAAATCAGCAAATTAAGATTTCTGATAATGATCGAAGTTACTACTGAACTGTCGGTGTGGTACTGGACTATCAAGGGTATCAGTTGGTGAATGATCTCATGGTGCAATTCTAACACGGGATCAGCCCTATCACATTTCACACCAAGAGAGCTCGCCCCCATCGTTCAGCTATGGAGGGATATTTCGGCTACTCGAATATACTTCATACTGATCCAGCATTTCCTAGATTTTCTCGACCGGATCAGTCCTATTCACATCTTCGAAGGCCTTACCACCGCCTCATTACAAAAACTGGACCGCTTGTCTAGGCAGAGTTCGGTGATCACATTCGCCCAGATGCCGCTGTCTGAATGAGGGCTGGACGACAACTCAACCTCCAGCTGTTAGATTATGCCCAAATTATTCGGAATTTGGGAGCAGTAGAAACAGTGTAATGGCATTCGCTATTGGTAAAAACGCAGTCGCTGACGTTCATGATGAATTTTTCGGGCATTTTCTGTCTCCTTTGTTCATTCGCCTCCAAAAAAGGGCACGAACTATAAAATTGTTCACGGAACAATGAACAAACTGAGGCCAACATCATTGCTTTTATACAAAATGCGGAACATCAGGGTAGGAATCTCAAAGAACTGTACCATGCACATGGCCTGCGTAGCGAATTCTGGATCGCTATTTACTCAGGCCAGGGCCGTCTTGGGACAACGAGTTGGTGCCAGACTGATCTGGAAGGAAAAAGCCTCTACAAGTGCATCGACTGGACATCCTAATTCATTGTATACAGAACATAAGGGGTTGAAGACCACTGCGACTCTAAGTGGAAGACAAATGGGTGGGCAGACTAGGAGGTACACATCTAGGTGTGAGCTCTTTCCATGAGAATAAAATCGTGGCAAGAGTTACACTTATGAAAAAATGCAAAAATGCTGGTTGGATAGATGTAGAATGGTAAAACTGAAGCAAAAACGTCGTGTAGTACATGGAATCATGAATAATTAGCGCCAATTCAGGTATATTTACAGAAAGTGCACTGCCGTACCCTATGAGTATCGAAGACAGGAAATCCGGCAAAGTTCAGAAATACATGAGGTCTTGAGGTGTCCGAGAATTTCGAAAAATTGTTTGGAGGGGATTTTTAGCAAGACGTTTCACAAGTTTTTCGTGTGGGATGTCTGATAATTGTGCGAGAGGCTTTAATAAATCATTCAGTGAAGCTTTACGTAAGCCCATCCTCTTTCGCAATGCAACGTTGTCAACACGGAACTTAACCCTGGGAAAAAGTAATTTTTGAGTAGGTAGTTCAAATCACGAGGAAATTATTTGGAACATAGGATATCGTGTAAAAATCATCGATAAATTTCTTCCAAACACTTTTCTGCACAGTTCTTTGATAAGAACTAACCGATTTCGATCTCTCTTACTTAGTAACTCTTCCTACCGTACTTTTTATAAATAATATAATTTATAATTATAATTAATTGTGTAATTGTATTTTGTTCACAGCTATACTCGACATGTAATGAACATAAATTAAGTGAAATTGATCTCAGCACCTGGTGCTACTGATCAAAAAATGCAGATGCCTGAGTTACGGTAGAAATTGTAACACGTGTTCATGTTACGGTAGGTAGAGCTAGAAGTAGAGGCGAAGAATCGTGCTATCAGTGTCTCTATGATATTTCCAAAATTACCGTTTTCAAAGCCTCTTGTCATTAATGAAGCAGTTCATTATAACTTCGAGATACCCATTTCAAGTCGGAAGGCGGAAGTGCTGGTTGGGAATAGTGCATTGGTGGTGAAGGAAGCGAGAAAATTCGACGATTTCGTGAAAAATAAGGCTCTTTGAAAGTATGAAAATTGAGGCGGACGAGTCGTCACGACAGAAAAGGCATAGAAGGGGAATGTGGACGAGATTTCAGTTTCGCAATTTCGCAAAGAGCTGACGACATCAAGCCAAAACTATCTACATAGTACTGCCTTTCACTGTCGCTGTGGGTCATGATAAGTTTTTTGAACATTCTACATGGGTTCCCTTGTGAATGGCACAGCCTCTGCAATGCCGTTGGAACTCGTCCGCGCATACACACGGGACAATCCTTAAGCCTTTGTAGCACCCTATCTAGGTCGTTTTTCAACCTGACAGCTTCACATATTGTGTACGAGGGGCCATAAATCCATCCTAGTAGGTTATCTTTTGAGCCTTTTTTATCGTAAACTGTGCCTTTGAGTTATACCTTTTGGTAGAAAGTACAGATGAAGGTTAATGAAACTTCTTGACAGAGAGATTAATTACTTGTCATCTGATGGGCAGGGCATTTATCTATAAACACTTACCAAAGCATCCAATAATTTATTAACATTTTGCACTTTTTGAATATTTTTTTGCACTTTTTAAAATTTCATTTTCAACAGGCATGGCTTCATTTAAATATATACTTAGGGATACCTGAACGGTGAGAGGTTAAAGGCGTGAGGAGTTCCGAGAAGCGGTGCTCGTCCTATTACCTGAGCGACTTTTTCATGAAAGTTTCGGGCGCTGATGCTTACATATGTACGCATCGTGGACTTTTGCACGTTTTGAGCCCGCATCGTGGACTTTTGCACGTTTTGAGCCTTTCTTTTTCTGATTCATGTTCTTCCCTTCCCTTTCCGTTCCTTGAGCATCCTAGTTTCTCGAAAAGTCTGAGATGATTTCGAAGTCGAGAGGAGTAATATAAAGTCATTAAGCAAATTACTATTTATGATTCCTTTATGCACAAAGGTGTAGAAATCTCTTGGAGGAGTGTTGCATTTATATTATATTTATTCAATTCTACATTTCTCAAAAAATATACTCGCTCTACGCAATCCGCTGAAAGAAAAAAAAGAACAAGTCGTATCACTTTTGATGATTGCCTTCGAGGCTTTGAAGTTTCATAGAAAAGCTTTCGGCTGTGAGGAAATGATTGTTCATTTAAAAATTCATCTACACATCGAAATGGACGTTGCGATACAGTCTGATGTAAGTCACCTCAAGGATGGACAGATTTTTGAAACTTTAGAAAAGCACTTACTGGTTAGGCTATTTTCACTTCTCTCCACGCTTAGTGACGACATCAAACATACATAACAGAAGCTAATAAACAGAAAAAGCATCGATAAGCCTAGATTTACTCCTTACTTCAATAGAGTGAAGTATCTCGCTTCATCAAGGGCCTACAGAGAAATGTTCGAAGAAACGACCTTCCCACAGGTTTTCTGTATCCTTTCAAAGCCACCGTTACCCTTTCCAAGAGGTTACAGCACTGAGAAATTCGCACAGGAACTATGCATAGTAGATACGACAGGGCTGATCTGAAAAGATTCCCACTCGGGTCGACTTTTTCGGAACCTAACTTTGAATGAAAAGATCTGAAGTAAGGTGAGAGTGAGTGGGGAATGAGTTGTTTAGGCTCAAGGTTAAAAGAGCGAAATGTCCAATCCTATCTTCTCTCCCTTTCGCTCTCTGTCCCTCTCTCTTCCAGTTTCCCCCCTTTAAATTTCTCGATATGGATTTTCCAGGAATTTCCGAGCCTTTGTTTCATTCTTAACATTAGTTGACGTTTCCCATGTACTCACTACTCCCACGAGTACTTTCTACCTGACCACGTTCAAAAACAAATTCTTGTATTATTGTATTGCCTCTAGTTATATCTTAAATCAACTTTAATTAAAATGCTTGAGAAGAGTAGCGTGCAATTAAAGGTAGGACAAAAACAAAAAGAGTAGAGAAGGACAACCGGATGAGTCACTGGAATAGCACTAGACGAAGCGGATCAGCATACGTCAGAGACCAAACTTCCGCATGGCTCTAATGGCCCGACAACAAAGCCTGAAATTGGGTGCGTCGACGGGAAGTCGTCGGCTTTATATAAAGCCTTGAATAACAGCTTGGCCAGCCCCGTAGAAAAAGTCAGATGCTGGAAGATCAGCGCCAGTCAATGCTGACTAGTTCTATAGGGTTTCAGATATTATTCAATCAGTGAAGCCCTTGAAGGCAGAATTGAGGGCGAATAAACTTATGGTAAAGCTTCAAGAAACCTATGAATTCAAAAAAAAACTCAAAAAATAAGAAACCTAGTAAGACACCGTGTTGCGTAACGAATGGCTTCGAATGCCCTTCAATATTACGGTTTTATGGCGGATTCCCGTTTATTGGAACGGGCTATCCGAAGCCCTCTCAATAGCCATCGAACAGGAATGAAAGTAAACTGGCTGGGCTAGCTCGCTCTATGAATCGCTACAGTAATATCTGAAGCGAGGGAAATGATATGCGTGGACTAAGTCGAAGATTTTCCAAGAAAATCGTCGACAAAGAAATGAATATTAAGGAGAAGCTAGTATTGCCATCAAAGAACAAAAAGACCAATTGATTTTCAAGCTGCACATTAATAAAGCAATTTCTAATGAGTTCTGAGTACTGTGACACTGAGCAGGCAAGGCAAGGGCGGATTATTTAAATGTGCAAAAAATGGGAAAAAACAAAAAAAAGAATTATGCCATGAGCTATTCTACAAAGAATGCGATTAAAAGTCGTTGGTAACCGGAAAAGCTCTATAGAACGGCGTCTGTCTATCTGCGCTCTATTGTTTTAAGCAGAGACGCAGAGATAGTCTAACATAGGAAACGGCAGACGGCACAAGAAAATGCCGACTCGGCAAGTTACTCGTCCGTTGAGAGGTGGGACTGACATAACTGACACAGAAAGAAACTCCGGCTTTGCTTTAGTACTTGTTAGGTTCGGTGCTGGCTCAATCACGGAAGCACCAAACATCGCTTTTTTTCTGACCATCCCGCCCTTTTCGGTCATCATCAGATATGCGTAAGTCTACTTCTTAGAAGAACCCCCTCATTAAAAATGGCATATTCTCTGCAACGATTGCAAATTTTAGTAGATTCAGAAGAAAATAGGCTATGTATGCCTACTATCGGCTACAAACATGTACATATTCAGTAGTAGGAGACGTTTTGCAAGATTTGCAAAATTACAGTAACCCAGTGGGTTTGACAACAAGAAGTGCACCAGTGCAACTTATCAAAGCTCACTGCGAGTGTCGTCTGGAGCTACTGCACCTTCCTGTACCTTCAGGGGACTTGTGATCCGTAAGGGACTACTCGGTGAAAGGAAGGAAACTCAGACTTCTACACCACTGAAACTTTCTTTCAAAATAGGAGAGTAGAAACATTCACACACTATCCAGTAAACCTGAAAGGCACAGCTTCCCAAAGGACTTTCCTCTCCCATTTGTTACTGCACAACCCTTGTTCTGTATATTTAGAGCGCTTTGGATCAGAAGGACATTCTCCAAGTAGGTATCCACTCCACAGAAGCACATTCATCAAAAAGAATCCCAATCAAGCAATTTCTATTGAAAATCGGATTTGCGGCGAATTTTAAGAATGAGCATGATCCCTGCCAATCAGCGTTCTATCTCTTTTTTTGCATCTATCACTTCCATTTTATGTTTGAAGAACATCCGTTAGGAAAGGGTAGGAATCATTGTTAGGCCAGTGGATGGATTTGCACCTCTCTTCTAAGTTCCTTTGCAGATCTTGGGTCCAGTACTAGTAGGTTTTCAAAGGTCCATAGACTTACACATGTTAACGAGCCTAATCTTAGGTGAGCACGGAATTAGTAGGCATGAATACATCATCACGAGGACGGAAAACATGGAAGTGGACGACATGAGTATCCTCCATGACCCATTTTTTTAAAAGGAATGGGGAGAAATTGCCTTGAAAAATAGAGACATATAGGACAAAATAAAATTACAAGACCATTAAAAGGTCTCAATATTTACGGCCCAAAAGATCATGTCGCTAGCTATTGTCACCAGCAATACATATATCAAGCGAAGACGCATTACACTATAAATCCGCATACACCGCATCCGGACCTAATGTCATCAATCACTTTACTAGCAACCAAGGAAAGTTGATTGATCGCGAGAGTTTTGGAAAACAAGCAGTGCAAAAGAATAGCTACTCAGAGACTGTGCAACGTCACGTTCCTAACTAACAAACATGGGAAATGAGATGATTTTTCCAGGAAGTGTCGTCGCAACGAATGCCGCCAATGTGAAGCTCTGCCCGACTGCAGTACATAATGCAATGATGCACGACAAAACTGTCAACAACGTCGGAATGCATCCAAACAAGCCCCCAATTTCTAAATATGTCGATGTGCTTCCAGTGAACTCTCTAGGCCATGTACTCAACGAAAATGGAGATGATTTTCAACAGGACACTTTCAACAACTTTATCTGGAGCATAAACGGTGGGAAAAGCAGTAGTCAGAGGGCTTCCCACTCATCGTATGGTCAAAGGGCCAGCTCATGCTGAAGCCACCCGAACCGAGCACATTCCCAAGACCAGGTAGTTAACACGAGGACCAGCCGTTTAGAAACCTATAGAAACATATGGAACAGCTTACAGCCCGAAATGATCGCTGGATGTAATTGGAGGCGGCAATGGACCACTGTATCATTGACGTCTGTGGGTTCTTGAAGATTCAATTTCGTCCCGCTATTTTCGTCTTCACAAAGCCAACAATAGCAACCAAGAGGGGAAAACAATTTTGCACACTTGTGACGTATTTACTCGAACTCATCAAGAATTCACCTCATCGCGTGACATGACGTAAAGTACGTCCGATAGTGGCTATCAATTCCAGAGAAATCAACGGAAATAAGAGCGCAATATTTAAAAGCTTTCTGTACGGTAACATAGGGGAAACAGCTCTTTAATAGGTACCTTGGAATGCGCCGTGCCAGCGAATTCAAGTGAGCTCTTGTACAGGAACGGCAACTCTGTATGGTAACCAGGTCTGCACACTCTGGCAGTAGAGACCTTACGGTAGAAAAAATGCAGAGGACGTAGAAATTCACGGACATCATAATCAGCCTACAACATAACTTCGGATACCCGTTACCTATGCGACGCACCGACAGAGGAACCCACTTGAGGGAGCAAAGCGGACAGCTTTGGTAATCACGTGGCTGTGTGACAACAAGGCGTTCGGATCAGGACCCACACCTGAGACTGTAGGTTGGACTAGTGTAGGTTAGCTTGATGACCTCTAATTGTGTGGTTGGGTAGGCACCTGCTTGACCCGGAATTGCGAGGAAGCTTGAGTTCGGTTCCCGGTTGCAGCAGTCAGTACCAATCCAAAATAATCAGGAAGCTTCTCGTTTCAAGCTTCTCGTTTTTTTCGACTCTGCTTCCCCGTTTTGGCGGTGAAAACCCTTTTGGGTCTAATTCTGGCTTCAACATTCTATTTCAAGCAGAAACTGATTTGAAAGTAAACGAAGGCGTATTCTGCCATAGCCGGAGCTAAAAAGCTACGCAATCCCCGTGAGGAATTTGTGTAATAGGATTTCCTCGGAGCAAATCTCTGGCCCGTTTAGATCCCACGACAACCATTAACGACATTTTAAAAATAACGAATCAAGGATGAAACATGACGTCATTGCATGGGGATTTTGATGTTTTCTTTATGGATGGGGCGGTACCCTGTGGCACTGCCTGCTGTCACACGAGTATCTCATGGATCAAATATCATTCGGGCAAATCTTCAACGAGCTCGAAGCTCAGGCAATTCTAAGAAATCGTACATTGGCTCACTCTGCACATACTGTATCCGAATCCAAAACCCTTTCGGTTTCTTGGACAAAGTGGTTGCATGGTTCGCCCTGAGGAAGCCGTCTGAACCCCAAACGCTCTTTTCCTACTGATATACAATATGGAAAGAGAGTTCCTTTCCTTTACTACGGGTTTCCGCGGACTATAGTATTTTAATAGCCCTAGTTTTTTACCCCACATAAGGATTACAGGACTGAGACTAAGGGTGAATAAAAGCAGCATGGCTAGGTGGGTATTATCACTATTAGTAAGCGGGAATTGCAAGAAATTTTTGATGGATTTTCTTCAGATGAACTCGTATCCGCAAACTTTTCAGAAAACTTTCATTTCAATTCCAGAAAACTTATTCAAAATAACTTCCCAACATTGGATCCTCTTCGAAGGGAATAGGGTTTTGTTAAGCCTTTCTAAAGCCAAATCCAAGGAAAGAAAGAATAAGTATAGTTTGGAGATCCTAAATAGTCGACCTCAAAGAGAAGTTGACTGTAGGCTTCATAGAGTTACTAACCAGAGGGGCAAAAAAGCTTAATTTTGGCATTCACTCCCGGAAAATCTAGTTAGGAGGCCTGAAAGTGAGATTGCTGGGATTCAAGAAAGTCGTCATTGCGTTAAACAAGTGACCAGAGGGCAATCCCCAAATCAGTTGTACAGTAACCATTCAACATCGGGCATTTGCACTCAATTACTTGAGTTTTTTACTTTTGGAAAATCTTTGGCAACTCAGATAAAAACGTAATTCTTCGATTCCATGTAATCTTTTTAGCAACAGTTATATTCCCCTCTTGCAAGAAGTCGCTTACTAAAACTAACTATTCAGCAGCTTTGGGAGAAGCCAAAGTTGTACATCCTAGGTACGTGTTTCTTTTTTGGGCACCCAAATATTAGGAATTCTGACCACGCAACTGACGTCTAAAGCTCTCCACTCGAACGTCGAACTCCACTTTGTATGCGAAACCTTCCAAAAAGATCAAGCAGATGAATCCGTAACTTTGAACCGACCCATTTCGTACCAAAGAACAAGACCTTCTTTTTAGTTCCTTCTTCGAGGAAATCTCATTACGCGAGGTCCTCGCAAGGATTGCCGAGCTTTTTCAGGCCTTCCTACGAGAGATCTCTCTCTCTTTTTAAACAAACCACAGGCTGTATAGAATTTGAGATCCAATGGAAGGAGAGAATTAAGGTTTTGAAGGACCTTTCACTTCTCAACTGCAAGAGGTTCCTAAAGTTACCGTGAAATAAGCCTCGGACTCTGAGACTTTATCCCTAATCCTCACTGCAGACTTAATTTCACAGCTAGTAACTGGTTGTAAGCAAGTACGAAAGTAAACAAAGCCTTGATAGGTAGGAGCTACCAAAAGTGACATCGAAGTTTCCTATGCGTGAAATTTCAGATTTTTCTAATAATACGATAGACTGAGAGTTATCAGTAAACTCCAGCAGACTACATCAGTAAAAGCTCGTAGTCAACTTGGAAGGCAACGTTGCAGAGATAGAACTACAAAGAGGCTTTTCATTGAAGAGCTTCCAAGGAGAAAGCGGATACTTTATGAGCAGCAGAAACAGCTTTTTTAATTATAAATCGTCTGACATTACAGAAGCTCGAGTCGTCGTCGATTCAGAACAGTGGGTTAAGTAAAATGCGGTGATAACTGCGACTCTACAAATGGCATGGTTACAATCAGTTAAGTCTTTGTCAACAAAGCCGATTGAGACTGAGCTAGACGTCGTTATGGAACCGCACAAGGAAACAGAGCTCTTCTGGGCTGATTTTTAAACACACACGCGAATTTTAGAGTCGTTAATTCAGTAGCCAATCCTCAGTTTTTAGAAGAATAAGTAACTTGGTTAGTAATGGTTGGTAATGAACGTGCGGGTGGAATCGCGCCATGCGTCCAGCCCTTGTCGATGTTAATGAGAGCCTTTGGTTACGTTCAAAGCAATCTTCAGACCCCGCCTTCGTCATAAACAAACAAGGCCTAATTAGGACGTCATAAAGCATGGAGACGCCGTCGATCCGTGACAAGCAGCGATACGAGTGGACTCTTCCATAGCTCTTGTGACAATGTGAAATTTTTACCAACGTTGTCATCGGGGAAACAGATATCCACTGATTTATTTGAACACCTCTACTCAATCTGCTCCTCCTCTCCTTTCCAGAAGGTGCGACTTGACTCAACCCAGCGGTGGCTTTGATCTTTAAGATTTCACTGAGTTAAAAACGATTTGGAAGGATTCGAATAAACGAGCCGTTAAGTACTATAGATCGCTCACTACTTACCCGTTTCTCTACTTATTTACTAACTTGTTTACTTATTCAATAGAAATCCGAGACAAAATAAGAAGGTCAAGAAAAAGTTTTGGTGAACAACTCCATTAAGAAATGGTGAGACAAGGAAAGACTGCGATGGTTTCAAGTGAACTTTTGAGAGCTTTGAATCTGTAATTATAAATTTATTTGTTTATTGATTCAATTGATACGGGTAGGAGGCAAAATAAAACAAATAGACGCGAGAATCAAATAGGTCTCAAGGAGTATCCTATCATGGAGGTTGTACAAAGGAAAGAAGACCAAAAAATCTGCTAGTTATTCTGAGCCAATTCATCGGTCAGAGACAGGGAAAGGGAAGGCTGACACAAAGAAAAGCTGCCCTTCCAAAGAAAGTGAGTTGCGTAGGTGTAACCCAACACGAGATTCAAAAATATCGTCATCCATTCTTCCCCTAACAAGGTCTATGGTGAGGTCATTCGATAACTTACTTATTTTTACTTTACAAACGGTCCCAAAATAATTTATTGAATCATATGATGCCATTTTAGGAGGTACACAGATATAGCTATTCTTCTCCCAATATGGGGACTGGGTGACGTTCGATGTCAGCGGGGGCATGCGGAATAACATAACTTTGACAGTGAATTCACCTCACAGATGAGGAAAGGTTATCGTAAAGGGGATAGACTGGA
The DNA here is from genome assembly GCA_000469685.2 of Haemonchus contortus. Classification (NCBI taxonomy): domain Eukaryota; kingdom Metazoa; phylum Nematoda; class Chromadorea; order Rhabditida; family Trichostrongylidae; genus Haemonchus; species Haemonchus contortus. The sequence continues at coordinate 6,930,513 of LS997566.1, read as the reverse complement.
TCATAATATTTTATATTAAAGAGCACCCTTCAATTGCTACTCTGAAGACTCTGTAACTTTTTTATAACAATAACAGAATAACAGACTATAGAACTACGGGTAATACTTTTCGGAAGATTCTGATAGATGAAGTTCATTGAGAAACACCCACGCAAGAAAGGCTTTTTGGGCTTTCATTCATAGTTTTTGAACATTGGAGCATATCTGCTTTACTATGAAAGAGTTGTCAGACCGAAAGGCGTCGGTCAGCTTTGGACCCGGAGACCCTCCTCCTGCTGGCTCCGCCTTTAGAGGAGAGCAAAGAAATCCTAAGAAGACTTCGTGTAGCGGGCAACTTGGATCAGTACCATAACGTAACACACCAAAATTTTGCGTATGCACTTCTCTTAGAGAGACCATTTCCGGTAAGTCCTGTGACTCCTAAAACTCGAAAACTCAGTGAGAGCTTTGAAATTTGAACCACACCTGGATCAACCGCTCACTGAAGCTCTATAGGCAAATATACAATACGAACGAAAGAGAAGAACTTCGGCGTTAATTATTCCCCTTTTTGAGATGCGCAGTGTGTTCGACTCTCTCTCAGAATTGTGGAGACGCTTTGATTGCGTATGTGGCCTTTACAATAACTTGCGGTAGCCATCCAATGTGTAAGTGAGGGCTTTTATCCTCTCTAACGGGTCTGTGACCCAGAGTGGATGGAAGGCCCGATCGGCCTAGGCGTGTACTTAATCGAAGATTCAATCCCCGGACCATGCGCTTGTGCTAGTGCACTACATACCACCACACCGCCTCCGTCTTATACAATAAGATATAATACACCGTACATATGCAGGTAGATTATAGAGCTGTTTTCCAGATACTTTATACTTTACGCTAGCCTCTACAACTAGATCCAACCTCTGAATTATCCAAATTCTACGGGAAAATCGGTGGAACAAAGGTTTGTAACCATACAGCTCTGATTTACGCCTGCAAGCTTCTCCACTTCAGTTGTTTTTGACGAGCTCTCTCTCGGGCTCATAGGCCCGGATGTCAGTCTTGACAACATGAAAGCGATCCCTGCGGAATTTCCAGGATCACAACAGCAATCGGCTCCTTTTTCAAAAATAAACATGCATCCGATACATGACTATAGGCGGACTAGATGGTGGGTCCGAAGGAAGCCTATAGCTTTTTTCGATTTTCCCGATGACCAATCATGCTCGTAACAACGATCTTTACAAATCGGGCATCAAAAGCCACCTAGGAGTTTGTAGGCTTGTGATGGAAATTGGCTCTTTTTTTTCAGAGAAAAAGGCAGTCAATACATGAAAGTAGCTGGGCTTAAGGCAACAACCGGTAGGAACAAAAAGTAGTAATTGCTCTATTCCTGCGCCAGTATTGGGGCTTGTCATTGAAAGGTAGGTAACATTCAGTAAGGAGGGTTACTGCCCAGCAGAGAGGCTCGATACGCAGGTTTTTCTAAGTGGAAAAATTTGAGCTGGATGGCTCAGAGGCGCTAGAAAAGGTCCTTCCCTAGATCACTTCAGTAGCTTTAGGTGTTGCCTCGTAATGACAATACAAATAAAAATACAAACTAGATTTTGTAAAGGTACGCGTTTTCTAGCTCTAGTACCAGTCAAGTTTGAGAGTGCTAGCTCGCTCCAACTGAAAAACTCTGGAAATTTGCAGAGTGGGTCACGGCAAAAGGGCTTCTGATTGACTCCTCTTGCTCACTGCGCATTTTTTGACTACCCATCAGCTATATTTCAAATTGAACCGAAAATTCCAGGAGCCACAATTTCTTTTTTTTCTGATCGAACACCAAGAAGAAGAGTTTGAGGACGATCAAATCTTAATTACTAGTGGTCATTACCTAGCTCAGCTTTATGTTAGCTTTTTTTTCATGGAATATAAGGCTTTCAGAAACTCGGAGGCTCACAGAAGTAAAATAAATTTGGAAAAGATTTGAAAATGCGTAGAACTTGTTTAGGCTCATCTCATTCTTTTCCAATTTCTATTTTTTCTATCATTTACCTTTGACTACTTTTTTTCAGCTAACTATGAATCTTTTCCGCTTGAGAGCCTTTTTGGCAGGCTTGTAGGAATTCGAGCTTTTGCTGGGCAAATTTCAGACTCTGGGACGTACTACTACTGCACACCTATATAAACATCCAGTAACTTCCACCATCCCAGCAAAGGAATAATCCGCTCAGGGATTTGATTTTTTCAATCGACTGGGAAATCTTAATAATGATGGTCAAAATGATCATTTCAGACAGCAAAAAAATATGTGAACTTGTGCTTGCTCTCCAACAGAATTTCTTCGAGCTCTTACGCAAAACAAAAACGGTGTCGTGCCTCTCGCACGACCTCCACGGTTTACAGCACGCGTCGGGAGGAAACCGCGCTCCAGGTCCACTCGCCTTCGGTCCTGACGCGGAGGCCAGAAACTGCCGGAAGCGCGGGAATTTAGTTGTAAGCATAACATTTCGCTGCGTATCTACTCCCGTCAGTCGTCTGTATGCATTCGTCGTGCGAGGCTGGTGGATCGTCGCGTGCTCCCTTTATTCCGTCCCGTGGGCTCATCCCGCAACCGTCGATCATCGTCTCTCAACTCATATCCTCTTCTCATCACCTCTCGTCTCGTATCCAGGTCAGTAATCTCCTAATTGTTTTATTCATGTATGTTTTTGGTATAATGCTATGGCATCATGATTTTTTCACTTACCATCTTTACATCACTTGAAGTTCCTCATGTTGTACTCATATATGATATAAATGTGGCGTCTTATTATTTCTATGTAGTTATATGGGATTAATCCGGAGAGTATTTGACACACTTGTAGTTGGGAGCTCAATTCGTCAACAGGGGACTAGGCCCTTCTTCAGCCCGCAGCAGGACCCTTAGCATTCCTTGGCACGGCATGTCCCCTTAGGGGTGTGTGGGCACCCAAATACCCACGTTCTGCCGTGGCTGAGGTGTGGGACCGCCGATGCAGTCAGCAGAGGACACCTCGTCACGACAAACGGAAAGTACATCTAGGAGGGGAGAGAGGTGGGATTACGGAAATAGTTTTTTCCGGGGAAACCTTCCAATAGAGTATTTTTAGGTCCATATTATAGTTACTCATTTATCTATTCAACTATTAGTAGATCTACTTGTATAGCCAAGTAATTTCCTCAGTGAGTCAGGAAGATTAATTGCAACAGAGAGAAAGACCAAAGGAAATCAGATAAACATTAGTCTTCGGCCTTAGTACTCATTGAGCAGTTTTTACAAGGAAGTGAATAAGCTGAGTGACGTTCCATTGAAATTAAAGCGCCATTCAAAAGAGGTAGGGGATTTTAGTGCTGAACAAAGCATTTCAAAATGGAAAAGCCGAGGATTTGGTCAGGAGCCATGAACGCACGTACACAGTGGTCCATGACTAGAAACCAGCCCAGTACAACACATGAGCACATGAGATATCTACAAAGTGCTGCCTCTTCATCTCAGTCGACGAGACTGTCTATTACTGTCACCTCAATACGAGATTCTTTATCTTCAGTAGATTCATTCTGTATTCAACCACTCCGATCTTCGCTTTCAGGGAAGTGCAGTTCTAAGACAGGGCACCTCCTGAGAACAAAGATAGGAGCCTCGAGAACATGTGGAAAATATCTGTCAAAAATTACAGATTAGTAGATACTCTTCTCGGGATTTTCTAGAAGCTTTTCGTAGCCGGACGTGCGAGAAATCGAGACATTTTATGACATCACATTCAGGGTTGATCAGACCGGAGTCTTTTCTCTCAGGCTGTCAAATGTTGGAACGAGTCGTGGCCAGGAAAGCAACTCAGAGGGAACTATAAACCTTATTGCCTGACTCTAGTTTAGTGAATTTCCTCAACGGAGTGGACAGGGTTCGAACTGTAAAGACGCACGGGTTGGACATGGGTGTGCCGAGCGGTCAACTAAGAGAGGGACAGGCAGCCGGGGTAATATGCGTATACGTATGTGTGTGGGTATACGAATAACATGTCCACCTACATCTCCTTTACCGAGGATCCCCTTGGAGTACCCTTACCAGGAAATATTATGATGGTTCCACAGAATCCTGGGGAAAATATCGACTACTGCGGAACTTTCGGCCGAAGTTTCCTCTCAAATGATATCTTTTTCCCCTGCCACGGATCGCTTCTATCACTTGAAGAAGAGCATGCTTCTGCCGTCAGTCTAGTTACAGTATTCGGAAGAAGAACATGGCCATTCCCCTAAAAAACTTTAAAAAAAGCAAACGTGCAGCACGAAACTGGTTAGGTACCGCTCCGGAAATATCAAGATAGAAAAAGCATATTGCACTCACACTAGCGAAGAAGAATATTTAGAATAGGCAATAGGATTCGAGCACGCAACCCGTTCACAAATTATCATTGAAAAAAGTATTAATTGCTTTTTCACAGTCTAGGTCCTTATATTTGCACGGTTTGCATTGGGCATTCCCAGAAAACCAACTAGAAAAAATATCTTATTACGTCGGAATTGGACGAAAAACTCGTTCCTAGCAAGAACTTTTTCGGACAGCGGAAGAGTTAGGACAGAGAAAGAATATTAAATAGCTTACGGTAATATTTGTTATGTAGCTATTAGCCTAAGTATTTTTTGAGATCAAATTTGAATATTCTAGGTTAACCATGGTAAGGTTAGGTGCTTCTAATCCCTGGTGGACCGCGTGAAAGCAAGTGCACTCGATTTCCTTACTTCAACAAACTTCTGCATAAACCATATAAGCCTTCAAATGCTTCAACAATCCGTAGCACAAGTCGGTCGTCTAAGCACTAGGGAATATAAAAACGAAAAGTTCTTCAGATTGATCCCATTTTTGAGAGCGGACCACAATTTGAACTTCGAGACAACAGTAAGAAGGCTCGAAAAAGCCCCAAACTTGCATATGTCTCAAACCGTTAGAGTAAGGGAGTGACCGTAGTGTATGGCTGGACTGGGAAGTGACCAGATTATCCATAAAATGACAATAAAGAGCACAAAAACTATTCGGGAATTCCTATACCTCACTCCTCCCGTTTCAGGGAATGAAAGGGCTTCAGGGTTACAGGTATAACCCCCAACCAAAAAATGCTTTTGACCAAGGGAAGTGGGGATTTGTGGTGCTGCTAGATCGGCCTAGACCCTCTTGTGGGAATTCTTAATTAAATAGGCATATACCAAAAAAAGGGAAAAGGAAACCTGTATGTCAGGGTATAGCAGATGTTGGAAAGGGCTAACTTCCGTCTTCTCTACTTCAAACTATTCCTGTTTATTTACTTCAATTTATGGCGTAGGTGGTGTAGTGGCAAGTGGCGCAATATCTCACACGCACGGTCATGGGTTCGAATCCCGGCTCGATGCCCGCCTAGGTCAACTAAGCTTTCCATTGCTCCCACGTCGGTTAATCGATTCCAGACTCGTCTGGGAAGATAAAAGCACTGACTTGCACATCGGCCGGCCACCGCAAGTCATTGTATAGGCCGCATACGCATTCATTACGCCACTACGATTCTGAGTGGAAGTCGAGTGCGAGGCGCATCCCTCAGAGCAGTGGGATACTAATCCTGACCAACCCGACTGTCTACCACTTGAATGTTGATGCCAGTGCGCGAGTAGAAACAATAGGTAAGGTTGAGCCGGAGCGCGGAATTTCTGCGGCTGGGTAGCGGCATGTATGTGGGTAGATGATGCGTGAGGGCGCTTCTACCACCAGGCAGGCAAGTAATTCTCAACTTTAATTAATAGTACATATATATTAGGGCATGAGAACATTTCCCAGCAGTATCTATGTTGGTACCAATCTGGATATCACGAGGCATAAGCTTCAACTAGATGAATGATGCGATTATAAGAAATTCCAAGGGAATGTCTCATGGTTCCGTAAAAGGGCATTAGTCATTGAATTAATTTAAATTAATTACACAAAGAACGATACCATCGTACTATTTCAGATTTCCTTGGAGTATAAAGACGTCTTGAAAAGAAATTGGACATTATATTACTCATATCGGATAAGCTGGCCGCGATCGCTAAGTTTCGGGCAGATACGTTCCACACAACCTAATCTTTACCAGTCACTTGGCTATATTCCAGGTTCTCTGCAATGGTCTGGAAGTTTCCAAAAAGCTCCTATACATATAAAGGCACTACCCACTTGTGTGCCCAAAACATGCCTGGCTTTCTCTTCCATGCTTACTTAACCTGAAAACGGTAGTACTTATTCCATTCCTGACAATGGTTATATTCCATATATACTTTCTTTTCCTTGTTGTCTATTATTAAGAGCTCTCCTTGAGGTGACACCTATATCCTCTTTTAAGTAATGAGCCTACTAACTGAATTGGATACAACGCCTTTGGGCTCTGGGCAAAGTGCTTTGCTGCATTTTTTTCCAGTCTCCCAGAGTAAGGAAATAAATGCAAATGAGTGGAACGAAACGTAATCTTATAGGATTCATAAGGATGCCATAATTATCTCGTTCACAACAGACTTTCAAGGAGAGTCTATTTCAGGGAAATTGTCAAGTGTTTGAGTGCATTCTTCCACAATCTCGTCCTTCTTTTCGGTCATGGCTTCTCGTTCACAGGAGGAAGCGGAACAGTGTTGTGTGGGATAGCATACCATCGCTTTGATCTGAAGTTTAAGTACTAAATCCCGAATTGTTATTCGCCAAGCCGTTCAGGTTTTCCATGCCTTCAGGGTCCACAAACAACTGGCGGACTGAAATCAATTTGGGACAAACACGTCATCTCTCCATATTTGTTTAGCTGGCACCAAATTCGTGTGGGAAGATGGATTCACTGACTTCTCCACTCTGTAGGTTACTAAATACTCTAAAACATTCAAAAACGGCCACTATCCTGAATGGGAGGTGAGTGTGTTGACATATCTCGAGCTTCCTGAAGTTTATATCCTAAAATCTGGAAATTGAACACTTCATACACCCTTATACGAACGGTCCCCAGACTCCATTTATAAATATTCATTCGCGTTTGCATTTCAATTAATATTTGGGCAATCGCGAGGAATAAAATAGCACTGTTAAAATATGTTGATGTACTACTAATAAATGAAAAAAACAAATTCTAGATAAGTAATTCAAACCTGCAAGCAAACTTGCTACATAAGAAAGAGTTGAATCAGTCATGGCCATGAGATCTGATCATTCCAGTGCATTGCCCACTAACAGCGGACGGCCAGACAACACGTGGAACTGACAGATATGGCAACGAGAACGTAGTTTTCTACATGGGCGAGTCATGTTTGTACTAAATAGAAAAGAAGAGGATCACACCAAGAAAGAATTTCTTACCTTCCATGAAACCCAACTACTCGTCCAAAGCTAACATCCGAGGAAGATAAACATTAAAGCGCTGAGATGTGGTTCTAACCACGGAACATACTTGCTTTAGAGAAATTTTATTTCTGTTGCGTTGGTATTTCATTATCTCCTCGATCTAGAGGGAATCCAAGGTGAATTGTGGATTTGAAGGAAAAAATAGAAAAAATAGAAAATAGAAAAAAATAGAAAATACGCCTACCTTTTATACGATCCTAGTAAAATGCTCTAAAAGCCTCTTTGGATTGTTCTATAAGTACACCACCCACTCGTATACCCATGAGACACCCAGATCTCTCTTGCTTATGTAACACTATTATAGACAGATCACCTTTCCTATACTCAATACGCACTTCTTTACCAGTTCCAATCCTGCCACAATGCTGCTGAACCCCATTGGAGCTTGGGTTAACCAAATGACCTTGCTCCGGTTCCGTTCATGAGTCGGTCCGATGCTTAAAAGTCGGAAAAAGGAAAGTAAGTGATTACCCTCGACACGGTCAATAACCTGCGATATCATGAAATCCTGTGCATTGTTTACTCATGCAAATGATCGTTGTTCTTTTATAGGATTCCCAAAGAAGAGTTGAAAAATTTCTTGAAAAAGATCTGGAATTCGGTGGAAATTCTTGCAACTACTTTACAAATACTCCGATACATCGCAAGATTAAATAGTGAAAGGTATTTCTGTAATTTCACGATTTTGTCGAATATCAGAAAATTTTTATTTAGGGTACCCTTTTCACACAGCTGGGAACGGGTCAGCTCAGGATGAAGGCTTTGTTGCTTAGGCGGATATCCGTCTGAGATTTGAACCCATGACCATGCGAGTGTGACAGTAGTCTACTTGCCACTACACCACCTCCACCCTTTTTTGTAGGTAATGATAAAAAATCGCCATGGCAGTAATAGTACTCTGAACTGAACGTTGGAAAATCGGATAGCAAAGCACGCACTTAACTTATTCGTGAAATTAATCAAATCAGTGAAAACTCTGGAGTCATTTTCCGATTAGATAAATAATCAAACTCAACATTCGTACTTTTGTGGGAAAAATTGAAATAAGGAAAGTGCTTTCCTGAGTAATAGTGGGAAATGGAAGAGGTGATTCACTCACTGAGTTTGTAGGGGGCGGGACCAATTACGACGGAAACAACTCTCGTGACAGAGTGGTTCAGGAGATCATTCCGTGATAACAAACGAAAGACCCACCAAGCTAATTCCCACATCCACAAGGTCCGGGCTTTGGATCGAGTGCCAAATCCAAACGGGGGTTACAATTATTGAGCCTCGCTGTTTCCTAGTGGACGCCTCAGAGATGGAAGCATTATATAATAGAATAATTAGCTTATTGCAAGCAATTATACAGTACATTCATGTTTGTCGAAAGATTTTCAGAAGTCCATCTCTCGGGCCTCCCAGAATCCTTCAGATAGAGTACCAGACGGATTTTTCATACTCGAAAACAGAACCGACCGAACTGGCTGCTACCACCTTCAAAGTGGAAACCATGATTGTAAAGTTCAGTGATCATCCCGTTTTTAGGATGCGCACAGCCTTCGAGTTCCATTCGAGATTGTGGCGTCGTTCAAAGGCTTATTCAGCCCATTCAATCTCTTGCTGGGATCTGTCGATGAGTCAGTGCCTACAATTCACCAGAGGAGACTGATTTCGTGTACCAGACCAAATAACCACCCCTAAGGGTTGTAAACTTAGTTGTCTGGACTGCGTTAGTTCGGGATTTGATACCTAGACCACGAACGTCTTGCAAGCTTCTTTGGCAGTCAACTGAATCTGCAGAGGGTCTAAGAGCGGATGAAGGTATTCTCAGCTGGTCGATCAAGTCAACTCGATAGGCTGCCCACCTGGATATGGAGCGAAGCGTTACTCTAATAATAACATCCAATCCCCGTTGCAACACTCGTTCTGGCTCAATCTAAGAAAAAATTTAACACCTGGAAGCAGAGTAGTATGGTTAACTACCTTCCAGGAAAACCCACTGAAGAATGGGGAAGCTGTGACTAGTTTAGGCCTTTTTTCAACGCTTTGCTTGCTTTGAGACAAAAGAGTAACTGCAAACTGCGATGTCCTATGGTCAGTGTCGCCCTATTGTTCTGTTAAAAGTCAAAAACTCCCCAAAAAAGGGGTTGGTGTTTTCGTCAGCAAACCCACCAGCCGATACGTTGCGGCAGCGAATTCGTAATGTGGTAAGTGCAACAACTAAAAGAAAGAAGTAGACTCCTCCGTGATTCCTTAAGCAGAACCTAAAGCCTCAGGACGAGCCTCTGAAAAGAATGAGTTCAGAGCTGATCGCACCCACGATTTGGAATGCGCGGCGGTATGCGTATCTCTGAGCTCGTAGAGCCTAGAATGTGTCAGGCCTTTTAAATTTAATCAATCCCGTTTCCGGAATAAGCCACACACCTGACGTCGATTCAAAACCGCAGTAGCATTTTGAATGCCTATGTGGCCTCTGCAATGACAAGCATTGGCAAGCCGATGTACACATGTACATTAAACCTCCCAGACGGGTTTGGTACCAATTAGACGACCACGTGGGAAGACAATGGCTGGTCTGGACAGGCGTCAACCCAGGATTCGATCCGCAGGACGTGCGAGCGAGAGTGGACTACTTGTTTCTACTGCATTATATTTCACTGTCAACTAGTGGGCAACTGAACAAGGGATGAATATACAATTTCATTTCGACTGAGCCTTCTCTTTGGGGACATTCCCAGACGCGATTCTTACCTCCTACCTCCTACCTTTCATCTAACTGTTCAGTGCCTGTCCACCTATCAAAAACTAGGTGACGTTCGATGACGCCAAATGATCTGGGTTGTTGTCTCCCGTGGAATTAAATCAGAACAATCTCTTTTTCCTCGTTTTTTTCTTACATTTGATTATGAACTATGAAAACGGATTTGTTGACTTGTTGAGACGTTTGGCCCTATGCAAATGACGATGTGAACTCCCACGGGGATGTGCTGTGATTAGAGTGCCAAGAGAGAGACTAAACAAACCACTACTACGTCTTTCGGGACAATATAAATTTATTTATACACAGGGACATAGGGATGAATGGTCTCATATCAAAGGGATTCAGGCCAGATGTTTTGAAGAAACGATGACAAGGATGGGAAGGTTATTAGGAAATATTATTCATTCAACGATAATTTAATCTGAGAATCCAATTCCCTTTTGAGGACAGGCTGTTACCGATGAAACGAATTATGCAAGGTCTGCAAAATAAAAGGGCTAAGAAACAAATAATTTTGGAACCAATTAGTCTATTTTAGTGATGTCTAATACATGGCGCACACTAGACGTCGTAATCGCGAATGAATGAGTATGTGGCTTATACAACCACTTGTGGGGACTGACCAATGTACAGCTCAGTGTTGTTATCCTCCCAGACGGTCTGATACCAGCTAACAAAGGGGTAATGTTCCAGAATCGATCCCTGCATGATAAAGCACCTCTTGGTACTAAGTCATAATTGCCCTTGTTCCAGAATACAGCGAACTAGAGTAGATTGCAGACCTAGGAACTTTAGGACCCATTTCTTATTTAGATTTGCTCGGCACTGCTTCTGCTTGGCACTTTCTAAGACTTGTTTTCTGATATTCAAAGAATAAATATACAATGCAAACTAGGAAACCTTTAAGGAATAAATATTCAATGTAAACTAGAGAATCTTAAGAAGAAAAAATCAGAAGAATAGCTGGGGGCGTGATCCTCGCTCTAGGACGAGTTAAGGAGTAAGTGAATGTGAGGGGGGACGGTCAAATCGTGCGTCCGAGGGCGCGCGCAGCAAATTGCGCGGCGAAACTCATACCTATTCTGACGACTTTAGCGCCTATTATTTGGGCCCAATGTTAAAGTACAGTAGAATAGTAGGATCATCTGACCTTACTAATCTACCCTACTTCAGATATGGGCCCCGAAGTTAGGCGTCGGAGTCGTTCAAATTCGCCACGAACTTCGCCGCGCACTTTGTCGCGCGGACGCACGACTTGACACACATCCGGGTGTGGGATTCATTTATTTCACAACAATGTTGAAATACCTCATCCTTTACCCTTCAAGAACTTTAAAGGGTTTTGTCTCGGTTTCGACATCGTCAACTTTGATCAGGAAATAGCTGGCCAGACACCGAGAGCCGTTTGATGTGTTGATTAATACAATCCTTCACGTGATTAATTAAGCGATCATGTTTACAGAAAGCTGAAAGGTCATTTTTGGTTGCGGAAATTTCTACAAACGCAGGCCCACATGAAACACTTTCATCGAGCGAGTTGTAATTTTGAGAATATAAAGGCTTCTCTCAACAATTCGCTTCGATTGGGATGCTTCACTCAGCGGCTTCTTCCAGAATCGTGCGCTTTTAAATTCAGTAGAACCCTTGTTTAGGGTGACTAGTTTTGCCGGTTTTACGGACCTCGAGCCCCGTTGAAAGAAAAATTCATGCTATTGAAATGGGCAAAGACCCTTTCAATCATACCCCTTTTTTATATGAAACATAAGGCTTCTGGGCTTTCGGAGCTTCTACAATTGTATAGCCACTCATTGTGACATATTGAGGTCTCAGAAAGACTTCAACGAATATTACGTGAACCCACCTGGTTTATCAAGGTATCGCCCCCTAATCGGTATAAAGGCAACAGGCAAGAGATTGAGTTGCGTTTTGGCTCTTGCAGGCCAATAAATGGGTCACGTAACCTTCCAAATGTAAATACGTATCAATGCGAAACTCAAATGTGTGGCGCATCTTTCTCAGGAAGTGGTCTGTGCTTAGAATACCATTGTTCTCAGGTTGGAGCAAAAACTGCCAGACAGATAAACAAAGTCAAGGAAGACAATCTCTATCTCGTTGGATATCCTCCCCCCTAGTCGTTGTTTTGGTTGGCCGACATAATCCGCTACCGATTCTCACGTGCTTAATTCGTTTCGCTAACAATTCAGCGAAAAAGTCGTCTTCCTCACTAGGATCTTCATCAACAAACTTACATCCAGACATCCAGAATGGCAGGGCATCGAAAAGAACAAGAGCGACCGGGAGTCCAGGGAAAAACTCCTTCACTGGAGAGCTGGCCTTCCTTGGAGGTCCTTCAGTCTTTTATAGTGCGCTCTTGTCGTTGAATTGCAAAGATTCGCTGCAAATGCAGATGCATGCGTCCCCAGAATTCCCCAGTTTTCGAGGAATCCCACCAGCAAGAAAAAGGCCTTTGCAAGTTCCTGCATAAAAGATAAATGCGAAGGTGTCACAAGACCAGACATCTCCTCCCTGTCATACTGTATCTCGTCGCGGGTAAAAAAGCAAAGAAAGACAAAAGAACCTACAAAAAAAAGTCAAGCAACCCAGTGAAGTGAATGCGAAAGTGCCATACTTGGAAAAACCTAACGAGAAGACCATAATTTTATTAAATGGATCATCGAGATACAGTATCCTAGATTTCATTGTAATTCGGATTCCACTCGAATGGACAGTAATCCGGATTGTTTGGTGGTTGCACGGGGAAGCCCCGGTTCATCATTCGGCATCTGAATTCATGGAGTCGAGGCCATGCAGCGTCAGCCGACTGCGTCATCGCCGGATCAGACCACAAACGTTCCGCTACTGCCGAAGCTCTGGGCCTGGAATAGATTGCATCAGTTCGTAGGCTCATAAATGAATCAGAAGAAGAGTCATAGAGCACTCTTTCAGAGCGAGATCAATCAAAAATGGTTTTTTCTCAATGCGCCTTCAGACCAAAGCTAAGGACTACAAAGTTGTGACTGGTAAAGATTTTTGTTATATAGAGTCCTCACCATAGTCTTGGTATGAGGTTGGTAGCGTCTACGAATTCACCCCACATCGCTGCTTCTCCACCGAGCACGAGAGCCTGAAATATCCTTCTTTATCTTCCCCTACATTTCTTTGTAGACTATTTCTATAGGAGATTATTTCTTTACAATGTTTATTCTACCAGCTCAATGCCATGTAAGGTAAGGACAGGTGGTTCAAAAAACCTAGACCGGCTAATTTATTTACTGCCTTTATCGGCTGCAGTGCTGATACTCTCGAAGCGAACCCGAACCTATAACTGAATGAGTCCTCTCGTGAAACTAGTAATAGCCCTTACTAAAAGATTGAAAGCGCTGGAAGCACTCTGTCTTCGATGGCTACATTCTATTAAAGGGCCTAAATACGGGTCAGACGGAAAACGGTAACAATCTTTCGTGCCCGACTTCATCCCTCCCTTGAATAACAGTAAGTCCTTAAACAAAATTCTCACGGCTGCAAGGACCACCGAGATGAGTGGCAGGCTCTCTTTATTCCGCTTTCATGGGCACTATAGGTTCTTTCAAGGTTGAGTTGTGGAACATATATAATCATAACTGAGTGAGGACCGATCTCCTTCATCAGCAGCCGAAAGAACTTTGGAGTGACTCGAGAGGGTAGCGGATGGCCACGATAGGTCCTTGATTGGAAACCAGTAGGAATAACACTTGCTAGAAGTGGTACCTATATTGTCCAAAGTTCAGTGGCCGCAGTAGTTTTCACCATTTCATTCTCCACCCTCAGTATTGGATTGGGACCAAGAAGGATGTGATTTTCGCACTTGCGTTAGTCTTCGTGCATTCACTGGCTCCATAAATAGCACCGACTTCGACTGATGTGGTTTTTCAGTAGAACTTCGAATGCGCTCTAATCAGATTTAATACGAGGAGGCGACATATTTTCGGCCACAAATCTCCAGGCTAATTTTGAACGCACGCACGAATTTGATTTATGGTCGGCTCATCGTACTCCATGCTTGCAAACGAGCGTTCAACGTAACTACTCCAAGATTTCTAGCCATCTTTCAGTTTTGGGGACCATTTTACGAAAATTCTGGTCTTCGGAGTGGCGGAATGATAGAAGCGCATTGCTTCATAGGGTTCTGACTATTCGTTTTTTTTTTGTTTTTTTTTCTCGAGGAAAAGTAAACCGAAGCAAGGTTGGGGCTTTCATCAGCAGATAAAAGACATCGCGAGAGGTATAGGTCTGAATACCTCCTAGGTCCCCATGGAACTTAGCTCACCCAACTACCCCTGGGAAGGGTAAAGTAGGAATGTTGGATGCAAACATGCTGCACTACCAGACGTATACCAAGCTGTAGTGAATTGGATTCTCCTCAAAATTTCCTGGGTGGACCCTTCGCGGTCAACTACATATATGTACATAGCGAATGTTACTAACAAGAAATTATGCTTACTGAATGTGCTGCCCATTGGTTTTCAAAACTGAACTGTTACTGGCATTTTTTACTGACTTCCACGGATCATTTACCTTCTGAGCTGCTGTTCCTTGGAAGTTCGTCGGATCACATTCGTAGTACATACCGCGGAGCCGCATGTTCGAGTTGTCCACGTAGCCCCAGTCGGCTCCGTATTTGATATAGTTCAAGTACCTGGAAGAGGCTACGGTTTCGGTAGTGTAACAGTATGGCATGTTGCCCAGAGATCTTGGTTCGAGTTCGAGTTCCCCCCAGAACACTTTTCCCACAGGTCAGTATTCTTGAAGCAAACGTGAGACTGTTAGTCTCAGGAAGCCTCGAGGGAAACGAGGAGTAAATGGATAACAAAAACGATCAGATCCTTTCCGAACGTGTCCCTTTCTTGGTTAAGCTATGAAGTTGCCAAACCTTTGGTATTGCAAGTAATTTAAGGGGTTATGAAAATGTATAGAATCCATTGTACCAGTGGTAACTTAGGTCAGACAAGTTTACCATCCACCTTTCTTACTTACCAGCAGCTGGACAGGATCGCTTTGTGGCCGTTCGCTGTCACTGAGGCCATTTCGCTCATGATATCGTCGATACTACCCCCCTTCCAGACGTGAGCTATCGAACCAGTAGCCTGAAATACGAATTCACAGTGAATACATAAATAGCCATGTTTGCTAGTAACGTCTTAAAATTGCTGAATGACAAAGCTGCATCACTTAATTAGAGAAATTAAACCCCATAGAATCCGCAACTACTCCCACCTTGAAGGTTGAGGATGTTTTTGAACTTACCGGAACATTCATATCCAGCACTTCCTGCCAGACCACCTTCTTGGTCCCTGGGCGAGCTTGGTCTATGATCGTGAACAGTCTAGAACGTTTACTTGATCTTCGTTTCAGCTTTTCAACTTTTTTATTTCTCAAAAATTCAAAGTTTCACCTTTGCCAATAGTAATTCAGTAAATCACTGGTTGATGAATATCCCATCTTCTTCATTCTCGCTGTTACATCCGCATTGTTTGCCCTGAATTGGGCAATAACTTTAAGGTTAAGTACAAAAGGATTAAGTCATGGCAAGGTTGGTGAAGCCTCCTTCTGTAGGTCCCTCAAAGATGGAAGTAAGAAAATGCTATCCCTGATGAAAGGTAAGCTAAACACAAGTCAGATCGCAAGGTAGCTGTGAGGTAGTGCTGTGTGGGGCCACACAGGAAGCTGGTCAACTGATCGGTGTCCGAGCCGGTCGTCAGACGAGCCAGCACGGTTTTCCCCTTCCTATGGTCTTTCAGTTAGGAAGTAAAAGTAACAACCCTCATTCGACATATCCCAAGCCATTGTACAGACCAAAACCGCCTTGAAACACTACCTCGGTTTTGAATGAAGCTGAATGCGTAGGGTACATCCCAGGCACAAGATTTCTACCAGTTTTTTACGCGCAGCGCTCGAGCCTTCTCCTATTCAGAAGGAAAATAATTTACCAGCACTGTTGCATATCGGACGAGACTTCATCTCCGCCGAAGTGCATATAGTTATCCCTGAAGAGTGCCAGTGCTTCCTGAAAAAAAAGTAAGTAGATAAGCTTTTCACACGTTCACAAAAGCCCGTTTTTGGCAGTGATCCAAGAACTACAGTAGCACAAAAGTAGTTTGTATTATGCACAAGAGTCTTCGAGGAGCCCAACGGCTTCAGAGTGTTGTGGTATCTGGGTTTCAAAAAGGCTTCGAATGAAAAGCGTTAGGATTTCAGGGCTCCGTTGGACTATTAAAAACCGACACTTCGGAGGAAGTTCCACCCTACGAATTTATGAGGGTCCTCTGGTGATTAGAAGCGAACTTACGGTGAAAAAATCCGAGAGGAACGTGAACGTGGCCTCCTGGGTAGGATCCAGAATATTGGACAGTTCGCTTATGAATCCTTTTGAATTGTAACAGAGGGAAAGCAAGTTCGGGAAAGCCTTTCCCCATGCACCAGTGTGACCTTGAAATGAACAAATTATTGAGAGATTCCAATCAAATCCTGCCAAGACTATACAAGACTTTTTTTGTATGTTTCTTATCAATCCCATTTAAGAATTAGCCCTGTACACAACTTTTAATCAGAATCGTGGATCCGCGGTTTCCAGACTTATTGTTAGTATAGGGCACTTTTTTTAATACTTCTAGAGGGATCAGCTAGGCTTGTTTGTCCTGAACGAGTATCAATTTGAGATTTGATTCCCGATCAAAGATTTTCCGCTTTTTGGCGCTGAGTACAGCTCTTCCTAGACGTCGGAGCCTTTATTTTTTACTCGAAAAGAATGTTGAGACCTCGATGTGGGCTTAATTCTTCCAGAGGGTCTCACTTCCGAAGTTGACTTCCCATGCTATGGGACAACAAAACAAATCGGCAGTTTTGGAATATAATACCTGGCGTATCAAATTCTGGTACGACACGAATTCCTCTAAGACGAGCATAGTCCATGACTTTTCTAATATCGCCAATGGAATAGATATGATATTGTGAATAAGCTCCCTGAACAAAATGGATTAGTTTCGAATTACGCCCAACTAGGATCTAATAAAGGTGCCGGTCTTACCAATTGAGACATATTGGGGAATTTCATCGAAGTGTACGGAAATGCTTCGCTGTCTACCAAATGCCAGTGTAGTACGTTCAGCTTGTTCTGGGCCATAAGATCCTGTAGCAGGAATCAGTTTGTACAGTAAGCAGTAATAATAATATAAATCAGTAATCTTAGGTAATAGTCAACCAAAACTCATTGATTTTATCCTTTCTTTGCCCATGAGGGGTTTATCCATTCGCATGAATCCGAACCCCACAACGCCCTCTGAGCGGGAGTCAAGGAGCGGCGTACTAGAACGAGTTCGGGAACGTGTAAGCCTCTTGACCGTGTACCCTCCGATATCACTGAGATTCTATAGCAAGGTTTGGTCCGCTGCATTCAGGGTCCGCGTGTTGGACTAGACTCCTCAACAGGAAAAGACCACATAGAAAGGTTTCTTTGGAAGCGAGGCTTTACTACTTGAGACCATTTTTGCTCACAGAACCCCCTTGAAAAAATGAACTCCAAATATTAAAACTGGGATCTTTGAAAGAACGTTTTAGAGAATTTGCAGAAGACGAATACCCCGTCATAGCCTTATAAACAGATGAACGAACACCCCACCTATAGATTAAATCATAAATAATGAGCCGCATTCTGTTTTCAGTTGAATAGATTTTGACTTCTGATACTTTTGAACTCAAAACTCGTCCTCACAAGATTCTCCACAATGATTCCAACAGGAAGGAAGTGACGTGACGAGTCAATCATCACTCCACGATGAGGGAAACGTGGAGAGTCCGAGATTGACACTGTTCGAATACGGTACTGAAAACATTAAGCCTGAATTGTCTTGATCTGTTACAATTGAAATGTATTGGATTACCCTGTTCTTAATAGGTTGATAGATCAGTTGACTGAACGTCTCCAAGCCTCTCAGAGCTCCCCATACTTGATTAGCTGTCAAGGTTGCAATTCCTTTGGACTTGTCTACGACGAGGTTATCTGGAAGGAGCAAACGATTATGATTTTCTCCAAGCTCTCTGATGTAAATTTTAGTGTTTTCATTTTTTGAGACGAGCCTGGTACCACCAAAGGATCGATCTCGGAAGGATGAAAGGCTGTAACGGCCTGGGCGTGTGCCAAACTAAGACCTGACCCTCAAACCATGCATGTGATGGTGTTCCACTCAGCACTGCAGCACTTCTACCCTTGTTAAGCGCATGCTCCCGAGACTTTCGTCTTCTCTCAGAACTTGTCATATCTCGTGACAACCTACTTAAGCTTCTCCGTAGTTTTGAAAACGAGTCGAAAATTTGGGGAAAGGGGAAGGGGGGGGATGGGAAGGTAGGGAAATCGCATCTCCTTGTTTTTCAAAAAATCCTACTGTAACCGTTGAGCTTTCAGTTGTTCGCGAGGCTCACCATATACTCTTCTTCAAAAACCAGCGGTATGCCTCAGAACAGTTTCAGAATATATCTGACTGAATAATAAGATTGGCTTACAGCTTTCGTCCATGCCCAGTTGCGGATAGTCTGTTGTGCATCCTTCAGCAACTGCAATTGTAAGCGTCGTCAGCGTTGCCGCCGTGTCGGTGTATGACGACTGGAATTTTCAGATTTGAAGGCTGCTAGATGCTTTCGGATGTATACACTAGGCAAGTCAAGACTATGGCCTAATTAAAAGGCTATATCACCTCAAACTGTTTTCAAGCTGGTAAATCCTAAGCGAATTTATTGACGGAACATACCGGATCAAATAGAGGAAAAGAAAGGTTCTGGTATCGGGCTGTAGCCTTGTCAATTATCTCGCAGGTTCCGACCTTGAAATGATTTTCTGAAATGCATTTCACATACTCCATTCAAGAAATCACCTTAGAAACAAAGTGGAATTGTCCAGGATTGATTGTATGGTTATACGTGTCGTAGGAGATTGTCCAGGGAAGCGGCCATACTCCTCCTCTGAAACGATCAATTCGTTGTACCGTTTCCACTTTTGCTTTCAGGGCTCCGATTATTAGAAAAGAGTTTTTTACAGACGTCCATCGGAACAAATCAGACCCTCCCGAACCTATAAAGGCTCCCACGGCTAGAGCCGATAATTGATAGAGGGGCTAGGTGAGCATAGAAGGAATGACAAGAGGCTAAATTTTTTCAGTTCCGCTTTTTCAACCAACTCAAATTTTAAACTTTCTCTGGCCAGCTAGAGCAGGCTAATAAAGTTTTAGGTATTTTCTATTTCCTAGAAGAAAACTTACTGTGTTGATGAACCTGGGTCCGGTCTACCGTAATACCATGCGTTGGTGGTAGCTAAGAGGGAAAATATGGCAATTCCAAGTCTCATGACTGAAAGTGTTGAGCTTCGAAAAGGTGAAAAAGCTTCCCATTTGAAGAAAAAGCAGAGCGAATGAAGGAGAAAGTAATTTATCAATAAGAGATCATGAATCAAGAATACCACTAGACAATGAGAGTCTAGAAATTATAGGCGAGTAGTCGTAGTTAAGTTTGCTTTTCTTATCAGATCATGCTATTCCATAAGTCGGCTTCAAACACTATAATAGGATTACTGGGACGCAACTTGGGCGAGCTATTACTATGATAAGAGAATTCTGAAAAATAACGAGAAATTTTTTCAAACTCTAGGTTTTTGAAAGTCTATTGAAATGCAGTGTAGGTACTTGATTGATAATGTTATTTAGGTCACGATAGAAATGACTTGCTCGCCAGCGATTCCCTGAAGCACTTTGAGCGTTATCGAGAATCTGGAAATGTATATCTGATGCCACCAGCCTTATGCAAAGCCTTATACAAAAGGATGCTCGCCCAGGTTGTTCGCGAGCCAATTTGATCGGACCTAGTTAGTCCCTTGAGGGGTGATTCCCTCGAAACATCAGACAGTAGAGCGACTTCATCGAAAATGCTTCACCGGCACGGCAGAACAGAAAGGACGCTGAACAGCACTAATACTGAGGAATAAGTAGTGAAATTAGTTCTTAATCAATCCCGTTCGGGGAAGCGCCCCGCACTCAAGTTTCGTTCAGAATCGTAGTGGTGGTTTGAAGGCGACCTATATAATGACTTGTAGTGGTAACCCGATGCACACGTTGGTAGTGGGCTGTACCCGCGGATACGAACAGTGACTTGTGCCCTAGTGACCTCAAGCCAGTGCATGGGCCGCAACCGAACCATCACTGCGATTCTGAATGGAAGTGGTATGCGGAGCTCATCCCCCCAGACGAGATTGATTAACACCCAACGACTTTATCCCTAGTCCTTAACGTCGTGGAATGACAGCTAGTGACAAAAGTGTCATAATACCTGATCGGTGTAGCTAAATTTATCCTATCTCTTCATTGACCCTTTCATGTTGGCTATGGAACTTTCACCTCGTCAAAGGTATTACCAGTAAACGAAATAAAAGAGAAGAAAGAAGAAGTAAATGTTAGAAGTAGACAGTAATGGGATTCGAATGGTTTTGAGGACTGCAAAGCACTCTTATGTAT
Organism: Haemonchus contortus; assembly: GCA_000469685.2. NCBI lineage: Eukaryota > Metazoa > Nematoda > Chromadorea > Rhabditida > Trichostrongylidae > Haemonchus > Haemonchus contortus. The sequence goes on along the minus strand of LS997566.1, from coordinate 6,909,875 downwards.
GTAGCCAGTGTGTCGATGAACGGAAAAGACAAAAAAGTAAGTAAACAAGTTTTTCATGAAGATCCATTCCCCATGCACCTTTCAGAGCGATCGTATCACCGTGTATGCATACGAGCGCAATAAACACTTCACATTAGTCCAGTCGCCAATGCTAGGAAATCCAGGATATAATTGTTCTATGAGTATGAACGAAGAAAAGCACATGTACGAATTCAAGTGGCATCCAAGGCCGGAATTTCGCCTACAACTGGTCAATCTTTGAGATTTCTGAGGAATATAACTCTGAGGTACCCTTAATATTGTACGAAAGGGACCAGTCATTGTAGAACCGTAGCCCAGAGGACAGTGAAATGAATCAGTCAACGAAAAAGTGAATGCAGGAGCCTCTCAAGCTGCAGTCATACTCAATTATGTCGTTGTGCTGCTTTTGCAACCTTACATCTTGTTCATTATGTGTTTTTTATATTTTATGATATTGAAATAAAGCCTGAAAAATTCAGTAAATATAAATAGTTAAATAGTGCAAACAAACATGCAAAAACAACAGGCGTTATATACTATCTTTCCATAAAATAATACTTCTGCAAACCTGTTTTTGCTTTTTCAAAAACGGCTTTCTCTGGGGAGTGCTGTGAAAAATAAAATTTCATAAAAGTAGCAAAGGGATGGGAACCGAACAACGTAAACTGTATGGGGAAAAAGTATCGGCAATTTGTTATCTTTCACTCAGATGCCGGCAACCAAAGTAAATAGGAATTAGACAGGCCTACTTCCCTCATCATTGTATATACCGCATAGTACAGGGCCCCTCGCTGCTTCACCAACTTTCAAGGAAACCAGGCTTTCCTCATCGAAAAAACTGATAATTCATAAAAATCCCACGTCAAAATTGATCAAGCATAGGACTGATGGAATGGACAGAATCGTCAAGAGCTCTTATCATGAAAATCGTCAGAAACTTGTAATCAGGTAGCGTTTTGGGTGATCAATGAAGGATGAACTAAGCAAACACATTTAGGTGATTTAGAAGATGAGTGCTTTCGGTTGGCTCGCATTACTGATATGTTTACCCACATGGTTATTTGTTTATTTCATTTTTTTCTTACACCATACAAAAAAGATCGAGTCTACCCACTTTTCGGACCTTAATCAAGTGCATGATAAGACATGGTATGTTAATGTTGTAAAAGGTAGTAAATGGTTGTAAAAACTGGTAAGTGAATAAGAAATGGCAACAATAGGAGAAATAATAGCTGCTCTGGTTACTCTCTGGGTTTCAGGCTGAAATCAGGGGTTATTGAAAGAAGATAAGTTGAGAAAGCAAAATGAAGAAACCCTAAATTCTGGAAAAACTTCCATTGGATTTACTCTAAACCAGCCATCCACTAAAAGCTGCTATTTTCAATGGGGAGGCCGGTTTATTCGATTTCAACATCCTGCTTCATTTCAGTCTTACTGAGTAGAGCTTCGAAATAATAAGTTACTTGAACAAACGTGGGTCTGCGCATGAAATTCGGGCACTGAGGCAGAATCGGCTGGATGCATTTGTAGAATTCCGGCTGAAAACAAGTATAGCCTAGTTATAAAGGATCTGGGGCGCATTGAGCGTAGGAGATACGGTCGTGCTCTTCCATTGTCCACGACCCTTGCTTTGGAAAGGCAGCTATGTCGTCTTTCTGTTCCCATGAATTACTTATATGTAGGTTAACGATTTCAATAACGATTCCGAGTCTTTTCATTTCGATTCCCTCGGCTTTTTCGGTTTCGCTAGTCATGAGCATTGAGCGTACAAGGATAAAGGACAAGGTTCTACTGCAAATTAATTCTCTGTTAGAATCACCCTCCTTCTACTTCCATTCAGTATTGTAGTAGCAGTTTGAATGCGAATATGGCCAATGACTGGCAGCGGTCAGTGAGTAGTTCGCATAGTAAAAAACTGATTGCTCGAAAATATTTAAACGTTATTGTATGGTTAACAACAGTAAAACACAACTGTTCAAAAATTGGCATCATCTCAGGTAGGCTTTTAATCACCAAGCTCCTTTCTTATCTTGCCATGCACGGCTTAGGGGATCAAAGCTCCTGTTCCGACCTATGTCAAGTTCTACCCAGCCATGAGAATGATATGAAGGATCGTGAGAGAAGCTCAAGGTGATTTTTAATCTACCAATTTAAAATTTCAATTCAAACTTCATCGAATAGAATAAATATGCCCTCTTGGGCCTTCAGTAAACAAATGAGAAAATAGTTATGCTGATTTTTGCTCCACCTCGGGGCAAATCAGTTGGATGGTTGGATCAAGAGCAACGTTCGATGTCTGAAAGAACTCTCTATCGCGATACATATGTATATTAAGGCTAGAAGCGTGAGTGGCTATATGCCTTTGCCTTCTCTTCCTCAAAATTTCTCAATACCTTCCTGTTCACGGCGCAATCTACGTTTCACCCCACCAACCCCCTCCCCCCACCCCCTCCTCAAAAGTTAAGAAAGTGTCAGAGCCTTGCTGATCCTTTTCGTTCAGATCGCCCTGAATCGCCTTTATAACTCTTCAGCTGTTTCTCCAAATCAACAGTAACAAGTGATTTACAATGGTGTTGGTTTTTTTTCAGAATTTCGGAGTCGTGAAAAACTTAAAGCCCGAAAAAAACTTTTATAACTCTTCATAAATAGAATTCCATTCAAATGGACAATAATCGGGAGCATTGGGCGGTTGTGCAGCAAATCCTCGATTCATCATTCGGCATCTGAACTCATGAAGACGTGGCCATGAGGCGCTATGCGACTTTGTTTGCTCTAGATTTGACCACAATCGTTCTGCTACAGCAGAAGCACGAGGCCTTAAATAGCTTATATTGCAGCAACAATAACAGTAGAGTGTAGTTCTCACCACATGCGAGGCATGAAGTTTGTTCCATCCACGTATTCTCCCCACAAGGCTGCCTCTCCTCCCAGAACACGAGCCTGGAAAGGTTCTCATTTGTTCCTGACGAGCTGTCTCGAGTAGCATGGCTACAGAAATGCATAATTGAATACTTTTATATCTGATTATGTAAAACTTATGTTGGCGCACTGTGCAGGGTTGGTTTTTCGACATTTCGAATAACTGTATCCGCTAATGTACTTAGGAGAATCAAGTAGTAAGAGGAGGTGCTTTGCCATGGTACAGCATTATCCAAAATCAGATCACCCTGAGGGATACTTTCTCGTGCTGTCTATTCCAGCTGGAGCCAACCGCAACCTCGAGATTATTTTCAACAGACTGAATCTACCTTTTGCTTATCTGTTCCTTCAAAGTCTGTCGGATCACATTCATAGTACTGTCCCCAATCGGGATTCCACTTGATGATATCAAGATACCTGAAATTGTAGGGTAGCTCGATAGTTAGCCAAATAATTAAGCAAAGTAATTCCATGAAATGATTTGAATTTTTATTGGTTTTCAGTACGCCCCCACATACCGACGAGAATAGCTGGTTCAATTGGGATAATGGGAAGATTGTAAAGGCGAGTATGATAGGAAAACGAGCGCTAATCCTGAACATCACTTCGCGCTGTGAGACAACTAGCTAGCATTTCACGCGCGATATGTGCGAATCAGGAATAACGACCCACACCCTCGTCAGTCCTATTTTTTCTGCGTGACAGGTAAGGTCTTGAAGAGGAGTTTATTGTTCGAAATGGAAACCTAAGTTACACTTACCAGCAACTAGACAAAATTGCAAAATGCCCAGCAGCAGTTACATTAGCCATTTTTTCTCTGATGGCTTCTGCACTGTTTCCTTTCCAGACATGAGCGATGGCATCCGACACCTAAACCAACCACCTCATCATAGTTCTATATAATGCATATAATTTCAAGCCAAAGTTGTTGATATAATACAATAACATAGTTCTCCACCCTTAGAAAAGGGCAGCTAAGTAGTGGAAAGTGTTACATTATCACCAGCATGACCAGGAGATCGATGCCAAAATCAAAAGCTCTAATGTAACGACTCACCGTCACGTTCATGTCGAGGACTTCCTGCCAGACAATCTTTTGTGTTCCCGGATGCACCTTATCGATAAGTCCGAACAGCCTCAAATTAGAGTAATGAAAACTACATGTCAGTGATAACGGTAATAATGAATAGTAATGTTGTGTTTTTCTGAGTAAGTGCAATTGGGAGACGGGCGTTAGGAACGATTTTGGGTAATCGATTCGCCGCACACGGCTGCCGCGGACCACTCATTCGCCGTTATTACAGCTCTAGCGTTCTTCATACAGCTCAATCGATATGCGATCATTATTTTATGCACAATTCTACTATTAGTACTTTTGTTCTTGTATTTCTTACCTACTGCTGCATCCTGCTACATTCCTTCGCGCGCGGCGTTTCTTTCCCCGCGACGCGACCATTTCGTTCCTAACGCGTCACACCCAGTGCAATTCATTCGCTGTTCGAGAGTGTGATACAACTTCTGCATGATGGCTGAAGTCCTATAACTGAGGCGTTGCCTCCCAGTAGGCGTTCCTTGGACGAAGGCAACAATTGTAGTGGAACCAGCGCTATAACTGATTTACCCCCAAATAGCAGAACCTCAAAAAAAAGATAGCGATGTTTACTAACTCTAATTGCCTATTTATTTTAATTTTTTATGAACGTTGAACGTTTTCAAGCGCCATCAATTTTGTCATTTAGGCGAAACCAATGAGCCTGTTAATTGACGACCCATTTCCCTCCTAAACGTCTACAACATACCTCCTTACTCTTCTTGGACCAGCAAGGATCGAAATATACAGAAACAGGAAGAACAAAACTATCTTCAATAACTCACTTCTTCCAATAGTAGTCGAGTAAATCGTGAGTGCTATTGTATCCCATCGCTTTCATTCGCTTGGCAACTTCGGGATTATTTGCCCTGAAACTTAGTCTCCGTAAATACAAAACCTTAACATTGTTGCTGAAGAGACGCTTGAAAAGATGAAGATAACAATATCCAGACTGCACTTTCTTATGATGGAGTTTTTGATATGCCTTAATTATAGAGATGTTCGGCTTTTCCTCGTATCCTGAAACCATTTGAGAAGGAGTAGTGAAGAGGCCCAATGCGCCCTGAAGTGGGGTCACCCAGAATCTCAGTATCGTTTTACTCTAACGCTCTCTGAGAAGAAACAGGGCCAGCACCTGTTGAAGAGTGGTGAAGAGTGGGCGAAATTCGGAGAACCACAGGACGTGGCTCAAGAGGCTGCAACCAGGCTTGGTTGGTACTTCAGCCTGCACCTTTTTTATTATTGTCTGGAAAATTGGAAAAATTGATGAAAATCCGAGCGTTTATAAAGCTTTCTGCGGATCAGAGCTTTCGCTAAGCGAGCAGCCTAGCTGTTTCTGAGACGAAATTGGAAGGTCACCCCAAAAGGGAATGAGACTCCGGGAACAGCTCCTTTGGAACGAATAGATGTGATTGGTGTCCATCAATCTATTCATCTAGTAGAGAGGGGTGTGTGTCAAGTCTGTGCGTCCGAGGGAGGGCGCGGCAAACTGCGCCGCGAAGTCCGTGGCGAATTTGGACGACTCCAGCGCCTATCATTGGGGTCCAAATCTGAAGTAGGGTAGATTAGTAAGGTCACCTGATCCCTCTATTCTACTGTACTTCAAAACTGAGCCCAAATAATAGGCGCTAAAGTAGTCAGCCTAGGTATGAATTTCGTCGCGCAATTTGCCGCACGCACCCTCGGACGCACGACTTGACCGTCCCCCAGTAGAGAGCCAACCAAGCCTTCCATCCTTTCAGGGTCGGCCAATTGAAAGCAGATTCGTCTGGGAGGATAAAAAGACTATGACTTGTACATCGGCTAGCAACCGCAACTCATTGTATAGGTCACTAGGCAATCATTACTCCACTACGATTCTGAATGGAAGTCGAGGACGGGGACACATCCCTCAGACGGGATTGATTAACGCCAAAAACTTTATCCTTTATCACTTATCTAGTAGAAAGAATAGGAACACACCAGCACTGTTCCATATCGCTTTCTACTTCGTCTCCTCCAAAATGAATGAACTTGTCACCGAACAGAGTTAGGGCTTCCTGAAATACCTCAAATGAAACCTCAAATTTTTTAGTAAATTTTATGACATGAACCAATTGATTGTAACAATGAATTCGAAACTTCAATACAAGGAAAAGTAACAGCCCACCTCAAAAAAGCTCGAAAGAAACTCGTAGTTTGTCGGAAGCGTTGGATCCATGATATTGGGGAGTTGGTTGATCTTTCCCTTACTGTCGTAGCACTGAGACAGCAAATTTGGAATAGAGTAGCCCCAAGATCCAGAATGTCCTAGAAATGAGGTTAGATAAGCTTAAAAATTCAATAGGAGCTCCCGAGGCCATTACACTGAACAATTGCTCCTCGTGTAGGCAAAAATAAGAGGAAGCAGCACACGAGGCGTGTAGTAGAGTTTCAGAGTCAAAGCAGCTTACCAGGTGTATCAAACTCGGGAACGACTCGAATACCACGAAGTCGTGCATAGTCTATAACTTTTTTCATATCAGCTATAGAATAAATGTGGGCTGGAGTGTAGGCACCCTGAGAACCAACGTTGCTTACTCTAGTACTTTGTTTTTTGAATATACTTCTCTTGTAATTTTTCCAACAGTTCCTATGGTACACCACCAGTTCCATTAGTAATGGCTATCAAAAAAAAACTCACGAGTAGTGACATATTGGGGAATTTCGCCGATGTATAGGGAAACGATTCGCTGTCAACGATATGCCAATGAAGTACGTTCATTTTATTTTGACTCATTACATCCTGAAAAATATAATTTTCTTCTTTTCTGAAAATTCAAAATGAGACCTGGGAGTGTTACATCCCTTCATAACTGTGGAGCTTTTATCACAGAAAGAAGCATCGATTTTGGTATTTTTTCCCATTTTCAAGTCCATAACTCAGCCTCCTGTTCTATAATAAAGCGTCTAATAAGTAAATGTTCATTATTATAGGAACACATACCAGATGTTGCAAAATTATTGAAAGTGATAGGAAATGGCGTCCGGTGTCGATAAGTGTCCCTCGGTGAGGGAATCGAGGTTGGTCCCTGATGGATGCCGTGCGAATAAGATACTGCAAATTGTAAGAAAATATAGAGTTACATAGAAGTTGATCTCGAAAAGGTATGACGGATCGTTATTAGATGGTGTGTTTCACAGGGGTCAAGTAACAACTGACAAATATGGAAGAATCGGGGCTGAAAACCAAGAAGTTGTCTAACTGGGAGAGACCAAGGAAAATAAAAAGAACATATGAAAGAGAAAGAAACGAGATCTGCATCCAACTCCCTGGTGGAAATACTCTGAGGGGCCATGGACACGCTCGTGCCCCGAAGTTGGTCTTGAATGACCCGGTTTGAAATATGTGAATGACTGTTGTATAGCAATCTTAACCAATAGAAACTTACCTTATTCCTTACTGGTTGAAAAACAAGCTGACTGAATGTCTCCAATCCTCTTAGTGCGCCCCACACTTGATTGGCTGTGAGCACGGCGACTTCCTCATTTTTATCAACTTTGAGACTATCTGGAAAATCGAACCTCGTTTTGTTTCCCTAGAAGGTTGGCATCGGTGTTCTCCGTTAGTTAATTGAAGAAGTAGAACCCCCAGATAGAGCTAAGCCTAACTCCATTAACAAAGAACGAATTGGTTTTTTTTTTGACGAACTATGAATAAGGCGAACCCTTCACCTCCCAGAGGACTCCGGTACCAATTACCATAGAGGAAAAAAGGTTTTATTGGCCTACGTGGTCGGGATGTTGAGAGAAAGGACCAATCAGCAAGTAGGATACGGTTTTTATATTCCAGTGGGAGCAAACCGTGAAAGGCAGTAGACACAATAGGTACATTGAGGCGAGCAAGAGTGAGCCCTCATAGTGGTGGATCTCTCCTCTTATTGAGCAACAACCTCAGAAGAGAAGAGACTACCTGTAGGTGACAGAGAGCTGTCATGTCACATGTAATTGTTGTCCCAGGCACCCGTTCAGTCCATTCCCTGCTCTCAGCTGTCAGTGGCGGTTCGACAGAAACCTATGTATATCCATCAGATCCCCACACTACACTTAGAACCAGTCCTAATTCAGGCAATTTTCAACAGACTGAATTTTCCAAGAATTCGTATTCTGAAGAAAGACCTTTTCTATTGGCCATTGAAAGTTTTTCATAATGTGTACAGCAAAAAAGGTGAAAGGAAAGGAAATGAAGACAGCACGGATAAGGCAAACGTACATGATTCATCCATGTTCAGCTGTGGAACCTGTGTATCACAACCTGATTTGACCTCAATCATTAAAGAACCAAGTGATGCAGGATAATCTGAGTATTTTCTCTGAAATGTCCACAGCTTTAAAACAGAATAATCGAGTAATCACCTAACAATTCAAATGAAAACCTTTCTCAACATCTTACTATTATATTTTAGAAATTCAGAAATTTGAGAGGCAGAAGCACTGTTTCTTACAGCAGCAGGAACTTCGGGGAAATCAAAAAGGATTCGTTACATATACGTCAAACAGAAGAAGGATAGGGAAGCTGAGTTGGGTAAAGGAAATTTGTTAACTTCTCAGACGATGAGACCAGGACAACAAACTGGGTTGACCTGCTACCCGATCTGTATATGAGCTCCTAAGCTCCTCGTTATCACTGTAGGTGCATGCGGTCGCAAGAGCAAAAATCCCCAAAAAGACAGAATGAAGGCTGGATTTCGATTCCTAATCTGTTGCATGGAGTAGAATTACTCCTATGTAGGAATTTTTTTAACAAGGAAAGGCTTACAGTAAGGCTCACAGTAGAGCTCAATCTCAGGTCGAATATGTGATTGTCATAAAATTATGACCTATTAGAGGATTCAGAGAAAAGCTCTATAGTCTTCAGTAGAACGACCTTGACTCTGATCACTAGAAAACTTCAGATCAAAAAAAGGAAAGGGCTTACCGGATTATAAAGAGGGAATGTCAGCTTTTGATATCGTTTTATGGCTTTGTCGATCACATCGCAGGAGCCGACCTGAACAGTTTATATATAATTAAATGATAATAGCAGAATACATGGCCTTTCAAACAGATTCTCTCAGAAGGAAGTTGCTGGACACTTTCGCAGAGATGAAATAGTACTGAAAAACAAGCTGTCGTGACGACACCACTGCCTCTACCACATCATGACCCCACTCAAAGTCACTTCGGCTGCACCATTTCCCCATTTCACATTTTCCTCCGGTCGCTTTAAACACTAGGCCACCCTTCTCTAGAAGATTCTTTTCTCACTCTAGGCTTGAGGCTAGTTCTATGTATATAGATTCTAAAAAACAAGAGATTCCTCCTAGTGTTGGTTACAAGTCCAAAGCAGCACTGTGTAGTTGGAATTTCCGGCCCCAGTGCACACTTTCCAAGGTTTTTTTTTCTAAAATGGAAGAAACAAAAAGAACCATATTACTTCATTGCGAAATCCAGTTTTAGAGTAATAAAGGTCACACTCACCTGGGAAATAAATTGAAATTGTCTCGGGTTTATAGTATGGTTGAATGTGTCGTACTGAATGGACCATGGCAATGGCCATACTCCTCCTCTGGAAAACTTTCCTTCACATGGGATTCTGATATGACGATGATTTTACGGGTTCCTTTTCTATTAACAGTACTTACAACTTATTATTGGATTTGAATGATGATCAATTCAACAAAACAGAAAATTTGTTGTTTGCTAAGACAAAAAGTTAGCAATCCGGTATGACCCGAGCCATTGTAGCATTTCGCGCTCTTTAAAGCGCCATTGTCGGTCTTCACTCCTCGCAAAATTTCGGACTACTTTGTGAGCGCTTAATGCCAATGATGGTTGTGAAGCCCTTCGTTTCGGTGTCTACTCGAACAACTATGCAGTGCTGTCATGCCACCAATGTTTCCCTTCTATTTTATTTCATTCGCATTAGACCAAACAGTGGAATGCATGACATACAGTGGGACGCCCGAACATGTGGAAAGGGAGCAAGGGAGGAAATGTCGGTTGCAGGTGTGAAGTGAACCATACCGTAAGGGTGTAGTATACCCAGTCAATTCATGGTCTTACTCATAAATGGATGGCCTGGGGAACCACCTCAGGTTGTTTTTGTATCAAACTCCGGCGTAGGCTTTAGGATGAATTCATCGCAGATGCAAATCTCCCACACTGTCGATGTCTTCCGATAGAAGAAAATTGGAAGATCGGGGCGAAGGTGCCACTGACATCAGCCAACCGCTACAAAAAAACTTTCGGAAATGTAACAAAGGGTAGCAACAAAGGAATAACAGGTAAGGGTCTGCAGTTACCGCTACTCAAGACAGTGCTACCGTATATAGTCTGAGAAATATAGTGTGGTCTCCGGAATCGAAATCACAATATTATCAGAACTTTCTATATTTCTTCTATTCAAATAAATTCGAAAAAGATGTTATTGTCCTTTCCAAACGCGATACAGAGCTCTTAAAGTTTTTTTTCCAAAAAAAATGAACACTCAAAAAAAAAACAAAAAAAAAGAAACGAACTGTGTAGACGCTCCAGGATAAGGTCGTCCATAATACCATGGAAGTTCAGCATTTACTATTGCAACGAGTAATCCAAGAATAATAAGATAGATATGCATCTGTGAGTACAGTGAATTAGTTGAAGATGCAGCGAATCGTGGAGGATTTCGGGTCACAAGTGGGGTCGTATTGATTGGAAACAAATGGGGCAAAGTTGGCCGCCTCTCACTATTCATAATGACCTAACAGCTGTTTCACATACTCAAACCTTACACAAGTAATCTTTGATTTGGATCGAAAACTTGCTTTTGCAAGCCTATTGTTGTTTTAGAACATCGTTTTTATCGTCTTTTGAATTTTTTTTTATCCCATGAGCGCCTGTGGACACATATATCCTCGCTTCTTTGGGAGACGATAAATAGGATGCTTGGTTTGCCTGTTTACTACCCAATATTTCATTTTCCCCCGACAATAAAGATGTCGATAACTAGGAGAATATAGTTGGCACTTCGTTAGAAACTATAAGAAATTCGATCATTCGTCTTCTGAGATCGACCGCAGTGTCAGGATTCGGGGGCAGTGCAGCGAACCTACCAGTGCGCAACCTCGCTCGACAATGTCGGAGCACTCCCTTCAAGACCTTTTGGTAAAGAAAGACGGAATGATAGAGTTCGTTAAATCAAATTTAAGAATTAAAAAAAGAAAAGAAAAGAAGAAAAATAAGCTGAACGTAGTGGTATTTCCTGATTTGTGACTACTGGAGCAGGCTTGATTTTCACATTCATTATGAATGACATTAATGAGTTCATGTAGGATTCAATGGAAGAGTATAAAATCTATTGAGAAATCAATTCAGAACATTCAGAGATCGTTCAGTTGTTTACACGAGCGACAGCAGGTTTCCTTGAAATCAGTGGCTTCAGAGTAGTAGCGCAACCTTGCTTTAGAGTACTTTCGGCACACTTTTCATTCAGATTGTAGCATTCTGCAATCGAAGTGAAGTATCGTCATTTCAACCTCATCAGCGTCACCACGATTGAAGGAACCTACCCCAAACCCTTTTGGTTTGTCAACACCACAGAAAAACTTTGATTTGAAGGATTTTTTTTGGGATGTTCCTAACTTACAGTCTTACAGTTCAGGCTCTTACAAGCACCGTTCACGATAAAGAATAGCTTCTGCGATGGACACTAAGAAAATTTGAAGAAGTTCCACCGCCATTGCATTAAAAACGGCTTGTTGTCTGTCTGGTGAAGCTATGAATATCAGAAAAGTTATTTGAGAGGTCCTCTCGCTCGAATATGGTAGTAGACTAGAACCAGATTAGTAAGTGGCTCGCTCAACATTACCTACATATTAATTTCCGTCAGTGACCAATTTTAACCCATTGACGACCATGCAGTCCACATGTGGACTGCAGTCGTATTTTTTAGTTTATTCATCTAAATTTCTTCTTTCTTTCATCTCTTCTTTTCAAAACATTACATCAGGCCTAAATGGAATTACATACAGCGTGGTACACGCGGTCGTCAATGGGTTAATCTACTCAGAATTATGGATCCTAAGGTTTCAAATGAGCCGTACCAACGATTTGTGGCCATTGCTGCGTCTCGTTAGAGTAATCTGCCTTATTAACCCACTTTTGAAGACTATCCCACTGAAGCTGATCATTAATCGTATCCATTTTCCCAGCCAAAACTCAAACTTTCCCGAGAGTCCGAGCTTTTTACTTCCACCTATGATCTCTAAATTCAAGGAAGTTGCACCAGGTATCCTTAAATATTATGGAGAGATGGCCACAGAAGGAAAGAAGGATAAGCAGATCGTAGCTGGAGCCCTTAGTCAGCTGTGAAGCTGTGCTTATGGTTCACCAACATGAATAAAAAGAAGCAGTATTCAAAATCATCTAAACAGAATCTTGGATATGTATAAATTCACTCAAACAAGTAATTGTTATTTAGTCATATGGCCAACATAACTTATCAGGCAGAGAAGCGATTAAATTTGCTGTTATGTTAATAACTTTGTCTGACTCAGAAAAGTGTTACTTTATTTCTACTTTTTTTTATTAGTAGTTGATTTCACGTTTTGTGCACAACACTATCCCCTCGACTTCTGCGATGCTGGTTCTGGTTTCGGCAGGTTGGTGGACCTACTAAGACGGTATCCGGAGTTCTACATATGTCGCCCTGTACGAGCTTGCAGTGTTGGCGGCCACTTTGTGTTCTTTTTTTGCCTTTCTGTTATTTTCTTTGATTTCCGATAATAAATCATAATCATAATCATAATAACATACCTTGGTAGGTCCACACTCCGTCTGCCGTCCAGAGCAGGAAACTAAGTTTTAGTTTCACGTGGTTTGCTTCGTCGTGCAGTTCGATCCTTACTCCGGATACGTGCGCACAAATCTAGGCCTAAAAAGTATTCTCTGTGCTGAAAACAGCCATAGAAGAAGCGAATTTCATATGAGAAGAATAGTTATGTCATTGCTACTAGTTCTATATGGATTCCCTGTTTTCCCACCTCACAGTGATATATTAGGTTGGAAGGAAAGTCCTGCGACACAATGAAGGTCTTCTTCAAATCATTTCTAAAAGTTTTCACGCCAATCAATTTTCGGAAATTTATTTACCAAAGAGGTCAACAACCTTGTATTATCCTTCGAGTTAATCACTGATGCCTTTTATCCGGGAGTGAGGAAGCTGTGACTCAAAGAAGTAAATTACGGCCGTTTTGAGATCACATTATGTTACGAATTTTGTTTCCACAACGGGATGCTCAAGAAGGCGGAGCGCATGATAGGTAAAAGGGGCAAAACTTGGGGAGTACGGCTGATGAACAACCTGGAACCAATTGGAATCGTATAACTATTGACGCGTGTTTAAAGCGGAATTTCGATGTGCGCTGCCCCTCTGTGGGGACTTGATTTACGATTTTGATCGTCCTCCTCTAACCCTGTTGGCCAAATTTCGGGGTTCGTAGGGGTAACCGATAGCTGTGTCCATCTAGTCTGCGTTTAGCAATTCATTGTGGATGGATCCCTCCAACCTCCATCAAATCAAGGGACGATGCTTAGGTGACTTCGAAGGCTAGTATCTCCTTCAGTGGAGCGATCCAACCGATTGTTGACCGTTGATTGGTGAGCAGTGCCAGCATTGAATAGGTTGCTGAAAACTTTAGCCGCTACACCCGCGTTTTTCCCTTGGTGTGCATAAAAGAAAGTGATGGTACGAGTCGGGTGTTGTCCATTTATTGACCGTAATGCTGCTAAAGCCCACACGCGTGCCCTTATTTACTCATGTGTTGATTACCTGAAGAATGTCCTACAAGTTTATCACTCTTGCTACCGTATCCACACTGTTGATACAATTTGTTGACGCTTCAAATTTTTTGTCGCAGGACTTTCCTTCCAACCTAATATGAAATTATTGGGTTTGCATCGTGGGAATGCTCGGAATATCGAACGCAGCTCGCCCACAGGACACCGCCTCACTGACGAACACTCTCGCAATGAAAGTGAAGTGGCAAGAGTTACTGTTTTGGGTGATACACAACTTTCGTCAACGCACTTGACTTTCTCAGTCTCTGGCTATCACTTTCACCAGCGCAAAACATCAAAGCTTCTACGTTCCGTAAAGTTGTGGGGAACTTATATAGGCTGCGAGATTTACTGCGTTGCAACGATCGGCGTGAACGAAACCTGCACCCTATCGCGAATCAGAGATCTCTCCCAACTGCACGGTTTCCGCGTATGTTTTATACAGAACCTGACCCTGTGCCAAATGTAGATGTCAAAGTGCGAATGCTGTCAGCTGGTGTACTTAATGTGTTTAACCAGCATAGGCGGCATCAGATTAGCAATTTGACATTCCAGCAACGGCAAGGGTTTATAGAAATACGCGAGCTAAGATCAAACGGCACAATAAGAATCTCTGTGAGCGATAGGGGAGGAGATTTTGTCGTGATGCCACAGTCCTTGGAGTCGTAATGCCACAGTCCTTGGATCTTGGATCGTGCCATAACAGGAAACCATCTGCAGGATGCAACCACCTACCGTCGTGCAACGGCTAAGGAATTTTCATCACAATGCAAGCGTCTCAACTATATCTGGATGAAAGAGGGCAAATCTTCAGTCACCTGTTTCTCCGTAAGGACATATGATGCAACCTTCCGTTATGCACTGCTTGTCGTAAAGCCTATTCCGAACTAATAACTGTTTGAAATTGTTACTAGGAATATTCACTAATTGTACAACATCTTGCAGCCAAGCTCTGAAAATGCTCCGCTGTATCAATGATTTCCTGTGTGGGGTTCCCATGAAACGTGTTGTTCATACGATTCATTGGGATTGCTCTGTCTCCGAACCTCTTTAGCAATTGGATAATTTTTCAAAACTTCATCATACATTTTATTCAACTATGTAGCAATAACCACAATCAGACATGTCCGGCTACTACGTTTTCTTCAATTCCACAGTGGTTGCTTCCACGTAGCATGCGGAAGTAACCTGCAACTCGATCATTCACATCCAAATATCACGAATGAAGTGAGTTTTACACATAAAGGGCTCAACCCTTACTGAGTCCAACTGCAAGACTCAGTTTTACACTTACCTTTCTCTCCCCAGTCATTGTGCCATGAATTAGCTATGATCCAGTAGGGTACACCTCGTTCCGTACCCCATCCGATTATCTTTACAGCATGAACACCTCGTGCTTCACCTGCTCTATGCTGAACGCGAATATTATTAGCATTCGGTTTCTCTTAAGAATATACGGAAATCTTTTTTGCTGTGGCAATCAATGAGAATATTGTTATTAGGTGTAAGTCTGAATTCCTCATGTTCGGGAGCATGTCATGCCCCTGCACAGAACTTACCATATAGATTCCTCTAACATAGTATGAGAAATCCTCGTAAACAGTAAAAACGGCCACAACAGGTCCGTTCGTCATGATTTCCCTCTGAATAGCTTTGGCCGAGTTTGGTAGCTCGTAAGCGTCCTTGCCTGAAAATCGAGTTATACTGTGCGTCTGCTGCTCTATGTGGCAAGTCTTCCGGATCTTTTTTGCATTTTTAGAATCGCCTGCTGCTCTGGTGAGAAAGTTCTTTGGAAAATCCCTATTCATAATATACAATGCGCCGAAAATCAGTTCGTTTTGGGGCAGTAGAATGGCAACGGCAGTTGCGCAACGTGGAAGTCTCAATGGTTCGTGGTTTGGTGTTTTCTGAGGACGTGCGCGCCATTATGGTGGAGGGTGTCTTACACGAAATCTCTAAATTTCCAACTTTTTGACTGGAGAGTAATTTCTCAGCTTTCCTACTCAGTACAGGATCAATAAATGCTCAATTCCTGCCAAGTTCCAGTTTTGACTTCAAAAACTAGGCGTACCTACGATTCTGTCGTTCCTGTATGATTTCTTGTAAGTCATTTGACATTGCCTTATACAATTCGGAGGGGTTTCTACTTCATCTTCTGGACACTCGCCATAGTACGTTTCGTTTCCGTGACGTCCACATGGATAGAAGGGGTAGGGGCGGCAACAATCCTATTCAAGATCAAGCCCACCATGAGAGTATAATGTACGGAAGATTTTATGACCATACCTTATCACCGTAGTCTCCTCCGGTAACAGCACCCTGTTCTGAGAAAAACTGGAAAGCTTCTAATGGCCAGCCACCGACGCATCTGGAACGCTATTATGACCACTGAGGGGATAGTGTCTTAAACCTCAAAGTATCCATTTAATATGGGGAAAAGATCGCCACAATGTTCTTTAACAACGATGTTGAACGCAGAAGAATGTGATACTTTGAAGGCACAGTTCACGATAAAATTTGCTTCTGGGATTTCCCCGTAGGATGAATTTGGGGCCCCTCTTATACCATATCTGGCGATATCATGTCGGAAAACGGCCTAGTTAGGGCGTTACAAAGGCTCGAAGATTGGCTCGCGTGTATCCTCGGACGAGTTTTAGTTTTTCCTCGCATTGTAGAAGCTGCACCGATCACGAGGGAACCCATGTAGGAAGTTCAAACAACTTGTAATGACCCTTAGCAGCAGTGAAAGGCAGTTCTGTACAGTTCTGGCTTGAAGTAGTCAGCTCTTTGCGCAGTTGCAACAACCGAAATCTCGTCCGAATACCCCTTTCATGTTATTTCCGTCATGGTAATCTCGTCCAACCTCTATTTCCCTACTCTTGACAGCCTTAATTTCTCAAAATGGGTGATCAATGGATTATTTCCGACCTATACTTCCGCTTTTCGACTAAAAAGGGGTATCTGAAAATTATCGCGAACTGTGCCTTTAATGAGGAAGGAGAGAAATTAGTTGGAAGTCATATTCAACTATCAAATCGTACCCGTAACCGCACGAATGACAGCATGACACAAAGACAATCGATGACACTTGCACCTGAAATTCTTCTCATTACATTAGAGAAGAACTTTAATGTAAGTATGAGATGCACCTGCTTTACTCCTTTGCTAGCAATGCAAATACGATCTGAAAGAGCAGCTGCTGTCGAAACGGCCCAGCTTGAACCTAAAAGCTAAACGTTTTGACTAACCATCCTATCTTCTAAGTTCCTCAGTCAGAGTTGCTTACCGCAGTTGGCTTGGTCATAGATGTGCGTGAGCGAAGAGCAGTTCGGCCACTGAGTTCGAGCGTCGAAACTGCAAATGAGCGTTTACTACTGTTTGATTGTCAGATTGGCTGCTTCATTTATGAGGGGTATAAGCCCGAGTTTTTGAGCTTCGACGATTTCATCCACCTAGATTACTACCGCGTGTATTTATCCCCACATATATGTAGTGAACATAAAGGCACACTTCACGATAAGTTTGGAGTGTCTAGTTTTGGACGAATAATAAGAGTGGTGACCCGGAACAATTATCACAGTGACGAAGAAAACGCAAAAATCGGCGTGTTGGGAATGGGAAAGATGCACGGAAGCATTATTCGTACGAGCTGTCCGGATTAGTGTGCCATTGCGTAACACTGGCTACAGTAAGCTGTCCGCGTGCAGCGTGTGCGTCCGGTTGCGAATGGCACATCCTCTACAGCCTCCATGAGGTCGTGAGAACTCGTCCGCCTTTGGGTCTGTACGTCAGTTAAGCCGCTTTTGCGGGAGCGCATCCCTCAGACGAGGCCTTTATTACGCCCTATCTAGGCCGTTATTCGACCCGACAGCGTCCCTTGGGCTATTCTTGTGTGGTCGCAGGTTTATTTAGGGAAGAAATTTCGAAAACAATTTTTATCGGAACTCTGCCTTTGAGCGGCGACAAACTGGTTTTAGAGCCCAAAAGCCTTCGAACGTGGTACCCAACCTTTCTGGGATATCGTTGCCATTGTCGTACCCGTCTTCAACAACTGGCTTCCTATTCTGATTGAGGAACTTCAGATCCATTAACTTATGTTTTACATTGAAGCTGTGTGGTGTTATTTCAGCCTGCAAAACGACATTTTGGGAATGCTTGTTTTTGATACCCGGAATATTACCTCGAAGAGATCCTGGTTCTTTTTCAGATACTTGACCAATTCCTCACCACTCAGCACTTGGGCTTTTAAGGGAATTCTCTCATTCTTTAGCGAAGCTATAAGGGCGAAGTGGTCAGTCGGTTATTTTTCTTCAATATAGATGTGACATAGAAACGAAGACCTACCGAGAAAATCCGCTTCGACTGCGAAAGGTACTTGGGATAGGCAAATGCAGAGTGTTAGTACAATGTACTTCTGAAACAACTGAACTGTAGTTCGATCAGTCACTGAAAGAAAAGCGACTATGAAATAACTTACCATCGCTCTGGATGCCGTAGTAACGTAAGCATCTCCTTATATCCCATGCAGTCAGCTGCCATGTGAGGATTAACCTCGATTCCGATAAGAAGACTATGAAAAGTACTCGTAGATAAGCCACCAATGTCCATGAATACATTCAAAGTGCAGTAATTAACTAAGAAAAAAATCGTCTCACAGCTCATACTAATGATTTTGTTTGATTTTTTTTTGTTGTTTTCCGGTCCCGCGTCACTACTTTTTTCGACTGTTATCGGTGAGTCACTCACATTGAGCTCTGACCATTAACCTAAAGTGAGGGGCCTTAAGACGTCACCATGTTAAAACAGCACTTCTGGCTTACTGTATTCGCACTTTTCGATGGTAACAAAAAGAGAGGGCGGAGGTGGTGCAATGACAAGTGGCACACTAGTACATACGCATGGTCACAGGTTTCAATCCCGGATCGATGCTCGCCTAGGGCAACTAAGCTATCCATTTTTTGGAGGTCGGTTAATTGGTACCAGACTTGTCTGGGAGGATAAAAGCACTCACCTGACCATCGGCTGGCCACCGCAAGTCATTGTATAGGCCGCACACGTATCCGTTACCCCGCTACGATCCTGAACGGCAATCGAATGCGGGGGCGCATTCCTCAGACGGGACTGATCAAGACCCAAAGACCCATTCCCCATCATTCAACGGAGTGAAAAATCGTCTAAATGTTCTATAGTTGTAAAGGGAACAATAAAATCTCAGGAAGTTTCATGGCCACCCCAATTAATCCTGATAAGTTCTTAGACAGTTTTAACCATTAGTCGGGCGTCTGCACGGAAAAGCGTGTAGTGAGAAAATGTAATCAAGGGGATTTTTTGATGAGCAAGGCCCAATATTCGATATATATACGGCCGGTGGATAGTGTTGGTCCCAAACGTTAGCCACCACGCCGTCAAGCTCTTCTGAGCTTCATGTAAACCCAATTAGAAATATTTAGCATTTTGCGAATGGATGCTCGTTCAAAATGGTGGGCCAACACCGCCTAAATTGCAGAACTATACACCTGTCAGCCCTGCTTTTTTGTTTTGCAGAGGCTTTTTAGCAAGCCATTCAGTTCGAGGAAACGAGGCGCTGCAGTGAAATCCACCTGTTAACCATTAGCGGTTGGACTTATTCGCTATGATTTAGATTTTCCAAATCAACTTATTTTTACTTTGATTGTTATCTTTATTGTCATCAAAGGATAATGGATATGGTGTTTTAGAACAGATCAATCCCGTTTTGGGAAGGGCGCCAACTCTGGATTCCACTCGGAATCATTCTGGCGTTTTGAACCAGTATGTAGCCCATATAGGCTGCTTTCATAGTCCGCAGGCAGGCGCGCAGGCCGGCGCGCGTGCAGGCGCGCGTGCCGGCGGAGGCAGTGCTAGGGGGGAGGAGAGAGGCAGACAGATAGGCAAGCAGTCCACGCCCCTTCGAGGGGTTGAAAACAAACAACCTTCGAAGGGGCGTGGACTGTTTGCCTTACACTGTCTGCCTCCCTCCTCCCCCCTAGCACTGCCTCCGCCGGCACGCGCGCCTGCACGCGCGCCGGCCTGCGCGCCTGCCTGCGGACTATGAAAGCAGCCATACAGTTACCTGTAGGCCGTGTCCAGAGACTGTACAAGCCATCGTATCCTTATATACGGAACCTCCACAGTCTCCAAGGTTTGGTACCAATTACTGACCTCAGATGGATGAAGAGCTTGATTGGTGTGGACGTTTTTTGATGCGGGGTTCGATCTACGGATCATGTGTGCGATTGGAATCCACTATACACGGTATCATTGGGTTCATGTAAGTAAAATTGGGGAAAATAAAATTTATTGAGAAATCAATTTAGAACTTTCAGAGATCCTTCAATTGTTCACACGAACGACAGCAAATTTCCTTGAAATCGGTCGCTTTACAGTAGTGTCGTAACTTTGCTTTAGAGTACTTCCGGCACATCTTTTCATTCAGATCGGAGCATTCTGGAATTAAAGTGGAGTATCGTCATATCAACGTCATCAGTGTATCTAGTATTGAAGGCTATTACCTCGTATCCTTTTAGGGTTGTCAACACATTGTCCTGCGACACACCACTGAAAAGTTGAATTTTTCATGGATAATCCTTCTAAGCTACTACCGCCTTCGCTCGAGGGAGGGAGTAGGGTAGTAGGTAGTAAGCTGGGGCCGTAAGGTATGCTCTCCTGTTCGGGGCTGGGACGCCCCAATTCGGGTCTCTCTCTCTCCGCTCTCCCCGAGAGCATCTATCTCTCTGCTCTCACCGAGAGCACACCTTACCGGGAAGGGGACCCTCCCCTATTCGGGGGAGCATACCTTACGGCCCCTGGTGGCGCATATAACATTAACCATATTTCCTTCCAACATTCAATCGAAATCAAAGCGAATTCGGGAGCCCCACGCCTTGAACTGGTGAACCCGTCCTCTTCACCCATTTCTGGAGGTTGTCCAAACGAAGCTGAGTCATGAACCTCTGTCCGGAATTCAAATGTGGACCAGTATTTCTGAGTTCCCGAGCTTTTTGCTTCCACCTATGGTTTCTTGATTCAGGGAAAATGGTCCAGGCATGCTAACATGGTACGTATGGCAAAAAAGGATGAGCAGGTCGTAGCTCGAGCTCTGGGTCAGGTGAGAAGCTGTGGTTATGGTTCACCAACATGAATGAGAAAAGCAGCATTCAAAATCATTCGTAACAGTTTCCTAATAGAGTTCCAAATCACCCGAGTTCGGGGTAAAGTCAGAAAAAGCATATATAAGAACCTTTAAACAAGTGATTACTATTTAGCCATTCGGTCAACATACCTTGGTACGACCACATTCGGTACCATCCAAAGCAGGAAAGTAAGTTTTTGTTTCACATGGTTCACTTCGTCGTTTAGTTCGATCCTTACACCAAACACGAGCGCACAAATCTCGGCCCAGAAAGTATTCCCTACTCTGAAAACAGCTATGGAATAAGCAAATTACAATGAAGTAGTTTTTACGTTGCCGTTTTTTATAGATGAGTCCCCTGCGCCAATCAGTTTCAAGGTTAATAGAGAAGCCACATAAGAGAAGTTCGTAGTCGTCCAACTGCTTTTGCAGCCCCCACCAAGTGGTAGATTGGGTATGTCATCCCTTGGAGCTGTAGCTCAGAGGGTAGGATAAAAATCCATTCTTCATAGGTATAACACTCCCAAGCACCGGCTGTGGGAGGAGCTATTATTAGGTGTGTGCATTAATTTCCGCCGCCGTCCTCAAAGGGTCGTTGCGCGAATCATGTTAGAGGTTCACCTGTGAATCCTGTCATATTCTGTACGATAGGGTATTAGCTACCTACTTAAGGGCAGACAGATCAGTTTTTCCCCAAAATTCCTATGCTCCCAGACTGATTCGTCCTAGAACACGATAAACCGTTTTCCCGGAGGGCCCTTCTCCTGCTGTTTGTTTTCAAGGAAAGTGGCATTGAAGCCCACCCGATGCTTTTTGATACTTATGGAGGACAAGCTCTATCTGAATAAACCTCCTGAGATGGTTTCTCTTTACTCGAGAGTTTGCAAGGAAAGCGGAAAGCAAAAAGTAATGCTGTGCGTGCATTTGGTGGTGGGATCAAAACGGTATTGTGAACTATGAGCTGCTGAGCCCTAAGGAAACTGTTACTGCTGATCGCTACGAACACTAACTTGACAGTTTGTAGGATGCTCTCGTCTAAAAGCGGCCGTTATTCGCAAGAAAATATCATGAGATGCTGTTCCACCACGAACATTCCAGACCCCATGTTGCGAAGAATGTCCTTATAAAAAAATCGCAGTCGTTGGATGGGATCAGTTTGTTCAGCCCGCATACTCTCCGGATCTTGCTCTTTCTGATTACCACCTATTCCGGTCCATGCAAGTCAGTTTAGCAGATACACGCTTCCGGAATGCCGATGAAGTGCGAAAATGGGTGGATGACTGGATTGCCTCAAAAGATGAAGACATTTTTAGACCCGGAGTCAACAAGGTACCAGAAAGATGGCAAGGAGTTGTAGCTCACCATGGGCAATACATTGGTTAATGTACACTTGGTTTTAATTTTGTAATAAATATGTTTTTGCACGCAAAAAACGGCGGAAATTAATGCACACACCTAATAAAAGGACAAGCATCAGAAGAAAACAACTTGGACGATCAACACAAAAAGCTCTAAAAAAAGAGCTCAGAACGATTTTCATGAAATTCATCTCTGATTACTCACAGGGCACACTCCGTAATGTGGTCCGAACGAAATCTGGCACTGTTGTCGTAATCCAATCATCTCACCCGGAGTCAGAGAGACGATTTCCTGTGGTGCTGTTGACATTTCTCCCCGATCAAAATTCCTAGGCTTCTTTACACATTGTGCCGTAGGTGTCCTGAAGCCTTCAAAATGATTTGGAAGAAAAAATCAAACTGCTAAGCTCGTTAACTTACTCTAAGTTCTTCTCAATACTCCTCACACTACATGGACTCATTACTCGACTACGAGAAAAGTGATGGAAATCTCCAGAACCGGAAACCGTCGACGCCATGAGAAAGTTCTCCGAGGACACACAATCTTCCGCTTCTGGATTGCCGTCATGAAATGCGCCAAGGCTGAAATCAAAGTAGTCGACCGAAGTTGCATGGTAAGCCTAAGAAACTGAGAAGTGTTGGTAAGATGGTACCTGTGGCCGAGCTCATGAGCTGCGATAACTGCCGTAGCAGCAGCACCAATGTCCTCTACGATACTGGCTGAATCTCCTTTTTTACAGATGTTACCAACATAAGCCATACCTTGGGTGTACGAATCACCCCGAGGTGATAAGAGATCGAACCTGTAGAGAAAACAAAATTGGAATTGCAAATTTCTTTATGAAAAATTGTGAAATGTATTCAGAATCATTTGAAAATAGAGGCAGTTAGTGAGCTTGGCTGAGTTCGTTCTGTCCGGCTTAGGTCCGACGCGTAGAGGTTAGTTTGACAGAGTTCCCATCCTCGAAAAACAGCCGCTACCTTTTTCAGTGGAACCAGTGAACCACTTCTTATTTGTGACCGCTTGATTCACTTGAAGATCAAGGTATCGTTGCCTACGCCGAGGAATCGAATATTAGGAGGGTCGGGCACACCATTGCGACGTTATGCAACATTGTGATGACCGTGGGACCAGGGCGCTTACTGACTGGATCCCTCGATACGCCAAACGGACACCAGAGTGGCCACCGGTCTGATAGTCAGAAGTCTTCACGAAAGCTTTGAACGAAAGGAATGCTGAGCCTCGTGTCCCTGAAGGGAGGACAATCTTCTGGGCTGCTCTGGTTCGCTACAGCGACGAATGAAGGCGTTGCTGCCGCTCGCTCGAGGAGATCAGTTATCAGCGGAACAATAGGTGATAGAGGCGATACGAGTGAGTTTCTATTTGCTACTTTTATTCGAGTGCAATAGAATAATTATTCAGCCACTATGTCATACTCACTTCGTGATCAGAATTGCGTGATCATGTTTGGGCAAATATGGATCATGGGTCCTCAACCAAGTTGTGAATTTGTCCAATGCTTCAACCGCTGGGATACTCAAAGTCAACCTGGAAATTAAAGAAGTTTAGGTGAGTCACGAAACGGTTTGATTTGATTTGCTCTCACAATGATAGATTTATTCGTTTTCAGACCTATGGCGTTGGAGGAAACCTAATTAGTCTACACTAACATCTATATGGAATCAGGAAATTGCCACAAATTAGATATATATTTTAATAAAGGGACACTTTGAAAGGACGAAATCACAAGTCGTTATAACAGCTGATCCCACTCTTCTACCACTCGCAGGTGTAGTACCTTCTCCCCAAAAATGGCGTAACGCTCGCCGCACTCGATTGCGCGCAGTTGCGCGCTATAAGGGGAAGCTAAATTCCCGGTGGAAGCATACGGTAGACACCAATGAACTACTGCCGATTGTTGGGGGATTTCGGGTAGAATTGTCGACACCCATTACTCCCTCTCCCCCACTTCCTCACTCTCTCACTCCAGAAATCTATAAGCTTTTCTAATCGATATCAGAATTGTAAAATTTTTGTTTTTACCAAATTTTTTTGTATAAAAAACAAAGAAACTTACCTACTCTGTGCTATTTGTCTCTTCGAAACCTTCCCCAATTGTAGAATTATCTAAAGTTGAATTGTAATTAAGTGCATCTTGAGATTCCTCCAGAGCATACAGTATAGGGCAATCATCTTCCCTGAAATAACTACTTAATATAGCAAATAAACAAAAAACAAAAGCTGCTTATCACTGAAAAGGAGATGCGTTTTGTGAGAGGTATTGAATTCAAGGTAAGAAAGTGTCAAAGATAAAGCTCGTGGGGGAAAAGCCCCCCTGGTCAGTGAGCATTCCCCACTCAGTGGTCGTCCTCTTCCAGCCTGACTCTTGTTTACTGGTAACTCCAAGTTCCCAGTTAAAGGACAGTGTAACGATTTCGCAATTTTTGTTGGAGAGATCGACTTTTCCCACGGTTTGTTTACTACTGGGGGCCTATTAGCGTCCCGATTTTTACACTTGAAATGTGGTCCGTCTGTCTTGGTTTCACTGGAAAATTTCGACACATTGGATCACAGACTTGTTGTTTTGCCCATCTTTCAATCGCCTACTCGTGTATGCCCCGGTCCCGATCGTAGTAATGTGAAAGTGCGAATGAAGCTAGATTTCGAAGAATAACGGTCACAGTCATGGGGTGAGCGTAATGAACTCGCGAATTGCTCCTGTATTTTTAAGTGTTTTCATCTTCTGGGAAGAAAATGAAAGCATTCTCAAAAGAAAAATTGAATATTCATCACGCATGTTAATAGAATTTAGATGGAAGCGATAAAATCAATCGATACTGACTGACCGTAGAGCTACGAACGTTCCAACCATATGTAAATGAATAGTTTTCTCAGAGATTTTGACATCGTTATAGATTGTCTTCACCTGCAATTGAAAAATTTCTACGACAGCTCAATAGGTCAAATCACATCATTCCAAAAATGTGAAGATACCCATCAGTGTGGAAAGAGGGTGGATGAAGGGATGGAGAGGGAGAGGGCCCTGCTTTGGGCTCTGAAATCATTCCACTTCATCCAGTCATTCCAAACCAGTAGACCTAGTTGCGACACTGCGGAATCTCGAGAGCAAGGGCACACAGATAAGTCCAGGCCTAGGGCGTAGTAAGGGTCCCAAAACCGGCTTCGGCAACATCCAAACCCAGAGACGGACGAGTTCTCATGGCGTTGTAGAGGCTATGCAGGTTGCACCATTGATCCACATCTTGAACACAGGAAGCGTACAGCAACTAGCTGTAGCCCATATCAATCGTTTTCGTAACATTCTCGACCATCCACTGACTTTACCAAATTTTTGAAATTATATTTCTCTGAATAGGATGATTACCAGATTGCCTACATGTTAACCTTCCACAGGGGTATGAAGTGGGAGGTTAAACGTTGCATATATTGTACTTTTGCCCAAGAATCCATACATCATGGCATAGCCTTTAAATTGCTTAACGTCAAGTGAACACTAATCGATTAAAACATGGAGCCGCGCACAGCGACCTAGTTCAGCGCAGTGACCTCGGGGGCAACTCCTGACCATCTCGTCAGGGCAAAAATAATAATGGATGTAACAACATCCTATCTTTCAATTCAATATTCATATTCACCTGTTCAAATAACGCTCTTAAGTAGTCATTTGTGTACATTTGACCGGCACGTGCATCACCATCAGCCATCTCAATAAACCCTGAACTAGAAGAATTTTTCGGATCGTCTAATAAATTTTAATTAGAAAAAATTGCAAAACAGATTCCGGTAATTTGCCAGCATCGAATACTGTGACTTCTTATATTTTATCAATTTTTTCTTTTTCCCGTATGAGTAAGATTCCGAATTGCTTCATGAGCCAAAAGTTTTTGTTCAGAAACATTGAAAAATCCACTGGACTTCAAGGGAATCTACTAAAATCAGAAAAATTACCTTGTAATGTTGAGTAGTCGGCCATCATAAGAATATCCAATCCCAATGAATAACTGCTGATATTCCGAAATGTAGGTAATGTTTCATTTGTGTATTTTTGTATCTAAAAATAGCACGATTTATATTTTACATCGTAAAGTCGACCTTCAAGTTAATTCGTTTGTAATTTCAAGATTCTGAATATTTTTTTTACTAGACTGTTTAACGGTAACATTAACTTGCTTAGAATTCCATTAGTTTTTACAGTCGGCGGAAGCCGCTTCAGACTTCCTATAGAACGCACATTCAAGGAATGGATATTGATCGCGCGCGCGTCCAATCAATTCCAGGTTTCGAACAGCCGCTAGTTTACAGCATGCTTACCTGGCGCCTTAATGGCGATGCGATAGGCATGCGAAAATCCCTGAACTCACCCTCACTAACGAGACGCCTGCTAGAGTAATTTTTCGGAGTAGCTGCACTTCCAGTGTACCTGAACATGTAAAAGTAAATGAATAAACAACGATAACAATAAAAATAGAACAAAAGAAAACTGACCTTGAATTAAGGAGAGTAGCACAGCGCAAAGTGCAGCATGAATATGCATCATTGTTTTGTTATCCAAATGGAATCGAATCTGCTGAGATGGAAGCAGCAGGAAACCTCGGGAAGGACAGAAAACTGAAAAAAAGCAGTTCCGTTGAGTGAGCCTTGGAGACACGTACCTACAAAATACTTAGTAAGTCATTCGCATCATTGATTCGCCCAAGGTTTTCAAAGGAGACTATGGCATAGGTGAGGGAATACTGGATAGTGCAGGCTGCCTAATTCATACGGAAGTGTCAGTTTTTAGGCTTGAACTAAGCGAGACCTATTGAATGCACAGTTCGCGATAAAAATTGTCTCCGCGATTGATCCCTATAGTTAACCTGCGTCTCCCAAAAGTAGCACAAGGAACGTTGTCGGGTTCAAACCGGCCATGATTAGGGATAACAAGGACCCCATAATCGGTGCCTAGCGTACTCATCCAACGGCATGCGAGTTCACACAGTGATGTAGGAGCTGGGGGGGGGGGGGGGTTGCACCGTTTGCACCGGGACGTATGTACATGTTGCACGCAGGCAGCTTACTGTAACGAGCTACAAGCAGTGGCACACATGTTTGGACAACTCGTCTAAATACCCCTTCTACTCAACTTTATCGTCACATTTTGGTCCATAACTTTACTTCACTAAATTTTGAGATCCTAAATTTTTCTAAATACAGCGGGTTTTCAGTTTTGTTCGCCACTTTTACGCTGTTCTGGACTTTCACTTCCATTATTCGCCTAATTTTAAGACTAGGCACCCCAGAATAATGGTGAATTCTGCCTCTAAGGAACCGGTTCCACAATAGGCGCTATGATTTGAGCTCCAATAAACATTTTTTTCAAGAACCTCAATAAGACCAAAATAGATAAATAAACAACAATAACGATAAAAATAATTATCTATCATAAGAAGGCATAAAATGACAGAAATCAAAAGTGGAAAATTGAATCAAAGCGATGTAAAGCAGAGTCAAATGGAATCACTCAGCGATCTCTAGATCTTCTGGCAACGAAAAAAAGCCAACTGCGATGAACATTGTTATTTTTTGTTTTGGGCTATAAATCACTCCAATCGTCTGTCGTACTATCAAAAGAACACCTGTTGAACACTGCTGGTATATGTGAACGTGACTCATTGATGTCTTTGAATCTTCAAAGACTCAAGGATGAATGTGGGATCACTTCGCAGCGTAGCATATCTCTTACTATATGGCGGATGAGGTCTTCAGACACTCATAATTCTGAATTGGAAAGCTATCCTGCATTCGACTTCCAGTCACCCGTCTTGGTAAATTTTCTACAAATCTAATTATAGAGACCTTAGCGCAACTGCAAATACCCTAAGTTGTAAGATAATGTAAGGTCTGTAAACTGCCACATAAGTCTGTTTCTCTCAAGTAGATAGAAACTCAGAAAATTTGAAATAGTGGGAAAATTAGTGGGCTGTCCAAGTTCCCACCCATGAACCCATGAACGGCAATTAATTGGTAAATAACTTCAAGCTTCAAGTATCACCACAGCTTGGGAAATGCTAACGATTACTGTCTAGATTATGAGGTAGTGTCGGTTTTTGGGGTTGGCAGATCTCGACCTGGCGAGTGTAGTGTAGGAGCCTATGAGCACAGACGCCATCAGGAAATCACCGGTAAATAGGAAATGGTTGGAAGGGAAAGGGGGGGGGGGAGGGAGAGGAAAGGAAACAAAGGGAAAAAGGGGTTTTGGTAGAAAAAAAGTGCATATCTGCCAAGAGCGAACGATCAACTTTTTAAAACGCATCGTAAGAACAGCTAGGGGAGAGAGAGACCGAGAGAAATCATCCAACGTCCAGTGATGATGGACAAAATCACCACTGGACAGCTCACTTGTGCCCTCTATTCCCCTCGAATTGCTTTACACTTTTATTACGTTAGGTGCTCCATCAAACGGATTTATCATTTCCACTTTTCATCGCATTATTAGACCATTTTCTGGGAAAGCATCATCGTCGGAGCAGCTGTAAATCGAGATTTCAATTTGATTCGTTTTCGAATGACGTCCTGAAGGATACTCCGTTGTCCGTTCGCTGACCGCAGACTCATCCCTCTGTTACACACTCTGAGCGAAGCAATCGTCCGAGCCTTCCTCCCAAATGACCTCACCTCATGGGAAAATGTTGTGTTCCTACGGCTTCAACCGTATTAGGCCTAGCTGGGCCGAATCTGGCTACATTAACCTTCATTTTCATAGTGTCTTTCACCTCGAAGTCATACCTCAGCTTTCTCTGCTACTACGACCCAAGGCAAACTTTGCAATACAAGAGGTTCGAGATTTTTCAATAGCCAGAATCCGCGGTTTCTGTGAGGGAACACTGGAATGGACCAGTTTGAGTTGAAGACCTAGACTGAGAGTAAAACTTGTCCTGAGCCCGTTGTCGCTCGATATTTATTTGTTGGTCTATTGTTGAAGTAATATACAATCCTATACAATCGTAGGTTCGGAATAGCATAAGAATTATCTTAACATGAAAAAGTATAAAGGAGTGTAAGGAAAACGGTTGGAAACGAGCATTCAAAATTTTTAGGATTCTTTATTGTTTTATTGGCAACAATCCAAAAAATGAAAATCAGACAGTAATTTTGCTACTAAAATCAGTGCTGTATTCAAATGTTAAGAAAAATTGTGTTGCCACATCAGAAATGTTTAAAAAAATCCGAATTTTTTCTGCAGGCTAAGAAGAAACATCCTGTTTCATCCTCTGATGTTTCATCCTTCGCTACAGTCTAGGCTATGAATAATAGCTATCGATAGTTTCGATTGTTGCACCACCGAACTGATCGCTGAATCTGCCTTTTCCCAGATTTTCCTTGACTTTGTCGAGGAACTGTTCCCATGATGAATCGTCCCAGTTTGCAACACGTGCATTACGAATCTGAGAATTGAATTTTAATAATGTTCATGAAGAACCTTGTAAAAGTACGTCTCTCCTTTTTGGGTTAAAAAATTTCCCTCCCTGTATCGTCTGACTGAAGGCACTGAGCATGACGAATACGGTCTGGGCACCCACTGACAGAACCGAACGGGGATAGTTCTGACAAGGCTCGGAAGAGCGAAGTAGGCGATTTTACACTCACTTTAACCTTAACCACCTCGTTCCACATAGATTAATTGGTCTATTGGGTGCATCTGTGTTAATTCACCAAGGGAAACGCGAACGGTAGTGCCTTTCAAAACCCTTGAAGTGGGAGCAAGGTGAAGAAGGAGTAGAGGGGTGAGAAACAGGACAAACTTGTGAATGATTCGATGTAATGGATGGTGAAACTAGTGAGTATAGTGCTTACCTTGATCTTTACGTCGTAAGTTGTGAACTTTCCGGGGATTTGCTGCAATCTTGCAATTGGTGTTTTGTCGGAACTGGAAGCTTCACTGCTTTCGCCGCACTTCTTGCCCTTGCAAACCTTGATTACCTCGTTTTGAGTCACAACGCAATTGTATGCGTTTCCGCTACTCTCCGAATCGACTGTAAAAAAACCGAATACAAATTTCTGGGGATAAATTTTCTGTTTATTCCTTATTGCTTTCGGAGCGCACATCTGTATTGATCAATATGAGAATCGATGTGATCGCAGTGCTTGAAGCAAAATTGGTGGAACGATTGAGTATTAATTTTTATTTTATTTTATTTAAACACTCAACTGAGTACGCCAGTAGAGGGAACTGAGGGCAGGTGTACAACTACAGAAGAGCCCAACCAAGGTTAAGAAAAACGAGCTGAGCGGAGCCAGCAGGGACAATCCGCTGAATACCAATTTGTATACTAGGGTAGAGGTGATAAAAAACTCATCTACAAAGACAGGACCACAATAGCTGAACTGACAGCCTTGAAGAGGAAGAATCCATGTAGCCAGTACCCGCACCGGTTGACCATGGTGCGTCCGTCATTCGAGAATGAGTGACTGGACAAAGTCGGAACTTCGGCACACGGGCATGCCAACCTCCCTCGTGGAACCGACTTGTCGGGTACCGGCAAAAGACAGTAAATGAACAAAAGGCTGGGCGCAGATTCAGCATTCCGACTGCTTGTAACAAGGTAGGTACTGCTGACTGCGGCCTTCCGGGAAATGGCAGTAATACCACCACGAGACTGTTATCAACGAATGCGTGTGACCGTGGAAAAAGGGCACATTTCCCATCACACTCGAAGAATACTAGTCCACAAGGGCCATGTTATTGTCATGACTTATTTAGCGTTGGAAAGTCTAGAGATGAAGAAGAAATACTCACACTCGACAGTTTTACTAGTTTCACTGGTGAGAGATCTGGCATCGTTGCACTGCAGTGGATCGTAAGTAGACCGCATGAATTGTATTTGCTTCTTAACCTTTGACTGGTCTTCCTTTGAAAGCTTTTTATCAGCCATCTGCTCCCTCATCGCAGAAAGCATCTGAAAAATAAAAAACTTGAAAACAAACAGGGCTTTGCAGACTTTGTTCAGAGCTAAGCACGTCAAGGAGTGTTGAGAAGGTTTGCCTCGAAGTATGGCTGCTCTCATAGTCCACGATTTGGCGAGCGACCAGTCGCTCGGTCGCTCGCGAAATCGTGGACTATGAAAACAGCCTCTGCCCATTGAGGAGACCGAAAAATGCCTGGTCCTTCACAAGTCGTTCCACATTCTCGCGTTGTTGCTCAGACACTTCCAGAAAATTCTGCCAGATTTAGAAGAAATTACTAGACACTGGCTGGAGTACAAAATATTCCATTATTTCAATTTCAATTAAATCTGTTTGATATTCTTCTACCCTCATAACATAAACAACTTTATCTCCCTCAGCCCAGTTGTCCAAACAATCAATTCGCCGTTGAAAATGTCTCAGATGCTTACTGCTGACCATTCTAAACTTTAAATCTTACCTCAATTTTTGTGAAACAAATTGGATAAAGGTGATCCCACATTAGAGGGGAATGAGAACCTCTAGGTATACTGATGTTGGCATTCCTTTCTTCCAAATGATTACGACTTATTTTGAAGGCGTATCAATGGAAGGTTAACAGGATGGAAAATAATGTGTTTGGTATGAAAGAAGTGAATGTTATGCCTTACGTCCCTCAAGCGAACACGATCCAGTGAACTTTTTCGGTTCGCGACAGGGACAACAAATCGTCGATGTCCTCTCTAGAGGAAATCGATAACTCACGGAATGACAGGTGATACAGGTGATGTGAGGCGGTTGGAAAGGGAAATGTCTTTTTCCAGATTTCTATTTTCTCATCTGAATGACATTATGAACAAAATTAAGCCAGGAGCCTAGGAAGCCACAAAAAAGGCTTTGGTCTAACAATAACAAACTTAAAGTGTAACTCTTGACTACCATATTACGATCAGCGCCCTCGCGAACATCAGCGATTGAAAGCTCAAACTTTTCAAACTTTGCATTTTGAGTAAACTTTGCAACATGACTCACTTTTTGTTTGATGTAACCGTCGATTTTCTTTCGAGCTCTTTCCTTAGTCAGCGCCATACTAGGTGCGACCCCTTGCGCTTTACCATTTGTGGAGTATACCATTTCCTCTGGTAGAGAAAACCCGCTTAGTTGGAATTCCATGATTTTTTCTGTAAAATAAGTTTTGTTTTGGATACATACCAAGTAGAAAATCTCACAGAATGAAAATTAATATGCTGGTGCTGACTACATAGATTAGGCTACACACATTATATCCACCAACAGTCACAGTGGGGCCCGGATTTTCTTGTGAGAAAATTGAATTTATTGACGTTTATTGACGTTTAATTTTTGGCGATAATCAAGTCCCTATTTGGGATTCATCCCCGCATTTGACATAAATTCAAAATCGAGGTGGCGTTTCGAAAATGTCTGTGACAGCTTCAATGAATTACGCTCGGCAGCTTACGTTCAAGTCAGTGTTCTTACCCTCTCGGACGAGTCTGGTACTACTTTACTGATCTAGTAGAGAGGGAAGGCAGGTTGGTCTGGGAACATGTATGTATATCCGGGAATCGATCTGTGGATGTGGCTCGTCCTCATACTACAACACGACTACTATGGTACAGGTTCTAGCTATAAGGAGGAGCATCTGAGCCTAAGCATCTACGATAGATGAATCGATCACCTGAACCTCAAGCCCCTGGAGCCTTCACCCTCCTCTTATCTTTCCGGATTCTGTTAACTACTAACCGAGCCTCCTGAGAGGATAGAAACACTATGTTCGACTGAAATATCCCATCATCCCACCCTGTCAAGCATTTACATTCACCCTGCTCCCCTCATTCCTTGTTAAACTTCTTATGAGTGTTCAGCTTATGTTATATCAATATTCACCACTCACCTTGTCCAGGCGGAAGTGCTGCACAAGCCTCTGATAGGAGACTATCAAAAAGGAGAATAGCAAGAAACTGCACCACAAGCAGCGATTCCTGTCCGAGCATATCTTCCCTGAATTTGTAAGTGATATTCTCCACTTATTGTGGGGGAGATGTGGACGAGATCGTAATACCCGAAGTCAACACAGCCTACTGTTTTTATTGAGAAAATTCAATCCTCCAAATTACTGAAGCACGTTTTTCTACAGGACTATGCCCCGGGGAAGGTAGAACGAAACACTTGCAGGACGAAAGGTTATAAATGTTATGACCTCACAGGAGAGGAACCCTGTTCCTGTGACAGCAGTGGAAGTTAGTGATATTTCAATTCAATTTGTAAAGAAACTGTTGACGCTGAGCTTACTGGCGGTGGCAATTGGCACGACATTTGGAACCGAAACCTTTGGCAACAGCTTTGCTCAAAGGCAGAGGTCCATCGAAGGAAAGATAGCAATACATACTTTTTTTGCATATAATGGCCTTTCTGGTTCGACATCTTGTAGTATGAGCGGAACCGGTGGAAGGGTGAGAGCCAGGACCAGGATAAGGTACCCTCGTCGTTTCTTGCAAGCTATGTCTAATCGTTCTAGGATAATTACGTCTGACAGCTTTTGTTGCACAAGAAATCAAGAAAAACGCCTTCACGCAAAAAATCATTGCTCATCCGATTGGTAGCGAATTGCTAGAAGCTATGAAGAAGTCTCAATTCGACCATCTATATTTATCACTGCAGCTGGTCTAGTTATTCCTTCGCTACCGGTACTTCCTAACCCACACATACACAGCCCCATGATAGCAGTCGAATTACGTAATGGGTGGTACCATGGGGCCTACTATAGGTTAACTGGAGGTTGAGTGATTCTCAGGGTACGAGCTGAAGAAGGTGAAAATGGAATCCGACCAGCTAACCATTTTGTTATGAAAAGTTTTACGAAGAATGGGGGCAATTTTGTTCAGTTTTAGTTTAAGTCAAGGAACTGATGGACAGTAGGCCGTCATACTAATCATGAGCCAGTCATCCTCTGATTTATACTGATGCAAAATGAATCATTTTAATCAAAAGCTTCAGGGAATGTTCTTCGGCGCTATGGATAGCAAACAAAATATGGATGACGAATCAAATAATTGCCGAATACGTTGAAAACGTTGTTGTTCGATAGGCAATGATAGAATGTTCAGTGAAAAAAATTTCTCACAATGAAGAAAACCCGATTTCTCAAGTTGTAGAATGCAGAAACGTAATGTGTACCTAAGAGCAAGCTACACATCTCAACGAGACAATTCAAATCTTTTATTGCACAAATGCTCCCGGCAAGGCAAGTGATTACAACCTTCACATTCCTTGCTCAGCCACACTGAAGCTGAACCTGGCTATCAAAACTTTGTTTGTATGCCGTCTTTCACTTCAAAGTCATAGCTCAGATTTTCCTCTTCTTCCAAAGAAGTGGTGAATTCCACGGATCTTCCTCACAGGGGCTCTTTTCTCAATTGATGTAGGATCTGAACCTCCTGTTTTTGCTGAGCCGGATCGACTTTTACCTCTGGTATCCCCTCAGGTGTGTTCATGCATACGTGTTTGGAGAGTCTTCGAGCGCGGTCTTCATTCTGCACTTCGGCTCAGCCAAAAACTTGCATCCGAGTGCTCGGGAAGTAATCAGATGCTTCCAATAATCGAACTAGTTGTAAATCGAGATCCCACTTTGATTTGTTCTCGAACGACGTTCGTAAAGGTGTGCCGTTCCTTGTTCGCTGACCGCAGACTCATCCCGGTGTTACACATTTTTGGCTGGGCAATCGAATCATAGCTCTCCTCAAAGTCGTCCTCATAGTAGAATGTGGAATCCCTACAGATCCAACCGTGTAAGATCTCGCTTGGGCCGGGTGTGGCTGCGCGAATCCACAATTTCATGTCGTCTTTTATGTTCGAGTCTCCTCCTTTCACAGCTTTTTCTCCACTTTCAGGACAAGGACTATTCAAAAAGTACGAGATTTCATAATGGCAAGAACCTACGGCTTCTACCGTGGAACACTCTGAGTCGAAAACCTAGATGGCTAGTAAAACTCGTGCGGAGCCCGCAGCCCCGCGATGCTGAGAAAGAGACGTGTCGAGTGTTTTGTAAACCTCTCCTAACCTAAGGAATAAATCATTCGAAAAAATCTTATACTCCAGAAATTCAACGGGTTTTCCTGCTTTCTTCGCCTCCAATGTATGACACTATTCTGTATCAATATGTACTTTTGCCGTCGATATCAATATCGGCCTAAGCCAACCAAGCCTTCCATCCCTCCGGGGTCGGTTGATTGGTACCGGACTCGTCTGGGAGGATAAAAGCACTGACATGAACATTGGCTCGCCATCGCAAGCCATTGTATAGGCCGCATACGCATTCAATACGCTCTACGATTCTGAATGCAACTCAAAAGCGTGGGCGTGCGCGCATCCCTTCTTCGAGCTTAATTAGCACCAAGTTTTTATCCTTTAAGACTTTATACTTTTGCCTTGTAACCTAGTGAAGATGCATGAAATGATCGCAAACTGTACCTTTAATTGGTTTTGTTAATGCGATATGCTATTAAAAGGAGACGTACATTGATTAGTACATGGAAACCTGTTGAGCATTACTTCCGTCCAGATTAGAGGACGCTTACTAACTACCTGCTGATTCTATACTCGACTCACTGACAAAGGCTCAAGCAGCAGTTTATCAACCATTTTCCCTTATATGACTGTAGGCACTTGGCCTCTTACTTACTTTTGAGCATTATGATGTAACCTTCACTTTATATTTTTATGGGTAGCACTATAAAAAACCCATTGCTTGTTTAACCATTATTGAACTTAATGACATAGTGGGCCTAATATAGAGAGCTCCAGAAGCACCTGCGAGCAGTTAAATTTTTTCAGAATTCTTCGTTGTTTTATTGGCAACTATCCAAAGATGAAAACCGGCCGGTAATTCCGCTAGTGGCAGCAGTGGTATAATCAATTGTAAGAAGAAAGCGTGTTGGTATATCACACACAACAGAAATAAAAAAAACCTTTTTTTTACAAGCTCAAAAATGTGAAGTTGCATCCTTCACTGTAGTCTGGGCTATGAATGATTGCCTTAGATTATTTTGATTGTTGTACCAGTAAATTGTTTCCCGTAGATGCCGTTTTCCAAACTTTCTTCGACTAGTCCCAAGATCTGTTTCCATGTTGAATTGCTCCAATTTGCAACGTCGGCATTATAAATCTGAACATCAACATTAAACTACATTCGTGAAGAATCCTGTAAAAGTACATCCATCTTTTTGGGTTAAAAAACTTTCCTCCTTATATTGTTAGAATGAAGGCACTGAACGCGACGAATATGGTTTGGGCATACACTAATAGTACCAGAGGACATATGATACTGTCAAGTCTCGGGTGGTTGTCTCGGGCGGTACTGAAGTAGGCGACTTTACTTTCGCTTCAACTTTTACCACCCCAATCCAGATAAGTTGGTTTGAGTATTAGGTGTACTTTTGTTAGCTCATTGCAACATGTCACACACTCGAAACGACCGGCATCAGAAATAGCGGCGAAGCCAGCCAGCAGTATGGCTACCCGACATACCGTGCTCGTTCCATCTGGTGCTGTTAGAGCAGGCAAAGCAGGATGAGCTTGGAGCGATCGCAGTGGGTGCTTACGGCAGCTCCTCCGGCCGTGTGCGTGCCCCTGTGGTCGTGGGAGTAAGAGCACAATGATAGGGCTCACAACGAGTTCAATGAAGCGAAAGATTGTCCACCCCTTCGCTCAAAGCACTCGTCCCTACAGCTCTGTGCCCCTCACAACTAGTACTATATGGAAACTAGGGCTCAAATCCACCAGTATTCCTCGAATTTCCTAGTATCCTCCATTCCTATTGACACGACGGATATCTACTTTCGTCCATCTCAACTTGTCGTGCCCATCGTCTACGTAGGTAAGGAGCACGTGGGTGAGCATGGGCAAAAGAGACATTGGGCTCTGCTCGGCCCTAATCTCAGAATAGGATCACTTAATCACAGCCGTATGAGTGAGAATTTGACTAAAAAAAGGTTCAAAAGAAGGAGAGTTGATTTGCGGCTGGTCAGTTCCATGGGACAGTCTTAGGCAACTTCTAACAGTCGCTGTTCAGCCCACGTTCATAAAAACGTCGTTGCTGGATACGTCGATTAGTTGCTCAGCAGTTCACTCCAACTCAGCAATGAAACGAACTGATGAAATTTGTTTCCTTTCGGAAGCATACGTTGCTTCTCTGAACTCACGAGCACTGGTGCCTTTCAAAACTGGGAGCTTAGGGACGACGGACTATATGAGGAAAAGGGATAGGACAGACTTTCGAACGAATCAGTGTAGTGTAGTGCTGCAACTAATAAGTATAGTGCTCACCTTGAGGTTCACTTTGTAAGTAACGAATTCCTGAGGAATTGGCTGCAATGATGCGAACTGTTCTTTATGATCGCCAACCGCTACTTCCCCACCGTTTACGGAGCACTTTGTACCTGGGCAAATGGAGCCTATCCTGTCTTCATTTACAACGCAGTTGTATGCACTTCCGCTGCTTTCCGAATCAACTGTAACGAAAATTTTATAACAAATCCGAAAAGTGAAGTTTCCTGTTTGATTCTTAATGATTCAAAGCTCACAACTGAATAAATCATTATGAAAAGCAATGTGAGAGCAGTCCTTGAAGCAAAAACTTGCAAAACAGTTGGGTAAGCAAACAACATCATTTCCTGTAGGTAGGTTACGGCTTAAACCGTTCTGACAACCTTGTACTACAATTCTAAAAGGAAGGGAGGAGGTAGGAGGTGGGTAGATGGAAATGCTGTGAGGGTTTGCGCATAGGGGGGTTGGAAGACCAGACCTTTATTGACGGGGGAATCATTCAAGGCATTTCAAAGGAAAGTGTAATATATTAATTAGGTTGAGGATACAGGTGAGGTTTAAGGAAGAATAATCGAAAAATAAGAAGATCCCTCCCCAGGAATCTCCCAACTCTATGCTGCTGCGAAGCAGGTCTGGTATTTTTCGTGATATGAACTATCTGTATACTTCTTAAATCCATTGGCTGCTTTCATAGTCCGCCTGCCGGCGTGCCGGCGGAGGCAGTGCTAGGGGGCATCCACGTCTTGTGTTCCTCCCTTCCTTCAACAAAAATTTTCTAAAGGAAGAATTGTTCCTTTCTTCCTTCAATAAAAATAAGTGGAGTTCGAAGTGTAAGAGAAGCAAGCGTTCAAGAGCAGCTTTAAAGAGGTGATGATAGAGAAAGCAATGTATCTAGTACAATTTTTCATATAAGAAACCTAGTGGTAAAAATTTTCGTTGAATTAAGTTTACGAGAAATACGAAACAGAAATCATATTCCTTACGGTGGTGCATATACAATTCTATTTCACAGTTCCTGCCTCGTGCGGAAGTGGTGTAGTGGTAAGTGGCACACTATCACAAACGCAAGCTCACGGGTTCGGACCCCGAATGGATGTCCGCGTAGGCCAACAAAGCCCTATTGCTGAGTTTGCCACATATCGTAGGAAGCCAATAAATGTTTGAAATGCGGTCTGGGAGATTCCGGTCATACAACGGCAAGACTACTATGAACAAATTACCGCACGCGTGCGTGCGACCGTGGGAAATCGAACAATACTAGTACGCAGATATCTTGTCATTGTTATGAATTTCATAGCATTGAAAATTCCAGAAGTGAAGAAGAAATACTCACACCTAATAAGTGCATCCGCCCGTGTATTAGCAGGTTGCACGTTAACATTGTTGCACTGCATTGGATTGTAACTAGACGACATGAATTGTATTTGATCCACAACTTTATATCTGTCTTCCATTGAAAGCCCTTTACCATTCATCTGATCCCTAATTATACGGTGCAGCTAAAAAATAGGAAATGTCAGAACAGAAAGGGTTTGGAGGACTTTGAAAAAGGCACGTGAAGAATTATTTCAAAAAATTCGCCCCAAAGTATGTCTCACTTGAGGAATCCAAAAAATTGCGTAGCCGTTTCCAATCTCATCTATAACCCCCTCCCCCCTTTCACAAAAATTTGTAATATTTTCAGAATTAACTGCTCAACACTGACTGATGTACAAATTGCTTCGAAATTTTAATTCGAATCTATTTGAAACTCTTATACTCTCTCAAAATGTACATCTCCGACCCCACCAGCCCAGATGCTCAAACGACCCCCTTCAGCCTGAGCTTCATTTGCGTGAAACAGGATAGGAAATAAATGATTCTACATCAGAGCTGAATGAAGAATCTGGAGATACATCTATGTAAGCATCCCTTTCTTTGAGATGATAATGGCTTGTTTTGAAAGCGTACCAGTGGATAATTAGCAGAATGGAAAACAATTTGCTCCAGAGAGCTACTATTGCTCCCGTCAGTAACGAATGAAAACGCCACTTTCGCTCGCCTGGAGAATTCGATAATCAACGGGACCACATGTCAGGTGATTGGGACGCTTGAGACAGGGTCTTTTTCAAGATTTCTATTTTCCTCGATGGAATGACATTGGAGACAGAGTTGAGCCAGGGACCGATGAACCACAAAAGATGCTCTGGTCTGACAAAAACAAAAATTGATGTGCAGCTTCTCCCTACATCACTACTATCATCGCCCTCGTGAACACGAAGACTATTCGACTGTAAAAGCCCAAAGTAATCGAAGTTTGCATTTTCAATTAACTTTGTAATCATGACTTACTTTTTTTTCAACGTAACCG
Organism: Haemonchus contortus; assembly: GCA_000469685.2. Classification (NCBI taxonomy): domain Eukaryota; kingdom Metazoa; phylum Nematoda; class Chromadorea; order Rhabditida; family Trichostrongylidae; genus Haemonchus; species Haemonchus contortus. Next base: position 6,869,882 of record LS997566.1, on the reverse strand, counting down.
TTGATTGCACTTAGTGCACCTTCCTTACTCGCCGATATACTAGGTACTTGCACTTGTGCTTTCCGATTTGTGGAGTATACCATTCGCAGTGGTAGATTGAAACCATGTAGTTCCAAACTCATTATTTTTTCTGTAAAATGCGTTTTGATATAAAGAAAGACTTACAGAATGAAACATTTTTTGCCGGCGCCGACCTTATGAGCTTACGCAACTGACATCCTCTAAGGATACCCTTTTTATTTTGGAAGGCTTGGAAATTTTTCATCCTAAAATTGAATTTGGTTTCTGTTAGTTGGATCGCGAGACTCAGATGCAGCACAGCCCTGGGTCTTTTAACGGTAACCAAATCCCCATCTGGGATTCGTTCCCGCATTCGACATCAATTCAGAATCGATGGGACTGTCTGAAACGCCTGCGACAGTTTCAGTGACTTGCTGTGGTCAGCTTAAGTTCAAGTCAGTGTTGTTTTTTTCTCGGATGAGTCTGGTACTGATAAATCGATCTATTAATAGTAGAGATGGAAAGCCGGGTTAGCAGTATGACTGGTGGTAGGGGTGACTAGTACATTCTTAACTATAAGGTGAGCATCTAAGTACGACACATGACACGATCCTTTGAAGCCATCCACCTCCCCTTTCCGGGGTATGTCTTTCAAGCCATCAAAATCCATCCCATTCCTCTCACTGCTTAAATAACTTCCTAAACATTTTCAGTTTAATGTTATCTCAATATTCTCACCTTTTCCTGGCGTAAGTGGCGCACAAGCCTCTGATAGCGGACTATTAAAGAGAACAATAGCAAGGAACTGCACGACAAGAAGCAAATCTTGTCCGAGCATATCTTCCCTGAATTCAAAAGTCACATTTTCACTCATTTTGGGGCAGATTAGGATGAGGTCCCGATACTCGAATCAACACAACCTGTTGCATTCGTCGTGAAAATTTATTCTCCAAAAAATAAATCACGTTTCTCGACAGTTGGACTATACTTCTGGCGAGAATGAAATACTAGTAAGACGGTGGGAAATGCTATGATCTCACAAAAGAGTAACTGCCCCTCCTGAGACAGTAGCTAAGTTTGCTGAAAAATTCTATTCAATTGGTAAAGAAGCTGGTGACGGTGAGCTTACTATCGGTGACAGTGGTCATTGCAATTGGAAACTATCTCGAAACCTTTAACAGCAGTCTGCTTGAAAGCAAGAACCATCAAAGTGAAGGGAGTAACATTAGGTTTTCTACCAATAATAAGCTTTCTGATTCAGCATCGTGCAGTATAATGGCACCGCTGTAGGAATGAGAGCTAGGAGAGGGTACCCTCGTCGTTTCTCGCCAGCTATGTCTAACAAGACAATTACATCTGCCAACTTTTGTTACATTGGTATTAGGTTTGAAGGAAAGTCCTGCGACAAAAAATTTGGAACGTCAACAATTTGTATCAACAGTGTGAACACGGTGGCAAGAGTGATAAACTAGTAGGACATTCCTCAGGTAATCAACACATAAGTGCATAAGGGCACGCGTGTGGGCTTTAGCAGCATTGCGGTCAATAAATGGACAAGACCCGATTCGTTCCATCACCTTCTACTAAACATGCCAAGAGAAAAACGCGGATGTAGCGGCTCAAATTATCAGCAACTTATTCAGTACTGGTACTGCTCACCGATCAATGGTCAACAGTCGGTTGGATCGCTTCACTGGAGGAGATACTAGCCTCCGAAGTCACGCAAGCATCGTCCCTTGATTTAAAGGAGGTTGAAGGGATCCATCCACTATGACTTGCTAAACGCAGACTAGATGGACACAGCTATCGGTCACCCCTATGAACCCCGAAATTTGGCCGGCGGGGTTAGAGAAGAACGACCAAAACCGTAAATCAGGTCCTAACAGAGGGTCAACGCACGTCGAAATTTCGCTTAAACACGCGTCAAAAGTTCTACGATTCCAACTGGTTCTAGGTTGTTAATCAGTCGTACTCCCCAAGTGTTGCCCCTTTTACCTTCCATGCGCTCCGCCTTCTTGAGCATACCGTTGTGGAAAAAAATTCGTAACAATGTGATCTGAAAACGGCAGTCAATTACTTCTTTGAGTCACAGCTTCCTCACTCCTGGATAAAAGGCATCAGTGATTCACTCAAAGGATAATAGGAGGTTGTTGACCTCCTTTGTAAACATATTTCCCAAAATTGATTGGTCTGGAAAATTTCAGTAATGATTTGAAGAAGACCTTCATTGTGTCGCAGGACTTTCTTTCCAACCTAATATATTACGCCTTCAATTCGTTCGATGCATTTCTTCGCAAGAACGCTACTTCCTTTACCACTACTATACCACATATTTTCATTTCCAATCCACAAGATAAGACAAAATTACAGTATACAGATATAGGTCATGCGCAGAGGTTACGATATGCAGCATTAAGCGGAAAACGAAGAGAAACGGCTTCACGAAGAAACTTGTGCTCATTCGATTGGTAGCGAAATGAAGTAGTCTCAATTTGGCCATCTATAGTCATCGCTGCCGCTGTTCTGGTTATTCCATTGACAATACCTCTTGATCCACATCCACAAAGGACCATGATAGCAGTAGGATTACATGATGGCTGATACCATGGTCCTTACTACAGGGTGAATGGAGATTTAACGATCCCAAGGGTACCGGCTGGAGAAGGAAGCAATGGAATACAGTCAGCTAAGCAGTTTTTTATGGGAAGTTTTGACGAAGACGTGGGGAGGGGGGAAGACATTTGTCCCGTTACAGCCATTCAAGGAACTGCTGAACAGTAAACCGTCATGCTAATCATGAGTCAATCATTCTCAGATTTATACTGATGCGAAACGAATCATTCCAATCAAAAGCTTCAGGAAGTGCTCTTCGGCGATATGGATAGCAAGCAAAATATGTATGACGAATCAAATAGTTGCCGAAAATGACGAAAATGTTGCTTGGTAGGCAATGATAAAGCGTTTTAAGAAGAAATTTCAATGAAGGGAACCTGGTTTCTCAACCTGTGAAACGCAAAAAGGGGATATGATTTGTAATAAAGAGGATGCTAGACATGTAATCGAAGCAATTCAAATCGTTCATCGCACAAATCACAAATGATCTCGTAGGCAGGTGATTGAAATCTCCACAATCCTGATTTAGCCTCACTAAAGCTGAATCTGGCTACCAGAACTCCATTCCTACGCAGTCTTCCACTTTAAGGTCACAAAGCTTTTCTTCGTCAACCTCAAGAGAAGTGATGAACAGCCACGCATCTCCTTCACTAAGAGTTCCCCTCTCTCTCATTGTAGGATCCGTGACCGGGAGGCTACGTGGGGTGACCCTAAGTGGGGACAGGGGAGTAAATTAAGGTCAAAAACTAATGGGTACTTGTCCAAATTCGTAAGTGAGCTGAGCTGAAGTTTCTGTTCCTGCTGAGTAGGATCCGTGCGATTGGGAAGTAATCAGACGCCCAAATAATCGGAGCAGTTGCAATCGAGATTTCAACATTGGGAAGGATACTCCGCTCTCTGATCGCTGACCGCAGACTCATCCCTCTCCGAAAGTTACCACAGCTTTTTCTCCTAGTCTACTTTCAGGACCAAGACTACTCGAAAGGTACCGGATTCCTCAATGGCAAGAACCTTCGGCTTCTATTATGGAACACTTTAAGACTTAAATGAGTAGAACTGGAAAAAAGAGAAAATCCATTCGGACCTCACTGCCTCTCGATGCTGAGAAAGGGACGTGTCGAAAGACCTTGTCAAACCTCGCCGCTTTAGGATTCCAACCGGGTTTCGTGTTTTTCCACATCATTCAAATTCAATACGCCACCACGATTCTGAGTGGAAGTCGAATGCGTAGGCGCTTCCTTAGACGGGATTGATTAACGACCCAAAATCTTATTCTCTTAGGCCCTTTATTCCAGTAAAGGAGCACGAAATGGTTGCAAACCATGCAATGGGTTGCGTTAAGGCGAAATGTTTTCGAAAGGAAACAATATATTGATTAGCATATGAAATCCTGTTGAGATTAGAGGACGCTTACTAAGTACCTGTTGATTCTATGCTCGGCTTACTGGCAAGGGCTCAAGCAGGTAGGTAAGGGCTCCTTCGACGGTCTTGTTTCCTTCTATGACTATTGCCCAAACGGCTCAATAGCCAAGCCACCGACCATCGTGAGGCGAATGCACTTGTCTTATTTTTGAAAATTATAGTTGACCGCCTGTTTATACATTTGTTGGCAGCACTATAAAAAAGCTCTGATCTCTCGTGTAGTCATTTACGAACTTAATAACACAGAGTGGCCTATAATAGAGAGCGAAGCAAGCATGAGCTTCAGAACATCGGATCAAATCATGTTTGTTTGCGGGCCGCTTTGTAGAGTCAAGGAACTGTATAACATGACATTATTTTTCAGATGCATGTGCGAGAAATCAAAATTTTTAGGATTCTTTATTGTTTTACTGGCTACTATCTAAAAATAAAAGCTGGACAGTAACTACGTTACTCAAATCAGTGGTTTAGCAGTTGTCAGAAAAAAAGCGTGTTGCGTGTATCAGACACAACAGAAATGTTGAAAAAAAAATCTGACTAATTGCAGGTTAAACAGAAATATGATGTTGCATCCTTCGCAATAGTCTGGGCTATGAATGATGCCTTCAAAAAAATTTGCCACCTGCACCTATGAAATAATCCACGTAGATGCCACTTAACAGACATTGTGCTGCCGACATGCCGACTTGATCCCACGTTGAACTGTTCCAGCTTGCAACGTTTGCATTATAAACCTGAACATCAACATTGAACCACGTTTGTAAGAAGAATGGTGAATGTACATCCCTTCCTCTTGTATTGAGAAAAGCTGCCCTTCCCAAGATTGTTGGACTGAAGGCACTGAACACGATAAATACGGTTTGGGCATACACTGATAGAACGAGACAACGTATGGTACTGTTAAGTCTCGGATGGGAACGAAGTAGGCGACTTTACTTTCGCTTTGACTTTTACGACTTCATTTAAAATAAGTTGGTTTGTGTATTAGGTGCACTTTTGTTAGCTCATTGCAACATGTCACACACTCGAAACGACCGGTCATAAGAAATTGCGACAAGTTGGTGCCAACATTCTGACTATATGACGTGCGGAGCTTGCTCCGCCAGCCGCCTGTTGTGGCATGTAGAGCAATATGACGATGGAACGATCGCAGTGTGTGTTTATGGTAGTTCTTCTAGCACTGTGCATGCCTGCGATCGTGAGAGTCCGAGCACAAGGTCCGCTACGGTTAGTGCTCAATACGAACTCAATGAAACGGCAGATTGGCGCTCTCTCGCTCAAAGCACCCGTCTCTACAGCTGTGTGCCTCCAACAACCAGTAAATATCTGACAACTAGGGCTCCATTGCCATTGTACAAAAATTTTCCAGTATCTTATATACCTGATGACAGGAAAAGCTTCTATGCTGATGACTGACTGACTCATCCTGCCCATTGTCCACCCAGATTAAAAACAAACAGGGATTTATGGTGCGCGCGTATTAGACCCTTCACCTCTCCCAGCCCCACCCCTGGAGTAGGATCACCTGATCACAGTCGTTTGAGCGCGAATTTCACTGAAAAAGAATCAAGTGAAAGAATGTTGGTTTGCGGTGGTTGGTGATTCAATGTGTCCCTCTTAAGCAATTAGTAACAAGCACGGTCACCCTACGTTCACAAAAAAGCCGTTGTTGTATATGTCGTTCAGACGCCAAGCAGTTTATTATAACTCAGCAAAGAAACGACTTGACGAAATTTGATTCCGTCAGAAGCATATGTCACATCTGTTGCAGCTTGGGAAGACGGACTAGGAAAAAATGGAAGAGGGCAAACATTCGAACGACTCGATGTAATGGAATGCTCAAACTAACGATTGTCGCTTACCTTAAGGCTCCCATTGTATGCGTAAAATTCGAAGGGAATTTGAATTTGTACGCTTTGTGAAGTGTCTGCTACCGCGAGGGGTCTGGTGCAGCTTTTGCTCTGGCAGATACCGGCTACTCTGTTTCCAAGCACAACGCAATTGTATGCGCTTCCGCTGCTCTCCGAATCAACTGCAAAAAATCTTCATAACAAGTTCGAGATGTAGAGTTTTCTCTTTAATTCTTAATGCTTTCAAGACCGCTCTAACAACCTTGTCATACAGATATGAGGAGGGGGAGTGGGAGGGGAGGTAGGAGGAGGGTAGATGGAAGTAAGGGGAGGAGTCTGCGCATTTGAAGTTGGAAGTTTGAACCTTTATTGACAGGGAAATCACTTAAGGCAACTGAAAAAAGTTTGAGAGAAAATTGAAAAATATGAATATTCAACAGGCAGGGTCAAAGAAAGAAAGTAATAGAAAACAGGAAGATCTCTCGCATGGGATTTTAACAATTCTACGCTGATGCGAAGCCTAGAAATGTTGAGATAACTGGTGAGAGATCTTCATTATTTTTTATGCTGGAAGTAGTGAGTGCTGCTCACCCTAAGGCTTCCTTTGTATGAACAAATCTTGGGGAATTCCTTTAAACATTTAAACTGGTATTTTTCGTAGTATGAACTATCTGTATCCAAATTCATTATTTCATTCTATAATACAACCTTGCGACGCGGCCCTTCGTATAAACTGTTATTTGGAGTAATGTGATCGAAATTGGAGAAAGATTGGTGAAATGTACTCAGAGGAAGGGCCCCTCTTTGCGTAGATGTCTTTGCGGAATAATGTCAATTCTCCTTCATCCGCACTCTCCGCAAAAGGTCAGCATTCTATCAACGCCGTGTGGTCCTCCTCCGCCCTTAAGAGGAAATAGAATTCGAACGGGCAGAAGATGCCCCAGATCGGGGGAGGGGAATGAATGCTTTTATCAGAAACAGCGAACATTGCTAAGGCGTGAGATCGAACTACTATGGAGAAGGAAATGAAGAGTAAGAGAAATGATAATGTCTATCTGGTACATTCTTTCGAAAAAGAAAACCTAGTCTTCATGATTTTCATTGAGATAAGTTGATGAGTTCATAAGAAATGTGAAACAGATATCAAATTGAATTCCGAGTTCTCTCTTCTTGAAACCTCGGTATTTCTGTTGTTATTGGAATTGTTAATTTTGCTTCTGCCTCGACATTAGTAGGCGGAAATTTTCATTCTGACCAACTTTTCGAAGGACTCGTCGTTTTCGAAGGCCTGAAAATGGTTTGAAGCTTTTTGATTGCACGCCACCCCGCCAAGCGACTCCTCCGCTCTAGCGTTTCTGACGTTCTATCACGAATGCCCAAAAAATATCCAAAATTCAAAAGACAAGCTCATCTCACTTCCACCGCGAAGTGTAGCACTACGCTATGCGGCTACTACATTAGTAGTGAATAACTCAAAATTGATTACTTAATAATAAGTAACTTGATTAATTAATTCATTTATTGAATTACTTAGTTGATTAAGGTAAGATCATTCGCTACTAAGGTGCTAACCGTGTAGCGTAGTGCTACACTTGGCGGTGGAAGTGAGATGAGCTTGTCTTTTGAATTTCTGGTATTTTTCGTGCATTCGTGATAGAACGTCAGAAATGCTAGAGCGGAGGAGGCGCTTGGTGGGGTAGTGTGCAATCAAAAAGCTTTGAACCATTTTCAGGCCTCTGAAAACGACGAGTCCGTCGAAACGTTGACCTGAATGAAAATAACGGTCCTGCGTATACGATTCTATTTTACAATTCCTGCCTCGTGCGGAGAAGGTGTAGTGGCAAGTGGCACAGTATCACATACGCACACTAGGGTTCGGATCCCTTATCGATATCCTTCTAGGCCAACTAACCCAACGGTTGCGCCCGCTCGCCTGTCGTGGAAAACCGGTGGGCGTTTGGAGTGCATGAGGTAGGTCCAACTGTTTGTGGTAAGAAGATACGACTGATTGTGAATGGTAGATTGCGGTCATACCACCTATTACCACTACCAACGAATTACTGCGCGCGTGTGTGCGACCGTGGGGAATCAAGAGCCGTTTCCATTACACTTGAACGATAATAGGCCACGAGGCCATGTAATTTTCATGACGTTCATTATGCAGAAAATTCTAGAGATAAAGAAGAAATACTCACATTCGAATTGATTCAACGATGTTGTCGAGGGTTGCACAGAGACTTCGTTGCACTGCAGTGGATCGTAGGTGGGCGGCATGTATTGTATTTGCTTTATAACTTCCTTTGAAAGCCCTTCAATAACTATCTGACCAAGAATTGCATCGTGCATCTGGAAAATAGGAAACTTCCGATCAGACATGGCTTTGAGGACTATGACCAGAGCCCGGCAAGTCAATGAGTGTTTAGAAGGTTCGCCTCATAGTATGTTCCCTTAGAGAGTGTCAAAAATCAGTCCCTGGTCCACGCTACTCAAAATCTTGCAAAAAATTTTTTTCGATTTCAACCTCAATATATTTGAGATCTTTTCACTCTCCTGAAACGAACATCTCCAAAATTTTCAGCTCGATTGTCCAAACAGTCCCTTGACCGTTAAAAGTTCTTCAGATGCTTGCTGCTGACTATTGTGTGCTTTCAGTCTGGGATCCATTTGCATGGAACCAGTAAGGAAGCAGGTGATGATTGATAATACACCAGAGGTGAACAAAGAATTTGGAGATATATCTATGTAAGCATCCCTTTCTTTCAGATAATTACAACTTCTTTTGGAGGCGTGTCATTAGAAAAGCTAACAGAATAAAAAATGATGTGTTGACGCCGGCTAGATGGAAGAAGTGATTGTTATGCGTCATGTCCCTCTAGCGAGCACCATCCAGTGAACTACTCTGTTTTGTGACGGGGACGAACGAAGACGTCAAATTCCTCTTCCACCGAAATCAATAATCAACGGGAATACCGATGGTACAAGTGATGTGAGACGGTGAAGACGAGGAATCGCCTTTTTTAATACTTCGATTTTTTTTCGATTTTTTTCGATTCCCGCTAACATGGAGAACAGAGTTGAGCAAGGAGACGACGGAGCCACAAAAACATTTAGGTCTGAAAACAGCAAAAATTGATGCGTAGCACTCTGGCTATCGCACTACGAGCACCGCCCTTGTAGATACCAACGATTTTTCATCCACAAAACTCGAGCATTTCAAAATTCACATTTTAAATCAACTTTCAACATGACCTACCGCGTTTTCAAAGTAACTGTTGATTGTTCTTAGTGCTTGTTCCTTAGACACCGACATGTTAGCTGCTTGCATTTGTGTTTTTCGATTTGTAGTATACGCCATTTGAACTGGTAGTTTGTTATAACTTAGTTGGAAATGCTTTATTATTTCTAAAAAATAAGTATTGTTCCGAAGGCATATCAAATAGAAAAGATTACAGATTAAAAAGTAACATGTTAGTGCTGACTGGATGAGCCTACACAAATGACATCTACTAAGGATAGCTCTTTTGTATTGGAAGGCTTAGAAATTCTTCAAAATGCGTTCAGTTCATGGTAGTTGAATCGCAAGTCTCAGATGCAGCACAACTGCTTCAACCAGCCTTGGCACTTCCTCCTACTACAACAACATTAGTGGTGGTACAGGTGATCGCTTGCTGCGCCCGCCATTCATTAACTGTACTAAAAGTTGAAGCATCTGAGTACGATACATGATACGATCACCTTGATCTCATGACCTTGACGCCTTTTCTTCCCCCCACTCCCCGGGTTCTAATAAGGCAGGGATACCCGAGTGGATAAGAGTGTAAGCTCACGTCTCCATGCCTTGCAAAATTGCAAAAATGGTATCGGTACCAGCGTCGGGCCCAGGTTTTCTTACAGACCAGCTGATGGAGAAACCCAGCCACAACGAACATGTCTGAAGACTGAAAAGGTGGCAGTGATAAAGCTAGAACTTCACCCGGAGGTGGCGCGCAGGACCCCCGCCTGAACTCTGAGGGCAGTATGCGAAGGCTACCGAGGAGTGAACGACTTCTTCCAAATAAGTTCGAATTAGGACTCTAAATGTAGGGTTGCGTACTGGGAAGCCCCGAGAGGTCTCTAATCTTATGAAGCGCAGAACATCCAAGATCTATGCCTTCAGGACACCCGATGAAGGGAACAAACGCCAGAGAAATTGGAGAGGCTGTCAACCTCTTCTATCACAATGGGGTTGACACCAAACGAAATGATGTGGCCATAACAGTGGCAGAATCCTCCGCCGTCAACAGGATCAACAGTCGAATCATGGCTGTGAGGACACGAAGGAGGAGTACTGGACAATAATATCAGAGTACACACCACAAGCAGGCCGCCCTTTTACGAAAAGAATGAGTTGTATCTGAGCCTTGACGAGGCTATCGAATCAGCTCCGGCGCGGCACTATCTCGCCATCTCGGAGGTGATCTGAATTGGCACGTCGGCAGTGAAATACATCGTGTGCAAAAAGAAGATCGCTCCTTAAAACCGTAAAGAACGTCGAGGTACTGCTTGGAGGAGATCTATTTCCACAGCACAGGCCTCTCATAGCGCACGTAGCCATCGATCCTCCCAAGAAATCAAGGGCAAGAATCGAACGGAGGATCCGGTGGTGGAGGTTGCACCGACTAGAAGGAGAACACGTCAGAGAAAAGATACTGGAAGCTGGACTTCCATATCTCGAAACGACGATCCAGCAGGCCTGGAGCAACGCTGTGAAGGTCATCCTACGATGTGCAAAGGAAACGCTGGGAAAAACTCATATGGTTCCCGAGGAGACAAGGAAGCAGGTTCTTGAACGATGAAGTCCAGCGAGTTGTGCGGCAGAAGAAATCGGTCTACAAGCGTTGGCAAAAGACGTGAGCCCCAGAGGACCTAGTTGCCTACATAACTTCCAAGAGCCTCGACATGGTTGCTATAGCGAAAGCAATCGACATGGAAATGAACGCCTTGTATGAGAAACTTGAATGTGGGAAAGGGGAAAAGTGTACTTCCGCCTGGCGGAAGCGCCCTCGTTGGAAGCGCGTCACTGCTCCACTTAGGGCATCGGGGTCGTGAAGTCCGTTAGGAACAACGAGGGTGCCATACTGAGGAAGCCTGGTGAGGTCAGGCGTATTTGGAAGGAATATTTTGATAAACTCCTAAATGGAGAACTCGCCCTTAAAAAGAGCCCTCACTTGGAGGCAACGGCTGGCCCCAGGACGAAGTGCGTAGCGCAATAGGAAATGAAGGCTGGGTTCGGAGAGCACGGGATGAAGTGGCTTGCCCGATTTATGAACGCTGCGACCGCTAAAGGAAGTATCCCAGACGCATGGAGGAGCAGTACTGTCGTTTCCATTCTCAAGCAGGAGGGGGACGCGATGGAGTGTCCCAACTACCCGGGGATCAGGTTGACTACTCACACGATGAAACTGTACGAGCGGCTGGTCGACTCATTACTGAGAGAATGGGTCCCGATCTTACAGGGGCAGACCGGCTTCATGCCTGAAGGGTCTACAGCGGATGCCATATTCATAGCCAGACAAGTTACGGAGAAGTATCGAGAAAGCGTAGACCATGCTACCTAGCCTCCCTCGATCATTCAGGAGGAGAAGGCATTCGACCGTCTTTCGCGACAAGTCTTCTTAGGCGCTCCGAAAACGAAACTATTCAGAACCCATGATCTCTCTGGTCAAGGACATGTACGATGGCTCCACGACAACAATATGCATTCCACACGGCCAAACCGGAGCAATCGATGTCACTGTTGCGGCGCACCAGCAATCAGCTCTAAACCCGTTCCTTCTCCTGCTCACGATAGACGTCCCTCATAGATGGACCACTGAAGACCATTCCTACGCTGACGACATCGTTCTGATTGTGGAGTCCAGGAAGAACTCCAGGACAAGCTCTAAAAATGGCAGAAAGTGCAAACTGAGAATGGACTCCGGCTGGACGTGAAGAAGACCAAGCTCCCCAGCTCCGAGATGGGCACGGAGTCAATCGTCGACTCCGTGCCCATCTCGAGGAAGCCATCGAAAAGGTCCAGGATTTCCGATACCTGGGTAGTGATCTAGCCGACAATGGTAGCGTGGACCAGACCACAAAATCTCGAATAATCCGGCGTTAATGGAGTGGAGGGAGTCCAACGGCGTCCTCTGCGACTTTCGGTGCTCCAGGTCTTCCAAGGGAAAGGTGTATCGGACGGTGGTAAGGCCCACAATGCGCTACGGCAGCGAGTGTTGGCTCGAAAGTAAAACCCATGAAGGACAGCTCCACTCCGTTGAAATGAGAATGCTCAGATGAGTCTGCGTCTGGATGCGGCTGGATCGGATCAGAAATGAAGACGTCAGGACGGCTATGCAAACAGCTCCAGTTCAATTGAAGATGAGAGAGCAGCACCTGCGATGGTTGGGGCATGTACTAAGAAGGCCACAGAGCCATCCGACAAGGGCGGCGATGGAGTTCCAGGCTCGAGGTGAGCGAGTACGAGGAGCCCCAAAGAAGAGATGGCGGGACGTGATCAAGAAGGACCTCCCCGAACCTGAGGTGGCAGTAGAAGATGCCATAGATAGAATAATGTGGGGACGGCTGACGAGAACAGCGGATCCTGCGACGGCGCAGGATTAACGCTAGGGAGAAGGGGAAGACTTCCCATGTTCTGTTAATTGGTAATGAATTCTCTTGAAGAGATAAAATCTTCATGTTCGGACTGAAGCCCCATCATTCCACCCTTCCATGCATACAGATTTACCCTACTTTCCTCGCCTCTTCAAGCACTTCCTACGAATGTCTCAATGCTGTCTCAAAACTCTCACCTTGTCCAGGCGCAAGCGTCACACAATCTGCACAAGCCTCTGATAGCGGACTATCAAAAAGTAGAATAGCAAGGAACCTCACAGCAAGCAGCGACTCCTGTTCGAGCATATCTTCCCTACAATCAAAAGTCATATATTTCACTCAAATGGGGGAGATGTCGACAAGATCTTAACAATCGAAGTCAACACGGCCTACTGCTTCTATTTTGAGATTTTATTCCTCTAAATAAGTTTTTGAAAGACCGGCTCTGGATTCACAAGGTGAGTTCCTTTGAGAACTTGCCAATCAGCTGGCAAAGTACAGTCACCTTTTTAGATAGTTGGACTATAAATTTTGCAGAGATAAAATAAAATACTAGTGAGACGATGCGCTGTATATATGTTATGTAGTTTCACAAAAGAGTAACTTCTCCTCCTGAGACGGCAGTTGAGGTTGCTGAAAGTTTAATTCCATTTGTACAGAAACTGTTGACGGTGAGCTTATTGTCGGTGACAGATGTCGCTACGGTTGGCAACTATATCGCAGCTTTCAACAACAGTCCTAAAGGCAAAAGACCATCGAAGGAAGGGGAGCAACACTTCCTGTTCTCATCTGTAATGGCCTCTCTGATTCGATACCACAGTATAGCGAGAACCACTAAGGGATTGAGAGCTAGGAAGAGGTAACTCCGTCGTTTCTCGCAAGCTTCCAAGGAAATCTACCGTTGGCAACTTCTGTTATATTGGTATATTACGCATTTAAGTCGACGTCACCGGCATACTGCACATTTTCTTTAACTGTCCACAAAAAAGGAAAAAAAGATACAGTATACAGTACGATATGCATTATCTGGCTGAAAGAATGAAGATTGCTTTCACGAATAAAGCTATTGGTCATCCGATTGGTGGCAAATCGCAGGAAGCTATGAAGAAGTCTCATTTCGGTCATCCAAATCCTACCACTGGCCTCGAAGCGGCGTGATGGCGAAACGGAAGAAATTCTGGATGAAGGTGGGGGTAATCACGGTCTCAATGGGCTAGCTTCCCGAGGATCGGTATACCAGCTACAACACGCAGAGAGTGTCCGGAGCTTCGCAGATGGAAGAATGGGCTCTAATTCCACAGGAGCAAACGGCGACCTGAAGGAAACTGTAGACGAAACCGTCGCAGGATTTGGAGTGCATGAAAGTCTTCGACACTCGGAAACACTGCCTACGAATTTGCACCTACGCTTGCCGTAGCGTTGCCACAAAGGCCGACCAAACAATCTTGAATGAGGCCAGCAAAAAGCTTCGTTTTGAAGTAATTGCCCATCAAGAGACGAAAACCAAGGAAACAGCCATCAAGAGGACTGTTGACGGCCACCTATCCTTTTAGGAGAAACGCAAAGAAACGATGGGTGGGACACGTGGCATGGCGCATGAACGACCCAAGCGCGCACTTGTCCGTCCTGACGAGATGGGGTGACTCACCAAAGAAACTTCAGGTAAATGCTGGCCGACACTAGTTTCAAACCGCTTAAGGTCGTCAAAAATAGGAGGGAGCGTGTGCTCACCGCTGGAGGATTGTCGACCCACAATGAGCGTCCAAGTATAAAAGTATCCAAGTATATATAATACAGTATATAAGCAATATTACTGTCGACATTTTGGTTGTTCCGCTGCGACCGTTACCTTTTGACCCACTCCTACACAGCACATCGTAACAGTCGGATCACGTAATGGGCGGTGCCATGGCGACAGGTCAACTGGAGGTCTAGTAATTCTAAAGGTACCAGGTGAAGAAAGAGATAATGGAATCCGATCAGCTAACCAGTTTCCTATGAGAAGTTTTGACAAGGAACGGGACAATTCAGTGAAGTTTCAGTCATTCAAGAAACGGATGGGCTATATAAACAGTCGTCCTATTCATGAGCCAATCATTTTCACTTTATACTGATGCGAAATGAATGATTTTAATCGAAAGCTTAAGGAAGTCATATTTTTGATATGGATAGCAAGCAAAATATGGATGACGAATCAATTGAGTGCCGGAGCGCTGCTGCTGTTGACAGTGTTGAAAGGTTTAGTGAAAAGAAACTTCTCGTAATACAGAGGACCCACTCTTTCTTCCTGTAGGATGCAAAAGCAAGAGTAATTTCTACCTACAGGTAGCCTACACATCTCCACGGAACTATTCAAACGTCGAATCAAATGTCGAATCCCTATGGGTTCAACCGTATCAGGGATTGGCTGGGCCGGGTTTGGCTGCAGAAAGGGAGACGGGTAGTAGGAACGGTTTTGCGCGATCGATCTGCCGCACGCGGCTGTCGCGGATCATTTGCCTCGTTATAACAGTTCTAGCGTTCTTCATACAAATCAATCGCTAAGTGATTATTACTTATAGCATGATTCTACTGTTGTTTCTTTTGTTCCAGTATTTCTGCAGCTGCATGCTGCTACATCCCTTCGCGCGCGATGTGGCTTTCGCCGCTCGCGACCACTTCGTTCCTACTGCTCCACTCCCCTGCAGAAACCCTTTGTTGCATTTCGTATTTCATTTCCGAGTCTTGCCACAGCTTTTCCATCTACTACTTTCAGGACAAAGACCATTCAAAAGGTGCGAGATCCTAGATCGTGAATAAAACTCATTCGGAGCCAGGTGCCTCTCGATGCTGAGGAAGAGACGTGCCGAAAGTCTTTGTAAATCCTCGCATAACCAAGATAATCAATCCAAAAAGGTCTTATATCTCAGGATTTTAACTGGTTTTCGTGTTTTCTTGCAAGCGGTGTATGACTTTATTCTGTATCAATACTTTTGCCTTCCATATCGATCTCCACCTAGGCTACCAAGCGTTCCATCTCTTCGGGTCGTTTAATTGGTACCGAAATTGTCTAGGTGGATAAAATCCCTGACATGAAATTCAACTGGCCAAGTCGTTGTATAGGCGGCATACGCGTTCAATATGCCACTATGATTTTGAGTGGAAGTCGAATGCATGGCACATTCCTTAGAAGGGATTGATTTACGTCACGAGACTTCATCCTTTTAGACTTTATACTTTCGCATTGTAATCCAGTCGAGGTGCATAAAATGGTCGCAATCTATGCCGCTAATGGGTTTTGTTCATACGATAAGCTATTAAAAGGAAACAGTACATTGGTTAGCATATGAAATCCTCTTGAGCGGTATTTCCGCTAAGATTAGAGGACGCTTACTAAGTACCTGTTGTATATGCTCGACTCACTGGCTAAAGTCTTTCGACGATCCCTTGCTATGACTATTGCCGAAGCGGCTCAATAGCCAAGTCCCCGATCATCGTTAGGCAAGTGCACTTGTCTTAATTTTGAGCATTATGATGAAACTTCCTTTCATATTATTTATGGGCAGCGTGTAACCATTATCGAACTTAATGGCACAGTGAGGCCTACTATGGAGAGCGAAGCAAACATGAGCTTCAGAACATAGGAACAAATCATGCCTGCTGGGTGGCCGTCTTGTAGAGTTAAGGAACGGTATAACATGATATTATTTTTTCTGAGTGCATCTGTGAGCAATCGCAATTCTTTATTTTTTCATTGGCACATATCCAAAAAATGAAAACCGGACTGTCAGCTATCAGACACAAGAAAAAGGTCGAAAAAAGACCAGAAAACTCTTTCCCGTATTGGCCCTTTCCCAGATTTTCTTCGACTTGTTCGAAGACCTGTTCCCATGTGGAATTGTCCCAGCTTGCAACATGTGCATTATGAATCTGAAAATCAACTTTTAACAATGTTTCCGTAAGAGATCTTGTGGAAGTGCATTCCTTCTTTTAGACTTACAGGAACGTCCTCCCCCATATTGTTGGACTAAAGGCACCGAACACGACGAATACGTATTGGGCATACACTGACAGAACCGGACGACGCATGGTATTATCAAGTCTCGGATGGAACGGTGTGGGTCACTTCACTTTCGCTTTCACGTTTACCACCTCGTTACAGGTAAGTTGGTTTGGGTATCAGGTGCATATTTGTGAGCTCAACACAATCGCATTCAAAAATGCTCGTGGCGGCAAAATGATGCCATTAGTGTGGCTATCCGACGTGCCGTGCTCGCTCCGTCTGCTGCATGTTGGAGCCCTCAGAGCAGGACGAAACTGGAAGGATCACCGTAGGTGTTTGCGGTGCCGGAAAAAATACAAGTCTAAACAACAATATCAACAACAGTTGTAAGCAGGCCTGGAGGGAAATTCTTCTTTTCGGTTTTGAGAACAAGGTTCTGTTTTTTTTTTTTGCTGAGGACAGTGTACGAGTGTACGGAACAATAACGATGAGTCCATAACTTGTCTCGGTCGAACGTATTGCCTTGTCAAAGCAAGAGACATCGAGAAGTTAACATAGGAATCTATTCCTCCCGCGTTGGCTTTCACCATTACCTTGGAGGGATCTGCATGCGCCGTTGTAGAAAACTTGCGTGAGGCAATCTTCATCGTTATTGTTTTCTCGCTACCGTATGATCATAAGCTCGCAACGACCAATCACTTGTATTCTCGCCAGGACCCCTGTCGAAAACGTCAATTTTGTGATAACTGCCCGAGTCGCTGCTGGCCTGAAGTGTCGTGGTAGCAACTGGTGTGATTAGTACTCAATACTTGGTTAACCCAAGAACAATGGCTCCATCTCGTCTGGAGTTCTTCTGTTGGCATTTTGGCGCCCATCACAATTCGCATAACCATGAAGTAGTAATACAAGCTATTGCTAAAATCTTAACGGAGGTGGTGTAGTGGCAAGTGGCGCACTTTACACACGCATGATCACGGGCACCGAATCAAGGATCGGTATCCACTCAGGTCAACGGAGCTTCCATCTTTCCGGGGTTGGTTCACTGGTATAAGACTCGTATAGGAGGATAAAAGCACTGACTTGTACGTCGGCCGGCCATTGCAAGCCATTGTATAGGCCCACGTGAGTTTAATGGGCCACAGCGATTGTCGGTGGAAGTCGAGTGGTAGCCGTTCTCTTAGGAGGGATTGATTAATGTCCCAATACTTCGGAAAACTTTTAAACCCTTGCGGAATATCAATACTCTTTCATCCAGAATTTCCTCATGGGGCAGCATCTCATCCACACCATCTGCTCCTCCCTCCGCTTAATGAAATAAGTGGAGTTCGAGGTGTAAAAGGAGCGACCATGAACGGCCTTAAAAAGAGGTATGAAACGTGCTCAGATTAGACAGGGAGAAGATGCGCGGAATGAACGGAATGAAGGTGGCTTAGAGAAAAATCGGACGTTGCTACGGCGTGAGGTTGAGTTGCTATGGCCATGAAGAAGGTGAAGTCTCCATTTGGTGCAGTTCTTCGAAGACAGGGCTCGTGTCCCTATTTTCACTGCGGTAAGTTGATGAGGCTCGCGAAGTATGAGCCGATGAAAGTGATGAAATAGTTTTTTGGATCACCGTAGTGAACAGAAAATTCTGATTATACTCGAAGATGGGTGCGTGAGTTTGAGCTGGGCTCGAAATCACGCACCGTGCGTATCAAATCGATGGGTGTTTGGAGTGCGCAATGTTCATACATGGCGGAATCGGATGACTTTGGCGGTGTAGATGGCTGCGGTGATACACCCAATGCGAGACCCCTACCAAAGAGTTACCGCGCGCGAAGGTGCAACCGTGGGGAAATCGAGCACAAATTCCATCAGATTTGGACGTCATTAGTCCACAGGGCCATGTGATTTTTGTGGCGTTCACAACGCAGAAAAGTTTAGGGATAAAGAAGCAATACTCACACTCAACTACATTCCACCCAATCTCTGGTTGCACCGAGACATCGTTGCACTGCAGTGGATCGTAAGTAGATGGCATATATCGTATTTGCTTCATAACTTCCATTGAAAGCCGTCGATCAGCTATTTTGTCCCTAATTGCGTCGCGTATCTGAAAATGGGAAACTCAGGACAGGCAGGGCTTCAAGGGCTCTGTCCAGAGTGTTGTGACTTTCACGCCTGAAGCAATTCTGCTATGCGGAGGAGACCGCGTCGCGCAATAACTCAAATCGTGCGGAAGCCTCGGGAAGGCAAAAGTGCAAGCCTTTTGGCGCCAGCCACGTGCCAGATCTTCATCTTTCGTCGTTTCGGTTGGCTACACCGTCCTATCTTTTCCGCCACGATTCCGCCACGCGAGGAGCACCTCCACTCAACGCTTACCGCTTAACGTGTTATACTTGACGTACGCCAGGATCTGCTACTTAAGGTAATACTTTTCATAGTGTTAAAATTCTTCTGCCGTACGAGGTTTTTAGGTGGAACATTTATTAACTTGACGGCCTAACGTTTCGACGTAATCGTCGTCTTCAGAGGCCTAAACGCAATTCGAGACGTTTTGCAATATCCGATAGCGTTTGACTCTATAACAAGAAAACGACAGAAATTTATCGGAAACTCACCAGGCTCCACCGTCAAAGCGGAAAAAATCCGCTGTCGCCACAGGCCGACAGATGGCCACCCGACAGCCGCTGAATTTCCTCCAGCGGTGCAGAACGACCGGCCTGCTTCCGAAATTCATTCGCAACAAGAAGATAGGAGCAACATGCAACCTCTCCGAAGATCACCCGATGATAATGTCTATTTACCGATCGATTTTGAGAGCTGTGATCAAGGAGAAACAGCGTGTTTTGTATTCTTCTTTGTTGAAATGTATATCAAAAGAACAAGCTTGCCAGCGTTATCTGCCTAATCAGACTTGGAGGAGGATTGAGGGTGAGTCGAGACGTATTTGCGATTCTATCCGATCCGCGACAAAATCAACTCTATGCGCAAAATACGACAGACTGTGGACAACTCGTCATGGAAACTCTCGTGACCAGGTTCATAGTTCCACCGCAGGTCATCTTCACAGGAACAGTAAAGCTCAAGGTGATGGTAGTACAGAGGCATGGGTTACAGTACTTGGCGACACTCAACTCTCCTCTAATGCGCTAGAGGTTCTAAACTTAGGCCCGTCTTTCTCGCCTGCACAGAACATAAATGCACTAACGTTTCGCAAAGTTGTTGGAGGTCTTCAGAGGTTAAGAGATCTACTGCGCACCAAAATCAGACAGGATCATGAGTTGCTGGCAACTTCCAATCCTAATCGAAGCTTAGCAGTTTCGGTACCATTTCCGCGTAGTTTTTATAAGGAACCCCCTCCGGTGCCTGAGGCTGACGTTAAGTTTAAGATTTTATCTGCTGGAGTCCTAACTGTGTTCAAGCAATACATAGGACTACGGAATACGAACTTGACGTATAACCAAAGGCAAGGGTTGAAAGAATTACGCGAGTTAAGATCGAATGGTACCCTACGCATATCGGTTAGTGATAAAGGTGGTGAGTTCGTCGTTATGTCGCAATCACTTGATCAAGCCATAACCGAACGCCACCTCAGCGACTCCTCTGTTTACTGCCGCGTTACTGGTAAAGACTTTTCATCACAATGCAGCCGCCTCAATCATATTTGGTTGAACGTCGCTAAATCTGCAGGTATTGATGGAAAGTTGGTCAGTAGACTCAAACTGGATAATCCAAATTGTCCAGTTTTTTATAGCCTCATAAAGACCCATAAACTTTCCTCTACTGATACGCTATCAACATCACCGGACACTTACAAAATTCGTCCCATCATTAGTTGTGTGGGAGGTCTCGAATTGCGTTTAGGCCTCTGAAGACGACGATTACGTCGAAACGTTAGGCCGTCAAGTTAATAAATGTTCCACCTAAAAACCTCGTACGGCAGAAGAATTTTAACAATATAAACAACGATGTCGAGGTTAAAACAAGAGAGAAGTTGGAGATTATTCGAAGACTTTTCATAGTTACAGGACTGAGGTATTATACCTCCGAGCATTCTTATGCACACTTAACCTACCTCTAAGTGGGTGGGCACAAGGAATCTCACAGCCGCGACAATGCGAGGCTCCACCGCCTATGCAACCTTCTTGCAACTCTATGCACGTCAAAGAGGTGAAGAAGGTTTGCCTGGAGTGTGTCCCATCTGAAGAGTCAAAAAATCACGTTCCCTCCCCAGCTCGGTCCAACTTACTCAGATATTCTAGAAAATTCTAAACACTTCAATCCTAACCGATCTGAGATCCTTCTACTCTCCTTCAGCGAAGAACCTTCAGCCCGAATGTACGAACATCTCCTTTACCGTTGATAGTTCTTCAGATGCTTGCTGCTGAAGTACTTATAGTCTGAGCTCCAATTGCGTGAAACAAGTTAAGAAACAGATGATGACTGATCTACATCAGTGGTGAATGAAGAATTCGAAGATAAATCTAGGTAAGCACTCCTTTTTTCAGATTATTTCAACTTATTCTGAAGGCGTATCAACGGAAGGCTAACAGAATGGAAAACAATGAGATGGCGCTGACTGGACGTAAGGAATTAATGTTGTGCCTCATGTCCCTCGAGCGAGCACGATTCAGTGAACTACTTCGGCTCGCGACAGGGATGAATGAAGAAGTAAAGTCCGCTTGCTCGGGGAAAACAATAGTCGACGGGACAGCAGGTGTACAGGTGATGAGAAACGGTTGAGACCGTTAATTGTGTTCTCAAGATTTCTACTTTCTCGTCGAAATACTTCTGGCTACTGTACTTCGAGCGGCGCCTTCGTGAATATCAACGATTATTGGTCCGTAAAGGCTCAAACTTTTCGAAGTTCGCATACTAAATTTACTTTCAGCATGACATACCGAGTTTATGAAGTAGCTGTTGATTGCTCTTAGTGCTTGTTCCTTTGTCTCCGATATATCGTGTACTTGCATTTTTGTTTTTCGGTTTGTGGAGTACATCATTTGCAGTGGTGGATTGAGAAGAGTTGTTTCGAAATCCATGAATTTTTCTGTAAAATACGCTTCGTTTTGGAGATGTATCGAGAAAAAAGCTCGCAAAATGAAAGGTAACATGCCGATGCTGACTGGATGAGCCCACACACATGATATCCACTGAGGATTAGACTAGATCTGTAAGGCCTAGAAATTCTTCATCCAAAAATTGAGTTTAGTTCATGGTGAATTGCGAGACTAAGATGCAGCACAGTTGTTTTAACCGTCCTCCACTAGTCATATGTCTGTGGTTCTGGCCGTAATCAACTCTCTAATTGGGATTCGTCCCTTTACTCGAAATCAATTCAGAATTGAGGTGGAGTTTTGAAAGCGCCTGTGACAGTTTCAATGATTTGCTATGGCCAGCTTAGCATCAAGTCAGTTTTTTTCCTCTCTCGAACGAATCGGGTATTAATGGATTGATCAGGCAGAGATAGAAGGCTGATTTGTCCCGGGACATGTACATCCGAGAATCGATATCTAGACCGTATGTCACTCGGCACCTCCTCATATTACAACAAAATGAATGGTAGTGCAGGTGATAAGTACAAGGTGAGGCATGTAAGTACGATGATGATCCGATCACCTTGATCTCATGACCCCGAGGCCTTTTCCTCCCTTCACTCCCCTTGTTCTGTTAATTGGTAACACATTCTCTTGAAAGGATAAAAACACTATGTTCGAAGGAAAGACCACATCATTCTACCCTTTCAAGCATTAAGCCTTTCCCTACTTCCCCCACTCCTTTAACTATGAATGTCTCAATGTTATCTCGAAACTCTCACCTTGTCCAGGCGCAACTGCTACACAATCGGCGCAAGCCTCTGATAGCGCACTATCAAAGAAAAGAATAGCAAGGGACTGAACGACAAGCAGAGGCACCTTTTCGAGCATATCTTCCCTGAATTCAAAAGTTATATTTTTCGCTTATTTGGGAGAGGTGTGGAAGAGATCCTGATGCTCGGAAATAGCACAACCTACTGCTTTTATTGTGGAAATTTATTTCTCCAACAAAGGTCGCGAGAGACTGGCGTAGGATTCAGAACGCAAGGTTTCTTTGAGCATTTGCACAATCAGCTGATCCAAGCAGCTGGCCTACACTGCCGAAATACAACCTCGTTTTAAGACAGTTGTACTATTCTTCTTGCAAAGATCAATTGAACTATTAATAACACCGTGGACTATACATATTATGATCTCAAAAATAAGTAACTCCCTCTCCCGAGACAGCAGTTGCGGTTGCCGAAAAATTCAATACAATTTTTGAAGACTCTTTTGACGGTGAGCTTACTGACGGTGACAGATGTCGCGATGTTCGATATCACAGTATAACTGGCACCGCTACAGAGTTGAGAGCAAGGAAAATGTACATATGTGTGTCACTCCTCGCAAGCGTTAAAGGATGACACCTCCTGGCGACTTCTGTTATATTGGTATATTACGCCTTCAATTAAGTCACAGGCACATCGCATACTTTCTTTATCTATCCACAGAAAGGCAAAAAAATACAGTATGCAGATATAAGTTGTGTGCAGAGGTCACGATATGCAGCATCTAGCGAAATTGGAGAAAAATGCCTTTACGAAGAAAACTATTGCTAAGCCGATTGGTAGCAGATTGCTGGAAGCTGAAGAAGTCTCATTTCGCTCATCCGAATCCGACTACAGGCCTCGAAGCGGCGAGCTGGCGAAACGGAAAAAGGTGGGGGTAATCACCGTCTCAATGGGGTAGCTTTCTAGGATTGGTGTACCAGCTACGACACGCAAATAGAGTCGCCGGAGCGGCGCAGATGAAAGAACGAGCTCTAAAGGCACTGGGCCAAACGGCAGCCTGAAGGGAACTGTAGCAAAAACCTCCGCGGAATTCTGAGTGCACAGGACGAAAAGCCTTCGGCACGTGGAAACATTTGAAATTGAATTTGCACCCATAAATGCCATAGCACTGCATCAAAGGCTGACCAAACCATATTGAATTTGGCCAGCAAGGAGCTTCGCTACGAAGTGATTGTCCATCAAGAGACGAAAACCAACGGAACAGCCATCAAGGGGACTAACGACGGCCATCTATTCTTCTGGGCGAAACGCAAAGAAGCGATGTGTGGGACACGTGGCATGGCGCACAAACGAGTGGTAGACCACTCGCGTTACAAGCTGATAGTTACGTTGTGGGTTTAAACGCGCACTTGGCGATCCTGCAACGAGTTGGAGTGACTCACTAAAGAAACTTCGAGACAATCTCGCCAACACTAGCCTCGAATCTCTCAAGATCGTCAAAAATGGAGAGAAGCGTGAGCTCACCGTTGAGGTTTATCGGCCGTCAACGAGCGTCTAAGTATTCAAGTATATATAACATAGTATATAAGCAATGTCACTGCCGATGTTCTGGTTATTCCGTTGCGACCTATATCTTTTGACCCACACTCACACATCACATGGTAGCAATAGGATCACTTAGTGGGTGATACCATGGTGGAGAGTGAGTGATTCTGAGGGCACCACCTGAAGAAGAAAATAGAATCCAGCCAGCTTGCTTCAAGGAGTTTTGACGAGGAACTGGTTCGATTTCGTCCAATTTAAAGGCACCGTTCACGATAAAAAAGTTATTGAGTTCTCACCTCATTGATACTCAGCGGCCCCCATAGATTGAGGAGGGACCCTCTCGCTACCCCAATTTCGACGTCGAGGGCATAGTGGCAGCCACGTTGTTGCCGTAGTTCGAATTCCCGCCTCTCGGTGTAACGTTAGACGAGTGTCGAGACAATACAGTCGCAACTATTCGTTCTAGGACCCACGCACAACCAGCTAATCGCCGAGTGATGAGGCGATGTTTTTCTCCCATTCTTTTTTCCACCGTTTTTCTTTTTGCTGCCGCGATCCCTCTTTTAGTTTCCTACTCCTAGAGGCTGAAAAAGGTGAGCTACTTTTGCTGTTACTAGGTTTTTTGTTTATTTATGCTTATAAGTAAATGAAATTTTGCTTACCATTGTCCGTTCTTCGCACCAGGACCCGCGCAGTGAAACACACTATTTAGTTCATCCGGACGCCCCACCCTTCTTCGTTTTTCTGGTTTCATTCACGTCCAGCCCCCTTTTTAACGTTTTTTCGAAGCCTTTTTCCACTTTGGAAATAGTTTCTTCGCAGTTCCTTCACCTCAGTCGCACCAGTTTCGATCTTGTCTTCAATTTTTCATCATAATCTGGATAACCCAAAATTATCGTGAACGGTGCCTTTAAGTCATTGGCTGCTTTCATAGTCCACCGGCCGGCCGTCCGGCGTGCCACGAGGCAGTGCTGGGGAGAGGAGGGCGGCAGACGGTCGGTCGTAGGGTTGAAAACAATGAAGAACAAGATCAGAAGCCGAACAACCAGGGGCTTGTGCAAATGGTTTTTGATCTTGTCTCTCCTTGTTTACAGTCCTTCGAGGGGCAGACCGACCGTCTGCCGCCCTCTTCCCTCTAGCACTCCCTCGTGGCACGCCGGCCGGCCGGCGGACTATGAAAGCAGCCGCTGAAGAAACGGATGGGCCATAAGCCGTCATGAAAATCATCAGCTGATCATCCTCATATTTATACTAATGCGAAATGAATCATTCTAATCAGCCTCAGAGAATCTTCTTTGACGACATTGATAGCAAGCAGAATTTGGATGGCAAATCAATTGATTGCCGGAAATGATGAAATCGTTTTTGCTGTAGGGAATGATAAAACGTTTAGTGAAAGGAAGTTCCTCACAATGAGACAGACCCAATCTCTTATCCTGTCGAAGGCAGAAAGGAGACGTAATTTGTACCTAAGAGTGGCCTACACACTTCAACGAAACAATTCAAATAGTTCATTGCACAAATGACCTCGAAGACAAGTAAGTACAATTCTTGTTCAGCTACGCTTAAGCTGAACCCGGTTACTATTATAATACTTCAATTCTATGCAGCTTTTCACATCAAAGTCATTGCTGAGCTTTTCCTCGTCAACCTTCAGAGAAGTGATGAACAGCCACGCATCTCCTTCACTGATGGTTCTCTTCTCTTTCATAGTAGGGCCTGTGACCGTTTGTGCTGTGTGAGGTGACCCTAAATCGAGGACAAAGGAGTAAATCACGGCCAAAAGTTATGGGTACTTGTCCAAATATGCAGGGACGAACTATCTGTTTCTGCTGAGCCGGGTCGACCTTTACCGATAGTATCCTTTCAGGTGTATTCATGCATACATGTGTGGAGAGTATACGTGTGTGGTTTTTATCCTGCACATCGGATCAGCGAAAATCTTGCATCCGTGTGGCAGGGAAGTAATCAAACGCTTCAATAATCGGAGCAGTTGCATTTCAAAGTTCGGAATCTCTGTTCGCTGACCGTAGACTCATCTCTCCGGACTCCCAGTTTCATGTCTTTCATGTCATCTTTCACCTCCGAGACTTACCACAGCTTTTTCACCTACGGCTACTTTCAGACTCTTACGAGATTCCTCGATGACAAGAACCTACGGCTTCTAATATGGAACACTTTGAGACCTAGATCATGAGTAAATTTCATTCTGAGCCCGCTGCCTCTCGATACTAAAGAAGGGGCATGTAGAAAGTCCTTGTAAATCCTCGCCTAACCTAGGAATAGTTAAAAAAGTCTTATATCTCAGGATTTTAAATGATTTTCGTGTTTTCTTGCCAGCGGTGTATGACATTATTCCGTATCAATACTTTTGCCTTCGATATCGATATCCACCTAGATTACCGAGCGTTCCATCTCTTAATTGGTAGCAGAATCGTCTGGGATGATAAAAGCACTGACAAAGCGCCTACTAGGGACCTAATGATTTTATGCTCCACTTACTGGCAAGGCACTGGCTCCCCTACTAAGACAATTGCCTAAGGCAAGCCAGCGACCATCATTCGGCAAATGCACTTGTCTTAATTTTTAGTACTTTGATGGAACTTCCTGTTCATATTTTTCATGATAAGCACTGTAAAAAGCTCATTTTCTCGTGTAACCATTGTCGAGGTTAATGAAACAATGTGGCCTACCACGACGGGCCAAGATCAAATCATGACTGCTGGGTGATCGCATTGTAGAGTTAAGGAACTGTATAACTACGAGCGCTCAAAATTCTTAGAGACCTTTATTATTTTATGAGCAACAATCTAAAAACCGGACAGCAATTTCACTACTGAGAGCAGTGGTATATTCAATTGTTAGAAAAAAACGTGCCGGTATATTAGACACAACAGAAATGTTGATAGGAGATCCGACTTCTTTGCAGGCTCAACAGAAACACGATGTTGCATCCTTCGTTGTAGTCTGGGCTATGAATGACGGATTCACATAATTTTGATTAAGAAACCTCCTAACTGTTCCCTGTACTTGCTCTTTTGTATAGTATCTGAGGCTTGTTCGGAGACTTGTTCCCATGTTGATTTGTTCCAGCTTGCAACATGTGCATTGTGAATCTGGAAACCATCTTTTGACAATTCTCGTATGGAATCTTGTAGGAGCAGATCCCTTTTTTAATAGTTGAAAAAGGTTTTCTTCCCCATATTGTTGGACTGAAGGCACTGAACACGACAAATACGGTTTGGGCTCATACTGATAGAACCAGACGTATGGTACTGACAAAGATCGGAAGGGAACGAAGTAGGCGATTTTACACTCACTTTGACCTTAACCACCTCACTTTGACCAGTAGGCGCATTTTTGTAAACTCAATACATCAAGGTCACGCACTCGAAAAGTCTGATAACGTCATGAGAAATGGCTGCAAAATGATGCCAACAATCTGGCTGTTCGACGTGCCGTGCTCGCTCCGTCTGCCGCCTGCGTGATGGGGCACGCATAGCAGAACGAGACAAGAGCGATCGCGTAGTTGTTTACGGTAGTTCTTCAGCCATGTGCGTGCGCGCGATCTTGAGGGGTGTGGTGCGATTCAAGCGTCAATATAGTGAGGTCATCAGACAAAACGCGCTAAAACATCATGCCTACTATCTTAATTTGAAAAAAAAGAACTTACAAGTAGAATGGCCGATTATGCACGTTTACAGAAGGATCGCGTTTTCTAGGATCTAGGATGACTATAGACTCGATAGCTTGGGAAGGGTATTGTTGATAGATCAGCACTATAACCAATCGGTATTCCACGTGGTCATTTGAAGTAAGTAATCGTCGAGCAAACTATGTGCCATCGATACGATTCCCGGAGTCTTCTGTTTCTCCATTAGAAACTAATCGCTTCGATCCTCAGGTTTGAATGAGAAATGGTGAATGGTAGGTGAGAGTGATCCTCTCGTGTCACCTACCATAAACGGTACGATCGCACCCATTGGGATTTTATTTGCTCCTACGAAGTTCGTCGGCGCGAAGTCCCCTCCCTCTAATTCCGGCCCCATTTTGGTCTCCCATCAAAGCAATCTTCTCAAAGTGGCAGGAAATGTAAAAGACGATCTCTACTACCTAATTCATCACCCATGACGTTCTATGCAGTAGTCTTTTTCAAAGGATTACTCTTTACAATGTTGACTCCTTGACTGAGCAGGAGTCAGTGCGTGCGTCAGAAGCTCCTCGACTGTGAGCGATTGCCGACATCAACCGACTTCATTATTACTCAGGATAAAAAGTAAATAGATGTATATCAAAATAGACATAGGAAAGAAGCCTATCGAAGGACGTAAATCAACAACCCGCTGTAAAGCAAGGCGCTCGCGCTAAGCAGGACACGAGCTCATTCTTCTTCTGCTCAACCGAGCGTTTTACTGTGAAATACTAACAGAGTGCACCGCGGTAAGCGCAAGAGTAGTCTGTTACAGAGTGAGAGAGATGATATATCGAGCCCTCTCTTATCCCGATTTCAGAAAAATTTTCAATTGTAATGGATGGTGCTAGGCCACCCACGCGAAGACGTCGATTTGTGAGCTGGAAAGACTCGGTATAGTCTGACTACTCTGCTCCCTGCATATTCATCTAACCTCAAGCTCAGAAGCTCATAGGTCAGGGAAAAAATCCACCAACTGTCGAAAATTTAACTAGATAGTAGATTAATGATTCGCATCACGCTGATCTAGTTGCTGTGGTTACTTTGTGTTGAAACAACCGGCTGAATAGTCTCAAAACTTTTTGGACACCTAATATATTGGAAGGCCTTGAAATTCTTCATCCAAAAATTGAAGTCAATTCATGATAGATGAATCGCGAGACTCAGATGCAGCAAGCTTGCTTTAACCACTGCTTCATTCACAAAGTTCTGAGTGTTTTGACAGTAATCGACTCCATATCTGAGATTCGTCTCTGCACTCGACATCAACTCAAAATTGAGAGGCGTTTTGAAAACTTCTGTCACAGTTTCAGTGTCTTGCCGTGACCAGCTTACGTTCGAGTCAGTTGTTTTACCCTCTTGGACGAGCACATATGATACAAACGAGTCGACCTCGTAGAGATGGAAGGCTGAGCAGGCTTGCGGGCGTGTGAACCTGGGAATCGATCTCCGAACCCGTTGGATAGACGGCCCCTCGGCATTTCCTCATACTACAGCAGGGTTACTGCTAGCGCAGTTGATTAGTGCAATCCTAACTATAAAGTGAATCATCTAAGCACGATACATGACCGATCACCATGACCTCATAATTTTGAACCTTTTTTCTCCCCTCATTCTCTCGTTCTTTTATTGGTAACAGACTCTCTCGAAAGGATAAAATTGCCATGTTCGAACGAAAGACTCCATCACTCCACGCTTTCAGCATTCAGATTCACCTTACTTCCCTAGCTCCTTCAAATACTTTCTATGAAAGTTCCATTGTTTTATCGAAACCCTCACCTTGTCCAGGCGCAAGCGTTACACAATCTGCACAAGCTTCTAATAGCGGACTATTAAAAAGAACAATAGCAAGGAACTGCACGACAAGCAGCGATCCCCGTCCGAGCATATTTTCCCTGAATTCAAAAGTCATATTTTTCACTTAATGGTGGGGAGATGTAAAAGAAATCCTGATAGTGAAAGTCAACACAACCTGCTGTTTTTATTGTTCAAATTTATTCCTCCTAATAAAGTCGCGGAAGGCTTGATCTGTTCTGAAAAGATAAGATTTTATTGAGCATTTGCATCAGTAGAACCTTTTGACGGATACTAGCGAAGCACGGTCGCTTTTTTAAACAGTTGGACTATACTTATTGCGAAGATTAGATACTCGTGTGACGGTGGGCTATATATGTTATGTGTGGTCTCACAGAGGATTAACTTACCCTTCTGAGACAGCAGTTGAATTTGCTGAAAAATTCAATTAAATTTGTTTGGAAACCATTGACGGTGAGCCTCACGGCGATAACATTGTGACGGCAATTTGCAACTACCGCAACCTTTGACAAGAGTTCTTGCTCAAAAGCAAAAGATCATCAAAGAGAAGAGAGCAACACCTTAAGTTGTCAGATTTCTTTAGGTTCCTGCTGACGGTGAAAATTTCCTCGGCAATTGGCAACTATCTTTTCGCAACCTTTGACAACAGCTCCGCTTGAAGGCAAAGGACCATCGAAGAAAAGAGAGCATGTTTTAGGCTCTCACCTGTAATGGCCTACCTGATTCAACTAGTATAACCGGAACCACCACAGTGTTGAGAGCTACGAAAAGGTACTTTAGTTGTTTCTGGCGAACGTTCAAGGATACTTACCCTTGGCAACTTCTGTTATATTGGTATATTACGCCTTCAGTTAAGTCAGTGGCACATCCCATACTTTCTTATCTATTCACAAAAGGCAAAAAGATACAGTATGCAGATATAAGTTATGTGCGGAGGTCACGATATGCAGCATCCAGCGAACTTGGGGAAAAAGGCCTTCACGATGAAAAGTATTGCTCAGCCGATTGGTAGCAGATTGCTAGAAGCTGAAGAAGTCCTTTTCGGTCAGTCCAACTACTGGCCTCGAAGCGGCGAGCTGGCGAAACGGAAAGAATTCTGGCTATAGATGGAGGTAGTCACCGCCTCGACGGGCTAGCTTCCCGACTATCGGTATACGAGCTACAACACGCACACTAAGTGTACGGAGCAGAGCACAGGGAAACACGGGTTCTAAATGCACTGAAGCAGAAGGCGAACTGAAGGGAACTGTAGACTAAAACTGCCGCAAGATTTGGAGTGCGCATAGCGAAAAGCCTCCGGCACGCGAAAACACTACCTACGAATTTGCACCTACAACTGCAATAGAGCTGCCTCAAAGGCCGACCAAACAATCTTCAATGAGCCAGCGAGAAGCTTCGTTTAGAAGTTATTGGCCATCAAGAGACGAAAACCAAGGAAACAGCCATCAAGAAGACTAACGACGGCTACCTATTCTCCTAAAACGCAAAGAAACGATGGGCGGTACACGTGGTCTGACGCGCGAACGACCGGTGGGCCACTCGCGTTACATACTGGCACCCACGTTAGCTTAAGCGCGCACTTGGCCGTCCTGCAACGAGATGGAGAGACTCACTGAGGAAAATGCTGGGTCAACACTACTAGTCTCGAACCGCTCAAGACCATCAAAAATGGAGGAAAGCGTGTGCTCACCGCTGAGGTTTATTAGCCAACGATGAGCCATTCATCTTAAGATTTTTAGTGGTGCGAAATGAATCATTTTAGTCGAAAGCCTTATGAAATCTTATTCGGCAACATGGATAGCAAGCAAAATATGAATGACGAATTAAATAATTGCCGAAGATGCCGAAGACGTAGTTCTATAGGCAGTGATAAAACGTTTATTGGAAAGAAATTTATCGCAATGAAGAAAACCCGATTTCCCAAGCTGTGAAATGCAGGAGGGAAGCGTGAATTGTATCTAAGAGGTGCTACACATCTCAGCGAAACAATTCAAATCGCTCATTGCACAAATGACTGGAGGGCAAGTAATTACAATCCGTGTTCAGCCACACTGAAGCTGAATCAGGCTACTAGAACTTCATTTCTACGCAGCCTTTCATTTCAAGGTCATCCCACAGCTCCTACTCCTCTACCTCCAAAGAAGTGATGACCAGCCTCGATTCTCTTTCACCAAGAGTTCTTTTCTCTCTCATTGTAGGATCTCTAGTCGGTTGGTGACGAGGAGGTGGGGCGACCCTAGGTAGCCTAGGTAGGGTACAGTAGAGTAAGTTACGGTTAAATGTTGCGGGTACTCGCTCAGATACGCAGGAGAAGTCCCTGTTTTTGCTGAGCAGTATCGACTTTTACCACTGGTATCTTCTCAGGTGTATTAATGCATACGTGTGTGGAGGTATGCGAATGTGGTTTTTATCTTGCACATCGGATCAGCCAAAGCTTGATTCCAAGCTTGATTTTCATTTAACTTGTTCTCGCACAAAGTTTAGAGGGATATTTCGTTCTCTGTTCGCTGACCGCAGATTCATCCTTCTGTCACACATCTCCTCTTTACCCTCCAAGTCATACCACAGCTTTTTCTCTCACTGCTTTCAGAACAAATACTATTCAAGAGGTACGAGATTCATCACTGGTAGGGACCTACGGCTTTTATCGGGGAACACTGGAATGGAGCACTTTAGATCTAAGTCCTAGATAATGAGTAAAACTCGTCCGGAGCCCGCATCATCTCGATATGCTCTGAAGGGGACGTATCGAAAGGCTTAGTAAAGCCTGAAGCGAAAGAACCTAGAAAAAACCCAATTGTGAACCAATCCTTCAATTTCTTCGGAGTTGGTTGAAAACTGGTCTGCGAGGATAAAAGCACAGGCATGAACATCGCAAGAACACCGGAAGTCATTGTGTAGGCCACATACGCGTCCAATATGCCACTACGATTCTTAGTTGAAGTCGATTGCATGGGAGCATCCCTCACATGGGCTTAATTAAAGCCCCAAAACTTTTTTCTTTTAAACTTTATACTTTGCCTTGTAGCACAGTAGAGGAGCATGAAATAGTCGCAAAGTATGCCTCAAATGGGTTTTGTTATTGCGATATGCTATTGAAAGATTGACTAGCTAATGAAATTCAGTTGAGTGGTGTTTCGATCAGGTTATACGACGCTTACTAAGTAACTATTTGATTCTAGGCTCTAGGTACTGGCGACGGCTAAAGCACGGGGCAAGGGCTTCTTGGACGACATGTTCCCTACCGTGACTATTGCCAAAGCGGCTCAATAGCCAAGCAACCGATTATAGTTACGCAGATGCACTTGTCCCAGTTCTGAGCATTGTGATGACACCTCCGGTTCACGTTTTCATGGACAGCCCTATAGCTCCTATTCCTTGTGTAACTACTATCAAATTCAATGACACAGCCTGACCTATCATAGAGTGCGAAGCAAACATGAGCTTCACAACATGGGACCAAATCATGCCTGCTGTGTGGCCGCCTTCTAGAGTTAGGGATCTGTAAACATGACATGATTCTTTCTTAGTGCATGTGCAAGCATTAAAGAATTTTTAACATTCTTTATTGTTTTACTGGCAACTACTTGAAAATGAAAAATGGGCAGAAACTCTACTACTGAAACCAGTGATGTATACGGCTGTCAGAATATAGCGTGTTGGTGTATCAAACACGATAGAAATGTTTGAAAAAATCTGACTGATTGCAGGCTTGAAAGAAAAGAAACTGTTGCGTCCTTCGCTGTATTCTGGGCTATGAGTGATGGCTTCAGATAATATTGATGTTTAGATTAGAGAATTGTCCTCCGTATTCGCCGCTTTTCAGATCATCGTCGACTTGTTGGAAGATCTGTCCCCATGTTGAATTGTCCCAGCTTGCAACTTTTGCATTATAAATCTAAACATCAATTTTCAAAAACTTTCGTGAAAAGTCTTGTAGAAGTACAATCTTCCTTTCTGAGTCAAGAAAAACTTCCTCCCCCATATTGTTGAACTGAAAGCACTGAACATGATAAGTATGATTTGGGCATACACTGGTAGAAACCGACGACGTATGGTACTGTCAAGTCTCGGATGGGAACGAAGTAGGCAACTTTACTTTCACTAAGACTTTTACCACTGGCAAAAGCTAAGGCTGCGGCAAGTGGACAATACGATCTCAATGAAGTGACAGATTTTACACACCCTCTCGCTCAATGCACCCGTCTCTACAGCTTTGTGCCCTTACAACTAGTACATAAATATCTGAAAACTGGGGCTCAATGCCAGCGTTCCAAAAACTTCCTAGTATCTTACCTTCCGTGACAATATAGAAGTCGTCTACCCTAGCTTATCGTGCCCATTGTCACCTAGATTAATAGCAAACAGGCAAGTACGGTGCATGAGTATTTGACCGTCCACCTCCCCAGTCCTAAGTCCAGGGTAGGTTCACCTAATCACAGCCGCTTGAGCGAGAATTCTATTGAAAAGAATCAAGTAAAAGAGAGATGGCTCGTGGATGATCGGTTCCATGTGACCCCTGAGGCAATCGTTATCAACCGCTGTCACTCCACGTTCATAAAAAGCCGTTGCTCCAATAGTCGTCTAGTTGCTTAGCAGTTCATCCTGACTCAGCCATGAAACGATACGCGTACACTGGTGCTTTCGAAAGCTGGGGGCTCTGCGAAGGAGGACTAGAAAAGTGACAAAGAGCAAACTTTCGAACGATTCGATGTAATGGCATGCTGAAACTGATGAGTGTAGTGCTTACCTTGAAGCTCCCTTTGTAAGTAGAGAATTTGTTTGGAGCATATTGCAATTCTGGGACTTGTAAGGTGGTGCCATTCTCTGAAGCAGTGCCGTTTATGCTGCACTTTGTGCTTTGACAAACGTAGAGTGGCACGTTTTGAATCAAAACGCAATTGTATGCGCTTCCGCTGCTCTCCGAATCAACTGTAAAAAAATTTGTCACAAATTTGAAAAGTAAAGTTTCCTGTTGGATCGTTCCAACAACCTTGTACTATACATTCATGAGGGGATGGCGAGGTGGGAGGAGGGTACATGGAAGTGCAGGGTAGTCTAGACTTTTAATAACAGGGAAATCGGTTAAGGCTCTCCAAAGGAAATTGAAGGAGAGGAATATCCACAAGGCTAGGTGAAAGAAACAAAAAAAAACCGAAAATTGAGAAAATCTCTCATAAGGGATTTTAGCAATTCTATACTGCTACAGAGAATGACTCGCATTCTTCGTAATTTGAACTATCAGTACACTTCCTAAATTCATTGCTCTACAACCTTCCATACATGTAGGCCTTTTACATCATTCAGAAGATGAGAATATATTCAAAGGAAGGGGCACACTCTTTCCTTTCAACCTACCTTTGCAGAATAGGCGGAAATGGTGAAAAGAAAGGTGAAAAAATCATAAGTCTAAATAACAACATTAACAGCAGTTGTAAGAGGGCCTGTGAGAAATGCCCTTCTTATAGGGGGGACTTTCCTCCTTAAATGCTGGCTTCCACCATCACCTTGAAAAGATCTGCATGTGCTGTTCTAGAGAAGTTGCGTAAGGCATTCTATATCATTATTGTTGTCTCGTTACAGTATGGTTATAAACTCGCAACGACTGATCACCGAAATTCTCGCCAAGACCCCTCGGGAAAATGTCAACTGTGTAATATCTGCCCGAATTGCTTCTGGTCTGAAGTGTCGCGGTAGCAACTGTAGGTAGCAATTGGTACCCAATACTTGGTCAACTCAGGAACAACTGCTCGAACTCGTCTGGAGCCCTTCTGTTGGCATACTTGCTCCACTCACAACTCGCATAACCTTGGAGGAGTATTACAAGCTATTGTCAAAATCATGGTGAAGGTGGTGTAGTGGCAGGTGGCGCACTTCACACACTCATGGTCACTGTTACCGAATCAAGAATTGTCATCCACCTTTGCCAACCAATACTTCCATCCCTCGGGCTTCGGCTAACTGATACAAGACTCATCGAGGAGGAGCACTGACTTGTACATCGGCTGGCCACTGCAGACCGTTGTATAGGTTACATAAGGGTTCAATAGTCCACAGCGATTGTGACTGGAAGTCGAGTGCCTCAGACGGGATTGATTAATGCTCCAAGACTATAAAAGACTTTGAGACCTTCGCGGAAAAAAGGTCTCTTTTATCCGAACTTCCTTCACGAGGTCAGCATCTCAACCACGAGATTTGCTCCTCCCTCTCCTCAATGAGACGAAATGGAGTTTGGAATGCAAAAGGAGCAACCATGAACGGCTCCAAGAAGGAGGTATGAAACCGTGATCAGACGGGGCAGAAGATACGCAGGTTGAACGAAATGAAGGCGGTTCACAGAGAAAGCGGGCGTTGCCACGGCGTGAGACGTTCACAACGCAGAAAATTTCAGAGATGAAGAAGAAACACTCACACTCAACTACATTCCACGAACCCGGTGTTGGCACGTAGACTTCGTTGCACTGCAGTGGATCGTAAGTAGACGGCATGTATCGAATTTGCTTCAAAACCTCCATTGAAAGCCCGTTACTGAGTAGATAACTACTAATTTCATGATGCATCTGAAAAATAGAAAATCTCAGAAGGGACAGGTCTTCTAGGACTTTATTCGGAGCAACGCATTTTAAAAAGTTTAACAGGTTTTGCTTCAAATATGTTCCCCTTGAAGAGTCTCAAAAATCACGTGGTCCTCCCCTGCCCGCTGCATGTTACTCACCCAATTCCAGAAGATTCTATCCATTTCAATATCAATTTATATGAGATCCTTCAACTCTCCCTAAGCAAACACCTTCGAACCCCTCGGCCCGATTGTCCAAATAGTCTATTTACCGTAGAAAAATCTTCAGATCCTTGCTGCTGACTATTCTACACTTTAAATCTGAGCTCCAATTGCGTGAAACAAGTTAGGAAACAGATGATTATTGATCCCTCATCAGAGTGAATGAAGAATTTGGAGATAGATTTATCTAAGCATTCCTTTCTTCCAGATGATTGCAACTTGTTTTGAAGGTGTATCAATGGAAGTCTAACAACACGGAAAATAATGTGGTCGCGCCGGCTCTATGGAAGAAGGGAATATCATGCCTTAAGTCCTCCGAGGGAGCAAGATCCAGTGAACTATTTCGGCTCGCGTCAGGAACTTGAAAACGTTACCTCTACTCACTCGGGAAAATCGATGACCAACGGGGCAATAGGTAACATAGCTGAGTAATGCAGTTGATATGAGGTGACTAGGACCGGGAATTGTCTTTTTCAAGATCTTTACTTTTCTCGTAGAAATGACATTGGAAACAGAATT
This sequence comes from Haemonchus contortus, assembly GCA_000469685.2. Lineage (NCBI taxonomy): Eukaryota > Metazoa > Nematoda > Chromadorea > Rhabditida > Trichostrongylidae > Haemonchus > Haemonchus contortus. Next base: position 6,833,249 of record LS997566.1, on the reverse strand, counting down.
AAGCTAGGTGACGATGAAGCCATGAAAGGTGTTTTGCTCTAACAATAGCAGAAATTTATGTGCAACTTCTGGCTATCCCCTAGTAAAGATCAAAATTTTATATAGGGAAAACTTGGACTTTTAACAGTACGCATTTTGAATTAACTTTCAGCATGACCTACCCACTTTTCGAAGTAACTGTTGATAGTTCTTAGTGCTTGTTCCTTAGTCACCGCAATATCAGGCACTTGCATTTTTGCTTTTCGATTTGTGGAGTATATCATTTGCTCTGGTAGCACGAAACCATCTGCTTCGAAACCCAAGACTTTTTCTGTAAAATATTTTTGTTTTACAGACAAGAGAAACTTTTGGAGTAAAGCAGAAAAAGTCACAAAATGAAGAATATACATGGCCTGACTGGATGAGCTTATACACGTGAGATCCACTAGGGATTACAGTCGCTTTTTATAATGGGAAGGAAATTCGGAAATTTGGGCACTATTTACCCTTTACTGCCCCGCTTTGTCGAGAATGGGCTGAATTCCTGTCGATTTTTTTCCAAGATGATGAAACCGACTAGAAATTTGCCTAGAGGGGCAATTTGACCCGTAGAACACGAATATCGCATCCATCCGTCATGAAAGTGTCTGGCGCCCCGCTACACTAAGTTTTCGGCAAGATTGGTGACCCAGCTCCACTAGCACTGGTGGCTGTGGCGCGAGCACCAGGCATTTCCATTACGAATTGATGCGATATTCGTGTTCTTCGGGTCAAATTACCCTTCTAGGCAAGTTTCTAGTCGGTTTCATCTTCTTGAAAAAAATTTGATAGAAATCCAGCCCATTCTCGGCAAAGTGGGGCAGTAAAGGGAAAATAGTGCCGTCCTCAAGATCTGAGTCTTTTGACGGTAGTCAAATCCCTGTCTGGAATTCCGTTCAACTTCAACTTAAAATCGAGGTGGCAGTTTGGAAGCGATGAGCATTATGACAGTTTTAATGAATTACGACGGTCAGCTTACGTTCACGTCAGTTTTTCCACCCTCATATACGAGTCTAGCACTAATGAATCGATCTAGTAGATGTGGAATGCTGGGTTGTCCTGGACCGTGTACATCTGGAAATTGATCTCCTGTTTGTGTGGTAGTGGGCCACTCGGTACTTTCTCATACAACAGCAGGATTACTAATTGGTACAGATGATCAGCACAGTCCTAGCTTCGAGGGAAACATTTGAGAACAGACAGTACATGATCCGAGCCCTTAATGCCCTTCCTCTCCCCTCATCTCTTCGGATTCTGTTATTGATAACAGACTCTCATAAGAGGGTGAAACACTATGTTCGACCGGAGAGTTCATCATCTGATACATTCAGACATTTAGATCCATCCTTTTTACCATTACCGTGGGAAGCTTCCTATTAATGTTCAGCTCAATGCTATATCTATATTAACCACTCACCTTGTCCAGGCGCAACTGCTACACAATCGGCGCAATCCTCTGATAGCGCATTATAAAAGAGAAGAATAGCAAGGACCTGCACGACAAGCAACGACCCCTGTTCGAGCATATTTTGCCTGAATGGAAAAGTATTTCTTACTTATTGTGGGGGAAATGCGGACGAGATCCTGATAATCGAAGTCAACATATCCTGCTTTCACCGTGGAAGTTCATTCCTCTAAATAAGGCTGCGAAAGAGTCGCTCTATATAAAAAGATAATTCTTTGAGCATTTGCACAATCAGTTGATCCTTTCGGCAGACATCAGCGAAGCACAGTCACCTATTCTGACAGTTGAACTATACTTTTTGCGAAGATTAGATACTCGTGTGACGGTGGGCTATGTATGTTACTTATGGTCTAACAAAGAAGTAGCTTACCCTTCTGAGACAGCAGTTGAGGTTACTGAAAACTTCAATAGAATATGTAAAGGAACTGTTCACGATGAGCTTACTGACGGTGAGCAGTGTAACGGCAATTGGTATCTAGCAACCTTTGACAACAGCATTGCTCGAAGGCAAAGGACTATTGAAGATAGAGAGCAACTCCTAAGGTTTTCACCTGTACTGGCCTTTCTGATTTGATATCACAGTATAATCGGAACCACTAGAGGGCTCTTTATCTGCCCCAAAAAAGAAAGGATACAGTATGCAGATATGTGTAGGCTATGTACAGAGGTTACGATATGCAGAGTTTAGTGAAAAAAAAACGCCCCAACGAAGAAACTTATGGTGGAGTGCACTGAAGTGAACGGCGACCAACCATCTTAGAGGAAGCCAGCAAGGAGTTTTGGGGCTAATCGCCCCATAAGCCACGAAAACCAAGGCAACAGCCATCAAGAAGACTAACGAGAGCCACCTATTCTTCTGAAACACAAAGAAACGATGGGTGCGATACGTGGCATGGCGCATGAACGACCGATGGACAACTCGCGTTACATACTGGTACCCGCGTTAGGTTAAGCGCGCACTTGGCCATCCTGCAACGAAATGGAGAGGCTCACTAAAGAAACTTCAGAAAAAAACTGGCCAACACTAGTCTCAACAGCTCAAGATCGTCAAAAATGGAGGGAAACGTGCGCTCACCGCTGAGTACTATATGCCGAAACGAGCTTCGAAGTATCCAATTATCCAAGTATATATATTACCAGTAGGGCCGCCTGGCTGACGCCGGGAATTCCTCCTTCTTATGGTAGGGTTTTATGATCGGCAAATCTACCCCTCCTCATTTAGAACAAATGATAATTTTCGGAGCACGAAATTAAGCAGAGGACTGATAGGGAATGCGAGATGTATTCAAAATGACCCAATGCTTACGCTTATAATTAGAAGCGTCAATCTTTTGCAGTTTATCTAAAAATAAAGACCGATTAAAGGTTCAACTGGTAGGTAATCAAAGCCCAGAATGGTACCGACAAATGTTATCAAGGCCATACAGTTATTGAATGTTTTTACCAAAACAACTTCGTTTCTCTACGGAAATATAATACCATTAAATGAGAATTCAAGGTTATTAGGGCTGCTTCCTAGAGTCTTTTCCATCGTCAGTGTTCCCATCCTGCCTTCTCTTCTCCTGTGAGGATTCCCCTCTCTTTGGGTCTTGTCGGCTATACTTCGTCTAAATGTAAACGGTCTAGGTCCATGGGGACAGGAGTTATGATTTTCCGCCGAAACTGCGCCCATTGTGGGTCCTGCCACCTACCATACACCTACTTTTGAGTTTTTTGAAGCATGGCAATCGTATGGGTTAGGGTTAGGTGAATACGAGGGGTCGGGATAGCTGAAATATAACAAGTCCTTCCAGCTCATCCATGGACGTCCTCGCATTGGGTGGTCGAGCATTATCCATGACAATCGAAAACTCTTTTGTAATCGGTGTAAAATAGGAGCTCGAAGCACCATATCTCTCAGTCAGTAACAGACTACTCTTGCGCTTGCCGCAATTCACTCTGGTAGGATCTCATAATACTCGGTTGAGCAGAGGAAGAATGAGCTCGTGTCCTGCTTAGCGTGAGCGCCTCGCTTTATACAGTGTGTTTCAAAAGTATGTGCACACTTAGCAAAAAAACTAAAATATAACCGAGATCAGGAATCAATAGGGTCACCTAAAATTCTGTAGAGTTTATCGACTACGAGTAATCGTTTGAGAATGCTTTCGTTACGGTGGGTTCTTTGGTTACCTTTAAAATGAAAAATTTTGAGTGTGCACATACTTTTCGAACGGCGACTGGGCCGCTCTTTTTCGTACATTGCTAGATTCACTCGAGACCCTGGCAGCTATCGCTCACAACCTTTTCCTGGCCGTCCACGTATTTTGATTGCTCAGGACAACAGGAGAATAGCCCGTCTTGTGGCGAATACTTCTTCGTCTGTGAGTCAGATCCGAGCTCAGATGGGTTTACCAGTCTCGCGTGCGACCGTTTGGCGCTCTATCCGGTCTAGTGAGTATATTCACAAGAAACGATGAAGAAGGCTCCTCGATTCAATACTTGAAACAAGCTGACAAGGCTGGAGTTTGATCGCGCAGACCATCAAAGAGCCTTCTCCGAAATTCCTTCTCGAAAACAAAAGTGGTTTCCGGTGAAGGTCCCCATAATAATGATGAAATCCATCCGGCCCATCTACATTGAACTTCTTTTCATCATAGAAGATCACAAAATCCTGAAAACTCTCGAACAACCGTGCCTTTTTCCATGATGTTGCCATGTTTCTACGAGCAAACTCCAGCCTTGTCAGCTTGTGGCGAGTACTGAGACGAGCAGCCCTTTTCATCGTCTCTCGTGTGATATACTCATCAGAGCGGATAGAGCGCGAAACGGTCGTACGCGAGACTGATAAACCCATCTGAGCTCGGATCTGACTCACAGACGAAGAAGTATTCGCCACAAGGCGGGCTATTCTCCTGTTGTCCTGAGCAATCAAAATACGTGGACGGCCAGGAAAAGGTTGTGAGCGATAGCTGCCAGGGTCTCGAGTGAATCTAGCAATGTACGAAAAAGAGCGGCCCAGTCGCCGTTCGAAAAGTATGTGCACACTCAAAATTTTTCATTTTAAAGGTAACCAAAGAACCCACCGTAACGAAAGCATTCTCAAACGATTACTCGTAGTCGATAAACTCTACAGAAATTTACGCGACCCTATTGATTCCTGATCTCGGTTATATTTTTGTTTTTTTGCTAAGTGTGCACATACTTTTGAAACAAAGGAGAAATTTTTCTTTAATAAAAAATTATGTTAGCAACTACAATGTTTTCTTAGAGAAAGTGTTCGTAAGTTATCGCACACAAGGAATTGAATGGTGAGGGTCACAGGTTACAGAAAGCAATGGTATTCCCAAAAAAACAAAATGTTGGGTGTGCACATACTTTTGAAACACACTGTAGCAGACTGTGGCCTTTCGTCCGTCAGTAGGCATGCCGATTTCCTGTTTTGATTTTCATATTACATCTACTTTTTATCCTGAGCAATAGTGAATTCGATTGATATCATCGTTCGCTTACAGTCGAGGAGCTTAAGACACACACTGGCTCGCACTCGAGCTATTGCTCAGTCAAGGAGTGTGTGTCGCATTTACAGAGAACATTGAACTCACCGTTAGACAGCTCTAACATGAAATAGATCACATCCTCATCAATAGGAAGTTTTGTCTGACTGACTTCGCTGCTGTTTCGAAGTTCTACACGAGTCGAACCATCGTTTCCTTCTCGTCAGATTCTGCTTCTCAGCGTCTGGAGTTCAAGAAACGAAGCTCCATGACCTTAAACAATAGGGACACTTCGCTCTGTTTGCAAGTTTCTGATTAGTTTCCGTTGTCGATAACACCTATGTGTGTGAAATACATTAGACTCAGAAGCATCTTCACGACAAAGCGTGTAAATCAGATAGCTACAAGTTGCCAGGAGTCGTCTCTCTGAAGGTTTTCAGGCTGATATGGCAGCTTGGATTGCGTGAGTTACACGCAGTCGTCAACAAGTGTCCGAACATGCGAAGTTATGCAAAGGAGCGATAGAGATAAGTTTGGTAGGGATAAGAGCAGCCGTTCTGACCGGTGCCACCGGGGCCGGCATGAGCAAATGCCAAGCCCGCCGGATATTGCATCTTAATGAGCCATAGATTGAGTCGTCTACTACTCCTGCTAGAATCTCCTGGCGACCCTCGTCATCCTACCTGCCTGCCATCTTGGGTAAAACAGATATGTCGCACCTTTAGTTCTCTTTCCCGAAATCTGACATACTGTCGCATCGATGAAGAGTTGTTGAGAGGATCTGAGAGGAAAGGGAGCAAGATTGTGTAGCTGTATAGGGCTTTGAGACGATGTCAGTAATATCACCCAATCTGCTTACTGCCTGTAATCTACGAAATTTTTGCATCTGTTGTCCTTAAAGGTACAGTTCATGACAATTTCGTGAACACCTTTTTATTCAAAAATCGGAAGCATAGGTCGGGAATAGTTCATTTGTAGTGAAAAAAGCAAGAAAATCCGTCCATTCGAGAAAAATAAGGCTCCTAAAAAGTAGGGAAAATAAAGGTTGAACGAGATTACCATGACGGAAATAACATGGAACGGGTATTCGGACGAGATTTCATTTGTCGCAGCTGCACAAAGAGAGGACTACACCAAGCCAAAAATGTATAAAACTGCCTTTCGCTGTCGCTACGGGTCAATACAAGTCGTTTGAACTTCCTACATTGGTTCTGTTGTGAACGGTGCAGCCTCTACAATACCGGCGAAACTCGTCCACGCATACACACGGGCCAATCTTTGAACCTTCAGAGCTAACTAACTAAGCCCTTTTCCGATCTAATAAGCGCCAGATATGGTATACGACGGGGCCTCGAGTTTGTTCTATGGGGGAATCTCAGAGACCAATTTTATCGTGAACTGTGCCTTAAAGAGAACTGGCAAAATAGTAGATGACGATGTCGGTAATATCGCCCAATCTGCCTACTGCATGTGATCTACGTACTTTTCGTATCTGTAATTCTTAACAGAACTGGCAAAATAGTAGATGAAGAACAGCAATGTAAGCAAACAGGGTGTCGTAGAGGGATTCAAAACAACCGATCACATCCGCACTGTCCGTGAATTTCGGGTCATCCATTTTACATAGATCACTTCCATGTACGGATCTTTACCAGCGAAGAAATAGCTGTAATACTAGGGGTCAGGAACTTCGATAAAGCTCTACAAAATGTCGCAAAAGAAATGGCAGGTCACCCACAATGTGGCACGTAAGTTTTGTGTTTGACTTATCATTTCTTATGTGACATATTGAGAAATTAGGTTGCTCCTGGTCTCACACGCTAGACACCTTGGAAAGCGCGGTCGTCAATGGGTTAAGAAAATTGCATCAAGGCGCATGCTATTCTTGAAGGTTTTAAGCGACAGTGATCAGACAACCATATAACCTCGTTGCAAACGTGCCCCATGCCAGATATTCTGCAAGTTGATTGAGCATCTGCTGCCACTGTGACTTGTCCCAATTCGCAAGGATGGCATTAGAAATCTAATTAGCAACATCACCATCACTTCAAAGGGGGCCAGAGAGAAAAGCTCTTTTTTTGAGAACGTTGTTCACTTTTTTTTGTTAGATAGAAGACAGTATACCCAACAATAACGATGAGCCCATAACTTGCCTAAATTGAGCGTTGCCATGGCGGAAGGCTCCAATAGAAGATGAATGAGGATTTTTTTCCTTCCGCGTTGGCTTTCACCATCACATCGAAAGAATCTGTATGCGCCGTTCAAGACAAACTGCAGTAGGGTATTCTTTACCATTACTGTGGTCTCGCTACAGTATGGTCAGAAACTCGCAACGACCGATCACCAAAATTTTCGCCAGCACCCCTCGGAAAAACGTCAACTCTGTAATATCTGCCCGACTTGCTGTTCGTCTCCAGTGTAGTGGTAGCAACTGAGGCAATTAGTGCCCAATACTTGGTTAACTGTCAGGAACAACTGTCAGGGATGTCGTTACATATCTGGATATACAGTGTGATGACCACTGGACCAGGGCGATTACTGACTGAATCTCTCGGGACGCGGAAACGAACACCAGGACGGAAAATCGAAAATGAAGTCCGGGCATGTCATGCGATATAGTGATGACCGTGAAACTACGGCGGTTGCTGACTGGATACTTCGGGATGTCAAGCGAACACCAGAACGGCATCCGACGCGATGGTCAGACTTCTTCATGAAAGCACTTAGCGGAAGGAATGCTTTGTCATGTTTCTTCGAACGAAGACGATTCACTAGGTTACTTTGACTCGCGACAGCGGCGAATGTAGACGTTACTATCGCGAGGGAATCGATGATCAACGGGACGACAGGTGGTACAGGCGATGTAACTAATATACCGACACCAATTAGCGTTTCTTGGAATCCCAAAAAAAAACGAAAATAATAGAAAAAGTAGGAGAGAAAGAGAGGAGGAAGGCGAAGAGAGGAGGCTTGTGAATCAAATCTGAACTGAAAGAAATGAAATTGGAAGGTCGTTCGGTAAGCACTGAAGTAGGGGTCAAATCCGACCATCCCTCATTACAACAGGAACTTACACAAGAGTGCTCAACCGAATTCATCGAATTTCCCTATAGGCATGCTGCTGGTCAATGAAATATGCTGTCAAGCGGATATACATATACTGTTGTGGTCGCATATGTAGAGGCCACACTCAAAAAGAAACAAATTGAGGAAGGATCAGGCTTTCGCAGAATTCATGTAAACAGGAAACATGAACCACGAAAGGTTCGAGGACAACTGTGTCAGTTGCTTAACTGAGCAAGTTGTTAAAAGATTTTTGTAGATACTTTTGGCAGCCTTAACTACAACGGAAATCTCAGACTGTAGGAAAGGTCTAGTTGCATGTTTACAAGTATAAATGAAAAGGTTCAAATTCTGGCCAGTGTTGGAAAAGCACAACATGGTTGTGAAAGAAATATTCAAACGTCCGAGAATAAAATTCTTCAGCCGTTTCACAGGTTTTTGAAGCAAAAGACTAGGTTCAAAGGTAAGCTTAAACAAAAGCAAAGACCTTATCGAGTAAATATTTTGACAAGAAAGCTGAACTTCATACAAACAGAATATCATAAGGTATAACACTTTGGAGATGGTTTGGCAATGAACTGAGAATCGATCATGACAGCTTTTTCTATGAATCCAATAAATTTAGTGGTATCAATATCATGTAGCACAAAATGCAAAGTCTTTTGTGGTTGATGATACCTGTACCGCATAGGCCACGTATTCGACTCCCACCCAGGACCATAGTAACACTTTCAAAGCGCAGGTGGTTCATTTCAAAATGTCTGCCAGAAATCGCATTAAACCAGTTTTTCTTTTAAATTTTAGAGAACCTCATGGAATCACCGATTAGGGACACTAATCATACCTATACATGAAAGGCTACACCTCCTTCTTGGTTGTTTAACCTAAAAAGGCCAAACTGCCTTTTTTTGGTTTAACAACTGTATTCAACGCGTTCTTTTTTACGAGATCGAATATCGAATCCTATAACACGTTACCAAAACCTTCCCAAACTTGAACTTGTATCAGGTATTTAACCTTTGAGCCCCTTCCAAGCGGCTCTTTGCTTGCATAGTTGCAACGTCTCGAAGAGGACGCGAGACTCAGATGGAGCACCGTTGTTTCAACTTTTGACGGAAATCAACTACATATTCGGGATTCGGCTCCGCATTCGACATCGTTCCACTTTCAGGTGGCGTTTGGAAAGCGTCTGTGGCAGTTCCAGTGACACGCGGTAGCCAGCTACGTTCGAGTCAGTCTTTCTACCCTCTCGGACGATTCTGATTCTAATGGATCGATCTAGTAAAGATGGAAGACTGGGTTGGCCTGGGACCGTCTATATCTGGGAATCGACCTCCGGACCGCGCGGTTGTATGAATGGTGGTACAGGTGACGAGTACGTCCTTACTATAAGATGAAGCGTCTAGTTACAATATATGATCCAAGCCGTTGAAGCCTCCACCCTCCCCTCATCTCTTCGGATTCTGTTAATTGGTAACAGACACTCTTGAGAGCATAGAAACACTATATCGACCGAAGATCTCATCATTCCACCCTTTCAGGCATTTAGATTCACCCTGATTCCCTCACTTTATTAAAAACTTTTTATGAGAGTACAGCTTACTGTTCTATCCGTATTCACTACTCACATTATCTAAGCGGGCGTGCTGCACAATCCTCTGATAGCGGACTATCAAAGGGAGGAATAGCAAGAAAATGCGTGACAAGCAACGACTCCTGTCCGAGCATATTACCCTGAAATCAAAAGTAATATTTTTCACTTTATGTGGGGGAGATGTGAACGAGATCCTGATAGTCGAGGTCAACTCAACCTGCAGCTCTTATTGTGCGAATTTATCCTTCTGGATAAGGTCGCGAAAGACTGGCGTTTTAGTCGAAAGGTAAGGTTTCTTTCAGCATTTTCAAAAAACTCCATTTGTAAAGAAACCGTCGACGCTGAGCTTACTGGCGGTGACAATTGTAACGGCAATCAGCAACTACCTCGGGACCTTTGACAAAAGCTTCGCTTAAAGGCAGAGGATCATCGAATAGAAAAGAGCAACATTGGATTTCTGCCTTCAATGGCCTTCTTGTTTCGAAATCGTTCAGTGTGAGCGGAACCGCTGAAGGGGTGAGAACCAGGACAAGGATAAGGCTCCTCCGTCTTTTCTCGCAAGCTATGTCTATTCGCTTCAGGACAATTACATCTGGCAGCTTTTGTTATATTGGTATATTGTGCCTTCAATTAGGTCGATATATCTCCGAAAGGACGCTACTTCCTCTGCCACCCATACCGCACTTTTTCATTATCAGTCCACAAAAGAGGGTGGGAGTTATGGACAGTGGCCACGATATGCAGCATCTGGCGAAAAAGGAAGAAAAACGCCTCAACGAAGAAATTTATGCTCATCCGATCGGTAGCGAAATACTAGAAGTTATGGAGAATCTTTATTCCTGTCATCTATAGTTATCTCTGCAGTTGTTCTGGTTATTCCGTCGCCACCGGTACGTCTTGACCCACACCCACACAGCAGTCGGACCATGCATGTGTGATACCACTGCCCTTACTACAGGTCAAATGGAGGTTTAACGATTTCAAGGGTAGCGAATGAAGAAGGAGAAAATTGAATCCGACCAGTTAAAAAGTCTCCAATTAGGAAAACGGGAGAATTTTGTCAAGTTCAAGTGGTTCAAGGAACGGATGGGCTATAAACCGCCATGCTAGTCATGAGACAATCTTCCTCAGATTTTTACTTATGCGAAATTAATCATTTCAAACAGAAGCTTTAGGAAATGCTCGCTGACTGTTCCATATAGCTAGTAAAAAATGAATGGTAAATCAAATAATTGCCGAAGATGCCGAAAACATTGTGGGTAGACGAAGATTAAATGTTCAGCAAAAAGAAATTCCTTGCAATAAGCAAGGCCTATCTCTCAATGTGTAGAATGCAGAAAGGATACGTAGTTTGTACCTAAGAGCCTGCTACACTCGCGAGCAAAACGATTCAATTTGTTCAATGCACAAAACATCCCGTAGACGAGTGACTGAAATCTCCTCAATCCTTGTTGAGCACAATAAAGGTGAATCTGGCTTCTAGAACTCAATTTCCATCTTTTAATTCAAAGCCATGCCTCAGCTTTTCCTCGCCTACCTCCAGAGAAATAATGAACAGCAATGCAACTCTTTCACTAAGGGCTCTCTTCTCTCTCACTATAAGACCTGTGACAGCTTAGTGATGAGGCTACGTGGGAGGGCCCTAGGTCGGGGACAGAAGAGAAAATTGCGGACCAAATGTGACGGGGTATTTAACCAGAGAAGCTAATGAACTCATGGAGGGAGCCAGGTCGACTGCTATCTTCTGTGTCAACTCAGGTGTATCAATGCATTTGCGTGTGGAGTATGTTCGGCGGGTTTTATACTGCACATTGGCTCAATCAAAAGCTTGCATCCAAACGTCGGCGAAGTAATCAAACGTTTCCAATAATCGAAGCAGAGGCAAATCGAGCTTTCCATTTGACTTGATCTCGAATGACGTTTAAAAGAATATCCGCTCTCTCTGATCGGAGGCTCATCCCTCTGTTACACATTTTGATCGAGGCAATTGAATTTTAGGTTAGCTTCTCCTCTCAGTTGATCTCGTATCAGGATGTCGAATCCCTGCGGATTCAACCATGATAGGACATGGCGGGACCGGTTGTGGCTGCGCGAACCCTCATTTTCACGACTTCACCTCCGAGTCTTACCACGGTTCTTCCTCCTACAACTTTAAGGGCAAGGACTAATCGAAAGGTGCGAGATTTCACGTTGGCAAGAACCTACGGCTTCTACTAGGGAACATTGGATTGGAACACTTCGGGTTGAAGACCTAGGTCGTGAGTAAAACTCGTTCTGAGCCCGCTGCCTCTCGATAGCTGAGAAAGGGACGTGTCGAAGCCTTGCAAAACCTAGCCTGACCTGAGGAATAGTTAATTCAAAAACTCTCATGCTTCACGATTTCACCAAATTTTCGTTTTTTTTTACCAGCGGTGTATCACACTATTCTGTATCAATACTTCTGCCTTCGATATCGATATCCACAATCTCTTCGACTCGTTTAATTATTTATTTATTTATTGAGCTATTGTTGAAGTGACATACAACGGTATGGTTCAGATTAGCGCCAGAGTTACAATAGAATAGAGTAATGAATCATATCTATTCACATGAAATAGAAAGGAAAACGGAAAAACGGAAAAAAAAGGAACAGGGGGGGTGGAAGGGGCTAGGAGCAATTGGGCCGCCAGAAGGAGGAAGGGCAGTGGCCGGCCAACACTGCAAGCCGCATGGAGGGGGTTGCGGCCCCGGATACCAACTTAGTAGGTCCGCCAACCTCTTGGGGCGCCCAGATAAAACAGACAGCTGCGAGTAAGGGGCTGGTTAGGGGGGAAAATATACAATATCAATAGTAATAATAAGAAGAGTACAAGAAAGAATAGGCGAATCAAATACATCAAATTAAATTAAATTAAATTAAATTAAATAGAATTGCACAGCGCATAGAGTAGAAACTACAAGAAACGCAAGAAACAAAGGAAGAAAAGTAGAAAAGTAGGAAAACCATCATCAAGGGAGAGGAAATTGATGAAGGAACGGCGGAAGAAAGCGGGAGAAAGAGGTCGAGTCATAAAGATAAAGTTGCAAAGTCAAAAAGGGGAAAAAGTGGGGAAAAAGTCAAAAGGTTGCGAAGATCCATAAAATGCTGTAGGAACTGACTGAGGATGTAGAAGAATGTAATGCTGGCATAGGGTCTGCAACTATAGTATACTGCAATCTGAATACGTGCGTAGACGAAACCAACTTCCCTGTCCTGCTTCCATGGTTAAAGATATTGCCTCTTCTGACAGCAGGCGCTTGAAACAACCTTCCAATTTCACGTTATGGCAATCATCCATGCTGCGCCAGAAAAAGAAATCACTGAATACCCGATATGTCCTGAATCACTCTGATTGCTTGAGAAGCTTAGAGAGATGAATCTGAAACAGGGATGACTTTCTCCATCTGAAGTAATCTGTTCCTAGCTTGTTCCAGAGTTGTGCTACCCTAACAGGGAAAGCACCTTCGAAGGAACGAGTGATTGCTCTATAAGGTCGTACTCTATACGGATGCCCTCTAGATTGCCCTAAAGTAGCCGACATTTGGAAAATGTCGTCTAAATTCAAATCAATTTCATCAGTGGTTAACTTATACATTAAGCCAAAATCTATCAGCTTACGTCGAAATTCTAGCGAATCGGCGCCGAGCAATTCAAGCCGTTCTTGATAGGCAAGGGAGGTCATTCCCTTCCGCATAAAACAGCGATAAGTAAAACTTTTTTGCACTTTTTCAAGCGTGTCAATCAGCGACTGTTTATATGGTGACCAAATGGGAGAACAATATTCTACCATTGGCCTCACATAGACATTGAACAGACGGAAAAGGAATGAGGGGTCTCGAGATTTGAAAGACCTCAAGATAAAGTTTGACCTTGCACTAGCTCTATCAGCAATGTCATGTATGAAGCTCTCGAAATCAAGGCTATCACTGTAAACGATGCCTAGATCTCGAACTAGCTTAACTCGCTTCAACTGCATTCCACACATTGAAAACGTGAAGTCAGGGTGGTTTTTACCTATTCCCATTACAGCTGTTTTCTGTATAGATATTTTCAAATCCCATTTATTAGACCAGCGCTCAACGCAGTCTATAGCTGCCTGGAGTTTATTGCAGTCATTAATAGTGAATATTTTAGAGTCGTCAGCATATAAACTGCAAAACGCTCCTGGGGGGATTGAGTCGATTAGGTCGTTCACGTATATAATGAACATTAAAGGCCCAATGCAAGTGCCCTGAGGTACACCACTAGGGGTGGGATAGTAGTGCGAGTGTGACCGATTTATGAGCACTGATTGAACTCTACCACTGAGGAAGGATTTCAAGAAGCGTAGAAGGCAACCCTTAATACCATACGCCTCCAATTTCCTGATTAAAAGTGGGATAGAGATGGAGTCAAAGGCCTTTGCATAGTCTACGTAGCAGACCGAAACAAAGTTTCCTTTGTCAACTTCTCTATGCCACAAGGGAATAGTGGATAGCAAAGCAGATAACGTGGATTTGTTCTTGCAGAAGCCGTGCTGATTATTGTGCAACAACTTGTTCTCTTCAAGAAAACTACTGATTCTTTTACATATTAGACGTTCCATGACCTTGCTAATAGAACTAGTCAAACAGATCGGCCTGTAGTTAGCCACATCGCTTTTACAACCTTTTTTGAAAATCGGTTTGACAAGTCCAACTTTCCATAAATCAGGAACATCGCCATGAAGCAAAATTCTGTTGAATAATATTGCTAGAGGAGCAGCGAGCCCAAGGGCAGCATTTTTCAAAAATATGTATGGGATTTGATCGGGAGAAGTGGATACTCTGTTAGGTAGACGCCGCAGTACACTGTAAACAATGTCACTGGAAACGTCAACCCAATCCAGAGAATCCGAAGTTAATGGAGGGAGAGTAATGTTGACCGCTGGCAAGAGCTTAGTACCAACTCTTCTGGGAAGAACTGACTTGTACACGGCTGGCCACAGCAAGTCTTTGTACAGTGCGTTTCATAATTATAAGGTCACCCTCAATTTTTGCACTTTTAAAAAAAGTAATCATTAAGGATTTTTTCTAGCATCATGAACAGATTCCCCAGCATGAATAACCTAGGTATCCGTTTCTTAGCCGCTGCTGCATTCTTCTGAACTTTTTCAGAACAGTCTATCGGTTTTTGCACCGTTTCATAATTATAAGGTCACCCTGAGAAAGTGAACAATTATTAACGAAAGAAAGGAAATTTCGTGTTTGAAGATACTTGTAAAGGTAAGCAGGTGTAGCAAAAGCATTTCTTAACCTGACTGTCAACATGGCTCGTGGTCATCTGCTTTCCTCTGATGAGAAGGCTCATCATGAAGGTGGGCTCCGTACTCGAGCCATTTCCAGGCAAATAGAGAGGTCCCCTCGGTCCATTCGGAGATTTCTAGAGAGTCCTCATGTCGTTAGATATAACACCAACTGTGGACACCCATGAAAGATTACTTCCCGTGACGAGCGGAAAATTCTGAGGACTGTTTCCAACAGTACGTCCTCCTTGAACCAGATCCGATCGGAATTAAACCTCTCTGTGTCGAAAACTACAGTCTGGAGAGCAGTGAGAAGATGCGAGAACATCACCAGGCAAGCAATGGAGAAGGTGCCACAAACCACCGATCGTCACAAAGAGGCTCGACTCGGATTTGCAAAGATGAACCTAGGGAGAGATTGGGCAAAGGTAGATCTGCATCGAAATCTCACCAGAGCTGAATAAGTCCTACTCAGGTCGTCTTTTCGGATGAAAAGAAATTCAATCTGACGGAAACAAGCGGTACTAACGCGACTTGAGGAAGGAACCAGTCTACTTCAGCCGTCGCAGTTTCGGTGGAGGAAGCCTATGGTGTGGGGTGCGTTCTGCAATGATGTCGTGTTGTCGTGAATATGGATTTCAAGGATTACTAGAAAGTCTTGGAGCATCATCTGGTACCTTTTCTATGCCATCGCCGTCACCTCAACTATGTCTTTCAACAAGATTACGCCTACAATCATGTGAGCCGTGCAACGGATGAGTGGCTGCAGTGCCAATAAATAAGCGTCCTACCATGGCCAGCCTGCAGTCCCGACCTCAGTCGGATGGAACATATCTGGGACATAATATTCAGACAGGTTTATGCGAATAACCGTCAGTTCCAGGGCAAACAAGAGCTGAAGCGAGCACTTATCGAAGCATGGAGAGCAACTGATGAGGAACATCTTCGAAACCTAGTTTCTAGTATGCCACACAGGCTCTTTGATGTTGCTCCTAAACAAGGAGGAGCTATAGATTATTAACTGTTGTGCATATGCCATTAACATTGATAAATCATTTACTTCCTCAGGGTGACCTTATAATTATGAAACGGTGCAAAAGCCGACACTATCTTTAAAAAATTCGTAAAAAATTTTAGGTGAAAGATATTGCGACCAAAATTTGAGTACGGAGGTACATTGTGACGAGGAATCTACCAGTGTTTGCCAAAGAATTCCATTCTGGCTGCTTTCTCCGGAATCGCAAAAATCTGGGGTGACCTTATAATTATGAAACGCACTGTATAAGCCACATACGCATTCACTACACCGCTTCCAGTGAGTGGAAGCCGAGTGCGTGGGCGCATCCCTCAGACGGGCTTCATTAACGTCCCAAGACTATCCTTCCAGGCTTTATACTTTGTCTTGCAACCCAGTGGAGGAGCTTGAAATGGTCGCAAACCATGTCTTTAATGGGTTTTGTTAATGCGATATGCTCTTGAAAGAAAGCAATACATTGTTTAGCATATAAAATCCTGTTCAGCGGTTTTCCGCTCAGATCAGAAGACGCCTAAAAAAATACTTGTTGAGTCCATGCTCGAATTACTGGCGAGGGCTCATACACGGGACAAGGGCTTTTGGACGATATTGTTTCCTACTAGGAATGTTGCCCAAGCGGCTCAATAGCTAAGCAACCGATCATCGTTAGGCAACTTGTCTCGATTTTGAGTATTATGATGAGAGAGCGAAGCAAACGTGAGCTCTAGAACTTCGTGTCAATTCATACCTGTTCAGTGGCCGCCTTGCAGAGTAAAGGAACTGTATAAAATGACATTGCTTCTACGCGTGCATGTGCAAGCAATCAGATTTTTTAAAATCCTTCATTATTCACTGGTAGCTATCCATAAAATGAAAAGCGGACTGTAATTCAGCTACCGACATCAAAGGGAAAGCTTGGTTGCCAGAAAAAAGCGTGTTGCTGTAACAGACACAACAGAAATAGAAACGTTGAAAAATGAACAAACTTTTTTGCAGGCTAAAAAGAAGCATGATGTTGCATCTTCTGCAGTAATTTGGCTATGAATGATGGCTTTAGATGATTTTGATTTTTGCGTTACTGAATAGGTTTGAGTAGGTAGTAAACGTCATAAGTAATGAGGCTTCACTGGAGATCTGATCCCATGTTGAACTGTTCCAGCTTGCAACATTTGCATTATAAACCTAAACATCAACAATCAGCAACGTTTGCAAGAAATCTTGTAAAAGTACATCACTTTTTTTGAGTTAATGAAAAAGGTGCACACCCCATATTGTTGGATTGAAGGCACCAAACACGACTAATACGATTAGGGCATACACTGATAGGACGAGACGACGTATGGTACTGTTTAGTATCAGACGGGAACGTAGTAGGCGACTTTACTTTCGCTTTAACTTTTACCACCTCTGTCCAGATAAGTTGGTTTGGGCATTAGGTGTGCTTTTGTTAGCTTATAGCAATGTGTCACAGACTGACGACGGGTCATTAGAAAGGAGGCGAGATGACGCCAGCAGTCTTGCTCTCCTACGTGCCGTGCTCATTCCCTCTGCCGCGTGTTGGGTCTCCCAGAGCAGGATGAGATTGGAACGATCGTAGTAGGTGTTTACGGTAGATCTTCCAGCCATGTGCGTGCCCGGGAGTCTGAGCACAAAATCCACGGTTAGTTTTCAATACGAACTCAATGAAGCGGCAAATTGCCCGCACCCTCTCGATAACACCCGTCTCTAAAGTTTTGTGCCCTCAACAACTACTACATATCTGGAGATTAGAGCTCCAATGCCAAGGTTCCTAACTCATCGTGCCCGTTGTCCACCCAGATTGAAAGTAAATAGGCACGTATGGTGCATGAGTATTAGACCGTTCGCCTCTCTCGCCCCACTCCTAGAATAGGACCACCTAATCGTAGTCGTTTGAGTGAGTATTTTACTGAAAAAGAGGTCGCGGTTGGTCGGTGATTCAGTGTGATCCTCTTAGGCAATTGTTAACAATTGCTATCACCCCACGTTCATAAAGAAACCGTTGCTGTACACGTCGTTCACTTGCTCGTCAGCGCATTCTAAGTCAGCAATGACACGACTTGGTGGAATTTGATCCCATCAGAAGCATATGTTGCATCTCAGAAGGCGGTCATCTCAAAACCCTGGTGTCTCTCAAAACTGGGAAACTCGAGGAAGACGGACTAGAAGGAAAAGGAAGAGGGCAGACTTCCGAACGATTCGATGTAATGGCATGCTGAAAGCAATTAGCATAGAGCTTACCTTGAGGCTTCCTTTGTATGTAACGTATTCTTGGGGGACTGATTGCGGTTCTTCGACTGGTGAAGAGTTCTCTGACTGGGAGAAGCTGCACTCTTTGCTTCGGCAACACCAGTTCAAAAAGTGGTCATCCACTCCATTCATAATGCAATTGAGTGCGCTTCCGCTGTACTCCGAATCAACTGCAGAAAATTCTTATAGATAATTTGAAAAGTACAGTTCCCTGTCCGATTCTTATTGCATTCGGAGCGTACATCTGGATAGATCAATACGAAAATCAGTGTGAGATAGTTCTTGAAGCAAATACTGGTGAAACGGAGAATAAGCAGACAAAATAATTTTTTGCAGGTATGTTACGGATTGCTTGGCAGGCTACACCTAGCAATTCATATACCAAAAACAGTAACAAAAAAGGCCTCATTCTCCTGGATGCTCTATCAATCTTCGTTATCTACGCACCAACATCGAGCTACGAAGAAGAAGAACTGGAGGTTTTTTATATAACAGATCTGGAAAGGTTTCTCAGGAAGGTCCACATCTTCTTCAAGGTCATCCTCGGGGATTTTAACGCCAAGATTGGCGCCAAAGAACGGCTGAAGAGCTACACAGCAGGTTTCACAGGATGTATGGAATGAGCAGGGGAAAGGTCATGTCGACCCACACTATCTATGGTCACTCGCAGTTCCAGAAGAGTGCTCACCTGCGATTGACATGGGACTCACCTGGTGGACAGTTCCATAGTGGAATTGATCACATCAATAAAAGTTTTGCCTGATCAACGTCGCTGTTGTTCCAGCGTTCTACACGAGATCAGACCATCATCTCCTCCGCGCTAGATTCCGCTTCTCAGTGAGTGGAGAGAAAGAGCTGCGAAGTGCGTAAAACGAAGCTCCAAGATTGTTGTTAACTAGGATCACTTCCCTTCACTCGCGAATTTGGGGAAAGTTTTCGTTAGCGACAACATCTATGAAGAGCATTTGCCGCCGGAGCTCCGTCGATTATAAGAACAAGATAACTTCCCTTCGTCGCCCAGACGGAACAGTTACTGCATCTCGAAGGGCTATGGAGAAAGTCATCTACGAACTCTACTCTGATCGACAGCCACGTCTACCTACCTATATACCATCCTTGGCAGGACGATAAGCCGTCCCTTCAGTTCTCCTACCTGAAATTCGACATGCCATCTTGTCGATGAAGAATGGTACGGTGCCCAGTCCCTACAGCATCAAAGAGGAACATCTAAACAGTCTCCCGTCAGTTATGGCTGAAATCCCGGGCCCGGATCTTCACGGGGTACCTGCAAAGTGCCCACATCGTGTAAAACAAGCAAGATTGTGTTGCTGTCTAAGAAGATATATCCAGACGATATTGGAAATTATCGCTCTACCTGCCTAGTGTCTGTAATTTACAAACTATTCATACGCCTCATCCTCAACAGGTTTTGTCGTCGAGTCAACGAGGCTTCAACTGATATATTTTGACGATTGAGACTGTTGCTTTTAATTGATTTCAATGTATTGTAGTTACATTTTCGCCATATCTCATCGTCGCATATAATTTTGTTGAGATGTTTTAGCTCGTGGGCGTCGATTATGTTGTTAGATTCTCATGAGATAAGTTCACCATAAGCTCGCTATACATTATAAAAGGGGGTTTAGAGAAGGAGCGTGGCAGGTTTTGCTTCAGCCGGAATTGCCTAGAACAAGTTTGCCTAGAAATAAAGATTCCACAATTGGTCCTTCGTTTCACAAGTTGTGGTGGCAGGTTGGTCGCACGTCATAAGGCTGTGCTACAGTACTGTGATAGGAGCAGTGGAAAGGTCCCGCGTGGCAGTGCGAACAGCTAGCGCTATAGCTGACCTTCAAGTACCAGCGGTTTAGTCCTTTTCAGGATTGGCAGAATATTAGATGAAGGACAGCCATGCGAGCTAGCAGGGATTCGGAGAGGATTCAGTCCGATCGATCATATCCACTCCGTTACAAGAGTCACTGAAGTATCACAAGAGTACGTAATGCCGTTATGACTTACGATCATCGATTTGAGAAAGTCTTTGATACCGTTGAGAAAAAGCGGTCATTGAAACCCTTGGCTACCAGGTTGTTCCTAATCAATATATAAGGATGCTTCTACGACAGCTTCACGATCAGAATCTTGTCATTTTATGAAGGAGTCATCATCAATGTGAAGAGGGGGTTCGACAGGGCGATACCATCCCGCCCAAAAGTTTCAGTGCCGCTGTCGAGAACATCATATGGTATGGGAAGGCACGGGAGTGAAGGTCGACGCCGCTACTGACATCATCTCCGCTGTGCAGATGACATCGTGCCTATAGCATCGATTATCGAGCAGGCGGAGCAAATGCTGGCCGAATTCGACAACGTTTGTGGCAGGATTGGATTACGACTAAACCTAGCAAAGGCGACGTTCATGAGAAACGGATTGGTACTTGACGCTGATGACACGCTGAACGGGTGTCCCTCGAATTATACGCTTTATTCGACTACTCTGGCTCTCGACAGGGACGAACGTAGACGTTACTGGCCCCCACTCGAGAAAATCGATGATCAACGGGATGCCAGGTGATACGGGGAGGTAGGAGAAGGGTACATGAAAGTGCGGGGAGAGGTCTGCGCATGTGAGGTTGGAAGTTTAGACCTTTGTTGACAGGGAAATCAGTTAGAGTCTTCAAAGGGAGCTGGAAAATATGAATATCTAGCAGGTGAGGTGAAGGAAGTAAAATAATCGTAGATAGGAAGATCTCTTCCAAAGAATCTCAACCATTCTAGGCTGCTGCGAAGGATTGCTGCTGCGAAGGACCTGTATTTGTCGTAATATGAACTATCTCTATACTTCTCTCATTCATTGCTCTACATCATCCATAGCGGCCTTTCATATAAACTGTGAGTTGTAGTAAGGGTTTCGAATCGGGAGAAAGGAGATATTCAAAGGAAGGGTCATACTCTTTGCTTTTCACTGCAACCTTTGCGGAACAAGACCATTTCTTCTTCATCCGAACTTTCCGCAAGAGGTCATCAACGCCATCATCTCCTCCCTTCTCCCAATGAAAAGAATGGAATTAGAAGTCTAAAAGAAGCGAGCCACTATGGGCAGCTTCTAAAAAGAGGGAGTACAACCGCGCGCAGGGCTTAGGATGCCGCAGATTGAAGGGAATGAATGCATCTTAAAAAGACGAGGTGCCTTGCTAGAGCGTGAGATCAGACCATGGAGAAGGAAATGAAGACAAAGGGGAAAAATAATGACTACCTTGTAGGACTTTCCAATCACGAATTCTAGTCTTAAAGGTTTTCACTGAAATAAGTTCGCGAAAAATGTGAAACAGAAGTTAAACTCTTGACGGTCATGCATATACGACTTCATTTTACATTTGCTCGAGCGGAGGTGGTGTAGTGGTGAGTGGCATACTATCACATAGCACCTATAAGTTCAACCTATAGGTTCTGATCCCGAAACGATGTCCGCCCAGGTAAACAAAGCCTGATCGTTGTGCCGCGCTCGCCAGTCGTAGAAAACCAATGGGTCTTTGGAGTGCGCAATGCATAATGTAGTTCAAACTGTTTGTGGCAAGGTAGGTACGGCTGACTGTGGCCGTCTGAGAGATTGTGGTAATGCCATCGCGAGACTACATATTACAGACGGATTATCATGTGCGATCGTGGGAAATCAAGCGCACTTTCATTGTGCTTGAACGAAACTAGCCTAAAAGGGTAAGTTATTTTATGACCTACATAATGTAGAAAATTCTAGTGATGAAGGACAAAAACTCACACTCAATAACCTGAGTTGTCGATGGTCTTACGGCGACATCGTTGCACTGCAGTGGATCGTAAGTGGCCGGCATGTATTGTATTTGCTTCAAAACCTCCTTTGAAAGGCTTTGCACAGCTATCTGATTCAGAATTGTATCGTGCATCTAAAAAATAAGAAATTCTCGAACAGACATGGTTTTGAGGACCCTGTCCGGAGCCTAACTAAATGAGTGATTAGCAGGTCCACCTCGAACTTTGTTCCCCTCGAAGAGTCCAGAAAACACGTAACCTTCCCACCACGGTCCAGGCTACTCACGCATTTCCAGAATATTCCATCGACTTAAATTTCAATTCATTTAACATCCTTTAATAACCCTCCTTGAATAAACATCTTCAACTCCTTCAACCCATTTGTTCATACGATCCCCTCACTGTTGAAAATTTTTCATATGCTTTTTGCTAATTATTCTGTACTTTCAGCCTGAGATCCATTTGTAGGAAACAGATTAGGAGATGACTGATCCTAATATCAGAGTGAATAAAGGATTTGGGGTGTGGTGCAGTAGGAACGAAATTGTCGCGTCGCGGTGAGAGAGACATCGCGCGCGAAGGAATGTAGCAGAATGCGCCAGCAAGAAAGAAATACAGGAACAAAAGAATTAACAGTAGAATCATTCCATAAGTAATAATCACATATCGATTGAGCTGTGTGAAGAACGCTAGAGCTGTCATAACGAGGAAAATGGTTCGCGACAGCGGCATGCGGCGGATAGGTTACACAAAACCGTTCTTTCTGCCCGTCTCCCAAGGATTCGTAGATACATTTTATGTATGCAATCTTTCCTCTCAAATGATTACCATTTGTTTTGAAGGCGTATCAATAGAAAAACTAACAGCATGGAAAATAATGTGCTGGTCACAACTGGATGAAAAAAGTGATCGCTATGCTTCAGGTCTCTCGAGCGAGCACGATTTAGTGAATTGCTCTGGCTCGCGACAGGGAGGAATAAAGACGTCAATTTTTTCTCTCAGGAAAATCAATAATCAAAGGGATGGCAGGCGATGCAAGTGATGTGAGGCGGTAACGACGGTATGTCGTCTTTCCCACGACTTCTACTTTCCTGGATGAAATGAGTTGAAAGCAGATTTAAGCTAGGAGCCGAAGAAGCCACAAAAATGTTTCGGTCTAACATGTAGCATTCTGGCTACCTCCCCGTAGACATTACCGATTTTTCACCCATATAACTAAAACTTTTTAAAGCTCGCATTTTAAATAAACTTTCAAAATGACCAACCAGGTTTTCGACGTAACTGTTGATTGTTCTTAGTGCTTGTTCCTTAGTCACTGATATATCAGGTACTTGCATTTGTACTTTTGGATTGGTGGAGTATACCATTTTCGCTGGTAGAACGAATCCACTTACTTCGAAACTTATTATTCTTCCTGTAAAATACGTATTGTTTTATAAGAATTTAAAATATAAAAGTTACAGGATGAAAAGTAACATGCTGGTGCCGACTGTACGAGCCTACACACATGATATTCACTAAGGATTACAGTAGCGCTTTTATATTGGAAAGCATGGGAACTCTTTACCCGAAAATTGAATTCAGTTTATGGTAGTCGAGTCGCAATTCTCTCAGACTCCACCCACCCTCCACTTGTCATAAAATCCTGGGTCGTTTGACGGTAACCAACTTCCTGGTGCTGATGATCTAATAGAAAAGAGAGGCTAGATGGTCCTGGGCCGCGTGCACCGGGGAATCGATCTCCTACCATGGGCAAGTGGACCACTCGGCATTTCTCATACCACAGCAGGATTAACGGTAGGACAGGCGATAAGTACAATCCTAACTAGAAGATGAAGCATCCAAATACGATCCATGATCCGTGGCCTTCAAGAATTCCCCCTCTCCTCACTCTCTTCGTTCAGTTATTTGGAACAGACCCTCTTGACAGGATAAAAGCACTGTGTTTGAATGAAAGGCCTAATCCCAATCATTCTACAATTTCAAGCATTTAGATTCCTGCTGTTTCCCTCGCTCCATCAGAAATTTCCTACGAATATTCTCACCTTGTCCAGGCGCGAGTGTTACACAATCTGAACAAGCCTCTGATAGCAAACTATCAAAGAGAAGAATAGCAATGAACTGCGAGGCAAGCAGAGACTTTTGTCCGAGCATTTCTTCTCTGAAATCAAAAATTATGAAGAAGGATAAAGTCTCGCCTGAGTGATGTGCCCCCGCATTTCAATAGTCATATTTTCCACTTATTGTGAGGGAGATGTGGGCGAGATCCTAATACTCGAAGTCAACACAACCTACTGTTTTTACTGTGGAAATTTATTTCTCTGAATAAGGTCGCAAAAACTGACTCTGTATTCAAAATTTAAGGGTTCTTTGAGCATTTGCACAATCAGCTGATCCTTTCGACGGACACTGGCGAAGTAAGCTCACCTTTTTAGGGCTATACTTCTTGCGAAGATCAAACGAAATTCTACAAGACGGAGAACTGTATCTGTTATGATCTCAAAAAAGAGTAACTCCCCTCCCGAGACAGCAGTTGAGGTTGCTGAAAAATTCAACTAAATTTGAAAAGAAATTGTTGAAGCTGAGCTCAATGACAGTGACAGATGTCGTGACAGTTCCCAACTATTGCGCAACCTTCGACAACAGTCCTGAAAGCAAAGGATCATCAAAGATATCGTCGCACCTTGAAAGCCGCCAGGGATATTCACCCCTGACAACTTCTGTTATATAGGCATATTGCGCCTTTAATGAGTCAATTTCACTGGCATATCGCATATTTTCTTTATCTTCCACAAAAAAGGGCGAAAGCATACAGTATTCAGATATAAGTTATGTGCAGATGTCACGATAGGCAACATGTGGCGAAAAAGGGAGAAAAACGCCTTCACGAAGGGTTTTATGGCTCATGCGATTGGCAGCGAATTACTAGAAGTTATGAAGAAGTCACATTTCGGCCATCCATATCCTACCACCGGCCTGAAAGCGGGGAGGGGCGAAACGGAAGAAATCCTGTCTAAAGGTAAGGATTATCACCGCCCCAAGCTGCCAACCCGAAGGTCGGTATACCAGTTACAACACGCACAGAGACTGTTCAGAGCGGCGCAGATGGAAGCACGAGCTCTAAATGCATAGCTCTAAATGCGTAGCAAACGGCGACCTGAAGGGAACTGTAGACAAAAATCGCCGCAGAACTTGGGGTGCACATGACGAAAAGCCTCCGGAGCACGAAGACTGCCTACGAATATGCTTCTACAACGAATGTAGCGTTGCCTCGAAAGCCAACCAAACCATCTTTAATGTGGACAGCAAGAAGTCTCGATTTGGTGTTATTGCCCATCAAGAGACAAGAACCAAGGAAACAGCCATCAAGAAGGCCAACGACGGAAAATCATTCTTCTAGGAGAAACGCAAAGAAACGATGGGTGGGACACGTGGCATGGCGCACGAACGACCGGTGATCCACTCGCGTTACATGCTGGTACCCACGTTAGGTTAAGCGCCATTGACCGTTCTGCAATGGGATGGGGCGACTTGCTCAAGAGACTTCAGGAAATCTCTGGCCATCACTGGCGAACCGCTCAAAATTGTCGTTAATGGAGGGAAGCGTGTGCTCACCGCTGAGGATTGTCGACCCACAATGAACGTCCAAGTATAAAAGTATCCAAGTATATATAATATAGTACAAAAGCAATATTACTGTCGTCGTTTTAGTTATTCCGCTGCGACCGTTACATTTTGACCCACTCCCACACAGCACATGGTAACATTCGGATCACATAATGGATGGTACCATGGCGCCTACTACACCTTAACTGAAGCTTTAGCGATTCTAAGGGTACTAGCTGAAGAAGGATAGAATGGAATCCAGCCAGATAACCACTTTCTTATGAGACGTTCCGAAGAGGAACAGGTTCAATTTTGTCTAGTTTGAGTCATTAACGGAACGGATTGGCTATAAGCCGTCGGGCTATTCGTGAGCCAACGATCTTTAGATTTTTACTGATGCGAAATGAATCATCTCCTAATAGGAAGCCCTAGGAAATCTTGGCGACGTGGATAGCAAGCAAAATATGGATGACGAATCAAATGATTGGGAGAAATGCTGAGAACGTCATGGCTGCAAGCAATGATAAAACGTTTAGCGAAAAGAAATTCCTCACAATAAGGATGACCCGATCCCTCATCCTGTGGAATGCGCCGCAATTTGTGCCTAAGAGCCACCTCACATCTCAACGAAACAATCGTTCACACACAAATGACCTAGAAGACAATTAGTTACAATCCTTGCCCAGCTACACTCAAGCTATATGTGGCTGCTATGTAGAACTTCATTTCTATGCCGTCTTTCACTTGAAAGTCATAGCTCAGCTTTTCCTGGTCTGTCTCCAGAAAGGTGGTGAATACCATGGATCTCTTTCACTAGGGGCTCCCTTCTCTCTCACTCTAGGATTTGTGTCAGGTCGGTGACGAACCTAAAAGGGCAGGCAGAGGAGTAAATCACGAAACAAAAGTTACGAGTACTTACCCAGAGACGCAGACGTGGATTCAGCATAGACCTACTGTTTCTTCTGAGCCGGCTCGATTTGTACATCCTCTACCCTCTAAGATGTGTTCATGCATTCGTATCTTCTGCATGGAGTCATCGAAAGCAATTTTTGCCTGCTCATCGGCTCAGCAAAAGTATGCATCCATGTGACTGGGAAATACTTACACGATTTCAGTAATCGGGTCCCTTGTCCAAGGAGGACAGCTCGAATAATAGAGAAAATAGTCTTTCCAACATTCTCACCAGAGCCTAGCAAGCTGCTGTGTTCAACTATATGCCCAAAGCAGTTATATAATAGAAGTGGATCTTATTCCCCTGAATTTGATGAAGACCACTCTTCGCCAGCGTTGGGTAGGACCGCATGGGAAATGATGTTAAAATCTCAGGGCCCAAACAGGCTGCTCGAAAGGTAAAGGAGGAAGATGGCAGTGTGAACTTCCACTGCACAAACGCAAAGCTCTCCGGAGAGAGCCGCTATTTTTCCAAGGTCAACGTTGGTGATTTCAACGCCAAGATTGGCCTCAAAAGAATGGCAGAACTGCTACAGGGTAACGAGCCTCTGCGAGCAGTGGAGACGTTGATAGAATAGTCATTGATAGTGACCTCTTCAGGCTCTGCGAAAGGCCATTCCACCAAAACGGCTTACTATAAACCCCATGACGAGTTTAAGAAAACAATTCAATAATACAAAAACCAGTGGTCGGCGTATAGGAGCAATGTCAAAGCGGCCTACTATCGAAGCTACCGATCATCGAGGCGCAGATGTACTTGTCTTGACGTCAAGCAACATGGCGTCCATGATATTTGCGAAAAACTTTTTTTGACTTACTGATACTTTATACCTCACTATAGAGAGCCCTGTGAACATCGTTCTCAAGGCTCAGAAGATTCTAATCAATAAAAACTGGTTTACCCATTGGTGAAAGAATAAACCCGGTAAACAACTGGTGTCTATTCCAACGATGGCACCCAAGCACCGAGATGGTCTTTCTATCTTCGTTACCTTTTATTTACTGGGATAAGCCTATTTATGTGACGGACTAAGTGAAGTTGTTGAAGAATTTAGTTCATTCACAAATTAAAAAGGAATCTGAAGAAGGAGTAGCTTGTATAAACCATGTCATGAAAATTGCATTGTTCATCGATGTGTCCCTGAAGGGTTCCATTGACAGTGATCAAACAACCATGGAATTTCGTTCCAAGCGTGTCCCATGCCAGATATTCTGCAACTTGATTGAGCATCTGCTGCCATTGTAACTTGCTCCAATTGGGAAAGGCCGCATTATAAATCTAAACAACAACATTTGTAAGAACTGCTGGAAAAAAGCTTCCTTTTCAGCTCACGAACGAAATTCTTTTTTTTTTTTTTGTCAGATAGCAGACAGTATACCCAACAATAACGATGACCCCATAACTTGCCTAAAATGAGCGTTGTCAAGGCGAAAGGCTCCAATAAAAGATGAATGAGGGTTTTTTCCTTCCGCGTTGGCTTTTACCGTTACCTTGAAAGGATCTGTATGTGCCGTTTTAGAAAATTGCCGTAGGGCATTGTTCAACATTATTGTTGTCTCGCTACACTATGATCGTAAGCTCGCAACGACCGGTCACCAAAGTTCTCGCTAGAACCCATTGGGAAAACGTCAGTCGTTTAATATCTGCTGCTCGTCTTCAGTTTAGTGGTAGCAACTGAGGCGAATGGCTGCTTTCATAGTCCCCCGGCCGGCCGGCGTGCCGGCGTGCCGGCGTGCGTGCCGGCGGAGGCAGTGCTAGCGGGGAGGAGGGAGGCAGACAGATAGGCAAACAGTCCACGCCCCTTCGAGGGGTTGAAAACAAACAACCTTCGAAGGGGCGTGGACTGTTACCTTACACTGTCTGCCTCCCTCCTCCCCCCTAGCACTGCCTCCGCCGGCACGCACGCCGGCACGCGCGCCAGCACGCCGGCACGCCAGCGCGCCGGCCGGCCAGCCGGCCGGCGGACTATGAAAGCAGCCATTGGTACCCAACACTTAGTACACTCGAGAACAACTATCAGGGATACCGTCATACCGTTTTATATACAGTAGCGCTGAAGTCTTCGGTGAAATGCTTTGACGCTATTTCGTTCATAGCTTTTTTCTTAGTAGACCAAATCGCGCAAAAATTGGATATGTTTGACTAGAGCATATTTCACCCTAACCAACACTATTTGATTGCAAAGCTGCAATATCCACAGATAGAGCAAGGTGTTCGTTGCAGTAGCAGATTTTGCTAAAAGTAAAGTTGTTGACGTCTGCACTTATTCGCACCTTATGTGCGCTTTTTTATCTATTGTGTCCGGCATTACCGCTCGTAAATTCAGACATGACAAAAAGGAAAGAGATTCCAGAAGGACCATCACCTGTATTTTCAGTCGATTTTGAGTTCAGGCCCTTTGGGATAACTGGAACATGAGCAGATTGCAGTTTGGTAGCGGTAAATATTCACAATACACCCACGCTCCAAATATAGAAATTTTGCAAGATCAGATCCAGTAGGAAAGGAGTTACGACTGAAAAGTACGGCTGAAGAAGCATTTCACCGAAGACTTTAGAGCGCTACTGTATATGTATATCAAGGTAATTAATGACGGCCTTTGAACGGCGAGTATTACTCACTGAATCTGTCGGAACGTCAAACGAACACCAGGACGAAAAATCGAAAATCAGGTGGGCCGGGCACGTCACGCAGTATAGTGATGACCATGTGACCACGGTGGTTGCTGACTGGATACCTCGGGATGTCAAGTGAATACCAGAACGGTCACTCGCGCGATGGTCAGACTTCTTCATGAAAGCGCTGAACAGAAGGAATGCCTTGCCATGTGTATCGCGAACACGATTCACTGGGCTACTTTGGCTCGCGACAAGGACGAATTGATACGTTACTGGCGCCCATTCGAGGAAAACTATGATCAACGGGACGGCAGGTGAAGCAGGTGGTGTAGCCAAAATAGCGACATCACTTAGCGTTTTTCGGAGTCCCGAAAAAAAGAAACTAATAAAACGAACAGGAGAGAAAGAGAGGAGGAGAGGAGGCAGTCTAGAGAGGAGACCTGTAAATTTAATCTGAAATGAAAGGAAGTGGAAGAAATGAAATGGGAAAATCTGTTCGCTAGGCACTAAATAGGGGTCAAATCCGACCATTCCTTATACAATAGAAACTTACACAAGAGTGTGCCATGAATTCATCCAATTTTCCCACCGACATTTACCTGCTACTGATGAATGAAATATGCTGTCAAGTGGATATATTAGGTTGGAAGATATGTCCTGCAACATTCCTCCACGAAAAAAAACCAAAACATACCAAAATTCCTTTCCAAATGTTTTCGCGCCCGATTGCTGTAGAGTGTTCCTGTAGGATTTCGAAAATAAACATAAAAGGGCTCGTGAAAAGTTCCCTAATGAACTACGCCTGTCTGACCATGAACTACGCCTGTCTGACAAGACGAACAAGATGCACGTGGCTGAATCTCTTCTGCTTCGTCCCGATCGAAAGGACTTACGAGACATAGTGACCGGAGATGAGAGCGGAGTGCTTTACCTAAACCATACACGTGAGCGCCACTGGGATGCGCGAGGAGAAAAGCCACCTACGGAACTTATAGCAAACCTTCATGAGAAAAAGGTTTCATGGCGTTGCTGGTGGCTGCGGTGGAATGATCTTCTGGAGTATGCTAAACAGTGACACTGCAGACGGCCACAGTCTACGCTAACCACTTGCAAAAATTGGCCGAGGCAATGCGAGAGTTTCTTTAAGAGGCCTAGCGCCATCTGGTCATCACCTATTAAGAGCGCTGAAGCATCATCTAAGGGACAGAAGACTTTGATGATCGTCATCAACTCGAAAATGAAATCGACCGCTTTCTCGTCGCAAACGAAGAGCTGCTTGAAAGAACGGCACGTGTCCTAGATAATAATGGTGATTATATTGTAGATTGAAGTTTTGTTTAATGAAGCGATGTAAAATTCGAAAACTCTTCCAAAATGTTGCAGGACTCATCTTCCAACCTATTATGCAGGTCACGCTCAACAAAAATTGAGGAAAGATTAGGCTTTTACAGAAGTTTTGTTGACAGAAAACTGGGACTACGAAAGGTTCGAGAAGAGCTGTGTCATTTGCTCTACCTAAGCATGCTGTTCAAAGAGATCTTTGTAAATTTTTTCGCGGAATCATTCTCTACGACGGAAATCTTCGACTCTTAGACGAAAGGCCTGGTTGATGGTTCACAAGTACAAATAAAAGGTTTCAAACTCTGGCCAATGTTGAAATAGCGCAACCTGGTCGAGAAAAAAATCTAAACGTCAGAAAATATGTTTCTTTAGCCGTTTCACAGGCTTTCGAAGGAAAAAGAGTATGTTTGAAGGTAAGGCTAAACAAAAGCGAAGACCCTATTCAATAACTTTTTGGCAGGGAAGCTTGGATTCAAACAGGAATTCAAAGGTTTTACCACCCTGGAAATGGTTCGGCAATGATCTAGGATTCAATAATGAAAGCTTCCTCTATGGATCCAATAAATTTAACGGTATCAACGTGCAGAACAAAATGCAAAGTCTTTTGTAGTTGATGTTCCGGTTGCGCCACGCATTCAACTTCCACTCAAATCATTTTAGCGTTTTCAACGTGCATGTGGCACCTGTTACGTCATTTGAAAGTGTCTACCGAAATTCGCATCAGCCGAACTATTTCTGTTATGCTCTGGAGGTCTCTGAATTTCCAGAAGCTGTACATATGCCCATGCTCATAACATACGCGGTTACTTCTTACTTGTTTATTTAACTATTTAATCCAATAATGACCGATATGCTTGCTCATATTCAACACGTATTTATTTACGAGATCGAATCTCACTACCACTTTATTGGAACCTACCGACTCTTTGACTTTCATCATTTGGCCTGAGAGGAGCTCCCTCTGAGAGGGTATGTGAACCCATAGTCGGATCTTCTCGAAGAGGGGAATAAAGATGTTGAGGATAACTCTTGATCTGATTTGTCGGCTACAGCGTCAAAGCATTTCTGGAGATGTTGGGCGCATGCAAGAGAATGGTGATTTTTTAATAATATTCTGTGGAAATTTCCGGTATGTTCCAAAAAAAACCGAACTTTTGAGAAATTTTTGGCGATTTTCCCCCAGTACTAAGATAGCGCTACCCTCTTACCACTGACAGAATGAAAAACTGAGGTAGTGAAAGAAACGATAGAATAAAAAAAAAACGCCAACAAAAGTGAAGTCATACCGATCCATAATAAGTTGATCAAGTAGATGGGAGAATGGCAAGTACAAGAAGAATTATTTGGTGTTAAGAACTAATGAACCAGATTAGCATTGGAAAGTTTTTCCTATAATTCATCCTCTATTTGAGGAGCGAAGTTCATCTTTCAAAAAAATTGCAGTTTTGACTGTTACTTCAAGCATCCGTGTATCTGTTTGCCTCCAACATCCTGAACTCATACTGAATTAATCCAGTGTTTTCGATAAAATTGGAACTGATAAGCATGGCTCTCGAGGCAGTACAACTTTTTAATATCCATTTTATTGGAAATCCATTGGCGTTCAAGAGAGTGTTCTGTTCCCTGTTCGTTTAGCGCTGACTCGCCCTCTATTACACATTTTGAGTGAGAAAATCCGATCCAAACTCCACCCGATTGATCTCATATTACAATATTGAATTCCCACGAGCTCAATGATTCCTTGATTTGATTCCTCAAACTCTTATCTTCCTGAATTTCTAATGTTATAGTTAGTTTGAATAGTTTTTTGTTCTCTTTAAGCTTAAAACATACTCACCAGTAGATTTCCCAATTGTCCCTGCAAACAAAGTGTTTCAAAATCATCTTAGCTATATGGGTTTTTAATAAATAATACCACTCTTAATAAGCAACATTTCAATAGCATTTTTTCCAGTAGCCTCTTGAAATAGTGTGTTGAAGAGTCGATATTATAAAGGGCATGATGAAAGACGCTTTTGAGGGGCGTAAAGTCAATCATTTCAACTATGCAATGAAGACTATGCCTAGTGCCTCTAAACTTATTCGAACAGCCTGTACCAGGGCTAGTTTGAAGAATAAAAGTCTTCGGTCTTAACTATACCCCTTTTACAAAATCCGCCGAGCATTCGGCTTTCATTCAGAGTCTTAGTGGCCCTTAAACGCGCATGTTGCCTATACAATGTCTTGTGGTGGCCAGCCGATTTGCGAGTCAGTTATTTTGTCCTCCCGAAAGAGTCTGGAATCAACTTCTAGGATTGAGGGGAGGCTTGGTTGGCCTGTTCATGTGTCGAACAATGATTCAGTTTACGCACCAGGATAGCCCAATCACCGAGGGAAGATTCTTTTCTTCTTACCGATGGCACAATTTATTCCTTCACCCAATGTTATTATTCTCTTGAAATAACCACTGATCTAAAGATAGCACAGCTAGCTGTTCGGCCATCCAACAAAATTGACGGCCACATCTGCAATTCTGATTTAATTCTCGTAGTGTAACGAGATCCACATGTTCATTACTTTTGCGGCGCTGTACGCTCGGCGGTCAACGGATATTTATGGCTATGGGTTTAGGAGGTTCCTGCTCAACTTTAAACAATTGCAGAGGGATTGCAAATCTCAAAAAGCTTTTGTGCTGAGTGTCTTCATACGCGAAAGACGTTACCTCTTTCCTTTTTTCTTTCCCAGCAATGATATCTTTCCTTCGAACAGGCCTCTCAAGCTAGTAGCGGTTGCCTACTCCTTTATTACCAGTGACCGGGCGAAGATACTGAAGATATTATATAGATATAGATATCTTATAAATTCGTAGTCCGGATATAAGGCTTCATAATCGTTATCAATGTTTCATCTCATAAGTGTCGACTTCACTTTTTTTTTCTTTATTTTAGCTTTCTTTCAAGTGTTATCTTTCTTGTTAAGAATTCAGACAGCTGTTGAGTGTTCTACCTTTATGTCTCAATAGGATGACCTTTCTCCTCGAAAATTAATATGGTCGACATTCGGCTATTACCTGGCTTACCTGCTCCACGAGGTTGTCGGTACACTCGTGTGCCGAAGTCCAGGCAAGTCCCTCGTATTGAGGCACCATTGCCGACTGGTGCAGGTAGTTGACTTGGATGCCAACCGACCGCGATAGGTGGAGGGGTCTCCTGCTATGTTCTGTTTGTCAGCTACGGTATGTCTGACTGTCAGCTAGAATTTTCAGCTGCCTTTATTTCTTGATTGATACTAAGCACTTTTAATTTATTTGTTTGAACTCTTACCGCTTCTTCTGTACTAGTTAGGGCGCGTGAAGTGTCACGCATGAATAAATAAATAAATAAATAAATAAATAAATATTCGTGCTCCGTCCCAGGTGGGGAAACATTTTCTACCTGGTATCTATCCTGCTTTGAGCTCCAATCCGTTTGACCTTGCACCCAGAAGAAGACCTATATTATTGTTGTCTAATCAGATAAAACGTACTGTTTGCGTACTTCTCAACTACCTCCCCCTCCCTTCTCTACTCCATCGAAAAAAACTTTGACCCTGACCATGAAAAGAGGTGAAGGAGGGGAATGGATGACAACGGGCAACTAGGAAGTTGTTCTAAGCTGCGGTAAATATTGTTCAATATCTTGTTAGTAACTTCGTCAAGAACTTTCAATGCTATGGTATGACGACCTATGTAGCTTTTCAGGAGCCTTAAAGGGCTTCAAAGAGATGTTCTATTCAGCGCTTGACTTGAAAAAGTTCCTTTCCGTGATAGGAACCCCACCATTGAGCAAAGCAATTAGCAGCATTTTCGCTGCGAATTAGAAGTCACCTCTCAAGGGGAATTTTGCCGTTAAAGTTGTCTTTTCTGAAAAATTGCACGACTAGACCTTCTCTTCCAGTACTTCTCCTAGAACGCTTTTTCAGTTTTGCTCTTATAATGGTTACTTTCCAACGAGTTGCATGCGTAAGTTCACGAACAAAGGTAGACGAGGATTCTCTCAAGGAACAGGGTGGTAGAGGTGTTTTCATCCTAGAAAAATCCTGTTCACTGCATTGTTTCTGTGGTGAAATTAAGAAAAGAACAAATAGGGATTCTACAGGATCAACCAGAATACCTCTTTGAAGTTTTCTATCTCATTTACCTTTCCCGTTGAAGCGAGTGAACCCATCGAGGTTCAAGCACAAGCCAGTCAGCACAGGATACATTTCTTTGAAGGGTCGGTCAACTCCCATCGATATAACGACTGGGACTCATTTGTCTGGAGATAGGCGGGTGGATAAGGTCAACAGAGGGCAGCCACTGGATTGGACGGAGCAGATGAGACTAATTAAATCTGCCCGATAAGCCATTATATTCATGTAATTCGATACATCTCTTTCGCAGACATGATATCGGCTTGATCGGGCGAAGCCCTTCTCCACGGCTATTCATTCTTCAACCATTCTTTACCCTGCATCCTCTCCAGTCTTCTCTTTCCTCAGCATTTTTAAAATCAGACATGGTACTTCTCATCAATCTAGAAGTATTTCAGAAGGAATGGGCCGATTTTCTGTTATCATAATATCTTGGATTTTTTAACTTTAATATTTCTTATTTGTCCGCCTAACACCCCTCTCTTTCTAACCCCAAGACGTTTACTAATAGAACACAGTGATTCAACGATTGGACGCCAAAAGGCACAGTTACCTGCTTGAATTATAAAATTTTTACTGTACAAACGAAACAAAGGCTATTCTCTCATCAATATTACAATTTTAGGGCGGAGGTGGTGTAGTGGTAAGAGGCGCACTATATTACACACACGGTCATGGGTTCGAATCCCGGATCGATGCCCGCCTAGGCCAACCAAGCCTTCCATCCCCTGGGGTCGGTGAATTGGTACCAGACTCGTATGGGAGGATAAAAGCGATGATTTGTACATCGGCTGGCCACCACAAGTCATTGTATAGGCCACATACGCACTTATTCCGCCACTACGATTCTGAATGGAAGTCGAGTACGGGGGCGCATCCCTCAAACGAGATTGATTAACGCCAAAAGACTTTATCCTTTAATTTTTTACTATAAATTCACAATTCCTTTGAACGGCTGAAGCTGGGTAGAGTTGAGGTAGCTTGTTGTTGGAAGAAAGGAGCTGTTGCTGGGCTAAGCCGTCAATCACATCCCATTAAAAATAATAAATTACCCGCGTTCTCTAATGCCAGACACAAAGGATATGTGTTCTGGACAGCTTCCTCTAGTTATTTTAGGATGGTAATAAAATCTGTAGGCATTTAAATTCTGCGCAAGCATCGAACACCTTCAATAAAGATTTTTGGTACAGATATCTTCACTACTGTTTTTTTTCTGTTAGAAGCATCCTTGCTCTAAATGACCTATTCCCTAGCGTTCACACCACCACCCTGGCCGCCATAGTGCAGGGTGAATGAACGATAAAATTATGAGTCAAGGGCGGATCGACCCAACCAGGATATCCAAACCTTCCACTTGTTCTGACTTGAATGAACTACAGCTAACCGTTGGTTGAAAAAGGAAAGTCCGTTCAAAAGTAGATCTTACGGAATTTGCTGGATCGCTGTACAGGCCATCTACCCACTCAAATGCTGAACCGATTGTGAATAGGAGTTGAATTGAACGGAAAAACAGTGCGGCCAGTTGGAGTGGGGAACTGCTGAAAATTAGATCCTACCTTGTCGTTGTCAAGGATTCCGTTAAATGTTGTCAACGTTGGCGCTAAGGATTTTTCTTACTTCATACTGACTTACTCGAAAACTGTTGCGTCCTGTTGAGGCGAAGTTTAGCAGCCTTCATGGCTATCACTCGCCTGGAGTTAGGATTAAATTCTAATGGTGCCAATGGCCCCTTGGTGCCTTCTCTACCAGTCATTTGGTTTCTGGACGTCAGGGAGCATAAAGATGCCAGCTAATGGGTTCTTTTCAGCTGGGCTCACGTCACTGTATAAGCCAGATGCGTATGAATGCGTCAGTGTGAGTCAGTGCGAGATTTAACTGGAGCGAGCATGGAGTGGACTGTGGGTGGCCATGGCTTTGCCACCACTCTATTTATTTATTTATTTATTTATTTATTTCCATACACTCCACTAAGTGCGCCACAACTAGTAGCAAATAGACCACCCGCCGTCAATGTACAAAGTGAGATTAGGAAGGGACAAAAGGACCGGTGTTCTCTAGAAGCTGCAATGATAGCTTTTCCTATTTTGACCTCCAAAGCTGACGTTCCACAAGGAGAAGAAAGAATAAAAATAGGTCTCATGGTAGGTCGTGAGCAGGAAGAGCTACAAAAGCCAAGCACCGCTAATGTCCCAGGCTTGACAAACTCGGGGGACTTGGATCAGTTGCTTCTTTTGCGCGGCACAATATGCGAGCCCCGCGATCCGGACTCAGGTCAGCCCAGAAGTGAGCAGCCGAGTATCTGAGTGATGTGGGAGGTTTCTAACTCACCAGAGGGAAAAGTAATTTTTAGCCAAGAGAATTGCATTTTCTGCCTTACTAGTTATCCAATTCCAGTGGCATATTCGTGAATTCATATATAGAAACCTCTTTTTGTATGGAGAATAAGTCTGACAGGCGCTTAGCAAGTGCGCGATTTAATTTTGCACGACGAGCATGAAAAATGCTCGAGAGGCTTTTCAGTCAATAGCGATTTCTCAGAACTCCATAGGCACTCAAGCCCATCCAAAGCCTTTTTGAATGAAAAGCGCAGCAATGAGTGACCGCTTCAAAATTGCTGTTGCCATATAGAAAAAGCCTGCTTGAAAAATGGCTATGCCTCAATTGCTTGGGGAGGCCGATAATGAGGGCGTTTCTATCATTGTCCAGACGTGGAAGCTTCCTTGGCAGGCTTCCAGTGTTCAGTTGAGTCTGGATTGATTCAATGCCTAACGAGAGCGTCGATTTCCCTTGTCAATTTCGATCCATCTTTTTTTACTCTTCCCCCTTAGCCTGCTCGAGAACGATGATTTCCAGCAAGAAGTGAATTGGGACAAAGGAGGGTAAGGCAGTGATTGAGAATAATCGACCAACTCATATAAGGTTGTAAGCTTGTCATGGCTTGCGGGGATAATTCTGTCTCTCCAGGGTCACCCAATCCGTACTAGACTGCCCGTTTCCGTGGAAAATTCAACTATGAGCCTACCGTTTTTCTAGGCTATCAACTACTTCTAAGCTCATTCGATAAGGATAAGGTATAAACCCTGCTCTTTGTGCAAGTTGACCCCTTCAAGTCATTTTCGCTACCACTTCAATATTTTGAGACCTTACATAAAAACATGAGTGCCGGGTACATGGCGCATTCCTAGAGACTCGTTGCTGATTGTGAGTAGCTACTTTTTTGAGTCTCTCCCAAGATTTTGCCCAAAAGGGGACACCATCAAATCCGTGAGCTTAAGCAAATTCCGTTGAGATATCGTGTCTGTCAAGGCAGTCCCTAGCCAGCTTTCCGCACCACTAGACTTTTTCGGAGTTTTCCTACCCAATTGTTGCACCCAATACGAATTACACCAATATGGCATTGGGTATGTTGATGGTTGTTCTGCTCTGAATAGCCTATGGCAAGTGCGCAAGCCATTGAAGCCAGTGCATCGAATCGATTAAGTTGCATGCGAAAGCAAGGGTGGGTGGGTGGGTGCGTGTGTGTGTGTGGTGGTGGTGGTGGTTCGTGTGGAGCTGACGCATGGACAACAGCATCCAACAGCGGACAGCAGCCGAGTGGAATCCCGACTCGGCCATTTTAGCCATCGGCCAGCCAGCCAGCCATCCAGCCAGCCCCAGTCAGCCATCTTTTCCGTATAATGCTGTCAATACCCCATCGCGGCTACTACTATGTATACTTGTTGACAGCCTTGTGACGTCTGCAGCTTAATCTTCGTAATTACACCTGGTTTTTCGTTAAAGTCGACGCAGACATTAATATTTCCGTTACGTCAGCTGCTACAGCACTTTCAATGCCATTCCCGTGTATATAGCTAGCACTTCATTGTACTGAAGAGGGTATATAAAGGGTCAATGGCCATTCGCTTTTTACGAGAGGTACTTCTGTCACCAGCTATTTCTGCTATTACTCGAATCGCTCCTTACCTTTCCTATTTGTTCGGTCTTTCGTTTATCAAAAAAGATGACTCTTGAAATCAGCTGATCAGACAGCCGGCCCACCGAATTCTGGTTATCTTGCCGGTATCGCACCAGGGAGATATCGTGGCTGATTCGTTCCCTGAGAGAAACCACCCATTTGACGGACTTTTTGGATCTTTTTTGGCTATTTTTGTTCCGAGAAACATGTGCTCCTCAATCGATAGAGGGCATTCTTGTCGTCATCTTCAGCTCTAACAGCATACTCGTGTTTCGACTGATTCCTCTTATTATTATTTATTGTTTATTGACTTTATTTCCATTTCTCGTTGGTTGTTTTTATTTGTTTATTTTTGTTTATCCTTAGCCTTTTCTCTCAGGTCCCTTGAACGTATCCAGAAAACCTTTCAAAAATCCTCCGTCATTCATTCTATGTCAAGCGCCAAATCAGATCTGTTGTGCCCCATTCCTGGTGATTACGGTACAATTACGGTATGTACCGATACCGAGCAGTATATTTTTTCAAAGAATAGAATATGACTAGAGAGTGAGATGATAGATATGTGGGCCAAGATCCCCATGAGAGCTTTCCAAACAGCAATGTACTACCCAGACTTGATGGACATGACTATCACTGACAATGTTAGAGAAATGCAGTTGTTCCTATGAGCTGATGTCAGTCGAGAATATTGACGGTCCGGGACGTATGCATTGCTTTCTGCCACCCAATGGATTGTTGATAGGTATTAATTACTCAGGCATAACTGTATAGTAATAGCTATGCATTGATGAGCATGTCTGGTCACGCGTATTCAATTAACAAACATCCGTCCGGTCCGCAACCGGGGAGCGTCTATAGTATGGTCCTAGAGGGCTAAGCACAACGGTGCAGAATTTTTCGCACAGGGTTCCCCCCCACGACTCAACCGACTCCATTTTTGAAAAATGTTGAGCGCGAGGATGGAAGGCCAAGTTGACCTGGGAGATGCTCGATTGGGTGGCATCACCAGACCACCAATAGCAGACCTCCTAGCAAAGCGCGTTCAAACATAGCGTTGGACAACATTATGATCCTTACCTCCCTCACTGCCCCCCCCCCCACTTCCTTCCCTCCCCGAGAGACCTACAAGGCACCGTTCCCACCCTTTCACTGCTCCTTGAACTTTTCCGCATTTCGTGTCTATGAAGAGACCCGATGAGCATAATCAGGTATGAAAAGGAAGAAGTGGTACACTCGCGACTCCATCCCACTAGTGAGGCTTATAGGACTCCC
Organism: Haemonchus contortus; assembly: GCA_000469685.2. Classification (NCBI taxonomy): domain Eukaryota; kingdom Metazoa; phylum Nematoda; class Chromadorea; order Rhabditida; family Trichostrongylidae; genus Haemonchus; species Haemonchus contortus. The sequence goes on along the minus strand of LS997566.1, from coordinate 6,793,393 downwards.
ATTTAGGTACGTTTACCTTCATGGAGATGATAGCGGCACTGGAGAGGTGTGGGATTGAATAGGAATGCCTTTAAGGGTGATTGGGGTAATTCTCAGCTTACAGAATAATCATCGATTAGAATAGGCATCTAATATTATCATTTCCAAGACGTTCTACATTGTTGGAAGTTCTCAGACCGGCGGTTCCTTTGTAGTATCTTACTGGTATATGTATGTATGCCTCATTGATTGCATGGAAGTGTCATTCGTTACGTACTGGGCCTCTCTTGAAGCGAACATTCAACGCTTCCTGGCGTAAATCAAGGCCGTCATGTTGCCATAAATTGAGGAAACATACGAACAATTTCCTTCTCCCTTGACAACGATTCCAACATGTCCGGAGCTGTGATTTTGGGAAGGGAGACCACTGCGAGCTGAAGAGTTTTCGTATAGGGTAATCTATCGAATTGGCTCGGGTCATTTATCACCATTTTCCTTGGATGATAGACCTGAGCCCTAAATCTATGGTCATTAGTGACGACGACCCGTTCGGGTCATCTATCACCATTTTTCTCGGATAATATACCTGAGCGCAGAACCAGGGGGCAATCAGTAGATCCAAGAATCCATTCCTCCATCAGGATGAGTACCACCTCCTTCGATGACCCTTCGACTTACGATTAACTCTACTTCAGTAGGATAAGCACTGGAAACTCAGTGGATTGTAGAGAAACACTTTCAACGGAGTTTTTAGGGATTCTCGGATTACACGGATTTAAGAAAGGAGTCACAGAAAGTAGTAGTCATTGATGGGATAGTCACTTGATATTACCTTTTCCATTTTATTTATTTTTATTATTTATTTAACGGACATGTGGTAAACATGTGAAATGAGAAAAATAACACAACCATGGAAAAAGGAAATAAAGCAAACAATAGGATCCTATAATAAACTCAGCTAAGTGAAATGAACTTGTCAATGGATTTTTTGAAAGTACAATAATTTGGAAGGTTGAGATTACGACGTAAAAGCCCATTGAGTCCTATATTGTTTGAACTTCTTACTCCGTTGATTCCTTTGCAGTATCTTACTGGTATATGTAGGCCTTATTGATTGCTTGAAATTGTCCATTTGTCATGTACTGAGCCTCTCTTGAAGCGAACATTCAACGCTTCTTCGCGTAAATCAAGTCCGTCTCGTTACCACAAATTGAGAAGACCTACAAAAAAAATTCTTTCCTTTCTTGCCAACGATTCCAGCACATCAGAAGCTATGGTTTTGTAAAGGGAAATTATTTCGAGCCACGAGCTGAAATCGTATTGACTAATCTGATGACTTGATGACGATGGACGAATGGTACGGATCAGGGTTGACGTCTGTAGAAGACATAATCGGGTCATCTATCATCATTTCTTTGGCTAATGGAATTTAGCCCAAAATCTATGGTCTTTGGTGACGATGACGCGTTCAAGTAATCTATCACCACTTTTTCGGATACTAGGCCTGAGCAAAGAATCAGGGAAGAATTGGTGGATGATCCCTCCATCAGGGAAAGTCCCGCCTCCTTAGAAGGTCCTTTGCTTAGTACAGAGCAGAATGAGAGTCCAACCATCCTGTAGAAAAATCTTCGGAGCCTTGTTTTTCATTCAGCCCTTGATCAGAAATGTTGTGAACCCCTACTCTACGAATGTCGCCCTCTTCATGAATGCTTCTCTAACTTGAGTTCCAGTCAGATTTATGAGGGCGTGTTCTGAGCATTTGGCAAATGTGGGGAAGCCTTTGTATGTGGTGACTGAATTCCGTCTTAGCTACTTCCTACTCATCCCATCGAGTTCATTGCCATATGCACAGGTAAGGCTCGAGTGCTTTAAATGGGAAGTACACTCCTCAAGGGTCTCGGCTATAGTACCTTAATGACAAAGGTGGTGCAGCGCCAAACGCGCCAAATACGCGGTATCACACACGGTCAGGGGATTGATTCTTGGTTGTTACCAGGCCAGCCAAATTTTCCACTTTTCCAAGGTTGGCTAATTGGTAATAGGATTGTTTAGGAGGTAGAAAGCACAGACTTGCTTGGGAGGATGAATGCAGCATTCTTGTCGGCTGACTTCCACAAACCGATGCATGCCCTACAATGCCTTTCAAACGCCCGAATGATCCCTGCTGAGCACGAGTAGTCAGGTACATCCCCGAATAGGCCTGGCCAATGCCAACAAACCCTTCATTCGATTCAATATGTATGAAAAGAAAGTTCAAGGGATGTCCTCAAGCCAGATGGCTTCTGTGTTAAGTCGCTATTAGGCGTCCTTCCCAAAGTGCAGTGGTTCCAATCGCGGCATTCACTCCCACTAGGCCACCAAGGCCAATGCCCAGAAAAGTCATCGTTGAAGCGAGGGTGAATCAGACGGGAGAGGCAGCGTTTGCTTTTTGCCTTTTGCCTTCACTGCCCTCAAAATCACGTCATTTGTTCGCAAGCGTTTTTTTTTCTGTGCTAGCCTTTGAATTGCTTAAATTGAATGGGCGATTACTCGTTGCCTTTGCAGTAGGACTTATTGCTGCTCACGTTCGATTCGCAATTTCCCTACAGCTTTCGGAAAACATAAATGGACTACAATTGGGACCATTCTTCTCGGTTTTAACCATTTCGCTTAGAATACGCCACGCTCCTGTTGGAGACGTTCAGAAGTGCAGTGTCGGAGGTGTGTTTACTTACTTCTTCCTGTAATTACTCAATACCCGATCTTTTCTCCGGCTCATCATGATAAGTTTGGATTTGGAGCTAGCCATAGTGTTGACGTTGGTGAACTGAGCCCTAGAAGAAGATTCCAAAAGTCGGATAATGTAAAGCTTGGAGCGTATTCTATCGGGTCCATTCTCTCTGGGCAACGATCAACAGAGTAGCTATAGTCGTCGACAATGCCAGTAAACATGGGGAGGCCAGTTAGGGAAAGGGCCAGCCAAAACATGCACGCAATGATTAATGAGGTCCGTTCGGTCGTTTTCGTGTGCATTACTCAGCTCACTCTCTTCAGCCACCATCCCCATTTGTCTACCAGAACCATTTGCACATCATTTCATCTCTGCAATTCCTGGGTTCAAAGAGGACCAGAAAGAAAGTTTTTGAACTGCGTTTCCTAATTACTGCTCCAACTCGCTAGCCCTAACCCCATGCCACTTGGTTGGGGGCTGTCTGCCTGTGAAGGAACTTTTCGCCTTTTGCCTTTTCTTACCCAGAAGAAGATTCCAATATTAACTCTGGCAGCTTGCCAGGTGTTTTGGCACTGTTGCTTACCATAGACAATTGAATAAGGCAGATGAACGAAAAGGTTCTTGGCGTCAAACAAGAACGTTCTGCGATGCGCCCCACATTCTGAAACGAGTTGAGTTGAAAGGGTGTTTGTCCTATACGATGACTTGCGGTGGACAGTCTCTATACAGTGTAAATCAGAGCTTTCATCCCCCCCCCCCAGACGAATCTATAGTACACTAGGCGACCCACAAGGGATAGAGGGTTTCGTTGATTGAGCGGATATCGACCATGGATTCGATCCTCGGATCATGTATATGAAAGTGCGTCCGTACCCCTTTCATTCTTTTCTTTCCCCTCTATGACCATTTTGCATAAAATCTTGTTCGGGATTAGAATCTGTGCCAATTGCCCTAACGATTATCGATGAGAATTGAGTTTCTGGCGCATGCTGAAAAAAACAACAAAGCCGATCGTTTCAATCACATTATCTGCAGCCTTTTTCTTATAGATTGTCCTCAATATTGGAATTGTAGGACTCTTTCGTTCCCAATCGATAGCAAAAAAAGGCTGGATACTAATTTGATGTCCGCTGTGCTAAGCCATTGAGCATAGGTATTTCTGTCTAGCCCATTATTTCCCCTCATTTCATGCCACAGCCCATTCGTCGCTGCTCCAGAATGTCGCACCTACTCGACATTTCAGCGACTTAGCCGTGATTTCCTGCAGATGATGAGAAATTTGAGACCTCGTACGAGTTTTTCTTGGACCTAGTGCTACCATTTTTTTCACCAGACTGAGTAACATGATACCCTGCCCAGTCGTTGGACACGACACGGGACTGACTGTTTCTCGTCTGCTCGTTCACAAATTTGCATTTTATGATTTCTGCTCTTCGTACCCCTCGTCTCTAGGGCAAAACGGATAAATTATGGATCCCAAAATAGAGCCTAGCATGCGCGTTCGACGTTTTCATACAGCGGTTGCATTTTCAAGATCAATGTCCAAAGGGCTACACCAATGTTCCCCGCCTTGACTCTACACGCTGTCTCGAAAAATCTTCCAATATTGTTATATTTTTCATTTTTCTACTTTTTTTCTGATTTTTTTGGAAACATCGATTGCATGCTTATCTTGGAGTTGATCTCTTCAGCATCAAAGTGAAACTGTGACGCTGGTCCTACTCAGCTTCACAGCCTCTTGAAGACGCCACAAAAATAGCCATTTCCCGTTCCTCTTGAATCCCTATCGACTTTGCCCGATTGTGCTTTTCCCGATTCTTGTCATCCGGGAGTCTTACGACTTTTACGTTGCCATGAAAAAGTCCACTGAAATTTCTTCTTATGTTCTTTCGACTTCTGTCAGCTTGTCCCTTTTATGATGTCGTTTCCCTGACTCAGGCATCCTACTCAGAACTTTGACTCACCTACTTCAGGCAAACACTATGGACTCCTAAAAAACGAAATGAAAACCCATCATGGTCCCAAATTCTTACCGCAATTCAGGTACTGGTTTTGCTATGAGTCGCATAGTAACGAGAAGAATGGTCAAGTGCGAAAAACTCCGTTCTTTGACGTAAAGCAAATGCTACGCTACCTCAGTACCTCTCCTTTCCACTACTCAGTTACTCAGTTACCGATGCTTTCTCTTTACTTTATGGGTATTCCGGATTTGGGAGCTAGAGTTAGTAATTTTTTTTATAAATAAAATCACGGTCGCATATATCAAATATGAGGGGTCGTACACGATTCCCTAGGGGAGTGGCCAAACTACTCTCTGCGTAGAGCGTATAGGAGAGTGAGCCACAGAGGCGCTTTGATGTAAGCCGCCTAATTAAAGCAGACTCCAAAACAGCAAGTGGCTCTTGTGCCAACGGTCCTGATCAGTCAGCGGCAGATTTGAAGGCCTGCATTCAAGTGAGCTGGAAACCTGAGTATTTCCATTTTTGGGAGCTCTAAGGTTAGTTATAGATCGATTGCACCCAGTAGACGCCAAGTAGAAACGTATGGAAGCTAGAGTTTCACCCCAAACGTTCTTGAAGACCAAGAAGTGCAGGAGAAGATCTATCAATCTTCCATTGTACTCCATTGAACTTCAGATATGACCTATGGGCGGAATTCCCCAAATTCTCCTCCCATTAGCCATGCCTGGGCGGGACTTCCATAATTGGAGCGAATCAAACTTTATGAATACTATATCATCTTACCCTTTACACTGAAAGAGGGGTTCGGGAGATGTTACGATGATCCAGTGTCAGTGCGAGTTCGATCCTGGGGGTGAATCAGTAAAACAACAGCAGCATGTTGCTGATATGTAGAGCGGGAGAATTCTCATGGGAATGTCGGCTTTCATTCAATGCCAAACACTATCGCGTCGACCACTGACGTAGCAATTTCAGCCGCAGACATTGTGATGTCCCGTCGTTTTATGCAGACTGGCTAGCCATCTGTATTAGAATCCTTCCCATTTGGAAATGTCCCGTTGTACTCGCCCCGAATGAGGACATTTTTTAATGCAGTAGCATTCCTGAATGTGTTTTTTCTCTGACAGCGACGCTGCTTCGGGGCCCTGCCTGGCCAGTGCAACGGATACTCATTCCTTCACTTTTAATTAGGTTGCTACCTATTTTTATCAAATCTCCTCATTCTTATTACTTTTTCTCGGTCTTCTCTGCTAGCAGCATCACCTTCTAAGATTGCTGTCGGTTATTTAGCCAAACTTCGTTGCCATGTTGGGGATTCCACTGGCTTACGGGAATTAGGGTTTGTAGTTTACAAGTACAACCGACCTCCTCCATATGTACAGAGCTGCCATGCAAATCCACAGAAACGTTTGTAGAACCATTGATGGAGTGGGAATCGGTTACCCTCGGTTTTCTGCCTCCAACTTCTCTTTTCTTATGACTGTTGCTTCCTATTCCGACACAAAAGAAGAATGGGTGCGGTATTGCTTCAATTTTCTACAATTATATCAGCTGTAAATTATGGCTTATACATAGATGGAATTGTCACCCCCGTTCCATGCCGAAGTGTTATCCAGTCCTAGTCCGGAGCAGGGGGTAGAGAAACAAAAGTGTAGTACAACCAGGTGACTGGAAGCGTGCGTAGAATGCAACTTATTCCATCATGAGCTTACTGTAAGGCTCTGGTTCCCAAACTGCATTTTCGATTCTGTGAACTGGGACAGTGTCAGTTTTCGAACGCTTTTTCAATTCTCTAGAAGAGTACATTATAAAGATCCCTTGTCACGAAGTCTATTTCATATGAATGACTGACATTTAAGCCTGACCCTTCTTCGTCAATGTCTCTCCATGGATGTCTCAAAATAACATGGAGCCGTCAAGAAGGACGTCTCGCCTCAGACTTCTTTGCTTTTCTGATGCTTTGATGGAGAAGACATGGTAGTTGTTCCTGATTAGTTGGCAGCTAGATTTATCAATGAGCATAGGGCTGGAAATGATAAGCTGAAACCGTCATGAACTGTCTCCCACTGTCCTCGGGTCATGACAAGCAGTTCGGATTTCCAACATGTGCGCTCCATTGAGAATGGTGAAACCTTAACAAGGACGTCATAACACGGGCACTTTGGGGTGCTGCCTCGGCTATGTCGGTGTTCGAGCCCTTATTTCGCCCTGTTCAGGCTGTTTTCTGACCCGACCGTGTCCCATGTGCTATCCATGTGGGCCAAAGGTTCACCTATGAGGCGAACCATTTCCATGAGATTGCCCCTTGTACCTTTTCACTATCAAACCGCGGAATGGACATATGTGACGACTGCAGGAGCTTTGTTATCGGAATTTTTAATAAAATACGTCAAATTCAACCTGTTCATAGGCATCGTCACTAATGAGGTGACAACTCAACAATACTCATCGGACGACCATCTGAATTGTATTAGCTGAATACTACAACTGTTTCATGTTTATTTTTATCGTCTGTTATTTTATTCTAGTTTACGTCAAACTTGGCCCAAAAACTAGCGGGCCACGATCACCCAAAGATAGGGTACCTTTCGTTCTTCGGCCGGTATCATTTGTCAAATAGTTAGCATCGATCCAAGCCATTTCTTCGTAGCGCTCCCCCTATTCATTTCGTTCGTGAAGGAACCGCTGGCATTCAATTTATGTGGAATTTATGATGGCTCAGCGACTACACTTTGCATGGAATACACTTACTGAGCTGACTTGCATTCCATGGGCGCCTACGGCTACTAGAAGGTGCAATCACTCCTCGGGTCCAACTCACCTAGGCAAATTAGGCTTCTTGTGATAAATGATAGGTCGATTTTCACGACTAAGTAAGCCCATATTTCACTGACGAAGGGCATTATATCGATCTACGTTGGGCTCTTGATGAACGTTTGGGGTCTCCCCAGAGAACTGCTTCCTTTTCATCTCTTTGCCAGGCGTTGTCATAGGATGTCATCGTCTAACAGCAAATGTTGCATTATCTGCCGTTCACGTCCATTTGGCGATATATTCGTCGTTTTTGCAGAGCAGCTCTTCTCATCACACACATCTGACGAGGCAATTTGGATCGAGGGTATTCGGTCTCTGCCCTTGTCTCTTTCCCATCTGCCTCTCCCACTCTTCTGACTTCTGAAAAACGTCGAACTTCTAAATTTAGCTCTGATTTGGGATAAAACACTTCTATTACTATTCAAAACTAGAAAAACTGTGATGAACATCACACCCATAAAAGCTACAGCTTGAAATTGGTCTGATCGCTTCTGAGGTCACTTTGGGTTATCCACTCCGCACAGCTATGGGTGACAAATTCAGTGAATCAGGAGAGTTCATCTACCGACCTTTGCTCCCATCCCTTTTTCAGCCCATTTAACAAATGTTTCAACTCTTACAGGTCGCTATCGGGTACCTAACCCAGCTGTTACCACCCATTGTTACCCATGTAGGTAGCTTTCAATGAATTGGAATCAATATAAAGCTCATGCCATAGTCTCTGCCATTGAATTTTGCGAAGTTAAGAGCTGTCGACGCTTCCTTAATCCTTCACCACGTTGTTTATCTTATAGATGGTTGCTTATAAAGAAAATAACGAGTCTATGTAAACGGGATTTTTCAACAGAAAGGTCGCCGACGTCTCGTCCAGAGCGATAATTTCGATTGCTCTCGGATGGTTCATTTGGACTACGGCATTTTATATTCTGCTTGCTTTTCTATCCAGTAGAAACCTGATTTGAGCTTATCGCCCCTTTCATTCTCTGAGCTTCCATCTTCCAAATTCATTGTTCTGCATCTGGCATTAATGCTGGCTTCAGTCCACTAGCAGCTTGGTTTTAAAAGAGTAGCCGTGTCTTCCCCTCTCAGATGAGTGGGAGTATTAGGTCTCCCAAGTAACTTTTGAAGGATCTGAGGCGCTGATCTTCATGAGTTATACTATCACTCTGACGAGTAGCTGCAAATGTTCTTGGGTTAATATTCACCCAGACTGACCAGACATTCTTTCCCTCCGAGATAACCTAATTGGCAAAAAGTACAGTGTACATCAGCTGGCCACAGAAAGTCATTGTATGGGCCTTATACGCATTCGAAACGCCTCTTCAATTCTGAATGGAAGTTGAGTACAGGGCGCGCCTTGAAACAGGGTCAATCAACTACAAATATTGGCTCTTAGACTTTGATTAGAAGAAGAATATGTAACATATCCAGATGTACATGACCCATCAATCTGTGTCGTGTTGTTACGTCGACATGCCCGAGAGCCAATTAATCTCAGTGCATTGACGTGGAAGCTTCCAAAGACAACCCGGCGACAAGGAACTAAGCTACACCGTGTACCATCACACACATGACCTCGCCTCCTGGCAACGGATCGCACTCTTCTTTGGTAGCGATAGTGATCCTAGACAGCTAGGAATTGGTAATGGGTCGGTGCGTCCAGTTTGAGGTGAGACAAAGCAAAAAAGGTACTTACACCCCTATCAAGATAGGCCAGGCGCGCTCGAAAGTGTTAAAAGCCTAGTAGACCAGAACGGGTGTGCCCCGGAAGTGCAGTGCTCACAGGATCAAGAGGACGTGTCCGGTACTCTTGATCCTGTGGGCGCTGCACTTCCGGGGCACACCAGTTCTGCCCTTTTTTATGTCATGTCCTTTTCTAAGTACCCAGTGGAATGTTACCGCTGTATTGCTTGCTGTCATATACCACTTTCACATACCACTTCTTCAAGTTCATCTTCTGCCCTTTCGAACCGGGAACAGCTGGTTCTTGTTCCCTCCATTCATTATACTATCTCCGCCTTCTTCACCAAGCACAACGGTTGTTAGTCTAGGGCAGATGTGAAGTGGTTTCGATTGTAACAAGGGTGCTCATCCCCTTCGGAAAATGTGAGACCAATTTTTCTTTGTTCCCCTTGATGGTTTCCCCATTTCAGGCATTCTCTGCGTGATCCTGGATTCTTTCTCGTATAGACATCGGATTTTCCTTGAGCGAACCGTTCACTGAGCGATGTTCCATCTCCAACCCCATACCCAAAAGCCATAACTTCCTGATAGTCAGTTCACGATAACAAAGATTTCTGAGATTCCCTCACAGGGAGAATTTGAGGCCCCCGCGTATACCATATCTGGCACTACTAGGTCGGAAAGTGGTCTAGTTAGGGAGTTATAAAGGCTCAAAGGCTGGCCCGTGTGTGTCCTCGGACGAGTTTCATCGGCATTGGGCATTGTAGAGGCTGCACCGATCACAAGGGAACCCAAGTAGGAAGTTCAAACAACTTGTCATAACCCATAGCGACAGTGAAAGGCAGTTCTGTACTTTTTCGGCTTGATGTAGTCGGCTCTTTGTGCAATTGCAATAACTAAAATCTCGTCCGAATACCCCTTCCATATTATTTCCGTCATGGCAATCTCGTCCAACCTCCATTTTCCTTACTTTTGAACAGCCTAATTTTTCTCAAAATCGGCGAATTCTTTCTCTTTCTTCACTACCGATGAGCTATTCTCAACCTATACTTCCACGTCTCGAATAAGAAAGGGTACCTCAAATTATCGTGAATTGTGCCTTTAAGAACTTTTTTTGGTTATTAAAAGAGCATTGACTATCGATATACTACGTAGATTGGCCTCATAGGAAAAATCTCGCCAGAAAAGTCATTCATGTCGAGTATATGTTTACCATTTTCAGAAAAAACAACCAGTACCACTTAGGCTAAGTGGTTGTCGCCTATTCGGTTATCAAGTGAATGAGGGTGTCGTTTTGCACGCGTGTCATTGACATACAATATGCATGCATCCGGGAATGAGTGCATTTCGTTATCGTTTAGCCATTTTGCCATGACCGGCGACGGCGGTTGACAGGAAGTCAACGACGACGGCTGGTGTCGGTCAACCGAAATGTCGTCGTCAAGCAGTAAGACGCCCAGAACAGCTGCTATGAGATCTGTGACGACGTTTTGCGTCATTCTGTTCGCTTTGATATTTCAAGTGCTGAATTTTTTCCTATTCTCTCGGGTGGTCCAGAGCTAACAAGCCAACTCCCACACCCATGGTCTCCCTAGTCTCCCTATATCCCTCTTTCTATCCCCGTTCCCTCGCTCCTGGGCCTGCTATGCTTTCCGCCTTCTGGGAGATTTACAGGTAACAAATCCCTCTGAGAGAATAAAGGGATAAAGTACCAACTTTTACCTCCGCTGGCCCCAATTAGCCAATGCCAACCAAACGCCCAATCGAACCCTAATCAAACGCACTACGATTCTGACTGTGAAGAAGTGAGCGGGGTCATCGCAAAATTGAGGTTGGCCGATCAGCTAGAGAGATTTTTTCGACCTATCTATATACTGTAAGTAAGTGTAAGTGTATACTTCATCGTTTCTTTTGTATAATTTCTTCATTATTTCTTTTACAGATGAGTTCACTCGGCCTGGATTGTTCATTTCATTTTTTCATTTTCAAAGATTTTCAAAGATTTCAGATTTCATTTTTTTTCAAAGGAACTTATCCTTCCTCTTCGTCTAGAAAATTGAACTCGTGGGGTAAATGATTGTTTTGAGGGGTGCGATTAATCACCCAGAATCGGAGCTGAAAACTGATCTTTAGCCGTATTACCAGTCCTTATTCCACCTCATATTAAAATTCATGAATTAAATTAATTTCGATTGAAATGTGCTTACACTTATAAGTTCGTTGTAATCATTCTCCTTTATTGTGACTATTATAATCGCAACTACTTCTTGTACTCCTTCATAAGTACTATGATGTAGCAGGAGTCACGTTCAAGTAGAGTTCAAAGTATGCAGTGCAATTGTGACCTGGACCACCCTGAAGAAGCGCTCTGACGTCGGCCGTACACCAATCATTCCGATCGGCACGTTCGCCATCGATGTTGGGTCTTTGGCAACGTTTCCCACATTCGCTTCTTCTCCTTCTTTCGGGAACATCAAAAGATGTTACTTCCAACACATTACCGACACACTTCAGACCCACGCCTTTGACCTTATTATTTACTTTTTTTTATAGACATAGTCCCTTTTTTTCTTGCTCGTTTTAGTTGTCTGTGGGCCATTGTAGAAGTTTACTTTTTGAGGAGCCTAGTGGTTCGTCCGCATTAGCGGCGAAACAAATTACATTTCGTTTTTTACCCACTTTTTTCAACCAGACCTTTTTTATTGGCATTGACCATGTTCTGCTGACGTCTGCATTATTTGGCAATTTATTCTGAGCATCCATCCCTTTTTATCCAGTTTGTGATGGACCCACTCGGAAGGAACCATTTTTGAACCTTACCTAAGGTTGCTGGCCGTCGTTGGAGACTGTCCACTCAATTTTTTATAAATGCAAAGCCCCTTTGGAACGTGAGCTCCTGAAAAACTCCATAACAAACCAAGCTGTGAGTAGGAACATAAGTCCTTCTAGGGCTCTTAGTAGGGATCCCTTTCTACCATTCCCAGAAGAACTCCATACATTGCGATCCCAGAGCAGAGTAAGATTCTTTTTTGGCTTTTCTTCTGAATGTCCTTCTTCCTAAAACGGCCCTCTCCTGCTGATAGCCTCCATTGCCATCGTCCCTCCAGCTTTTGGATTGAGGAAACTGGAAAGGAAAGTTAATAAACAGCGCTAGGGACTCATGAATGCGTGATTCCGGTTGGTGGTGGTTGAGGCGTAAATACCTCCAAAATAACTAACTCAGAAAAACCCTCGAGAATTTTTCAAGTGTGCAACTCGGCAAATCCAAGTTTACCTACCCCCTAACACTTTTTGCGCAAGAGAAGGGTGAAGGCAATGTTCATGTGATCATGAATGTTTTCCGATTACAAATGGCAAGTGTTTCAGAGAAAATCCGCTTAGACTTATCAAAAGCCGTCTGAATGTGACTTGATCACCTGACTTCTTAGGCCGCGATAATATCTAAAATGAACTTTGGCTTTCTCTGTGGGCTCCTCTGAGGTTTTTTAGGAGGTTCATTCCGTCCTTTGGTTGTTATCTCAGAACCTTCTCCAACTGAACTCTAATTTTGTTCCCCAATCGAGTGTAACTGGAAGGCCATGGGCAAGGGGTTCTTAAGTCACTGCAGCTCCGATTTTTCAGCCCTTCAACCGTTCAGCTCTTCCGATTCGAATAAGGCATTTGTAAGAAGAAGATAATGCAGAAGGGAGCGGTATGAGGCTTCTTCCAGCGTAGAGGGATAGAGCATTCAAGAAAGGGATTCCGCAGAAATTTTCTGGGCGGATCTTTTCCGACTCTCGAAATCCTTGGGCATTAAGATACTGGGTCCTACAAGCACGATTCATGAAGGTCCCTTCAGTTGGCCTCCTACCGTCCCATCTGATGGGCCATTCATTTTATTCAGTTTTCCTGACCGATGCAAAACCGTTCCGAGTAGGATCCTCGACGGAAGTCAGTGAATCCATTCGATGTGACAAGATTTGAAACGTGAGGACTAGAGGACAGTGAAACAAAAATGAAAGCTTCCCTCAACGAACCCTTCTAGGACACGCCACGTATCCGACATCTCTGCATAACCTTAGCCCCATTCACAATCGAATTTTTGAGAATTCTGCTAGCTGAAATGCCGGAACCAATAATGAAAGTTCATGCAATCCATCATTTTCGAACGGTGTTTGATAGACATTCCTGAAAAGTTTATGGATCAATTACCCCGCATAGGATTCGAACCATGACCTCATCTTCGGTTCATGCACGTGATGCTGGCACCCCATGCCAGTATGTCATTGCCTACTTACCTTGGAATAAGCTGAAAAAAAGGGGGGATCCTCTGTAAAAAGCGGACGAATCATCTTCAACTTCAATCGCCCATTTTCTTCCCTTCTTTCCTGGAACTCGACAGTTTTCTCTTCTTATCTTGATTTTGTGAAATTCTTGTCAAATCATTCCGCTATCATTCATAACAAATCACGGAATCTCTTGAGCGTTTTCCCAAGCAGGCCACGAAGGTAAAATGACCCATGGAGAAGACTATTTTCGTCATTTCAAATCGTTCTACAGGAATATTCTGGTGGCTCATGGCAGAATTAGTTCAATACATTATAAGGCCGATTGACGATTCATTGCTTAGACAAGAAATGCATGTAAATGTCTCGTCGATTCTCAATCTAATCAATTCTATGGGGGTGCACCCATGGAGTGATTGCTGGGGAAACACAAACACACACTGGGGCACGTTTTTATTTAATTTGAATCGCATTCTCTATTGATTCTTCGTTTCGAACCGTTGAAAGCTTCTTTTTCTGCCCATTTCTTCTTTGTCTTTCTTCTAACTTGTCCCTATCCAAAAAGGCAGCTCTCAGATAGGTAACTGCTTTGGTTGGGCCAACTAACAGCAAAGCAGTAATCGATTAAATGCCCTCATAAGTAAGTGGCAAGAATAAAAACAAAAGAGCATCATCATGGCGCAAATCGATGAGCAAAGGGACAAACATAGGGCTCCCTGTCTGGGCTGCTTTCGTCGTCATAAATTATGCACATTTACGAAATATTACATTCCCCTTTGTCCTGTCCTTTACAAGGGCGTGTTCTTCTTTTGAAGTGCCTTCGTTTTATTTCGAAACCACATCGTTAACATTTTCATAGGCTCTTACTCTTGGCTTCCTTTTCACTGCCCATTTCTTTCCTGTTCAGCTTCCCCATGGGTGGAAGCTGTCGGGCTCTTCTTCGGGATTGACTTCCCGGAAAATGGCCGAGCCGATAGGATGCCGGTGAATTTTACTAAACATATTCTTTTCCCTGGTCGGCCGGATTTCTTGTGTACCCCCATTCCCATCTACCTCGAGGGAGGTACTGGGTGAGCATTTCTATTCATACCCCACTCTCCGCCAACTCTCTTATGGCTTATGGGTTGAGGTTAAGGAATACGTATATTTACATATAATAACGATAATTTATTATAACTAATGATAGTTACACTTAAACAAGATCACTTTCATTTTTATGAAATTGTTAAACTGTCCCTTACCCCTTTTTCAACGAGGCCCTTCCCGAAGGCGAATTCAACCCTTCTGTCACTGACTCCTCAACATGAGCTCGAACCCAGTTCCTGATCCCTGGCTTCCTCGATTGATGTCCTTCCATTCAGCCTTATTCCTTCACTGACTCATTCCCTTTGGTGCCCACTTGTTTCGTTCCGTGCAACAACACCATTCTCCGTTATTATCTGTGTGTGTGTCTGTGGCTTTTTTGATGAAGGCCCCATTCATAATAGCCCATAAAGCAGCTTGCCTTTTAGGCGACACAATCCTCTTTTCGCCATTCCACTGATGAATGCTTCAATGAGAACGTTCGGTTCCAAACCTTGACATTCCATTGGAGCTCTTTGATCCTTTTCAAATAGGCATTCATTTAAATACCGATTTCTCTCCTATTGCAGTCCAATGTTGACGAAACCATCTCTCTCCACCCACAAAAGTGAATTTTGAGGTTTAATTTTATTTTTCTTTAATTACCACTAAATGTATTCAATCAGCACTGTTGAGCAGTTAATCTTTGAACCTCTTTATCCGTAGTTTCCACTGAAGGGTTCGAAACCGTGCGATACCATTAGTGAATCATAACACAAATACTAGCTGTTTACTGCTCTAACAATTTATTTACCACTTATCCTCGAATCTTTCATTACATTTAATACGCCTGCAATTCTATTGAAATGTTTAATTAAGGTTCAGCCCTTATTGCATTGAGCACTTATTGCTTCTGCCCTACTCTAGGAAGGCAATAGTTCACTAGGCAATAGTAGGGCTATGTTGGTGTAGTGACTTGTGGCGCGCTGTATCGCATGTGGCTTGATAAGGGATCGATCCCCGTGGTACCTGTTCAAGCCAATCGCTCTCAGCCGCCACCGCCCCCCTCCTTCCCCCCCACCCTTCGCTGTCTGTTGGTTGTCGATAGACGTCTAAGGGGATGAAACTTTCGGCTTGTACATCGCCTGGGGCCACCGCAATTCATTGTTCAGCCCGCTTAGGCTCTCCCAATGATATTACGATCGAGAATCGATGTCAGATACGGGGCGCATCCCAACAGTGGAACTGATTAACGACAAAAGAACCTTGCCTTTTGTCTTTTTTGTGATGGTTGAATAAATAAACTGTTTTAGAGAGTAGTTTTTGCAATTTACCCCATAGAGAAAGGCTCTTCCAGCTGTAATAGTAAATGCCTACCTAGATGGCTCATTTACCCCAACCTTCTCAGAAGGCGTTACTCCGGAAGTGGCTACGGTTGACTGGTTAGGCCCATTTCAAGAAAGATGTGGGCACTTCCCATTCCCTTTTTTGCTCAAATGAGACTTGGGTATGGCTTAATAGGTAACAAGAATTTTTACGTTCATACCATTTTCTCGAAAAAGAAAAATCTAACCGATCCCCATCGAAGCTGTGAGAAGTGTCACCCGATACTAGCTTTGTTTACAAATAACGGAGCCATATTTTCAGCGTTTTATTGCAGGCCGTGTCGCCTGTCATTGCCAGGCAGATCGTTGTTGATGCAAACTCAGAAAAATGACTTTCTTTTAATCTTTCGTCTGCCCGTAAACATTTTTTGGGTGAATCGAGTTGACTCTCTGAAACTGCTATAAGAAAGAGGTTTTCGAGGAGATTGCTCATTTTCCAATGTGGTGCCTTCTATTATACTTTGGTCTTTTATTTCTCCCACTTGCCTCCATTTCTGTCCTGATATGATTTCTCAAAGGAATTCTTGTTTGAATGACTCAAGCAAAAACATTTTCTATCTTACGCTTCACTTGAATTCTTGCTTAAGCGAATGTGTTCGTTTCCACATTCCAATCGCTGACATTCAGGCTTTTCTTGCTATTTTCGTTCCACGTTTTGTGTACATATCGGTCCCGGAGCCAGGCTTACTGTATGAAGTTCCCATAGGAGAGGTGCTTGGTGGAAGAGAGAGGGAGACTCTTGTGGGAACTACCAACAGAGGTGGCAAAATCGAGTTGTTTTTAACCTGTGCTACCTCCTAATGGTTGCGCCGCGTATTCGTTTCCACTCAGAAAACAGAAACTAGTTCGAATGCAAATCTTATTCCTGTGAAAATACCCCTCAGTCTTCCATAACTTTTGCTGTATTTACCTCATTTCCCTCTGTTTTTGGGTTAGACGTGTATGTATTTGGAAGAGCCTCTTCTACTCGTAGGATTGCCCTCTTTATCTCTTCAAGAAATTGATTTTGGTAAAATTTCACAGGTGAAAGGTTGAAAGCTCTGCAAACAATGGTATAGTTGACATTTACTAATATCCGCTTTCCGTCTGTATCCCTAAGCTGTGGAATTAAATCGAATGTTTAGTTTGAGCATGATAACCATTACATAGTTTTTCAAAATTCCAAGAAGTTATGTGAGAAGTTACGGTAAAATGAACAAAAAAACTGAGACAAGATTAGTCATTGCAATTACAATGTGGTCATTTTTCTTGATACACATAATTACCATGTGATCATTTTTCCTGATACATGATACTAATTAAGAGGCCAATTAGAAACAAAAATAGAAGATATGTTCGAAAATCTTGCCAGCGAATGTCGTCAGCAACTGTACTACCCCCTCGGTCGAATGGTATCACTCATCAATCGTCCCACAGTAATTGGAAAAGCTAGTTGGGAATCTGGCGGCCCTCCTTTTCGGCTGTCACTTTGAACGTTCGGGCAAATTCGATTATTTTGAAATTGACCCCTAGATCGCTATACAGGGGCCCATCTACCTATCACTCGGAAGAGTCTACGAGTTTGAATGGGATTCGGATGCGCGGCGCAGATCAAAAATGTTCGGTCAGGCTGAAAAGATGTACCAGTTATTCATCTATAGCTGTAGTCGACTATTTGCTCTCTTCTAATGCTCTCCTTTCTGCTTTTTTTCTTTATTAAGGGCATGCATAACTAGCTTTGTGGCTAAGAATGTAGCCTCATAGAAAGATAGCCCCGTAGGTTCGATCCCTGCAGGGACAGACCATGTCTTGTGAATAGTACGGTGTTTCCTTCGTTGCTCGTTGCCTCGTGAAAGGGGTAATGCATCGGCAAAGACAAAACGATCTCGTTTTTCATAGGATGTTACTATTATTAACGATCTTCAGTGCAATGCACTGCACTTATGCCCGCGTGATATACGGAGCAGGAAAAACATGTATTTACACATCCAGCGTCTACTATGTTGTAACAGACAGATCCGTAACAATTTTACATCGAAAATGGCGAAGGTCAGAAAAAGGCAATGGCCGGTTGGCTGGTGTTCGAGAGTGAGGGGTCGTATTCGCGTAGGAGGTGAAGGTGTGGGGCCAACGTCCAACAGTGAGAGTTCAGTGAGTTTCCGAGGGGGGGGGGGGGGGGGGAATTTTGTTTGGGATTTTGGATTTTGGCATGGAGAATATGTACGGCTGGCTGTACGGCTTCCGTTGTTCCTGTCTGAGATTGCGCCGTGCACTCGACCATCTGTCGGAATCGCCGTGACGTTTTACTCATATGGTCTTTACAATGACTTGCGATTGCCAGCCAACCTACAAGTCAGGGATTTACCGGATGTGGTTGGTGCCAAATGACAGATCCAGGAAGGAAGAGAAGCGTAATTCGTCTGGGCGGGTATCGATCCGTAGTTCCATCTTCTCACAATGTTTGACGATGCTCTGCTGACACTATGTCGCCTCCTTTGATTGAATAGCTTACCACTTCGATTTGAACCCACCACGCCTCCAGCGATAGAAACCTTTTAAGCTGTTGAATAGGTGTGGCGTAGAGAACTTGTAATGTTGGAGCTCGAGGGGGCCATGCTGGTGGCTGGATTTTCTGCGTCGTGCTTGACTCTGAAAACAGGTACCAATTCCTTGCAACCAGGGAAAGAAGCGTGACAGTGGAGAAAGGGTGCATTAGACCTCGTTCAAGTGCACTTGGTCATAGTTTATTCTCATCAGCAGCAAACATAACTGCATAGAAATCGATTGAGGGGGTGATAGACGTTCGTTCTGTTTACTTGTTTTTCATACCCTCATAAGCACTCGTCATTCCCTTGATCTTCACCCCATTTCGTATTTCTCGCATTGAATTGAGATCAGAAGAGTCACTAGCCTGGTTCCCTCTCATGAAGTTCTTTTTCCTGATATAAATCAAGGAACAAATCGAATTCTTTGAGGGGGTTAGCTACTCTGTCAAACTTTGATCAATGGACTCTGGGAGATTCGCTTCGTCCCCATAAAATAACTCGTAAAGACAGCCGATTTCCTTTCAACGTTTCAATCCCATTCACAATGGACTCGGTAACAGACCCAATGGAAAGCCGTCATGACTGGGAGGATGGGCAACTAACTCAGAGTACTATTTGAGGACAACCACGAACGGCAGCAAAGGCCGCAACCGACCCAACTTCAACCCAAAAACGAAAAAAATCGTTTTTATTCCCTTTACCTTAGTTTATATTTCTTATGGTTCTTAGCCACCTCAGAGCATCGACTGTATCCTCTCGTTCCTCTCCGCCGTCACCTGGCAAGTGTTTTGAGGGAGAATATGTCTTGAGTTTGACTTCCGTCTAGGGCACGTGCGAAACGGAATTTGAACTACTTCTTTGACTTGTCCCCCTTATATCTTAATGCTTTACCTTAATACTGTCGGTTTTATTTATTTATTGGAAACCAATGATTTGGATTTCCACGAACTATCGGAAATTTTCTCTATTTTAGAGCTCTTTTAAAGGGTTTCATGACAGTCGTTTTGCATGAAAAGGCTTATTCACTATGGTTCCACGAGAAAAAGGTTATAGAATGAGTAGTTCGCTTGGTTGTGGGTTTTCTGAACCTCGGTTGTAAGGCTGACTGAGGTACATGTGAAATTCGTAGTTGAGGCTGTTTTTTTTCAATTTTTACAACGATTTTATGTGACCTCACGTGAGGCTCTTGGTACTTCAACACGAATGCAACGGTTTGTGTGTTCGTTTGATTGCAACATCTGCACCGAATACAGCGATTCTAAGGGACTTCCTTGAAATCCACTACATTTTTCATTTTTACTGTCGTGATATTTTCGGATCCCTTCGTTCAGTAGATTGATTGATTATCGATCATTGATTGATCCTGTATGAATTAGTGTTGCAGATGAAGAAGTTTTTCGGGCGGAAAAAACTTCGAAAATCCAAATCGGAAATTGTCGAAAAGACCGATCAAAATGGACACGGTAGCACTACAGTAGACCTACCTCAATCGAAATCTACAAATATTGTTAAGTAAGTACCCTATTTTTATTATTTGTGGTTAACGAACTTCTTTCCGGCCCTTTTTACTGAGTCTCCATATTATTCTTCTCCGTCGCGCGGACAGACGGTAGTAATTCTTTGAATTTTATGAATTGCTGAAATACTGGGATAGATTGTAGGACCCTCAGGTGAGCCCTTTTCGAGAGCATCCATACCGAAGACGTTTTTGATTCTAAGACCAATCCTGAAGTTTTTAGACCATCGAAGATGTCTTCCGACACTTTCTGACATCCTGCGTGGTGGCTCGGTGTTTAGAAGGAAAATAAAAGAGGTGTACATCGGGAACTTGGGAGGTAATTCTCCCACTCTGGCTAGCGGCGGACCTAGGCGCGTAAAGGAGCCTCGGAAAAAAAGGATCGCTTTTGACATTTACCACTTACCTGAATCATCCGCACTGAGTGCTAAGTTTGTGTCACAACCTCACACCAAGCCCGCACAGAACTGGGTCGGCTCTTTTCGTCCGTTTATCTATTTCTGTTTTATTTTTCATTTTTCTTACTCCATTCTTCCAAAGAGAGCAGCTCGTTGGATGCCTTCCATGCCTTCTTCAATGTGCTCCGCCTTCATTAGGTTTACATTGATCGCTTTACCCGTTCACAGCCATTTTAGCTTTCTGAAAGCCGTTTTGGTTCTTCGTTCCATTTTAGACTCCACCATCTCTTCAACCGATTTTTGATTTTGGATTGATTTTGGAAAATTTAGGAAATGGCTATTTCCAAACACCACGACCCTTCCTCCGTTCGGCGGTTTATCAATTCGAAAATTTCTTTAGAGGCTTTTGTTACAGAAATCACCTTTAATTAGACTGTAACCATGCAGATTTTAATTCTCTCGGGCGGCTACAGGAAAGAGCGATGCTCTCCAGCAAAGTAGTTTTTATCTATCGCAACAGTACAGCCGTGCAGTTTTTTCATTTGCAAAAAGTGCAAAAATGATTGATTGAGTCGATGCCCGAAATGTCAATATAATTGTGCAGGTGATGGTGTTCAGAGGGTAATACAGCTGTTAGCTAGTAATTTCCGATGTAAAAAAATGTAGCTCCCCTCTTGAATATTCGCTCAACCTGTCTTTGTGTCTGTGGCTAGCGGTCTATCTCTCTGTACAATTTTCTGTCTGTGAAAGTGATCACCTGAAAGAGTTTGAGAGGTCGTGACGGGCGGGTTGGTGTTGAGAAATGAAATCGCTTCAAACTGTTAATAGTAGAACCAGCACCGTAAAAGTATCTGACGTCGCACACGGGACTCATGCTCAGATCAGTTGTACCTAGGCTGAAAATCGCTACCAAACGAATTGGCTAGAAACATAGATAAATGTTCCGAAGGTAGTGGTCTGCTGAAGGTTTGGTGATGTGTGAAAGGAGCACAGAAGTAGGTGAAACAGCAAAATAGGCGGGGCGTACCCTCAGTGGGCGGAGTTATTCACAAAATGCCTATGCGTTTTGAAAAAAGTGTATATGAGCAATATCCAACGTCTCCACATGCCCAAAATTTCGCATCTTTCAGGGCGTGGAACGTGCTCTCAGAAAGACATGAGGGCTATGAGAGCGTAGAGTTTCTCATAACGTCCCGCTGCCATCAAAAATGCCTACGAATGGGCATGCCAAGCAGTGGATTGTGCTCCACACCTAGCCCCTATGAAATTCGATTGGAGCCTATCCAGCGGTCCCGGAAATATAGTTTGAACACTTACCTCTCCATATTTTCGTTAAGACGGAAAAAGCTATGGAAATAAGCTTGGTTTTTGGGCTTTTTGGATGTTTTCTCTCGATTTTTCCGCTATTTTCCCATTACTCAGGAACGGATGTTTCATTCCTGAACCTGCTGACCGAAAATTATGCCATCACAGGTTATGTCTTCAGCGATCGTGTGTTTAATGCATAAAATCGTAGTTCGTTTCGTGGAACTGTTTGAAGAATTCAGAAATTCGAAAGGGTAGGTGACTTGAGGGACGGCAGGGAAATCCTTGCCTGTGACAGGTTTGATCATCGCAAGGATTACAGGAATTGGCGCATCTAATCAATAGTCAGTTACCGTGATATCTGAGAAAACCAAAAAAGTCGGCATCACGCAAATTGGGAATGTGAGGGAAATGTTTATGTTAAGCACCACAGATGGACGGCGTCTGTAAACGAAGTCGCTGAATCACAGATGATGCGAAGAAATAGTAGCTGTACAGTATACGGGGAAAAGGGTGGTCCTGAATTGGGCTGGCGAAGGTCGCATTGTCTACATTAAGCTACGTCAATTGTGTCTATTATCGATTTCTCATCTGTAAACAGGACATGAAATATAACTTCAACTTTCTCCTGGATTTGGAAAATCACTTGATTAATTACGTGAAATCAAAGTAGCTTGTGGCGCCAATCGATATATTGATTGGAGCGAATCGATATATTGATCAAAATCATACACTCTTTACAACTACTGTACGAAGAGATTTGAACAGGAGCAGAAAAGGGCCTTTCGGAGCCGTATCAATTATGCCATTTCCATGTTCCTGTCTTAATGGCCTCATAACTACCCTTAAGTAAAAAGTAAAACTTCGCGGTGTGTCTGGAATTCCAGACTTCCGATGAAGTTCTTAGAGCATCTAGAACCGAGCTCGAACTTCAACGCCATCAACCCGATTCATGATAACGAGCACAAGCCTACATCAAACGACGCTCCGGGGAACGATGATCACGCCTTTAAAAGCCGTCCAAACTAACCAACCCGTCGAAAAACCACAGAGTCAATGCCGCTTCCTCAGACGTCGTCTACCAGCGCCACCCAGAAAATGTTCGTGGGTCCTTAGTGCAATTTCAAAAATCCATGGGTTTATCATGTTCACTTTTCGAAATTTCTACAAAAAGTTGTTTGCATAGAACACGGCAGTGTCCACTATCTACCAGACAATGCTTTCATCCTAGAAATCTCAATCCATTCTATATCCTCACCCTTCCTTCCACTTCATTCCAACCTTACACCGATCGCCCCTATCTTACTAACATACACAACGTATATTTCCTTTATTCTCCTCTTCTCAAGCATCTCCTACATGCTACCAAAACGGAAAGAAGTAATGTAGGTGCTGCAAACTTTTGAGTGCGCCATGCTCTCAGCTTTTTTCAAAAAAAAAAAACACATGAAGATTTTACCGATTCGATTACCGATCGTTAAATGACCTGGGAATATTGGATTCTCCGTACCCATCTTCCATATTTCATTGGAAGTCATTCAATATTTCTTCCCGAATCAGGCGAATTTCAGATCCTATAAGAATGGAGTGGTCTTTACAATCTTTGCTCTAATTGTCAGCTTACAAAAACTTTTATACAAAAGTTTTGTCTACTATATTGGTATACCTGTTGATAATAGGCAGGTAACACGACTATCATTGACGAAATGTTATTGGAGCAGGGAAACGTCATAGTTATCTGGAGTCTCAACGATAATTACTATATTTCTGCTATACCTAGAGCCCTTGTGTGTATGTGTATGTATGTATGTGTCTGTGCCATGTCTGTTTGTGTACGTACGTGTGTGTGTGTGACCGGTAATTCTTAGGTCCTGTTCACGCGAACATAAAGCGTTCAAATTTGAAAGGAGCAGAAGTGGCAGAATGGGAAGTCCGAAGATAAGTGGTGGAAAGTGACTGAGATACTGTATAGTTGATGATGATAATAATCAAGTGTATGATAAACTTCAAGCACAAAAACTCAATAAGCTCAGGATCTTGGTTTCGGCGGTTCCTTCGATATGTAGGTTTGACCTCAAGTGATTTCACCAACTCAACTTGTAGATCATTCAAATTCTCCTTGAAGTCATACGAGTAAAATGAATATTCCAGCCATATTCCATCGTCTTCGGACGATTGGGAAGCTGTGTGTTCTTCGCATGGCGAAGAACGAATAAAGAATTTCGATTCCGAATTGGATAGGCATATGATGCAGACGATCACGGATGTCAAATACATGATCAAGAAGAGCAAATATACTGCACTAAGTAAGCTTTAATTTATTGTATTGTGAGTGTACTTTTATTTTACAACTCTTTCCTAATATTTACTGCACCGGGAAGGAGGGTTGTAGGGTGGCGTACTATCACAGCATGGTCCGAGGATTACATACCGGTTCGATACCCACCTAGACCGACCGGGCTTACCATTTTTCTAGAGACGATTAATCTAAACAGAGCTCTACTAGAAGAATCGAGGCGCTGAGTTGTATACGGCTGGCATCGCAAGTTATTGTACAGGCCCCATACGCACTCCAGCCGCCACTACAATTATGAATGGGCGTCGAATGCGGGGCATCCCAAACGCCGGAAGGGATATCCCGCATTCGACGTCCATTCAGAATGTTAATGGTGGGTGGAGTGCGTATAGGGCCTGTACAACGACTGCGTACATTCCTTATCCTCTAACTTACACAGCCCGTATATGGTTTTCTTGATGACATGAGTCGATAGTTAGGGCAGCTCTCCTGAGCATCTTTTGGCCCCTTTTTGCCCATAAGGTGCACAATGACTCCAGTTCTGGTTTTTCAATACACCATTAACGTTAGTTCTGGGAGTACGTGACTCCTGTATAGTAGTAATGGGGTAGTGCAGCCGACCTGAAGCAATTTTTTGCGATTTTGTGAAGTTCCCACAGTTCCCTTTGCAAAATACTGTTTTTTTACAGGTGAGGTAAACTTTCAACGAGGATGCTTGGATGCTCATAACGACCTGCGACAAAGGTAGGCATGGCTAAATTATTTTAACGGAAAACTTCGACTTTTTCTCTGAAGTTTCATGAATAAATCGTTGAGGAAGCAGTGAGTAGGAAATGCCTCATCGTGCCTCGCCGTAGACGGGCGACGATGAACTCTTTTTGTGAATAGTCTAGACATTTTCTCTCAGTAATGGCTCTGTAGCCATTTAACCATTCTATTTGGGGGTTCCTTGAGGGCCATTACTTTTATGCATTCGCCCTATCCCATACAAATGGCCTCCTTTTAAAAGCTTACTTCAAGGTATTAGCTGCTTTATTAGCCTTTTTCAACTTCAGTCTGGATGACATTGTTGTTGTTGATGGCCTAGTATTACTATGTCTACTGTAGTATACTGGTGGCACGCTATGAGTTCTGGAGGGAAGGCTCATGAATTTTCGTCCCACGAGAGAAGGCGGATGAGTTTACAACAGATGCAAGATGATCTTATTCGTTGTAGGTATGGAGTCGCCCCGTTGATTTGGTCAGCTGAATTGGCCGACATGGCGCACGCATGGGCGGTGAAGTTATCGGACAGGGGAAGGATTCTGTATCCAGAACTGCCAGGTGGGTCTTTCCGATACAGTTTTTGAAAACAGTGAAAGGTTAAGGATTGGAAGAGGTGATGCAGGAGGACGGACTGCACTAAGTCTGAAAACATCTTACCAATTTTTCGAATCATGGGCGTAAGGGCCAAGTATGGGCTGAAACCCGTTCTTGTTCTCTTTAGGCACCATGCTACTTTGTCGTTAAATCCCGAGAAAGTATTAGGTCAAAAAGGTTCGAAAGAAATTTCTCCTTCATCTTCTTTTTGCCCACGAACTTCAAAGCGGTTTGGAAAATTTGTAAGGAATCATTAAGGAGGTAGGAGGGTTAAGGAAAAGAGATAGTGTAGTAATTTTGTTATAAACACTATAGATTTTTTCAATTTTCATCTTTTTGTAGGAATTGGAGAAAATATTTTGTTGACGGATGCCAATGATCATTCCCATCTCCCAACTGGAGCGGAGGTCGTCACTCGTTGGGAAACGGAAGTTGATCAATTCGATTTCGATCGGCCACGATGGAGTCCGAGTGAGTCTGCGTAACTATTTCGATGTCTTACACATAAAGGGAATAAGCTTTTTGTCGTCGCATTACTATGTATTACGGAATGCGCCACGTGTTTGACTTCCCTTCAGAAACGTGGCGGTATTTGGCCTATACAATGAAATCCATTACTCAGCCAAGTTAAAATCTAGTGATTTTCTTCCATTTTACTCTGCTACGAGCCGTCCACGAAGGGAGGAATGGAATTTTCGGTTTAGGCGAATGTCAAAAAGAAAGCTGGAGAACATGTCAGACCTTTGTTGAACCCTGCTCTGAAAAGCCTCGAAACGTTCTGGTCCCTGTCTAAGCTCTTTTTTTTTTTGCAAGAAGTTCTTGCATTCCAGCAACCATATGGTCTTCAGGTGCTGTGTCGGTAAACAAAAGTATCAGGTGAGAACATATCGGGGCTACTAGTATTCCCGCTCTCCATTACCTAAGTCATCAACAGAAAGCCCATCTCTAAAAATAAACTTCAGAAAATGCTTGGAATGTGATCACTCCCACCTCCTCTGGGCTAGAAAAGGTTAGTATTCACATCTCCTCCTCATTAACGCAACATTCTAAAGAAATGTTCAAAGTTAGGTCAGGGATTTCTGGGCCGATATCTCGGCCAAACTGGCTCTGTGTGGTGCTATTTCTAGTCCTTCCTTCGCTTCCGGCGGCATTACCAAATATGAATGCTCAGTCACGGCTTTCCTCGTCAACTGAAAGACCACATAAAGCCCCTTCAAAAGAACAAACAACAAACAAAGGCTGAAGAGCTTTCCATGAGTTGTTCTTTGGGTTACCTGGCAGGTTCTGGAGCGCTTCCTTTGACCAACCACCTAGTGAAATAGTGACTTGCACTTGATGAAGTTCCAGACGAGCTCACTTTTGACATGAAGCCGTTAGCATCAAGAGCCTACAAAGGGGAAAAAATGAAGGAGTCATTCATCTTTCCAATTCAACTCGAGGTTTTAGCAATAACGGCGAATACTTCAGAATACATACTGAAGCGATGGACCTAGGAGTCTTAGCAATAAGCGATAGATAAAGATAGTTGGAACGATCCTGTCCAGGCTAAATGAGCATTTTTCACCTTCAGGCCTTAGATATAATCGACTGGCCACTGCAAGTCGTTGGATAGGCCATATACGCCCTCAGAATAGCATCACGATTTCGAGTCGGGATCGAATTCAAAGGCATATGCTGAGGCGTAATTGATCAATGCCAAAAGACCTTATCTTTCATCTTTTATATTTGTCAGGAAATGAGTGATCCTTGTTCCTAGACATGTACGGAATTCCCGAAATCTTTTTATTTTGTTTTTGTTTTCAGAATGTCAACGCTTTTCGCAGATGGTCTGGAGGGATACTACTGAACTCGGTGCTGCAAGAGCATGGAATACGGAAAAGAATTGTGTTGCAGTGGTGTGCTTCTACCGACCAAGTGGGAACTCAAATGCTCCCGGTTAGTAGTTATCAGTTAGCCGTTATTACCGTCGAAATGACCGAGAGATCCCACTCCATTTTGGTATCTAAGTCTTCAGTAGATGATGATAATCTCCTGTGGCCCTGTATTGTTCCTCTATATCGCGGTTCTGTTTTTAGGGTTTGGGAATGCTTTCCAACCGGGTAGACGATGGATAGGGAATGTTCCTCCTTTGTATAACCTTCCAATGACCCACCCCAGCCATGAAGATAAAAACTCTCTTCCCCTTGATTCTCCCGTATGCCCGCTCTGGACCTCTCTTGATCCCCCGTTTCTCATTTTAGCAGAAACTTTGAAAATCCATCCCTGTAAACAGTAAATCAATCTTTTCAGGTGAATTCGCCTCCAATGTGCCATCACGAGACTGCTCAATGTCGCCGGCTCGTAGTCTAGCCGGTCAAGTCAAGCGTTCTGTCACTATAACGGCTCCACCCGATCATAAACGGGACACTTAACCGGACAACTATTTCATCAGTTCTCCAAAAACCCATGACGACAGCTATGTAGTCTTCACTCTGACGACTTTCTCTGACCATAAACGATCTCTTCTTCATTCCTCTATCTTGTTCCGTCATTCTCATCGTCTAATCTATGCGCTTTTCCGCAAATAGATGGGAATTTACTCGGCTAGGAACGATTTACTATACTATGTGGAAGTTCAAGTGATTTTTTCTTCCTTCTTGGTGTCACAACCCGCGTGCTGCCACGTATCTGCCCGCCTCACTTATACGTCCTTTCTGAAAGTGTCAATTCCTCTTCTTATTCAACCAGAGTATGTTTTCGTACTTTTGTAAAATCTTTTTTTTTTGCTATGAAATTCGATGTGATCGATTTTGACACGATTAGGTACAGTTTCATTCTGACTTTCTAGGGCTTACTTGTTTTTTGTTTATTGTATCGACTGAATTTCGATAGCTTTGCACGCGCTTTCTGCTTTCGCTGCCTGTATCATTAAAGTCTATGAAACGACCATGCGTATGTTTAACTAGTCAACGACATTTCTTTCTTGTTCTTATGGATAAAAGGTTATCTACACTGATCAGTGAATTGTGTTCTTGTACATATAATTGTAACAAATAGTTACAACTAAGAAATAATGGAGTTATTTTGTACTGGTCTTGGCTCCGTTCTGAGAAGGAACTGACGATTAAGGGCTTCCAAAGGGTAACATACGACGTTGTTACGGCCTAAAATCGTTTATTAAGAGACAAAGAGAGCACAGAATTGTCGTAGACCCCTTGCGGTTAATTTGTCAAGGACGCCCACTAAAGGACGAGTTGATTAGGTACTGCTAGTGAAGCGTGGAGCAATGCTACGTGAAAAGGTGAATTTCAGTACAAAAACATAGCTCCCACAGTTATACGCCTGTTGGAACGCTTCTGTGTGATGCAGCTCGCCTAGGCAACAAAGAGGGCCATAAAATAAGTTTTTCGTAGAGTTCTGCGCTCTTTGGAATTTACTTTACAATTTCCTTATGAAAGTCAGACCACGGCGCCGGATTTTTTTCTTCGTAACGGCGGAAAAGGTGCGACGGGAGCTTGGAAGTTGTTAGAGACGCCTCCTGCCCTCCCCAAGGAAAAAGTGCTAACTAAAGGACGTGTCAGACAGATCTTGCATGTGGAGCGATGTCGCGAACTTGATCGCATAGAAAGGCACCGAGCATCTGTAGCCGCTCTCCTACCAACTTGCAAAACGTGCATCCGTGACCTGAAACAGACTTAAGCCTCCCAGCCGTGCTATCATGGTAGAATGGTGAGAATAGCTATGAAATGGATTCTATTTCTGGGATAAAATGGGGTTCTCTGCTGTTTTTTGCTATTCGATAGCTATTCGACATCAATGTTTTCATTAATGAGGCTTTCAGTGATCATACATCGTTACATAGCCATTCGTGTCTTCAGACCTTTCATAACGTTCACTGAATGACTGATAATGAACATATGGAAAAAGACATAAGAGGAAGTGCTCTATGCAAGCGTCAATGATTAAAGGAAAAGCCCACGATAATCTTCAGATACCTACTTAAAATGAATGGTTCTGATGCAGAAATGTGCAAAAGTGGTGAAGAACGCGAAAATTGCTGTGTAATAAAAACTACTTAAAAAATAGTAGCAAAGAAGATTGTGGTGGATTATGATGACAGAAGTGGCATGGAAGGAGCATCAAGCCTAGTGTCAATTGCGTGCTATCGCGAAGAGCTCCTTACAAATGCTTACTACGGTGATCAAAAATGTTTCTGCAGCTCAACAAAAATGCCAAAATTGCTCTCCAAGGTCGCCAGTGATGGTAGAAGCACGGTAAGATCAGTGGATTAAGCGTCTCAGCGTCTCACGCAGCCCACGGCATTTTACAGCTTGTTCCCCCAATTCTGTACATATGTCTTCACTTTCTCTATGAAATGGTTTTCAGGGCGTTTGATCCGGTTGATTTTTGTATGAAGTTGTCCGTCCTGGAAATCATTATTGCCATTATTTTTAATGAAGCAATTTGAACTCCTCTTCGACCAATCTCAAGTAGAAAATGCGATTTCAGCAATCGGTGGAGAGTCTAACGATGAAGGCAGTGGGAGTCATTCAATTATTGGGAAAAATAAGGCAAGTGTAACAATTTGGAGTTAGAGGAACTTATTAATTAAACAGTATGAAAAACGTAATGAAGTGACAAATAATCAAAATGAAGCAAACGATTGTTTTTAACAGATGAACCACCATTTACACCCTTCCTCAGGGCTCATCAGCGGTTTGAGTCGAAAGAGAGGATAACGGGTAAAATGTCGAACATAGTTGAACAAAGTACAAAAAAGAAAAATAAGTTGTACCACTGGCAATGCTTATTATTTGGCAGTGTCATTGAGATTTGCTTTAAAGGCACCGTTTACGATGAATTTAGGGTACCCTTTTTTGACGGGAGTTCATAGAACTACTCTAGAATAAAACAACGAAAAAAGGGCAAAAAAACGATGAACAAAAAGAAATAGAAAGGGTCAAAAAAAAGCTGGAAAGGGGGGTTGGACGAGTTTCACACTGGAAGAACGGCGGTTAAGGGAGTGTTCGGGCGAGTGCAGTTAGGCGACGCAATGTCTGCATTAGCAGACAACACACCCAAGAAGACAACTTCGTCCAATGCGAAAGTAATGAACGGCAATTAGATTTCGTAGTCAGCCTAGCGAGGGGCGGAGGCCTCCCGTCCCCCAATGTTCCTGCCCTTATTGTGCCCTATCCAGACCGTTTTCCGACCTCATTCCTGCACAAATGGTATCAGAGGGGGCGTCGAATTCAAACCATGTGCAGATCTCCGAAACCATTTTTTTTCGTGAACAGTGCCTTTAATAGAATATTTGTAACAAACGAGTCGACATCTAGATGTATGTACATTCACTATATTAGTGATTATAAACTACTCTTCACCCCGTTTCACTCACACACAATTCTCAATGTTTCCGTGTATATAACAGAAGCTTTATTGGTGGCGGAAATATTGGTATCACCATAAGAGAATCTGGTGACATTGAAGCTGAAAGCAAGTTTTATTATGAAGTCTAATACTTATTTCACCATTGAAACTGGTATTCAAGCCTAAATAGTTGCCATTCCTCTCATTCGAGTGCGTTCGTGCACGAGTCAAGACATTTCACATTTATCTGAAGAAAAATTTGTGGCACCAAGCAAAACAGTTCAAAAAATTCTATGCAAACAAAAATAAACAAAAATGTTCCAAAAATCTTTTAAATTAACTGATGATGATAAAACTTCTCATGAAAGTCAGAGCATCCAGGAAAATGGGAGAGGTCTCATAGAGAATTGATCCATATTGATCGGAATCATCGATCATGGATAAAAAATGACAATGCACGGAAAGGCTCATCTACTGAAAATCGGGTAACCCGGAACATGGCAATATGCACAGAAAAACGATGCGATTATACAATTGACAACCGGCATTTGCACAAATAAAAAAATCGGGAAAAATAAACAAAATCCTGAGAATGAATTTGACATTCAACACAAATAGCATACAAGAAATGCATGATATTAGCATAGTCCATATTTGATGCACGTCAATTTCAAAGCTATTCTGTTCAGGAGCAAAGATAAAGGGTCCTGACGCGATTGCCACGCGTCGGTCACTGCGAGAGATGCGGTTCAATCTTGGCGCGATGATATATAGCACCTAATGGTCCCACGGCACCCACGGCACCCACGGCAGGGCGGTAATTCCGCGGCGGCTACCGTATCTTCCCACTAAGAATTCAAACCACGCGCCCTTTCATAGCACGCGAAAATGTGCGGCGACCGCGACGCGATTTTCGGGGAGAAGATACCACACCCAGGACCTTGAGGTGCAGAAATCGACGTCAACATTCGAGAAAACAGAGATAAACGACTTATGCATGGATCATCTCTATAATTATTTTTTCGAAATAAGAACCTAACTAATTTTACAACCTTGCTCTTTTACAAGCAATACAGCTTTTGGCGTTTAGCACTGGAATATAATTACACGCGAATTTTCCAGAGGCACATAGAATTTAAAAACGAGAGCTTTTTTCAAATATTTTCGAAATGTTGCTCTTTAATGCTGCCATTTACAATTGCAGTCTTCATTTCCAGAAGATGGCTGTTTTCATCATCGTCCATGATCGGTTCGTCTTGTGTCATTGTTGAGGTATAATTTGGTGAAGGTGTGATACGGGTAATGTCCACACGACTTGAGCTCGGGTCATTTATCACCTAAAAGATCTTTTATTAGATACATTGAGCCTTGTTATGGAAATTTTGGAAATCATCGATTGTTGGAAGAAATGGATCGCAAGTTCCTCGGGAGGGTGAGAGTTGGTCATTGCTCAGTTTAAAAGTGAAAAATTCCAGGATAAATTTAGAGCTGAAGAGTGAACTCCCGCAAATCGATATTATCTTTTTTCTCCAACAATTGAGGGAGGAGGGGGAGGGGAGGGTTAGATTTCAAGTACACACTCAGGGAGGGAAGCTATAAGCAAGGTGACCACGTGCACTTCGACAACCCACTGCCCAGTTCTGCCCATATCTACGACCCTTTCTTCGTTACTCTTACAGGCTCAATGTTCCTCTTCCTACAATATTGAATAGGAAAAGTATATGAAAATTATAGAATTTGGAGAGCAGCCAAATTTAAAAGAGTATCTGTTGAAAACCATTTCCAATCTTGACAGTCCATAGGAATTTACGATTTCTTCAGAGGACAGCTCGATAAATTAGAAATGAGCTTACCGACCTTGACGACGGCATTTTTGTCTAACTCAGAATATGTTGATGAGCCATTTTCGTACATATCCGTTGGCCTCAAATACGTCATTTTCGTGTATGCATCCGATGGCCGACGAATGGATGGGGGTCGTTCAAGGCAATGCATCGATTTTGGAATGAACACACGACGAAACTCCTGAAAAACCGTAGGAGTTTCCGAAAAATTCTGTAAAATGTCAAAAAAACTGGGGACCCCTAAAATCGCAAAATTAGCTCACATGGAATTATTCAGAATAGAAATTAAGAAAAAGAAAAAAAAAATGACGGCCTCAGTCTGTGTGGAAAACATTTATGTGGTTATCCCCTTGACCAGGCGCGACTCTGTACTCCTAGGGATACCTAACAGAAAGGTATAGCCCCAGGAGGAGTACGTGAAAAATTTGGTTGAAAAACGGACGAAACCATTTTCCAGCGAGGAATCCTTTTCTTAGCACTAATCTCAGAGTCTCAGCAAAACGAAAGGAAAATATGAAGCATTAAAGACGAGAAATTGAGGTCGAAATGGTCCTTCTAACGAATCTTCTAGATAAATATTTGACGATCTAAGGGATTGATTAATCACTTGATGATATCCCCTCCCCTATTGCCACATTCTGGATAAACCAAATTCTATTATATAACCCAATCCAACTAGAACGAATGGCTCGATGAATCTAATTACAGTCATATATAAATCTGCTGAGTCGATACAGCACTTCTTAGACCCTCCGTCACTCTCGAGCCCATAAAATAACGGAGTTAATCAAATATCCCACTCGCCCATACGTAAATGTATTAAATAAGACATAGCCCATTTACAGCAATTGTTTTACTTTCTCTGACTGAGAAAAACGAACATTTCGGAATTGTCCACTCATGGAGCAGTAGATAATGAACGACATGCAGGCTTCACACAATGAGAACAAATCCAGCAAATCGCCCAGGTTGTTGTAGATATGACGTCGGAATTCTTGAGATATCATACCTGTAATAACAGTCATCGATAAAAAGGAAGAAAAAATGGAGAGGAGAAAAGAAAGACGAAAAGATCAGGGTTTACCACTGTTGTCATTCGGCTGTAGTGATTTAAAATATTAGGTAGGAGTAGAGTTGGTAATGTCAAAACTGTTCAACAGTCATCGGCTACAGAGCTTATATGGGAGGTTACTGTAGTTTTGCGCCAAGAAAATAGCGCATTCTCAAGTAAGAGAGTCCAGATGGCTATACAATATGCGCTCAAACACAGACAGCCTTTTTTCCAGGCTTTACCAGTCCTTTTTTCCTTTTTTGGTTCTGCGAAGCTGACTGCCTAGAAGCTCAACAGCTCTTACATAGAGTTAACTGCTCGGTTTTGTGTCAGCCCTTCGTGTTCGAAACTTACCTTTTGCACTATATTCGAAACTGCGAGTGTAATTTGTACCTCTACAGCTCCCTGACCTTCTGATGAACTATTCAAACTCATTTCCTTCACTCTCCCAGGCTTTACTCTACCTTTGAGTAATAGTCCTGGCACAATAGAAACCAACCTGATAACAATGCCATAATTCCTTGAGGCATTTCAGTGAATAACATAACGAAAACGATCGCCAGTAGCATGTTCGTTGTCCGATCGGCTCTCTCACCCCTTCCTGTGCCTCTGAAATACCGTACTTCAAGGTAACCAAAAGGCACATAGTATGTGAATAGTAAGTTCCAGAAAAGAAGGCGTAGATACTTGACTGCTTGGAGAATGTCGAATACGAAGAACCTACACTTGTAAAGTAAGGCCCTCGTCCCTCGCAACTGGTTTCAGGGGAAGTTCGAAGAGAGTTTTTTTTAGTTTGGGATTGGCACAAAATTCAGTGTTACTGTTGGTTCACGACAAACTCTTCTATATCTGCCACAGGTATCTCCATATCGAACCCTATTACTTCCCACCTCCTCCCTCTTTCCACCGAATTCCTCGGGATCGACCAATAAGAAATTTTTTGATAGTTGCTGTTTTTGAGGGGGCAGGAGCACAATTAGATGAAGGACTCGTTCTAACATAGTCTGTGTATCAAAAAACAGCTCCCATTACCTGACACTGCTTGTCCGATGATGTTTATCATGGGCAACCAAAACCACCTTTCCATTGGAATTGGCTGGAGGCATTGCATGATGCGAGTTCTTCAGTAGTCTTTCACGATTCGCTTTCACCTTAAAATGTTCTTGAAGGTTTTGGCTATTAAGAATAGATGTAAAGACAGCTTTAAAAAAAAATCGGAGGTGTCCTACGATCATAGAGCCATCCCTAGTACGAATGCTCATGTCAGCTTGAGGATGTGGACTCGGAACGAAGGAGCTATCGACCTGAGTCAGGCCTAGCCGGAACCGCTGAGGCGCTGAGTCTCATTCCACTTAAGAAGATCAACCCTTGGTCAGATGGAAATTCCTCCCCTTTCATGCTCGACTGAGTGGAAATAAAGCTCAGAAACGGAACTTTCATTCGAAATGATCCCTAGACCATACATATGGGTGATGGTGTACGCCACTTGGCATTACACCACGTCCGTCTCTTTTGTAGATGAAGTATTTTCAGAAAACAACGCCAACTACCTAGCTTCCCTTATGGCAACACACCCATTACTGCTGAGTACCAACTATATTAAAACGCTTTTCTGGGCGTATCCTTCCAGTGAGAGTCACGGATGAGTAAGTGTGTGACAACTTGCATGGCGGACTCATCAACGCTATTGGTATTTTTATAGCGAAATTTCAAGACCAACGTAATGAAAAATCTTGAAGCCTTGTGAGAGCTAATTCAAGCCCATTGTATACTGCTACAAATGTAATCTATATAATGACCAACATAATCGAGATTCGTCCTGACATCCTCTTATTGGGTTCCTTTTGGGCTGTTAACGGAAAAGATTTATAAAGTCTGATCAGCACGAGTACGATCCGATCCACGACCCGTAATCGGGGAAACGGCGCATGTTGGCCAGAAACTACGCTGCCGAAGATGTTTACGAAAAGAAAACAAATCCAAACCTCTTTCAAAATGCCGAGCAACAACCAGACAAACAATGATAGAAGACAGCACGGTATCACCTTGAATACGAGACCCGATATCCAGAAGACTAGCCGAAATACCTGAACAGCAATTTGAATTTGAAACCTCTGCTTTTACCTTTCATTGAAAATAGGTGACAAAGGAAAGGAGGAAGTAAAAAAGTAAAACCTACGAGGCAGTGTTTTGCAAGAGCAATTTCTGCTATACCAGGTAGATAGGCGGCTGCACCAAGTAATGCCGGATCCCTAACTACGCAGGTGTCATTTAATCTGAAAAAGTACATTTTGGACACTAAAAACTGAAACTATACCCCAAACCTAGAAATAGTTGAACCTTTATCAACTCCCAAAGAAACCTCCTATGGGAACTCCCTCCGAGACTCGTTCGTTTGCGATAAAACGCCGAGACCCTAGTGGAATGGGGGAAAAAATTCAAAAATTACCTTATTTCATGAATTTTATAAGTGAGAAAATTTGGAGCGTTGACGACGGCAACAAAACAGATTGTTCCACCAATCGCTAGATACGAGTGTTTTAGGCCAATCTACAATCACAAATTTGAATATAATGATACAATCCTAAAAATGAAGGAACTGAAATAAGAAAGCCTTTAGAAAAGAGGCCTTCGTAGATCTCTCCGAGTACCCAAAATATTCATTGCTTCGAGCACAATCGGAAGGGGTTCTATTTTTCTTTCTAGGACGAAAGGAGGAAATAGGAAGCTTCATAGCGACTTACCTGAGTACCAGCCGAGTTTCCACGACTTCGCAGTGTCATATACCGTAGCAAAGCGAGCATCACTGAAATATTTCTAGATTGGATGAAGGATTTTCTACTTTTTAAGTTATTTAGCTTAGAAGTCTTTGACTGCAGTCCCTGCAAAAAGACGGAACCTCAAGTATTTATAAGTAGGAAAAGTATACGGAAAATGTCAAGGTTTGATTTATACCATTGAACATCGGAATAAGCCATGTCTTCGTCTTTCCCTGTGCATTTTTCATTCATTAAAATGTATATTTAGCTTCCCGATGAATCCGTCCTGAACAAAAAGTTCATACTCGATCGAAGTTCAGGTTAAGGATCATTTATGTGGAGATTTGAGGATTCAACTGACTCCTAGTGCGATGCCAATTAATTTTCATTCCGCTCACTTTCCTAAATTTTTATTTGCCAGCTCCAATATTTGGAGTCCCCGTAGCCATTGCTGCACTTCCGCAGATAAGCAACAATCTACTTATTATCATTTTTATTTTTATTTACAGAGTCAGCTTACTCTTGTTCAGAAGCGAAAGAGGGACGGAACGTTGAACAAACGCAACGCGCTCATTTGTTCGCTTTTCTTCCTCAGACTAAACGACAGTGCTGATTTTAACGCATTTTTTGACTACTCTGTGCAGATCTCAAAATATCTGAAGAGATTCTCCGAGAGGTGAACCCCTGAAATAGTGGTCAAGTTTTCATGGCGCCTATTGATAGCGATGCCCTCCTCAGACTCACAACAAAATGAATCCTTTCAAAACGATGAAAGGACTCTTTCGGCATAATTAGTCAGGAGCCTGTTCTTTCCTGTCCTTACTGCTTCAAAAGTACAAGAAAAATGGGCTGTAGTATTGCGCAATTAGTTTCGTTTGCTGCGAGCTTCCCTTCAGATCCCAGGCGTCCTCTTACCCTGTCACTTGGTTCAGAATTCGCTAACGAAAACAACTTTGATACATGGGTTTTGGGGAAAACAACACGAAATTCACCTGCAATTAGTCATTTCTTGTGCCTGCTCCGACATCGGAACAATTAAGGGCGCTTATTTTTAGTGTTTTTCGAAGGTCAAAAGTGACGTTTAAGGAAAAGAT
The DNA here is from genome assembly GCA_000469685.2 of Haemonchus contortus. Lineage (NCBI taxonomy): Eukaryota > Metazoa > Nematoda > Chromadorea > Rhabditida > Trichostrongylidae > Haemonchus > Haemonchus contortus. The sequence goes on along the minus strand of LS997566.1, from coordinate 6,756,038 downwards.
ATTATTGACACACAAAGTGAAATCCTCGGAGTTGGCCGTGGGCCAAGTGTTCACCAAACTGAAGCTAAATAAAAACGAAAAAACGTATGAAGAATCTAAGGCAAGTGTGCATAAAATACGAGTTCATGAATTCGAAAAGAAGTTGGGTGCGCGGCGCATTCCAAACGCCTTCAATGTCGGCGAAAAATGTTCAGCAGAGAGATGGGACCTTTCTTTTGGAATGCCGCAGCTACGAGCTCCCATCCAAGACCGGAAATGAATAGGTATTTGTCCTGTACAAAAACTTGTAGAACTGATGCCGTTGAACAATGTCAGGCCTCCCAAACGAGTCCAGTTACCAGTCAAGATGGCCAGAAGTTTGAGTGTGGTTCAGCAGCGTATTAATATTAACCCCAAATCGGGTGGTTGTTGAAAGGTGTCTCTATCGCCCTCCGAATTCCCTGTATCTCTGATTCTATCTATCCACGGCCAGACAATTATTCGAGGACTGATTAGCCTCATTTCTCTGAGATAATGAAAAACACAGAGTTATTTACAAATGCCCATGCAAGTCGATGTATAAGCCGAATGTGCATCCTAATGCCACCCTTACATTCAACAGTATATGGAGGGACGAAAGTTCTCTGCCAGAATGGCTCTAACTGCATTTCCAGGTATTCAGTAACCAGTGGATAAGCTAGTTCCGTATTGTAATGTCATCTCATGGCCTTACTAGTTGATTAACGAGAAAAACTGTCTGATATCTAATGATCCCGTACCGTTCCTAGGCAATGGGCTTCATTATTCATCGGAAATCCAATTTAGTAATTGAATTTTCTGTCTGTAAGCGTTCAATGGATGGACTAGGTCGTAGGTGAAGTGGCATCAGGCTGCTCACGGTCTGGGATTGAATCTCGGATCGACGCTCGCCCAGGCTAACTAGGCCTTCTATCCGCCGAATCGTTACCAGAGTCATCTGAGAGAATGAGTGCATCGGCTTGTATAATGAACGGCTCCCACAACTCATTATACAGGCCGAATAGACGTCCAAACGCCGCTATGATTTTGATCGCAAGTTGTGTGCCTGGCCGCATCTCACACACAGGTTCTATCCATTTTGAAGAAAGGTTTCTTGTAAATGATATATACATATATATACATTGATTCCGATATAAGTTGATGATATTTCTTGGTACTGTAGAGACCACGTCGGCCTCTTGAAAAGAAATAAACAAATAAATAACTAGATAAATCAACACAGATGGCTTACGAGAAACAGAGTAACTCACCTGATAACCACACTGATGAGCTGTGGCCAACTAATGACAGATGAGCGTGAGCTATCAAGAACAACGCCCAACCGTAACTCCAATGTCGTGGATGGCAATGTTTAAAGGCGACAAATGAGTAGTGTGTTGTGTAGATCAGATTCGAAAACAGCACTACCGTATCGCAACATGCCATAGCCGTCAATATCATATTGACTGGTGTGCGCATTTGTCGTCTGAAATAAGTAAGAACATGTAGAGGGAATATTTTATCGATTTATCAATTTATTCGTAAGTTTATTAAATTATTTATCTATTCACTGATCGATGCGAGGTTCGTAATACAGTAATAAACAGTAATAATACGGACACATGAATTCTAGAAGAGACATCAGACGACTTGAGGGAACCTGTCACACATACGGCGCGATGAGAAACAGTTCTACCATAACTAGACATCCTGGCCAGGACCCACAAGCCGGATTACTGTACCACGAAATCCCTCTAGCTTTGGAGCTTGTTTGATTAGCTTACGGTACTTCAATTCACAGGTACTTCATAAAAAAAAATTAGGTAAGCTCACCTCGTAAGTACAACGATATTACAGAAATTCGCAACAGTTCCAAATATGCACATTATAATCGATAAGTATGTATGTATCGGCTTGTAAAACAGATGAACTTCCCTGAAAATCAGGTTTTTGTCATCAGAAGAAATTTACAAAAGTCTGAACAGTAAAAAGCCAGCAACAACGTGATTCACCTGAAGAAATCATAAACAACACTATGATTGGGCAAGTGCACGAGTACAGTTTGGCATTGATCAGCATCCATTTTGATCGATTATTGATTGATTTTCACTGAATACAGAATCGCATCTAAAATTAGGAATAGCAATTTACTGATAAGTCGTAATTGGATAGTCACATGAGAGATTTACTCGAATACGCGGAGGTATAAATAAATGCTTATCGAATTGTCAACAGCTATTAAAGAAACACGACGACTCTTCAGCGGTATCCTCGAAAAACAGAAGTCGAGAATAGACATAAGCAGTAATTCATGACGTACTTACAACATCAAAACGACAGTGGAATTGTTTCGAGAGCATTGACGGAAATATACTATATGGCGAGAGGAGAGCTATTTGGGTTGCTTGAAGCTTCTCAAAAAACAGCTCAAAATTTACCAAAAATCCTGGAAGAAATGGCAAAAGTAAAGGAGGGTGAAAAAAGTCAAGCAATCCATCTTGTGATGCTCTGAGATTCATATGATCAAACAATACTGAAATCAAATCAAAATAGATAGCCAAAGTAAATAAATAACGAAGTTCTTGGTGCTAATCAATCCCGTCCGAGGGATGCGCCCCTGCATTCGACTTCCATTCAAGATCGTAGTGGCGTAATAATTGCGTATGTGGCCTATACAATGACATGCGGTGACCAGCCGATGCACAAGTCAGTGCTTTTATCCTCCCAGACGAGTCTGGTACCAATTAACCGACCCCGAAAGGATGGAAATCCTGTTTGGCCTAGGCGGATATCGATCCAAGACTCGAACCCCTGACCGTACGTGTGAGATAGTGCTCCACTTGCCACTACACAACCACCGTCCTCAGAAAAGAGGTATCCAGAACATCCGACGATCTGGTTAAAGAAACAAAAGCCTCTTTGATCCGCCCAGAAATTCATAGAAAGAAACCAACACAGAAATTACTCGGGAAAGCAGGAAGAAAGAGCAAATGTAGAGGCGGATAGCAGGTAATTCGAGATTGTTAGGTACTTACAACAGCAACAACAGCAAAAGTGGGGGTGATGAAAGAAAAGCTGTTTCGAAGATTCGATAGGAAAGAAGAGGTCATTAATTCAACCCAAAAATAGATAGGGAAATAGTATGGGTAACAACGAGGCACGAGCAGCGCGAGTATGCAAAGTACTCGAGTATCAACAAAAATGGGAGGTGATGAAAGAGTTCCTAGAGCATTTAGGGAAATATTCTACCTGCTTAGGAATTCGTTTCGAAGCCAAAACGGAAATGCTTGAAAAAGTAGTAGAGACAGAGATCTGTTATGAGTAATGCGAGGTATTTACAAAAACAAGAGCGATAGGCTACAGAAGAGTTCCAAAAGCATCGCACAGGAGCCCCATAACGGAAAAGATGGATTTCAGTTGTTGTAGGATTTACTTTATATGGGTAGAATTGATGAACTGACTAGTGGTGCACTATCAGCCACGCATGGCCCGAGGATCGGATCCTGAGTCGTATTTAGTACGCGTGTACGATTCTGAATCTGCCGGAACCAACCGAGTCTCTTATCTTCCTGGGTTGGTGAACTCTTAGCACATACACCCGGGCGGTAAAAGGCTGACTTCGCGCCAATACGATTCTGAATGGAGTTCGAGTACGGGAGCATCCCGAAGATGGGGTTGATTACTTCAAAGACCTTGTCATTTGTCCTTTTATAAGGTCCGCATTGAGCAAACCAATCAGTTAAATTGAATTGAGAAGTGCAAAAAGATAAAGTAAAGGTTAAGGCAGCGGACCATTTCTTTTCGGGTAGATTCCTTCCCTCATCCGGCAGCCATTTAAAAATAGGGGCGATTCACAACTAGACATGCTTTTCCCTACCTCCCATTACTCATCGTGCTCAATTCCTCTTGCAAGCGTGAAATACATGAATGATAAACAAAAACAAGTGACGTCGGACGGGAAAGATCGCATTTGCGAAGGTATGAAGCACTTGATGTTGATTGTCGACCAACGCTCAAAATGGATGGTGTCTGGCAGCATTTGCAAAATATTTGGTTCACACAACGGGAGAGCCTGGTTCAGACAACCTGCTATGGAGGCATCCTAGGTTTATTCAGCTTGCAAGGGATTCGATCCAAAAGATGCTAGAAACATGGCTGTGGTTAAGAATTCTTGCACCTATCTATTCCACCAGAATTTGAGGGAACCAACACATTCTTCTTCTCTTCCTTTCCCCCTTCATTTCCTTTTCCCACCTCCTCACCCCCAGCCTTAATTCCACGCCGTCTCGGGTTCCCCAGCTCTGACCGTCTTCATTTCTACATAGCGCCTTCTATCTCCACCTTGACTCCGACTGGCAGAGTTTCTCACGGTCGCTTTCCTCGAGCTTCAAACACCAGTTCCTCCTTATCGAAGGACCCTGTGGCCTTCTCAGTACATGCCCACACCATCGTCATCGAAGGTGCTGCTCTTTCATTAAGCCGTTTCCAACCACCACCTTATCAGCCTCACTTCTGTTGAAGTTACTTCTAGTGAGTATTTACCAACGAAACAACACTCTGAGCCGTAGAGGGCATCACGGGCCACTAGTAAAGCTGTATAGATCACCACTGCCCTATAAAGCTTTCCTTTGAGCTTCCTGGAGAACTGCTTGCCAAGGAGAATGCCACTGGTTTCTCCATTCCATCATTGCCGTATATATGTTGCCTGAAGAGATCAATATGTCTTATCAATATTTACATATGGTCCATTTTCTGCTGTTTTACAAAAAAGCTACAGCTGTTCTCTTTAGCTTTGGGAATAAATATTATATATGTACACCCACGCAATTATCAAAGACACAAATAAGTGAAGGATACTATACGTTGATCGGTAAGGAGCGCCACACACACAGCTTCCATTTCAGCCTAGGAACTTCCATATCGATTACGCAATTAATTAAAGTTAGAAGGAGTAAATTGGAAAAGAACCAGAAATCCGAGCCTCAAAAAATGGGAATCGAAGTAAAAGCTTGTGAAGAATTAACGTTTCCTAGACTAGCATAAACAGATAGCTTGAGACATCCGCTGGTCTCTATTGAGAGGCAGCCGAAATTGCGTGCTGAAAATTCGTACAATGCACCGTTGAATCAGTGAATCACCTTCAACGGAGTCTTCGATCCAGCCGCATCGCTACCGCACGCATCAGAGCCCTGCGAAATGCACAAATGAGGTGTATAAGCGGCTTTGTGGCAATGCAGACCTCATGGCGACTGGGGTGCCAATTTTAAGCATACGGATCGATCCATTTCCGCCAGTGTATGTACTGTACAGCCAAACAGTCAACTCATCGCGTCAGCAATCTTTACCCTCTATAGATAAATGGCCCTGACGCGACCAATCAGCCTAGATTCGAAGCCCCACTAGCGACCAAGAAGTACCGGCTAATACCTCCATTTTGTAATCATGTTCTACCACTTTTTGTCATATTCCATCACAAGCTAAGTCAATTCTGTAGGTAATTCAGTAATCTAGTAATTGTATTTATCATCAATCGACAGCATGGTGCAGGAAAAACGACATATTAGTGGACTATTATAATGAGTAATCCCTATTAGATACCTCTAGAATGAGGAAAAAAAACTCCCTTCAGTGGTCCATTCCAGTCCCAGTAGTGTTACAGAATTGAAAAACTGAACAAATTCCTCTCAGGAAGTGCTTTTTCAGTTAACTTTTACTTATTTTCCAATCGGACTCGCGATAACCCTGCCTTGCGACAGGGAGGAATGGAGACACTACTGGTGCATGTTCTGGGAAATGTATGTTCAATTGGACGACAGGTGACAGGGGACAGGTGAGTTTTGTTCACTTGTCAGTATGGGAATATAGAATTACTCACTAACCTGTGTTGCACTTATGTTTTCTCAGCTAGTATGAATTTTTTTTACAAAATAATCAGATTTAGCCTAGACATTACTCTACCGTATCTCAACAATCGAATTTATATGGAAGACACTACCCAGACTTGTCCTGCAGCAGGCTAAGGTGATCCCCTAATCCTCACTGTAACCCTTTCTTGGGAATTATACATGGTCATAGAGCAAGTACTCGCCTGAAGTTCCCTTTTTTCCTCTAAGGTAATCTGGGCGATCCCCGTCACGGTCCAGCATTGAATAGCGAAACCAATGACATTTTGGGACATTTGATATTCGATCACCAAAGTAGCTCGGAAAAACCTCCCATGCACCATTGAATTCCGGAAGCATCAGGGAACTCGAACTTGCTCAATGGTGAGACATCCACTACTGATCGTTCGACGGACTCACCCCTAGATCGGGGAAGATCTCAGATGAGTGGGGAGGACGTCCTACTGTCTGCAAAAACAACTGAAAAAACAAAACTTTTAAATCAGACAAAATTAATTGCAATGCGATTTTGATGCCCAGAGGGTTGCAAAATGGTTTTAGAGATTAACGATCGAGATCCGGGACAACAAACGATGTTGTTTTTCCCGTCGTCCCCACTTATCGGCCCACTCTCAGTAATTCACTGCTTTTCATGTAAATCCTGTAGGCAGGAAGTTACTACGTCACATATTCCTTGATCCACTGGTGTTCGAAATTCATCTTGGTTGAAGACTTCAGACACTAAAGCATAGGAAAAATCCGTGGTTGCAGGGAAGCTAAACTTGTAATCTTATTATTAGTAATTTGACGGTAAAAGGAATGATTCCAGACTGGCTTCTCCTTAAATAGACGACTGACATTTCCCTTAATATCAAAAGTAATGGAAAAATAAAAAAAAACACAAGTTTTTTGATGTCCGGTTAGCTCTCTGACATCACGCTGAATATCCCGTCACTAGGAATTTCCACATTTAATATAGCAGCCCAGTTGAATTATCTGAAAAAATGGAAAAAGGAAATGAATTGTTACGCATGAGAAACTGTGACTTTTCTAAATTCTTGGTAAAATAAAAAATAAAATAAAATACATGAAACTGAAATATATGTTAAATAGGATAAAAAGGATAAAGGATCCCGTTTTTGGCGTTAATCAATCCCGTCTGAGGGATGCGTCCCCCAAACTCAACTTCCATTCAGAATCATAAAGGCGTAATGAGTGCGTATGTGACCTATACAGTGACTTGCGGTGGCCAGCCAATGTACAAGTCAGTGCTTTTATCCTCCAAGACGATTCCGGTACCAATTCACCGACTCCGGAAGGATGGAAGGCTTGGTTGGCCTAGGCGGGCATCGATCCGGGATTCGAACCCCCTGACCGTGCCTGTGATATAGTGCGCCACATGCCACTACACCACCTCCGCCCGTTTGAAAAGGATATAAAGTATAAAAATAAAATATTTATATAAAAAAGTTACTTGAAAGGATTTTCGATAAGGGTGAAGGGCAAATAAACGACTAGGCCTTTCAAGCCCTGCGGTTGGAGGATACAAGCGGACATCTGCATAGGGCAAGTGTAGGTCGTACTCGGAGACGTAATCCATGGTCAGCTGGTTAGCATGTGGTCGTCATCTAGTCGCTTCATAAAACCAATTTCCCTTACGCTCAACTGTTATCGTAGGAAATTCGTAGTTTTACTGCTAATAGGTTTGTTTGGAATAATAAAAACAAATTTGTTTATTGACACATTTGAAAAACTCAGCAGATTGCTGAGAGTAGTTAATTGTAACTGAGCTCACCAACGTCTCTCCATCGATATCGTCATGCATCACAGAGCATCGCAATGTTTATGTAGTAAAAAACGGTAACTATGAGAAACAAACGTGTGGAAGGTACGGTAGTGGGTAAAAAGCTCGATTGTTAGCTTAACTCTGATGTGGTTGCAGGTACCAGAAGTCGCACCTACTGTCCACTAAGGATCCCTACTTATGGAAACCTAAGCCAGGGACTGACTGAAAATTAGTAGTCAGGCGAAACAATAACGAATAGATTGCAAATATGACCTCATGAAAGCAGAATAACGTCAATGGACTCTTCAAAGAGGATCGGGAGCCATTTTTAATGAGCATTGGCCTTCCTCATTGCATATTTGCTTGAATGTATAACGAAGACCGGAAGGCTTTAGAACAATTCGAACTCTCGAACTTCCCAATGAGCTTATCTGTAAGGAAATGTAACCAATAAGAAAATACAGCCCGTAACTGTACTGCAATAAGAAACTTTCAAGATAGGCAGGCAAACCGATAATCTTGCAAATCCTTATTTGGGGGTTCGCTTAGGTGAGGTTAGGACCAAAGTTCCGAAGATCTGCTTGAATAGACTTTTTCTTGGACACTTTATAATGTTAGAACAGCGAAAGGAGATGGGGTACTCCGATTAGGGCTGCCAACCCTAGGTACTGGTTTGGGGATTAATACTGAGGTCAATACCCGCCCACATCAGCGAAAGTTCGCTATCATCTAGCTGGGGTCGGATGACTGGCAACAGCTCGTATGGGAGAATGAAAGTGCTGATTTGGCTTGCTTGCCACTCAAGGTCACCTTATGGATCATCTGCTTGCCAAAAAGTTGCTCAACTTCGGTTGGAAGCCGATTGCGTGGGCGCTCCCCAGAACAGGTACGTTCGACGTCATACCACTCTAATCCCATTTTCCTTTAGCCTACGATGGCAACCAGTCAACATTCAATGAAGTACATTACGGTGTGATTAATGATCGCTAAAGTAGTGGGTGAGGCTGTTTACACTCTGTATGGGAGTCTTTTCCCATCTTTGCATGAGATAATAATTTGGGCATAGAGGGAAACAGGCATAATTAAGAGCGATATTCACATGTTTATAATGAAGAACTTTGCCGCCCTTTTCATCCCCAACAAACATGGAAACTAAAAAAGGCACTTCTGAAGGGTTTTTTGTCGTTAGACTTCGATCTAAGGGCTGCAAATGGAGAAGAGGAAAGTTTGACGATTACGATCTTTCACGGACAGTCCCAAGACTTCTATGAACACTGACATAAAGGCCCCAGCAAGAAATGATGAAGACCCGAAGGGTCTCTCGTAGAACCCTTGGGACAAGACCCAATCGGGCTCAAGATTTCCGTCTGAAGTAGAGAAACGCATTATCTATGCTGGTATTCAGTTCTTGCATATATGAAAAGAGCTCCCACTCTGCTTGGATGCACGTTTGGATCCTAGAAATGTCCGAGACCGAACGCTCTATCCATATCTTAGCATCCAGCATCAGAGATTTGAGCATTTCTGTTAAAAGGGCCTTCTCTAACAAGGGAAGGATCCCAAGTCGAAGTGGCCATTTGAAATGGGACCTATACTACTAGGAGCATTTTTTGATGCTGATTTCAAATCTGCATTCAAAATCTGCCAAACGATTCTCTGAACGAAGTTATGGAGGTGGTCTCCGAAGAGCGCTCAACAGGGAAAAGCACAAAAGCCGTGGTCGCCGGCAGTCCAGCAGGGGCGGCTTGGAATGGAGGTAAGCGTGACGCTTCATAGGCACGGGACCAGGGATCGGGTCTGATGGGCAGCGGCGTTTTTGCATATTACAGAACTTTTTCCTCCAGGTTGTAAAAATCTTTTTATGTTAGTTTTACCGCCTTCAGCGACTTTTTAGTTGCTGGAGGCGAGTCAATTCCTACTTAAACCGTCCCACATCTACTACAACCACCAGCATTACAAAATTCTATTTTCACTGTTATACATTTCAAATTAACTGTAAGACAACTTTTACCTATGATAAGCGGATGCGATAACCTGACACTAAGTGTTTAAAACAAAAAAGTTTTTCGCAATAAGCGCAACGAATGAAAAAAATCACTTTATGATGGCGTTTTCCACCTGGATTTGTTTGTTACCTCGCTCTAACAAATGAACTGGGAAGAAGAACCTGCACCTGCTCTTTGGACACTTCCACATTACTAAATATCAACGACCCCCTAGATCTGCTTGCTGTTTCCTCTTCATCATCCGGTTCCTACAGTGGATCGGCGTCGTCGTTCTCAATCACGCAGTCTTCTGCGCCCTCAAAATCGAGGTCTTCGTAAAAGGAATTCCGAAGATAGAGGAGAAACTATCTATCAACTTGTGCTCCATAACTGTAGAAGACGGTTTAAGTAGGAATTGACTCGCCTCCAGCAACTAAAAAGTCGCTGAAGGCGGTAAAACTAACATAAAAAGATTTTACAACGTGGAGGAAAAAGTTCTGTAGGATGCAAAATAGCCGCCGCCCACCAAACTCGATCCTTGGCCCCTTGCCTGTGAAGCGTCACGCTTACCTCCACTCCAAGCCGCCACTGCTGGACTGCCGGCGACCATGGCTTATGTGCTTTACTCTGTTGAGCCCTCTTCGGAGACCACCTCCATAACATCGCTCAGAGGATCGTTTGGCAGATTTTGAAAGCAGATTTGAAATCAGCATCAAAAAATACTCCTAGCAGTATAGGTCCCATTTCAAATGGCCACTTCGACTTGGGATCCTTCCCTTGTAAGTACTTTTGAGGATGATATCTAGGGAATTCGGATTCCATGAAAGGTCTTCCCATTAAGGAATAAAATACAATGAATAATAGAGAAACAATAGAAGTCCTTTGTGAATACAGTTTCTGTAGCTGACAAAGCGGCTATTATCCTTAATGTCCCCTTACCTGATTGCTTCCGGATAGAAATACTACCGAAGTTAATCGAGAGCTCCGATTCTATGATGTTGGATTCCTGATAGAAAAACTATCAGTTACCTACTGCAAAAATGGAAACAATAATTTGTTAAGCAACTAGTCCCGTCAACCAACTTCCAATAAGGCCACGATTACCTAAAGAAAGTAAAGGCCTGGCACATCCTAAAATAGGAACAATAGAGGTCCGGGACCTCTTTTCCAACATAAAGTTGCCGTACCTATATAGAACGAGGAGTTTACTTCATAGTACCAAAAAGCTCCGAAGAAGAACGGCCGTATGGAAATATAAGGCGAACGCAAATTCCAGATATGCCACTGAATTGGGTTATTTCAATTAGTGACAGTGCCAATAATGCAAACAGAATTTTTCCGAAAAAAAAGCCGTACATGCACTTTCCAGAATAAGTAATCGCGCTCATTTCAATGAATATTTTCATGATCGCATGGAAAAACTAGCAGCTCTCGATAATCTCCATTAGTAGTGCGAAAAATTCGAAAAAATTACCTCAAAATTCCTTTGAGGAAGTCATACTGTACCTTCAAAAAATATAAAAAATGCCCCAAAAAACTTAGGAGTATCTCGGCCTCCATGCCAGTGAAGCCATGGGGAGAGACATGGGATCATCGAGATTACTCATTGATACTCGAGTAGACAGATATGATGAGAGTCATGCGTAACGCGGGAAGGCATTAAGCGTAAATAGGAAGCATTCATTGCTGCCTGGGTGTGTGTGTGTGTTTCATGGGATGAGCGAATATATAGAGTGTTTACAGATGCGACGTAGTTAACGAATGGGAAAGTATTTTGCCGAGTAAAAGCGGAGGGGTGGGTAAAAAGGGGGCGGACGGCGGAATGAGAGTGAGGGCAACGGATATGAGGGGCTGGCTGTGTGAAATAAATGAAAGAACGTGATTGCTATGCTGAAAGGGATATCCAGTAACAATGAAATAACGAAAACAAGTCTGAGAGATTAATAAGGTAATGTCGGGGAATAGCATTAAGATAGCGGAAAGGAGGGTAGCAGACGGGGAAAAAGTTACCTTCAGAAGTAACTTCCGCTTCAGAAATCCGAGCTATAGGTAGATTATATGTCCCGGTGAAAAATTAGTGATAAAGTCCATTATTTTCTACCGGGGCTTATTATCCTGCTTATCCCTAGGCTTCTTTATATGGAAGGATGTCCTAATCACTTCCGCTACTGCGATGCGCCGCTCCTACGACATTCATCCAAAATTGTAGTGGCTTTTTGAACCCGTTGCCTATACTTTGACTTGCGGAAACAAGCCGATTTACAGAGTTAGTGCTTTCATCTTCCCAGACGAGTCTGATACCAATTAACCGACCGCGGAGGTTTGGAGAGTTTGGTTGGCCTAGATGCTCCCTAAACAGGGATTCGATCCTATGACCATGAATATGAGAGTACCTACAAGACAAAGTACTTGGCACTATACCATTCTCGCTCTTAAAGCTCCTATACCAGACCGAAAAAAATCAAGAATGAAGTAGTGATCTCTAGTCATTAATCTGGGTGAATTGATGATTGATAGTAGTTTGAGCCATGCACTCCACTTCCACTTGCAATCACATACGTCAAGAAGACCGGGATTCCTAACGATAAATCGATTCAGTGCAATATGACAGAGTAACCGGAGCTGTGCGAGCTTCAAATACTCAGCTGGCTTTATTCATGTAGCTGCCTATCGGCAAATGGCTGAATGAACCGAGAAAAAAAAACTGGCGTTGAGAATGAGATTGTCAAGTGTTATAGAGAGCCGAACATGGACTCCATTATGAAAGTAATAACTCTGTATGATACGCTTTTTGTCTTCCAAAATTGCTGTCCAACAAACCCTCCAGGGAATGAATCTGTGGAGAGCTTGGTTCGAATGGGCCATTTTGATGCTCAGAAGTATTTAGATGCTCCTCATCTCTAGAACAACTGTGTACGAAAAGCTTAGCAGTTGATACAGGCTATCTGATTGATTGCAGCAGGAAACATAAACAAAGCAGAACCTCGGGGGTGAGGAACAGGTCTTACAACTGGTTGATGACGACTGGGGTGGTACCAAGTAGCAACGTTATCTTACTTATGGACTGAGGATCATTGTGTAGAGTCGGGTACAGGGCGGTACTCGCCATTTTTGTGCCGTCTTGGGATATCGAATCGCTAGGTGCTCTTCGGTGTGATATCACATAAATCAAGATGAATGTCCTGACACGAATGTTGACGGCTGGTAGCTGCAGGTGGCTGTTGGTGGAAAACAGTCAACCCCACCCCTAGCACCCCAGACCGATATTCTCTTGAGTCAAATCAGTCTAGAAGTCGAATCCGATTCGGCTTGAAAGAATAAGGCATTCACTCAAGTATCGACTGGCCCCGTAAGTCATTAAGTACCACACGCCAAGTACTCATTTGAACATTACCAACACCCTGATGGGAGAGTGGAACGTGGGTGGGTTTGAGGACATAAATGCAAAAGGTTTAATCCTTAAAGTGCATCAGACAGACACAAATGCCAAATGCCCACCATCGCCCCCCCCCCCTTTCATTTCAGCACGACAGGAATGTCCAGGGTGGGTAGTAACATCCACGTCTGTCTTCCTTTAACTCTGGGCACTTGTTTTGTGCAATTAATTTCGGATAGCTATCGATTAAGCGTCCGAAGTTTTTCGTGGAGAAAGTAATTTTTTATTCATTGCGGGGGCCAAATTAAAAAGGCAGAAGATAAATATCTACCACTCTATCTATGCAAATAGGACTTTTAGAAAACGTATACGTATCCGTCCTATGTAACGTGACATATCAAAACCGAACCAGCTATTTTCGGATGGACTTGATATGCTCACCACATTTGAAAGCTTACTGGTTCTCTTCGATGGGATCTACCTAGGAAAAATTTTATCCGAGCATTTAATCTTGAGAACTTTTTCAGGACCATCTCAAGATTGAGAACTTCTTGAGTTTTGTAAAAGAAAAATCCGGAAGTCGGTTCTTATATGATATTTGCTCGCGATATGACGGAATATGTTGATGGTTTGTGGCAGACACAGATTAGACGAGTTCATTCAGCTAAATGCCATAATTGGCGCTGTCAATCAACTAGCATGAGAAAAAACAAATTATACAAAAGTTCAGATCAGCCTATTCTTTAGCTTCCCTCTACCTGCAAGATCATAGGAGCTCTAATTAAAGCAGGGAAAGCGGGTATGTAGTGAAAGTTGGTTTCGTGGAGATAAACTTCATTTTTTCTTCATTCACTCAAATTAACGGCTCATGAGAGAGGCTCTGGCTCATTTAAGAGTTTACTGCTAACAGAATGATATCAATGTAATTATTAATATACCAGTCAGGCCAACCTTCAGTCACCAAAGAGTTTGTTATGTTGGGCTCAGGAGCTGAAACGACTGAAACTCCGATTTGTTTCCGAACAACAAAAGACAGGGTGAAAGCTTCAAGCCTTTCACTTGGATTTTGGCTCCAAAAGTGCTTTAGAAGGCAATACGGTACTGTAAAGTAAAAAAGTTCATAAAGAAAAAGGAAAAAAATTGCGATGGAAAAATGCGAGGAACAGCCAGTGCTTTCATTAGGCCTGGAGAGTGGAGAGAGTAGTTAGAAAAGGATCTGGACTGTCTTAAGATATTCTGAGTTTACGCAATCTTTTTGCTGAGAGAATTTACCATGTTATTGCTAGCATTTGCGTGGAATACATAATATTTTCATAAATAATGATACCTAAAGATTTCATCAACTGAGTAAGCATGCTACGATTCCGATGCAGCGTGTCTGAGGGTGAATTAAATGGGCATTACCGGAATATCGAGTTCTCGTAGTGGCCCCTTCCGGCACAAAGGTTAACACTTCCACCACCGATAAGGGAAAAGCATGAAAACGTCCCATCCCAAAGCGGCTTCAAGATCGAATCTCGGATCGCTACTTGCCCAGGACAAGCGAGTTTTCCTTTTTTCAGGGTCGGTTAATTGGTTCCAGAATCATCTGGTGGGGTAAAAGCACTGTTTTGTACACAGCATCCCACATACCGACTTGAAAAGCCACTACGATTCTAAATGGAACTCGAGTGTGGGAAGCGTATCCCATGAACAGCATTGAACACGAAAACAACACCTCCTAAACGGAACCCAAGCCCAAGCAGGTCAGCAGGCCAGCAGGACATACCTCCCGCATCACCTGGCGCGTTCCTTATCCCTTACACCATGCAGCCTTACTGGGCGCTTTCTTTGGTGTACTCTCTGTGGGAGAAACAATATCAAACCCTCCCCCAAAACCTTGCTAACAGTGGGGAAAACCAAAAAATCAAAGCTGACAGCACTTGCATTCTCGAAAGTACATAAATTTTTGGTCGTTATGCAAAATTCTGGCCCGAACATTTTTTGAGTGACTAAAAAAAAGAACTGAAAAAAGCGGTTCGCGCCCCCGGGATTTTATTGGATGTCACGTCTGATGTCGCGTAGGCGAGGAGTTCGCAGCGAATTAAAATAAAAAGTTCATAATCAGACGGCTGAGCAAGCCTCTGAAAATGAGACTGCCAAATCAATCATAAAAAACCGAAAAAAGGGCATTATAATATCATAGAGAGCAATTGGGCTTTAAAATGGGCCAGTAAGGATATGAAGCAAGAAAAACAGATGCCGCACTTTTCTCCCGCAATGGACACCCACATATGGCATTCATAAATCTTTCAGACTCTCGGTGTTTATTGCAAGATATGGATGGTAGAAGAGCAAAACCAAAACTCCCATAGGACTCATATTGCAATGCAGTATCGGGTAGAACTAGTCGATAAAGTAGAAAAGAATGATGTGGTAGACATCGATTCATCTCTTTGGTCTAGGACTCATGAGTGAAGCACAATGACTCCAAAGAACGGAGAAGGTTCCGTTCCGTCCCAGGCAGGGCTCTCGTTTCCGCTGAGAGGTCTGATACCTGACATTGCCCTGATTGAGTCTTGACAAGCTCAGGAAGAATTCTGTCCTTGGAAGACCTTTTCCTTCACCCCATGCAGGGCAACTTTTAAAATAGTAGAATTTGGTGCCTCCTTAACGGGTGAAGTAAAAATTCTGATGTTCTGATCCCTTTCCCAATGCACAGACGTGAGAAGACGTCTCCCGAAGCCCGTTAAAAATGATATCGCCTATTCGGGATGGCTTCAGAGCGGGTAGTACAAAAATAGTGCAGAATACGAAAACATCCCTATAATTTTTCCATATGAAGCCAATTAGGCTCCGATTTGACTTATTAATGGAATACTATAATGAGTACCAGTCGCAGCACAAAGATGGTCACGTGGATGTTCACGGTCAAACGAAGCCTTACTACTTCTTTGCTCCATCCAGCCAACGATGATAATTGAAATAAAGAATCAGATAATATATACAGATTAAATATACGGGATCGAAGATGCGGGATTTATGTACCCCAGGTCTTGAGGTTTGAAGGGATGTACCCGAGCGGTGCGAAGGAATGTGGGAAGAACTAGTTTTTGGTACCAAGTAACCATCTTACGATGTGCTTATGCCGATCAAGCTGATCTGTTACACCCCTTCCATGACAACTGACCTCGGAGGAATGTTAGACCGCTTGGCTTTTGAGGATATCGATTTGTGATTCGATCCTGGGATCATATGTCCGGTTACGACGACACTTGGCACCACTCCAGCATGGGTCTCTGTCTTCAACCGATATATCATTACTATACTATCTGCCAGATGGATGAGTGAATGGGAACTTTGACTGAGTAACTGAAGGCTCGACCAACCTTCATACCCTATCTGGAGTAAAGATGTCGTACTCAGATACCGACCTATCAACGAGCATTACGGTAAGGACTCTTAACTTCTCGTTTCGTAAACATAGTTCACTCTTCGGAATCTAGTAACTGCCAATTCTAATTCTGAAAATGGCACGATGGCTTCAGAACAGAATCCAAATAAAACCTCCCAGTTGGGTAGTTCTGGAAAAAATGTATGTCATGAGATAGAAGCCCATACCTTTTTGAATAGGTGAACGTGAGCAAACCCCTGTTGACAGTGGAAGCGGGATGTCATTATGTCCCCGAGTCGAGTTTTTTTTTTTATCCGTAAGGGCGACGTTTTCGGTGAAAACTCCAAGTACACTTCTGAAAAAATGCAGACACGTGCCGTTATTCCGTAGAAAAAGCGAGCCAATTAAAAAAGATTTCTGCGGAAGCGTGACATCTTCGTTAAGCAGGACGTTCTGGAAAAAGCTCAGATGACAGTGAGACTTTCAGGGAAAGGCGATAAAATAGAAAGTTTACATAGCGAATTTCACAGGGGAGGGGGGGGGGGAGGGGGGAGAGGCTAATCCAGGTTTTCTGTCTCCCAAATATCTTTTATCTCTATGTTCTTGAAGACCTGAGATTGAGTTCCTTCTAATTTTGCACTTTCTAGAGGTCTGGGAGCGCTTCTTACTGTACCAGCAGGGCTCTTATAGGACAATGTATCAGGGTAGATTCTCGAGGATCACAACGATTCGAGGGAGGAACATAAAGAGCACGGCGCATTCCGATAAAGAGATGGGACAGCCAAGCGTCCACTGCGGTTCTGAATGGAAGTTGAAAGAGAGGTGCATCCCAAAACGAAAATGTCCACCGTCATTAGACTTTAAAAGTGAACCTTTTACACTTATCTATTTATACTTATAAAGATGCTTTGCTCTATTTCCTACTGGCTAGGAGCCGTATTTATCCAGCAGTCCCTTCCATTTCCATTTCCGATGAAACCTTGGTGCTTGGGAGTAAAGTCGACCACAACGGAACTCATAAACGCGAAAACGATTCACGGTCGCCACGATGAATAGCGGTTGAACAATGCCGCCATGGAAATATGGCTTGAGTTGCTCCGTTTTACTATTGAGGCTTTTCACCACCAAATACTACGTGGCGTCATTGAACTTACACTCATTTTGTTGAGAAATATGAAGTTCAAGCCACTACCAAATGTATGGCACCTTTCGCTGACTTGTCGAACCATTATCTCCTGCTCCCTTCTTAGTAATTAGCCCGCGGGTTTGGATTGGATACGCTAACGGAATAAGCCCCTAAAAGACAACAAAAATGGTACCGGTTCCAACTGTAGGATGCGCCATGTACTTGATCAAAGATGTGGGATCTCCATGAAGATAGGAAGTATATACAGAATCACGAAACGCGAGAAATTCGCCTTCCATCATGGATCCGAAATTAATCCAGCGCAATTCGATCACAATCACAACTGATGATGACCCAACCTATACATGATAGTAAAAATCACTCGAGCTACCCACTCCAGCACCTCTACCTTCTCACACGACAACGGTACAGATTAGCGACCCACTGCTTGAATGACTTGACATATTGGAGACAGATTTGAGGTGGTGCCCCGTAAAGGCAGAAGTCCCGTCTCCTCCCCTCTTCCATCTATAATTTTTGGGTATTGCCAGCGAAATTGTCCTACAACTTAATCCTGAACTAAAGAATTTCCTTCACGCTTAAATTACGTTATGGGTTTTGGGAGCCTAGCACACTGATTACTAAGAAATACAACCATCAATTATGAGAATTTCAATAGAAAACGATTTACATCACAGCAGAACCAGAAACGGAATTTTCGACAGTTGGAATTTTGTGTATAAATACAAAATTGGAGAGTAAAAAACTAACCGCAGCTACTTAACTGGCCGTTTCTACAGCCTAAGGAGATGGCGGACCATGTAGCAGCTGTTGCAATGAGAACGAAAGGCTATCAATCAAGACTTCATAGCAATTCATTTAAATGACGGAGAACTCAAAACATATGGCCGGTCACTGAAATGGATGACCATAACGTTAAAATAACAGCAACTGCTAAGTTCCGCGTTTCCCTTTGCGAGATTGACTTTTAATTTGGACAAACTAATGGTTACCAATCAGTATATATGAAGACAACGTCGCTTGCCGAGTAGTCTCTAGTGGGAGGATGGAGAGTGGGAGGAGGTGGAGAGAGGGAGGAATTAGAAAAAAAAGATATTCGAGCCGGGAAGGCAGTCAAATGGATACCATGAGAAAAGTGCGTCGAAAAAAAGTAACTGCTGTGGGGGAAGTCGAGAGGAGTTGAAAAAGTGAATTGGGGAAAGGAACTCGAGGGCCAGTTTGAAGGATACATAGCTTGGAACGACCGAGTTATTTTCCCACTTTTCCCACTCTCCACTCGCCCCGCCCAATATCGTAGGATTGGGATTCTGCTCTTTTCAGTTAAAGTTCAAATCAATTTAGCAACCTTATGGTTAGAGAGCTTCGGCTACTCAACTGATTCGCAAAGCCAATACATGGTTCCTTTCTTGGCTCCTGGGCGCGGTGGCTAGGAGGCAGTCAGACAACCCCTGATGCCTGAGGTCCCGTTCTGAAACACCCTATAAGAATAGGGCAATACCGTCATTTTCCAAGTACCAGCTGTCTCCCACATTAAAAAGACGTTCTGAAAAATTGGTTAGTGGAAATAATGAATATGATAAAATTGGCTTGGACAATACTCATGATTTAGTACGTTCACGGGGAAAAGTACTCAAAAACATCTCCAAAAAATGGCAGTCAATTAGGATTTGCTAAAATTCTATCGAAAAGTACAAATTGCTGCTACCGACATTCTCGAAGGTGGTCAGGATTTTCCAAAAAAAAGCGCCAGTGAGAAAGTGTCCATGAAAAAAAAAGGAATATGTCAGCTCCAGTTACGACCAACATATACGCCTCTTGGAAGATGTCAAATGCATCTAATGAGCTTGTGAGCAGTACAAACAAGCCATCCGGCCGGCCATGTGACTCGCGCTTAAAAACCCGAACGTTGTACTCCATTTTCGGCCAAGTTAGACTACTTCTGCCTGGAGACATCATCAGTTAGGTTTTATTGGAAGGGCGAACTGGGAAGGAGCTCAAAAATAAAAAGTTATCGATAAAGCTTTTGACGTAGGCATCTTACTGCCGCAGGAAAAAGCAACAAGGAAATAAATTCCGGTCAATTTTTCTGCTTAAGTAAGACACCTGTTTTGACTGTTCAGTAAGTTTGCAATAGCGTCGACTGTAATGGCTGATGGCATACTCTGTAGACATCTGGAAACCTAGAATGGCATAGAAGACCTCTGTTTCAAGGTAAGCCGGAAAGGTAGTATTCAGCTTCCTAAAGCTCTTGAAGCGCCGGCCCATAAGGTGAGGAAAAGGTAAGGCAGATGGGATTGGTAAAACCTTCGGAAATCGCTGTCCTCGTTCATTTCACGTCGACTAGTAGCAACTCACACTCACAACAACTAGTAGCATTCAGTAGCCTTTATGAGTTTTTGGACGCTTCCGTGCACGGCCTTTCTTCATTCGATAGAGGGTATGAAGAAGCGAATAGGCTAAAAAACCCCTGGGCGTTTTTCTGTGGGTTCTACGCCAAGATGTTATATTAAACTGTTTCAGCCAATCGCCTTTGTCAGAGCCTGGAAGCAAAGAATATCTGGGATTCATCCTGATCAAAAGACATTTAAACCTCAGCTTAGTTCAACTGTAGCTCCTATAGATATCTAAAAAGGACTTGCAAATCACAAAAATATCAATCCTTAAGAAATAGCCTGGAAAGAGTGAACTTCCCTAACACAGCAGACACCGATCGAAAAATAACGACGTCGTGGTAATCTTGTTCGTGTCGCTGGTAATAAATTCAATTCACTATTGACCTCCATAATTTTTCTGAAACGATTTGCGTTGTAATAAAGAAGTATATCAACAAGATTGCTCGAATGACGCGTTAATCCTTCTTTTTTTGAGAATTAAGAAGATCGGTTCATTAACAAGACGTAAAGGTGTAAAAAGATCCGTTCATTACCACATTCAGGCCGAGGGAAAGATGAGAAAAATATTGAAGGAACAAGGACAAAAAGTATACCAGAGAACTAAATCAACAAATCAGGAAAGAAAAAAACTACCAAAGAAAAAATACTTAGAACTATTTTTAGAAGGTTCTGAGACTACCGTAAGGCTCATTTTTTGCAAGGGGAACATCTTCCTCCGATTTGATACCCATTCAAATAACCCATTCAAATAATCTGCGATGCTCAAAGGCTTTGTAAAGTAGGTATGACTGAGTTCAACTTCCAGGTATACTCAAAGTTCCATTGGGACTTTTTATTTGACGAGTTCCGGTAGGGAAGAAAAGCTCTGAACTGCTTGAACTGCTATGTTAGTCGTACTCTCCGAAGAGCCACAAAGGAGATGATCTAGGTTGAGTTGGGTGCTCTCTCGAACCGTGACTGGGCCACTGACTGGGACGGAATTTATTGAAAAAAGAAGAATCAGAAAGTAACCGCACTGCTATAGGAGGGAAGGGTGTTCGGCAAAAATTTGCACGCTGACAGGTAAAGCAATTCATGCGACCTCCCCCCTCCCGTTTCCTCCCAACCTTCCGCAATTATCTGAGGCCGAATCAAATGACAAAGGAGAACAACAGGAGTGTGGCCAACATACTTTTCCTGTAGTTTCGGACAGCCAAAGAACGTCGTTAGCAGTACAGAGCTATTACATTAACTATTTGCGCTTTCCCTCTACTATTTTTAGCTCCCCGTGTCCCCTTATTCCCATCAGTTGGTGATCGGTCTCATCGAGTACAATCGTGTTTTCGTATAAATCGGAGAGATTTCTGGGCAGGCCCTCGTTAAGACTAAAAATATACTCGTCCCACTCAAAAATAGACATTTTAGCTAATGAGTATCATAAAAACATTCCAATTCGCCCTGTAAATATTGCACTCTACAACTATGTAATTATAAGCAAGCTAGGGGGGGGGACAAGCTTCAGCTTCGGTTAAGACTCCGCCCACGTAGTAAACACCACCCACTCCTATTTCTAACAAACCCACGAAGAAAATTTCTGATTAATGTAACGACATGGAACAGAGCTTCAAATTCAAGAAAAAGAGGAAAGTGAAAGTTACTTTTTAATTTAAATTATAAAGTCGTGAGTTCGGAAAAGAAGAAGATCACAAGTATTCTTGATGTTCATTCTTTGGGATTCCATAATTTCTTGAGTGGGTGGGAAGACCTTTCAACTTTCCCAGTCTACTGGAGCATTGGATAAAACTCCCCCGCGACAAGAGCAAGTTGTACTTGGACAGCTGCATTCATCAAATAAATCTATAATCCACCTGAACTTGTACCTCCTGTGTGGGTATTCATAATCACGGTATCAGAAATAGACAGAGGATTTTTTCTGGAGCTTTTCCTATTAATTCTGGTAATCACTGGTGATTACTTTTTTTTAAAAAAATTATTGAGTGGAATATCTCGCATAGCTTAGAAAAGAATCAAAGAAGAGATTTGGTTGTGTGGGATTCAAAGGACATCCTTCTACGGGTTGTTTCAGCAAAAACAAGCAAGACGACGTTTTTAAGCAAACGAGATCTCCATTTCCATAAAGGACCACTGCACTATGTTCAAATACTCTCTTTCCAACATATACCCTTCACTGCTTGTGCTCGAATCAGAGCCCCAACCAAAAGAAAGGGCAGAAAGTCGAGTAAGAAGAAAAGAAAGAACAAAGGAGTAAGAGAGAACCGTTTGTTTGAACTTAGTGATTTCCGTTTTCAATTTCGTCTCAGGCTGCTCCGTCTCTTCATGACTAGGACGATAACTGCCCTTGTGAATGATTCCCATAGGAATCATTTATAACGGGGATGTTATGTCCTAGAATAAAAAGGATGAGGGGCTGAGATCTGTGATAAAGATCAGCCAGGTTTCGAATGCGCCCCGCATTTGACTTCCGTTCAAAAACGTATGGCGTATGAAAGCGTATCTGGCCTACACGACGGTCTCCGATAGGACCATCCGATAAACAAATCAGCGCTTTTATCTTCCCAGACAGGACCTGACTAATTGAGGACCCAGGGAAAGGCTCGATGGCACTTGTAATGGGTAGAATGGGTTTTAAGGACAACAAAATCATTTTTCCATAAAATTCTTATGACAGAACAGGAATTCATCCATAAAATATCAGGGCAATATCATTCCCATGTCCCACATTATGAATGGGATTCAACGTGAATGTCATTGCTCATTCCCCGAAACAATTCGCTCATGTTTCAACTAATTCAGATACGAGAATTGACAAATTTATATCACAATAAAAGGTCCAATTAATGAATCAATTGGGATGGTTACGGTCAATTATATAAAGGTCATGGGAAGATTCGAGGAAAAAGTATAGTGACCTTTGTTGTGATTGGGGACTGACTGCTCCAGCTCCTCCCCACTGAGCGGCTGTTTAATCACAAGTTTTCATTGAAGATGAAAAGCAAGATGGATGATTGATTAGCGGAAGTAAAAGAATGTCATCCTAGTTATTCTAGATTTAAGGACACATAATGACAAATGTTTGCACTCTGGGGTTAAAAATAACAAAGTCTGAAGGTGCTGGATGAGGTGGTGGAAAATAGAAGGGTATCAAACTCATAGGCACATTAACAGCCGATTGGGATTGGGTCTTGAAATTATTCGGAGCTAGAAGGATGGGTCCCGTCCGATTCAATTTCCATTCCTAGTCGTGATAGCTTTTTGAAAGCGCATGTAAAGGATAAAGTCTTGAGCATCAATCGATCCCGTCTGAGGGATGCGCCCCGCATTCGACTTCCATTCAGAATCGTTGTGGCGTATTGAATGCATATGTAGCCTATACAACGACTTGGGGTGGACAGCCGATGCACAAGTCGTGGCTGTTATCCTCCCAGACGAGTCTGGTACCACTTAACCGACCCCGGAGGGATGACGAGCTTGGATGGCCCAGGCAGATGTCGATGCGGAACTCGATCCCCAGACTATGTATGTGTGGTGGATATTATTTTGTAATTTGCTTTCGGAGCATATTTTCCAGTGTAAACTTACGATTTCAGACCTCAGTGTTTTCCAATTCTAACATAAAATGTCAAGGCGATCTGGAGCTCAACGCTACACCCGCTCAACTTTATGGAGTAAGCCACGCATTCGAGTCATATTGGGGATAGGGACGTGAGAATTGAGAGCCACACAATCTTTCGTCCAGTCCACCTGACGGCTCAAATCAGCCAATTAATCAGCCGATCAAACAATTAATCAGCTAGAGAAAACCAGCACTTTCACAGCTGAATCAGTTTCTGATGGATGGATTCGGTAGTGTGGCAAACATTATCTGGAATTCATATAGAAGAAGAGGAGTTCGGAAAAAAGCTTCCACAAACCTCGACAGCTTTAGAGCGTATCGAGTAGGACGACTGGAAAACGAGCTGCCGCTCAAGTTCAATTCCATCATTTTCCCTATAGTAAACATAGTTCTCATGCTACGAATCAGAGCGAACTTGTGTAGATGTTCGCGTGACAGAGAAGCTCAACTCTTCATGTTATGCACTTTGTCGTTGTCATCTCCAGAGCCATCCTCATCACAGACTTTGAAATCCTTGCTGCGAACGTACACTTGAACTTCTTTTCCGTCGAATTCGACTGTTCTATGAAACTCTTAACATTAGGTTGAGTCCTATGACATCAGCGAAGGAAGGGGAACATACTGTGATTTGCACAATCACTGGGGAATCACAAGAAAAGGAGCCATAGGCTCTTACAAAAATGAATAAGTGAGTCTAAGATGAAAAGGGGAAGTCTTTGCTGTCAATAGATTCCGTTTTCGAGGTGCACCCCACATTCGACTCCTATCCAGAAACATAGAGCGGTTTGACTTCGGTGGCCTGCTGATGCATACGGGTGGTTCTATCCTCCCGGACGAGTCTGGCAACAAATAACTGACTACGGAGAAATGAAAGGCTTCGTTAGTATGGGCAAGAGTTGACTGGGGAATCGGTCCTCGGACCATCATATGTGATAGTGCCCTATTTGCCGTCACGTCACCTCCGCCCAAAACAAATAAATAGACCAATAAATGATTGATTAAAAGGTTATCTTTCGCTCGATATTTCCAGGAAATAATGGATATTGACATTAAAATCTGGAATCATAATTCCCAATGGTTTAGACGACTCAGTTATAGCCGCACCGAAGGGCCTAATGACATCTACATACAGTATCAATAGACTTCATATGAAAAGACTTGAATAATAAACACAATTAACTATACGTAGGACGCGAAAAAAAGTTGCTAGGAAGGATTAGAGAAATATCGCTGCCGAGAGGAAGTCTAGACAGTCTCCCACATCGATAAGGCTTGGCCACTGAGGAGCTAACCTTCGATCTGACGGCCAAATCTAGCAAAGAGGGTTACGCAGACGAAACTTGTAAGCAACTATTCGTACGTCAATAAAAGGATGGTTTAGATCTCTAAATCCATCACGTCATTTTATTAGAACAAGTGAGTTAGGACAAACGTAGTACGGGCTCGTCCAAACGTCATACAAGCACATTGACAAGTCTGCCTCCCTGGTTGGCAGGCTTCTTCATGAAAGCTCTTGGGGAAATCTTCAAGCTCAAAAGTACTAGGCTTTGTGTTCCACGGGCTTTGAGAATCCAGTGAGCTGCACTGGTGTAAGACAGGGACGAGTGGGAATGTTTCTGGTGACAGCTGAAGAACTTCGAACTCGAAATCCAGGGATGATAGATGATGCACGCTTTGTGGGGGCTAAGGGCACTGAAGCCTTTATAAGGATTCACGTGTTACGCTTATCCTTGTTTTCTCTGTATGCCTTTTGAAAATAGGTATTATGCCGCTGCATGACTTCGGCATCATAAATCAGCTTTATAAATAGAGCCTCAAAATAGAGGAGGATGCTAATGAGAAGTTGACAAAATAGAAAGAAGCAGCCCAAAGAACGTGGGCAGATATGTAAGCAAACATGCAGCGAGGGCCAGCAGTCAACGTTGTACTCGTACTCGAACAACTATACTAGTAATTGAGTTATTTGATTAGTATGGAAAGAAGAGGAGCACGAGGAGCGCGTACCCTCACTGACATGAGCTTCAAGGATGACGTTGAACATTCATGCGGTCAGAGGAGGTCTGTCCTCTTGAATGGACCACCCGAAACTCTCCGGATGTGGACGAGTTTGTGGGCACAAGATGCAAATGAAGTACGAATGCTAAAATTTTATCGAAGACCAGGATTTATCGACGTTGCCGCCCGTACTCGCTAGGGAATCGAAGATCAAGTGAGATGAGAGCGTTACACGAGATGATCGTGTAGAGGTTTCTGAACGGAAGAAGTCTACGATGATGCCAGGGAGTCATTAGAACGACGGCTTAAAAGATGATCAGAGCTCGCCATTGAAGCTTTTACAGAATGACGATAAATAAAGCTCGAAAAGCCTCTGTAGGATTATAGAAGCCATATGAGATGCTAAAATAGGAAAGAAATACTCGTAAGGCAGAAAAAAAGTAAGAAAAACAGCATAGTTATCGTAGGACTGAGCCCTGCACCAAAAAAGGACGTGAGCAATTTCGTGTGTGAGCAAATTACGGGGCGGAGTTGATGGGAAATTGGCCTCATTCGGAATAGCCGGACGTCGCCCCGTACTAGTGCGTACGTAATTAGCCTCGTAATACTTTGTCACCCTTGTGTGCTCACACCCAAAACCCCCTCTGAAAAGAAATTGATTGCACGTTGATTTCCGGGACCGGGGAAAAAAGTCATTCTAAGTGACGTACGTGTTTTGCATGGTCAATGGTCTCTTGTGCGTCACGGAAATTACTTCAATTCAGCCTCCCAAGCATTGAATGCGTGCAGGAAATGGTTTATTTGATTCTGGTTTTACAATAAACATCAGGGGTAGCCGGAGATACACAAGAGGTAAGAGCAAGGTCGAGGCCTTTAGAAGTCGAGAAGAGGAACGGGTGCCAGCTAGAGCAGAAATGAACCAGACGGAATCTTGGTAGTTATATCCCCAGTCTACCACTTCTATAACGGTAGGCTAGTGACTTCCCTCAACCTGTGGAACGGTATACCTGGACGTTATACGTGCTGAAAGGTCGGTCCGGAACGTCTTTAAAAGGTTGAAGGCAATCGTGGTATTAGTGGTGTGTTGGATTCTTTGTCCTCCATGCAGGGGTGAACCTCCTACCCCAAACGAAGGTCGACTTCTGCATAGGCTTACTGGGAACGGTGCTCCTATCCAACACACCACCAATACACTGCTTGCCTTCAACTTCTCGAAGGCGTCCCAGACCAGCCCCTTCCCCCTTCTATCGTACGCAATCTCCTATCAGAGGACAGGCACCTTGGAAAAAGGAACGTTGTAGCTGAAAAGGAATTCCTCGAAATAGGTTCCATTGTTCACCTTACTACTCGATGCGACCTTCACCTATGTATTTCCTGGATAGGAATCCCATTTTTCGGAGGGAAACTACCCAAAAAATGAATTGAGAAAGTGGCCTAAAGCGACCATATCCAAGAAATTTGTCGCTGCTGTTTTTTCTTCCAATCGCCCGTGAATAAGCCGTTAAAAAGCTAGTGAGCGTGAAATCGTAAGCGACACTTGTGATTGCATGAACCATGAAATGCCAGTTGTCGGAAACCATTTCCGTTTTAGAAATTTCATAAAAAATAGTAAGAGCTGAAACGAACGAAAGGGACCTTTCGATAGGGTTTTGAGATGTTGCAGTCCTGACGAAAATCCCTAAATCAGTCATGCGCGGCTACGTGCCCGGGTGGACAGAGAGCTGGGTAATCGACCTAATGCGACCACTTCAAGAGATAATAGCCTACTACTCCTTGCACTTTTCTTCCTAAATCACGACACCCACACATTTTTTTCTCCATCCTTCACGCTACCCATATCAACACCCACACAGAGTCCTAGTGCCCTGAAAGTTCTGTTTGCGAATTATCATTCAGAATTTACTCCGCTATTTTTCTCCTCGATGCGATCCTCAATACCGGCTGCGGTACGCGACTCGGGTTCATGTGTCTGAACGGTCCATTCCCAGTCTAGTCCTATGAGGCCTTTAAAAATCTCTCTTTGTCCTAGCCATTCTCATTCTCCAAAGTCGGAAATGGCAATTTTACTCGAAAAGGTTACATTCTCAGAAAATTTCTGAAAATGTCGTCGTTCACGAGTCAATATTGCTGTAAACGAAGTAGAAGGAAGTATCATGAGTGGTTCGAGGGATTTGTGAAGGGACGAGTCGATAATCCTACTCAACTTGCCAGGCTTTTCGCAATGTCAAGTAGGTTCGCAAGCTCGCAAGCGGAGCAACAGAGAGCTCTGACAAATGGACGCGTTAATGCAATGCAAATGACACTTGAACGTTTCTAATTTGTCTGTGTCACGTTTTTTGAATCTGTTCTCTATCTAGGACAAGCTCTAATCATACAATGACGCAGAATTTCAGCTAATAGAAGGACAGTCTGGCCAACGAGAAACATGAGAAAAAGTTCTCGGAGATGAATTTGTGACGGTCAGCAATGTTGGAGATGCTGTGGTGAAGAAAATAAAAGACAACGGCTAGGACTGTGTGCAACCGGTGTGAGGGAATGAGGGGGTAACGGAACTTCTCCCCTATCGCGGCATTTTCCCTTGCGGCATGCGGCAGACGTCACTGCAATTACCGTACTCCCGCCAATCGATAGGACGCGGAATTTTTCCTTGACTGGCTTACTTTTTCATTGGATTTTATCGTTTTTTCTTCTGTTTCTTTTTAGTTTTCATGTTTATTAGACTTGATTAATTCTAATGACTCTTCCTATATAAACGACGATCAGAATCGCATTGGAACTGAAGAGAGCGGCCGGCCAATTCAAATGTTTAAAGGACTCCCCACCACACAAATCGCGCGCTCCAATCTTCCATCGCAATCCTGCGATAGGCGGCGGGTGCGGCGTGTGCGACGCCGTGTTAGGGGAGAAGTTCACGGACCCGGGAATGAGGCAATAACTTCCGTCAGTATCCACCGAAAGTCGAGTTTGCAGGCTGGAGCATTCAGGGATACAGGTTTCCTTCAGGGAAAGGGGAGCATCTGGTATTCCTTTACTTTTTAGAGCATTACCTGCGATGGATTCAGCCTTCAGCCAATCCTTATATAGTCCAAGAGGAAGGTACAAACTGTTTCAGCCTATCCCTACACCGTCACCCTCTGCTGTCGCCTTCTTAAGAACTGATCTTCTCCAGCCCAGAAAACGGCGGGCAGAGAGGCATGTCTTCTAGTCTCGGTCAGCTCGATGGCGTCGTATCTTCCTAGCCTGCATCCTCAGAAGAATGCTGTATGCTATGGCACGCATCTCTTGAAGGGGGTGATCCCATATGCTCCTATGGTTCGCGACAAGGATGAACAGAGACGATACTGGCGTCCGCTCGCAAAAATAGATAATCAGCGGGACGACAGGAGAAAGATGTTATGTATAGAGCATAAATTTCTATACTCGGCCTTCCCGAGGGACTTCTAATAGTCACACCGCTGGTTCGTCCTTTCCAACAAGGCTGATTTCAGCGAAAAACTATGGAAAGCTAGATGGCGAAGATGAATTGGGTTGGCCTGGACCGATTCAATCAGTGCCACCTGGGTGCTTGGATCACTTGTTACTTCAGGGTTTTTTTTCAGAATTGGCTAAGAAAAGCGGGAATTGATTTTTAGCCAGTCCCAGCTGCTGAACGAACCCCTCATCAGAGCGCTTGAAAGTACATACATACGTGGTCAGAATTTGGATCCTTTAAAGCTACTGTTGAGATGGAGTAGTTCTAGCTAAGCCAGCTGCCATGTAAGCCCATTTTCTTTTGACAATGGCCAGAAAATAGAAAGATCAATGGGACGAAGTTGATCGGTCTTTTATAGGGTTGCACCACTAGTTCAAAAATATTCAACTACTCAACGGCGATTGTTCAACTAGTCTTAGGCTAGGGGGTCTACCCGATGTACAAATCCTGGTTCTTAATACTTCTTGGATTCTTTTTCAGCCAGCCAAACCCAGAAAGATAGATAAGACTAAAGGGGGAGGGGGAATCAGTTTTAGAATTTCAATCTCATAAGCCATGCATGGGATAGCAGTGCACTTGTCATCAATCTCCCATTGTAATGTTGCACTACCTAAATTTAAGCTCGTTTCTGACAAATGATGTAGAGAGCAAGGTGAAAGGACTAGTAGGAAATCGTCCCAAAGAATTCCAAGTAGGGATGCGCCAAGCATTCGGTTCCTTCCAGCAAGTTGGTAGTTGAAACGGAATAAGCCATTTTCACCCATATAGCCGGATGCAAAAGACTTATGAAAGGCTGAGAATTGGGAAAACACCTCAATGGCGACATGGACATCCGTCATCAGCTGTCCTTTTGCTTGTGATTGACAAGTAATCTGCAAGCAGCCAGTTATGTCATCTGAAAACTAATAGGAAAAAGAAACAACAACAGGATCTCTAGGGTATCGACGGAATGGATGGTGTCCCCAAGATAACAAATATTCTCTCATCTTTTTTTCAGCTGAAAATCATGCTTGCTGCAGTTGTTGAGGGATCTGTCATGTAAAATCAACTGTGTATGCTGTGCCACCTGTCATCTCGTTGATCATAGAACTCCTCGAGAGTCATGTAAAGTGCTCATTCTACACGCGCTGAAACACAAGTAGTCCCAGTAGTCGCAAGTATCATTCAGCGGAGAAAAAGAAACTAACAAGGATTTTCTCAGTAACGGTGAGTGAACGAGAAGAAGGCTAGCGCTAAATCTTTCGGTGTTACACTGTTGAGAAATGTAGGTATGATTCGCAGTTCGTGTTCCCTTAAAGTCCAAAAGCCCTTCGTTAGGGGCCGCTTTCCTGACAGTGGAGCAAGCTGTATGATTATACCTCAGAGCCGGAATCGGTTGGCCTAGGCGGATATCGGACCGGGATCCAGTGACATTCCAGGAACTCCGCTACTAGAACTTAAAGACGAATGTCATTTTCCCATGGAGTTGTGTGAATGATCCTCAGATAGCTGAGTTCCATTCGGAGTAAGTAGATGGTATTCTCAGCTGATGATTCGCAAGTTGCGGTATATTATGATACGTTACGGTACTGTGTAATCCACTGAAACTGGCAAGCCGTGGGCCTAAAGTTTTTACTTCGCTGGACAATAACAGCTCTCTGATTTCCAGCGAAAGACGGTCCGAGAGGCTTGGATGGAGTCTGGTGAGGGAAATATGAGGCGGCGCCTTACTTTTTTGTGAAATATTGTCTCACATCTGAGCTCATGGGCAAGGAGCGATGGTCACGTCCTTAGAAAGGAAACATTAGAACTAAATCGCACACAACATCGAAGCCTAAACTAAAACATGGGTGAGAAAGACTAAAGAAATGGTCAAACAGAAAGAAATTGGTTGAGGACTGTGAACAACGGAAAAAAAGCCATCCATTACCTTGGCCTCAAGAAGACAGGAAGGAATAGATTGGAGGCGAGACAATATTCATGTTTCCGGCTATCGATTAGGGCGACAAGATTTGAAGAAATTCTTGAATTTCCGGATCTTGGTCATAGGTATAGCATGCAGATAACTTCGACTTCGTTCATAGGGATTACCCTTGACTTCTCGTAAGATTACGTCCAATTTGCATATGACCCCTCAAATAGTTCTCAAAAGTTCTTACCTTGAAGGCCTGGTTCCCTCATCTCTAGAAAAATTCTCCCAATATACTAAAGTCAGAGGTGTAATCTAAAGTCAGAGGTGTAAGTCAAAAATCAGAAACTGCCATTAAGGACCTTCAGGTGTGGCCCAGTTTTGTGAGTGCCGTTTCTGCAGAGAATTGAAAGAAAAAAGAAATATCCTTGAAAATGGATAAAGGAAAGGATGAATGGGTAAAAGTGACCGCAAGTGAGATACCACGTTAAATGCTTTCTTTTGGACTATAGGCACAATACAAACAAACATTTGTATCAGTTGGGAGAACAAAAGGAGATGATGTGAGGCACATCCAGTAGCCAAGCTTCCCCAGGTGGTTTTAGTCACCTATTGGTGCAAACTGAAATCGTTCGGACAGTCATGAAGGAAACTTGGAATAAAATCACCCTGGAACTGCCTCCAGTTGGTTTCGATTTCGTAAAAACACAGATATGACATGGCAAAATTACAAATTTGTAGAAAATTCCGAATTCTCGAAAAAAAGCACTTGTTCAGTTTTGGACGTTTTCAAGCACTCTCCAAGAAGTAGCAGGAACGGCCTCTGTTTCGCATTGCACTAATTACAAATGATTGCGAGTTAACACATAAAATATTCAGGAGATGAGGCGGACCTGGGCGATCCTGAGCGAACCTTTTGAACCAGACAGAATAGCGAGAGTTATGAGTGGTTACGTCAACAGAACATCTGTCATGTTGTCCTTGTCGCAGATCATTCATGTCCATAGGGTGTATGTACGGGGTAAAAGCAGCATGACTCGTGATACTAACGGGAGAGCACAGCCGTTCAGTGCGAACCTCAGCTGCACTCACTGGTTATGCACTCTGAAATGAGATTAGGCTTTCCGAATTCCGAAGTGCAAATGCGATGATGACACCCGTTTTGGGAACGAAAACGACTCATAAACGAGGCACGGCAACGGCAAAACAATACCAGACAAATCAGCAAGGGCTAAGCAAGCAATAGAGAGAGAGGCAGAAAATGGAATGCTGTAGAAATAAAAGGAAGAGCAAACGAACGAGCGAGGGAGCGAATCTGCTGCTATTTCTCTGTAAATTAGCTTCATAGTATTCATGGAGCAGAACGAGGCTGATGATGCTTCTCCTGCCTTTTTTATATGGGAGCAGATGGAAAAAATTGAGCCAATTTTGACGAATGAAGTATTTTGACGCCTGTCAACCCGCTCGCTGGAGGTCACCCTAGCTTCCCACATCCATTCGGGACCGTTATGGAGCTCGAAGGCGTGTGTGGCCTGTACAATGACTTGTGCTACCCATCCGATGTACAAGCCAGTGATTTTTGCTCCCAGACGAGTTCTAGACGAGTTCGGCAGCAATGAACCGACCCCGGAATGGAGGGCTCGGTTGGGTTGAATGGGTAGGCATATACATAGGTACTTCGATCTCGGGACCGTGCGTATGACAGTGCGAGCGGTGTTTCAGCAACCCCATCCATGAAAGGGCTCAGACCAAGGTGGACGCGTAGGTTACTAATGATGAGGAGACAAAAAGGGTTTCTGGCTGCCATTCCCATCAACGACACATGAGCGAATCCTGAGGGAGTGGGAAGGTTTGTTGGCTTGAATGCGTTTCGCTGAAGTTGCTGAAACAGTTCGCTAGCATTGGCCCTGGATGATTCTTGATTTTGTAAGAGGACCATTTTGAGGTTGATTCATGGGCTAAAAGGATTGTCACATCTCAAGTGAAGGATTTTACGCTTTCAGTTGACAACTGTGTCAGGCAGGGAAATCCTAATAGCGAGACGGAGATAATTGTCGTCTATAATTTTGCTACTACAGCTCGCCCACGCTTTGAAATGGACGTCCTAGGAAACGTTTTACGGAGTCTTGGAGCTTCTCGGACTGCTATGACACGAATGCGGTGGGTAATTTCTTTCTAGAGTACATTGTCTACGGATATGGCTTGAAAGGAAACGGAAGCAATTATAGGAGTCTGAATAAGGCTTTTTCTGAGAATGGTGTTGAAAAAATGATTAGCTAGGGGTGTTCGAAAGGTTTTGTGGTTGTTGGATGTGTAAACTCGGCTTGTGTAAATTATTCTTAATTGTTTTGTCCTCATATTGGAACTTACTAGGTACAGGAAGTACACTTTCCTGTTGACGACTACGACTTCTTCAACTAACTCCGAAGAATGCCGAGAGTACCGGTTGGAGGGTTTGCTGGCAATCGAAAAGAGCCCTGTTCTCCTGGCGGGGTCCAGATACGGATTGAATGTGCTAACTTCCAGAGCATCAGTGTATTACCATTCCTTCCCCTCCCCTCTCCCAACCCCCTCCTCCTCCTATTGCTGAAGCTTGCGATCAGATTCGAAAAAAAAAGTTTTAAAATGTGAAAAAGAGAATCGAGATAACTCCAGAGGAGCCCTGCAGAATTGAAAAGTGAGAAAACTTCGAGCGCTTCGAGCGCCCTGACTATTGGATGACTAATTTGAGCATGAGAAATCATCGAACCGACGGTAATTGGATGCAATTTTCTCGGCTGACTGAGAACGACGAAATTCCTTCACAAGAAAGTTTTCTAGAATGTTTCCATAGTAACTATTCAAAAACTGGCTAAAAAAGTCAAACTTTATTATAAGTGTAACTATTTCAGGAAAAAAACCGAAAGCGTTGGCCGTAGTTACGAGAGATACGGGTGGTAGTCATTAGGTCCGTTTTTCTGCTTTACGAAACTGTTGAGCTCGAAGAAAGTAAAACGCTAATAGTGCACCTTTTTGATGAATCATTAGTCACGATTGATTCAATCTGCTTTCTAATATCAAAATTCTATTCCTTAGTGCGGACATATGCATCTAGTTCAGCGAAATCGTGAAAGCATAGGTAGTCTAGCTACTCAGCCGAAAATAGAACCTAATGACGCACTCCTGCAAAATGTACGGATTTCCTAATCCTTTTTTTCTTAATCCAGACTTCATGCAGCGTGCAACACGCAAAATTCTGAGTACTTGGAAGGGTGCATACGAAATTACCACGTCGTTTCTTCGCTCTTCGAATTCTTACCAAAATAAATGTCAGTAAAAAAATAGTCTCGACACACCCAACCTAAAAAGGGTCAGGCATGGCATTGAGAGGCCCCTGCAGAAGTAGCTGCATGCATACATCTACAAGATATACATCAATCGCGATTCTTGGAGGAGTGACCTACGTAAAGTCTCAAATCAAGGACAAGTTTCCCCGGGATAATGTTGGACTATGACGTAGATAGAAGGAAGTAGCGACAAATAACAAGAATCGCTGACTGTGCAACTGCTGGGATAGATACTGAGAAGAAGAATAACAGGTTTCAAGCTTCAAAACCCTTCTTCCCAGAAAACGCTGGATCAGATAGAGCGAGGGAAAAGCTGAAGGAGATGATTAATTCCATAGTTCACAAGCAGAACTGCGATGAGAAACTGCTCAGCTCGGAGAATCATCATGGGCAAGTGAAAGATTTGTTTCTGGAACGCCTTGAAGGGGCTGGAAAAAAGGCTGATAACTCTCTGATATCGTTGGTCCGTTCAATGCAATCGAGGGAAGCTCTTCCTATAGTAACCCCTGTCACCTCAACCTCTGGTTCCTAAGGGTTGTCCTTCCTGAAAGAGAAGGTTTTCCATTTTATTTTTCAAACTCATCGGAAACCATTGAATTTGATATTTAATCGGAAATGGAAAACCCTGAGGCTGCTGGAGAAAACGTGACTAAGCAGCATGAATGGCAGCAATGGTGATGTTCAACGAGAAGCAGTTCTGTTTTTAGAGCACCTGACAAACAAGATAATTGCCCAGATTATCTCAGAAGTAGAGTTAATAGTTGTGCGAAGACGAATAGATGAGGTGAAGTGTGACGGAATTCGATGTCACGTACTGCTCTCATTATTTATGTCGAACATTTAATGACTACTACGATGTTAAAAAGGTTTTTTTCTGGAAATTGTGAAAATAAAAAAGTGTCGTCACTCTATTCGGATGTGCCGAGCATATGGCCTCCATTTGCGATCATTGCAGCGTTTCAAAGCGTGCTTCGCTTTCAGAAACCTTCAATGAGCAGCAGGTAAGCGGGTAGCCTCGGTGTCAACCATCACCTTGAACAAGCTTCTCAGAATTAGTGAGATTGGGGATGTACCGCTTCCCTGCTCTGGGTGCGCCACGGTCGTGATCCCAGCTTGGGGTCGTTGAAAAAGTTGAATGATATCTACAGAAAGACTTCAGTGGACAGCCAGTACACCGGCAGACGTTTATATCCTCCCAGGCTGCTCCTACTACATATATCCCTTCCCCTAGCTTTGGGGCTCGAATAGGCCAAGCTATAACGGATTATGTTTCGATCTACAAATTAGTAATGCAGTGACGGCTTGTCGAACTGAAGCAAGGTTCAGTTTCCCAAGGCCCTGTTTTTAATCTTTTGCGTCACTCCTGTTTGCAATTCTGAAACTTGGAAAATTGATAGCAGGACGGAATAATTGAAACAAACATCAATAGTTCCAGCGGAGCATGTTCTAATCCTCATTAGCATTCCCTCGAAAAGGACCTCCCAAGCAGTGTCGGAAGGAACTGAAAAAAACATAGGGGAAAGAGTTCGAACACCTAGCTGTCGAGTGAGAGTAGAAAGGTAAAGAGATTTTTTTGACTGGGTTGAAACCTTGGGTAAGGGTTAGCACACGCATAGGTAACTACTGCTTCATTTCACGAAAGTTTACTGATTATTTACTCCTAGGTGAAGTATCTAGATTGAGCGTCGTGCAAAAAAAAAGGAGCTACGGGTAACATGGAGAATGCTGGCTACAAACGATGTTCAGTGCGGTGTTTTCATCCATCCCGACGTGTTCCTCATAAACGAAAAGGCGTCGTTAATGATGTACGCCCTTGCCGTCTAGAAAGGTTTCCGGTCTTCATAGAAGCCCTCGATGGTTCAAACACCAAAATAGAATAGATTACGGGGATCTTTCAGTTTTCCTCTGAAATGTGAGCAATTTGGATTATTTTTTAGAAATGGAAGAGTTCACATTCATGACATACCAGACAAGACCTCCAAAATCAAAGTTGATTTGATTGATATAAAACTGCCTACTGCGAGAGTCTCTTTCTATTCACTTCAAGAAACGAGGGTCAGGCTAGTGGGAAGTTCCCTAACAGTACATTTCGACCTAACCTATGAGTAGATATCACATTTACCCCATGCTTTGTAATGTTGGGGGTGACGGTCCCGGTTCAGCCCGATCTCATCAAGCGGACATCCCACAGAGGTGGCTCAGTAGATGCATCACAGATCCCCTCGAAAAAAATTAAAACGAACCTACGACTTGAAATTACTCAGCTGTAAACGCAAAAAAAATTAGCTGTCGATGGGAAGTACATTCTCCCCCATCATTCAATGCAGTGAAGCTTAGTCAGCCTAATTGATAGGTAGAACATCTAAAAAAAGCTGACAGAGTATTGTTGGGTGAAGGTATCCAAGAGCGTTTTCAGTTAGTCCGTAAAATGTCAAAGGATCGACTTACAGGTAGTCATGCTACTAAGACAAGATCCAATTGCTAGCTGTCTCGAGACGTCTTGAATTGCTAGTTGTCTCGGCATGTCTCATTAGTGGATGGGGTTTGGCAGTGGGTTGGATGTTTTTTGCCTTCCGCTAAGTAAGTGCTCTAATTTGGGTCGTAGTTTACAGCAAAAACGCCACGAACATTCCTCGTGTCTAGCAGCTTGGCGAGACTTCATACTCCCATGGATAGAGTCGATTAGTTTCTTTTCGAAGAAATGCCTTAAAGTGCAAATGAAAAAAAAAACAAATTCATGAAAACACATAAAAGCATTTCTGCAGAATTTCGTCTACCCTTTGGGACTGCTTTTAATGAGGCAATGCAATGTGAGAACCGCATTACTGAGAGTGCATAGGCGAAGGAAAAGGAGATCTGGGTGACGTGATAACAAGGGCTAAGAAATGCTTGATAGTTCAGTTTCACATATATTTGGGAGCCTGTAGGCGGCAAATGATTCCCGAGCAAAAATATGCGTTCTGATAAACTCATTAGGGAGATGTTTCTTGCTCAATCCATAAATTGTAAGTAAGACAATGAAAGAATCCTAGAGTCGAGCCATTCCAGTAGCTGATGAACAGAAATGGTTTTAAGTGACTTTCAGTCAGCTTTCAAGAAGTCTCCGACGCTCCATTTTTCAGGGAGTAAACGAGGCGTTCTCATCAGGAGACAGAGGGATTTTTTTTTAAATTTTGCTTAAAGATGGGAGGGAGTTGGGTGCCGAATTTTTTTCCAAAACGAAAAAAAAAACATATCGACTTGGAACGAGCTCCGTGAAAGGATAGATAGCTGTGAATCGCTGAATTAAAAATACTTTTTTCGCCCAAAGAAAGATTGAAGCTCGGGCAAAAAGGTTGATCCGAAACTGATAATTCACATTTTTTAGGGCTCCTTTTCTCTTCCCCATCCATGCAAGCCCTCTCCCCGCTCCCAATGGCTAACAAGTTTTCAGAAGAAGAACCGTTTGCTATTTTTTGGTAGAACTACACAGTACATAGTCCATGATCGACTCTCTTGCAATCTTGGCATGATATATTAAAGAGCATGGGCGAGCATGCCATACATATGCTTTGCACTATTTCAGGCCCTAACAAAGGCGAAGCAGCCGAAACGTTGGCCAAATGAAGTATTCAAACTTGAAAGGCCTAAAGAGGATTTATCTGTACAGTACATACTTTTGAGGCGGTATAAGCTACTTCCAAAAGCCTTCAGAGCAAATAAATCTCCCAATCATGTTCATTTTTTCACCCTCCAATTCCTCAAGTCACCGGAGACCTTGTCCACATAGTTCAAGCCGTAAAGTGCCTCATTCCCGTAATATTTATGGGCCCGTTACGGATTGTGGGGGTTATTTGTATTCTCAGACCGTATCGAAAAATGCTCTTAACACCCGGTCGTTGCCATCAAAAAGGTTCTAAGCCATTTGTTATGCTACTCACCTTTTTGGTCTCTTTCACTCCTTCTCTCAGACTGCATGTCCTACAGAGGTATTTCGATGTTTCTTCGTGAACAACATCCCATTAGAGTTTTCAGTGTCGTGTTGATTTGTTTAGCACATTCCCTGGGGATAGAAGAAGGAAAGTACGTTAATTGATGAACCTCAGCGCTCCACTGAAAGAATGTTCGAACAACTCTCCTAATTGGCAATAGTAAATGAGTTCTGGGAACTAATCCAAATAGGGTGGTTACCGATAATCCACGACTCTTTCGTGAGGAAAACTCTCGTTCTGAGCAAAATTTTTTGTATACTTCGATGTTTGGTCCCATTCATAGCACAATTAGAGGGGGCCCAGGTGGGTGAACGCCTACTAATGGGTGAAAAGCGTAAATCTCCCGCATGGAACAACCTCCTTGTGACACTTGACCGTGTCACGATATATGTACCTATTCTAATATGGGCCATTCTTTGTTTCCCAAAATTGCTGAGCACGAAAAAATCCGCGCTGTGACCTGGCAGCAACGATCTTATGGAATTGCGGGATTTATGACCGAATTCTCACGTTCGCACGCAGTCACGCACGCGACAAGTCTTTAATAGTGGTCGCGCGGCGGCAAACTGCAATGACCGTAATCACGAATCTATGATGGCAGCGCACTCCTGTCACCAATCTACGCATATCAGGCGGCGGTTTCTTTACCCAAATTCTCACGTCACCAGGCATTACCGTATTCCACTGGGACAGAGTGGGAGTAGGGATCGTATTTCGTATTTTTTTATGGTCCTACAAATTATTTTCACCTTCTGTTTTTTGAAATCCACACCATTACTAAAGGAATCCTTGAGTTTACCGGAAAGGGTGTAGTTTATGACCAGTAAGTAGGGAAGCTGTTATTCTGAGTACTCAGCGATTGCGTGCATGGTCATGTGCAAAAAAAATTCCGTGAGTCTGGCATGCTAGTTGTGAGCTCTAGCACCGTGACCACGATTTTTGCAAACGTCTGGGGACCAGTGCTATATGAATTGCTCATCTTGCTTGGTGTTCATTGGAAAGATATTGGAAAGAAAGATGAGATGGTGCGTTGTCTGAAAGCGATGGTGTTTCTTGTCCAGGCAGTACATATATCAAATGCCAAGGCTATCTGAAGTCTCATCCCTTGAGAGTTCATTGGTTGCGGCTAGATTTGGATAGGAAGAAAACAGACTGGCCGACATTGGGATCGGTACAGACTCGTCATGAATATGCCACTCACGCATATGCTATCCTTCACAAGTAGTCCATATGGGTCTCATTCCAGGGATCTCTGGACTTTTCTTAGGTCTTAGGCTCCTGCTTATTTCGAGGAAACATCGAGTTCTTGGGGTATGAGCATCGATTCCTTTGATTTGCAAATTCTCGGGAAGCTGGGTGACCATGTGAAACGAGTTTTGATGTGGGGAACTATTCCCGAGCAGCGTGCAACGCTACCCCGCTTGTCTAAGAAAATCAGAGGCTGATTGGAGCGCGTTATGTATGGGTCAGAATCGTTTTGCGACGCTATTTTAGTGGGTGATGACGGCCGCCGCCACGGGACAGCTATCAAGAGTTTGCTTTGCCCGTGAGGGTCCGGAGAATCCAGTCCAAGCTCAGATCATGAATATTGGCAACGACTACGTCGGAAATATGGGCAGAGGTTCAGCCTATTATATACATATCGCCTAGTCAACCCACTCTGAAAGACGGACAGTGTTGCATTTTGAATGAAGTTGTTGATGAATTCTTATCATATGTTAACAGTTACCTGATAGAAGCAAATTTTCCCTGTCCCTAACGAACCTGGCACCGAAAATAATCACTCTCACGATCTAAAAAAATTGCACCGAAGTCCAGAACTTTGCTCTTAAGCACATTTTCCACTGAAACACTTACAAAACCTTTCTATTTCAATTATGTGAACCAAAAGAAGTGTTGCACTTTGCTGGGAACAGAAGCAGGAGTCAGCGACGGCTTTCCATAAAATCATCGAATGCACATAGTAATGTAAGAAGAAAAGGAAAGAAAACGAAGCAGTTGGAATGCAAGGGCGGTAATATCAAAGAAACAGAGAGGCCGACTGAAATAGGTTGCCGGTAAGCGGAACGCGGTTACTATCGGAGAAAAGTTCCCTTCTGGGTGTAGACCTAGGGACCTGATTTAGGTGTCATCAAGTGTGGCGATCGCGCCTATTTTTCTGCCTTCGTCTGGCGCACTACCGTTTAAACCAGTTTTTATTAGGTTGAGTCATAAGTCCTCGGACAAAATGATAGTGATGACTTCTAGCGATCATAACTCTTGAAAGAGGTGACGAAAATGAAGGTGCGAAGCATTGTTGGATAGAGTATGGGAAGCTCTTCCGAACCATGCCGGAGAAGGCACCTAACTGTTTCCTTCCCAGCAACTATGCCTCATGATTTCAAGCCGTCGCAACTCTACGTCCGCAACACCATCATATTTATTTTTTTATCTGACCATGAACCCGCGGCAACCGATAGAGGTATGAAGGACGTTCACAAGCAGGATGTGTAGAATTTACAAGTTGCATCAGAAGTTCACATTGGGCGACTATTCCGTCGAAAATGAAGACCGTCCGGGACGCTCGATGAAGTTGGATTTGAAGGTGCTGCGGAGCCAGGTGAAAGCCGATCCGTATCAAACTACTCGTGAACTGGCAGTCACCCTTGGGGAGTCAGTCCACAGTTCTTCGTGAATTAAAGTCAATCGACAAGGTGCGAAAGCTCGGTCCATAGATGCCTCATGCTCTGAAGCAGTATGACATAGACCGCCGCGACGACGTGGCACTTTCTCTCCTCACGCTCAAGGGCACCACACGTGGCTCGAGTACCTAGTCACCAGGGGTGCGTAGTCCAACCTCTACT
The DNA here is from genome assembly GCA_000469685.2 of Haemonchus contortus. Taxonomy (NCBI): domain Eukaryota; kingdom Metazoa; phylum Nematoda; class Chromadorea; order Rhabditida; family Trichostrongylidae; genus Haemonchus; species Haemonchus contortus. The sequence goes on along the minus strand of LS997566.1, from coordinate 6,714,991 downwards.
CTAACGTTCACCGGCGTGCTCAATGGATTGACAAAGGTGCGCATGCAGAAGACTCTCCCAGACCCAACGTACACGCCAAGGAAGTTATGCTCTGATTCTGGTGGAGCGCTCTCCGTGTCGAATAATGGGAGCGGCTAGACGAAGGATGCACAGTGACCGCACACGTCTACATTACGCAACTGAGGAATTTGAAGGCGAAGCCCGAAGCTACACGTCCACAGCAGCACAAAGTTCACTTCCAGCACGACAACGCTCGCCCTCACATTGCAAGAACGACCAAAAGTGAACTGACGAATTTCGGCAGGGCAAGTTTACCACTCCAACCATGTTCCTCAGACTTGGATCCCTCGGATTACCACCTTTTCCCCCATCTTCAACGTCATCTGGATGGTCAGAACTTACAAACGCGCGACGACATCAAAATGGCACTGGTGCAGTTCTCCAAGGGCCAGATCCCAGCGTTCTGAAGCAAGGGCATCTACGATTTGCCCAAGCATTGGCAGACGACCATCGATGCCAATGGAGCATATTTCAAATGATTCGCTATTGTCGTTTTAAAATTGTAAGATAAATATTATCATTGCCAATTGGTCCGAGGACTTATGACTCAACCTAATAACTGCTGTTCTTGCCTGACCAATGGGACCGCCATATCCCCCTACCCGACCTCTGTCCTTCGTCCAGGGTATCTTTCTCTGCGCTCTAACCTTTCATTGTCAGGGACGCAGAGGAAGTTCAAGTCGTCACGTAACTTTATTTCCAATAGGATTAGGTGAAAGAGCATTTAGTGAGGGTCACTGGTTTTCGCAACCCTGCCTGCGCTCTCTAGGTAACAAAGCAATCCTCTTCTGGCCGATCCTCTTCCATTCCAACTTTTCTCTTTAAGTCATCATCTTAATCACCCCACTGTTCTAGCCCCACCCCCTCTCTTGAATTCAGGCATTGAAAGTCCATGACCCAATACGTAGGCGACTTTGTTTCTGGCAAGTCCAGTCGATTCAACCGTCGTTGATCGATAAGGCGCCAATATTGAAATTGGACCGATTTAAGGCGCACTCCAATCTCCCATCACCTTTTTGTATTGCACTGGTAGACGGCGGATGCGGTGAGCCGCAGCGGCGCTCGAGTCCAACACACTGCACCGCTGCGGCTGGCCGTTTTAAAAAAATCCAAAAGGTTTGAGGTTTGGGTTGATGGAGCGCGGCACGTACATTCGAAATTCTAATACTGGCGCCTTATCGATCGGCGGGGAGGTGTGGGTCCTGGCGTGAATGGAAGAGAATTTGAATATAGCGTTCCCGGCCGCAGATCGGAGTGACTTCCTAGAAGCACCGCATTCTGAATACCCTGCTGCTTTCTAGCCTGGAGTTTTGAATCGGGAACTGATACTCGAAAACTTACCAAGTATTCGATTTTGCAGCTGAGACCGTTTGTGAGTATGACCCAATATAAATAGAAGTTTTTCTAAAGTTAGGGAGATAGATTTGAACAGTATGGCAGAGAGTTTGCCACGGAAAAGAGTCTTCATGAGAAAGACTACCTATATGGCCCCTGATTACTTAAATTAAAGAATTCCATAAAAAATCAGTGAATCGTCGTTCAAAAAAAATGTTGGAAGCCAGCGATAATCAACACAACAGCAGGATCGTATTCTGACGTAACCGTGGCTGTTGCCATGAGACCGTGGCATTTGATTATAAATAAAAAATAAAACCTAATGAAAAAAGGCGAATTCCGTTATGAACGAGTGACGAGAGTAACTCGGCCGGTTGCATCCGTCCCGTTAAGAAACCTAGAAAAAACTCTTCGAAAAATGTTTTGGAAGCGAGATTTGTACGAGTCGTTTCTACATGAACCATACAAAACTACTTCTGAACTGGTTACAGTAATGATGATTCACAATGAATATGGAACGAGAAGAGCCGAGCGCACGGATTGACGGCGATGAGAGGGATAATTTTGTTATAGGGCCAGTAGATGTGAATGAACCAGGCCTTACAATGGGGAGACTAGAAAAAAAAGCAAAGGCATACAGATGGGATGAGTCCTATTGCTGGAAGGAGCTCTCTGAATAACGTCAAGGGATAACCAAGAGCCCAATGGAGAAACAGAAGGAGGAGGAAAGAGTACTCGCTGGTTTTTAGAAAATTCTTTGCCAGTAGCCAAGATTCAGGCTCAGAAGCTTCAGTATCTGTCGTTTTTAACATTTTTTGAAGCAAGGAAGGAGAATCACAAGGGAAGGCGCCAGACCAAAATTAAGGAAAACGAGGATTATCACTTGACAATCCACACCATGAAGTTTGTAATCACACCCAGTAAGGCAATAACTAAGTCAAGTAATACGCAAACGTTTGCTTTTACTTTAGAAATCACATTCCACCATAATTTTATTTTGTAGCTTAATCGGTATTGTATTAGTTATAATATAAAAAGGGAAACATGCTGGAAACCATCTCCTCCCTGAGCAGCAGTACCAGAGGTTCGTAATCCTCGGGGTTTCGAAAAAGATTATTATTTATTCATTTATTTATTCATCTATTGTCGAAAATCGGAAATGTCCAGAACATTTCAGAGTTTTCAGCAGGTGCTATGTAAGTCTTTTCCTAACTTTTGAGCTTGCTCTGTTAGAAAACATGCCTTCCCTTTAAAATCAAAAATTTTATTAGTCTATACAAATTGATTGAGTACGCTATGGAACCGTATTTTAGTTCTATCCTACTGTATAGAAAGACTCGCGGGTACTTTGTTGTGAAAACAGGGCTCTCGCACTCGGTCGTTTCCCCTAACAAGTGCAGTGCTACTCAAAGCATTTATTTGATCTTCGTTTATTCCGCTGTATTTTGAATAACGTCGCAACGGGCGTGATTTAGGCTTCATCTGATAACCCTTTACGCCCATTCCCCTGTAAGCCCCTACACTGGTGCAGAGCTCCCCTACACGAGTCAGAACTTTGGCCGTTTATCAGATACTGCTTTCGAACCTAACAAAGGATCGGAGAGAACTCTCTCAAGCGAGGATACGGGTACGGTAGATCCTGAGCGAGAAAATACTGCATAAGTTCTTACCGTAATCAACCATTAGTTATCGTAGTGAATTTACAATGACATTTCGAAAAGGAATGGCATTTGCTGCGCCATCGTCTGCACTTCAGATCTTAGCACGAGACGGTTTTTTCTTGCAGAATCACTTGATGTCTTAAATGTTTCCGTCTGGCGGAAATCTTCCGTCTCTGGAAACTCTTTTCAAAAGTAGTTCACAACATTTTCTTGAGACTGTTAAAGGTTCCAGCAATTATAATATTATCGTGGATTATTGAGCAAATAGGGTCCCTTAAAAGCGAAAACAGTCAAGACCCTCAAGCTTCGGCCGTGCAGCAATTAGGGGCCAACCCCTATTATGAAGGGAGAAGAGAAACACGTCTAGTGAGCACCCCTGCCAAGTACATTCTGGAGTTACGGTAATTGAGTTTATTCGATTACTCCAAGACTTTCAGAAACCCGGGCATCTCGCCGCCACGAAGACCCCCTTTTTGAAGAATACGGGAAATTTCCAAAAACAACCGGATCACTCATAACTATTCAAGGTAGAGGTTCGCGGTAGCCATTTCCCCCTTCCACCACCTTCAGTGCTTGCCCAGGGTTGACAAGAGTGATGGGGCACTCCCTTGTGTGTTCTGTTGATACGCAATTACAGACTGCTGTAAAAAGTGAAAATTTAAACTACAACAAGCTTATTCCGGTACAGGAATCTAGAAAGGAAGTTTTTGAAGTAGAGGAAACTCAGAAAACTCAGAAAAGCGTATAAGTCAACTGTTTGCCATAGCAAATTTCGCCATAGCTTTTTAGCGGTTAGTTGGAATATAAACAACCCTCGTTTGGACTTTTTTTTGGCCTAACTATGTTGACATCAAAAGTACGTATATGTGGAAAAAGACTTAGCGAACACCAATTGTCGCATTTTTTGCGTATAGGCCCCTGCTCTCCTTTTTTGGAAATTGTTGAGCACTACTGGAATGCACTTGTAAGCCTGTCGACGTAAACAAGAACGACCTACGTCAGAAGCAGATCGAAAATTGAGGAACAAAAAAGGGAAAGTTGGATAATGCGCCATTCAAAAAGATCCATTAACAGTAGCAATGCCGAGACGATTTTATCGCCACTGGAAAGTGTGAAAGCTCCCACATTCGAGAAAAAGCGAGAGCCTCAAGCACTAGGTGACAGGGTTCCGAAGTAGGCTTTAGGGTCATCACATAAGAACCATTAGCCAATGCTACCTGGAATTGGGTAAGGGAAAGACGATACGTCAGCTCTTTAGAAGGCATCTGAGCAGAACAAATCAGATGTGCTTCACAACCCCCTTCACCTAGCTAAGAATTCTAGTTAAGTCCTCAACAAGGATGAGAAAATGGCTAGCTTCATCTATCGACAGCATCGTTAACAGCTAGTGAGCAAGTGGGAACCCCTGAATCTAAACAAAACGACACTCAACGCTTAGGTTTAGTCGAGAAGGGACAGGTCGCGCACCCACTTGCTCGTGTCGAGTCCCTCCTTTCGAACACCTTGCCAAAAACCCATAACGTTGCCCATACTGCAATGTTTTCGGCGGAACCTCATAAGATCGTGAATTTTGAACAGCTGAAACCGGTCCAGACGCTTACGACAGCGCCACAACAATTGACTCCCCTCATTCGAATAGGCTATGAATAAGAAGAGGACATGGTGGTCGCTGAATGGCTTCGCAGTAGTATTCTACTATAGGTTTTACCAATGCTCGAATAGCAGTTGAGTAAGGGGCTTTGAAGCTACTTCTCACACCACGAAGCATCGAAAACAAGTTACTGCATTGCCTAATGGGACTGACGTCGCACATTCAACTTCTTTGACAATTACTCTACCAACTTTTCGTATTCACATTCATACTTCCCGTGGAATTCCTCGAGGTGCGTCCTCGAAGTGCGAGAGCAATAAAGAAAATGTCTTCTTACAATTAGAATAAGGAAGAGTTGGTAACCTGAAGATATTCTCCAGGTGAAAACGAGCGCAAAGAACAAATGACCACACTAAAGTCTCTGCAATTATGGAAAACTGGTAGAGAAGTTCTAACAAGGTCAATTAGAAGTGGGTCAATGCACTGTAGCAGTCGTTTCAAGACTCTGAAGGGTCGTGATAAAACAGATGAATAAGCATTTTACGGGGACGAATTTTGTAGTGAGGAAAATTCTGTTAGGTTATATGCTAAGAAGGAAATAGCCAAAGAATTTGTTAGGCTTTTGTTTTGGCACGTAGATGAACTGTCGGGAAAGTTTCATCAAAGCTTTGTATTCCGACAAGCTAGTAAACGGGATGCCTGTCAGAAAAGTTTTTAGAGGATACGTGCACATTCAGAGTGTTGTGAGAAAAATCTGGAGGGGAACCTTTAGAGTACTGTAGTGGGTAAATTTATCGTAATTGCTGGAGAGAAAGATACAACATGCGACAAATCACGTCAAACATAACATTCCAAGTTCCTCTGAAGAGGTTGCGCTGTCTACTTGGAGGAGAGGAGAAAGAAATCGAAATTCTGAGACTATGAGATCATCAGAACGGTCTATCTCAGGCCTATGGGCAAAGAAAGACACATTCGACACATTTCCTCAAGAACGAGAAATCAAAATCTATGAAGAGCACTCTGCCTTTACAATAACCCTGTTGTGGGCCCCGCCTTCAGCACCGGGTTATGACGCAATACACCCAGGTAGTGGCAGAGCCAGTTCGCAGGTTTGCAGGAGATACCTTTCCCATACATACCGTCTACAGAATCTCTGCATGGGAAAGAGGTTATGTGGTAAAGTGAATTATGTTGGACATGGCAGTTCTGAGTCTGTTGCATTCTATTCTATGATAAAATCCTCGAAGACGGGGGGTCCCGTTCCAGATTCTCGTATTTGTGTGGCCTGATGATTCAACAACCGAAGAATCCAACACTGTAAGTTGAGCTTAAACCGAGGAAAGAACTAGAGGCTTCCACGTTCAGAAGTGAAAAGAAATCAGATTCGTTCCAAAAGTCCTTGAATAAGATTTTTGACTGCCGGAAAGTGGATTTGGATGAAGGGGATAAAGTGTAGCGGAGACCGATTGAATCGCCACCGACGAGACCATTAGCGAAAGTCGCAAGAGTGAGAGGGGCTGGCGAGAGCACAAATCCGGACTAACGACGTCGAGAACAATAGCTGGAGAACAATCCCTCAAGGGAAAAGACCAACAAGCTTCTGATGTCTGTTCATTGCTCATAAGAAAGCCAGCCGTTCGAAAAATGGCTTTTGGATGAAGCTGCAAGGGACGTTCTATAGGGGTGAACGTGTCGCAATGGGCTCGGTAGGAATAGCAAACAAATTCCGCCATAAACAGCTCCATCTAATTAGAGCATGGAACAAAACATATGGCTTGCCCAGGCCTCTTAGTAGATTGTACATAGTCCATGGGAGCGCTTGAAACAGTGAAGAAAAGGGTTTGATATCTGGGAGATGACCTCATCATGGAACAGATGAGTACGGGAACCCATCAATGAAGTATGACTGAAAAAAGCCCTCAATCAATAGCAACTTCATAGCTTTTATGGCATGATTAGCTTTGTTCCTATGTTTTCCCAGGCGACAAAAACTTTCCCAGAGGTCTTAATTCTTCGTGGCGTTAGGCCACTCCCGAAATAAACAAAGCTGACACAATGTGTAGGGAGGTGAGCGAGGAGAAAATTTGTGATGGGGGCAAAAAAAACGGATGCAAGGAGTTGCGTGTAGTTCCGGACGGGTTCTGAGTGACAAGTGGTAATTACGTGACCTGGGAACTCGATCGAGGCTTTCGGGATGTTAGAGATCGAAGGATATCCCTTGAAAGCCCTCACGAAGATTTCATTGGGTAAGTTACAACTAGAAGCTGATTTTGGCTCAAAGCGCTCTGTGAGTGGGAGAGACAAAGCTTCGAAAACATAGGTTTGGGTTCAAATATCCTCCAGAAAGGGTCGTTCTAACTAAGTTTCTGACAGCATTAACTTAACTACCGAGAAGAAGGCGGTTCATTTGACTAAAGGATCAATCGGAAGATAACGATCAATCAATCAATCAGCTGTCAGCTTCGACGATTCGTTATGGATGCATTCATAGTACGCGTACAATGGGCGATCATCGCAACCGTGACGCATGAGCGATGCGTGCGTTGATCGATACCACGATGGTTTAGCTCCGCATTCATGGTTAATTGTCGTCACCACCACATCTGCTCAGTGAGAGGTCGATTACTGTTAACTCAGAGAAAAGTTTCGTGGTTACAAAGTGTGTGGGAGGTGGTAAGGTAAGTGGGACAGAACTTTCCCTCCTCTTGAGAGTTACTTCAACACAAGACAGGCAAGACGTCACGAACCACTTCAGAGACTACAAATTCCTCTCCGCCCAGCAGAGGGGACAGATATTCGTCAAATTAGGCCCGCGAATAATTATATGCACGTTGAGGGATAGAGTACGTCTACGCTCCTATATCCATTATAATTAACATCCGTCGCCATCTCTAGCGGGATATCCAGCAGGATACAGTCCTGCACATCCAACGAGGGAAAAAAGAGAGTGGAAGAGCGCCTGAAGGGATGGACAGGATTTCCTGAATGTACCTCCATCTTAGCTGAGAAGGATACAAATGCCAGAGCCAAAATACGGTAGAATGTTGAAGGGATCTTCGACATATCTACCAAACAAAGCCAACAAGAAAGGTGAAAAGGACATCCCCAAGGCAGCGAAGAACTCTGCCACTTCTTTCGTTAGTTGTTGACACTTTTTCTGAAAATAAATCAGCTCCTTTTGTGGACAAAGTTCCCTTTCCCCATGGGGAAAGCTTGTTAAAATCAGATACGATGCAAGAGTTGCCGACCCACACAACACGCCTAACTCAATCGCAGTCCATAGACGTGATGACAGTCTGTTGCTTCAGGCTATTTCCTCAAGTAAACAGAGGAACATAAGAACATCACAGGAAGCGAGCAAACACCTCTGAATTCGAGAATTCTAGAATATTCCTCAATAACAATGAGAGTCTGCCATTTTAATTAGATCAATACGCATATTATATGAGTTAGGTAGAGGACAAATCCGATCATCAGAAATGCAGTGGCATAGCGTGGCTAGCTGTCGATGATGCAATGAAAACAGATATTGAGGATGAAAATAGCCCGAGGCTCTAACATTCGAATGCGCTCGAGTTATAGACGTCGCAACGGCTGATTCCGAGAGAATGAGGGGGTTCATCGCCTCGGGCGCAGGGAGGGAGGGCGTAGAAGTGGGGATGATGCTACAACGCTTGAAAATGTCTGCTGATGTAGGTTAATTAACATTTTACTGGGAACTTAAGGATTTGAAAGCTTTCATGAGTAAAATTAGCAGAAATACGTGCCAAATGTGAAAGGGCTAACAAAACGGCCTAATGGCCAAAGAAAAGCCACTTTTTCTGTTGAACAGAAGCCGAGGAAGAAATAAAGTCTATCGGCTGGTAGTCTGCTTACCAGACTATTATCACCATTACTTATCATTTAGAAGAGAAATTTAATAAAGTACATTGATGGACCTTCACTTGGACCGTAAGCGAGGACAGGACTGCGAGAAAGAGTGGAGGAGGAAGGTTAGGACACTAGAGGTGCGAGCTCGTACGAACGGTCGGAATCTCTCACTTTCCAGCCTGTACAACCAAGATTTTCAAAAAACTTTTTTCGGCTGACGCTTCTCCGAAACTTGGAAAGACAAAGGCAGACAAAGGAGCATAGAGAGTTCTTTTTATGGACAAAATAGTGGAATTAGAAAATGAGGCAGTAAGACGGTGGGTTAAAGGAGATGTCTCTCAAAAAACGTGCGGAACACTTGCCACAGTGATCTCGTATTCAAATGTCCACGCGCGGCAAAATACATAATTTAAACCGCAAAACCCTTTCACGGTTCAGGCGTGACCATCGTGAAGTCGCAGTGCGCTACGCCGCGCACGAGGGGTATGGGTACATACGTGCGTCCGAGGAAGCGTGCTGCACATTGCGAGGCGAAATTGGTGACGATTCGAACTACTCCGACGCCTATTATTGGGCACAAACCTGAAGAAGGGTAGTTAAGTAAGGTCAGTAGATCCTTCTAATCTACTCTGCCACGAATTTAGGCCCCAATGATAGGCGCCAAAGCCGTCCAAATCGCTACGAACTTCGCCGCGCGATTTGCCGCGCGCACCCTCGGACGCGCGTAAGTTCCGTCCCCCGCGCACGAGGTATGCGGTGTGACGTAAATTCATAGATGATAGAAACGGACGTTCCCGGCTTCCACGACCAGTAACCCATATTGAAGCTGATGGTTAGCTGGGTAATTATCTACGCTGTGTGTCATTCCACATACTGATTTTTCAGTGAAGGCTGGTTTTCCGTTCTGTATCTTCCTTTTTACCACATGCACAGAAATCTCACGCAATGGTTCAAATTGTGTCAGGGGACAAGCTTTCTTGGTAAGACTCAGTCAGCACCCTGTGGTAATTTATGCTTTTTCGAGGGCTGCAATAAACAGTCGTTAACAAAACAAATCAAATTGAACCCTAAAGGGAAGCTAATTACTTTGTGAGTTTTTCCAGAATGCCCACGTTCAGAACAAGCAAAACAGCTACTAGTGCTAAACAACTAAAAGTAATTTGATAGCATCCGGCATAATTGTTCAGAATCTCCATCAGGTCTGACCATTGAAGCTGAGGGACCCTTGGAGTTGTACGACAATACCTCTAATGAGGTATCAAAGAGTCGCGGCGTCAAGACGTGAACATCAGCCATTATTAAACAACTGCATTAGCTCCCTACTATATCATGCGACTTGCAGCTACGCCCTTGCTGTCCTATGGGTGTTCTAGTAGAAAATTTTGAGCAGGAATATAGCTTCAGAATCAGGTATAAAGACTTCCCAGAGCTTCTTTTCTAGTCACTTTGACTTGGACGCCTGCAGGTTTCGAAATTTTTTCTGTCAAAGAAAGTAGTCAATGGTAACACCTGTCGAGCCTTTCCATCTAGCGATTCCTTTTGTAGGTACGAGAGATGATCATCCGAAATGGAAAAAGTGGTAAGAGCCAGTGGATCGGAAGCTAAGACGGCTGCACAGCGCAGGTGTTCAGGTAGATAGGATCTAGAAAACGACGGCTACACATCTATGGGTGAATGGTGCATTCGGATGTACTATGACTATTACGTCATAACTCCCGACACATAGCCCCCATTTAATGAATTTTGAAGCAGTTCAGTTTTGAATAGTGCATATTGCTGGGTGCACTTGAAACACCTGCCAAAAGCCCCATGATTAATTTGAAAGCACAGGAGCCCCTATAAGATCACCCCGCCCACAGGTCGGCGCTCGGCTAGATTTATAGACGTGGCGGGAAATAATGATTGATCTCTTGATCACTTGCAGCTGATCTTTTTTCGCCTTCAAAGATCAAGCTCAACGTTTTCAAAGATTTTCAAGCACCCTGCAGCATTTAGCAAGCGAATCTTGATCACTTAAGGAGATGGGCGGAAGTGGGGTAATGCTGGGCCGCACTGCTCCAGTACATAAGGTCTGGGGAACTAGTTCCTTGCTAAACGACCTGTTCTGATCAGTTCTTCCTTTTCTAGGTTGCGTGCAAACTAGCACAAGTTCTGATCGAAGGGTGAAAACCTTATTCCCTCCCTCCTCTCGGATCATTTCGAACTTAAAACCCTAAGGGGGTAACCATTGAGATTAATTATTAAGTTATTAGGTTGATGCATAATTACTGCGGATTTTTTCCAGCAAATTTTACTTAAAGAAACTATAGAAATACTAAGCGAAGACATATTCAAATAATTTCTCCGGAACGTATTCACCATCTACGTCAAGCACTGCTTCCCATTGGTTAGTTAGTCGGATCCCAGAAGCGAAGAAGTTTTGATCCTTGGGGGCGATCCACGCCTTGACATCGGCCACCAAGTCATCCAAATCAACATAACTTCTATTCCCTAGCCATTTTTTCAGCGAATGGTTGACAAAATATTCCATAGAAGTTACTGCTGGTGAATATGCCCGTTTTAGGAGTTCATCCCATTTCTCAGTGAGCTTTAGCTGGTTGTTCCATCGCCGAAAAATTACTGCGATCGCGGAATGACTGTGCAACCTTTCAATTTTTCTCGAAGTAGTTAAGCATAATTTCGCAAGTATGGTAATGGTTTTTGGAGTATATTCTTGTAGAGGAAATCAAGTAGATCGTTTTTAGAAAAAACCCGAACTCAATATTTGAATTCCATCAGGAGAAAAAAAGCCGCGAAAAAATCCGCAATAATTATGCATCAACCTAATACATTTACGACTGAATTCTCAAAAACTTATTAATCCAATCTGAAGAATGGATCCCTAATCTGGTGTGCTTATTCTTCTGCTTGAGTTGGAATTAAAAGTGATTTCAAATTTTGGAAAACTTTACAATTTTTTTTGTAATTTTTTCTTTTTCTCAATCAAAATAAATCACAAAGTGAGAAGTGATACTAAAAAAACTGAGAAATTATCCAAAGTAGCCCAGATACTATTCGTTCGGGACAAAATTGGTTTAGTGTTTTGTGAACCACTATGTGCCATAGTGTCTAGTGGTGTGATCCATTACCGGCCTCGCCCACATTCATTCATGAATTCAGTGAGAATAGTGGAAATTGCAGTTTGTTTACTCCGAGTTGAATGTTTTTCAGTACTGCTAGTGTCATGAGACTTACAGGATATGGGTGTGTGTGTTGTTTCGTTGAAAGAAAAGCACTGAATGCTGAAAGGAAAGAAAATCTCATTTTCTCAATTGCAGTGAAACAAACGCAGCAGTGTCAACAGCAATCTAGCCCATCTATCCTCGAACCTTCTGAATATTTCAACTGTTCAGTTGGGACGGGACAGCGGAATGTAAATGCTAGCTAGATCGCAGCAGAGAAAGGGATGTTAGCTTAAAGGATCAATTCTCGATAAAGATGGTTTCTGGAAGTTTCCCGCTGATAGAAATCCATGGCTCCTACTGAACCCGATTGGGGTGTTAACAGTACAAAAGCTGCCCAGACAGATGGCAGTAAGGACAAAGACCTCACACACACCCACTGCCGTTCAATATTCTCAAGAAAGTACGTGTTTAGCCGCGTTGCAGAGGCCGATATCATCCAAATTAGAGCACGTTTGTTGCAAACGATAAGCTACATATATGCGTTCATAGCCAACACACCATATGCAGTAGGGCAGGAATCTCGTCCATAGACCTGCATCGTCGTCGAACCTCGCGCCTCCGAAAGGATTAGTATAAAATATCCACTACTGCTCGAAAATTCTGCGAATGAACTATTTTTCAACATTTCCATGGAAATATCGTGACTAAGATTCAATTGCTGGGGACTTTTACGAGTAAAACTCATCCCTGAAGCTTGCATTGAAAATAGCACCTACCTCTTAAGTTACAATCCTTATCCATCCCACCGCAGAGGCTTACGTGTTGTTTAGGCGAGTCTAGACCATGGCTCTGAGGAACTCTTGAATTTCGTGTCCGGGAAACGAACCCCACCCTTTCGAACTTTACACCAAAATCAAGGGCTCTTACACTTTTTTCCAAGTGGGTTTTCGAAGTAGTCAACAGAAGCTGAAAGCGCAGTCACCAATGGTAGGTTGATAGGTAATGCTATAAAACCTTGGAAAATTTCAATGGAACTAATAAAGAATTCAGGTAATTCTTACGTAGAGCTAACTCTGAGAAAAGGAAGTGAAGCGTATGCAAAACAAGGGGAAATTAGGTTGTGTTGTTTGAGAGCACGGGTGGAAAACAGAGGTGCGAAGTGGCCACTTCACACAAGCAACGAGAAAATTGATTTATCGTTGAGAAAATTTAGATTGATAAACTATTTCAAGTATAAGAGGTTCTACGCTAGTAATATGTAAGATTTAAGTCGTGAAATGGAGAAGAAGTTGGGAAACTCACCCACGACTTGAACTTTTAAGAATTTTTAAAGTATTACAAATGTAATTATTCCGTTCGTAGTGAATCCTGACAGTAGTCCTAGGTTTGCCATTGCGATTCGTGTAATCAACAGCTAAGCCTTGGTAAAGTTAAAAGTGGGAGGAATGGGTTCTGTAGAACCTGCCTCTTCAAAGAGATTATGTCGAAGAGGAAACTACCAAAGTTAGGGTTAAGGGCAAGCAGAGCTCAAAAGTTCGCGGTCAATTGAAACAGCTGAATGTGGTGCAGTGGCAAAAAGGAGCAGTATGGCACCGGATGGTCTCGGATCGAATCTCGGACTGATACATAGCCAAGAATTCTAAGCCTTCCCTCTCCAAAAGGTTTGTTAGGGCACCACACTTGTCTGAGAAGATTGTAGAACTGAGTTCACAGCGCATAGCCACAGTAATTCATTTTATGGTCCCCATTCGAACGCATCTACGATTCCGAATGGAAATTGAATGCGTGGCGCATTCCAAAGGGATCGATAATAGCGAAGACTCAATACCTCACTCACTCGAGAAAACATTGTTGAATTCATAACAAATACTCGTTAACAAAAATTTATCAAAAATCAAAAAAAGGGTGGGTTCAAAGATGTACGGTTCGCTCTGAGATGCGCCACATACTTCGATTCTATGGAGGACTACATAGACATTTTAATGGACAGTTGGCTTTTACAATGATTTAGTTGTGGAAACTAATGTTCACAACGATGTTTTCGTGATCCAGAACACGTCTGATTATAAAATGTCAACAAATACAAGCAGTATGGAGGACGTGTTCACGTTGGTCCAATTAATTCGAAAGTGCTAAGAGTAGCACATGGTGTCTCCACCGCCTACAGTATCTCCGCTATTGCTCGTCTACGGCTGAACTGTTTTTGAAATATGACTTCTGCTTATTAAACTGACTTTTGAGTAGGCCTATCTGAGCATATAGCAGCCGCAGAAAGCCTTAACTGCGAAAATTCGTCTCCTAGGCGGCTCCAGTTCTGAGAACCTTTGGATAAAAACTATGTTTTTTATCACTTTTCCAGCAGTCTGCCTGCAAATTATAATCCAAAATAGATTAATACAAGTGATCAGTGTGAAAAACAATTGTAGGAATTGTGGTAGACCTTCGTCATTCCCAATATATTCCCACACAAGAAATTAATGAACTCGTCAGATCCAACAGCTGGTGCTCCTATTGAAAGAGCTCGGAATAATTGGATTCAGTAATCGCCACTGGATGTCTATGTTGTTATTCCAACCAACCAGCTATTGATTAGCCTTTTTTTTGAAAACATTCAAAATTAGATTTTTTCTCGCCACAGCGCTAGACACATTTTTCAGCTATTTAATGAGGATGATTGCAAAAACAAAGAAAATGCACGGGGTGTGGGTCCTGGCGACGAGTCTGCTTGATAATTAATAATACCGAGGGTAGCACATCTTCAGCTGATACCATCTTCAATCCGAGTTACGCTATTATAATGGAACGCAACCCTGACTGAAATGATACAGGCCGCTAATACACATTTGTTTAGACGGTTGACTTTTAAAGAATTGCAGCCGTCTGGCTTCAGTTGACCAGGTGGGTAGCCCTAAAAAGTTAACCTCTCTGGTTGTTGTCGTAACCGAAGAAATGCTTAAAAGCCTCTCTGAAGGCATCAATGATCGTCTGCTGTGCAGAATTACGGTCGTAGAGGAATTGGAATATTCACGATTCAATTCAATCACTAAGCAGTAGATCTTGAAATATTCAGTCTGGAGAACGTGGAGCAACCAAAAAGATGGAATGATAAAAATGAGTGTGGACGGTCTCACTGAAGAACTTTTGGTTGATACTGCAAACCAAGGTTCAGGGCCAAGACCAACCAAGTTACAGTTCTTCAAGAGAGCTCGTTCCCCTGCAAGCAGCTTCGCCGGTCCTAACTAAACCCAACCCCAACTGATGACCAACTCAATGCATTCGAATTTCACAAGTGAATGTTACCAAACGGGTAATAGAAAGGATACCAAAACAGTGAAAATGAATCCGAAATTGTATGATAAGTGATATTCCTAGGTAATACGGAATATCGCTAAGGCAGAGCTTTCAAGTACCCAGTTTCTTTGACATTTAGTAACCACAGATCAATCAAAAAATGACAGCCATTTTCACTAGTTGAATTTCAATGATTCATTTTACCTTCCGCACTTCAGAAGCACTAATCAACACTTCAACCTTGTTAAGCAATAACAGCTTGATAGAAATCAAGCGGTACATTTAAGCATGTGCTGAAGCCGATGGCAACGCTAGGTACCAATTTTCTTCAACTCGAATTGCGGTTTTCCAGGACCTTGGATGTAGGTGATTTGACCAGGTGCGCTTTCTGAAGGGGAGAGGAAAGGACGAAAATCAAAAAAAAGGAAACGAAATAAGTTGAAATGAACGAGGGCACGAATGAAATCCCCAATACTTTATTGAGCTGAGTATCAGAAGGCCTAGATGCGGCTATATTTCATATATTTCATATTATCTCGAACTCGAACCTAGAAATATCGAAAGTCAAATCACGAACTTCTACCTAGAAAAACCTTCAATCTTTCAAACCTTTTGAATAGGTAAGTTCAAAAAATCTAGGATAAGGAGGTGAAACTGTACGCCTCTGTCAGACTCATAGTGACGCAGCCGAACCGTTTCGGATCAGAAATCGCCCACGTCAATCAGACTTTGCTCAGCTTCCGAAACCGTTGCTTGATCATCCCTGTCTAAGCGGCCATAAAAATTTCGAAATTGAACGACTCAGTAATCATTTTGTAAGGCTAATGTCTACATACAAACGCCAATAGAATTCTAAAAGGGTGTGGAATGAATGGCGCATTCTTAGAGAAGAGATGAAGCCAGAGAAAAAGTGTTTGTTATTGTGCTATTCAGAAGTTTCATGACTCTCACAGAAATTGCTAGTTAAAGATCATCAGTGGCATGATAATGTCAGGACAGCGGACAGCTGGCCACACACGCATGTACGTGCACTCGTGGCAGTTGTTCAGGCCAAGCTATCTCACGCTGTTTCACGTTGGTACGAATAGATTGATGGATCTAAACATATCCAGGTTATATGGTAGGTATAGGGCTAGGGTTAGGCCTCGATGTCCTGACGGCTTTTGCTGAGAATATCCATTGAACTACTGATTAAGAGGATGAAGATACTTGCAATTCTATAGCTAAAGCCCTGACTGGTTTGGCCTAGATGCTAGACAGGTGCCTTCCATGAACATACAAAGTTTGCTACCTCGAGCAGACAGCAGGGGCGTGTAATACTCGAAAATCTAAAGGATTAACGTTTATAAGCTTCAGATAAGGATAAGCTACGCAGTTGGCTATAAGCCAATATCCAAGTAAACATAGGTAAGGCCTCCATGCTCAATTTTCATAAACGTCGCAATAAAAGAAATCATAGACAGTGTTTTTTTCTTAACAATGATTTGGCTCAGGCGATTCTTAAATGAGGAAAAGCCATGCAACTGGTTACGAGCCATCACCAGAGTGAACAATGTAATATTTCCTTTCCTAATTTTTTGGAATATTGGTACGAAAATGATCGGATGAAGCTTTCATAGGCAAAGATCTAAATAAAGGGGGAGGGGCTTCAATACTTTGGCTTTGGTAAGTTTAAGGTTGAGTCGCGCATTACCTACTGATTGATACACCGGCAAATATGCGAAACAGAACGATAAATTATTTGATCAGACGGGGCCCGTATCGTTCCAGCAGCCTTAGGAGGATTGAGAAAGAAAATTGAATTCTTTTCTAAGTAAACATTAAGGCTGCAAAAATAGAAAATGAAAATATATAGCTTAAAAGTACATGTCCCAAGTAGGAAAAAAGGGTCACGACTTCCCGTTTGGTTTGCTTTTTTTCAGTGTCTTTTCATTATGGCTCCAAAGAACCTAACAGTTCTTGGGTGGGCAAAAGCACCTGCACCCTATTACCATAAAAACATTAAATAAAAGGAGAATGTAGTTCAGTAACTCGTTAAAAATTTATCTGTTGCTTCCGAAGGAAGGTGATTGGATGATGGAAGGTGATTGGATGATGGAGCAGACCTTCGAGGTCTGTATAAAAAATGAACTGACAACTAAGTGGACTACCAAAATATTCTTCGGGTTGCCTTAAGTTTATAGTCGGCCATTCCAACTGGATAAGTAATAATACTTATTATAATTAAGAAAAGTAATGCCAGCAAAAAAATAAAGAATATAACCAAATAATTCATGAATATAACAATTGGCAAGCCAGTAAATACCACTAATCACTTACAAAAAAAAATTCTGACTGCGAACCCACTAGATGCCCTTCCACCCAGTAGATGCCCTCAAAACGGGAACCCGAACCCCTCGTTAGGGTATCTTCCTTATTCGCTCATCAGTAAGATGCGGACAAGAGTAATCGGATTTCGAACGGAGAACTCAAGTTCAAAAGGAAAGATGATTTAGAGTCCTCAGAAAGATCTCCTTCGATTCATTTTATCAAGTGAACTCAAGTGACTTGTCCTTTTGAGGAGGCGACACCAGTTTGAAAGGAATAAAGTACGCAACATTTTTCTTATCCCTTTTCTTTAATGTATTGCATTCAAATGGAAAGGGGACTAATGAATATGGCATCATCAGTAGGCTCACATTCGTAATGTGAGGCTTTTACTCGGGTAATTACTGGCAACATCGAAAAGTTGCACATTGCGAGGGAATCAATAAACAAAGTTGCACATAAAGTAAAAACAAGCGATACATATAGCACTTTTTGGAAAAATAGAAAAGAAAAGGGTAAAATGGATATAACTAGGGCCTGTCAAGCTAATAATACCTACTTTCCCTTACTATAAACGTTTGTTAAGGCTATTTATGTAAAGTTTGCAAATACAGGATGAACACAGCTTTCACAGGGTGGATATACCAGCAAGGATTCATTTTTCACTCAACCTCTATGGGTCGTCATCATTCCGAGCCATTACTTAGAAATGTTCTTTGTAGATTATCTATCTAGGGGGACACTCAGACAGGGTTTCACGGGGAAGTCTTCCCCATAGAGAAGGAAAGAGTGCGAGTAATACATATTGAGTGAGCTTCTCCGCGCCCCGTTGATAAGTGGAACGGCATGATACTACGCAAGCAGACTTCATTAATGAAATCTGCTTGCGTAATCCTATAGATCACCTATGCAAAGTAAGTACACCCATGCAAAGTAAGTGGGTAGTTCTCACGTAGAAAAGAAGATATGAAGGACATTCCTAGAAAAAGTTCGTTGATTCTATTGCCCATTGAGTATTTGGCTCGTTTCGAAGAATATGGAGTCTGATTACTGCTTATTCAGTCTTTCAATTTTTTTTTCCCCTGAGATAGAAGGATTTTTCGAGATGCCCATAACTTGGAAAAAAGTGAAGGAAAGAAAAACAAGGAGAAAGGAGAAGGAAAATCAACAGGCATAAGGAACATCCCAACTAGCCACGTATTCGAGTTCCACTCCAAATCACAAAAGTTGAGGAGTTTGCCCACGTGATGACTGTAGACGCCCTTCTTCAGGAACCTTTTGGTTATGAAGCAGAACTATGTGGTCACGAAGTAGGAGGATAAACCAAATTATAGAGTGGGAGCCTGAGCGATATGAGTAAGCTGTTGGCACAAACGTATGTCGATCCGGTATTCGTTCCTTGTAACGTATTTAAGAGCACAGTTCACGATAATTCTGAAGCACCCGTTTTTATTCGAAAAGCGGAAGTATAGATTGGGAATAGTTCATCGGTAGTAGCGAAAGCGAGAGAATTTCGAGAAAAATATGGCTCCTCAAAAGTAGGGAAAATTGAGGTTGGACGAGATTGATATGACGGAAATAACAAGGGGTATTCGGACGAGATTTCAGTTGTGCAATTGCACAAAGAGCTGACTACATCAAGCCAGAACTGTACAGAACTGTCCTTCACCGTCCCTATGGGTCACGACAAGTTGTTTGAAGTTCCTACATGGGTTACCTTGTGATCGATGCAGCCTCTATAACGCCGGTGAAACAGGCCAATCTTTGAGCCCTTATAACTCCCTAACTAGGCCGTTTTCCGACCTAATAGTGCCAGAAATGGTATACGCGGGGGCCTCAAATGCATCCTGTGGGGGAATGGGGAAAGGGTGAATAATAAAAACAGTAACAGTATAGCAGTATTATACAATATAAGTAATATGTTTTTTAAAATTTTTCCTGTGTGGCTCAGCTCGTTCTGCTCAACGGATAATGGTTTCCGAGAAAAGATGAAAATAAGGAGGAAAAAAGCCAACGTCTATGGGGCATGGCGCGGCCTAATTGCTGTCTAGACTCTTCCATTGAAATTCTACTCCAAAGTGAAAATAGCACCACAATAGCAGCACTCACGCACTTCCCTCCAGGATCATGAGCAAATAAAGACGAATAATGGCCGAAGGCATTTTAGAAGACGACTTTTGAATGGAAGCATCAATGATTCACACTTGAAAGAGAGCATTCATCAGAATGGAAATCCCAGATAAGTTTCGAGTTTTCCTGGAATATGGAACACCGATGATGGTGACAGAGGGAGTTGGTAAAGTGGAAAATTCGTAAATTTTTAATGAAAATTCGAAGTGCTTTGAATTTATGCAGCTACGATCTGGGTTTAAATGTACGTACTACTAATCACGAGCATCGGATAAAAATTTGCAAAGTGCAAGTTTCACTGAACAGATTTTGGAGTCGATATCTCTTTGGTTCGATTTAATACGAATATTTTAATTATTGCTTTGAGCAGTCCTACCAAATAACTATGTAAATCGTAATTATGCAAGGCTATATGAATATTAGTGGTCTTGGTCGGAGGATATGTATCGCTAGATCTAAAGATGCCTTTCGGAATGCAACCTTGCGAAATGTATTTCTTTGTAAACAGTCGAACAACAGTACCTTTCGCAACGAGTGGTTTGAAATTCTCTCTATGGCTTCACAGTATGCAATCGTTGGCTCAGCAGCGTTACCTCACCGATTTGACTCAACAGCTAACCTCGCCTTCCCAGGTTTTCTTACAAACTCGTCACTTCATGGCTTGCAAAGGATGTACGAGCCGGTGCCCTCATACTTCGAGACTAGTCTGGTACCAACTAGGCGACTCCAGAGGGATGGAAGGTTCGGCCAGTACCGCGCAAAGGTTGAGCCTTGCACCATTCGAATGTGATTGAGCGCCGCTTGTCACTACTTTCCCTCCTGCGCACTTGAAAGCTGCAGCTGCATCGAATGAAAGTAGAAGGTTAGTGCGAATCCATAGTCTTACAGTAATTCTGGGCCTCAATCCTACGGTAAGAATTTGCGACCGCGCAGGAGACCTTTGGATCGAAGCTCCCCCCCCCCCCGTTTCATGATCCACTGGCTCGAATGGTATTGAATCCCTTAATTACAAGTTTTATTGAACTTATTTATTTATGTGAGTTTTATTGAAGTTTTATTGAGTTTTATTGACGAGAAGGTTTGAAAGTTACTGGGTTTATGCAGATCGGAGGTGTTGTCACGAGAAATCCCAGACAGCGAAAGTGGTAGCATAGGCTTGACCACTTGGCTTGTTGGACAAGAACTTCGGAACCGCCCGAGTAAACAATGATTTCTCCTTCGCCTCGAATCGGTTCAATCGTTGATTGTAGCAACGCTCCTAGAGCTAACTTCAAATTCCAAATTTGGAGTGTATCCAACACTTTGCAAAATTTGGCCATGAGTGCGCCCTGTTTTTGCTACCCGCATGACTCAGGGCAATGCCGCCGAAGTACATAGTCCTTAATTTAGTAGAGTAGAGTGGACTGGAAAGCATCACTAAGTGAAACTTCTAGGAGAAAAAGCTCTGAAAGGACAGTTCTCTAAGAACATAGTGCAGCTCCGACTACTTCTGAGGGTCAGTTCTTTGAGCCAATAGTGCATCTCCTACTACTCCGAAGAGTCAGTTCTCTGAGCTATTAGTGCAGCTTTGACTAACTTACCCAGTGCAATGCTATACATAGTACAGTGAAGATTTCCCACAAGGATATTTTGAAGTTCTTTTGGCTTAAAGTACAGCTTTGATCGAGTTACTTCTTCACTGCATAGCTAAATATAATAATACCTTGACCGTCTCCCATAAGGTCATTACTAGCCAGTGAAGAGGAGGGCTTGAGCTTTCATCACCCAACAGAGTCTAGTAATATGAAAAAAAAAGCTGAGAAAATTTTGCTCTAACTTATTATGAACCTCATTTGGAATTTGATAGAAGTTCACTACTACGTATGGAAAGCTGTAGGACCATAGCATTCCAGGAAGCTAATAAGCTAGTGGCACTGTATAAAGGCGAGGCTGAGTAATTCATTCCAGAGTTATGCTCAAGAACGAGGCTCATGTGGTGTAAGCATATGCTTTACATCAAGTGAGCGATTGATCACATTTTTTTCCATTTTAAAAATAAAATATTTTCAGAACATTTAGTCCATACTATTCAAAATTCAGAGAGAAGCAGGTCAGCGAAAGGTATATTCGGAATGAGCAACGAACCGGACCCTTCTCGAAAGAGCATCCTCAGACTTAAGATACCTCATTACCAGAGTATTTACTCTGGATAAAAAGGGTACTTACTTAGGTAGGAGAACGAGATGTTTGCAATGGCAGCTTCGGATTGCAGTAAACTTAAGACGAGGATGATAACTTCACTATGTTGACCCAGATGTTGTACTTGCATGTAGGGCCCTATCACGCGCGCATAGTCCGGGGATTGAATCGGGCTGGATAACTACCCAGGTCAAGGAAGGTTCCATCCGGGGCAGGTATCAGAGTCGTAAGATAGGATAACTTAGTAAGGGACTGATAAACAACCAAACAAATGAGGGTGTAAACTCATTCTTTTAATCCACATTTGTATAATATCGAAAGAAAATGAAACTGCAATGTAGGGATCATCACAATCGGCAGAGGGGAAGCCAATTTTTCAACATTGTTTACCTCCACATAATAATATGCAAAATTATGCTTTGAAATGTAATGAGTGAGTCAAGAGAATCTCGCAGAACTAATTACTATAAGGAGTTTTGATAGCATGAGGAGGCTGAAGTAAAGATCGCTTTGAGCGACGGAAGTGTCCGTGGAGGAAGCAGAAGATAATTTGCAGTGTTGACAGATGCCGGCGACAGCTAAAGAGTGTGTAAGGACCTGCTGGAGCCTCGATCGACACAAGAGAGATCAGGGATCGGCTCGTCCCACGATTTGAGAGGATACATACTCTAGTTTGACAACATGGAACGGCTAGATCAATCACAGAAACTCTTGCCTTCGCTTGACCATTTATTTATTCTATCCGATGCAATTATGAATATTATAGAAAGGATTGAACTTGATGCCGACTTTACTAGAGTCTTTTGGTAATGATCAAGTTTTTTAGGGATATAAACAGCACTTGACTTCAATACAGAAGCGTGGTAGCGTTTAGATAATGCCCATGACCTAGACAATGATATTCTGTGGTCAGTTGATGTACAAATCGAGGCTTTTTTTCTCCCAGACGGGTCTAATGGGATAGTGGGCTCGGTTGATCACGGAGAGTATCATTCGATTCGATCCTCGAAATACCTGGGACTGTAGGCGTTACTTGCCACTTCGACATCTCTAAGATTTAGGTGTGCACAGGAAAAAAGCTTTCAGACAATTTTGGTGTTACGCCATTGATTTGGATTCCAGTGGAAATCGTAGAAACATTTGATTGTACTTCCAATTGGTTTCGGTGGGAAAAACTGCTCAAATCCAAGGCTATTATACTTCAACCATGTTTACTAATATCGTGCAGGCGAGAAGGGTAGGAAGAGGTCTGGCTGACCAAAGTGTTCCATGAGCTTGAATTAACGGAACGGAGTGAAGCTCCAAGCTGCCCTCCCCAGAGTTCTACCGATTTTACTCCCGGTTCATCCCTGAGGGAGGCAAATATTCCCTTTGAAGCATTCGCTACATGGAATGAAACTTTTTGCTCTATGTTCTTTTAGCAGATGGTCTATGGAGTACTTAACGCCAATTGAATTGGAAAATCCTTCCTCAGCAATTACATACATGCACATCAGGTGCAATTTGAAAATTGCCCTGAACACTGACGTTTAAAATTTCCTGGAAACGCCCAATGACGTGCGGATATTGGAAACCATTTTTAGATCTTCTGTCTTTGAGGAATAAACTATCTACGTTGAAGGCAGAGTTTGCTATAATTTTGGGGTATCCAGATTAAGATGATTAACCGAAGCGAAGGTTGAGAAAGTAGTAAAGCCAGAGCATTCCTTGATAGAAAAAAGGCTCCAACAAAGCAGAAATTTGGGATGGACGAGAATAAGACGAAAAATGGCATGGAAGGGTGCTTGAACGAGTTTTCAAATGTGTGCCATTCCCTGCAGCTGAGTACAGTGCGCAAAAATGTCTTTTACTGCATAACTGTCTCCGTGATGAGCTGATAGCATACTCAATGTGGGAATCCTAGCGCAAATAGCGAAACCTCTCCGGCCTTGACAGGTCGTCTGAGATCTCGTCCGCCTTTGGGCGTGGAAGTCAGCTGAGCCAGCTTGGGAGCCCTTATCAAGCCACATGTAGTCCTTTTTCCGACCCGACAGCGTCCTCTGTCTAGGTTGGTTGTTACTCCATGCCAATTTTGCTTCCCATACTTTTCGGGTCTGCCAATTGGTATCATGCTAGTCTAGGAGTGTAAAAAACTGATTTGCGCATTGGCTGACCATCAAAAGGTCACATTCACATCATAATTTAACTGTGAATCCGAATGGACGTTGAATGTGAGGGCATGAAGAGAAGCTGGCTCTAGAAGCGGGCTTGATGTACGTCACTACCCATTCATTGCTCTGAATCCAGTAAACAGAAACCTAATTAGGCCATCTGGTGTTGATATTTGCAAGAGACAAAACGCATAATATAAAAAAAGCAGACGTAGGCTCCCATACGCATCCTGGCTGACAGAATTTCGAAAGCTAGTTCTTTAGGTACCTAGGTAGGAAGCAGAGGGAGCAGAGGGATGGAGGAAGCTGTTTCTGCAAATGAGGGTAGGAGTCTATGATAAAACCTGAACACAATGCAAAATCCTTATATGGGTCTTTCATGGCGAACGCATGGATTCGCATAGACTCCGTTTAGTTCATGCAACAGCAGGCTGGGAATGTTTTTGGTTTCTGAACTGGGAGCTTTATGAGAACTGTAAACAGCATTTTCGATCGGAAAAATGGATCGGCTGAAAGTGCGAGCTCGACCTCAACGGTTGAATCTGAACCCCATCAGCTTGCATAGTTTTCCTCCATCTCCACGTCAAAAATAACCTGCGCCGTGGAAATTTTTGACTACCTATCTAAAAAAAGCTCCGATAAATTTGGTTTGCCTACTACGTTCTGTGGAGAGTAGAAACAGACGTAAATATAGTTATTCGTCTTTTTGTTGAAGTTTGAATATAGGGTTTTAGCTAGAGTTTTCGAGTAAAATGATTTTTTGTAGGCAAATACGTCAGCCTAGTTCCCCTCCTCCTCATCCTTACTACGTCTCAATGGGGTTCAACGATTTTTTGGGATATGATGGGATTTAAAAATATGATGTCATCCAGGAAGGTTAGTAGGCAATCAGAGAAATCGGAGGAGACAGGTGGTTTGCATCGAGAATTCTAGTTCTGGCCGTTTTTGTTGTTAACTCAAGGAGGAATGAAGGAACGAAATATGTACTTTGGAAGAGGCGAGCAGTCGGATTCGATCTTTCTCATTGGGTCCCAGTGAATTGTTCGAGCATAAAGAGCAATAACAACAAATACACCAAAAAGGCTAGATGTCGTCGTCAATTTCGTAGAGGAATGCGTAGGAAGTGAATTTTTGTTGAAGAAATTCCTGATAAATTCCGAAGAACAGGTTGTTCGGAGCTTACGAAAAAGGTAAAAAAGCTAGTAAAATTATGACTGGTGTAGTAAAATGTGAAGAAGGACAAGGCCCCAACTTGTGGGGTTTTAGATGTGAAAGGAGTGGGCTTGCCATCCTTATGAGCGTTCTTTCCTTGAAGCTTTCTTTTTGATATCTTTCGAACTCTTCTGAAGAACGCCTGTTATTTACCCTTCACTGTTCAGGGAAATCACCTATTTACCTCTTTGAAGTATACCAGTTGGTGCCAGACATACCCGAATAGGCAAAAAAATTGGCCAGGAAGCGAGCCCTCCCATTGAACTGAGAGAAGCTGAGCTTTTGTGGTTTCTTTCAAAGCTTTAAATTCAACTTGGCAGTAACCCAGTTAGAGTAATCAAATGGGAGTAATACGTCCAATAGAAAAAAATTCAGGATACCCGTTCTATTGGTGTGAAAATTAAAAAAAAACATTTCATAGAGCTCTGTGCAAAAGGCCTAGGAATGGATAGGTTGAATGAGGAATAACCAAGAAGAAGGGGCAGTGTAGGCAGCAAGTAGGATGCTGAAGGAAAGGGGTTGAGCAATGAAGGCAAGCTGAACGTTCATATAATTACATCAAGGTTTTTGCATAGGTTCTGCTTCCAACCAGCAACTGTGATTGCTCTCCGAAGACGTGAAACACGCTAATTGGGAAGGAAAGTTTGTTTTATTCTATTACAACTCAAATCAAGGCAGTTTCTTAGAAACTGCTCTTTCGGTTCCCCTGCAGAAAGACTTATCACCTCATCATGGTCAACCTGCAACGTTATCACTCTTTTTGGCTAATCCTCGAGAGAAAATGAAAAAGAATCTTCCAGATTGCGGTAATCATGAGGAACTTTGCATTATTCCTAAAATGAAGACTGAATCTGCAGGATAATAGATACGCTGGACCGAGCGAGCTCATTTCCGAGAAAGACAACTTCGTAGTGGAGATTTAGCTACTAGCGCAGCCAGCCAAGTTAAATTTAATTTCTCTCAGTGCAGCGCAGAACAGGTGCCGGCGATACTGAGAAGCCTAATGCACCAAAAATCGCAAAGGTTCAGAGGAATTGTGGTCATCGAGATCATTTACGTAGAGTCTCAAAGAACAGGATTATTTCTCTAACAGGGAAAGAGGCGTGGGAGGGTCAGACCACACAGTGCAGGAAATGAGTTTGGGTTTCACTACGACTACAACTACAAAAAGGTAGGTCAGCGATTTTACACGTTGCGAGCTTCTCCCGCCAAAAGCATGGAAGCCATCTGGCAGGAGAAGCGCTGATTCTTGTTGTTCCGAATAATTGAAGCATCTAAGAGCAGACAAGCAGGAAGGAAAGTGACCAAAAATAATCGAGGACACAAATGAGGGCTCAACAGGAAGCAAGACTAGGCGACTCCGTGAGCTCTGGGAATCCCATCAGAGCGACAGTTTAATAGAAGAGAAAAGATGGAAAGTGCTGAACCCTCTAGGCTACTTCCAGCGAGTACGGCAAACAGTTTCAGTTTGAACAAACACATTGAGCGCAAATCAGTTCCTTTATTGCAGTTGGAAGGAGCAGGTCACATAGACCCATTGTACTTCTGACGTTAGTATAAAGTCGTTAATAAATGGCACCAGGCAAGGATCCTAGACCCACGAAGAGATTTCTCGTGGCTCCAGGATCGAGTGACTGTTGAACTGGCAAGCATTTTCATCATCATAACGAAATGAAGCGGAAACGATGAGAAAGAACAGCCAGCCCACCGAGGTTTACTATTTGCAATAGCTCTCGTCACACTTCAGATATGCTGGCCATACGTCATCAAAGCGGTATGCCCTTTTACGAACTATATAGAAAAAATCAATTATATAAAATGTAAAGGGCAAAGTGAAGATATAGAGACAGCGGGTTATCAGAGAGATCTATCATGAAATGAAAGCTCCCATTCTCGACTTGGTGAGGCTGAACGTTTCAGCTAAAGTGTCCCCGAATGTTGCGACTAGATAAACAGCCCAGACCGAAGTTGACGCGAGACGGACGTACGTATATCTTTACAAGAAGGAACAAGACGCTGCCCAGAGATCGTATTTCCAAGACATGTGCGTCCCTTGTAGTCATGACATGGAGAACGGGGTGTACGGGGAACGGGTTGGACTTTGAGGAGGCGGCGGGCGAGGTCTAAAGAATGCTGTTGAGTCCGTTTACTAGTCAACAAGTGGTTGCTCAGATGACGCGTGTCAAATTACCCCTTGCAACCGAAACCCACCCTAATGAAGCCGAATCACGCTGCAACGTTAGCAGTAGCTAAGCAGACCCATCCAAGATCAAGTCACCCACAGCCCAAGATTTCACTCAGATGTTCTTGTGTTTGAGTTCCACCTTGGAATAGAAAGCTTTCTAGAGGCCTATCCACCTTTTTCTACAATTCGAAGGATTCAGCTGCATTATGACTCAGTGCTTCCTATTTTTGTTATTCGATCTTGTTTCAGCCCTATTTTTGATGGATGAGGGCACGTTTTCATGAGATTCTTGTACTCTATAGTAGGATGCCCTGAAATCCGAGAATGCTGAAAACCTCCGAGTAATTGCATTCTGCCATAATAGGCTATCATCTGCTCTCCCACATACATCAGACGCCCTAATCCGTACGATGAGGGGTAGAGTAGTGAAGGATAAGTCGAGCGACTCGCGGGGGAGGGCTTGGCAGTGACCAGATCACTCCTGCATAAAAGAGCATCTATATCGAACAAAATCGCTTCGGTAATAGTTACGGGATGATTCTGGAGCTGTTTGATGACCACTTGGGATTTTGGACTCAGAGACTCAAAAGGGCTAAAGATGATGTGAACGAGGGGGAAGCGTTTTTTTTTGGGTGATCAAGCAGCACGGAAGGAAGTCCAAACGGCCACTTTGAATAATTCTACGAGACGATTGCCTCGCCGTGGTTTATCAAATTCTCTAGAACTCCGCTTGCAGAAATATTCTTGGAATGGAACAGAGCCGTTGGCAAGGTTCTTCTGACCAAAGATAGAAACTTGATAAAAAGGCTACACGTGTTTCCACTTCAACGGCAAGACGTCAGCACGACGTTCCCATTGTTCCAGTTCTCAGCACAAAGAATATTCTTCTGAGCATCAACCTCTAGCATGAGAAAAACCTCGAAGTACCAGTGAAACTGAAGGGGTGTACCAGGGGAGTTCCTAGTGCAGCATTTTTCCGGTAATGTTCTGGGGGGTTTCAAAAATTATTATAAAACGACGCTGTTTTTTGCACTGGCATAAGATTGCAGAGATTACTTCAAGATCCATCCATCCATCCTATGATATCGCGGCCTGCTGACCAGTTTGAGGATTATCGTCAACCTTCTTGGTTCTACAGATAAATACTCTGCACATGTTCCGATGGGCTTCAGAGGCTGAATTCGAGCTCTTAGGGAAGTACGTGTTGATCAAAGGCACAGTTCACGATAAAAATGGTTCCTGAGATTCCCCGACAGGACGAATTCGAGGCTCCCGCGTATACCATATTTGGTATTATTAGGTCGGAAAAGGGCCTGGTTTGGGAGTTATAAAGGCTCGAATATTGGCCCATGTGTATCCCCGGACGAGTTTCACCGGCAAGGGCACCTATGTAGGACGTTCGAACAACTTGTCATGGCCCATAACAACAGTGAAAGACAGTTTTGTACAGTCCTGGCTTGATGTCGTCAGCTCTTTGTGCAATTGCAATAACTGAAATCTCGTCCGAATGCCCCCTGTTGTTTCCGTCATGGCAATCTCGTCTAACCTCTATTTTCCGTGCTTTTGAAAAGCCGTATTTGTCTCGAAATCTTCGAATTCTCTCGCTTTCTTCACTGCCGATGAACAATTACCAATATATACTCCTGCTTTCGAGTAAAACGGGTACTTCAAATTTATCGTTAACTTTGCCCTTAAGGGAAACGGCTACTAGGTCATTATGGTGTTCAGTAAGTAAAGAAGGGAAGGCAGAATAACTTGTGCGTCATGCATGTAAATACTGTCCTTATTTGGTAGAAACAGGCAAAGAAATTCAGTTTATTGTGTGAGAAAGTTCACTCCATTCCTTATAAACATTGCTATTCATTACTGGAAAAATACAATTGAGCAGGTTCAGTTGCGATTTGTTCATACAACAAAAGGCGTGAGAGTCAGGCCCTAATCACTATTACATTTTATTTTGCATGTAAACTTGTAATGTAAGCACTGTCAAGAATATATTTCAGATTAAGAGTCGACATGATCGTCTCGAAACGATCGTCAAGGTATAAAGTGAGATCAGGAATATGTGCCATTGACGACTTTGTACAGGCAACCACAACATTGAACTGAATTAAATACATATAGTGATTTAAATTCAGAAGAAAAAAAAAGAAAAAAAGGAGAATCAGATTTTTTTTGGCAAATAGTTTCTATTTCCATTTTCATCATTATTTTCTATTCAGTTTGACAACTTATTACATACATTCATTCTTGTAGGAATCGAATGAATATGAGTTGAGTGGCGACTGTATTTTTCTACTTTGTTTAATTTGACCTCTATTTTTGTAATTTAATTACCCACGGACACGAACTGATGGCGTTTGGCGCTCTATCGCATACAAGGCCGACGATAATTTTCGAATCAATACTCGCCCAGTTCAACATAGCCTTTCACCCCTTCGCGTTGGTTTGAAATACATACACACCCAAACGCCTATGGGTTCCGAAAAAGGGTAGAATGGAAGGCGCATTCTGAAAACGGGTTCCTTTCTTTGTAAGGAAGTCTCGATTAAGAAGAAGTTGGTCCTCTTACGACAAAGTATCGAGAAACAGTGAAGGACGATACAGAAAGGAACCCAAGAATCTTGCCTCGCTACACTTTTAGTTTGTTCATGAAAATCCATAAGTCTGCTGGATGGGGTTATCCGAGCTCTTCCCATCCTTAATAAGTTGATGAACGCCATATACATATGTAGGCGAGCGTTGTGGTGGGTGCCTCAGGTAATGGTGCATCAAAATATTATGTGAGCGAATATACAAAATAGACCACAGTAATTTTAATAACGGTCCATTATAAAAACATATCCTTCCTAGACTTACAATATCACGGAGGGTTATATGTAGACATACCGGGAAGAGGGATTTGACCGTTTGGAGAAACTGCAACAAAATTTTTTGAAAAATAATGAATAAAAGGTTAACAAAATACCGATCTTGATTTGATTTTACATTCCTTGACCGCAAAAATTGCAAAAAAATTCTGGCCGTAGGATACCACCCTATTAAGGTAGGCGAAAACACCCAGTGTGGAGATAAACCTCCCATTTTCAAGAATCAGGTTTTTCCGAAAATTCCGTTGAATGATGATAAATTAAAATCGGATGAAGATATAGTTAAAGAGGTCAGTTCAATACCTTGTAGCAACCCTCATAGCGAGGCACCGTCTCCGTCGCGAATCGCAAGGATCGCCTGCTTGGGAATACAGGGTGGGCTGGTGTCGGAAGCCCGCAGCTCGCGAGCTCGATGGCTTATTATAATCTATAGTGAGTGCGTGGGTGAAACTACTTTTACGCCCGCACTGGGTAACCCGTCTTTGCCCCTAGGCTGGTCCACGTATTCTCTCAGCAGCAGCTTCGCAGGGCCTCGATACTTAGAACTATCAATTATTATTTCAAATCCTACCTTGGCATGGTCGGATGGGTCGGCGATGGAGGTTCAGCGCAAGTTGCACCAAAATCTCAATATTTGTTCGCTTTGCTTATCGTCCGCATTTTGCTAGCACTTGGTGAACGATGTTCTCTACTACATGAAGTTCCCCACATCACCCCGACACTTGTCGTTTTTTCCATTTTTAGCTCCGGTACGGTTTGTCTACAGGGTTCTAATGGTCAGATGGTCAGCTCTATTTGGGAGGGAGAGAGGGGAGGGGGAGGGGATGAGTGAAGGGTAGCCAAACGCAGCAATCTCCACAATCTCCCAGCGTGGGAGCAGATAAAGAAAGATTACAGGTGTTGAATCATTAACAAAAATACCTTTTTCCATTTGTAATTGCCGATTTCTGTGAGGTTCGCCGATGCTATGTTCACAAGTAGTGACCCTAAACAGCTCTAAAAAAAGTTTCCAACTTCTCTCTTGTTGTAACCTCAGCATTCCTTTTTCGTTATTGAAATTCTTGTGCACTTTGAGGTCTGTAGGTGAAACTCTTTATTAAATTAACGGCCAACGTTATTTCAACAAGAATTCCACGTACATACCTCGAACGGCAGAAGAATTAACTTCAATAAGGAAAAGCTCTGAAAATATTTCGAGACTGCATTAAATATAAAGCTCTGATCAGACCTGTTCCCGTCAGCATTTTTTGGATCTTTTCCAGAATTATTGGATCCTGGAAGGGTTCACAAGGACATATCATTGGCGCAAAGTATGAACCGCATGCGTCGATAGCCACAACATCGAATTTTCTGCCTAGGCACGTTAAAACATCGAATACCTTTCATTGGCTGGCAAGAGTTATTTCTTTGACAAACTGGAAGGCTAGGCGCTCTGTTTTGTACCGCCGTAAATGGACCTGAAATTTCAGTGGCTGCTTTCATAGTCCACGATTTGGCCCACGAGCGAGCGACCGATCGAGCGATTGGGAGAGCGCTTGCCCGCGGTAACGACTAAGATTCAGTTGTAAACAAGGGCCAAGCGCCGCCCCAATCGCTCGATCACTCGCTCGCGGGCCAAATCGTGGACTATAAAAGCAGCAA
This sequence comes from Haemonchus contortus, assembly GCA_000469685.2. Taxonomy (NCBI): domain Eukaryota; kingdom Metazoa; phylum Nematoda; class Chromadorea; order Rhabditida; family Trichostrongylidae; genus Haemonchus; species Haemonchus contortus. The sequence continues at coordinate 6,683,346 of LS997566.1, read as the reverse complement.
GTATTTCAAGACAACTGAACAAAAGGATTTATGATATGTTTTGAGCCCCTCCAGCTAGGATAGTCTACTAGACTACATGAATTCAATGGAGACGTTGTTGGCTTCTGTGAATCGATGATCAACTGGGCTACAGGGAATGCATATAATTACTCTCATTGTTATATTTTTCGTTGAAGAAATCAAAATACTACGAAGGCTTGTGAAAGTTGAGCTCATATATCCAAAGAAATTCGTCACCTTGATTATATGCTTGTTCTAGAAATTCTTTTCCATCCTGCAAAATTGTATGATGAGTTTCCGAATTGACCACTCCAAACCATTTGTACGCTAATTTCGCCACTACTGGTTCTATTTCAACAACAGTAATATTAACCTGAAATGAAAGTTCACTAAAAGTGATGTAAGCTCGAAAGAGGCTTCCCACAAGATATCCTCAATTACAGGAAGATTCAGCAGTAGCCAGCTTTGTAATAATAAATTGAATTCAGAAAAGTATCAGTTCTTACATGAGGTTTCATTTTATGTAAACCCATATCGAAACTTCCACCTCCAAGTCCTATCTCGAGTACTTGTTTACCCACGCCCATTTCTTCCAGAGAAAGTGAACCCAAGAGAAACGTTGAGGCGATCATCGAAGCCACCTGAACATTACGCCGTCTGAAGACAAGCCAAGGATTGTAGTAGTAAAGTTAAGAGAACTGTTAAAATGCCATCTAGCCATGCAAGAGATTCGAAAGACCTTTAGTTACAATAGCAATGATGGAATTGACACTTACGTGAGAACTCGTGAGAGTAGTATGGTCAGCCGGCCATTTTTGGATGTCACTACATCGAAACCTTCCGCTAGATTCCTTTCCACCTGAAATTGGCAGAACACAAAATGCTAAACGCTTCTAATTCAAGATTTATATTCCCTATTAGGTTAGCTGAAAAAACCGGAACATGAGAAATCCACCGATTTTGCGAATTATAAGCTCTCGAGAAATTATTTGGTTTTGTGGCTGTACGAGATTAGGGCGACTAAAGGGGTGTCTGGGCGAGATTTTGGGCGTGTGCATTTGCGTCGCTAAGGTCTTCAATTCCTAAGGGTCAGGAATAAGGTCGACGAACTGTTATTTAAAATGCTCAACCCCTTTAAAAACCGACTTCGAGTGTGGTTACCGAAGTTGCCGATCGCCCCATCTCGAAAAAATTTTCACAAACCAATTTTATTGAAGACTGTATCCATAGAAGGAGAGTGGGCGACTCGCAAATGGAGATGTAGACTTGGAAACCTTGTAATTACACTTTTCGATGTAAACAGTTTGTCCTAAGAGGATCATGACGATCAAAAGGCATGTTTGATTTTATAGGAGGTCAGAAATATGCAGCTGTTGTATTTTTGCGGAAATGGTGCAATGGCAAGCGGCGCACTTCATACACACTCGCTCACTGGTCCGGATCCCGGATCAATATCCGCCTAGGACGAGCACGCCTTCCATTCCTACGGGGTAGGTTAGCTGGTAAAAAATCCGTCTGGTAGGAATCACTAAGATTTTGAATGGGAGTCGAATGCGAGGGCGCGTCCCACAAACAGGACTGATCAACGCCCAAACACTTTACCTATTGTATTTTCTGTAACGCCATTTTTTTCCAAAAAGTTAGCCTGTATGTACGACAAATAAAGCATTTTGACGTTACATTTAGACATCTAACCTCACCTTCAGGTGGCCGAAGTGCAACGCCCGTCTCGTCACCAAAAGCGCGATCATCGTAAACCATGAAGCGAACAAATACTTCTTTTTTCCTACAAAATTAAGATGTGTTCTTAGGAATAAATATTCATTGCTTCTGAATAATGCTCTCATAAGGTATCAAATGTTCGACAAGTTCCACTGACATTCATTTTTGACATTTCACTTATGAGTGAGAATATTAAAGGCACAGTTCACCAAAAAAAATTGATTCCTACGACTGTTCTTGGAATAGACCCTCACGGATAGCAGAAGGATAGCAGCCGGTCGAAAAACGGCCTATATAAGTCGTCAACAGGGCTCTAAAACCAGCTGCACCGACCTACACACTCAGAGGTGGGCGAGCTCTCATGGCATTACAGTGGTTGTAAGGATTGCGCCATTTGCACCGGGACCCACACGCTGCACGCAGGCAGCTGGCTTACTGTAGTCGGCTGTGCCCGATGGGACGCACATTCGGACAGCTCCCTCAAATGCCACTTCCATGCAACGTTTTCGTCACATTCTCGTCCAGCCCCTTTTGACTTCTTGCTTAAAGCCTCATGTTGCTCCAAATGCGGCCGATTTCCGCGTTTTCTTCGCTACTTTCTCACTAATCTGGACTATCACTTCCATTACTCGCCTTATACCGGATAATCCCAATTCACCGTAAGCTATGCCTTTTGCTAGAACTAGAAAGTATGTGAACAGTGAGTGTAAAATGAAGGTAATCAACCCACCTCAATGTCATCTTTCCTAATTGCACATTGTAACACTTATCGGAGTTCTTGGGACACATCCTATCAACTTGGATCTTTCTGAAATCGAGATAACAGTGAAGTGAGTCTTTCTTAATCAATTGAAGTCGCAATAGGAGGAAGAGCGACCAAGTATGTTACTGGGTTTAAATCCCGTACCGGTTCCGCCCTGACTCAGCTAAATATTCCTATTACTGATTGTTGGCTGATTGCCAGCCTCGTCTGGGAGGATTACTGACTTGCACATTAGCTGACCATCGCAACTCAATGTATAAGTTTGTTGCGCATTTTAAATGTTACAACGAGTTTCGAATGCTGTGGCGCATTCCAGAAATAGGGTTAGCTTACGTAGTACTTGTTGGACCTATTTAAAGGGAAGCAGTTCACCGCTAATAGTTGAAGTAATTAGAATTTTTTGAACAAATTCTTTTGTTCAGGTAGCAGAACCGACATCTGCGTAGTGGGCTAATAGCACTGCCAACCGAGCACCAAAAGTGGAGTGAAAAGATGCATTGGAAGCTATCGTCGTTTCTGTGAATCAATCAATCGATCAATCGCTATATGGTAATACATATAGGCAAGTAGTTAGTATGAACCTGGGTTTTCTGAGTCGCACCTTCGATCCGATTCGAGAAAAATTCAGATACTTTATAATGCAGGACGCAAAAACAATGTATCAGATGAGCGTTTGTTCATTCAATAATACCATTCACGACTTCAGCGAAGTTAAGATGAAACCTAGGGCAATGCCTTTTAAATCATTCTATGGTAGAATGTGGATATCCCCTTTTCCATCGTAGCATCAATAAACCAAACAAGCCGAAACCTGGGACGAAACAACTCCTATCACGCCAAACAAGCCAAAAATTGAGGCAAAGCAACTCCTTTCAAAGGCAGAGTTCACGATCAAAATGGTTCTGAAACGTTTCCTAAGACGAACCTGTAGCCCTCAAGAATAGCACATGGGACGTTGTCCGGCCGAAATACGGTGTAGACAGGGAGTAATGAGGACTTCAAAGCAGTTCGGCCAACGTACAAACCCAAAAAGACCAGGTCATGTCGGCCTTGTTGAGACTGCACGATCCGCAATGAAGCGATAGGACGCGACGAATAGTACCTCATGTAGGAGCATCCAATCCGTTGCAGAGGGTAAACTCGTACAATCCCTTATTTGCTACCTTTTTGAAGCTTAACACTTTTTAATCTTCATTCCCCTTGGAGTGGGTACTTATTAAACCGGAACTGCATTCGAAAGGTTTTCGAGCAGAATGTTTTGTCGATTGCTCATTCTGCCATGACCGCGGATTGATCGCTTTATTAAGGTTCGTTACAGTAACCCGATACTCTAGAAGGGAATAATCGCCCACTCTAGCGTTGAGAGACCTCCATTCGAGATAAAAAAAAACACACCTTTTGCCCAGATTTGTACATGGGTCATAGGTGTACATGTAGATCTGAAAATCACAAAGTAATAAAGAAGGAAGCAAATCAAACACTTCCAAAAGTTACAATCGAAGTAAAACGATGAAATACCTCTATGAAATAACGAGAACTTACTAGAATCAATACGAATACGAAGCAGAAGAATCTGCAAAGGAAAGTCCGAGAGCTGATTAAATGTTTGCAGAGTATGAGCGCAATTCTGAGATGAGCCATTGATGTCCGGAGCGCTAACAGATCTTTCCTTTGAAAGTATTTTTCAAAATGTGTCAGCAGAGATCTGAATAGGAATGATGCCATTTTCGATTGCCACGTTCTTTGCCTAAAGGTGGGATCATTAGTATTCTGCCATGGAGGAGAAAAGAAATTAAAAAGCCATTTTGCACCGTAACACACTTATGGGCCCAGATCAGAGTCTGGATCGTACTCGTTAGGCCAACTAGGCATTCCACTCCTCCGTAGTCGCCTATCTGGTATCAGGCCCGTCTTGAAAGATGAAAGCGCTTATCCATGTATCGTCTGGGTACCGTCGTTGTACAGGCTACGTACACATACGAAATGTTCCACGGTTTTGAATGGAAGTCGCATGCGGAGGGGCAATGAATCACCCTTGAAAGGCAGGCACGCAAGCACAGTGGCTCAGTGGTTCCGCGGCAACAACCAAATCGCGTCTCGAAGTTTCAATTTCCCTCTGGTAATTAGCGCAAAAACAGCTCGGCCATTCGGCTAAGGACCTTAGAGACGATCGGTAAAATGTGGATCGAACGTGGGGCTCCGGAACAAGAATGAGATTGACGAACTAAAACGGTGGGCCTACAGGAGCATTCGGGGCAATTACCGTTGTCATGCGCCCTCAACTCAAATTCTACTCCTGTACTGCCCGCTACATGCGACGGGGGCCGTACGTTGTAGCACAATGTTCTGCTACAATCCCCTACCTAATCAATCATACCGTGTGCCCTGAAAACGCCTGGGTTCTACTCGAGCCCTGAGTCACCAAGACGTATGGGGCGGTAAGGGGATGTTCAACTGTCTGAACTGCATACTCCCTCGGGCTGTCGTTATCGACTTCAATGTTCAGCTTAGACCTGTTTGCAAACTGTAAAGCTCCACATCGATACTGTTAAGAAGTATGGTACACTAATTCCATCACTAACAGCTATGTACACAGCAGCGGTTTCGTCTTAACTGCCATAAACATCCACTGGAAACTCAAATCATACACTTACACTGCGGCCTCCGACATACAGAATCCCGAATTGTTCTTGATTACTGCCAAAAGTGCGCACTTCTTCGAATGAATTCGGTAGAAATAGGCAAAGAAATTTAGACATGACCATGATTGACTTCCGATGAATCTTGGCACGATATAAGCCTCGGTGTAAAGCCGTTTTCGTAAGGCCTCAGCCAAGATGATATAACTCTTTATTTGCGTAAGGAAGACGTATTTTATTCCATGTCCACATTGCTATTATTTTATGGTAAAGTTATTCATGCAATTCGATAGGTGGCTTGTTCATACAACAAAATGCATGAGAGCCTGGTACTGAGCTGAATTTGCTTCATTTCGCATGTAAAATTGTAGTGTAAGCAACGTCCAGAACGTGGTTCAGGCGAAGAGTGGATATAATCGTAGCCAGTCGATTGTCAAAATGAATCGCGAGGTCAGAAATATTTGACATCGACATCGTTGTACAGGTAACCACAATATTGTCCTGAATTAAATACGTACAATTATTCAAATTCAAATGGAAGCAAAAACGTAGATCAGATCTCCCCCGGAAGTGGTTTCTGTTTCCATTTCTTCATTTCCGCCGTAATTTTCTGTTGATTTTTGATTTCCATGCATTAATTTTTCTATGCAACTCACTACGTATCCTTATATGCACCCGAAGACGCGCTACAGCCAGACAATAAAGGCCCTGATGTGACAGTTAAAAGTACTTAACAAAGAAAATATAGGAAAAGGAACCAACGAAAGAGAAAAAGAGAGAACATAACACAGTAGAAAAGTGAATATATATCAGAATAATCCTTTCTCGAGTCGGCTAGTAATCAAGGTGGGAAGAAGAAAGAAAATGAGAAACATTGAGCAATGTCTAGCTCGCTTGTCGAGCGAACTGGCTACCTTCTGCGTTTAGAAAAGCACTGGAAGTTTGAGGAAAGCAATCATCAGGCGAACCCTTCTGACACCATCACCACATTTGACTCAAGAAGCTCCCGATTGAGGAGGATAGCCGCGCGCACTTAACAAACAACAAACATGCGCTACCCGCCACACAAGCCTGCATCAGTCAGCTATGATGCCCTCACCACGTCAGGGGTCATAGGAGCTACCCGAAACTTCGAGACACGGGTATACCGACAGCCCACGTGGAGACGGCAAGCTAGGCGAGCAAAGCGAAAAAGGAACATGGATGCGGAAGGCGAAAGGCGTCCGACGTTCCTTTTTTTGAGTTAATTTTGGATAGAGTTAGTGAAGCGGCCGAATCCCCGCACTGTCTTACACAGATATGCCCGCGAATCGAATCCCAGATCGATACTCGCCCATGCCAACCGTGCTTTCTACTCCTCCATGTAAATCTCTTCTCTGTAGGAATATCCAAATAATTGATGGTTGATGCTTTCCCAAAATTCTAGGGAATTGATGATCGACATATAGCTGTTGCTATAGATATCCAGATCAAATGTAATTGAATATCATGTAATAATAATAATAAATAATGTGCGAATATAATAATAAATCAGATGTAAATATAATTAGGACAGAATATAAATTCATGTTCTTGTAAGACTCACCCTGTCACGAATGTTCATCATGACACAAACGGGGAAAAGTGACTTCAGCATCTGGAGGAACTGCAATAAATCTTTAAGCTAGGTAGGAACGATGAATTGTAACAAAATAGCCAGCTAGCCAAGATTTGATCTAATTTTGCATTTTTTTGTCGGCTAAAATGGTAAAGAAAATGTAATGATAGGACTTCATTCTTTGAACAGTTAAAGGCTCCATTGTTAAAGGCACAGTTCCCGATGAAAATGGTTGGTGAGTTATCCCCCTAGGAATACCCAGTAGCCTCCAAGGGTAATAGAAGGACGCTGTCGACTCGTCGTCTCAAACTCAACAGCTAGGGCATAGTGGGAGCGTCGCTAGCGGATCGCCCGAACTTCCCGTCCCGTGATCGATGTCACGTCAGGAGAGAGTCGAGGCGATACAGATTGCAATATTCGTTCTAGGTCCCACACACAATCAGCTGATCGCCGAGTGATGAGGCGGTATTTTCCATTCTTTTATTCTCTGTCATTCTTTTTGCTGCTGCTATACTTATTCTGCTTTTTTAACTCATGAGGCTGAAAAAGTTGGTCTATATTTGCTGTTACTATGGGTTTTTAACTTGTGTTTATGAGTGAATGAATTTTTGCTTATCGTAGTCAGCTAATCACACCGGAACCCGCACGTACGCAATGGCGCACACTATTTAGCTCGTCCAAACGCCCCATTCTTCTTACCTATCTGATCTCATTCTCCTCCAGCTCCCTTTTTAACTATTTTTCGAAGCCGTTCTTCACTCTGGAAACCCCGATTCACACCGTTTCTTCGCCTTCGTTGCACTTTTTTATATCTTATCTTACATTTTTCGTCATAATCTGGATTACCGAAATTATCCTGAACTTTGCTTTTGAATTAACTAGTAATATACTCAACGATCGGTGAAACTGTACTTGAAGTGGAACGTGAAGTGTAGCCACCCTCCTCCGAACGCCTCCCATACTAATGGGGGTCCGAGTGGTGCTTAGAAAGGAATCTGATTAGTTGTTTGTAAGAGAAGAGGAGGATGGCAGGGGTGCGCAGACCACGAAAGACTATGATCTCATTGAAGAAAACTGACCTTTTTCCATACATAGTTACCAATTTCTGTATAATCCTCCGATAGGAGGTCCACAATTAGAGTTCCTGAAAAACTTTGTTATTATTTCGAGATATCGTTGAATGCGGACCTCTGAACTGACCTGATTTAGTCAGCATTTTCTTGATTTTTCCCAGAATTATGGCGTCTTGGAAAGGGTCTGCAGGACATAGCAATGGCGAGGAGTATGAACCGCATGCGTCGATAACCACAATGTCGAACTTTCTTCCTAGGCAATTGAAATCATCGAGTACGCTTTGACCGGTTCGTTGGGTTCATTGTAGCTCTCTAGACTTTGGGTGTATGGCGCTTGACGCGATCCCACCCATCGCGCCGCCCGTTCGACGCGGTTGTGAGCTTTTCAACTCGTCCACGTGATCGAGCAACCCTCTGCCCATCCAGCTGATCGAAACCCGATCGATGACGCCAGGCTGATAGGCAGAATACGAGTAGGTCCACAATTCTGCGTCTAGTACATAGTAGCGTGGTCATCGACAGTCAGGCTTCTATCAGCTGGATGGGCGGTAGGTTGCCCAATCACCTGAACGAGTTGTCCAGCTCGCAAACCACGTCGAATGGGCGGCGCGATGGGATGGATCGCGGCAAACGACCGTTCCCCCCCCCCCTCCTCAGACTTTTATTTGCTTTCCCATAATTACTGTTTACCGTCACAAGAGAATCAAACGAAGGGGGTGCTATGCTCTGTGTTTCTCAAGGGAGAAGGGTCTACCGGGTCTACTGGACTAATTGGGCTCCTTAAATGGATCGATGAAAAAATACTAACTTCTGTTTCCATGTTCGGTCTTCTTGAAACCTGGGCATGTCACATAATGTTTTTTACACTGTTTTGCCGTACAGGTTTGTTATGATGAAACCGCTTTATTAGGTCGACGTTTCGAACAACTCGTCGTCTTCAAGGACCTAAAAGTTCGAAGCTCCTGACCTGTGACTCACCCGACCAAGCGCCCAAACACGTTAGGCCAGTTGCAACAGCTCCCAGAAACTTGAACACCAAAAGATTCCAGAGAAGTAACCAACCTTCTGCGGTTTCACCAGCGTTGCTGTCCCACTCGATGCCGTGAACAATAAGGGACTAATGAGACACCATCGACGATCGTGATATAAGAATAACGCGGTGATTTCAAAGCCCACAAAAGGGAATGAATGGCAGAAGTCCACTCGTTATGGCAATGCATTCATTTCGGTTGTTCAGCTTTGGATTTCTCTCGCGGATGTGCAACGCTTCCAATATCTTTCTGGCACCGATCTCACTCTCGTAGGCTAGGATTTTGCGTTTAATATCAAAATCATCGCCCTGATGTTCTTCTAGTCGATGCCTTCCAAGCGGCGTGAGTAGGCTTCCACGCCTTTTACCTGCTAGATGTTCTTTGACGCGTATGCTCAACATCCTTCCCGCCTCGCCAATATATATTTCGTAACAAACTGAACACTGAAGTTGATACACTGTTCCTCGCTGTGTGCAATCTCCATCTCTTTCAAACGGACAAATAACGCAGTTATCCGTCGTGCACGTACGATCATAAAGCCTATTGCGGATTAGATGACGTTTGATATTGTCCGCTGGTAAGTTTATCAGGACAACATCATTCGCCAAATCCGCTCGTGCAATGCATTGTCGAATTTCTGCGCTCACTTTGTCTGATATAAATGGAAGCCGGAGATGCGCCATGTTCTCACGGTTTCTCAGCGAATACGCTTTTAAGCCTGATCTCTTACGTTGTGTCCCGTAGCCATTCAAGCTTGCAATCTCAGCTGCTAGTTTACGTGACTCCTCTCGTTCCACTTCACCTGTGCACACTCCTGTAGCTGTTCTGTACATGTTGCGAACAACTGCACGTTTCACAGCTTCAGGGTGAGCAGACTTTGCGTGGAGTAGAATGTTCTTAGAGCTGCTCTTCCGATACCACTTCACATTGTACTTACCACTTGAGATGTTTATCTGCGTGTTAAGATAAGGAAGCCAGCCTTCGTGCGGAACTTCTCTCGTGAACTTGATATACTGAGACTGTCGGTTGAGGATGTCAAACAACTCATCCATCTCTTGCTGCGTTGATGTAACTACGCAGCAGTCATCGATGTACCGACAGTACATAATGGGCATGCGAGCTATGACTGGTCTTTCTATTCTGCTCATGAAACAGATAGCCAAAACCGGTGCTAGCCGCTGACCCATAGCAAGTCCTCGGTTTTGTGAGAAGTACTGCCCGCTCCACTTGAAAATGTTACAATTAAGGCATTCCTTGATCAGAGTCATAATGTGAACCTTGCTCAATCCGAACGTTACAATTTCGGTTTCACGCTCATCCAGCATTTCGGAAACCGCTTGGAGAGCTTCGCTGTTGTTAACGTTCGTATAAAGCGCAGTTACATCAAACGACTCTACTACGCAGTTTTCTTGAAGCCTACACGAACGTAGGCGATCAAGAAATTCGTTGGTGTTTGGTAGATGTGAGGGCACGTATCGGAGTAGTTGACCAACAATTTTGTTGAGGAACCAAGAAATTTATAAGTTGTCCAGCGGAGGCGAGAACTCAGCTATTGCTAGTGATTATAAAATAAGACCCATCATTAGCTGTGTAGGAGGACCAACAGACCGCATTTCTTGGTTCCTCAACAAAATTGTTGGTCAACTACTCCGATACGTGCCCTCACATCTACCAAACACCAACGAATTTCTTGATCGCCTACGTTCGTGTAGGCTTCAAGAAAACTGCGTAGTAGAGTCGTTTGATGTAACTGCGCTTTATACGAACGTTAACAACAGCGAAGCTCTCCAAGCGGTTTCCGAAATGCTGGATGAGCGTGAAACCGAAATTGTAACGTTCGGATTGAGCAAGGTTCACATTATGACTCTGATCAAGGAATGCCTTAATTGTAACATTTTCAAGTGGAGCGGGCAGTACTTCTCACAAAACCGAGGACTTGCTATGGGTCAGCGGCTAGCACCGGTTTTGGCTATCTGTTTCATGAGCAGAATAGAAAGACCAGTCATAGCTCGCATGCCCATTATGTACTGTCGGTACATCGATGACTGCTGCGTAGTTACATCAACGCAGCAAGAGATGGATGAGTTGTTTGACATCCTCAACCGACAGTCTCAGTATATCAAGTTCACGAGAGAAGTTCCGCACGAAGGCTGGCTTCCTTATCTTAACACGCAGATAAACATCTCAAGTGGTAAGTACAATGTGAAGTGGTATCGGAAGAGCAGCTCTAAGAACATTCTACTCCACGCAAAGTCTGCTCACCCTGAAGCTGTGAAACGTGCAGTTGTTCGCAACATATACAGAACAGCTACAGGAGTGTGCACAGGTGAAGTGGAACGAGAGGAGTCACGTAACCTAGCAGCTGAGATTGCAAGCTTGAATGGCTACGGGACACAACGTAAGAGATCAGGCTCAAAAGCGTGTTCGCTGAGAAGCCGTGAGAACATGGCGCATCTCCGGCTTCCATTTATGTCAGACAAAGTGAGCGCAGAAACTCGACAATGCATTGCACGAGCGGATTTGGCGAATGATGTTGTCCTGATAAACTTACCAGCGGACAATATCAAACGTCATCTAATCCGCAATAGGCTTTATGATCGTACGTGCACGACGGATAACTGCGTTATTTGTCCTTTTGGAAGAGATGGAGATTGCACACAGCGAGGAACAGTGTATCAACGTCAGTGTTCAGCTTGTGACGAAATATATATTGGTGAGACGGGAAGGATGTTGAGCATACGCGTCAAAGAACATCTAGCAGGTAAAAGGCGTGGACGCCTACTCACGCCGCTTGGAAGGCATTGACTAGAAGAACATCAGGGCGATGATTTTGATATCAAATGCAAAGTCCTAGCCTACGAGAGCGAGATCGGTGCCAGAAAGATATTGGAAGCGTTGCACATCCGCGAGAGAAATCCAAAGCTGAACAACCGAAATGAATGCATTGCCATAACGAGTGGACCTCTGCCATTCATTCCCTTTTGTGGGCTTTGAGATCACCGCGTTATTCTTATATCACGATCGTCGATGGTGTCTCATTAGTCCCTTATTGTTCACGGCATCGAGTGGGACAGCAACGCTGGTGAAACCGCAGAAGGTTGGTTACTTTTCTGGAATCTTTTGGTGTTCAAGTTTCTGGGAGCTGTTGCAACTGGCCTAGCGTGTTTGGGCGCTTGGTCGGGTAAGTCACAGGTCAGGAGCTTCGAACTTTCAGGTCCTTGAAGACGACGAGTTGTTCGAAACGTCGACCTAATAAAGCGGTTTCATCATAACAAACCTGTACGGCAAAACAGTGTAAAAAACACTGACTTCAGTTCCATCGAATTGATCGTCAACTGGACGACGGGGAATGCACGTAATTACTTTCATTGGTAGGTTTTTTTCTGCACGGATAAATCAAATGCTATGGCTTGTGAAAGTTGAGCCCAAAGGTTAGGGCAAGAAGGATCATCTCCACAAAATCGGCACCTTGATTATATGCTTGCTCTAGAAACACTTTTCCATCCTGCACAACTGTATGATGAAACTCCGAGTCGACAACTCCAAACCATTTGTACGCCATCTTCACCACTATTGGGTCTATTTCAACAGCAGTGATATTAGCCTGAATCGAAATTATGAAATGTGACGTAAGCTCGAAAGAATATTTCGATAAAGTGTTCACTTTTGTGAAAACAGCTAGTTTTTGTAATAATAAAATGAGTCTATAAAGATAGCGATCCTTACATAAGGCTTCATCTTATGTAGTCTCATATCATAGTTTCCACCGCCGAGTCCTATCTCGAGTATTTGTTTACCCTTGCCAGTTTCTTCCAAAGAAAGTGATGGCATGAGAAAGGTTGCGGCCAGGATTGCAGCCTCCTAGACGTTATGTTATCGGGGAATAAATTAAAGTGTAATGTAGTAACGTAGTAATGTTGGCAAGCATGTTAAAATATCATCTAATCGATTAGAAAAATTTGAAGGACTTAGTTTTACAGTATTAGTACCGAAGACGGATTAGACACTCACATGAGAGACGATGATAGTATCATGGTCAACCGGCCATTTTTGTATGTTAGTACATCGAAACTTCTCGCTAGTTTCCTGTTCACCTAAATTTGGCGGAACTCAAAACACTCTAATCTTTCGATTCATGACTTGTTTTCCCTGTTTGTTTAGCTGGAGCAATTGAAGCGAAGACAGCAGCATTTCCATGATAATTAGCTTTGTACAAGGAATTGGCTGCCGGAACTACTCCCGAATTCCCACGGTAAGCGGCGAGGTCACGCGGCGGCTACCTTGTCCTTGTACTGGGAATTCAAACTTCCCCTTCGAAACGCGCGACTGTGCGCGATCGGGTGCGGCGAACACGACGCCGTTTTCGGGGAGAAGATACCGGACCCAAAAGAATCGCACGTGAAGACACGGTCTATCGAGGTGCCGGGACTTCTCTCGCTTTGCGACATGCAGCAAATCTTTCTTAGTAGTCTTGCAACTTCAAACTGCAATTACCGTATTCAGCCCGCCTGTCTGCCAATTGATTGGACACCATGTTTTCGATGACTGCCTTTCCTTTTTGATTGGTTTGAATTGTTTTTTCTGTTACTTTTTTGTTTTTATTTTATTGGGCTCAATTGTTTGGAATGACTCCTCTACCACCTACAATTCAGACCGCATAAGATGACCAGCAATTTCAAATTATTAAAGGCTTCCTTCTCAGATTGCGCTCTCTGATTTTCCGTCACATTTCTGCCATACACGACGGGTGCGACTAGCACAACGCGGAACTTGGGGAGAATGTACCGCACCCGGTTCATTACAGTATCAAGTTACCTTTGATGTTAGATAATAGGAGTTTCGGTACAAAGTAGCACATCAGTGGCGAATAAAGCACCGAAATCCATGGAAGTTGTGAAATATGAGCATTCGGGAAACTATCAGATTCGTGGTTTGTATAAAATTACGGGGGCGTAGATGTTTGGACGAGATTTCAAGCCTATGCATTTGCGTAGAGAGTGGACAACAGTATCCGTGCTGCTCGGGGGATGGGTGGGGGAGGGGGGACGGTACGAACGTGCGTCCGAGGACGCGCGCGGCAACCTGCGCGGCGAAGTTCGTGAATATTTGTACGACTCTGACGCCAATTTTCGGGTCACAAACTCGAATTAAGAAAGTTTAGTATGGTCAGATGATCACTCATATTTGCTCTAAATCAAATTTGGGCCCAGTGATAGGTGCTAAAGTCGTTGAAATCGTTACGAACTCCGCAGCGCGCATCCTCGGACACGTAATGTCACATACCCGTGCTACTCACTTTCTATGGATGTGGAACGCACTTGATTTTATTTGAAGGTCCAAACCTACAATAGATGGAGATTGTTTTTTTAAATTAAATTTCATAATAGTCATGACAACATTGCCTTACGAAAGATAAGAATTTTATATTCAAACGTCAAAGCTCACCCCCAGGTGACCGAAGAACAACAGCTGTCTCGGCACCTTCGGTACGATCATCGGAGACCAAAAGGCGAAGAAACACCTTCTTCTTTTCCCTGTGAAAATAACGTTTTTTTTCCTGGAGTTTTTTCAGAATTTAAGCTCTGAGCGAGTGACCAGTGTTGTGATGAAAGGTTTCAGACTTGAAGGCACCGTTAACGATAAACTTTGGGTAACCTTTTTTGACGGGAGTTGGTAGAACTACTCAGAATAAAGAAAGAACAACGAAAGAAGCGCAAAAAACGATGAGCAAAAAGAAATAGAAAGGGTCAAAAAAGAGCTGGAGAGGGGGGTGGACGAGCTTCACATTGGAAGAACGGCGGTTAAGGGAGTGTTCGGGCGAGTGCACGAGGGCGACGCAATGTCTATAGTAGACAACACCCCAATTTGCCTGACAATCTGACTGGCAGACTCTGGCGATTTGCCAACCAGCTTATCGATTTTTCACCAACTTCGCTCCAATGCGAAAGTGGTGAATGGCAATTAGATTTCGTAGTCAGCTTAGCGAGGGGCGGACGGCGACCGTGACTCACTCTCCGGCCCCTTATTGCGCCCTATCCAGACCGTTTTCCGACCTCATTCCTGCACAAATGGTAGCAGAGGGGGCGTCGAATTCAAACCATGTGCAAATCTCCGAAACCATTTTTTCGTAAACAGTGCCTTCAAGAGTTTGGTTTATGATGACACTCGATTTCAGTTATATGAATGCCAAGTGGAACGCGGAAAGAAAATTAATGTAAAGTGAGAATGGTAGGTATAGCCTACCCCAAAGACATCGCCCCTAGGTACACGTTCTGACATGGTTTGGAGTTTTCAGGACACATCCTATCAATTACGATCCTTCTGAAACAGATAGTTTGTAGATCAAATGACCTTAGTTCCGTAATATTAACAAGAATCGTTCTCAGTTAATGGAATAAGAAGAATTGCACTTCTCCAAATATATTCACAGTTTTGGGCGGAGGTCGTGTAGTGGCAAATGGCGCACTAGGCCACACGCACGGTCAAAGGTTCGAGTCCTGGATCGAGGCCATCCAAGACTTCCATATCTTTGGGGTAGGTTAATTTTTACCAGACTCGTCTGGGAGGATAAAAGCAGTGACTTGCACATCGGCTGGCCACTCAAGTCATTGTATAGGCCACATACGCATTCTTTTGTGGGGACTGATTTACTTCCCAAAATTTATCCTTTCGTTCTCGGGATACATTTCTTGAGAACTCAGAATTACTTGGCTTTCATAACGATCAAGCAACCAAACTAGAATTCACCTTCGAGAATATCAAAATTGTCAAACGCTGGAAAAGAACAAGAGTTCTGAAAATCACATCCTATTGTGGTCGCTGTTTGCGCCTTCTATTACAATTGTCAAAGAACTATGTTTTGGCTACCTGGAACTTTGGAACTATGAGAAAGAAAACCATCCACCAAAAGACCTCAGTATGACTCAACTCCTTCCATCTAAATCTTTACAGGAGTCCGAGTCCTTCGTGTATCGGTAGGCCTAAAAAGCACAGAATAAGGAGAACGGAATATTTTCAAATCTCTCCAGAAGTGAATACTCCAAATGTCCAACAACTAGGTACCACAGAATGACGTTGACTCACCACAAGTATCACCAGTGAGATGCAGAAAATTACGCAAAGGCAAATCAGAGATTTGATTGCCTTCTGTTTGCTGCCGACTTTGAACCTATTCGTGTGATGATACATTGGTGCCCAGAAAGCCCAAATTCTCTTCTATAAGTAAATATTCAAAGAGAATCAGTGTAGAATTGAACGGGAATAATGCTACCTTGTGTCCCATATTCGAACGCCACGTTCACCGCCGTGGTGTGTGGTCATTAGTATTCTGCCACGGACGAGAACAGAAACTAAAAAGCCAATAATACAAGCTGCAAACAGAACATGCCCCTGCTATCGGAAAATCAAAAAGGGCCGATTCATATGTAAGAGTGTAGTGGTAAGTAACACACCATCACACTATTACGTATGATCCATAAATCAAACCCCGGTTCGACACTTGCCCAAGCCAGTGTCACCATTTCATTACCGTGACCGCCACTGCTTTTGGAAGAAAGTCGAATGGAAGTCACACTAAGAACGGAATGGGACTGAATAACCTCGAACCTCAAAGGATAGGCGTGCAGGGGGGGAACAATCACCTCATCATACGCCTTCGAATTTTACTCCTGTAATGCACGCGACACGCAACGGGTGCATGAGATGCCGTTCTGGGGTTGCGCGCCGAAGTTCGTGGCGATTTAGACGACTGCGCTTTTATCATTGGGGAGTCGAGTAGATCAAAAGGATCATCTGACCCTACTAAACTACTCTACTTCAAGTTTGTGCCCCGAAAATTGGCGTCAGAGTCGTACAAATCGCCTCGAACTTCGCCGCGCAATTTGCCGCACACGTCCTCGGACGCACGGGGTGACCTTCCCTTGCTCACAGCTTGTCAGTATGAACCGTGTCTTCTGAGAAAGCCGCGGATTTTTCACCACCGAATCAGCGACCATTCGATGGCGACTAGTTTTAACTGGGTATATTTTGAAACGGGTCTTTATTCTTGGAATTTTATCAACATGCCAGTAAGGGTGGCAGCAAAAATGGAGGAATAGGATGCTAAAACTCGACAAAGCACCCCCGCATGTTCTGTTGGGAAGTGAAAGTGAAAACCTTATGTCCAGGTTTTCAACAGAAGACAGCATACATACAGGATTTTAAAGCAGTGGTTAGATGGATATCGAGTCAAATGCCTATTTGAATACATAAACATACGGATACATAACTGATTGCCTTTTTCCAAGTCTCTGTTTGGGAAAAAAGCTTGCCATCGCCAAGATGTTATGGACATATGCTGAGCTCCAGAATCACATGGAACTAATCAACAAGTACTGGTAATGGGGTGGGGGGAGGGGCAAGGTTTGAAATGATTTCAATAAACTCAAGGAGGGAAGGAGCACCACGGTAGGCTAGTTTCCTTCATTGTTTTCTTCCTTTTCTCTTTCTTCTCGCGCGAGGTAATCACCCCACCCACCCAAGTGCTCCTATCCTATCTAGGCTTAGTTGAAAAACTACATATCCTTGGCTAAAACCGCTGAAAGAGCACAGATGGTTGGTGCTCATCATACCCTTGGCTTTTGGTTCAGTGCCAATAGAACAAGGATTAACAAGGATTAGACTGAGTTCATTTCGTGACATACTAACCTTCGGAAGGATGGGCGCCCCTCCTCCTCCCCCCCCCCCCACCCCCCAACTACAGTTTCACCTAATCCTGTATTTGTTAGAATTTAATCTGCATAGATGACTGCATCTGCTTAAATCGGCTCTATTCCAGATGAATTTGAGGTGTGTACCAGAATAGTGCATCGGTGATGATGAAAAGACAAATATACGGAGTCACGAAATGTAGAGCATTCAAAAGTTGTTGAAGTAGTTTGCACGAGATTAATGCGAAAGGAGATGTACAGAAAGATATTTGTACGAGTTTTTGGGTGCGCCTAGGTACAAAGAGCCAACTGCGGTAACCAGGACATATCAAAACTGCTTTCCTCCATAGCTATGGATAAGTGCTTGGACTATTAGCTGAACGAATCTTCAACACATATGCTCTATGGGGATGATGAAGCAGTTTGTAAACAGCCCTTCCCGGAAACAATACCATGCAAAAAATTCTTGAGCCTTTATTACGCCTCACCTGATTTTAATTCGAGCCTGACTGCAGCCTCTCAAGGGTTCAAATCTTTGTGCTGAATTAGAAACCATTTTCAACATTAACTGTGCCTTTAGTACTTGTTTCATTTTTAACGTGTACGTTATTCTACACATATTTGAGATCCGACTAGTTTCATAAGTGGCTGATATTTTCAATTTGGAGAAACATGTTATTTATTGCTCCTCATCATTGGCGTCCACTTCCAACCAAAAACTCTTTCTTTGGAATTTATAGACCCTTCGAACCACTTCGTTTTCCAGATAACAGTGTAACGTAAAAGGCATTATCAAGAATGTAATCAAGATTCAAAGTCGACATGACAGTATCTAAGCGGTTGTCAAGGTACTCCATTAGGTTAGGTACATTTGGAAACGAGAACGGAGTACAGGAAAGAACGACGTTAACCTAAAAGAGCCATTCTACAAACTTCTCTTTATGAAAATTAACCTTTTTTCTTTGAATTTATGAGAAACGTAGTACCCTACTATAACTGATATGCATATTAGGACGCTGCTTGGTACGCATATTGAGCAGCACACATGTTTTGAAAGTTGATCCAAACAGCTCAAGCACCTGAAATGAAATAAGCAGAATAGAGAATGGTATGAAGTTTCTGGCATTAATCAGACCATTTCTGGCATGGACCAACGCATTTAACTCCCATTCAAAATCGTACTGGCTTTGTGAATGTGTTGATGGTCTAAGAAATGATTAGTGAGCTCCTGTATGAGTCATAGTTATTGTTTTTTGAATTCCTAGACAAGCTGTGCATATGCTAGCAAACTCAAAGGGATAGGAGGTTTGGTTGATCTGGGTGAGAGTCGATGCAGGATTTCATCCCAGACCATGCTTGGGATAGTGTGCGTCACTTGATACTTCACCACACCATTGTATTTACAATACTAATATCGCCAAAGAACCATCATGACCTTTAAGGTCTTTTAGATTTTTTAGATTTTTAGATTTCAAATTTTAGATGTTCTGTTACTGAGTTGTTTTCTTTACCTCTTCACGAGACTTGTATACAAGCTTCATCAGGCTGACGTTTCAGCGGAGTCGCCTTGTTCAGAAACTAGAAAGACCATAACAATTTTTGACTATCCGACCAAACATCTGCACTGCCATACTGTAGTTGGAGACCCCCAGAGCACGCAGGTGATCAAAGGAGAACCACTCACCCTAGCTTTGTGGATTATTCGAAACCAACCAGCAATCGACGATAACATTCGACCAGTCTCAGCTGGATCAGTGACTCGTATCCAAAGTGTCTCGAGGGTTTTACGCGCGCATAATTGCGATTCCTGTGCCACGACCTCCACGTTGACTTCAAAAACGCCTGCTTTTGTATTCGGTGACTCCCTAAGGCAGTGGACTCTTTCAATTGCTTCATACCATCTATGTGCTCCTTAACCCTCATTGGAGTGGTCTTGCCGTTTCTTCCATATACTCATCACCACAATCACGGCAAGTAATTTTGTAGACCACCCCAGACATGTTACAATCACCTTCCCATCCAGCTGGACAAACCATAGGCAATCGTATAGCCTGTTACGAACCAGGCGCTTCTTTAGATAAAAGTATGGTAAGTTAGCAATAGCTACCGCATTTTCCATGCCCGATCTATTTAGACACTTCCTAATAGTGGCACTCACTTCATCAGAGATAAATGGTAGTACAAAAGGAATCCTCCCATCAATCGTGGTACTACCATATCCGAAAATCACGCCACCAGAAGAAGCTTTTCGTGTAGTTGAAAAGTTGCAGTAGCCATTCATCTGAGCAATATCGCATGCCATTTTGATCGACTCCTATTCGCTCGTCCTCCTCAGTGCAAGCCTTCTCAGCGGTGCGGAACACATTCCTAACAACCGCTCGCTTAATGTAAAAAGGATCAGCTGAGTGATGATGGACAATTATATTTTTATTGCTGGGCTTTCTGTACCACTTCGTAAAAATCATATCGCCTTGTAACCTCGCTTGAACATTTAAGAAAGGAAGCCAATTTCCGGTCGGTTTTTCCCGAGTTAACTTGATGTGCTCCGGTTGTGAGTACAGCAGATCAAAACACACATCTATTTCTTTCTGCGTCGCACAAACTATGAAGCAGTCGTCTATATACCGGGAGTAAAGTAAGGAAGGTATTCGAGTGCTGGCGCTTCAATCTTGGCCATAAATGCTATAGCCAAGACAGGTACCGACCGTTGTCCAATAGCTAAGCCTCTAGTCTGAGCGGAATATCTCCCCGACCACTTGAAAATGTTGCAGCTGAGGGACTCCTTAAATATTGCCATCAGCTGGGATATAGAGAGCCCTCGCATATTTATATCGTTTTGGTGCTGACTAAGAAGCTCAACCACGGCTTCCATAGCAGACCCATTGCTGACGTTTGTCGCTGAGGTACAGTGCGCCAAGGCGATCCAGAAAGATTTGAGTGTTTGTGAGGTGGGAGGGAATGAATTTGAGGAGCTGCACTAGAATGGCATTAAGAGACCACGCAGTTCGGTCAGTAAGGCCGCCCACGCAGCTTATGATAGGACGGACTTTCACGGATGTTGGGTTGATTGAAGCTAAGTCATCTGCATCCAAAACTTGTGTGTCTTTATGAGCAGATACAGGACTGGACGACAAGACGACTCAAATTTGAGCCGTGTTATCAAGGTTGAACCCATTCCTGCTGACCGTACTACTGAAATCCCTATCCGGTTTAGACTTCGAAACTGCGTTTGGAACTCCTTCACAGAAGCTGGGCGGTAGAGAGGTGTTTCCCAGATGATGTTTTGTTATTTCACAGTCAAGTTGTCTGGGAATCACTACAAACTCTCCTCCTTTGTCAGTGACAGATAGCCTTATGACTCGGGACTTTATGAGTTCTCGAAGTTCCTCTATACCACGTGCTTGCTCCCCTAAAATGTTAGACGTGGTGTTTTGTTTCTGGAACCTACTCAGCACCTTAAAAATTTCGTCGGCAAAAATCTGGAAGTTGGAGTCAGAATCAATGTGTAGTTCCTGTTGTTTGAAAAACGTGGCTGGAAAGGAAATGTTGAGCACATTTCTTTCTCGTTCTACCACCAAGGAGCCATAATCACACCTAGCCTCATAACGGAGTCGACCTTGAAGCTCGTGCAGACTGCACATTACTTGTCGCATCACAACTGTAGAAGTGGACTGCGAAGGTGAAAATTTGGGCCCACTTCCAAGATCGATCGAGCGCAGTCACATAGAGCGAAGCCTCCCAGCGCAGTGACTCGAGATTTCGATAAACTCCCCTTAGTAGTAGTGTTGGCTCTTTTCTAAAAATCCTTTGGAAGAGAATAGTGGGTGGATCAATTTCAATTCGTGATTCTATCCGATCTTGGGTCAAAGCAGCTTTACAAAAGAAGTTTGATGACCTTTTGAGTTCAACAGGTAACTTTGTAATTTTAAAGGGGGGGGGGGTCATCGCGCACTGAGGCTGACTGGATTTCTAGAAAACATGAAGCCAACACGACTAGTCATGAGAGTCCATATTCGAAGTGTGATGAAGCTTGAGTACTGCAGAAACTTCTTCGGAATATTGTTGTTTAAGGCTGACAAGAACATGCGAGAAAGCTTGCTAATAGCATGGCGTGGACAAAGCGGTAAGTTGAAGTACGTACTCAGTTCAATCTTTCCGCATTTATCTCCTGTGAACAAGGTTTTTATACGAACAAGACAAAATAAAGATCAGAACATACATATTGTGTAGTAAAGGTGGTGCGATCGACCAACCATGTTCGGAAGTCAGGGCATCGAGAAATTCCATATGAACCTTTCCTACCTGAACATATTGATTCAGACCCTGCTTTTGCTGCTCATCGGGATGTTCAACAACTATAGGGTAAATTTGACAGCCTTCCTTCTGTAATGTTCGTAGGAGTACTTCGAAAAAAACGACATTCATTGTACATGCATAACATATCCGAATATTGTATGATAAGGCATAACTAGGTCGCGGTTCATGCTCAACCTTTCTGTTTTCGGCTCTGGAGCCTCCAGAGTGCCGCAGAAGGGCTCCCTAAAACTGAATTCGACATAGTTATCCATGAACTGCAATGTAAAGTGGCAGAACCCAAACTATTGAGGAAGTACTTTTCAAATAAGGGTGGGCAGTTCAAGGGTTCAGTAATCAATCAGAGGGCATCGAATTTTTTATGCGCGTACGATTTTGCGGTGTCCATGCACAATAATTCTATGGGAACCTTCAGGATATTCGAAAAAACCCCGAAACCTCTAGCCGGTTATTTCCGTGGGCCGGAACAAGCGTCGCTCGTTTCAAGGTGCAAGCTGCTAGTAGGACTATCAGTAGGACCAACCGACTCTGATAATCTACTCTACTTCACTTTGAGCCCCAACCATCGGAACAATAGTCGTTCAAATCGCCACAAACATAGCCGGGCAGTTCGCCCCGTGCAACCGCGTGCGCTTCCTTTCGCGCGCCCGTCGAAGTTAAGGGGCGCCGCAGCCGTCGTGCGCGACGCATCAGCCCGCGACTTTTGAAAGATGTCGCAGTCGTCAGTGAGACGTACGATTCTTGCCTTGCACACTGCTGTCAGCTAAAAGAGAACTACTGCAAGATCACCCATCAGCAGCGGAGGGTCATATAAATTTTTTTGTGCCCCTCAGTTTCCTCTGGCAATGAAGTTTGTCTGCAGTTCAAAGAACCGGAACGATCAAATCAGAAGATTACATCGAACCCTGAGAAGAACAAGTAGGTATGGCCACATAAAGTGGAACGAGCACGTGCCTACAGGTCGTTCACGACATTGGAGGGTGATTGTTCCTTGAAACGTGCGGCAACAGGGAGGTTGGAAGTTTGGCAGGTTCTGAGCCCAAACGATCCTCGCCACCCATGCGGCGTCTTGAAAAGAAGCCAGGAGGGTTACCCAAACATCTATTTGAAGCATTCCCTCACATCAAACTGCACACTCCCTCGGGTCATCGTTATCGACTTCAATGCTGACCTGTTTGCAAATATAGAGCTCTACCTCGAGCTTTTAGCGAATGTGGTACCCTAATTTCACCTGTAACAGCTATGTACATAGCAATGGTTTCGTGTTAACTGTCATAAACATCCACTGTGAACTCAAATCTTACACTTACACTGCGGCCTCCGATATTCAAGATCCCAAATCGTTTTTGATTACTGACACAAGTGGGCACTCCTTCGAAGAAATGCGGTAAAACTAGGCAAAGAAATTTAGACGTGACCATGATTGACTTCCGATGAATCTTGGCACCAATCATGGATATGAGTCTCGGTAAGCCGCTCTCGTAAGGGCTCAGCCGAGATGACATAACTCTTTATCTGCATGAGAAAGACTTATTTTATCCACATTGCTATTCTTTTATGGTAAACGCATTCATGCAGTTCGATAGGCGGCTTGTTCATACAACAAAATGCATGGGAGGCTGGTACCGAGCTGAATTTGCTTCATTTCGCATGTAACATTGTAGTGTAAGCAACGTCCAGAATGTAGTTCAGGCGAAGAGTGGATATAATCGTAGCCAGCCGATTGTCAAAATGAAATGCGAGGTCAGAAATATCTGACAGCGACATCGTTGTGCAGGTAACCACAATGTTGTCCTGAATTAAATACATACAATCATTCAAATTCAAATGGAAGCAAAAACGTAGATCAGATCTCCCCCGCAAGTGTTTTCTGTTTCCATTTCTTCATTTCCGCCGTAATTTTCTATTAAGTTCCATGCAACTCACTAAGTATCTTTAACTATTTATTTACTATGCACCCGAGGACGCGTTACAGCCATGCAAAAGAGGCACCGACGTGACAGTAAAAATTACTCAACAAATGAAATATAGAAAAAGGAACTAACAGAAAAGAAAAAGAGGGAAATAACACAATAGAAACGTTAATATATATCAGAATAATCCGTTCTCGAATCGGCTGGTAATCATTGTGGGAAGAAAAAAGAAATTGAGAAACACTGAGCAATGTCTAGCTCGCTTGTCGGCCACATTCTGTCACCATCACCACATTTGACTCAAGAAGCTCCCGATTGAGGAGGATAGCCGTGCGCACTTAACACACAACAAACATGCGCTACCCACGACACAAGCCTGCATAAGTTGACTAACCAGGGAAGGATCCCAAGTCGAAGTGGCCATTTGAAATGAGACCTACACTGCTGGTCGTGTTTTTGGATGCTGAGTTCGAATCTGCTTTCCAAATTTGCCGAGCGTTTCTGTGAACGGAGTTATGAGGGTAGTTTCAGAGAGCTTAACATAAGAAAACTTAAATTACATGGATGCGCCTTTCTTCTCGCCGTCGGCTTGGTGTGGTGGTAAGCGTGACGCTTCTTGTGCGGGAGACCAGGGTTTGGGTTTTGTGGAGGACGGAGTTTTTGCATTATATAGAATTCTTCCCTTAAGGACTAGAAAATGCTCTCATTGTGATTTTATCAAGTTTTATGACCTTTTCATGCCTTTGCTGATATTTATTCACATAAAGTAATACTTCAGTTTTACTCGCATGCCCCCTCACTCCATATTCACAGTAGGATAACTTTTGCCACTTGAATGACCAAATGTGATTCTCTATCACGAAGTGCTTGTAGCAAAGAACTTCTCACAATGGGGGCAAGGGATGAAAAAGAACTCGTCACAGCCCATTGCTTCACAGTTGCTAACCCCGAATCAGGAGGGAAACAGAATTGTGGAGGCGTCCCAAATTCACCCGGGTGAGTATTCAAGTAGCCGGCGCCATGCCATGATTGAAAGAGGAATTTCCTAGATCTAACAGCGCAGAACTAAAAGTAGACAAGCGATAGTAGGCGGAAATGGGGTTTCGTGTGTACACGCAAAAGTTGAGATCATGAGCTATTACATATGAGGTGGTGCGTTTAATCATGTTTCTAAAAGGATGGTCTAAAGAGGCTTCTGTTGGCTGTATTAGCCTCCTGGAAGCCTCGAGAAGAGTGCAATTCCCTTCACCTGCTTTTTTGGAGGTAAGACGCACTGAATAGCTTTCTGGTCTGTGAATGATATCCACGAGTCCATTGTCAACAGTGCCGGTGTTGGTGGGTCCGGAGCTGTTACGTACCATCGCACCCAATCTAGCACCAACACGGACTTTAGCATCATCATTGCTCGTCATATGCCTTGTTCTCGCCCGGAGCTCCAAGTTTTGCGCACGGAAGAATCTCCTACTCGGTAACAGGTAGGTAGGTAGGAGAAGGCATCAGCAAAGCATCAAAACTTCATAGAACGTCATAAAATCACCATGACACTAGTTTCTAGTCCTCGAGGGAAAAATTCCATATAATGCAAAAATTCTACCCTTCACAAAACTCGAACCCTAGTCTCCCGCACATGAAGCGTCACGCTTACCACCACACCAAGCCGCCGTTGAGAAGAAAGGCGCATCCATGTAATTTAAGTTTTCTTATGTTAAGCTCCCTGAAACTACCCTCATAACTCCGTTCACAGAAACGCTCGGCAAATTTGGAAAGCAGATTCGAACTCAGCATCCAAAATCACGACCAGCAGTGTTGGTCTCATTTCAAATGGCCACTTCGACTTGGGATCCTTCCCTGGTAAGATGCCCTCGCCACGTCATAGGAGCTACCCGAAACTTCAAGACACGGGTATACCGATAGCCCACCTGGAGACGGCAAGCTAGGCGAGCGTAGCGAAAGAGGCACATGGATGCGGACGTAAGGCGTCTGACGTCCTCCCCATTCAGAGCGCTAGAAAGACGACAGAATGTTTATTGATAAGATTAGGGTATGCAGGCACAAAATGAATAGGAGCCTATTTAGGTGTCTTTAATTTTCTATTTAGTTTAACGTTCCTTTTTTGAGTTAATTTTAGGCAGTTAGTGAAGCGGCCGAATCTCCGCGCTGTCTTACACAGATATGCCCGTGAATTGAATCCCAGATCGATACTCGCCCATGTCCACCTTGTCTTCCAATCCTCCATGTAAATCTCTACTCTGGAGGAATATCCAAATAGTTGATGTCTTCCCGGAATTCTAGCGAACTGATGATCGGCATATAGATAGATATCCAAGATAAGTTGCAAATAAATATCATGTAACAATAAATAATGTACGAATATAGTAATGAATCAGATGTAATTGTAATTAGGACAGATTATGATTTCATGCTATTGTAGGACTCACTCACCCTGTCACGAAGGTTAATCAGTACACAAACGGGGAAAAGTGACTTCAGCAGCTGGAGGAACTGCAACAAAACTTCAATTTAGGTAAGAATCAGTAAATGGTAATAAAATAGCTGGCTGGCTAAAATTTGATCTAATCCTATATGTTTGTTGGCAAAAATAGTAAAGAGAATGTAATGATAAGACTTCATTCCATGCAAAAAGCAAAATGCTTCATTGCTGAAGGCACAGTTTACGATGAAAATGGCTTTTGCGTTATCCCCCCCAGTAATACCCAGTAAATCCCAAGGATAACAGGAAGGACGCTGTTGAGTCTAAATATTCAACAGCTAGGACATAGGGGGAGCTCTGTTATTGGATCGCCCGGGCTTCTCGCCCTTCAATCAATGTCACGTCAGGCGAGTGTCGAGACGATACAAATTGCTAATTCTCGCTTTAGGACCCACACACAATCAGCTGATCGCCCAGTAAGTAGACGATGATTTCCTCCTTTTCTTTTGTTCTCCCTAATTTAACTTTCTAACCGGGCCAGTTGTTTGTAAGAGGAGGGGAGGGGGTTGCGCAGACCACAAAAGACCGCATCAAATCGTGGACGAAAGAAAATTACCTTTTTCCATACATAGTTACCAGTTTCTGTATGATCCGTCGATAGGAGGTCCACAATTAGTGTCCCTAAAAACATTTGATATTATTTTGAAATTTCGTTAAATGCGAAGTTCTGAACTGACCTGTTTTAGTCAGCATTTTTTTAACTTTTCTCAGAATTATAGCGTCTTGGAAAGGGTCAGCGGGACATAGCAATGGCGAGGAGTATGAAGCGCATGCGTCGATGACCACAATGTCGAACTTTCTTTCTAGGCAATTGAAATAATCGAGTACGCTTTGACCGGCTCGTTGGGTTCACTGTAACTCTCTGGACTTTGGGAGTATGGCGCTTGACGCGATTTCTCGAACCGCGCCGCCCGTTCGACGCGGTTTGCGAGCTTTTCAACTTGTCCACGTGATCGAGCAACCCTCTGCCCATCCAGCTGATTGAAATCCGATCGATGACGCCATGCTGATAGGCAGAGTACAGGCAGGCCCACAATTCGGCGTCTAATACTTAACAGCGGCTTCATCGATCGGGCTTCTATCAGCTGGATGAGCAGTGGCTTGCCCGATCACCTGGACGAGTTGTCCAGCTCGTAGACCGCGTCGAATGAAAGGCGCGGTGGGATGGATCGCTCCAAACGACCGCCTCCTCTCAGACTTTTATTTACTTTCCTATAGTTACTGCTCACCGTTACAAGGGAATCAAACGAAAGGGGTTTTATGCTGTGTGTTTCTCAAGCGAGGGGATTCTACCTAATTGGGCTCCTCAAACGGATCGATGAAAAAATATAGCTTCTGTTCCAGCAAATTGATCGTCAACTTCATTGGTAATTTTTTTGCATGGATAACACAAATGCTATGATAGCTTGTGAAAGTTGAGCCTAAACGTTAGGGCATGAAGAACACGTCTACACAATTCGGCACCTTGATTGTATGCTTGCTCTAGAAACTCTTTCCCATCCTGCACAATTGTATGGTGCGTTTCTGAATCGACAACTCCAAACCATTTGTACGCCATCTTCACCATTGTTGGGTCTATTTCAACAACAGTGATATTAACCTAAAACGAAATTTCATGAAGTGTGAGCTAATTTTGGAAAAAGGTTCCGATTAAGTATTCAGTTGGGTGAAAACTTCGAGCAGCAGCTAGTTTTTATAATTATAAAATGAATCCATGAAAAGAGCTATCCTTACATAAGGTTTCATTTTATGTAGTCTCATATCGTAATTTCCACCACCAAGTCCTATCTCGAGTATTTGTTTACCCTTGCCAGTTTCTTCCAAAGTAAGTGACGGCATGAGAAACGTTGCGGCGACGATTGCAGCCACCTAGACGTTATGTCGTCGGAGAATAAATTAAAGTGTTGTCGTAGTAATGTTGGCAAGCACATTGAAATATAACCTCGTCAAATAGAAAACTTTAAGAGATAGTTTTCAAAGTATTAGTACCGAAGACGGATTAGACACATACATGAGAGACGGTGATAGGAACATGGTCAACCGGCCATTTTTGCATGTCAGCACATCGAAAGCTTCCGCCAGAATCCTGTTCACCTGAATTTGGCGGATCTCAAAACACTTTAATCTTCTGATTCATGACTTGTTTTCCCTGTTTGTTTAGCTGGTGCAATTGAATCGGAGACAACGGCATCTCCATGATATTTAGCTGTGTACAAAGAATCGGGTAACAGAACATCTCCCCGATTATCCGCGGTCGCTTTGCGACATGCGGCAAATCTTTATTAGTTGTCTTGCAACTTTAAACTGCAATCACCGTATTCAGCCCGCCTACACGCGAATCGATAGGACACCATATCTTCGTTGACCGCCTTTCTCTTTTGATTGGTTTGGAGTGTTCTTTCTGTCTCTCTTTGATTTTATGTTCATCAGACTCAATTGTTCGAAGTAACTTCTCCTTTATTATCTACAATCCAGACCGCGTAAGATGACCAGCAAGTTCAACTTACTGGAGGATTCCTTCACAGATTCCAAGATTCCTTCGCGCTCTCATTTTCCGTCGCATTTTTGCGGGTCCGGGAACTTCTCCCCTAACACGGCGTCGCACACGCCGCACCCACCGCCTATCACAGGATTGCCATGGAAGATTGGAGCGCGCAATTTGTAAGGTAGGGAGCTTTAATTATTTGAATTGGCTGGCCGCTCCCTTCAATTCCAATGCGGTATTGATCGTCGCTGATATAGGAGAGTCATTCTAATACAAGTCTAATAAACATGAAAACCAAAAAGGAACAGAAGAAAAAACGATAAAATCCAATGAAAAAGCAAGCCAGTCAAGGAAAAATATCGATTGGCGGGAGTACGGTAATTGCAGTGACATTTGCCGCATGCCGCAAGGGAGAATGCCGCGATAGGGGAGAAGTTCCGTTACCCCATTTTTGCGATACGCATCGGCTGCGACTAGCACGGCGTGATATTCGGGGAGAATATACCACACGGTTCATAACAATCTCAAGTTACCTTTTATGTTAGATAATAGAAGTTCTGGTACAAAATAGCACATCGGTTGCGAATAATGCACCCAAAATCCATAGAAGTTGTAAAATATGAGCAGAGTGGGCAACAGTATCCATGCCGCTCACTTCCCACGGATGTGGGTGCATAAGTATATTCATAAGAGGAAACTCGGAAACTAATTCTATCGAAGGTTGCATCATTAGAATAAGGGCAGGGCGACTCGCAAATGAGAAGGCAGATTTCAGAACTTTGTAGTTACAACCTTGGCTGTTGGCTGTTGCGGTAGAAGAACCACGGCCGCAGAGATCCTATCCCGATAGCGAGATTTGTTTGCTATGTAAAATTGGACCGCGAAAAAGGTAGCTGTGATGAAGAACTTTCTCAAAATCCAAGCAGTGAGCCGTTTTGACTCACTGACATTCAAGGAAACGCACTCAACTCCATTCGAAGACTCAAACTTATAATAGTTAGATATTGTATTTTTTTATAAATTAAATTTTATTCGTGAAAAATTGCTCGCATGGAAGTTATAGATTTTATAGTCAAATATCAAATCTCACCCCCAGGTGACCGAAGAGCAACAGCTGTCTCAGCACCTTCGTAACGATCATCATAGACCAAAAAGCGAAAGAAAACCTTCTTGTTTCCCCTGTGAAAATAGAATAGTGCTTAAAAAAAAGTGTTTTTTCCTAGAATAAAATATTTAAGCTTCGAGCAAGAGACCAGTGTTATGATGAAAGGTTTCAGACTTACGAGGTTGGTTTATAATGACATTCGATTTCAGTTATTTGAATGCCAAGTGGAACTCGGAAGTATGTGAAAATAAATGTAAAATGAGAATGAAGAGAATGATAGGTATAGCCTACCCCAAAGACATCGCCCCTAGGTACACGCTGTGACATGGTTTAGAGTTTGCAGGACATATCCTATCAATTAGGATCCTTCTGAAACAGATAGTTTGTAGTTCAGATCACCTTAGTTCGGTAATAGTAATAAAAACCATTTTCAGTCAATGGAGTAGGAGTAATCCCCACTTTTCCAGATATATTCAGGGATTTGGAAGTGATGTGATGGCACAGGAAGTGACGCTAACTATCACAAGCATGATTGTGGGTTGACTCTCGTACAGAATCGCCCAGGCCTATCAAGTCTTCGATAGGTCCGGTTAATTGATACCAATCCTGTGCTTGAGAATGGAAGCGCTGACTGGGACACCGACTGACCCCATCGCTACCCACTGAACAGTCCCCATTTGCATTCAAAACGCCGTTACGAATCTGGGTAGAAGTTGAATGCGTTGGCGCATACCAGCAACCTAAATGTCCGACAAACGGCCAAGAATTGGTCGGTCACTGCAGGAGATATTAACTTTCGAAGTAACGCAAACATCATAAAGTGTGAAAGATTCGTCTTTTCAACGTTGCTCAACTTGTAAGATAGATTTAGTCTCGACGTACACGGAAACTGGCTTGAGAAACGCTCAGAGCAGCGATCTTGGCTGTTCTGAGCGTCTCTTAGGCCGGTTTCCGCGTACGTGTAGACTAAATCTATCCTGGCTCTCATCCAAGCAGTGAGTTCACTGAACTACAATCCACCTTCAAGGATTCGGAATTGGACAAACGCTGAGAAAGAACAAAAGTTTGGAGATTCACATCCTTCTGCGGTCGCTGTTTGCGCCTTTTATGTATTACAATTGTCAAAGAATCATGTTTTGGCTACCTGGAACTTTGGAACTATGGAAAAGAAAACCATCCACCGAAAGACCTCAGTAGGACTCAACTCCTTCCATCTAGATCTTTACAGGAGTCCTTTGTGTATCGGTAGGCCTAAAAATTACAGAATAAGGGGAACGGAATATTTTCAAATCTCTCCAGAAGTGATTACTCCAAATGTCCAATGAACAGGTACCATAGAATGACGTTGACTCACCACAAGTATCACTAGTGAAGTGCTGAAAATTACGCAAAGGCAGATCAGAGATTTGATTGTCTTCTGTTTGCTGCCGACTTTGAAGCTATTCGTGTGATGATACATTGGTGCCCAGAAAGCCCAAATTCTCCTCTATAAGTAAATATTCGAAGAGAATCAGCGTAGAAGTGAACGGGAATAATGCTATCTTGTGTCCCGTATTCGAATGCCACGTTCACCGCCGTGGTGTGTGTTCATTAATATTCTGCCACGGACGAGAATAGAAACTATAAAACCAATAATACAATACAAGCTGCAAACAGAACATGCCCCTGTTACCGAAAAATCGAAAAGGGCTGATTCACATGTAAGAGTGTAGTGTTAAGTAACACACCATCACACTATTACGTGTGATCCATAAATCGAACCCTGGTTCGACACTTGCCCAAGCCAATATCACCATTACATTTCCATGACCGCCATTG
Source organism: Haemonchus contortus (assembly GCA_000469685.2). NCBI lineage: Eukaryota > Metazoa > Nematoda > Chromadorea > Rhabditida > Trichostrongylidae > Haemonchus > Haemonchus contortus. Next base: position 6,651,708 of record LS997566.1, on the reverse strand, counting down.
CTTTTGGAATAAATTGAATGCGAAGCCATACTAGGAAGTTGACTGACTAACCACGAACCTCGAAGGATAGGCGTGCAGGGGAAAGCAATCAACTAATAGCACACCTTTCTATTTCACTCCTTTAATGCACGCGACATGCAACGGGTGCGTGAGTTGACGTTCTGAGGTATGCGTCACCTAGTGTACGAGTGACCGTCCACGGCCGTTCTGCAGAGTTTCACACTCTGAACCGCGTCTTCAAAGGAAGCCACAGATTCTTCACCGCCGAATCAGCGACAAGTCAAGAGCAATATGGAGTTTCAACTGGGTATATTTTGGAGCAGGTCGTTATTTTTGGAGTTTTATCAACATGCCTCGGATTGTCTCACACAGTGTAGGGCTTACTTCGACTACCAGATATCATTTCAAGTTGAATTGATATCGATGTTTGTATTTCTTTCCTCCTATTTGTTGGCTACATGCCACTGAGCTGCTCTTAGCATTCCCACTTCGCTGCTTGTTACGTCGCATTGATTGAACCTCTTTTCTTTTCTATGTTCCATTTCCATTTTCATTTCTTGTTTGTTTCAATTTTTCCTTCCGCCCTCTCTTGGAGCTGAGTTAGGGTTCTCGGTCCGCCGCTCCATTCAGCTTACTCATGTTTACCCTTTCCCTCCACTCATTGCTCCATGCTGAATCTGCACCTAGTCTTTTGTTCATGTACTGTCTTTTGCCTGTATCCGACAAGTCGGTTCCACGAGGGAGGTTGGTATACCCGTGTGCCGAAGTTCCGACTTGGTCCAGTGACACCTTCTCGGATGAGGCACCTTGGCCAACAGGTGCGGGTACTGACTATCTGGGTTCATCTCTCCAAGGCTGTCAGTTCAGCTATTGTAGCGTGTGTGGCCCAGTCTTCTTAGATGAGTTCTTTTCCACCTCTTCCTTAGAACGGATACTGGTATTCAGCGGGTCGTCACTGCTGGCTCACCTCAGCTCGTTTTATTCTGGTCTTGGTTAGACTCTCTTGTAGTTGTACACCTGTCCTCAATTCCCTCTATTGGCGCACTCAGATGAGTGTAATCCAACAAATAAATAAAATAAATGCCAGGATGGGTGGTAGCAAAAAGGGAGTGTTAGGATCCAAAAACTCGACAATGATTCCGTCGCATGTTCCCGTTCCGGATGTGTAAGTGAGAACCTTTTTCATTTATTTATTCATTTATTTATTCATTGCCCATACATGTGCCATCGAACGGGAACTACTAATACAGATTGAGGAAATGTAACATTCAAACATCAAGTGGATACAAAGAAGGTAGACATCAATCATGGGTTGAGTAAAACTAAAAAAGAAAACAAAAAATTAAAATAAAAATCGTGCGACGGCCGAGCTGCAGTTTCAACAGAAGATAACATACATTCAGAATTTTTCAGCAGCGGTGAGATGGATATAGAATCAAATGCCTACTTGAATACATAAACACACGGATACATAACTGACTGCCTTTTTCCAAATCTCTGGGCTTTTGAGAGGAACAAACTCGCCACCGCCAAGATGTTACTGGCGCATGATGAGCTCCAGAATCACATGGAAATAATCAACAAGTATAGGTAATCCTGGGTGAAAATGTAATTTAGGGGAGGGAAGCAACCCATCCTGAGGTCAGTATATCAAGAAGTGAACTCAGCCAAACGTGTTAAACCCTGTTTACCCTGTTACATCAGGGACATGCCAGTTTTTAAATAAGCCTAGGAGGGAAGGAGCACCTCGGAGAGCTAGTTTTCTTTCTTTTTTTCTTCTTTTCGCACGAGGTAATCACTGTACCCACCCAAGTGCCCCTACCCTACCGAAGCTTAGTTTGGAAACTACACATTCTGGGCTAGAACCACTGAACAAGCAAAGATGTACGGTGCCCATCATCACATTCACTTTTGGCACAGTGATGATATAACAACACGTTAGGCTTAGTTCATTTCTCGATATAATAACCTTAGGAGGGTGCATCTACCCTCTCCTTCCCCCGACTATATTTTCACCTAATCCTGTCTCCTGTTAGAATTTAAGCTAATCCACTGATCTGCATAGATGACTGCATCTGCTCAAATTGGCTCTGTTCCAGATTAATCTGAGGTGTGTACCAGAATAGTGGTGCATCGGTGTTGATGAAAAAACGAAAATTGGGGGAGTCACGAAATGTGGAGCATTCAAAAGTCGTCGAAGTAATTTGTACGAGATTATGGCGAAGGAAGATGTATAGAATAAGATTTGTACGAATTTTGGTTGTGCGCCATGTTATAAAGAGTTAGCTAAGGTAAGCAGAAAATATAAAAACTGCTTCCCTCTATAGCTGTGGGTAAAGGATTGGACTATCAGCTGTACGAATCTTCAACAGATGTGCTCTGTTGAGGATGATGGAGCAGTGAGAGGTTTTTCCTAGGTGTGGTGCAATACAATGCAAAACATTCTTGAGCCTTTATCACGCCCTACCTGGTTTTATTTCGAGCCTGACTGCAGCCCTTCGGGGGCCTACACCCTCGTGCTGATTCTTAGAGACCATTTTCAGCATTAACTGTGCCTTTAGTACTTTTTCCGTCTTTCTAAGGTGTGCTTATGCAAACACGTCATTGAGATTCAACTAGCTACAAAAATAGGTTAATGTTCCGTTACCCAGAAACCTCTTATTTACTGCTGCCCAGCATTGGCGTTCTTTTCCAACAGAGACATTCTATAGACCCTTCAAACCACTTCATTTTCCAGATAACAATGTAACGTAAAGTGCATTATCAAGAACATAATCAAGATTCAATGTCGACATGACCGTATCTAAGCGATTGTCAAGGTATTCCATGAGGTTAGGTACATTTGGAAACGAGAACGGAGTGCAGGATAGAACGACGTTAACCTGAAAGAACCTTTTATCAAAATTCTCTTTATAAAAATTAATATTTTTTCTATAAACACATGAGAAACATAATACTATACAATAATTGATATGCACATTAGGACGCTGCTTACCATGGTACGCATATTGAGCAGCACACATGTTTTGAAAGTTGATGCAAACATCTTGAGCACCTGCAATAAAATAGGCATGGGAAATGGAATGAAGTTTTTGGCACTAATCAGACCATTTCTGGCATGGTCCCACGCATTCGACTTCTATTCGAAATCGTATCGGCCTTTCAAATGCGTATGTGGTCTAAGAAATGATTCATGAGCTCCTGTATGTGTGACTGTTCTTATATTCCCAGACAACCTTTGCATAAGTTAGCAAGTTCAAAAGGATAGAAGGTCTGGTTGATCTGGGAGCCGATGCAGGATTTGATCCCAGACGATGCTTGTGCTAGTGTACGTCACTTGCCACTTCACCACATCACCTCCCGCCTTTAAAGGCACAGTTCAGGACAATTTTGGGGTTATCCGGTATTTCAGAGATAGTGGTAGGTAAGGCCTACACTAGGACAATGGTAAAGCATAAAAGGCAAAAAACAGTGAAAAAAAGGAAAACAAACGGTCGAAAAAAAAGAGGAAAAAGTGGTTGGACGAGATTCATAATGGGAAAACGGTGGTTAAGTGAATTTTCGCGGAAGTACATGAATGTGACGCCACGTGTGCAATGGCACACAAAACACCCAAACAGCTGATTTAGACTAGATTCTTGAAACTATTTATTCCCCAACTGATATTTCGCTGAACTTTTATGTTTATTCAGTTGTTCTGCACAGAAAGGTGAGTAAATTCCCTTATATTTATCATTTTACGATTAAATGTACCTAAGTTTCCATATAGTACGTTGTTTTATAAAATGCATGCTAGGATTTCAATTTTTTTTATTTGCAACGCATTTTCTTCATTTGGGGTCATTTATGTGTTCTTGTACAATGTCAAGAACACTCTTTGACTTTCATTTGAAGATTTATGCTCGGTTGAAGCCTAGCATTATCATGAAAACCCCCTCTTTCATGCTGCGGTGGTTGCGGTCGACCAGCTGACCATTCCTGGCAATTTGCCAATCGCGTATCGATTTTTCACCAACTTCGCTCCAATGCGAAAGTGGTGAAGAAAAATTCGAACCCGTAGTCAGCCTAGCGAGGGGCGGAGCCCTGACGTCCCCCAATGTTCCTGCCCTTATTGACCCTATCCAGACCCTTTTCCGACCTAATTCCTGCACGAATGGTATCAGAGGGGGCATCGAATTCAAACTATGTGCAAATCTCCGAAACCATTCTTTCGTGACCTGTGCCTTTAAAAGATAAGATGGAAATTCATTAGAAATCTGGAGTGTATTCAGAACACACCTATCAAAATGTTTGTATAACAAGGAATGAACTCGATGAAACGTGTTATGCCGTGTTATATCAGGGACATGCCAGGTTTAACTAAGCTCTAGGCGGGAAGTAGCACCGCAGTAAACAAGCTTTTTTCTCTTTTTTTCGCACGAGGTAATCATCCCACTCACCCAGGTGCTCCTACCCTACCTAGGCTTTGTTAAAAACTACGTTTCCATAGCTGAAGCCGCATAAGAACGCACGGATTGGTGGCCATCTCCTTCTTCGCCTTTGATAATTCTAATATAAGAAGAATTAACACGTTGAACAGTGTTTATTTCTTGATGTACTGACCTTTGGATGGGCCCTCCCCCACCTCCCTCAACTACATTTTCACCAGTCATCTTCATATTCGCCACATTGCACTACTACTTCGATAAAGGGCTAGGGTGGTAGAGCCATTCCGCGATCGCAACGAACTTGATGGAACAGTCAGCCAGAGCCAAGTTGAAAATAGGATCTTCTTGAAAGAAACTTCTGTAGATTATCACATAAACCTTTCGTTGAATAATTGGCTGGCGAACAGAGCTTACGACGATGTCAAGGCATGGATCGCTTTCAAGAATTGAAACTTTTCGCCTGTGGAGTCCGACTCATAGCAAATGGAAAGCAGTGCTTGACGAATATGGTGGATCCGTTCACCGAGTAATCATATGAGCATGTCTTTGTTGAATATTTTTATCGTTTTTAAGAAAAGATTAGTTGAAAGAATCCGCATTAATTATGCATAAACTTACAAATGCTCCTAAAAAAAACTCATGTTTATTTTCAAATTCATCTCCATTCCAAAGATAATTTTTCCAATTATCCGCACCTCTGCGCCATTGATTCACGAGAGGATTGATACCTTTCTTCCAGAGTTTAGCAAGGGGGCAGGGGGAGTTTACTTATACTGCGACCTCACAGTTGTCGTACACAGGAAGTCCATTATTAAAAGAACGCGATCACGGAAACAGAAATACCGGCGCTTGATGAAATTTACTAACCTTTTTCCATCCAACGTCATTACTAGCACTATTGTACAAGGATATAAGATTCACCACCACTGATCCTGCAAAATTTTCAATATTGTCCCGTAACTGTATTAAATAAGAGGGTAGGCTAATTCAACCTGTCGGGGTAAGGATATTCTTGATTTTTTCCAAGGTATGCAGGTTCTGAAAAGGCTCAGCAGGACATACAACCGGATCTGACAGCTGACCACATGCGTCAAGAGCGATGATGTCGTACTTTCTTCCTAGACACTTCTCGGTGACATTCAGTAGCCTATTTATGAAAGAAATTGCAACAGAAAACGCAATTCAGGTAATAAAAGATCTTCTTTGCCAATTTCCGATAAATTCGATCGTGTGACCGTCTTTGCTGAGCAGCTAACTTCGCTGACTATTTTTCAACCTTTACACCTGATTTGTGAAAATCGGCCCTACTATGTTGTGATAAAACCGTCTCCTTCCTTCACAAGGAGGAATCCTTTTTTAACTGCTCACTTCTTTATGGAACATGCCTTCCACTAATGCGTGTATTTAAAGAAGTGTCAGGTTGTTTGGAAAGCTTGCAAGGGATTATTGAGACGCGGCAACAGTTGGACCACTGGACCATGTAATGTAGTAGTGCATTACTTACCGTCTTACCCCTTCCACCCCGTTATGCGAGTAACTCATCAGAAAAAAAAACTGTTACGAAGAAAATATCAGATTATTCATGAAAAATGGCAGCAATTAAAAATGAACACTCCGTCGACGACATACTGGGGAAGTTTTGCATTTTTACACTATTCCTATAGACACACTTCTGAATTCCTGCCGCGCATCGTTTTTTCTTAAAGCTTGGATGGTCATACCTTGGTTGAGTGAATCATCTACAAACTTTATTCCATCTTGCAAAATTGTATGATGAGTTTCCGAATCGACCACTCCGAACCATTTGAAAGCCAATTTTATCACTACCGGTTCCAATTCAACAACCGTGATGTTGACCTTAACCAATTTATGTATGTTTCGAAAGTAAGGATTCCGAATAAATATTCATAAGTGCACAGAAGCCAAATGACGCATGAAAGAGTACAAGTCGGTTCGCACGGCTGACGCCGGACTCTTCTCTTAATGTTAAAACTGGCCCTCCGTGTACACCCTTTTCGAAACTAAGTGCTCTGGTCGTGTGTGTTTGAATAATTTTCATCGCTCTCCGCTTATTTTAACTTGACTTCGTATCTACTCTCAAACTGCGCTATGCTCCCACCTCCATCTGTCTCACCCTATTCCTTGAGTGGAGTCCAGCTCAGTCACCACCTTCCCTTTATCATGGAGGTCCCGATTCTGGCTGCTGTACTCTCACCTATTCGGAACGCTTCAGAAATTGAATTCGATAGGGTTACAAGCACCAGGAGGAGTACGCTGATGGTAAGTGGCTGGCCAATTCTCATCAGCGCTCTCATTCTGCCGCCTGTATACCCATCGAATTGGAGCGGTCTAGGTTCACGCGAACAGAAGTTGTGTATGTACGAACGAATATTTATTTCACGCACGCCCAGCCCTCTGTTGGCGGAGTCCAGTCTGTCATCTATCATTAGTGTTCCCATCCTTCAACTGTACTCTTATAGAATCTGACCGCTCTAGATCCAAGAGATCCAGGAGAGGGGACAGGAATTATGGATTCCCGATCAAGAAAAACACACCGACAATCCAACAGGCACAGTTATCGCGTTATACATATGTATATAGTAGGATAATGAACCCATAATATTGACAACTCTTACATGGGGCTTTATTTGATGCAATCCCATATCGAAGGCTCCTCCACCGAGTCCTATCGCAAGCACTTGCTTATCCTTGTTAGTTTCTTGCAGAGGAAGCGACTCCATCAGAAACGTTGCAGCCACCATTGAAGCCATCTAGACATTTCCATATCGAAAGTCTGATGAAGCTTGAGTACTTCAGAATTTTTTTTCGGAATATTGTTAAGGCTGACAATAACATTCGAAAAAGCTTGCCAATAGCATGGCGTGGACAAATCGGCCAGTTAAAACACGTACTCAATTTATTCTTTTTGCATTTATTTACTGTAAACAGGATTTATATATGAAAAGACAAAATGATGATCAGAACATATACCTACATATTGTGTAGTAAAGGTGGTATGATCGATCAACCACTTGCGGAAGTCAGGACATCGAGAAACGTCATATGAACCTTTTCTACCTGAACATGTTGGGGACTCAGACCCTGTATTTTGCCTCACATCAGGGTGTTCAAAAAGTATTGGTTATATTTGACAGCATTCCTCCTGTAATGTTCGTAGAAGTACTTCAAAAAGACGGTTCACACTCAACCTTCCTGTTTTCGGCTTTGAAGCGTGCAGAGAGCCGCAAAGGGGGACCCTAAGGCCGAGTTTGACACAGTTCTCCATGAACTGCAGCTGTAAAGTGAGGAAGTATGTAAGTGTCAAATGAGGGTGGACAGCTTCGTTATGAAAGGGTTTAGTAAGCAATCAGAGCAATCAATCAATTGTTAATGCGCGTACAATCTGGCTGTGTCCGTGCACATCGATTCTACGGGAACCTTCAAGATATTGAAAAAAAATCCAAGAAACTTCTAGAACATACTTTTCAGAGGCCGGAATAAACATCGCTCGTTTGGAGGTGCAAGTGGTTAGTTAGCCCGTCGAAGTTATGTACGCCGCAGCCGCCGCGAGCGGCGCATTTTTGAAAGACGTCGCAGTTGTCTATTTTTGCTTGGCACACTGCAGTCAGCTCAAAGAGAAAATAACACGGACTACTGCAAATCAATGGTTCCTTTGACACTTATTGGTACTGTGATATCATCTCGAGATCGTAGTGGGCTGCTTCGGGCGCGAATCGGGCGGGGTGACCAGGATTTCACGGAAGCACGGGTCGGGCGTTTTCCCATGCACCGTGCCCCGTGCGTGCACTTCCAAATGAGCGAGTGTACCCATACCCATTTTGTACGACATAGTAGATCTTAGACAGAGAGATATTTTCAAAGTGCTAAATTAATAGCGAATATTCCCAATTAGGGGAACCATGAAAGGTACCGCTTTTTCAAGCTGTTGGGGGACTCGCGGTGAAATGCGTTCTAGAATGTTCCGTTCCTGGATGGCTTGTTAATAACGATACCATTTTTTCATGCTACACTGAAGGCATACATACTGAAATCAGTGTTTCTCACCAACAGATGGCCGTATGACGACAGCTGTATCACCAGAATCTCCATTTCCTCCACGACCATCGTATCTCAGAAGTCGGACGATCTCTTTCTTTTTTCTTCAAGAAAGATAGATGCATTTCAAATGAACCTTCTTCTATGATGTTTTTAAAGGTTTCATAAATGCGCTTTGTTTGCAAAAGGTCTGTTGACAGCGAACTTCATTTTGTTAAGAATTCGGGAAATGTTATACATTTGGTAGAAAGTTTAGTTTTGTAGGTACTTTTTGAAGAACATGGCTTTCATAGAAGAGGAGAGGTGATTAATCTCACCCAATTGCCATCTTCACCATATACACGTTGAAGCAAAGATTGGAGTTTTCAGGACACATTCTATCGATTCGTATTCTTCTGAAAGAGTCGGAGTGAAATTATATTAGTGTCATATTTCAAAATCATATTATATTTCAAGAAGTCATCATCATGGATGATTCAAACTCTGCAGCTGTGCAAAAGTATACGCGTAAAGCTTTCAGGACCATCGAAGGAGCAGTGAAAAAGACGGAGAACGTTTGCCCAGGAGTCTTAAAGACATAGTTTACGATAGAAATGGTTTCTGAGCTCACCACCTAGGAGTACCGAGTGACCCCAAAGGGTAACAGGAAAGGCGCTGCTGGATCCAAAAATACAACAGCTAGGGCATACATAGTGTGAGGCCCACCACCGGATCGCCCGGATGCTACGCTCATCGATCGGTGTCACGTCAGACGAGTATCGAGGCGATACAGATTGCAATATTCGTTTTAGGAACCACACACAATCAGCTGATCGCCGGTTGATGAGGCGATGTTTTCTCCCATTCTATTTTCCATTATTCTTTTTGCTGCTGCAATTCAACTTTCTGAAAGCTGAAAGAGTTAGGCTATTTTTGCTGTTACTAGGGTTTTTTGTTAGCTTATGCTTATGAGTAAACGAATTTTGCTTACTGTAGTCAGCTACTCGCACCAGTACACACAAGTACGCAATGACACACATTGCATAGCTTGTCCAAACGCCCCATTTTTCTCCGTTTTTTCTGATCCGATTCGCGTCCCCCCTCTAACGATTTTTTGCAGCTTTTTTCATTTGGAAACAACTGCCTGCACAAATTTCCGCCTTCATTGCACTATTTTTCATCTTATCTTCCATTTTTCTCCGTAATCTGGATAGCCCATAACTATCTTGACTTATATTCCATTCTTCTTCATAATCTAGATCGCCCAAAACTGTCGTAAACTGTGCCTTTGAACTTAGGCAAGCCACGGTGATTACCTATTGGGTCCCTCGGGACCTCAAACGAATTCAGGGCGAACGCCGGAGGGGTTTCAGACAGACAGACAGGTTTGGTTCAGACATTTCCATGAAAACCCTGAACGATCGGAATGCGGTGACTCATGTCCCTCACGCGAGGAGGGCATACTAGACTACATATTTTAGCTCGCGACAGGGACCAGTGAAAACATTACCGTCACTCACCTGAAGAAAGCGGTGATAAACAGGACGACAGGCGGTGCTGGTGAGCCTCAAGAAATGGCTTGTCCTGACCAAGAGTTGTAATGCACCGGGCCTCCCCATGATAGAGGCGTATAGTCAAAGTTCTGCCTGATAAGGTACTTGGAAGGACACCCAACCAATCTTCGCCTTGGCTTGATATTTTGTTAACTGCTCTTACCGCGATCCGAAAGCCTAACAAGGTTGGCGAGCAATAACCAGTTCTTCAGCATTATACGGGACTCGAACCCGTGTTCGTGGTAGTACCACGTTTCTACACATTAGGGCTCAGGGGTGATACATATTCATGCTCATCATTACTTCCTCTATCTACAGTTCGTTATAGTTTGATCTGTGTCACAGAGATGAAATTCTTAAGCCTACATTGTTTCAGCTTAGATAGTATTATATTTGTATCCTCTCATTTTATCATTGCACTACTGAAAATTGAAAAGAACTGCGGTCCCCTAGAAAAAAACTGTGAGAAACTCTAGGCTTAATGAAAATCACACCTGCCATCTAAAGTCGCACAGGACTTGTGCCTGAATATGAAGACCTGAAAAAGTTAAGTTAACGTGATGGTGGAGTTTTTTGGCAACGTTATAGATCAACGTCATGACTATAACTATCATATTAATACGATTATAATATTGTTATGCAATTTTATATTACAATACATTACGTCAAAGGGTGGAGGTGGTGTAGTGCCGAGATGACTATCACATGGGAATGAAGTTTTGGACGATACCCACCCAGATTAAGCGGAACTTCCTCTCATCCTTCAAGAGTCGGTTATTTGATGTCAGACCTGTCTGGGAAGGTAAAACCTTTGAAGCCCCACCATTGTGGTGCCGCAGATGGCTCACAATAAAAGGTGTAAATCTCATCCGCCATGGGTGGCGAGTCACAAGTGGCTGCTTTCATAGTCCACGATTCGAACCGCGAGCGCTCGAGCGAGTGACCGTGGGGCGGCGCTTGCCCCTTGTTTACAACTGAATCTTAGTCTATACCGCCGGACGAGTAGTCCGACGGTCGCTCGTTCGCGGTAGACTATGCATGCAGCCACTTCCATAAACGGTATCTGTAACCAAAAGATAACAAACATATTACAAATAATTTATTACGGGGGTCAAAATTTATTGCCCACTATACAAATTAGTCTTCGGCCCTGACTCACTATTTCGACAACGGGATTCGCGCTGCATGCCATTTTATAGGCTACATTCACAACCAAACGCTATTATGATTCTCATAGAAATTGAATGTGTGGTGCTTCCTTTAGAGGGGATCGGTCAACCCGAATGACTTTAATTCTTTACATTATCTCAATTGCACTATAAAAAGAATGATCATAGTAGGACTAAAGGATGTTATAAAATGAAAAAAAATTAAAAAATTCTATAAAAACTTCCACTTACAAATAGTAGCAATGCGATAGAGAATAATAACAACAAGATGAAAGAAGATCTGGTTATCCTTGATCTTGATTCAGGTATCATTCTTTGAAATCCTGCAAGAACGCTTCCTTTGCAGAACTTGTCCATCGCCGATTCAGAGGTAGAATGATGCCGTGACGAATCTCTTTTGATGGCCGCCACATACATGGTTCAGAAATGTCATTAGTATTCTGCCACTACAACAAGCACGTCAAACGCTTTGAAGCAATTGATCTTCAAGAGAGATTTTTCGTACGTTACTCAGATTGGTGACAGAAAATATTTATTTACTGAATAAGAAAAGTGACTGAAGAAAAGGGATTTCCAGAAAAGTTCACGAGAATCTACGCTGAGAAGGCCCTGTGTGTGAATCATTCTTGGCTTATCTCCACATACCCACATACACGGAACAAAGTTGACAAGAAGAACAAGAACTCTCACAAAAAGATGTGGAATCGGTTTTTCATTTGTTTTTGCTCATTGTAAGAGAACTGCAAGGGGTAGGATCTTTATGGAGTAGTTCTAAGTGATACTTGAGGCCAAGTATCAACTACAAAGAATCCTCATCCACATGCGGTACTCACAGGGAAATATCAGAAGCAGGGAGGAGTTTTGTCCTGCGGAAAACTGAAATATGGTTCATGTTGAAGTTTCTTCGATAACTCACTTGTACAAACCATTGTACTCCGCCCATTGAGCTGTACAACGTGATACTTGAGTCTATGGAAACGCTTTCTTTTACAAAACCTTTTTTTAAATCTGAGTTTGACAGGGTGAAATGAACGATTTGGAAGTAGGGACAAGGTTCTGAACGAGTTTCGTGGTTGACTTGATTACAAGTTTGTGTTTCCTGTTGTTGAACACTCAAAGGAGTACACCTCTGACACTGGCTAAGTAACTACCTTTCATTTCCTTATCAGATCATAATGCACTGCAGCAGTGCATGCTTCACGATTTCTAGAACAGCCTGGAATCACGAGATCATTCAACGCCGGTAAAAACTCCAGTTCGGGTTCATTTCCAATGCTTGGTCCAACACGCGCCTTATTCCCGTCAGGAAGGCATCGTCGGCAGAGAGCGAGGGCGGGAGCGGCGCTTGCCCCTAGTTTACAATTGAATCTTGACCGACACCGCAGGCCGAGTAGTTCCCCAGCGCACTCGTAGGCCGGCTGGTGGACTATGAAAGCAGCCACTACGAAGCTGCTGAAATTCCCTCTTCATCGTCAGATCGCACTCGTCACCTCGCCGACATCATCTGTTTCGTACCTCATACATTGCTATTCTATGATTCCACATCTGTTGGTAAGCTGCTCTGCGTAGGTAACATCATACAGTGTGGCTTGCTGTGACTGTGACCTGATGAGTTATGTTCAGTGCTTCATAGAACTTGAAAAAAATTAGCATTTGAGTCACCTTAAATGGAAACAAATTTCAGAACCACAGAAAGGTGAGTTCCTGTTCCGGATCCCTTATGTTTGTATTGTGTGTGCTATTACACATTGCCGTTGATAAATATTACTGTGGGTTTTGCTCTCTGCTCGAAGTCATCAGCTTAGCCGAAAGGACGTTGTACTATAGGGCTTGAGCCGGATATTTAAAATCTCTATATATACAGGGTGTCCCAAAATTATTGCGCCGATTTATAGAGATTTGAAACTTCTCAGCTGCGAAAGACGATGGAATTTCTATGCACGCTAGCTAACACTATGTGCTACAACATGCTACAGTCGCATTTCAAAATATTCCCCATGAGCGCGGATAGAAGTCAAAGTTTGTTCTCGACTTGATCGCATGTGGCACGCAGGTATCCTTCTCCATTTCTTCTCAGCCGCTCTTCAACCTTTGCATTCTAGGACTCCAAACTGGGACTGCAAACTCGACAGGTCCTCTTCTAATCAGGGACCACTCGTAAGAGTCAAGTGAGTCAAGTTCTGGAAAATAGGGTGACCAGCCCTTTTCACCAATGAAGTCGGGCAGGTGTCATCGGCACTACTCGCGGGCACGCTTCGCTCTGTGGGCTTGAGTAGCGTCCTGCTGGAAGGACTACGAGATGTTTCAGAGAACCTAGCTGGATCAGTGCTTCATTACTTCTATCAGTGCGCTGTTTGAGTTTTGGTCTTGGTCAATTTTCACGCCTGCACCGAAGAAACCACTAGCGGCTCACCCTTGCCAGTTATTTCCTTGGAAAACATCATTTTACTATTCTGATAGCAACCTTTTTGTGAGATATTACACGCTAGATGTTTTTTTCGTAGCGCGAAAGTTTTGGTTGTTGAGAGATGGTTCTATCGTAAAAAAAATTCGGCCAAAGAAAACGACGAATTGTTGCGTGTCATCACTCAGGTGTGGTCTGCAACTTTCTGCATTTCTTGGCCCTGCAGTGTCTGTTGTGATCGGCAATGGAGCGAAATTCCTGCATACGATAGGAGTGGCAGTGAAGCGTCTGCATGACATTCTTATGTAACTCCTGTAAGCCGTGCCCGTTGACTTCCTATTGATAGGTCACCCAGGATCCCGACCGATTGGCAGACGGACCATTTTGATAGTCCCATCTTCATGTACATTCTATCTTTCTACTTCTCCTGCTTTATCTTAGATTCATCTCCTTTTCTATATCTTTAATAGCCTTCTACATGGTTATTATGAAGATCCCAAGAAATTTCAAAATGCCCTTCCACCTTTCGCGTGTCAATGATTGCAAGTGGCATTGTATGAGACCCCTCCATCTGAAAGATGTTGGGAGTTTCACATCAATAACCATGCATACTGCAAGGAAACCTTCTTATGGAACTAATTAATAACAGGTAATGTGAATTTGATAAATTATTTCTACCTTAAAAATTCTGAATTGTGGCGCCAATAATTTTAAGACACCTTGTATATATATATATATATATATATATAAAGCGCTAATTTTGTGTCTGTTTGATATGGGACGTCACGGGACGCGGTGAGGAAGTAATTATGGAATAGGAAGTCCACTGACACTGTTTATATTGATCCCCTAACAAGTCTTACCATTAGCTAAGCAGTTGTGTGTTAGCATGCGTAGCCCAACTGGTCGAATATAATCTAACATCGAATTGAATTCCCCATAGACTACTGTATGAGTTCCTGACTCCGCCTCGCTCAAGAAACTTTGCTGGGGACTGACTGCTCAGGTCGAAAACTTCGCAGTGCTGCAGAGAGCGCCATCTTAAAAGTAGCCGTCACACACTCTTCCAATCTATTAATTTAGGAGCCTTAGCCGGGATTCAGAAGCCTTCAAAGCCCTCCGTATTACAATGTTGGATTCACGTGTTAACCGTCAAGACTGCTCTTCACTATCGCCGTAGATGAAGGCTCGAGACGTACCTGGTTGTGCATATCTTCAAAGTTGTTGGAAAACGCCCTTTCCTTGGTGTAGTCAACATTGGGAAAGATTTCTAGGCCCTTATCGCCACCTATCCAACCGTTTTCCGAACACGGCAACATCCCCTGTTTCTTAAGGGTAACAGATACGTTCTTGTGCTAATTCTTGAAGAATGTTTTCGTAGTGAACTGTTTTTTCGAGTACTAGGAAGTAGTGTTCTGCCTTCCTAGCACGTGCTCATACGAACGTAAGTAAATGTGCTACGTAACTTGTAAAAGTATCGGTATCAATCAAGTTCCATCAATGAGATTCGATCAGTTTATCGCCGTTTGGTAATATCATTTCCAGAAAACATATTGTTTATTACTCATCATCAAAGGAATCACTTCCGTCCAGAAATTGTTGAGCAATTAGACATATAGAAGATTTTCGAAATCAATAAATGGCTCAAGATTCGTATGGACTCCTTGGACCACTTCACTTTGCAGATAAGAGTGTAATGTAAGGTCTATTGTCAATAACATTAAGATGTAGTGTCGATATGACCGCAGACAGCCGATTCCCAAAGTATTCCATGAGGTTAGGTATATATGGAAACGAGAACGGTGTACAGGCAACCACGGTGTTAGTCTAAATGGGAACTTTTTATTCACAGTGAACAACATTTCTGTAAGAACCCGCTTACCGTGCTATGCATAGCCAGCAACACACATGTTTTGAAAACTGACTGAAACAGCTTGAGCACCTGCAGTGAAATGAAAATACTAGAATAGAAAGGATATAGTTATTGGGGTCAATCAAACCAGTTTCTGGCATAAACCACGCATACACCTATCGTTTAGAATCGTAGTGGTGCTCACAGATAGTGATCACAAAATCTGAATTCTCGCTGCCTGATGGAATGAACTAACCTTTGTCCATCCATAGTCACCATAAGCACTGCGGTCCATGGATAGAAGATTTACAACTAATGATCCTACAACAGTTTCATTATCGTCTCGGGATTATGATAAGTAAGCGTGTAGGCTAATTCAACCTGTTGGAGTGAGAATATTCTTGATTTTCTCCAAGGTATCCAGATTCTGAAAAGGTTTAGCAGGACATATAACCGTGTCTGACAGCTCACCACATGCGTCAAGAGCAACAACGTCGTATTTTCTTCCTAGACACTTCTCGATGACAGTCTAACTGTGAGAGGAATTGCAAAAGAAAACGGCAATTATATGAGTTTTCGATGAATCCGATTGTGTAACCGCCTATGGGGGCAGTTAATTTTGATGACCGTTCTCAAACTTCTGCACCTAGAGGGCGAAACATTCAGAAAACTGGTCCTACTTCACGGATTGTCTTGGAAACTGTCTTCCTCATTCATAAGTAGGATTGTTCTTCTTATTGCTCAATTCATCATGAAACGTCCCTTCCATCAACGCATATATAAAGGGGAGTCAAGTTGTTGTAGCAATAGGTTATCAACGAGTGGACCGTGTAGTGTAATTGTGCACTACGACCGCCATACCACCTCCACCCCAGGGGCCGAATCTGAACCCATGAAGAAGAGCGTGTCAAGTGTGTGCAGATCCATCAGGGAGAAACTGTTTCGAAGAAAATCTTCAGTTCTATAATGATAGCATGCTAGCAATTAAAAGCGAACACTCCGCCGCCGACATGCTCGAGGGAGTTTTGCAATTCTAGAGTATCTTCGTAAAGACACTTCCGAATTCCTGCAACAGGACCGTTTTTCTCAAAGCTTAGATTGTCATACCTTGGCTGATCGAATCATCTACAAACTTTATTCCGTCCTGCAAAACTGTATGATGAGTTTCTGAATCGACCACTCCGAACCATTTGGATGCCAATTTTATCACTACTGGTTCCAATTCAACAGCCGTAATGTTGACCTTAACTAAATTATGTATCTGTCTCGACCAAATAATTTATAGGCGTATGTATGTGATATGTGCGTGTATAAAATAATAAAGTTAAAGTAAATAATGAAATAAAATGAACCTAAAAATGTTGCCAGGTCTTACATGAGGCTTTATGCGATGCAATCCCATATCGAAACTTCCTCCACCAAGCCCTATCGCGAGAACTTGCTTATCCTTGTCATTTTCATGCAGAGAAAGCGACTTCATCACAAAGGTTGCAGCCACCATTGAAGCGATCTAGACATTTCTATATCAGATGTCTGATACAACTTGAGTACTTCAAATCGGAATATTGTTATTCACTGCGGACAAGAGTTTTAGAGAGAGCCTGTCATCGGCATAATGTGGACAAAGCGGCTAGATTACAATGAAAATCGTTTGCTAGATCCCCCCTCAGGATGGTCCAATGGCCTTCAAGAGTAACAGAAAGGACGCTATCGGCTCCAAAAACTCAAGAGCTATGGCATAATACGAGCCTAACTACCGGATCGACTGGATGCCGCGCCCATCGACCGATGATATGTCAGACGAGTGTCGAGGTGATACAGATTGCAATATTCGTTCTAGGACCCACACACATTCAGCTGATCGCCGAGTTATCAGGCAATGTTTTTTTCCTGTTCTTTTATTATATGTTATTCTTTTTGGTGCTGCGATCCTTTATCTAGTTTTCTACCTCAAGAGGATGAAAAAGATGGGCTTTATTTGGTGTTGATAGCGTTTTTCTTAACTTATGCTTATGAGTCAATGAATTTTGGAGGACACTTCTACTTACTGCAATCAGATATTCGCACCAGACCCGCACGTGCGCAATGATACATGCTGTATAGCTCGTCTAAACACCCATTCTAGTTCATTTTTCCGATCTCTTTCTCGTCCAGTCCCCATTTTACCGAATATTTCGATGCCATTTATCACTTCGGAAACACCGATTCGCGCACTTTCTTCACCTTCATCGCTCTATTTTCCACCTCCTTTTTCCTTTTTCGTCACAATCCGGATAACCCGAAGGTATTGTGAGTTAAGCCTTCTAAGGCTTCAGCATTCAGTTTCTGGGAACAGCCTTTATATATAAAAAAACAAAATAAAGTTCACAACATATACCTACATATGGTATAACAAAGGCAGTATGATCAGCCAACCACTTTCGGTAATCAAGACATCGAGAAATTCCATTTGGTCCTTGTTCACCTTAAACTGAACAAGTCAAGGATAGAGACACTCCATTTTGCGTGATATTAGGGTATTCAGAAGGTATCGGTCGAACAAGCTGATAGTATTTTTCTGTAGTATTCAAGAGCTATCTATGGAAGTATACTGTAGAGGCGCTCTACTGTTTTCTATGGCACCTGGATATTTCGCATGACCTGATCGCTTCAAAGCGCGAGTAGAATCGCCCAGAATGGGCTCCATGTGGCATAAATTTCGATGAACTCCAGCAATGAAGGAGCTTGTCGAATATGGGAGACAGTTTGGCCATTACAGGGTTCAATAAGCAAATTAGAGGGTATTGGATATGTAATGCGCATACGACTAGGTGATGTACTTGCACAACAACTCTATGGATACTTTCAGAACATTCAAGAACAAATCTTCGAAACTTCCAGCTGATACCTTCCAACGAAAATAGTAGATCCAGAATGGAATAGGGCGTAGAAACAATTTCGTGGCACTCGTATAGCAACAAATATTCCTGACTATGGAAAAACAAGGGGTAACGGAACTCCTCCCCTATCGCGGCATACTCCCTTGCGGCATGCGGCAAATGTCACTGCAATTACCGTACTCACCCCGCCTCCGGCCAATCGGTAGGACGCGATATTTTTCCTTGACTGGCTTGCTTTTTCATTGGTCTTTATCGTTTCTTCTTCTGTTTCTTTTTAGTTTTCATGTTTATTAGACTTGATTAATTAAAATGACTCCTCCTATATAAAAGACTATCAAGACCGCATTGGAATTGAAAAGAGCGGCCAGCCAATTTAAATAGTTAAAGGACTCCCTACCTCACAAATTGCGCGCTCCAATCTTCCATCGCAATCCTGCGATAGGCGGCGTGTGCGACGCCGTGTTAGGGAGAAGTTCCCGGACCCGAAAAACAAGAGATGCAGGTTTTTTCAAGCTACCGTCAACTGCTAGGGGATTGATGACGAGAGTTGTGCAATGAAATGCATTGGGAACAAGCCTACTATATGTGTTTTAGGAAATTCCTAGATAACTTTCAAGTTGCAACACCGTTCTTATCATTCTACACCGAAAGCATCGATACTAAAATCAGTGTTTCTCACCTCCAGGCGGTCTTATGAGAACAGCTGTATCACCTATAAGTCCAGCTCTCAATTTTTGACGACCATCGTATGCAAGCACTCGAACGACCACGTCTTTTTCTCTTAAAAATAATATATGTAGGTGCAATTCGAATAAACCGCTTCCTTCTGATGTTTTGGCTAGGGTTTTATGAATACACTTTGTTGGCAAAGGTCTGTTGATAATGGTTTTCATTCTGTTAGGGAACCGAGAAATGTTATGCTCTCGATGGAAAGTTTGGTTTTGTGAGTACCGATTAAAGAAAGGTTATGAAGGCTTATATAAAACAGATTAATCGAATTCAACATCACCGCATTGGCATCTTCGCCACATACACGTTGAAGCAATGATCGGAATTTTCAGTACACATTCTATCGATTCTCCTACAAGAATAGGCTCTCGATTATGTCAAGGTAATTTTTAAAAGTCAACATTATGAACGACCGAAGGTCCAAATGTTTACGTGGATGTAATTTTCATGAATTGCCACCGACTGGACCTCTTCAACGGTCGAAGGTGGTGAACCAAAGTTCTGCCTCATAATCTATGTTGCAGGACACGGGTAAAGCGCTCCATTAGACTCGGGAGACGGGCGCTAGGAACGATTTTGGGTAATCGATTTGCCGCACGCGGCTGTCGCGGACCACTCATTCGCCATTATTACAGCTCTAGCGTTCTTCATACAGCTCAATCGATTGCGATCATTATTTTATGCATTATTCTATTAGACTTTTGTTCTTGTATTTCTTACCTACTGCTGCATCCTGCTACACTCCTTCGCGCGCGACGCCCCTCTCACCGCGACGCGACCATTTCGTTCCTAACGCACCACAGACTTGCCCAGATTCTGCTCCTCCCGAAAACCTACATGTAAACCTGCTGCTCACAGCTCATGATCACCGAACGCCAGAAATAGACGAACCGGATCAGATTGATGGGTAACTAGATCGATATTCGCCCGGGACAGCCAAGTCTTCCACCCTTTCCGGGTCGCTTGATTGGTATCAGACTCGTCTGAAAGGACAAAAGCATTGGCTCGTACATCGACTAGCCACCGTACGTCATTGTATAGGCCACATACGTATTCAATGCGCCACTACGATCTTGAATGCAAGTGGAATGCGGGGCGCTTCAGACGAGATCGATTAACGCCCCAAGACTTTATACGTTTATCCTCCACTAATAGGAAGCAAAAAGAAATGTGATCATCTAGAGGTAGATGTGAAAAATCCTAGTATAATTAAAAATCGCACCTGTCATTCAAATTTGTGCAGGACTTGGGTCTGAGTCTAACGATCTGAAAGTAGTAATGATAATAAATCGACGATGGAGTTTTCCGACAAATTTGTTGATCATCAGCCATACAGCATGACTGAGGTATTATATTGATAACGGTAACACGACATTTTTATACAAAATGACGAATCGAATTCCAGATCCAGTCGCCCGGGTCGAGCAAGCCTGCTACCCCTCCATAGTCGGCTTTCTGGCGTCAGAGTTGTTTGGGACGAAAGAAGCTCAGAATTGTACAATCAGTCATTGTATTGGTCAAAGTTGTACGCGTGGCCCTTGACGAGGGGATCGGACAACACCAAATGACTTTAGTTCTTTACATTAGATTTGCTTTATATCAATATTATAATGGCGGAGATGGTGTAGTGGCAAGTGGCGCGCTATATCACACGCACGGTCAAGGGTTCGAATCCCGGATCGATGCCCGCTTAGGCCAACCATCCCTCCGGGGTGGGTGAATTGGTACCAGACTCGTCTGGGAGGGCAAAAGCACTGATTTGTACATCGGCTGGCCACCGCAAGTCATTGTATAGGCCACATACGCACTAATTACGCCACTACGATTCTGAATGGAAGTCGAACGCGGGGGCGCATTCCTCAGACGGGATTGATTAACGCCAAAAACTTTATCCTTCATCCTTTGCCAATATTATGAAGACGATGACATTAGCACGATAAAAAGATGTTATAAAATGATTTTCACTTACAAATATTAGTATTGCTATACAGAAAAATCCCATCAAGATGAAGAAAGATTTGGTTATCCGTGATCTGGTTTCAGGCATGATTCGTTGGAATCCTGCCAGAACACTTTCTTTGCAGGTCTTGTCCATCGCCGATTCAGAGGTAGGAATGACGCTGTGACGAATCTCTTTTGATGGGGGCCACATACATGCTTCAGAAATGATATTAGTATTCTGCCACTACAACGCACGCCAAGAGCTTTAAAGCAATTGATCTTCAGGAGAGATTTTTCGTACGTTGCTCAGATTGGTAACAGAAAATATTTATTCACTGAATAAGAAAAGAGATTGAAGAAAAGGGATTTCCAGAAAAGTTCACTAGCATTTACGGTGGGAAGGCCCTGTGTGTGGATCATTTTTGGCTTACCTCACATACCCTTCAGGAACACGGAACAAAAATCGACAAGAGGAACTTGAAGTTCCACAAAAAATGTAGTATCGTGTTTTCGTTTAATTTTGTTTATTGTTAGAGAATGTTCAGAGGATATGTCGTTAAGCTCAATCAATCAGGCTCTGCAAGTTTTTTCCTGGAGTAGACTTAATTTGAGGCCAAGTGTCAACCTCAAAGAATCCCCATCCACATGCAGTACCGAAAAGGGGGGGGGGGGGAAGGGAATTTGTCTCACGAAAAACCAAAATACAGTTTATGTTGAAGTTTCTTTTCGATAATTCATTTAAACAAACAATTGAACTTTGCTCATTAAGCTGTAGAACGTGATGCTTGAATCTATGAAAACACTTTGTTCTAAAGGCCTTTTTTTGAGCGATGCCATGACTTTTAAAAGAGGGCTTCATTCATTGTGATTTTGAGAAGGTAGCGATGAAACGATTCGGAACATGGGTCAAGATTTCGAACGAATTTCGTTGTTGACTTGATTACAAGTTTGTGTTTCCTGTTGTCGAGCCCTCAAAAGAGTAGACGCCTCACCCCATCTGAGTAACTTCCTTTCATTTCCTCAACAAATCAAACTGCACTGCTGCAATGCATGCTGCACGCTTCTAGAACAGCCTGGGATCACTAGGTTATCCAACGCTGGTAAAGACTTCACTAAGGATTCATTTCCAATGCCTGGCCCGACACGCGCCGTATTCCCGTCGGGAAGGCACCGTTGTCGGCAGAGAGCGAGAGGACCCCAATTGGCAGTGGTTAGTCGACGAAGGGTTGCCTTCATAGTGCGCACGGCGGGGGCGGCGCTTGCCCCTTGTTTACAACTGAATCTTGACCGACACCGCAGGCCGAGTGGTTCCCCGGCCGGCGTGCGCTCGTGGGCCGGTCGGCGGACTATAGAAGCAGCCACTACGAAGCTGCTGAAATTCCCTCTTCGATCGTCGTCGTCACCTTGCCGATTGCATCATCATCAGTGTCGCATTTCAAACAATGCTATTCTGTGATTCCACAATTGTTGATAAGCTGCTATGCATAAGGAACACCGTGCAGTGTGGTTCGCTGTGTCTGCGACCTAATGATTTATATGTAGGGCTTGATACAACTTGAGAAAATTAGCGTTTGAGTCACCTATGTAGAACGGAAACAAATTGCAGAAACACAGAAAGGTGGGTTCCTGGATCCCTTATGCTTGTATTGTGTGTGCTATAACGCATTGCCATTGTGTAAATACTGTTGTGACTTTAGCTCTCTGCTCAGACTCCACCAGTCTAGCCGAAAGAACGTTGTACTGTAGCGATTGAGCCGGATATCAAACAATCTCACTACATATAAAGCGCTAATTTTGTGTTTCTGTTTGTATGTCGGTTTATGCGTTTGCCCGCGAAAAGTCACGCAGGCGCGATGCAGAATGTGAAATGTCACGGGACGCGGTGAGGAAGTAGTGGAATAGGAATTCTACTGTTACTGTTTACATTGATCCCCTTACGAACCTTCCTATTTAATAAGCGTTTTGGGCACGTGATGCACGTGTTAGCGTGCGTAGCCCAACTAGTCAAATATAATCCGAATCAAATTATCCTTCGAGATGGTCCACCTGTGGGTCCGCCGATCACCTCAAGCTCAGCTCGAATGCTTCTCGAGTAAGGTGAGTTCCGAGACAAGTTGCTGTAGGGGCGTTCAAAGGTTCATCACATAAACCTAGCCCCTACAGAATCAAATCAAGGCCAAGCGTGACCTCTCCCCAATCACCTCTCATAGACTACTATCTGAGCTCCTTACTCCGCTTCGCCTAGAAAACCTTGCTGTGGATTGACTGCATAGGTCGAAAGCCTCGCAATGCTGCAAAGAGCGCCATCTTAGTCATTTCCTACTTTTCCCATTGTTACTTCAGAAGCTTTTGCCATGATCCAGAAGCACTTCGAAGTCCTCCGGGTCGCGATTTTGGATTCATTTGTTAAAGAGTTCAGTGTCAAAACTGCCTCCACTATCGCCGTAGATGAAGACACGGGGCGAACACGATTGTGCATATCTATAAAGCTGTTAGAAAACGCCCTTCCCCTTGGTGTGGTCAACATCGAAAACAATTTCTGGGCCCTAATTACCAATTATCCAGCTGTTTTTCAAGCAGGATAGCGGCCCCTGTTTCTTGAGGGTAACAGATATTCCTCGTGCTAATTCTTGAAACCATTTTTATAGTGAACTTTGCTTTTGTGTAGTGTCAGAGAGTAGTGTTCCGCCTTTCCAGTATATGCATATACGAATGTAAGAAAGTGAACTATGTCACTTGTAAAACTCTCGGCATCAATACTTGCATCGTTGAGGTTCGATCAGTTTGGTAATAACATTTCCAGTGATTGTTATTTATTACTTCTCATCAATGGATTCACATCCGACCGTGAAATTATTGAGCAAGTAGACACATAGATGATTTCCGAAATCAATTAAAGGCACAAGGCTCGTATGAACTCCTTGGACCACTTCACTTTGCAGATAAGAGTGTAATGTAAGGTCTATTGTAAAGAACATTAAGATTTAGTGTCGATATAACCGAAGACAGCCGATTGTCAAAGTACTCCATGAGGTTAGGTATATATGGAAACGTGAATGGTGTACAGGCAATCACGGTGTTGGTCTAAATGAGAACTTGTACAAATTTTTCTTTACAAAAAACAACTTTTCTGTAAGAACTCGCTTACCGTGCTGTGCATAACCAGCAACACACATGTTTTGAAAGCTGACTGAAACAGCTCGAGCACCTGCATTGAAATGAGAATAACAGAATAGAAGGGGTACAGTTAGTGGGGTCAATCAAATCAGTTTCTTTCATGAACCAGCATTCAGCTATCGTTTAGAATCGTAGTGATGCTCACAGATAGTGATCATAAAGAGTGAATTGTGCTTTCAGACGTGGGAGTGAGAACATTCTTGATATTTTCCAGGATGTCCAGGTTCTGAAAAGGTTCAGCAGGACATACAATCGTGTCTGACAGCTGACCACATGCGTCAAGAGCAACGACGTCGTACTTTCTTCCTAGATAGTTCTCAATATCATTCAGCAGTCAATCTGTGAGCAAAATTGCAACAGAAATCGGCATTCATATGAGGTTCCGATGAATTCGTTATGTGACCGCCTACGCTGGGCTGCTAGCTTCGCTGACTATTTTCAACCTTTACACCTAGAAGGGTAAACATTTAGAAAATCTCCCCTACTATGCGGATTCTGTGAAGAAACTATCTTCTTTATTCAGGAGGATTGCTCTTTTTGTTGCTCAATTCATCATGGAACGTGCCTTCCACTAATGTGTATATATGAAGGAGGGTAAAGCTGTTCGGGACTGTAGCAAGATGTTATCAACGTCTGGACCACGAAGCGTAATTGTGCGCTATTGACCGCCATACCACCTCCACCTTAAAGGCCGAATCCGAACCCATGAAGAAGTGCGTGTCAAATGTAGGCAGACGGTTAGGCCCTATAGGGGCTCAGTATGTTACGTGATCAATTCATCAGGGAAGAAACTGATCCGAAGAAACACTTCAGTTTCATCATGGTAACATGGCAGCAACTGAAAACGGACACTCCATAGCCGACATCCTCGAGGAACTCTCGCATACCTACAGTATTACCTAGACACACTTCTGAACACTTCCTGCCACACAGCTGTTTCTTCTCAAGGCTTAGATGATCATACCTTGGCTGAGCGAATCATTTACAAACTTTATTCCGTCTTGCAAAATAGTATGATGAGTTTCTGAATCGACCACTCCGAACCATTTGGACGCCAGTTTTATCACTACTGGTTCCAGCTCAACAACCGTAATGTTGACCTTAACCGGAGTTATTGATGTATCTAAACTAATTAATGTATAAACGTATGCATAAAAAATAAATCAAAATGGATAATGCAATAAAATGAACCCATAAGATTGTCAGTTCTTACATGAGGCTTGATTCGATGCAATCCCATATCGAAGCTTCCTCCACCGAGTCCTAGCGCAAGAACATGCTTATCCTTGTCGGCTTCATGCAGAGAAAGCGACTTCATCACAAAAGTTGCAGCCACCATTGAAGCGATCTAGACGTTTCTATATCGGGAACCTGATGAAACTTGAGTACATCAGATGGGGATATTGTTATTCAATGCGGACAAGAGTACTAGAGAGAGCCTGTCATTGGCATAATGTGGACAAAGCGGCTAGATCACGATAGAAATCGTTTGCTAGATTTTTCCTCAGGATACCCAGCAGCCCTCAAGGGTACAAAAAAAGATGCTCTCCTCTCGGGCCCACAAACTCGAGAACTAGGGCATAATACGAGCCCTATTGCCGGGTCGACCGATGCTACGCCCATCGACCGATGATGTGTCAGACGAGTATGGAGTGTTCGCTGCAGGACCCACACACAATCAGCGGATCGCGGAGCTATGAGGCAGTGATCTTCTCCTGTTCATTTGTTCTCGGTTATTCTTTTTTTTGCTGCTGCTGATCCTTTATCTGGCTTTCTACCTCAAGAGGATGAAAAAGGTGTGTTCTTTTTGATGTTGATATTGTTTTTCGTGACCTATGCTAATGAATGAATGAATTTTAAGGGCCTTTTTGCTTACTGTAATCAGCTATTCGCACCAGGACCCACACTTACGCAATAACACATGATGTATAGCTGTATGGCCAAAAACCCCTTCTACTTGATTTTATGGTCTCACTTTCCTCCGATACCCTTTTTAATGAATTCTTCGATGCTTCTTATTACTTTGCGAACAAGATTGGAGCACTTTCTTCATATTCATCGCTCTATTTTTCAACTTCTCTTTCATTTTTCGTCATAAACTAGATAGCCCGAAATTACTGTGAATTGAGCCTTTAGCGGCTTCGGCTTAGTTTCTGGGAACAGCCTCCATACATAAAAAAACGAAAGAAATTTCACAGCATTTACCTACATAAGGTGTAACAAAGGCGGTATGATCAGCCAACCATTTTCGGAAATCAGGGCATCGAGAAATTCCATCTGGTTCTTCTTTACCTTAAAGTGAACGTATTAAGGATACAGACACTCCATTTTTCCTGATATCAGGGTGTTCAGAACATTTTGACAGCATTTTTCTGTAGCATTCAAGAACTATCCATGAGAGCATACTATAGAACCACTCACTCCTATGGCACTTGGATACTTCGCTTGGCCGAGTGGGAACCGTTCTGGTTTTGGCATTCAAGCGTCGGTAAAATCGCTCAGAATGGGCTCATGACCGATTATGCGACACAATTCTAGATGAACTTCAGCAGTGAAGAAATAGGCTTGTCGGATATGGGGAAGAGTGACCATTGAAAGGTTCAATAAGCAAATTAGAGGCTATCGGGTTTGTAGTGCGCATACAACTGGATGGTGCACTTACACAACAACTCTATGGACACTTTCAGAACGTTAAAGAGCAATTTTACGAAGTTCCCAGCTGATACCTTTAACAGATCCAGGGTATAATAGGGCGATCAGCGCTCATGTAGCAACAAATATTCCTAACTACGGAAGAACAAGAGATGGCGGTATTTCAAGCTACCATCGTCAACTGCTGGTGGATCAGTGGCAAGTGTTGTGCAATGAAATGCATTGAGAACAAACCTACTAGGGGCTCCAAAAAGTTTCTAGATAACTTGTAAACTGCAATACCATTTTTTCATTCTACACCGAAGGCATGGGTACTGAAATCAATGTTTCTCACCTCCAGGCGGTCTTATGAGAACAACTGTATCTGAGAACATAGGTCCAGGTTTGACTTTTCGACGAGCCTCGTATGCAAGCAATCGAACAACCACGTCTTTTTCTCTTCAAAAGAATATAGCTGCAATTCGAACAAGCCGTTTCCTTCTTATGTTTTTACTAGAGTTTTATGAATGCACTTTGTTTGCAAAGGTCTGTTGATAAGAATTTACATTCTGTTAGAAAACCGAGAAATGCTATGCACCCCGTGAAAAGTTTGGTTTTACAAGTACCAATTGAAGAAGTGCTATGAAGGTTATATAAGACAGATTAATCGAATTCAATCTCACCGCACTCGCATCTTCGTTACATACACGTTGAAGCAATAATCGGAATTTTCGGGACACATTCCATCGATTCTCCTACAAGAATAGGCTCATGATTATGTCGAGGTAACTTTTAAAAGTCAACACTATGAACGAACAAAGGTCCGAATGTTCACGTGAATGTAATTCTCATCAATTGCCACCCACTGGACCTCTTTAACGGTCGAGGGTGGTGAACCAAAGTTCTGCCTCATAATCTATGGTACAGGACCCGGGTTGAATCTTCGCAAGGTAAAGCGCTCCTGCGGACTCATTTGTAGCATACAAAATGCAAAGAGACTTTCCCAGATTCTGCTCCTCCCGAAAACCTACATATAAATATGCTGCTCACGGCTCATGATCCCCGAATGTCACAATAGACAAATCGGATAAGCCTGATGGGTAACTAGATTGAAATACGCTCAGGATAACTAGGTCTTCTATCCTTTCGAGGTCGATTAGTTGCTACCAGTCTCGTCTGAAAGGACAAAAGCATTGGCTTGTACATCGACTAGCCACCGTACGTCATTGTATAGGCCACATACGCATTCAATACACAACTACGATCCTGAATGCAAGTGGAATGCGGGGCGCATCCTTCAGACGAGATCGATTAACGCCCCAAGATTTCATCCTTTTATCCTCCACTAATAAGAAGCAAAAAGAAATGTGGTCATCTATGAGTAGATGTGGAGAATCCTAATTTAATTTAAAATCTCACCTGCCGTTCAAAGTTGTGCAGGGCTTGGGCCTGGGTAATAGGATCTGAAAATAAGAATGATAATAAATCGACGATGAAATTCTCCGACACTTGTTGATCAACTGGGAGGGCGGGGTTTGCGTGTGATCAAGTGGTGCGCACTGCTACATACATGATCCGGAATCGGAATCCGGATCTAGTCGCCCAGGTCGACCAAGACTTCCACCCCTCCGACAGTGTCAGACTTGTTCAGGACGACAGAAGCTCAGAAGCTCAAAATTGTACAACCACCTGTCACCTCAAATCATTGTATTGGCCTATTACGCAATCAAACGAGCTGAAGCTGAGTGCGTGGCGCTTCCTCCGGAGGGGATCGGACATCACCAAATGACTTAAGTTTTTTCATCAAATTAATATTGTAAAGACGATGACATTGGCACGATAAAAAGATGTTATAAAATGATTTCCACTTACAAATATTAGTATTGCGATGCAGAAAAACCCCATCAATAGGAAGAAAGATTTGGTTATCCGTGATCCTGTTTCAGACATGATTCGTTGGAATCCTGCTAAAGCACTCTCTTTGCAGGACTTTTCCATCGCCGATTTAAGGTAGGGATGAAGCTGCGACGAATTCCTTTCGATGGCCGCATGTACGGTCCGGAAGCGTCATTTGTATTCTGTCACAGCGAGAAGCACTTTAAAAGCTGTAAGACTATAAGACTAGATAGTGGATTTTTTGTATGTTGCATAAATTGGTTGCCCAAGGCATTTAGTAACAGGTTCTTGACTAGAGGGAAAAGACTGCAAAAAAGTCAAGCAGCAGTTGCGCTGAAGAGTCACTGTGGGTGAATAGTTTTTGGTTCATATTTACAGTAGCGCTCAAAAGTCTTCGGTGAAATGGTTCTTTAGCCGTACTTTTCAGTCGTAACTCTTTTCCTACTGGATCTAATCATGCGAAATTTCTATATTCAGAGCGTGGTAATATTGTGAATATTTACCACTATTAACTTGCAATCTGCTCATGTTCCAGATATTCTAAAGAGCATGAACTCAAAATCGACTAAAAATACAGATGATGGTCCTTCTAGAATCTCTTTCCTGTTTCTCATGTCTAAAGTGTACGAGCGGTAACGCCGAACACACTAGATGAGATAAGCGCACATAAGGTGCGAATAAGTGCAAACGTCAACAACTTTACTTTTACCAAAATCTGCTACCGCAACAAACACCTTGCTCTATCTGTGGATATTGCAGCTTTGCAGTCAAATAGTGTTGGGTAGGGTGAAATATGCTCTAGTTAAACATATCCAAATTTTGCGCAATTTGGTCAGCTAGGAAAAAAGTTATGTACGAAAAAGCATCAATGCATTTCACCGAAGACTTTTGAGCGCTACTGTACATTAGGGGCGTATTGAATACGTACATGTGTCGCCCATACAATGGCTTGCGGTGGCCAATTGACTACAAGTCAGTGCTTTTATCCTCCCAGACGAGTCTGGTACTAACTAAGCGACCCGGGGGAATAGAGAGCTTATTTTTCCGAAGCGAGTTTCAGTCAGAGTCACAGTCTCATTCAGAGACTAGCATCCAACTCAAAAAAATCTGACGTCAACCATACAGTATCTGCCGTAAAAATTATCATTTTCTCGAGAGAAAACAAGCTGTTACTCGCATATCGATACATGATTGAAAATTTTTGAATATCTCATCGGCATATAGCGTTATACTCTGATATTGAGCTGAACGACATGGCACTTTGTAAATCTGAAAAATATCCCTTCTAGTATTGCTTAACCTTGAGAATTACCTCCATCTTTACCGCGCATTTTGTCAGATTTAAGAAGATAGCGGTGCAAGCGCTCGGCCGTTCTGACTAACGGTCAGAGCTTTGCAGGACCAAGACAAGACTGGGTTTCCTCTGTATATAGCCTTGTTACGCGTTGTACCGACGTAAAAAGATCATATTTCATTTTCTTCGATCAGATCAGTTCGTGAATCTGGTGCTCTTGTGTTTCTTCCTAGGATGAAACTTCGACTCCCAAAGATAGTATAGGTTTTTGACATGGGCTTGCCTTTTGCTCTGCTCGAATTCCAATCTTCTATCCGGGAGAGCGTTGTCCGGAAATTGAAGTAGCCCTTCTCAATGACCCATTACTTTTTTTTTATGGTAGGTATGATGTAAAATGAACACCATTGGCATATTTCATTAATCGTAATTTTACAACTGAACTTAGAAGACACATTCCGCGATTTGAGTAGCTCACTACTGGTGTGTTACTCTTAAGGGGATTCGAGCGGTTGACGTGCATCTGTGAAGACTCAACCGCTAGAATCCTTGAAAGTACGGCGATCCTTTGCCACCTGTCCAGCAGTTTTCTGCTCGGTTTACATCTCTTGGGTGCAACGGGATAGACGGCTACGCGATCATGTTGAGCCTCTGGTTCTGGCCCGATAGCCTGCACCGAACTAGGTGGCCCATATCAAGTGATACGAACAGGGAAAGCTCGTGCATATACCAAAAATCGCATTCACTGTAAATAAGCCCTCAGAATCATCCAAGATGGTCCTCCCAGTTCCCAACTTTTTTTAAAACTTTTTTCTGGGAGCATGGCAGTAAGGAGGAGGGGGGGGGGGAAGAGGGTAGTGCACGATGGCCTGTATTTCTCTCCCACCTCCCGAGTTGCAGATAACTCATCTAGTGGGCTCTCATTGGATTATCTAACTCATCGCGGAATGTGCCTTGATAAGATTCTCCTTTCGCAAATGTTAATACAAATGATTTACAAGAATCAGGATATCTGAGGTATAAAAATCACAATTGTATAGAGAAATTATGAAAAAGAAAAGAACAGTTATACATAAGAACAAAGAAATAGCCTAGAAATCGTCATATTAATACACATACTGAATATTCACAACAATACCCGCTCAGTGAAGTGATAATCACGATAGGATTAACTGGAAGAAGACAATTTTCCGATAGAGAAGAGCATTTCTTTCCAATTATGAAGGCAAGTCTATTTGGAGGATTGGTCTGTTTTCTTATTTTGGGTTTACTACTTTGCTTTTTCTGATGAAGTGGATCCCTTCTGTAGGGTGCTCTCGTCAGCTTTGCTGTAAATCGTTGCTGTCCCAGGGAGGAATGGTAGAGGCGCGACTTGTGGAGAGGAATCAGGTATGGAGCCAAGGAAGGAAAGGTATTTTAGGGAAGGGTTGTGGAATAGGGTAACAAGTGGATCTGGTATACCACCCAAACCCTTGGCTTCTCTTAGCTCCACTGGTTTCCTACCTCTCGTTTGAAGGCGTATACTGAAAGTCATCGCGGATCCACTTCAACGAGAAAAATAAACAAGTGTCGAGAAAAGAAAAGGCTGAGGAACTGCGTATTCGGTAATGGATAGCCGCTAAAAGTTCCTCCAAGGAAATTAGCCCTAAAGCACTACAATAAATGCTACTTTGACATTGATGAACAATTTACAAATTCAATAGTGGCAAGAAAAGAGAAAATGAACCCAGTAAAAGGATGGCGAAAAATATGGCTACTTAGGCATACTCTGAAACATTCCGAAGAAAGAAGAGGGCAAGTATAAATGCTAATGAGTTGACGCTTATTAGTCAACACTAAAGCTTTATCGTTGATGGACGACTGGAATGTATTGTCGATACGGTTTGACTGCGAGAATTACGTTCTATTTCACAGTCTCCACCAGAGGAACCTTCCACTGATTTCTGGTAAATTCTGGATGAACCGTAGGCCAATTCTTGCCTCACGCCAATCATCGTGAAGAACGAGCGACGTATCTGCAATTAAACATTATTCAACTAGGTTCAACTTATGATCTTTCAGTTTCCACAGCTGCGGAACAGGACGAAGCCTTTCGCTTATGAGGAATAAACATGAGATTAAGAGGTGAAAATCAATTTTTCAGAACGCAGCTAGCGATAAAAATGGCCTCCGAGATATTCTTCACAGAGGAATTTTCAGAGGAAAATCTGAAGTAAATGTGGAGCTGCAATCTCAAAAAAATGGACTGAATATGGCGTGATAAGAGCCAGAAGCTTGAGTTCCTGTATACTACACCCAAAGAAGGCCGTGGTTAAAAGGCCTCGAATAAGTCGTACCATTCGCAAAGGAGCACACATGTTCAAAACCCGAACAACTAATCGTGGCCCAAGGTGATAGTGGAAGACTATTTCCAACATTCGCAGCTCACCACAGCCAGCTCTTCACCACTGCACAACTATCAGCTCTTTTAAACAGCCCTTCCATGCCACTGCCCCCGTTCCCCCGCTATAGACTCATCAACCCCTCTTTTTGTTACTATCTAAACTTTTTCCTTTGATTCCGTTGATTTTGCCCTTTTTTCTCTATATTTTGCACTATTCTGCACCATAACCTCAATCACTTCACTTCAATCAGATGCCGCAGATTTATCGACAACTATGCCTAGGTTTTCTTTTTCTTTCTTAACATCTGATAATATACAGAACAAAATGGTCGTAAACAATTTCTGAATCAGTTTCACCAGTTGGGCTACAGGCTAAATTATTAATTATTATTGATTATTAGTGATCGTGACACTATCCTGTGATGAGGAGGTGCACACACCCTTCAAATACTAATTTAGTTGTCGCTTAACCACAGCAGTAGGAATGCTGGCACATGCAGTCTTGACACTACACACATTGCAGAAGAAGTATTAAGTTGCTTACCTGATAATCAGTCGCAAAGGACAATATGGGATCGACGAGGATCCGGAGCAATAGTGTACATCGAACAATGGCGAGGATTCGCATCATTTCCGCATAGTTCCGTTGAAAGAAGCACTGATCCTGGTTTATCACGAGCCCGACACACCTGCAATAAAGAGATATTCATCATTACTTAGTTCCGTGAGCCCATAATCCATTCCTTCCATGATACTATAAGTATCTGAACACTCCGGCTTCTGGAACGCGCCCTACAGTCGACCTCCACTCGCAACCGTTCCCGGCGTTTTGAACGCGCATGTGACCTATGCAATGAGTTCCAGGACCAGCCAAATTCAAAACTGTATTTATGCTCCCAGACTAGTCTGTGTAGTAGCATTTAACCAA
Source organism: Haemonchus contortus (assembly GCA_000469685.2). Lineage (NCBI taxonomy): Eukaryota > Metazoa > Nematoda > Chromadorea > Rhabditida > Trichostrongylidae > Haemonchus > Haemonchus contortus. Next base: position 6,618,413 of record LS997566.1, on the reverse strand, counting down.
GATTGGAGAGACGGGAATCTCAGTTGGTCTGTTTCGGCATTGAACCGGGATTCGATACTCGGACCATGCATGAGATGGTGTCTACCACTTGTCACAATGATTACACGGCGGATGAAGTTGACTCGCCACTATGAGTAGTTCCCAGGCTCGGATTTCAGATTTTGAACACCATTCATTCCGATTCTCATTTCTCAACACCTCGCGGTTAATCTCCCATCACAAAACTATTCAATTTAAGAATACTGCAGTTAAGCCTAAATTTTACTCACCAAATAACGTAAAACAAGTAGAGCCCAGCGAAGGTGCCAACATTGAGTGCGAGTTTCCATAATGGGAATCGCACACGTCGACCACCTTCAGATTTTGTAGAGTCGCGCTTCTTGAAAGAATCCACAAACTTCTGGGCACGCCGGATCAGCAACACTGAAAGTTGCACCAGTGGGCTTATACGTAAGATGCACAACTCGCTATAAAATTGGTTTTATGAATAGAATGCTTGAAGTCATAAATTGACCATGAAACTCGCTATGGATTTGAAAATAACCTACTGAGAAGAAAAGTAACCCAGGGTTCTCACTGGCTTTTCTTTCTTAGTTGCTCTATGCAGAACCTTCATTTCCTACATTTCCTTTTTCACTTCACTCCCGATGTAGGCGTACTCCTCCCTACGGAATGTGCCTCAAAACAACCCATTGCAGAAGGACGGGGGGGAGGGGAAGCCTCATAAACACGCCTATCTACCGAGAAAAAGGCGATTCTGTTCAATTTCTTGTACCACTTACAAGTAGGAGGGAAGCTTTTTTGTACTTCAAACTCACCAGTTATGAAGAAGACAGACAACGTGAAGGCGTACACGCTGACCGTGACAAAGTTGCGAGCTCTAAATAGTGAATGAATTAATAGAATATAAAAATTATACTTTAGAGTTCAGGAAGTTCACATCATTTCTCATAAACAGATTCGTGAAAGAATGGACTCCTCACCTGTACATATTTCTGAGGCATGTTTCCATTCTGCAACCTGACCATTCATTCAGTGAGGGTATTTTCACCAATGCCGAAATACCAAGGGTATAGCTGATCATCAAAATGAACATCACCCAACTGAAACAAATGATCATCAACCAAATGAAATGGAAGACACCACCCAAATGGAAGATGTAAGTGCCCATTTGGGATAGGTTACAAGTGGCTCTCTTATTGCAGGTGGAGATGAGGAGTTCTAGTTCAGAGCTCAGGTAGTCAACCAATTACGGCACGCCCTGGGCCCTCAGCACATTCCTAAGTGGCTGAACGCGAGCTGCCACCATGCTTACCCACACCCTGAACCAGGCGGCTCTCACACATCTGATGGATGGGGGCTCTATGGAGGATCTCAGAAGGATATTAGGGGAGTTGAGCTGGAATCAGTTAACCGCACAGTTTTCCAACACCGGCTTCTACCCACTCACCTGAATATGATTAAATTGATGCAGCGCTTCATTGTAAACCATTTTCGGTATTGGAATGGTTTCCATACAGCAAACAGCTGAAAAACTGGGTTCGTTTTCAGAATATCAAATCACAGTAGAGAAAAAGCTGACTGTACGAACCTTAAGAACTGAAAGAGCCACATAGGACACCATTGCAGACCAAAATGATCCAATGAAAAATGATTCCATCAAGATTACCATGTCACGGCTGAAATGAGGGTCAATTGTTTTCGATGGAATTTTTTAAAATACTTCGAGTTTGAGCTTTAATCACTTTGGTAGGTGAACCGTTACTGAAAAACGCTTTCCAATTGATCTATACGCTAAATGTTTTGCCTGAAGCTTATTTTATAGTATATTCCAATAATTATAGGGTGAGGGTACTGTAGTTGCAAGTGGCTCACTACATATAACACACGCATGGTATCCAATCTCGGATATCCTCCTAGGCCAACCAAGCCTTTCATCCCTGCGCGGTCGGTTTACTTGTCCCAGACTGTCTGAGAAGGTACAATCATTTGCTTGTACACTGGCTGGAAGCCGAAGTCATTGTATAGATCTTGCACGCATTCAAGCACCATTTCCATTACGAATGGATGTCGAGTGCAAGGCGCATCGCAGAAGTGAAGCTAATGACGAAGGATTTTCCCTCACTCTCTGATCTTATTAATTATGTGTCCATAGATTAAACTTGCCCGAGGTAAGCGACCAGAACGTGATTGGCGTCAGTTCATACTAAGCGGAAAAATCTGCTACAAGGGAATACCTACTAAAATGTCATGTGTGGGCGCAGTTCATCTTATAATCCCATATTCAGGGATCTTAGTTTATAAGTATTTACTTACTTTATTTCGTGCCACATCAGTACGTAACCGCAGACAAGTAATGCAACAATGCATGAGACCAGATCCCCAACGGCTCTGTTCAGCAACAAGATATAGCATTTCCGACTGACCACTCTAGCTTTGATGGCCTGAAACGATAGGTCGATTGTTCGTAATGAAGCCAGCATTTCAAGCTTATCAATGCAAAGATGAATAGAATTAAATTATACAGCTGAGCAGTCCTTACTCGGTATGTTGCAAGTATGAATAGTGTAACTAGGAGAACTCCCAGCAATGCTAGCGGTAATACCACCCAACCAAAGAATGTCCGAAACACATTGTCGATTCGAAGACCTTGACGACGCTGAAATAGATCGAAATTACATATAATTTGCAGTGGCTGGCTTTCTATTCATGTGAACCCCCTATATTATAGAAATGTCTCAATTACTTCTGCTTTACTCTCTGTCACCTCCTTATTAGCTGAGGACTGGTTAAGGTGACCACGTTCAAACATCCTGTTTTTTCTTTTTTTCATTATTCTTCATTTTTCACTTTTTTCTGAAGCCACCAAATGAACATTCTACGCTGCGAAAGTCCAATTTCCTTCGAGTTGATTCGTGGCTTGAATAGCCTCGTTTTCTACAGTTACTGTTAGAATGCGGGAGAAAGCCCCTGTCACACAAACCACGATTAACTCGTTTTGAGCTGGGGAACTTGAGATCAGGAAAAAGGAGGATCCAGCTCACCACGCTGTCGGGGAGAGTGTTGATAAGGTATAGCATAAAGTTTCTTAGCGATGCAAGTGCAAGCAGGGTTTCAGTAGCGTCGAGGACAAGGAGCACCGTGCCCAGACAGCACAGGTGCTGATTCGAAACCGTTGAGAAAGAATTCTATCATAGTCTATCAGTCTATTTTGGACTTTAGTCGTCGAACCCTTCATAGCCCTAGATGCCCATTTAGGCGACTCATCCATATTCTCGGTTTGTCCCCGAATCGGTTAAGCCACTTACGCTCAAGTATGTAGTGCCTTTGTAGGCATGTCTTCACATCACGTGAAAAACTTGAACAGTTCCCATTGTGACCTCGGACTGGCAAACAGCCTCCCAGGACAAAGATCTTTCGAACATTCCTTACACTCTCACGCTTGTCAAAATCAGTCAGCAGAAGAACCTCTCGTTATGTTGACAACGACACTTCTTTGCCAAATACTACTTGGCGAGTAAGGGAAGACCCTGTTTTGCGACATAAAAATGCTGAAAGAAAGGTGGAGCAAGTGATTGTGCCTCAAAAAATTGATGGAAGACTGTGGTTCGCCTTGATAAGAAGTGAAGCCAAGCATTCCGTTAGTTAATTTTATTATTGTTCGTTTCTATTGTTATTGGGAATAAGAAATACTTTCTTCCGACAATTTCTGATCATTTCGAGCTCCCAGAAACCGAACTCCTGAGGGAGGACTCTTTACTTTACTGCCAGCTATTCCTCAGGTACATGAACCACCTATTTTAACTGCTTTTAACACTGAAGATGGTTGAGGCCAAAACCACCTTGACAAGCTCATTCACAAAAATTCGAGAATGTCGCCCCCAGTATTGTCCTCCCAAGAAGGGGTCTGAGATTAATTAGAGCAATAAAAATAGAAGGAAGTTTGAACAAAGAATCATTTTCTCCTATAAACTACGTTATCAATCTCTAGCGCTTGAAGGGGGGGGGGGAGACATCACGAAAATTGAAAAAAGTATGAAAAAAGTGAAAAAAGGTAAGAGAAAAAATGAGGATAAAAAATGTTCGCTTTTCTTCATAGGACTGGGATCCAGTCCTTTCTAAATTGACTAATCTTTCAACTTTTCCTTTCAAAAAATTGAAACCTAATGAGCTCAAGTGAGTGACACGAATGTTATGTTCCAAATGTTCTTAAAAGGTCTGAATGTGATTGGAAGAGGTCAGGTTCTAAAGAAAAGCAACACTTTTCCATCATGATTCTCTCCCTCTTCATTTACGGCTAACCTCAAAATAACAACCAGAATCATGAATTCTTTCGTATCACTGCCATAAAATTGGTTTTTTTTAAATTGGCTCATATTGCAAAATGCCTCTGTCGATTTCCAGGTCATTAAATGTGATACCGGTTTGTGACGATCGTGTGAGAGCGGTTCTGACCCTTGATGAATGGCATTGCAAGTTTCTACCGACGAAAAAGTAATATATCGCTACTTGCACACGTCTGATCCACAATTCGTTTCCATCTAACACAATTTGTCGGATAAGGCACATTGCCCATGAGACACAAGTACAGGATCGAGTCCAGTCCGAGTCAGAAGTTTTGCCCTAACTCGCCGATCTTCTGAAACTTACGCCTCGGTGTTACGGCAAAATGACACCACTTGAAGAAATTCAAACCAAGCAAAACTTCTTAGAGGAATAAAGCGCTCCACGTTGATTTGGGAGATAACTGAGAGTTACTTTTGGTCTGAGAAAGAACTCTGGTGGTTTCAACCCTCTTACAGGGAAGGGCTTTCAGGGCGTGAGACGCTTCTTGAAAATGGTTTTTTCCATGGTGTAGGGGCGTGAGCACTGAGTAAAACACTATGATCCATTTCCGCTAAATGGCCTTCTGAATGCCAAAAAAGAAGTGAAAATGATTTTGTCAGAAATTGCCGTTTTAACCCCTACACGCCGTTTGTTTCGTTCATGGCGTCGACTGTCCGCACAGTAGGAGGCGCCAGTGGACTAAGCAAGGAAATAACGTGAACGGTACTCAAAAAAGGGAGCCACAGGTTGAAACATGTTGAAGTGTGCGGGGAAGCTTCATATGGGCTTCCCACGGTCAAGCTGCTAACAGCGATGGATGGTGTTGTGGATAGCGATGTGGACTTCATGTGAACCCCTGTTTTGGCTACCGTTCACGTTACTTTTAATGCGCAGTCCACTGGGGCCTTCTACTGTGCGGGACGCTTAGTGGGCTAAAACGGCAATTTCTGACAAAATCATTTTCACTCCCTTTTTGGCATTCGGAAGGCCATTTAGCGGAAATGGACCATAGTTTTGAACTCAGTGCTCATGCCCCTATACCATGGAAAAAACTATTTTCGAAAAGCGTCCCACCCCCTGAAAGACCTTCCTTGTTAGAGCTTACTTACTCGGTAGGTATTAAACTATTGAGGATTTACTTCGTCCCTCTATGGCCGATAGCCTTAGAGCCTTTAGACGACTGAACAAACTGATTGGTCGAATAATAGAACGCAATCTGCACGATAATTTTATTTAAAATCAATCTTGATATGCATTTATTGGAAAACGATTACATTCCAAAGGAATCGTCTCGTTCCGACCAGTTTCTCGGTGTCTACCCAGTAATTTTCGGAAGCAAAATGTGTTTAGAAGACAACGAAAGAATAGAAAGACATACTTCTGCAAATGGCATAGAATGATCTCTTAATTCGACCCCTCAGTTCGCAAAAATGAACCCCATTTTGAAGAATGGTCTAAACCGGAAACGTACCTTGAAAAGGTCGATACGTTCGTCGGTAGTAAGATTGAAGAAGCAATCGGTACGAACGTTTGAGCTCATGCCACTTAGCTCTCAACACGAAAAGGGTACGGTAGTGGTGCAGACCAGATCCAAAGTCTAGAAAAAACAATTTGAAGAGGAAGATTCAAAAGAATGGTTACTTATCGGGACACGACGAAGAGGGATTCATGAATTGAACGAGACGAGAAGCTTTGAAATTCAAAATTTGCGACTTTCGTTTTTTTTTGAAAAGAAAATATCATGGAATCAGATGCGCTGGAAGCTGCCGAGAAGCCGTCGAAAAATAAGCTATCATGAGAGTGAAGTAGTGGAGCAAATTCAAATTCCAAGAAAAGCTCAAAGGTAAGGTTCCGGAAGGTAAAAGAAAGTCGTAAACAACACAAGGAAGCAGAATATAACACAGATGGCTTGGCACGAATGCCTAGGCGTTTGGGTGGGCAGGAAGTGACGTTTTGCCTTACCATTAATGGGCTTTCTAGAGAAAATTCCAAATGAATTTCTCCTGACCATAGGGAAAAAATTGGCATGACTGAGCTAATTAACAGCAGGATACGAGTTCCTTCAAAGCCACACCATCATTAAAATGGGGTAAAAATGTATTCTGAGAATGATCAAGCTAGAAACCAGATTGAACCAGAGTTATGGCGACATCGAACGTTCAAGTGAGAGCAATCGACCGTTGCGTCACATTGAAAAGTTTTTATTTGCTGAGAATTTCTTTGAACTGAATAGGAATCGGACACATATCACAGAATTCCGAGCTGTAAGCTAGAGAAAACCCCGGATCAATATGCGGTCTGGGAAACCATGCTTTCCGGCCCGCAGGGTCCAGTCATTGGTAACAGACTCGTCCGAGAGGATAAGAGCCTCGATTTGAACATTGGTTGATGACCGTAATTCGTTGCACAGGTCACACCAGCATTCGAACGCCTCGGGATGGGGAGGGGAAGAAGCGGAGTGTGGCATCCGTAGGAGGATTTGGTCGACGCCATCCTTCAACACTTTGTTATTTACCTTTCATAACAGAAAATATTTTTCTGACAAAAAGTTCCAAAAATGTACCAATGACCCTAAATAAAGTAAGAAGCGGGATTGCATAGAATATAAGGCGGGGAGTAGGAACTTCCACGTACGACTTCCCATGAACCTCGGCATAACTGCTGTATTATTTAGCTGATTCGAAGGCTCTTCACGAGGCTTGTATAGAAGCTTTATTAGACTTTCAGCTGGGCAGTGAAGATGTTTGATCGGATACTCACATATTGTTCCCTTCAGACTCTGAAGGAGGTGATTCCGCCGGAACGTAAATTTAATGAGGTCGAATGCAAAAGTCGTGAAGAATCCCAAATAACAACTCAATTATGCACAAGACATAGAGATACTGTAAGAAATAGGAACGATTGGATGGCTGGCTATGTATGGTGTCAAGAATGCACAAACTTGAGCTCAAAATCTCCTGAGAATCTTTTTGTGTCGACATTTTTTGAGAAAAAAATGACGACGAGCTGTTCTAAGCAAGGCCAAACAATTTAAAAAAGGGAATTTAACCTAATTATCAAAATTTGCTCTCATAATTGACGTATACGTACATTGCTATAGAGTTTTCGTGGTTGTTTATCATATCTGACAATGACTAATAGTTGTTGATCGATCAAAGGGTAAGGAAACATAAAAGGGACTCATCCAAATTGTTTACCATTTAAACGACCAGTTTCTTTGAATCGATAAATGTCTCGTTCACAATACAGAAGTGGTTTTGTCAAAGGCGATTTCAAGAGGGGTGTGTGAAGAATCAAAAACCAAGGTCCTTCTCCTCACAGAGGTCTCACTGGAAACCATTGTTAAACATTCTCCCAAGGTTGGTTCATTCAAGATAGAATAAATATCCTTGTGTAAATAAATAAAGCATTTAAAATTAAAACGAAAATAAAATTATTACAACAATAATAGTAATAATATTCAATTAATACAATAAAGAAATGAGAGAGGCTTAACAGGAGAAATTCTCGTTTCAGTGCATATTTTTTTCGAGTGCGCCATGCATCCGAGTTCCACTGATATCGTGCCGAAGACTGAGTGAGAACTCGGCCTATACAGTGACTTGAAGGGCCTGAGTTATAAATCGGTCGCTTAGCCCTACCAAAATGGTTTATTTCATTTGATTGGTCTAGGAGAGATGAAGGGCTCAGATGCCTTATGCTATTACGTGGTCCAGGGTTTCATTCAACCCACCCCCCCCCCCCCTCCCCCTTCCCTCCCCTCCCCCACACACTCTTCCGCCGATTTCATGGGATAGAAGGTGGTGAAGGTGGAACGAACCGCATTGAAACGATAATAGTGGCGTCTAGAAGAGATTATTATCTACTGGCAGCAGTTTGTTTTTTCCCGGAACCGCAACCTTTACTGGTGGTCTGTAATGTTTTCCGGCCTTAACTCGCTCCTTGACGCAATTGCGCCGACGTCTTTCCTTGCCTTCGAGATGCGCCATACAATTTTATGAGACATATACATCAATACTTCTTTTTCCTCTTTATTACCATGATCAAACTTTAATTCAAATTTGTTAATTTGTTTTTTCTGGCTAAATATTTCAAAGTAAGCCCAGAGAAAAAGGAAATTGAATTTTGGCTAGGCAGTCATTAAGCCGTCTCATGCATAAGTTCTCAGTCTTCTACAATTTCAAGTAGAAGGAGCGGTCTAATGCTGATATTGGTCCCATACTGAAGGCTTGCAAAGTGGACCTGTACAGCATGAACTGAATTCAGTAAAAGGTCATTTTGGCTATTGAGGGAAGGAAATCAGGAAAGTGGTTTTCTTCAATATTCGGGTACATAGGCTTTACAAGGTGATGATGTGAAGCAAAGGCTGGAAAAGACTAACCAGAAAGGCTTCCCAACCCAAGTCCGTAGCCCTTAGAAGATTCATTGAAGTTCATATTCATATCTAAGAAAATATTCGATATTAATTAGTCGGAAGAATGCGAATAGTGGCAGACATCGTCAAATATATGGTTATGTGTAGATGAATATATTCTGACAGAAAACAAATTAATTCAGGGAAAGCACATATCTAGTGCAGTGGGGAGATGGAAGTACATCTCAGATTTTGAAGAAGATTGCTTCTTGCCGAGGGAGACCTCCATCTATCTTTCTCTCCGACTTGAAATAATTATATAGACTTAGAAAATTGTGAATAGCCATCGGACACATATCACAGAATTCCGAGCTGTAAGCTAGAAAAATCCCGGGTCAATATTCGCTCCTGGAAACTGATGCTTTCAGGTCCATCAGAGTTCGATCGGTGCTATTGGTACCAGACTCGTCTGCGAGGATAAGAGCCTTGATTTGTACATGGCTTGGTGACCGTAATTCAGTGCACAGGTCACACCCACATTGGAATGCTTCGGGAGGGATGGTGAAGGGAAGGGGTGGAGGGTGGCATTCAGAAGCGGGGATGGACGACGCCATTCTTCAAGATTTTATTATTTACATTTCAAGATAGAAAATATTTTTCTGACAAAAATTCCCAAAAAACGTATTAAGAAGAAGTAAGTCTCGAGTCGAGAATCTAATCAGAGGTCCAGTAAAAAGCATTGATGTTCCTAATTTCAATACAACCACAACTAGGGATCCGAACAAAAGTTCACTACACCTTCCTGTATCAGTGCCTAAAGACACTGGCCATTCGTCACAAAGGGAAATCATTCCCACGGCACGACCATACGATTCAAATTTAATATAAGAATAAAAAAATTGTTTAGGAACAATATCGATCGATCGGGTGCTTAAACGCGAGAATATTGCAAAAATAACTGCACCGTATTGATTTGTTTAGATTCCAAATGCCATGAATTTAAAGTAGTTAATAATCCATATTTATACTTTGCTAATCTACGTTGAACGATAGATAAGCCGATGAGCCGAATTAAATACCAGTACTGTCTTCCTGGACGACTTTTGTTCCCATTATCTATTCTGGGAACATGAACCTCTCCATTAGTCTGGGAGCGGCCTACATCATCTCACATTAGATACGTCTGCATCCGTAAGATTACGGAGGGGGATACGGTCAGGATCATGAAGTTGCCCTTGTCATTCTTAAGAGAGAGGTGAAAATTCATGAACTCCGATCAATCTATTTACATATCTATTCACATATTTATGCTATATCATACAATATATGCTATAATATTGAAATCAATGTTCTAGAGCTTAGTGGATGCTAACCTAATTCATTGCCTCCAGGAACCGTCTATTTCGTCAGTTCAGTAGCCTTTGCAGTTGAGCGTGGTCCCACTTATCGAGTGTTGTTACTGGATCAACCTCCAAATTAAGGGAGTCTATAGTACGGGGCCTGCTCAAGCAATGGGACCAAGCCAAATACGTAAAATACCCTGGCATTTCGTTTTTTCTTCAGATAAACCCTCATTATCAGGAGACAGCGGCGGAACAACTGGTTCGAAGGAATTTGTGATTCATTTCCAAACTGGTAACAATGAATTGAGTTTTTTTTGTCATAGGTAATTTCGATAGGAAGATGATAGATATTGTGTATTCAATTTCGAGGTCTTCATAGAGATTTATGGTTAACTCTTGCTGAATCATTCGTCAAAAATGCAATGAAAAAAATTATTTTAATTTCTAAGGGGCGAATTCGGTGTCTTCTCGCCCCTACACCAGAGAAAAAACTGCGAAAAGTAAAAAAATGCCTTGCTGCCACAAAAATCTACGTCCAAACGTCTCACGCCCTTCAATTGGGTTTTTTTGGGTCTGTAATTATTTGTCAACGAAATTGTGGGCCCTAAAAGATCATAAGGTTCACAACAATCGGGTAGACAACCGGTAGTGGGGGTGAGGGAGCTTTGATCTTTCTAATGATGGCGCAGCTCAACTGCATCAGCCATTCCATGCAAGTAAAATGTGCCCAGCAAATTTCGCTGGTCGGCAGTTTGCATACGCTGGGTTCCCCATTATTACTACTGCTTTGTTCATTCTGTATTGAGAGGAATAAATAGAGATAGGAATCAAAAGTAATGTAAATAGGCTCAGAAGTAAACTGATGAACTAGCTGAGAACATAAGTCTGAGAGAGTCGCCCATCTTGCGTGATATGGTAAATTAGCTCCTCGGAACTCGTCGGATATTCGATCCGGCACCTGGAAGCCATCAAAGATTGCTTGACGAAGATAGCTGACCACGCGGATCCCGCAGATCCAGGTAACTCGCCTTTTGAGTTGTAAGCTAGAGACAGGCTATCATACACATGGTCTGGGGATCGAATCTCGACTACCCAGCCAATCAAGCCTTCCATCTATATGGGGTCCACAGCCGGTACCAGGCTCGTCTTGAAGAAGGGAAGCACTGGACTGTACATCGGCTTCCATCCGCAAGTCAGTGTATAGGTCAATACGCATTCAAATCATCAATAGCCACTACATATTCTGAGTGAAAGTAGAATGAGGAAAGAAGCGTAAATAAATATAATAAATAAACAACGATTCGTTCTATGTCAATAGCGTAGTGGTTCTTTAGGTAATATCATGATAAAAACTTGGTAGTCTCTACTTAAAGGAATCTTCCAGGAGTAACAGCCCAATATTGCCATAGCTTAAAGTAATCACCATAGTAGGAAAAAAGCAGAAGATGAACTTTAATCTTCAAATCAGGCTTAAACCAATATTCGAATGTGGGGGTGGAATGAGCGCTTCGAAAATATTATTCCGAGAGGACATTTTAGGAAAGCTCATAGGAAGGGGGTGGTCAGGAGGTGAAAAGCAATAGCTACGGAAACCATTGGATGCAATGCGGAAGTCAAATACGTCGAGGCTTGTTGACCAAACGGAATATGTCTTAGGTAAGTTAGCCAGCGTGCTGTTGAGTGACACGGATCCAACTAACAAACAAAGTAGAGGGAAGACAGCCTCAAATAGTTGTGTTTAGGAAATAAACAACAGAAAACAACTTCCTATCGGATGGACAGATTGCAAGAAGTACCAGGGATAGTGTATTTTTCAGTATTCATTTCAAGGCGGAGGGTGGTGTAGTGGCATTTGGCGCGCTATCATATGCTCATGGTCCCAGGATCAAGTCCGCGAAAGTTATTCGTTTAATCCAATCAAGCTTTCCATTCCTCCAGGGTCGACGTCAGGCTCGTTGGGGAGGATTATAACGCCGACTTGTATATCAGTTGACCACCGTAAGTCATTGTGTAGGCTACATACGCACCCAAAAATCACCACGACTCTGATTGGAATTCGTATGTAAGGCGCGTCCCACACAAAAAGATTAATTATTAAATCCTGGACTCAAAAATATTTATCACCACTTCTCATTTTTGTTATGGCGTTCTTTATATGGTTGAATTGCCTTTACCACAGCTAGAAAGTGGGAAAACAGGAAGCTGCAGTGGCGTTGCATTCCCGAACCCCTTCAAAAACCTAAGACAGGTTCTCCGGGCTACTGGAGTAATATAAATCAAATAGTGGTGCAGATCAATGAGCGTATCCATCACGATTTCAACCACAAAGAACAGCGACAGAGAACCTATCATGAAGGCTCAGCTGATATACCATTTCATGATATATTCTCCATCCCAACCTATTCTTCAGCTAGACTAGAGTCGGCAGAGAAGTGGGAGGGACCCTCTTCAAGCTTACTCGAAAGTGTTTCGCGGAAAAGTATTTTTCACTGACGGAAACCAAGGGAAAGTACACTTTGTAATTATAGTCCTACTATTTCTTAGAATGGTTATTATATTCCATAGAAATTTCTTTCAGCGTTAGAAATCATGGGCGAGGTGAATTTCAATGAGGCTGCTTCAATTAGTCTAAGATGGTTAGTACTGAGAAAAGACCAATCATCAGCTCTATACACAGGAAATGAAATTATATACATTAATTAGAGGCGCGAATGTGGTTGTGGGTGCTCAGCTGGCGTTCACCTATAGCGGCTAAGCCAGTGGAATGGGAACACGCAAGAACCAGGGTCACAAAGGAAATAAAAAAAGAAGAAATAAAAATAAGAAAAAAGATAGGATGCTGTTCCACATGCATTGATAAAGGGTGGAAATCCAGTAGCATTGAGCATATTCGTGAGTGCAGCTTCATCTGAAGAGCTCGAAGATAAAGGTTAGCTTGGGGTGTTCATTAACCCCTCTTCAAGCGCTCCCACTTCTCTACCTCCATTCGGAATCGCAGAGGCCCTTTGAGTAGGAATACATGGCTCATGACTTGCGGTGGCCAGCTGCTGTAGAACTGAGTGCGTTTGTCCTCCCAGACAGGGCTGTCCTGTCAGGTTATTCAACAAGCGAAAGCGACCCCGAAAGGATGGGGTGATTGGTCTGGGCGAGTACTCGTTTTCGGGACTATACGCCTCGTGGGGCCCCACCTGAGAGTGCCCCATCTTGCGCGTCATTGTCTAATAGATGACTGCTGTTCTTCAAAGAGTATTCGTTACATCAACGATAAAATTCACAGATCTGATGAAGTTGTAACTCTATCGAAGAGGAGCGTCAGTAAATGAAAAAGGAAATTGCCACAGAATCAAAAAAATAGAATTTGGAGTAGAGGAAAAAACAAGTGAAGACCTTTTTCCTGCCACAATCGATACATAAAGAACTCTTTCAGAATAGAGGCCAAAAGCACCTATCAGCGCAAGATGACTCCAGTCCTTCTAAATGATGGGTCTGCAACTGGATGCGACTAAACCGCCTAAACTATTTCAGAACGGGAACACTATTTGCAACCAGCTCCTGTTCAGGCGAATATGCAAGGAGAGTGCTTGTTATAGCATGCACAACCAAGAGTGCTTAAGAATCATCTATTGAAAAGTTACTTAGCTTATGAGCTCACGTCGAGCAGCACGAGGAGCACCAGGAAATAGGCGAACGGTCAATATCACAAAGAACTCTATGGAGGAGGAGATCAGCGAAAAGTTGGAAAATAGGAAGGAACAAGACTCGTTCAAACTATTCAAGCCTTCCATCCCTCCTGCGTCACTTACTTGGTGCTAGACTCGACTGGTAGAACTACCCGTAAAATTTTGTAGAAGGCAGTACCCATTCAGACACCGTTGCGATTCTGAGTGGAAGTCATATTTGTACCGGCCTTTTTTATAGGAGCTTTGACTTGTCACGCTTCTGCCCTTTCCTGCCTTCAAGTCCTCCCTGCACAGCCCGAAAAGGATGACCTTCCCGTTCAAAAGTTATGATTTGTAACATACCATCGAACCATCGTTGATCAACATCGGTAAGTTATTCTGCTTTTTACCTCTTCTATTACATTCTTCCAGCAGCAGGTATAACCGGAATTAGGTTAAGTACAGCACAATCACTGATGATACTTTGATACTGATGAAACTGCTCTGCTCTGTTTCAAACATCAGGAATCAGTAACAATGAAGGGCAGTCTGAGTATAACAGGTGGAACGTCGTGAAAAACAATGGCAAAGTGACGTAACGTGAAAAATGACGCCCAAGTATCAATCGTTGGATTACAATGACCTCATTACGGTCATGAAAAAATGCTAGTAGGGGAACACACAAAATTGACTGGGGAATGTTGAAATGGGGAATGTGTCGGAAAACTTGCTAGGTAACCCGTTTCCTTTCGTGCTAATCGGGAGGCAACCCCTTCGAATGGCATCTTCATGGGTAGACATGATTTCTGGTCAATATGCCTCATGAAATTGTAATTTAGCGGCCTGTTCGTCCGATGCCCCAAGAAGGGTGGCTTCTTCTCAACTTTATTCCATCATTCCTCGTATCTTCAAGAGACTACAGAAACAAGTATGACCGCCATCAGAAACCGAATCCGAGAAAGAACTCCTTCCAGCTTGATCGGCAAGGTCGAACTCTTGCTTGTACTGCCACAGTACGATAGTCAGAGAAAAGTCGACGCCGGCGGTGCTGCCATAGAAGCATCGCGTGCTGCAGGTTGAGAAAAAAGCAGGAGATGGGCCAAAAGAAAGAGGAATAGCTCCCGAAAGCTTCAAATGACCGGCTATTCCAACAATTAAAACTGGTTTGTATAGAAACGTCATCGCACTCAGGAGGGAACACAGCTCTTAAGCCATTTTCCGGAGATATTACTCGATACTACAAAGAATTATTTCCCTCCTGCACAGATACCCACCAGGATCTCGTACGATTTTACGTGGACTTTCACCAAAACATCCAGTATTACATTTCACCCAGCGACAAGTAGTTGTAAACATTGAACACTGATCGACTTGCACTGGGCTCTATCAACCAAAGTCATATCGCCCAAAACCCGTTTGCGAACATTGTGATTTATAGGAGAAATGGCGATGGGAGGTTTGTTGATCAACGTTTTGGGACTATCATAGCCGACGAGATATTTGTGAAAATCGTTTCTCCTAAAAGGGCTGGCTGGTACGGTGGAAAAAACTTGTAGCTAGAGTAGGTGGCCTTGGCAGAGAAAGAAGGTATCTCAGTCTCTCACCCCGGCAAACTCTTTCATGAGTCTCAAAATAATTCGAGAGCAATTCCACATGGCGATTGAATTCCTAACTGGTTCTAAAAAGAATCTGACCTGAGACTTATTCCCTGGGCCTTCTTAAGCCAAAGGTGTGTTCTGGGCCCTGTAGCGGTCTGGCAACTCTGATATCAGTTTTAGTAGTCGTTCCATGAAAGGTTATAAAAACCCGAACACGAGAAAAAATAGGATAGATGAATGAAAATTCAGGGAGTTTTTTCTAAACCGTCAGAACTCAAGGTGGAGTTCAGTGTGTCTGATGTTTATCGTTGCGGAAGTCGTTTTATCTTGATTTCTCATCTCTTGATGAGACTCATGGGACAAACAAAAAATTCGTTTTTGGTCACTCCTACCAAGTGCGCTGCGGTTTGTGAAACCAGGTTACCACGCACCGGTTACAGTCCCCACAAGCCAGCGACGGTAAGATTTCGAACCCTATCCCTAGCTGCTGAATATGATGATTAATTTTCTCTAACAGGCGGTTCGTAGTTACTGCTTCAGCAGGCTCAACATCGCCTGCGACTTTTCCTAGGTCGATTAATCATTTGAATGAGGATCCTGACAAGCTGTATATGAGAGAGTAGTCTAAGATGATACGGACACGTAACGAAACGATCACAGAATAATCCCTTGGGTTGGGCAGTGGGATTCGAGGCTCGAGGGGAGCTATCGCCAGGGACCCCTGAAGGAAAGGAGAAAGGACGTGTTTGAGAACGACTTCACCGGAACTAAATTAACGGCAGAACATAGCTAAGATAAAAGGAAGTGATGACAATGTTCAAGAACAACGGGCCTTGTGTCTGCGTTGGATCAACGCTAGGGAGAAGAAGCAATGGAAGATTACTTTTGGATGGAGATAATCCAATAACAACTGGTATGAAGTCGCTCATATGGTACAGGGATCAATTTTCCCTGATGGAAGATTTCATCCAGGCCAAGATGTTTTCCCTAGCTTTATGGCCAGATTAAGGATTTTTCCCGGACGGCAGATGCAATGATGCTCACTTCGGCGAATTCCCAGAAATCCTCGATCATATATTCAAAAGGGATCTTGCATGAAGGTCGGACATGGAGTTCAGCCCGAAAAATATCAAGTTTGTCATGTTGAATAACCTTTTTTCGGTCTTTTATGTCTTTTTCAAGAAGCCGTCTCAACAACAGTCGTTCAGCCATTGCGAATGGCATTCCAGTGGGCGAATCATAAATTGTTTGATCAGGATACTGGGCACCAAAGGAATGTGGAAAATGAGAAAGAAAAATGAGTATTTTTCAAGGTAACCTTGCAGGGAACAAGGATTCGCTTCGTCTGAGAGTCAATGGGCCGAATCTGACTGCGGTGATCCTGTCGCGACTATCATATGTATTTTGAATTAGGTTCGGAAAAGGATCCAATAGAGGGTCTCTTAGGTCTTGAAAAAGTTTCCAATGGAGGGTCTCTCCCACTGAACATCTGCAGGCAAGTTCATTCATAATAAATGAAAGCAGAATCTTCTAGCGCCATGCTCTGATCCTCCCAGACGAATGTGGAACAAATTAACCGAACCAGGAGAGAAGGAAGCCCCGGCTGATCTGGGCGAGTATCGATTTGGGACTCGATCTTTCAATATATTATGCCACTGGTAAGGCGTACACTTGTGTTTGTTGTTGTATTAAGCAGATTTATTGTTTATTGTTTACTACGTCGTAAAAGACATGCAGTTACGTACTGAGTAATAATTTTTTTGTTGACCTTTTCCTTCGCTTTCTATTTTCTCCAGATCCGTAATTTTTCTATGGCTCATCTGGAATTTGGAGGTGGGAATGCAACAGGAATCAAGGAGCTCGGTGGATGGTATGCAAAAACTGTAGCGCCCACTTCCAGTATAAGGGCAAGAGAGGTAGTAATACATATGAGAGATTCGACCTGACGGTCTAGGTAGCCATTACTAAGAGTCAACCCCCCCCCCCCTTCTCTACATACATCCATCTTCTTTTAATACAACGAAGTGAGGTGTATTGGATGGGTTGAGGGGAATGTAGGTTTCACATAAAAGAATCGTAAAGGTAGTGGCAAGTAAGTGACTTTAATATGATTCAATGGCGAGGAACAGGAGTGGAGCCCTGAAGAGAGGTAAAGAAAGTGATGTGGTAGTAAGTATGAAGTATTCTTTGCAGCTTGCCAAATTTTGCTCATTTAGTGGTTCTACCCCTTCCTCACCCCCCCCCCCCTCTCCCCCTCCCGATACGATTCTCACATTGCATAATTGACCTGGGAAGCAGTTCCCACAACACATCTCCTAACATGGCAGTCACACATCCATATGAAGTTAGTGGAACACCGAAACGGGTTGCCCTATTGCCACCAACGGATACACAGGCTTCTACGTAACGATCTTCGGCGAAATCCGATCAATCTCTAGAACTGATGAAAGTAGGTTAAGGTATGGGAGTAAATTTTTCACCGAGTAAGCTCTGTTTTGGGAAGGGTCCATCCAGCACACACGCCAGCTGAATAAGATTCCAAGTGCATGTCATGGAGGATTAGATGAAGCTGACGAAGGATAACCACGATGTATGCGAAATATGGTGGTTTGTTCAAGCAGGATTTACCTACTTCTAAGATTTCTAGGATTTTTCCATAACCTATCACTACTGAGGTAATGAAGTTGTAAAATGGAAGCTCAGAAGAGTCAAGAACTGCAAGGAACATTCTGCCATGTAGGTGATTTACGGCCCGTTGACCGGGTTGTCAATGTGAATCCTGTTTATGAACAAAGAATTGACGAATGGTTGCAAATGTACGTGAAAGTGTTTTGGAATCGTCGTGGAACTGGAACCGAATGACGTGAGGTAACACTTCATGTCAGCATAGCATAGGTTGAAATTCGTCTTACTCATAACTTTTCAAAAAAAAAAGATTTTTGAAAGCAGTTTACACTATGAGTCCAAAATTTCGTTCAATCGACCGCGATTACTCAATAACGGAAGAAAAAGTTGAAATGATTAAATACTACAGAAATTGAGTTTTTAGGAGTTGTTCAATGAATTACCACCAAAATCCGGAAGCGGAGCGTCAAAAAGAAATGAGACCAACTTTTGGCTTGGAATCAAGGTCATGACCACATACCGCGCTTGTCGTTCCGAAGCAATTATACCAATTGAAAACTGATAGAGGGATCCAAACAGGTTTTTTTTCATTTCTTCTTTTTTTTTCTCATTTTTGTGAATTGGATGCCACTGATTTATTAACCTTCTGATATTTTTTCAATCCCAATTTCAGATCCTGGTGGAAGGAAAAAGCGCAAAAGGCTCTGTATCATACATTCAAGGTCGAAATTTGTATCGGCTTTCGCCTAAGCCGAGCGGGCCTTCTATCCCGTCAAGGTCCATCAGCCGGTACCAGACTCTTCTGGATGGACAAAAGCACTCAATCTACATTGGCTGACCACCCCAGTTCATTGTATAGGCTCAATACTCATTCATAACGCCACTGCAATTCTGAATGGAATTCGAGTGCGGGGCGCATACCGAAAAAAGGGAATCGATTGACGCCAGCGACCCGATATCATGCTTCCTCGACCATTTCTGTTCTTTACTTTAGCTATTCCTACAAGGCACTACAGGCATAGGCAAAAAGCACATACGCACACTATTACCATTTAGAGTAGAGGTCGATGCCGAGGCGTATTCCCAAAAGTAGCTGATCAACGTCATGGACCACACCCACGAGAGCGAAATAATCAAAACTCAATCAGGGTTCTCGCGGAGGGGCTTCTTTGAGGACCAAGACGAATTACAGGGATTCTGCTTAATAGAAATCCAGTTCATTTCCATGGATGTGACCAAATAGAGAAGATCCGTCAAAGAGGTAATTATTAAAAATTGAAAAATGGAGGTCTTCATTCATATTTTCAGTTCACTTCCATTTATTCAGTGCTATCACCCATTCTTTTCTTTCTCAACCATATTTATCCATGAATTTCTTTCAGAATCAGATGCTCTACAGACAAAGATTCAAAAAGAAATAGTATATTCACTATAATAGAATATTTGCATAGTTAGTATGATCGTCATATATAGTATTATTCATCTCATTACTATCAAAAAGCTATTTGCATATTATTTATTATTGCATAATAATGACTTCTACAAATAAGAAAAAGAATGGAATATGTATTTATTCAGAATATGACGAAGGTGAGGCCTTACTGGGGTGGAACTGCCTGTTGAAGGCTATCAGGACATTAATAGCTGGTCAATACGCTTCATATTGATGATAGGCATTTCCCTCTTCAAAGTGTAATTTTCTGCAATGACGGATGAAATGAAAAAAAGCGTTCTGACGTCATCGGCTATTTTCATAATGGGCTCAACTTTTGCTTCGGGTGGTATCTATAATAGGAAGGCTTGGGTGTGCACATATTTGGCTTAGACATTGTTATGAGGTAGTCAATAGATGGAAGAGCCAGTACTTTCGTCCAGAAAACTACTCCCGGACTAGTTGGAGACCAGAAAAGTATGAAAACGTTGAGTGATTGGGGGCGGGGGTTGGAGGGAGAGGGAGGAGAGGGGGGAGGGAGTACTTTCGTATAGGACTTGATTCTTGGACTGCAACTCGCGGTAGTGGTTAGTGGAGAGAATGGGGTCTGAAGTCTTAGGCTTTGTTCAATTTCACCTTTGGGACGCACCCTACAATCGACTCCTATTCAGAGTCCTATTATTGTTTTGGAAGGGTGGGTGACCTATACAAAGGCTTGCGGTGGTTAGCTGATATACGAGTCAGCGTTTCTATCCTCGCAAACGGTTCTGTTACTAGTTAGCCAACCCAAGCGGGTCATTAACCAGTTAGCCGACCCCTTATGGATGGGAGGCTCGGTTAGCCCAGGCTGATTTCGAGCCAGGATTCGATCCGCTGACCATGTGCGTGTACGTTTCTTCTTATAACACCACATCCACCCAAGAATAGTAATAAATGACAACGAAATTTAGTTCTATGGAAGCAAGACTTTATATGAAGGAGAAATCTTGTCAAAATTGGTTCCATACAGCAACTAATAAGAAAACAGCAACAATTTGAGTTGACCAACTTTTGTTGGATGGGCTATGAACTCTACAATAGTTCCGTTTTGTTTTGACATTTGCATGCGTATTCGCCCTATACATGACTCAGAACAGCTACTGTATGCGAAAGTTGGTGTTTTGGTTCCCTCAATCAGAAAACTTGGCGTAAATATGCCACAAGTTGACTGAACTAGGACGATTGGGGCTTGCCAGGCTCGGAAGGGAACAAGTTGAACTTGTCGGCTGGGACCGACATCGACGCTACTTGCAACACCTCCTCCCTCAAACTCGCTTCATTAGGTTGACTTAATTGGAACTTTCTATCCGCACTTCAAATTCAGATAAGCAAATCTCCTTGACAGCGGTGAAATTAGAATTCAGAAAAAGTACTAAGAAAAAGGAATTGAATTCTGTAAGTCCGACCTTCCTAGAGCTTGACTGGAGAGGAAAAAAGGCAGAAAGTCCCTTAGTTGGTTACATTCATTCCAAATCTGGAGAATAACCGGCAGTCATCCGGAAGACGGTTAACAACTGGCCGAAGTGAGTTTTTGTGAACCGCTCGTGACATATTCCCATGTAGGAATGGGTTCTCCGTCAGTACACTAAGAAAGGCTTTTGGCTACGTCTCTGCGCCTATCCCCTCCCCCACCAGCTCGCTCCAGTTGTAGTTTTTCACTAGAAAATGTAATTCCTCTTGCGAACGTTCAGTAATGATTTATGTCAACCACCGTCAGAATCTATCAGTCAAAATTGAGGGAAAGCAGAGTGTCCAAGTGGGCCATGCCATCTACTTAGAGCAAATAAAAAATTGGAATGGCATTCTTGAAAGGCTAGGGAGAAAGCGAATCGTCAAGCAGGCTTTTTGCCCCTTTATATCCAACAAATTGACAAAAATATTCGCTAAATTATTTACTCCAAGTGACTGTAAGTGACCCGTAACCTGTTTTCTTTGCTAAAAATGTGGGAAAAACAGAGTCGACTGGGTCAACAGGTACCCGTGCACATGACTGTTTGCCTAATCACATCAATTTTGACCTAAATAAAGATCTTTCACCCAACGAAGACTCGGACCCAGCGGTGTTTATCACTCGCTACTGATCTGTTATGATAGGAACCCACTCCATCCGCCTACTACCATCAGTTTACTACTTTCCATTGCTGTAATCGGAAAAAGGGAAGAGAAGACTGTCGGAGTGATTTTGCCGAATACAATTCAACGATAAGTTGCGAAGACCTTGATCGCGATCTATGGTTACGGGAACATTTCGGCACGATGAATTAGTTTTCGTGCGGGTGTTTGCTCACGAATGGCTACCTGTGAAGAAAAATCGACCCCCGCTACCGACTTATTCAGTCCTATAGTGTAAAACTTGGACATACTTCCCAGGAAGGCATAACCAGCCCTATCACCTGTATTCTTCCGTTGGTTATCGATTTACTAGACGCCGATACCGTATCCGTCCGTCCCTCCCGCAACAGACTGTGGCCCGGTGGAACCTCCTGCCTAGAGGGACATGAGTACCATTTCAATCGTCAAGAGCCTTCGTGAAGAACTCTGACCATCGCGCTGGCTGTGTCCTTGAGATAATCCTGGCCCAAAGGATCTAGTCGGCTAGTGTATTCTCCAATGGTCACTGCAAAGTCGTATGACGTATTCAGCCACCTGTTCTTCGATTCTTTGCCCCGTGTGGCTGCAGATCTTTGCGCGTTGAAAGAACTGAGTTTTTCGAAGTTCCTTGTGTACCTGCATGTATCAAGAAATTCCAAGCGTTGCACTTTCACAACAGGAGTGTGACGCCCTGTGTTGATCAAGCGTTCGCAAAGTCCAGGTCTTTGACGAGGGAATTCAGGCAGAACCGACAACAGAAACAAAGAAATATCTATACGCAGCTGAATGTATTTTTCTTCGTCCAAACTCCTTGGACTTAGAACGCACTCGTTTCCGCATCATACTCCCTCGACTTTGAAAGGGGATAAAAGGCGAGTGAGCCTGGAAGTGCGTAAAGAGCACAGTTTTCTCACGTCTTGTATACCAGAGAGGGCAAAGTATGGTGTAGTTAGCTCATTTGCGGACTATTCGAAAGAAACCCTCGCAGTCTATCAGGAACTGTGGTCCTTAGGATCACTCTAGACAAACTGCATCATTACCAGTTTCTTGTAGTAATTAAACCACCAGAAGGGGCATTTCCTAAGATTACTATTAACGGTCTTGCTCAGCCTAGTCAATGCTTGCTTGATTGGCATTTGTAGGTCCAGGAACAGAGTGTTGTAGCGAAAGTTCGGGAATTTCTCGTATTGTATTTAGCTCTTAAAGAGGGCTAAAGTACCAGAGTATCAGCCATATCAGGTAATCCATCTCATTCATGTGAAATCGAAGTTTTTGGTTTCCAGACGACTGCTGCCGGCTGCCGATGACTAGAAGGATCTGTCAGCTTCAGGCAGATAATGTTCCTGAGGATAATCTCCACTGTAGCTTGCACCGCTGCAGTTATACGTCCTTTGAGGATAACTACCCATTACCTCCCTGACTTAATGGAATCTGGAAAAGGGATAATTGTAAAGAAACTTTGACTCGAGCCTTGCAGTTCAGGGAAACTCCAATGTTGGGTACTCTTTCCTGTTGAGTAACTCACCATATTCTCATTCTCGGTAGTAAGGATTACGAGTCACGGCTGAGTGTAAAGGAGGATTATGCTGGTTCTTCAATAGCATGATAGGAGTAGGCCAACATCTTAGGACAAAAACAAAACTGAATCACCATACCATACACGATAAACTGTTATTTTGTTCATTCGCTTGGAAGTTTCTTTTCAAAAGCAAAAATCGGAATCGAATTTTCACTTTTTTAGGATGCGCCATGCATTTAACTTTTATTAGAAATGACAGAGGCATTCTTGGAAAACATGTGACCCATAGAAGAGCCTGGAACTGGAGGCTGATACCCAAAAGCAGTATGCCACCAATTGCAGTCAAGTTTATCGACAGAAAACAATCGCGAGCTGATGTGCATATAGTGAACGACGTCGACTGCCACTGTCTTGCAGTCACATTTTGGGCTTAGACGTAAATTTTCTGGCAATCTATCGAAAAGGCACTCAGACGGAAAATGGGAAGATATGCAGAGCTAATGCTGCAAAAGAGGATAGCAATAGAGTGGTACGGTAACCCTAATTAAAGAGGAAGTGACGACCGTTTCCGAGTAGACGCATAAACATGGCAAGAGGAAGCTGCAGGTTTTAATAATGAGATTCAATAAGAACGGAAATGCAGTAACGGAAGTGTTTGCAGGATGTGGTGTTTATGTGATACAATAAACAACAAAACTGGGTGATTCATTAAGAAGCTCTCGCTTGTTTATTTTGGTTCGTTTTTCATTAGGAAGCTGCTCAGCACCTCCGCCTCGAAGTTGCAAAACTCATATCCAAGCCTCCTACAAAGTAGGTCTCATTGCTCTTGCTACGATTGTAATAGAAACGAATATCACTAGACCAGGAACATCGAACAAATTTTTACTCCAGTAATGGAACTGTCCGTGAAATTGTAATGAGCCAAGGCAACTCTTTTCCAGAGTAATCTCCTAGCCAGATTGCTTTTTCTTCATGAGAACCTTCGGAATACGTTGTTGGGCTAGATCAGAAGGAAGGGTTCTAGTGGGATCTCTGTAGATACAACACCACCACTGTATCGACTCGACCCGGTACCGCTGAGGACAGACAGAAAAGTTAGTTAGCCCGCGTAGGACGGTCCTTCAGACAAAGGATGAGGCTGTTTGGTTTTGAACAGTGCTGTTCAGGATTGCGCCGTTCATTCATGGCCTATGCAAAAATGAGCGAGGCTTTCGTCTTCAAAGGCGAGACTCTTACAGGTCATTCTGAAGGAAAAAAACAAGAAGCCTTCCTTATCGTTGAGAGGTGTCAGGCCCGAATTAGATCCCAACCCTGAAAGTGTAGAATCAGGCTACAAAAGCTGATCCTTCTCATCTCGAATAATATACAGTGCGAGAGCCACTGAAAAAAGATATTCGGATTTCAGCAGCTCAGCGTCAGCGCTGGAAACTTCCGCGTTCCTTTCCTTTGCATTTTGTGAGATAACTGGCAAGGGAGCTATCGGTGACAGATCCGACGTTGATCGTTATGTAATCACTGGTGATAAACAGTCCCTTTTATGGATTAGCCGGTTTGAAGGAACTAAAACATGTATGACTGCTGTCATTACTATATTATATGCGATCCGAATTGACTTTTCTGGTGGTCATAGAGGAAGGAAGAAACCAACCGAGAAAGTATACCTGTGAAGTCAATCATTTGACACAAATATAAAAGCCTAATTACCTAAGTATGTATAAGCCGGAGTTGTTTGTTACTTAACTGATACCTATCCTCCCTTACCTTAACTTGCTGTTTGCCACCTTCATCTACAATAATCTGATGTACTCCACCTCCCACAACTCTGTGAACCCTCGATCGTCAAAATCCAACAATTTCGATGACGCCACAAAAGGGCTGTTAGCGCGTTTGACACCGCAAGCTAAATTTACTGCCATTTATACTTAACAGTAGACAGACTTGGAAGGGGGCCAACTGATGTTGGTGTTTGAGATTTCATCTCCGAGCTCGCGCGCAGTCTTCTTCGCTCCCTACGATTACACTTCCAATGCGAACGGGCGGTCTTCTCATACAAAACTCAGCCCTCACGACGTCGATCGGAGAGCGAGATTGTATCTTCAGGAAGGTCATAATCATTGGAAATTTCAATTTTTGAATGCAAAAAATGAAATACGGAAGAACGGAAGCCGGCGTAGCTTCATGGCTCGCCTCAATGATTGCCTCATAATCAGAAATGGCTGGAAAAAAGTCATGGTCAGGAAGGAACGTAGAAGAGATGAATATGATGCGGATTCGGCCGTAAACTGACATTTGCATTGGAAAAGATCGATTCTGTCAAAAGACTTTCAGCGGAGAACTCGTTCTGCCGAAACGGTGGCTGATGTGGGCGTGTACGACGATACCGTCGTCAACCGTATGATGAGACGGTTACGAGTCTGATTGTGTGACGATGACATTGAACTCGAAAAGGCACAATGGTTTTCGGGATCGCACGACGAGGTAGAAGGGTAAAAGTCGCCAATCTTCCATTGTATACCATCTGAACGATTATGGTCATTGCCTGGGCGTTGCCCACATCACCCAAGACTGGCCTCGAATCCGCCGAAAACTTTGTGAAAACTAAAAAACTGAGAGATCAAAATTCGAAAATCAAACTTCTACATGCATCTTCCACACCCTTTAGTAGGTCGATATCTTGCCAGAATGGATTGAAATAAAGTGTTTTGCTCAGATCGTATCGTTTCCGGGATGCGCCATGCATCCGTTTTGCTATCCAAATCGTAGCATGGATTGATTGTGTACAGCCACCATAAACAATATAATACATATTTCAAGAGCTTCGAGATTCGCAAGATACTGATTTAATCTCTCAGGAATATTTGGTATCAAACGAATAGCTGCTGTAGAGGATGGGAGGCTTTGCTAACGTCAACTGGATTGGAACCTGGATTTGATCATTGACAATATCTCTCTATCACCTAGTCTCTGTGTAAAGCGGTTCTTCCTTACGGCTAACTAGATTTTCAGTTACAACATTTATGGGGGTATCCTTTACTCTAAGTGAACTTTTAGGAGCGATAATCTACTCGATCATCATCATTTCCGAAAGAACCATTCACATCTGTGAGCCATGCCCAGAAAAGATTGTTCGGGAGGATTAAAGGATTGGAAGGCAGAAAAACAGCAGCAACAGAGAAGTTTAAGTTATGAATAGGAGACGTAAACTAATAATTTTCATTCGATGTTTCCCCTGTTTTAATGCTTGCTCGTATTGCTCTCACCAAGTGTTTAGAAGGCAGAGAGGGACAGATCTCCGCCATTCACACTCCTTATCTGCACCACCTGCCTTCCAAGAAGTTTCACTTGAGTACTCAAAACTACAGCGATGTTTATTTATTTCGAGTTCATTCGCAATTAGCTATGCTAATGTTATTGTAAGATATGGCACCCTGCAGCGGCTGCCAGGCACAATGTTAGATAGGTGGTCAAGTCTAGCTTAAGCGTGGACCCTTTCCGATAACTCTGTTTACTTGTCATCAAAATGGAATCCCAAAACAATCAATTAGAAGTGTAGTAGGCGGTGAGATGCAAGCTGAGATCTTATCTCACTCTTATGGGTGTAACGGGGTCAATAACGGAACGACCGTCGCGAGGCACTTAGCTGAGGAACAACTAAAAAGTTAGCCAGGGAGAAATGTTCACTTTTGAAAAAAGGCTAACGGGACTTCCCCAGACTTGTAAAAAACCTATCAGCAACGGTAAACCCCAATCCAACTCATCATCATCATTTGGTGAAGACATTCCCACCGCAGAGATCAGTTACCGCTCTTAATACTCCTTGGGACTCCTTGAGTTGCTAGGAGTTCCTGAAACGCCCAAGAGGCCAGGCTCTACCGTTGAAACGGATAGAATCAGTGACGAATATAGTAATAATAATAATAATGAGTGGAAGGATAGAGTGTCTGGCACTGATTAATCCCGACGTCTGGACGCGCCTCGCATTCGAACTTCCCATAGAATCGTAGTGACCGTTTGAATGCACCTGTTGCCCATATATACAATGACTTCTTGAAGACTGGCCGATCTACAAAGCAGCACTTCAATCCTCCCAGACGAAGCCCGCTGTTAGGCGAGCTCCTAAGGATGGAAGGCTTGTTCGGCCTAGGCCAATATCAGTACGGGATTCGAATCCAGGACCTCACTAGTATAATCGTGTGCCTCTTGCCGCTCTACCAGCTCCGCCCTAGTTTTAACCGTTATATTGTAATAAATAAATATATATACATGGTATTTATATCCTTCTGCTGAATCGAGTACCTTAATTTGCAAACAAGAGACTCTTTGGGGTGCTTTCGGAACTTCATGCCAACGATGCATCTGAGATCTGAACCTTCCAAAACAGCTCGTCACTGAATCGGTCAGCATATTTGTCAAAGAATCAACGGAAATCAACGGAAATGATAGCAAAAGGTATTTTCTTTTACGTCAAGCGATTGATACCCTGTAATAAGGAATTTACTGGTCGATATTGTGATTTGTAACACTACATCACTGCCAAAGTTCAACCACCTACAATTTATCTGGACATAATGTCATATTGAATTCGAACCAGTTATAAGGATAGGCAAGTGTGCGATTTATTTTTGACAAAAAGAACCCATGCTAACAAATACTGACATCATTCTCTTCTAGCAACGGAAAGTTAAGTCAAATTCGTTTACAGAAGTCGACGCCCATGTTTACGTGTATACTACATTGAGAGGGTACAAAACTCGAATTCCACTGTAGGGTGTGGAATCGTAAATACACAGGAATTTTTTCTATTACAGTGCTTTTCTTCTAAATATTGTATATATCGACAGAAAAATCATTTGAACTGAGCAATGACTAGTGCGCCACGCATTTGACTCCCCGTCAGAGATTTATATGCTCTTGAAAGATCTTGTCAGGCCAACTCAGAGCCTAGATCATATCCGGAAGGTTTTACACAAGCCATTAAAAGAAGACAAAAAAATACAAAAGTTGATATTTTGAATTAACGTTCTCGTTAATTATTACTCATTACTGCTTTGCCGCACTACGCGACGCGAAAAATTCACGAGTTGTGTCAAAACTTGGACCTCGGGAAGGACTGGAACCGGGCTCCGTGCCTGGATCCAAGTGCACTCTGAGGCCAAAGTTTTACCCTCAACTCGCCATCATCGCAGTAAATATCTCAATTCTCACAATTCTAGTAGTTTAATGAATAAATAGTGACCATAGAAAATCAGATGGGCAGGCCCCTTTCAAGATGACAGCTGTACCAGAGCGTTACTGACTGGGTCACCAGAATGGCAATTGTCTTCTTAGGTCTTGCTCACAGAATCTCTGACCAGAAGGAGTGCTGTGCTTTCTGTCTCTTGAGCAGTCACGACCCATTGGATTATTGTAGATCCAGTGGATCGTGTCCGCGTGCTCGTGAGATTGGCTATTGAAGACGTTTCTGGCGAAAACCGATAGTCAAGGGGATGACAGGTGATATGAAGGGAATTAAGTACTAATCAAAATAAGCTAATAAATGATGTGATCGGTAATAAATGGCCCCAAAAGTACATAACAATCATCCGCAGCATATCGAATACGTTATGAGTCGTATACATACATGTGCAAATAGATGAGGGCAAGGAAGCTTGATTTGCCTAAAGAAACTTCCCTAAGGCCATTGCCCTAGACCCATAACTAGAAAACCATCACAGGTAAACTATAAGCATACAGAAAAGTAGTTCAGTTCACGAATAAAGAGTTTTATAAAGAACGGAATTCACGAACTTTGGAAAAAAAGTTCGCAGATTGGGGCAATAGTTCAGAGGTGAGGAATCAGCTTTCGAGGAGTGGAGAGTGAAAGTTTTGAGGTGGAGAAGTATTCGGGTAGAAATCGCAATGACGATGCGTTTCAGAAAGGTTCCAGCAAACAACTGGACGGCGTTATGTTTTCCTAGTCAACTAATGCTTGCTTTGACCTTATAAACAAAATGGAATGTCTAAATTCACCCTTATGACTAATCTTAAGAGAATGTAAGAGCTGGGAAATTTATTTACTCTGTTTCAACTTGCTGTTGAAGCTCATTGGACGGCATTCAGCTACAACAAAATAAAAACTAATCCTGTAAAATAACCTGAACAGCTTCCAGTAGCCAGATCGTTTGGCCTCTTCAAAACATGATGGATAAAATTAGCATGTTTCTGAGGCACAAAAATTGCTTAAAATATCGTAACAAGGTCTCTTACAGTGGGGAGTTGGCGTATGTCATCGGCGATGTTTGTTGACACACAGACCTATTCCCAGTGAACTTGTTAGTCAAAGCTTCTATGTACATACAGATATGTGAGTGGGAAAAAAGGTTTATAAATTAGAAAAAAAAGCACTTAATAATCAGGCGGCTAATGGAGTAAGCTAATTTCGAAACAAAAATTTGTTGGCTCTCAGAAGAGGGTTGTAGTTGCTGTTGCAAGAAAAACAGGGGACCCTTCTGGACATGACATCGGATCACTAAAAAGGCTGGACGACAGGAACAATTACTATTTACTTGTTGCGGTGAGTGATGTGAAAAACAGTTTCAAGAAGTAAAACCTTGCCTGCCGTTCTTAATTTCACTTAATTTGACTCAGCTGGTGACATTCTTGACAGGAATTCTTCGATGACACTGAAAATACTTTCTGCAAAATTTCTTCCCTGCAGAAGAACGTGAAATTCGCATAAAAACATCGTGCAGTATTAATCCATAGATGTCGCAAAAACTCGCTTCAGCTTTGAAAAATCCCAAATGAAACCCATTTGATTAAGTATAGATGTTTGAAGCTGCGCAGCCCGTATTTGGGGAGTTAATTATTGCAAATGGAGAGTGGGACACCTATCCCAGGCATAGGAACCTCCTACCTCCGTAGGGAAAGGAATAAAGACTTTTCAACTTATTTACCAAATGAAGTATGAGGTCCACCACTGCTGAGAAATTTCCTTCTCAAAATACGCCCCGCATTCAACTTTCATCCATTCAGAATCGGAGTGGCGCTTCGAATGTGTGTGACCAATGCAATGAATTGCTGTGTGTGTGCAGCCAAAATAGAAGTCAGAGCTTCGAACCACCAGATAAGTCCATTACTAATTACCCGACCTCTAAAGGGAGGAAGGCCCTCGTTGGATTGGCCGGGTACTGATCAGGAATCCCCCTACCATGTCAATGATGATACGCTCCACTTGCCGTTAGGGCACCGACGACTACCGACTTGATTGAGCTGAATTAAATTAGTTCAATGCAATGTTGTTCTTTGGTAATTATTCACAGTAAGAGTATATAATATGGAGAATGGGTTGAGCTCCATTAGTCCTGATCCACTGCTTCCAGTCCTTTGTACAAGGAGGGTTTCTTGCCCTTCCATCTCCTGCGATGATTTGGAAGATGTTTCCACTCCAAAAACTTTTGACGTAAGAGAAACGGCATGCTGTATAATAGTTAAATTCAGGATTCATTTCAACAATGTTATTCATGGATTTGGACCAAGAATTTGGTCAAAACAAGCGGGAGCTACTACAGATCCTAGTTCTGCGCTAGCCGGCTACAAGATAGCGCACAACCAGGAACTATACTAACTCAAACTTGGTCAGGCCTTTCACCTCTCTGGGATCGGTTGATTTGTACCAGACCCTTCTCAAGGGAGCACTGACTGGAGCACTAACTAGTACTTCGGCTGGGTACCGCAAATCACTGTATAGGCCACACACGCCTTCCAACAATGGCATGATTCTGAAGCCGAATAAAGAGGCGACTGAAGGCGATTGCTTCCTCGCATCCGCCTCCTCGACTATCCTCTCCTTCTCTTGAAATTCAAGTATTCGCTTGACCTGTCTGTTGTCACCACCACGAATTACGAGAAGTGCAAAAAATGTTCTCACGACCGGCCAACATTTTTTTCTTGTCCGAAAACAAAGTCGCTCCGGAACCATCCACTTATGGGCGACTTTTATTGACACCGAGAGGATTTTCGAACATTCTAAACAGGACCTCTACGGGCCCTGTTCTGTTTTATGGCTTATTCGTTCCTAAAAAAAAACTCCTCTGCATTAAATCAGCACTTTTCCTAGTGTGAAGTGGAGAGTAATTTCTGTCATCCACTGGTGAGTCCGCCACTTCAGAGATCCTTTGATAGGCAGGTTGGTAATACCTTTTACTTCCTCCGTCGAAGAAAAAAAAATTCTGTTGAGGGTTTCGACTCAGCCGTCGATGTTGATACCAATAGCTTTATTGGTGGCTAACTTTTGGCTGACTCGCTCCGAAGAAGGCTAGGGAACCGAACGCACCAAAAAAGCTGTCAGTATTAATCCCAGAGGCCGAGTCAAAACCTACAACAGTTGATTGTTTTGACCATGCCCTGTATTATTGTAAGTTAGCTATGGGAGAGAGAACTTGCGTAAGTGGAAGTGCTAAGGAGTCAGGATGTGGTGGACATTCTTCTCCCCAGGGTAAAAATCCGGTGAAAGAGAAGAGCTTTACACAGCTCCCTCGTAAACTATAGTAATAAGTTCTAGGTGGGTTTATGTATTGTCTGCTATAGCTCGAGCTGTCAGAAACTGGACGAGTTCTTTACAATTCTGCTATAAAATTGAATGACAAGTAGTTTGTAACTCCAGTAATCGAATTGACTATCCAGCTTTAATATTCCCAGATCTAGTTTGAATGAATCTGATATGCATTGGGTAGAGAGCCTTCTGCTTCATTAGCTCCCGAACATTCGAATGTTTGAAATAGGTGATTCACAGAGCAATACAGTATAGCTTAATAATAATATAAAGGATAAAGGATAAAGTTTTTGTAATCAATCCCGTCTGAGGGATGCGCCCCCGCACTCGACTTCCATTTAGAATCGTAGTGGCGTAATGGCCAGCCGATGTACAAGTCAGTGCTTTTATCCTCCCAGACGAGTCCGGTACCAATTCACCGACCCCGGAGGGATGGAAGGCTTGGTTGGCCTAGGCGGGCATCGATCCGGGATTCGAACCCCTGACCGTGCGTGTGAGATAGTGCGCCACTTGCCACTACACCACCTCCGCCCTGATATCCTAATAATAATATAATAGAATAATATTCGGTCTACACCACCTTACTTCATTTCTTCTCTTGGGACAGTGGTCTTCACTAGGTCACATTCTCTCACGCTCCCTCGCAGATTTTCCACCCGTCTTCCTTCTTTTCCTATCTGATATGCACTTTCGCTGTCACTTCGCATATCCCAACCTTTCCGTTGCACTTGCGGTTGTTTCCCACCTATTTCGTTCTCTCATTAGTTACCTCCTATGATCGCTTGAAGCCATGAATGTTGGAACTAATGAAGAACTATTCAATCCGCTAGGAGTGCATTTAATATTGAACACCCAAGTTCGACAATAGTTTGAAGGGTCGTAAGGGCAAGTTTTGTGAGGTGCCTCTGCTGCTCATTCACCTATTCTTTTGAGAGCAATGAATCCGGGCTGGTCAGTAGCGGGAGAAGAGTGGAACTCATGGCTTTGACGGCCCTTTGTGAATCTCCATTGATTAAGTTTATTTGGAGAGTGTTTCAAAAGGAATTAAAGCGAATGGGTTGACCAATTCTGATGAAGGGTTTGGTACTTCAGTGAATAAGAAAAAGAGGTTAGCGGAAGAGGACCTCTTGAAGGGACCCTTGATTTTTGCTTGACTCGATATTCCGCTCTATCAGAAAAACATGGCCAATGATTTTTTCCATGAAACTCCATGCCCTTTGATTGGATATTTCTGTCAACCTCTTCACTATTGCGGCAAGGGAATTGTTTGATGTGACTTAGAGAAGATCGATCTCACAACCAACCTGTTCCTGAATGACATCTCTGATCGTTCCCACATTCATCCTGCTAAAATCGACCATTAAGATTGACCCGTCCAGTTTACATATAGAGGAAAGGGTTCCTTTAGAATATGTGGAAAATCATCCACATCTCACCAGAGCGGCCTACTGGCTAAAACTGCACACTATCATTATGCAAGCCGAGAGCATTTAAAGCGCCTTTTCAACTCTGAATGGAAGTCAAATGCGAGGCGCATCTCAGAACGTTGGAAATGCAGGCAAAGGGATTGCTGGTAGGGAATTGCCACTGCCACCAGTTTTTTTTTGGTATTTGTAACCTTCAAGAGTGTTTGTATTTGATAGGACCTTGAAATGTAGAAAAACGCTTTGAAGAGGACAGCAACGAATCGAATCCGGTTCATCCACGTAGTATGCATGTAGGTTGTAAAATATATTTCTATTTCAAACTTCTGTTACAAAACTCACTTAAAAAGCAATTT
Source organism: Haemonchus contortus (assembly GCA_000469685.2). NCBI lineage: Eukaryota > Metazoa > Nematoda > Chromadorea > Rhabditida > Trichostrongylidae > Haemonchus > Haemonchus contortus. The sequence goes on along the minus strand of LS997566.1, from coordinate 6,585,114 downwards.
TGAGTGTATAGACCTTCAGCTCGCAATGTTCTTGAGTCCCGTTAGACCCTAAGTTTAGTATAAAGCAACCAATGGAGCACTCAACAGGTTCCGTCAAACTCGACATTCTCCCAAGCTGTCAGGAACTTACTCATCTTCCTCGGTTCCTGAACTAAACTCAATCAAAATATACTTAAGCTGGATATGCTCATAATTTCCTGCTGCTTATCTGAATTTATTTATTTATTTACTTTTATTTATTTACCGGACATTCTGTAAACATGTGATATGAGGGAAATACATGACCATAGAAAAAGGAATTGAAACAAACAACAAGATCTTATAACTCATCTCAGAAGAATACCTTTCATACCGGTTTTTTGAGCTGCCACGAATCAGCAAACAAATTGCTCGGACAGTGTAGGCTCTGAAAAATCTTTGCTGTAAATAGAATTTCAATTACTAAACCGGCCAAGAGCTTTTCGAATTTGCCATAGTATTCAATAAATTCTGCTGTAGATGCTCATTCCTCAAATCGTAAAGACGGCACTGCCTTTGCGTCATGCCAAGGGGCTTTCATGTTAAGGATAAATTGCATTCAGCAGGAACAGGATTATCAACCTTATTCGATTGCCTCTTGGAAGTGACAGATCATCTGGATGTTTAATGACTGGAAATGGCCCCTTTTACATTCCTTCTCATTGAGTTCATCATGCTTCTCCAGACATCCAGAAAGGGTAAGATCCGCTTTGGTTTTGGCTGCGCGTGACACAACCATGTGACAGTTGTACAGAACTATTTGTCCCACCCCTCAGCTTTTTGCCCCTAGTGGCTTTAACCTTTTCTTTTTTCTTTTTATTTTAATCCACAAATAAAGGGCAGGGAGTTGCTCAGGCATTCCTAGCGATGTTCTTTGAAACACTCTAGCCTTATTTCACTTTGACTGGTGGAGAGTTCAAGAGACACCACGGTTTTTCCCAAGCAGTATACATTTTTACCATTCTATACTCTGATGTACTTGTTCTGGCCTTTCCATTTTGTCGGAACAGCAAGCCTGTTATCATCAGTTTCATCCAATGAAACTCGTTGAGCTAGTTGGATTGGTAAGGGTACCCTCTATGTAGTGGGGAAAATTCTCCGTGCTGGACTACAAGCTTCCTCTGCCTCTGCTGTTGACCTTCACAATACTTTCACAATACTCCAAATTACTTTTATAACATTGAATCCTCAGAGAACACGTGGTTGTTGGGCCAACAGCCACAAAAATTCAAATAACTCGAGCGATCGTCAAAGCTCCTCAGCAGAAGCAGAGGTCAACTTTTTTGAAATTCCTAATCTACAAAGCGGCTCGTCTGATGAATTTCAGGGCCACCCTCTTGAATAAACAAGAATTGCTTTTCAGAATAGTCCTGAGAGGAAACAGGATAATGCATAGAACGGCTCAATGATTCGTCGGAAGTTTTCCAGTTGGTGAACGTTTGATTGAACCTCCAACAATAGCACAGAGGTTATCGTAGAGTGCTGAATTTCACCTTTCTTTTTATTTAGTCATGTTCGGAAGGACTTGCATTATTTCTTTTTTTTGGGTGGTTGCCACGACCAGGCTGGCAATGAATACTGGCAAGCGACAAGTGAAAACAGTATGTAAGTTAGACTTCATTGCTCTGCTGTACGAACGTCTAGGAATTCACTTCACCTGGTACTGCATTATTTCAGATTTGAAAAATTGATTTCAAACATCAATTCCAACAGTTTCCGAAAGACTGGAAATAAGTGATTCCTTCAGCGCTTTCTGCAATATTTCCCGAACCGTTGACATTTGTCCAATACGGTTCATCACATCCCTTCTCGGTGTACGATGACAGCTATCGATACCGTGTTTCGTTGTTTATCAGTGGACAGCGCCCGTGTCCCCATTCTTCGCCGATCTCTCCTTCGTCTTGGGCGATCTCGTCGTCTTCAACATTCCCCTTATTGCTAAGGGGACAATAACCGCTATAAACTCGGCAACGTTCGCTGACGTTTCTGCGGATATCTTTGTTACGCAATGATTATTCCGAACGAATCCTCAAAAGGCACGGTCTACCTTACTAGGGAAGACTTTTTTCTGAGAATTTTGTGAGCTGTTCTGTTATAAAATTTGGAGAGAAATCAAAAAGAATTTTTGAAAAGTAGTGGACCAAGCTGAAAGTTTCTCTTTTGTTAATCTTTTACTTCATACGTGTGTTGGTGTTTCCCTTCTGATAAAAATGAAAAATGTGACCCTTCCTGCCCAAGTAGCTCTTGTAAAGCTACCTTATCGACCATCTGTCGGGTAGCCTCCCAGTTGGACGAGTCGCTTCTGTTATCCGCTAATCTCATTCATTTCTCCTTTGTACGACCTTCTACTTTTGAGAGTGCTCGTCATTACTGAGACCTTCCTTCCCTATGATCACAAGGAAGCTCTGAATTGATCCCTTTCCATCTTCTTTTTCCTTTACATGCTCTCGCTGTCGCTCTTCAAAAATCAGAGGTAATGGTCCCAAAAGAATTTGTTTGACCGGCATAAATCATGTAAGCTCTATAAAAGTATGCATCTCGTTTTTAAGGCCTATCATTTCCTCTTTCAGTTAGGCCCAACCTTCTGGTTCCCTTCAAGGAATGGGATCGACAGAGATTCTTGGACTTACTCCCTGCACAAGTGACCTTTTCCAAGTTGGTCACTCCCTTTCATTCCACATTGTCGCCTGGTGAAGAATTAATTCCACCCGATAGGATCTGATCATGCGTATCGGCGATTATAATCGTACAAATGCATTTGTCAATTAATGTCAATGTTGGTGATTGAAACGTAATCGAAACGAGTTTTTCGAGAAATTTTCGCTGTCTTTTTACTAATAACCGCTTTTTTGATTTGTAAATTATATTTTCTGCAAAACGCAAATTTGCACTCGCTGGTGATTGAACTTTTTTGACTAGAACCCGAGGAACCGGTAGCTTGGGCAAGGTCTGAAACGAAAGCTAGGAGCGTGACTATCAAATGTTATCGTTTTCAGACTGCCTAACTGGTTGGTATACGACTAAGCTGCAGCAATTCGAATCAGGCAAGACTAGGTAAAAGGTCCAGAGAATATAAGTTTGCAGTCCTTTTTCACCCTGTAATACGTCGTCGGGTGCAACCCTACGAAGATAACCGTACAGTAGCGCAAGGTGAGAAGGTCGTCTCACTGGGTATCAAAGTGCATACCATCGGAACAATTTCGAAGCGGACTTCATAAGCTCACTCTACTCCAGCGTATTGGCTGAAAACGTATTGAGCCAATTGGAACGATCATTTGACAGTCAGAATGTATTGGAACCAGTTCGCAATCAGTTCAGATGCTTTGGACGAGTTTATCCGCTAATCTGCATTAGTTTTATTTGTAGGGTCTATAACGTGCTTTGCTTCACTTCTAATCGCGTACGAGTCAAGAAAATGCCATACAAATTTTCCTTGTCAATCAGTCCCACCTGAGGGATGCACCCTGCACTCGGCCTCCATTCAGAGTCGTAATGTCGTATTGAATGAGTATGTGGTCCATACTATCACTTGCGGTGGCCTCTCGATGTACAAGTCAGTACCTTCATCCTTCCAGAGGAGTTTGCTACCAATTGATCTGCCCAGGGGGATGAAAAGCTTGGCCAGCCTAGCTAGTATCAACCCAGGATCCGATTCCAGCACCACCTGTTGCTGTACTGCTCCACTTGCCCTCGTCACCTCTGCTCTGTTGTGGCTTATGAAACTTGTGGCTTATGAGTATTACAAAAGTTGGCTGAAGTGTTGTGATTTTGTTATCTACAGTACACAAGTATATAACAATTATAAATGAAATTGAGTTTTGTAAAAAACTGTAAAGATCTCACAGAATATCACTTTCGATAATCATTATATTGAAAGTACTTGCGCGTTCATGCACACCTTTTTAAACCAGTTAGTATAAGCCGTGACTTTCACCAGTAAATTGATCCATTTTGAGTCGTTTTACAGAAGTTATCGAATCAAACCGCTCCTTATCTAAATTTTGTTTCTGGGCTAGAATTCGGAAATCACAAACCAGAATATTTTGCTCAGGAAACGACGATCGTATGGGCGTTCGCCTACAAATTTTAGTTGATTAGGCAAGAAGGTCACTTCCTGCATATCATTGCTAATCGAATCGTTTTGTAGGTGTCAACTACGATCCTTCACCGATACACATTCCTTCTCTTTTTTGATGATTTATTTAACGGAAATGACTGGGAACATTAAAATCAAGTCTAAAATTGCAACTTAAAAATTTTGCTTTGCTTTCTCGTCCTCGAATTCGAATGCTCATCAGTCTCAGGGGAGGAATAGGATAGTGGCAGAAGGCAAAGCTGCCATTCTGCATGCCCTTTGCTGTATCGGACAATCCTTCTACATCTGCTTGAATCGACTGCAGTAAAACCTTCTCACGAAGGAAATTTTACGACCAAATTATAGCCTGGTCTGAACGGACCATGTAATCGAGCATTTTTATGACGTTGGAGACATTTCCGAGCTTGTGTGGGGCCTATTCTGGATGTGATGGTCATTGCCTAACGAATTTTCTTTTTTTACTTCATTGTGGTCTGTTTTGTCCTTCAATATCGGGATCACCTGAATTCTGGGTTTTACTCAAGACTTTCGCTCAACTTTCGCACTCAATCGGCTGAATAATAAATAAATAAATTAAATAAATAAATAAATAAATAAATAATGACTTATAAATATTCCTCTTCCGGTAGTAGCTATTTCTTTCCCTATATCTTTCAGCCTTTAGGTTAAATGGCAAAGAGCAATTTATAATCCAGGTGAAATCGCGTAATCAAAATACTTCTTCCTTCGCTTTGTTTATTGCCCAAGCCAGAAAAAAACTCGTCTAAAAAATTTGATTATGTGCTATGTATGCTAAGTTGACTCGATGTTGAGCCCAGAATGAACCTAATGACCCTCTATGAAGCGTCAACAAACGAGGCATAACTTCAATGACGAAAAAACTTTTCTATGAGTTCCTGATTATATTGAGGACAACGGAGCCTGTTGCTGTACGTTTCACTTTTTCTTTTGCCCAACGAATTGTTCCTGTTTCTTCCTTTTTCTGTTTTTCTTCGTCTTCGTGGCCGTCTACTCTCCTCAGCTGCGTTCCTGTCTGTATGAATCTATACCGCTTGTACACTTTGCTATTTTATCTAGCTGCCTTCTGGAATTGGTGTCTCTAACTGTCCAGCCGGCTCCATCGAGACCACTTCTTCTACCTCTAACTCTATCTCCAATTCAAGGCCTTCGTGGACATCTCGTAGCTTTCTGTCGTGGACTCCAGGACTTCTCCAGCAATTCCCCGAAGTGTTGTGCTCCCGTTTTGAAGATGAGTGTTGGGCACCTGTTTTCCATGGGCTCCTGTATGTAGAGTCTGCCTATTCCGATTAAAGTCGTCCCTCATTCTAACTTGTATATGAATGATTGTTTGGGGTTCAGAATTCGATCTGACTACTTGAGTGTCAGAGTAATTACCTTTTAAGAAAACTATGCAGGAGGAAGTCGTTGACATAGTTGAGCGATGATAGCGAGCTAATGGAAAGTTTTGAACGATTGCGTTCAAGATGCTGTCAGTGTCGATCTTTCATTGTGAAGGTTAAATGCCATTCTTCCTACCATAACTCAACGCGATCGATTTGTTTGATTGGGTGGTCTTTTTCTCGATCAGTTCAAACCTATTCATCGTCAATGAGCAGATCATTCAGACACACCACAGAAATTGTTTTTGCAAGGAGAAATTCTCCTGTGTAGATTCGCTCCTGTTTTTTCATCGTTTTCCTGCGATCGTTATTTTGACTTTTGAAAATATTTCTGCAAGAATCCCTAAAACAGAGAGTAAATGGATGAAATTATGGTTAAAACCAAGGTCAAATTTTTGACGTGAATCAATCATGTTTTTTGGTATGCGCCTTGCGTTCGCTGACCATTCAGAACGGTGATGAGGTATATGATGGGTGCATTGTCTATACAATGATTTGGGTGGTTCATTCAATGTTCAGGACAGTGCTTTTATCCTATCCTTAGTTTTGTAACCAATTAAGCGCTCTGGTAAGATAGAAGATTCTGTTGACTCGGGCGAGTATTATACCTGAATAAAAACCCGAACCATGAGTAAGTGGTACTGCGCCGTTCACCGCTGCACCAACTCTGCCCTAGAAATAAATGAGCAAAATTTGAAAAAGGTAGTTGAAGCGAATTGCAATAGATTTTAGGTCTCGAAAGCTTTCATCTGTCATTCTGCTGTGGTTTTTGTTTTGAAGTTTCAGTTTTTGAATTTTTTTTACCTCTGTCTTCCTGCTTTTCTTGTTTTTGAAATTCCGTACCTTTCATGTGTGCTTGAAGGTCTTTTATTTTATTTGTATTTTCTAAAAAAAAGCCAAGAACCGGTCAGGTGTCATCTCTACACTACAGACGCGCTTCGAGTATCAAGTCCGAGATGCTATCGCTTTCTGCGAAGCAACCAGTCTTTCTGCATCGACAGATTCCAGATTCATCCAAGAAATGACTCTGTTACACGTTACGTAATGTGACGCTTATCGTATAAGTCAGCTTTAAATCAATTGGAATGCACTCGATTCTATGTCAAAAGCGTGGCGTGTCTCAAGAAAGAATCGATTCATATCGAGCACTTGACGCAACATGAAAGTATTGCCTATGTTTCTGGACATTAGTAGGATAGTGATGCCACGAAAACCCAACAGGAAGCAGCCTACCCTCTCAATTGATCTAATCGTTAGATGATAGTACTTAAAAGGTTTGTATTATATATTAATCAGACTAGAAAGTCGCATAGGCCCAAATAATCATCACTGTCATATCAGATCCGATCTGGTTAATTGCAGCATGCAGTTCCAGTAGAAGGGATCAACGTCTGACCGCTTTTTTGCATGGCGCAGTGGCCGCTGGCGCGCGGTTAAGCCGTTCTTTTGATGCTGAAGAAGAATCTTTTTTTAAATAATGAATCTGATGTGCTGGTAGTTTTCACTCTTGCCCATGGAAGTACGAGTGACCCTTCACCTCCCCATTGGACGAGATAGCTAAATGTGCTCCATTATTCTATGGAGTACGAGCAAGAGTGAAAGACGAAGATGGAGTAATAACTTACTGTAAAGGGCATAGTTGCGCTGAGTACTGGTTGTCACGACTTATAGCACTCTGGACTTGTTCTGAGAGGATTCACTCACTCTTCATCGTTTTCAATTTTGTCGTGTCGTCTGCGCTCTCTCACATTGTTTTCTATCTCTGTTGATTGTAAAAGCTGAAGCTTGTGAGAAAAACTATCACAATTACTAACACACACTCTGGAATTGTCTGAAAAAAGTGTTTAACTTTTAGTAGTTCGGAACTAATTTCTCATTACAGTGTACCGGTCAAGGGTTCCTCTCTGAATCTCTGACCCTTTGCAAGATCTCGAAGAAGGGGCAGGGACGAAGAGTGTTGCTTCATAGACTGAACTATCCATATTGTTCAGCTGTAAAAAAATTACTAGCCTCGAAGTTACTCATATTTTGAGATTAACTGAAATTACGAAAATTTTCAGAAGTAATGGTGTTCACTTTGGTTCTTTTTGGTTTTTTAGCTTTCCTTTTTGAAATCGGTTTAAAGTTTTCCAGAAAAACCTTCACTATCAACCCATTGATTAGTCAATTGAATCATTAGCTTGAAGGGAACCGAAAGGGCGGCGGAATCCAAAGAACATAGCAAATCTTGCTTCATCCCATGTAAAACTGCTTATCAGATCGCCCTTGCACTCTAGTTTGTTCTTGTTTGATTGACTTTGCTACTACTTTTTTACCGAGTTCCGAATAAAAAAATGAAAAATGAAGCGCCAACGAAATAGGCAAGCGACTTCTTCTTTCAAAGAAAGTGCATCTTTTTTTCTGATTTTTTTTTTCTCGAAGAAACACAAAACTAATGGGTTGAGTAGCAGTTCGCACTTTGCATCCTTCCCAAAAACAATTTCTGTTTCCAGTTTTCAAACTATCCCCCCTACCATTGTTCAAATTGAATTTGCCTGGATGGTTTATTGAATTAACTCGTTTGCCCTGAGATTCGGCCCATCTTCTTTAGTGAATTAAAAGCTGGAATTCCAGGAATGGGAGACGCCGACCATAAATGGCCCGGGGCAAAACAGGAACCGGTCAGTAAGCAATTTCAGCCGAAAAAGTACAAGGATAGCGGTCAGGAGTGGCGCATGGAGAAGAAGGAGGTGCATTTGAATGTAAGCTTCCCTGAATTCTAACGATAGCATCCTCATTTTTCAGGCAGCAAACCAGCCTCTATACGCCTATACACCATTCAAGGCAAATTCACTGAACCGGGCCACTACACCACTTGCTTCAAGTTAGTTGTTTTCACGAATTCGTTCGGATAGATTATTTTGATTGTTTTCGTTAATTAATGGTGGCGATTGAGCGAAAATGTGAAATAAATGGTGAAGTATTAGTTCAGAGGGGCTAAGCACTCTCGTGTTGAGATGCCCTCATGTATGTAATTGTCGCACCGAATCGTCACTGCGTTTGAATGCGTATTTGCTTGACACAAAGGTTTGAAGGACCAGTAGGTCGAATGCATGTTTTGACGCCGTCTATAGTAAGATGGGTACCAACAGACCTTGAAGGGGTGAGGGCTTGTTTGCCTTGGGTAGGTATCTAACGAATGTATCTGGTCATCAGACCACGTCAGCGGTATCGTGTAGCTTTAAAGGCAACGTTCGCGATGATTCAATGGGCGGGTGTGTCGATGACGTGTCCGCCTCTCATTCGACGCCACGTCTGACTGTCTGACGTGACATCTAATGAGAGGCGGACACGTCATCGACACACCCGCCCATTGAATCATCGCGAACGGTGCCTTTAACCAAGTATAGGGTATAGAGGATTTTTGTCCTCTCGAGCTACGGGACTTTGGCATCTAGGAGGTGATTGCTTCGGAACGTTAGGTTTGAACGACACAAGAGTATAATAACTGTAAACAGTCATTGTTGCGAACGATCACAGCTTTATAACATTTATTGGTAACGACCGATTAAGCATCTGCATGTCCCACTTTTATATGGAGCGGATTGAGTCATAATCAAAGCAATTTCTTCATATTCTTCATCAATATATGGTGAATTCTTCAGAAAGGGTGATTAAGACGTCAATTATGGCGATGTTATGAAAATGATACATTTCTCTGAAATTTCAATGTTTTGGAAAGGCTGTAGGGTCGTTACACTCCCAACCCAGAAAAGAAAGTTAACGTGATTTCTTGATTAAGGTGGCTTGAAATGAGCGTTTGCGAAATGTGCGATTAACTTGGGAAATTACAATTAATACTACGAAGATGATTACTATAGTTTTCCAGTATTCAAATATGCTGATTACGTTGGTGAATGAAGTAGCCCATTCGAGTATTGATGTAGAGAAATCCTTCATAGAGAAACCTGTAGATGTTGCTCGGTAAGTATCCAGATGCTGTAGTGATGAAAACTGAAACACTGGTTCGTTAACGTAGTTGAGCGTTCCTTGAAGATGAATAGTCGATTGTCCGGCCGGGCAAAGGACTGAACAATTGATATCTATCGACGAAGTCGTGAAGTGGAATACTGCATCGGAGACAACTCCATGTGGCGAGCATTTGACTATTTGAGTTTGATTTTTGCAATGTATCTCCGCCGTTTCTTCGGATAGCGTTGACGTGCAAGATACTTGAACGTGTGCCCCTTGGAAGCAGGAGTAACATCCAGTTAGCGATCCTATGTCAATACGGCATTCGTTTTTGACGCGTTTCGTGAAGATGTATAGACCATGCATGGAGACTTGAATGGATGTGCTTGATCCACTCGTAATTTTGGCTTGGATGCTGTTTTCGCGTCGAAGGATGACTGTGTCTTTTCCGCTGAGTGGTAGTTTTTGGTGAACGTTGTTTAAGTGCTTACTTATATTCCCTTCAGGACAATTGCATGTTGCTTCATAAACAAGTGGGTTGCATTGGCACGTAGCAGGCGAAAACTGACACGATGAGAATTTTTTTGCTGTTTCCTCAGACGTGCATTGGAGTTGTCCAACCGAATTGGGGAGTGGTATTCCAGCAGGTGATGGTTCCACTTTTGTTACGGTTGAGCCGTCGGTGAGAAAGTAGCTTGACAATATAGGGAGGTTAGGTACTGTTGTTGCCGTTAGCGTGAGCTCAATGGAGTTCCAGACGTGTGGGCGAGCTGGATTCAAGACGAAGTTGTGTTCTTCGTCTTTCGTTGAGGTTTTTAATGTGATCGTTCCTGTGATTGTGATTGTGATTGTGATTGACCAGACGGGGCACGTGAAGATGCGGTAGATCGTTTCGGATTTCGGCCATGCGTATACCTTGTAAAATAGGCATGTCTCTTTGCACCAAAAGCAAAAATCACACCATAGGCATTTGCAAGAGGGTGAACAGTAGGTGTATCCAGGGTTGTTTTTCGCGTAATGGCTAAATTCGTATATGTTGGTCGAAGTGGTGATACCGCTGCAGGTCTCTCCTTTGCAACTTTTAGTGTTCCAACACTGATGGTGGGATTCGGTATAGAACTTATGATCTCTGGTGTAGTATTCTGTTCGTTCTTGACAAGAGTAGGCGATGTCGTGAATTCGTATTGAGATGACTCCTGTGGGTTCGTTTTTGTAGTTGCGCAACAGTAGACATACATCTTGTCCGACAGGTTGCAGTTGCAGAGTTACTGCTTGATCGAATTCACACTCTTCGTTTGTTGAGTTGATTTTGCAATGTTGAACTGTACCACTGATGCTGACGACGTCTGAGCATGCGCTGCTAGTGCTGATGAGGTGGAGTACGAGTGTGATGATAGGAGTTTTTCTGATCAATCGTTGAGTTGCTGTCTGCTGGTATGATGGGAAGTGGGGAATTACATATTTGTCATGTCGTCTTCGGCATGGAGTGATTTTGTCGATGAACTTTCGTAGCATCCGGAGAAGCTTCTTGAACAACCACCAAAAGCATTTGAGTACGGGGGACAGGAGATGACAGGCAATTAGGGATAGGAGGGAGACTGTTGCTGTGATGATGAGTTCAGTTGTGGTCCAGCACTGAAGATTGAAAGCGTGTTCCCAGCAGAAGAAGCATTCGATAAGGTCGCAAATGGGTTTTCCTTCACAGGTTAGATCATTTGCGAAAACCTGTTTCCCATCTTTCCAGGCGCTAAGCTTTACCGTATGTTGAAATAGGGTTACAGACGTTGGGAGTAGAATCTTCGTATCAGGCGAGTAGTTGGATATATAGATGCAAGTGAAGGACGAGCATGCTTCAACCATTTGAAATGTCTCTGTTGTTTCGAGGACGACTCCGCCGGTGGTGCATCTCGGTATGGTGTATGATGTATGTGTTTTCAATGGCAAGGTTTCGAGTGCTGGATAATAGGTACGGGTTGTGGTTCCCCATGCTTTGATTACGATGGAGATATTTTTGTGATGATAGACTGCTGCGGGAGTTGGGTATGCACAAAAGGTGTTCGCTTCATCGGAAGCTCTGCACTGATGGCGTCTGCAGTATGCTGGCGTTCCTGTCGTCGACGAAGGGTGAGGCTTGGTTGTTTTATTGCCGTCTATGTTGAAGCAATAGAAATCGTCATGCGCTAAGAAGTCGGCGGATTGGATATGAAGTTCCGGCACGACGATGAGTGTGTCGTCGAATAGCTGGATTTGATGGAATACTCCGAGTCTTTGTTCGGAAGAACAAAGTGCCGATGGACTGAAGGAGCAGACGTGAGGTGGTAAGAACATAATGATCGAGACTGGTATGGATGAGTATTTGGATGTTTCTTTTAGTATCCCATCGTAGTGACTACACGTTGTTGTCCACTGGGGACAATTGCATTTCTCGTCACAAAATTTTGAGTTGGGTTGTACGGGTAGTGTTATCCTGATATGACCAAGTGGGCACGTGATAGGGAACCAGCACATTGCGCTCATGTTTGAGAGCGTGGTTGTAATGGCGATGGCGATTCCATTGGATGAGCACTGGTCAGCATGAATGATGTGTTTCGCTGAGTGAGAATTTGTGCATTTTGTGTCGGGGACAGCGCTGGAGCTTGCTGACACTATGAAGCATATAAGGAGAATGGAAAATGAGGTGGAAAGTTGTCGAGCTAGGCTGCGTGTTATCATTGGGTGTGATCTTGTCGTGTTTCGTCGTCGATGTTCCTTGTCCTGTTCTTTTTCTGATTTACTTGTTGAGCTAGCGGAACTCGATTGTTTTGTCGGTGGAATTTCCAGTGGGTATAGTAGACTCAGGGGTCTGCTGATGGTGTTACCGCTGGGAAGTCTGACGGTGGCTGATGTCTCGGAGTGGCTCATTATTCTTCCTAGTTTCCACTGGCCTCGTGGTCGTGTGTCGTCGTGAACAAGTACTATTTGGTCGTCAAATGGGGATTCTTGTGACGTATGAAAAGGTTGTTTATGTTCATGCTGGAATCTCTCGCGTAGATTTGTCAGATATTCTTCGTTCCATCTTTGCCAAAAACGATTCAGCAGCGTTAGTGTTGTATTCCATTGTTTGTGAAGAAAATCTTTCGGCGTTTTGTCGGGTTTCCATTCGTCATCGTCGTCATTTTCTTCAACAAGACGAGGTGAGCCTACTATTGAGAGGGGACGTAAAAAATCGATTGGTCGGAGTGGGTATCCGGAGTCGATGTCGCTGTAGACATAGGTGATTGGTCTACTATTGACGATGGCTTCACATTCTTTCATCAGCGTAACGAATTCGTCGTAGTCGAGTATTTGATTTTGAATTGCTGCTTTGAATGAAGTTTTGAAGATGCCAATCATTCTTTCATAGACACCTCCTTGCCACGGGGCTAGTGCTGCGATGAATTTGAAGCGTATATTGTGAGCAGAGCAGTAGTCGATGACGTCTTGACATTGAGTGGAAGTTGTCGAAGACATGACTTCGGAGACTGCTGTGAATGCTGGTGCGTTGTCTGACATCAAGTATTTGGGGGTCCCATTAGTGGCAATAAAGCGACGCAAGATGTGTAGGAAACATGAGGCACTGAGGGAATTTGCTATGTCCACATAAATGGCTCTGGTGTTGAGACAAGTAAATAAAGCTATCCAAACTTTGGAATTCTCGTTAGAAATTTTCAAAGCAAACGGCCCTAGGTAATCCACAGCACTATTAAAGAACGGGTAACTTGGCCGTTGTACTCTTTCAATTGGATGATCAGGAAAGGGCGGTAAGTGAAAAGGTTTAGCTTTCTCTTTCCTACAATAAAAACAAAATTTCTTAATTACTCGTCGTACCTCAACTCGGCCTTGCGGGATCCATACTTGTTGTCGTAGCATTGTAAGCGTTTGTGAAGTCCCGATGTGGTGGCATTTCATGTGTTGATGGAGAATATAAAGTTCGGTGATCCAGTTGCGTCGCGGTAGAATAATCGGATTGTTCGCGTCAAAGGAGAGAGAGGAATTGTTAGTTCTTCCGCGAGATCTCCACACACGGCAGTTGTCGTCGAAGTATGCTCGGAGGCTCGTCTTCTGGCTAGATGAGATAGGGCTGTGGAGTTGTGCTTGTCGGAATAGAGCAACAGTTGCTGCCGCATTGTAGTTTGGACTTTGTATGTTCGTTCCTTTTTTCTTTGCAATAGCTGCTCGAATATTGGCGAGGAACAACAAAACCATTTGCATGACATTTAGTAGAGAAGTCCATGTGCGGTACGGTAGCGTATTATCGATGATGGGTTCGTCCTCCTTTGTCGTTATGGCAGCGGATACGGTTTCTATCGTTAATCCCTCACTAATGTCTTCTGGCCATTTGTCTGTATCGAGCTGCAGAAAGGGGGGTCCGTTCCACCATAGGTCGTTGGAACGAAGATCTGCTATTGTTGATCCTCTGCTGCCAATATCAGCTGGGTTGACATTCGTCGGAACATATCTTAGGATTGCGTTCGACGCATTTTTCTTTATCGTTTTTACGCGGTTTTGGATGAAAATCGGTAGGTTTCCGGAGGTTTTGGACCATTGGAGAGCTGTTTTGGAATCGGACCATATATGTTGCTGATTAATGGTGACGTTCAGTTGCTTATTGAGATGATTCATAAGCGTCGCTCCCAAGGCAAGCGCACTGAGTTCCAAGCGCGGAATGGTGACTGTGTTGTGAAGCGGCGTTAATCGGGTGCGTCCCATTAGTAATTTTACGTTGACATTTTGCCCATGTTCAATGCGAAGGTATGCTACGGCACAATAAGCCTGTTGTGAGGCGTCCGTGAATATGTGAAGTTGTATGTCATTTGAAGTTGTTTCGTGAGGAAGAATTGCACGTGGGAATGCCATGAATGGTTGGGTCCAAGACGAAGTAATGCTGCGCCATTTGTTTTGTTGGTCCTCGAGGAGGAGCTCGTCCCATCGTAAATGGTCTTTCCATAAGCTTTGTAAGAATATTTTGGCGACGATCGTGATTGGAGAAATGAGTCCAAGGGGGTCGTATATAGAAGCAACGATCTTGAGGATTTGCCTTTTGGTTGGGTATTCCAATTGTTTCTCTAAGAATGGAAGTCGGATGAATATTGTATCCGAAGTGACATCCCACGCGAGTCCCAAAAGTTTCGTGGTTTTGTCGATAGGCGTTTGTTCGAGGGATTGAAGGGTTTCGTTGACCTCCTTGTTTGAAGACGTCCATTCGCGACAGTTCATACCTGCAAGTTGAAATAATTTCTTCGTTTCCAAGTATTTCTGTGATGCTTCGTTTGGTGATGATGCAGAAAGAAAGACGTTATCGACGTAGCAGTTTTCTAGTATTTCCTTGGCGAGGGGTGTTGCTGTTCTCGTTAGATGGAGATGGATTGTAGCTGCGAGTAGGAAGGCACTGCATATTAAGCCGAATGGTATTCTCTGGAAGCAGTACGTTACGATGTTTTCTTTGGTAGGTGGTTTGCGATGGTCCTTGAGCCACAGGAATTTGGTGAAGTGGCGATCACTTTTTTCGAGTCCGACCATTAAATAGGCCTTTTCTATGTCGCCGATTAGTAAGATCGGAGCGGAGCGGATGCGAAGAAGAATACCACTCAAATCTGGTAGAAGAACAGGACCTTTATAAAGGCAGTCGTTTAGGCTTGGTTCATTATGTACTCGAGCACTTCCATTATAGACGAGACGGATTTTAGTCTGTTTCTTTGATTCATTAATGACAGCATGATGTGATAGAAACGTACCTGATGTCTGATCAAGTGTTGGCGGAGGCTCGCCAATGATACCTCGTCGGAGTTGGTCCTGTATAATCTCGTTGTATCGGTCCAGATATGAGGGCTTCTTTGCTAACGTTTTCCAGTTAGAGCGTAGGCAAGCTAGGCTGTGGTCGAAGTTATTAGGCACTGATGTCCTTGCGATCTTGAAAGGTAGTCGTGTGTAGTAACGCTGTTCGTCTTGGTCGTATCGAGCGGTGCTGTTGAAAAAGTCGAGGCAAATCGTGTCCTCAGAGCGTGTGGCTTCGTCTTCTGGTCCTAGAGATTCACATTTCCAGAAGCGTTCGACCAGTGTGTCCAACTGCGTTTTATCGAGTGGATGGTCCTCGGAGCTTTGGATTGCTGAGTTGATCGCTCTCGTATTGAATTTTTGCCTGATATAACCTTGCCAAGTCTTGTATTGAGCAAATAGTAACCATTTGGCAGAGTGATGGAATAAAAGGATGGCGATAGAACGAGATTCCAGAAGTGGTCCATGCCGATCAGGATTCCAGGAGTTGTTGACATGGTCGGGATGTCAGCACCGTAAACGTCGATTAGTAAGTGGTCCAGAGGAGAAGCTGGTATCGTCAATGCTTTGGTGAGGAGGGGTAGGGACTGAGCAGAAATCATGTATGGTGTTCCATCGCTGAGTTGTACTTGGATAGTGTGAAGATGAGACTTCAGTGTCGTTGGAGAAGATGTTCCGAACGTGTGGAGCGTGATTGTTTCCGGTGTGGTGTGGTGAAGTTCCAATTTTTCCGCGATTTCTGTCGTGATGTAGGTGTGTGATGAGCCGCTATCGAGGAAGGCGACAGTGTCCACTTTTTTGGAGTTGTCGGTAGGGTTCATCAGCGTGATGGTGGTACACATGAGAAGAACGGATGCTTCTGAGGAAGAGATGTCGCCGCTGGTGACGTCGATGTGTTGAGAAACAGTGTAGGAAGAGGACGATTCGTTAGTTTCGAAGTGTTCAGGAGGTTTCGGGGGACTGGAAACTTCGTTGGAGAAGTGGATTTGTTGGGGAGGACGTGTCGGTCCTTGTTGAGTTGGATTACTCATGTTGAGATCGGGCGTTGTTGAGTTTCTTGTTCGATGCATGTTTTCTCCGATGTTGGGATGGGAGCGGGTGGTATGGAAACGGTAATGGGAAGGAGCCCGATTGCGCTGATTATTGAGTGAGAATCCATGACTCACTGTTTTGAAACACAGCGCCGGGTGGTGATGATATTGGCATTGGTGGCAAGGTGGACGGTTACATCGAATGGTTTGATGTCCTTGTCGTAGGCATTTGAGGCACATCTTGCTTGCTTTTGCGAATTTGCGACGTTCTTGTGGCGATTTGACGGTGCGACAATAGACTGCTGAGTGTGATGACCGTTTACAAAATGGGCAAGAACTTGACCTGTCGAGTGAATGAGTTGGTCGATATATTCGATTTCCGAGCTGTTGTTCTGGTGGAGCTTGAGGCTGACGACCATACTTTGTGGAGATGTGGTATGAAAGTTGGTGAGATGTAGTCGATGCGTCGATTTGCCTTAAGGTAGATTCTTTTCTAACAATGTCGGCAAGTATTGTCATCAGTTCCGAGGGGGTGAGATTCTTCTGTCCTCCAGTTATGTCGTAAATCCTCGCTTTAACGAATCGTGGAAGTTTATTATAGAGGAGTGCACCAAGGCCGAACTCGGGCGAATCGGGTGTTATGGCCGTATATTGACGAACGAGTCGAAGCATTGCAAGGTATAGCTCTTGTAGTTGTTTGCCATCGGAGTCGCACTGAGGTAGACTCTGGAGCTGGGTGTAGATGAGATGACGCAGGGTAGAGGGGTTGTCGTAGATAGAAAGTAGGATGTCAATAGCAGCCGCGTAGTTCTCATTGGTGATTGGAAGGCCGTCGATGGCATGTAGGGCGCGTCCTTTGAGACAGCTCTTCAAAAGAGAAAATTTCGTCGCATCAGATATAGTATTTTTGCAGTGGATCAGTGCACGGTAGCGGGCCCAGAATTCTGGGAATTCCAACATATTTCCGGCGAAGGATGGTAGTTCGAGACGTGTCAGTAGAGAAGCGTCGAAATAGTTGAGGGTAGGGTTGTCATTTGTGATGGACTGTAGATGGTCGTTAATGGCAGTCGTCGAGAAGAAAGGCGATTGTTGTGACGAGGATGCGAAGCTGATTGTATGGGTCGATTTCATGTTTTCGGAGGTGCTCTTGGGTGTCGTCTTTTGGATTGGTAGAACGGCTGATTGGTGAGTAATGCCTCTTTTTTGGAATTCTTCTTGAAGTAGGATGTTGTGCTGGTCGAGTCGTCGAAGAATGTCGATCGCATGTTCAATATCAGTGCGATAGTCGCCGTACTTAGAGATGAAGTCGTGAAAGGTCGATACCTCATTGGCGTCTTCTTTCATCAGAGCAGTCCATTTGTTGTTGAGATCCTCGAGTTTCAGCAGTTTCATGGAAATTGATTCGTGGTGAGACGCGTTTAGTTCAGCATAGTCGAGTAATTCGTCATTGGAAGCCGTTTGCAGGAGCTCAGTGAGGTCGCTTTGAAGATCCTCGTTGCATGTTTGGAGAGTGCGTAGCAATTGTTTACGTGCGATTCCGATTGAGCGTCGTATTTGGGAGCTCATTGTCGGTGCTTGCTAGTGAGACGATTGGTACGGTTGTTGTTGGCGTTGTGCGTAAGACGACGTTGTGGCGGAAGAAGGCGTGGTTCGTCAAAGCGTGGTCGCCATGTTGCGAACGATCACAGCTTTATAACATTTATTGGTAACGACCGATTAAGCATCTGCATGTCCCACTTTTATATGGAGCGGATTGAGTCATAATCAAAGCAATTTCTTCATATTCTTCATCAATATATGGTGAATTCTTCAGAAAGGGTGATTAAGACGTCAATTATGGCGATGTTATGAAAATGATACATTTCTCTGAAATTTCAATGTTTTGGAAAGGCTGTAGGGTCGTTACAGTCATGTCCTATTTCTTGAGAATATGGGGCTCTTAGCACTGTTTTATTTTTCTCCTTCTGGAAGTTCTCGCTTATCAGAAGATGTACCACATCATTGGGTAGTCTATAATTGTTCTGGGAAACTAGACTAATTTATCGAGAGTATCCTGAAAGGGGGCAGTCTAGTAGTGTAATCTAAGTGAAGGCGTGCTTGGAAACTTCTACCTCATATGGGTTCGAGACCCATTCGAGACAGCGAGTTTTGCCATGGGCTTCTGCTAGATGCCAGTGCTAACAACGAAATACATAACTAGCTGGTAAGAAGTAGAAGAATGGTTGGCATCGTATCAGCTTTACCTCACCTCCTTAGGAGATGTAGCGCTCTGTACGTATACTCACAGCGTATACTGCAGTACATTTTCCATTGTGTTGCAAATCATTTATTCACAAACGTAAGAAATAATTTAAAATTCACAAATTTTCAGTCTCTGAACAGCATTACTCGAATGGTACGCTTCGACGCCCAAATCAGCCTAATCCATTCGTTTATCCAAACCAGCCTCCATCACGGAATGCTCTCCATGGTAGGTCTTCCTCAAAGTGTCCTTGCCTAGCGGCTCAACAACATCGCCCTAATCGAATTATTGGAAAACATTCAATAGAGGGACACTTGAGAGTCGTTCAGAAACCTGCTCTTCCACTGACGTTTTCGTAATTCCCGTTAGGAGGAGATTATAGGTAGAGATCTGAGCACTGACTCCTCATGTACGGCGGCTTTTCACCTTTTTAGAAGAAAGGGAGCAGTCAATCAGGCTGAAAGTTTTGAGAGGGGAAAAAAGCAAATCTTCCATACTACCTAAATTGTCGATGTTGATTTAGTTTCAGAACCGCCCCAGTCTCATTCAACACCCAAAGCTACTCACCACATGCAGGTACGACCGGAAAGTGCGGCGCAGATGACAAAGGAACAGAAGCTGACATGGGGACGATGTAAGAGATTTTTTATTTTGGATAGACAAAAGGACCTCCCTATCTGGTAGAATTCCAATAGAACGAAGCGACTGGATCTGAGGGAGCAGACACTCTAAAGATATGTCAAGCTCATTGGCGGAATGTCGAACTGCACCTAACTACCGTAGTGAGCCAGAAGTTCGAGGATCCGCCAATAAAGAGCTCCTAGGCTTATTACCGCCTTGGATATGTTCGAAGTCTGGAGAACCCGATTTTGGAACTGCTAAGTCCAGGATCTTTTAGAAGCCAACTCATTACATCTTATTTGCAGTGCCTCCAGCAGCCGGTTTCCGGTCGGCGTCAGCCATGGGCCGCCCAGTCAGCCGTCAAAGTGATACAGGGATTGGGCATTGTAAGTGTTTAGGCACGAATACAAATGATTTGTAGGAAGTAATGAAAAGTCGTCATTTTTGGAAAATGAAGAAGAGAGTTATCTTTTAAAAAAACAGGGGAGATGGGAACTTAGTATTTATGTATTCCCAAAAGGAAACCCAGGCACCGCTTGAATGAAAACTCAATCAGGACGATTTTGTTTAGAGCTAGTTTGTCTTTGGCGGTCACCTATATACAAGCCTTAATAATGTTGTTTATTGCTTATCATTTATGTTTCTTCTATTTCTTTTCATAGCTTTGATCACAGATAATCATCTTCTATTACTCCTTATTATCCTCTACCATCCTCTTCAATCCCTGCGTGGGACAACTTATTAAATCTATCGGAAAACTGAACGATACAGTGTCATCCAAACCAGTTTACTGATTCCTTTCATCTTGCAAGCGCTTACAGCGTCCGTCTACATGGGGCAGTGGGTCACTTACCCTCGAAAATACTAGAGATTTACTATTTGTTTACTGCTTATTTACACTACTTTATTTACTTGATGTTTTTATCTGCTGTTATATCGCCGCAGTAAGCGATGCGAAAGTCTCGCAAGGATGACGATCTGTGAACAAAACTTCGGCCTCGAACGGGACTCGAACTTATACTTGTGCTCATCTAATGTAGGATAAGGTCCAACCCTTGTGAGACTTTAGTCACTATTTTATATTCTCCACCTTATAACCGAATATTATTATGGCCACCCACATCACCATAATGTATTACTTCCGCTTTTGAGTGCCATGAGGCCCTTTCATAGGGTCAAGTGACTGCAGGAGTCAACAATCTCCCGTATCTTCCGTTCCCGCAACGAATCACTCTCACTTAGCCCATCAAATTAGCGCAAAATACTGAAAAATTTCTCGGGAGGTACGGTATGCGACCTAGCAAAAACTAAACCCTACAGCTCTTTTGCCTTCCCCACCAGGTTCTCGATTTTGTTCATCTCCCTTATATGTAGTTTGCATATGATTTATCCCCGAGATACGCTTACACATTGAAGTCACTCGTTCAAGATTCTTTGGCGCACAGTCGGCCCAATCACCATGTGCTGCCCCTTCCCAATATGACCGATCCCCACACATTTCTTTGTCCTCTCTCACTCAGAGGCGGGTACCTTCGTTGGAACTTCTGCATCGCCCCAGCAGTCCATCGGCGGTATTTTTGCAATGCCCGTTACCCACGTACCCTTGGGTTCGCGTGTTGGCCGAGCTGAAAGGCTAGTGTCGCCCTGGAATCATTGCAGGCCGTGGTCCTTGTTTGGATATGGGTGGGCTACGCCTGAGGGGTTTTAGGGTGGCACCACCCTTATGGATTATGTGGATTTTGGGGGTTCTTTGACGAACTCTACTAGGTAGTCGACAGTTTCTCCAACAGGGCGTGCACAGTCCGGAAATACAGCATACATAGGGGTTTGAGGAAAGGTATAAGTAGAGTCTGGAGCTACAAAGCACACAATTGAATTGAACAGTAACCGAATGAGAGGTGAGGATTGAAGAGTCCAGGACCTTTTCTCATCAAAAAGCCCCTTAAAGGCACCGTTCGCGATGATTCAATGGGCGGGTGTGTCGATGACGTGTCCGCCTCTCATTCGACGCCACGTCAGACTGTCTGACGTGACATCGAATGAGAGGCGGACACGTCATCGACACACCCGCCCATCGAATCATCGCGAACAGTGCCTTTAATGCAATGATTCATAGTTGTAGATCTGTGCTGTTCAGCGACTTCACGGTCCTGCCTTCTGCTCCAAAGGTAATTTTCTGCTCCCTCTCACTCACAGGTTTTTCGACAACAAGCAGTACGGGATACGGAACACCACTCCGTATATAAAGGGGGGGGGGGGGGTGTGAATTCGTCACAGTTCGGCCCAAGGGGCCCCTTGCCAGTTGGTTGTGATTAGGAAGAAGGAGGCAAGGGTGTAAGTGTTTGTTGAACAATTTTGCTGAGTACCACTTAGGTGCAGGTTTCCTTCGGCGCCTGTTGGTGAATTGAAACTGGGCTCCTAAACAAAACGACAAATTCATGGGTTTGCATCGATGAAACTCCTGCTGCTTTTCTCCGACGTACCACCCACAATGCAAAGTCTCCCCCTTACAAAGACCTTGAAAGGTGCAACGTATTGGCACCTCCCACACCTTCTTTCACATTGTCGTTTCCCGTTCTGGCAAACGAATACCACAATCTCTGCATGAGCACCCAATTGTGCCCGACTTTCCTATTTCCTCTCTGATCGCGCCGCATCACTTGCTGCTTATTGGATGGCAGTCTCTCGATAAGAGAGATGACAGAAATGATGGTAAGATGAGGGTGGTCGAAGGGGGACAGCGTCGGCTCGAGATCATCGAGGAAGTAGAAAGTCAGGGAATTTAAGATTGATCAGGAAGTGTTATTTATGTTTTGCATTTTATACATTACAAGGGTGTCCGATCAAAACTAAATTAGGTGAAGCTGAGGTGCATCCGACAAAGCTTCGTTGAAGCTATTCAGGACCATATGACGAAAATTTGTCGAAATACCGTGATGGAGTTGCAGATGAAGCCGCAGGGTAGGAGCGAGAGCAAAAATGATGCTTTGATGATGTTTCAGCAATTCCTGAATGAACAATGAGTTTGAAATTCACTGCCACTTATCGCTATACAGACCTCCCACTTCTGCGAAACCCATTCGAACATTTGTCTGTCCCCTCTGTCTCAGCGATCTTTTTAGTGATAAGAGCAGCATGCGATACGGTACAGTTTTTGTCCGATGACCGGCGGGCACTTCGGCTCAGCAGGGCCGAACCCACACTCCTTCCAAGGGAGAGGTGCGGGTTCGGCCCGAAGGAGCCGAAGTGCCCGCCGGTCATCGGACGCCGGGCTCCTCGGCAAGCCGAGTTTGCCTTGGCAATCCACGGCCTCCGCGAATTCCTATTTGGTCGGAGTGCTGCACCTTCACTGTGTGATTAGAGCGTAGTGGATAAGTTACCCGGCCCATGGCTGCGAAGTCGAGGGTTCGGATTCTGGGTTTGATGGTGTGCTTGGTTTTTACGACCGAGCATAGTAACACAGTTTTTTACACACTTTCTGCAAAATATGCTCAGAAAAGTAATATATAATGAGTAAAGATTGTTGTAGGAGAAAAAAGGTCAGTCTCAACTTCAGCGTGTTGAGAATTTTGGTCGAAGCTAGCAGCGTAGATCCGCCCGCTAGTTTTTTACATACTAGTACTTCTCAACAATTTTTCTTCATTCGAATAGTTCTGAATGCGAACGTCTCAGCTTGCAGACTGAAGTCTAGATAGATTTGGCAGGGTATCTGGAAACCATGAACATTTTAGCGTTGCCGAGCACAATCATTCGATAGGAGAAAATTTAGGGTGAAATGCTGGTGTTTTACAGATATAGTTCACGAATAAATGGTTTCTGAGATTTTGCCGTATCAGTTTGAGGCTTCCCTTTAAACTATACCTGCCGTTATAAGGCCGAAAAACATCTTTCATAGTGCGCAATAAGGGGACAGAGATTGCATAGCGTGAATACAACACCCAAGTGGACGAGTATCAATGGCGTTGTAGAGGCTGCACTATCTCATGAGACTCCCATGTATGAAGTTCTATCAACTTTCCATGATTCAGGGAGACAGTGAAAGACTGTTCCGGACAGTTCCGTTTTGATTTATTTACCGCTTCGCGCAGTTGAAGCGAATGAAACTCGTCCAAACACCTCTTACATGGGGATCCGGTATCTTCTCCCCGAAAACGGCGCCACGTTCGCCGCACCCGATAGCGTGCCGTCGCGCGCTTCGAAGGGAAAGGTTTGGATTTCCGGTGTAAGCATAGGGTAGCCGCCGCGTGACCATTGCCTCTTGCCGTGGGAGTTTGGGAAGAACTTCCGACACCCCTTACATGCCATTCCCGTCATGATGATCTCATACAACTTCTTTTTCCACTTCTTCAAAGAGCCCTGTTTTTTTTGCGATTCTCGCGCTTTCTTCGCCAAAGATGTACCGCCCTACATCAAAACTTCCACTTTTCAACTCGAAAAGGGCGTCTTAAAATTATCGGGAACTGTGCCTTTTAAAACTAAGGGTGCTAGCTTCGGCCAAAACTTTGGCAACACGCCAAAGTTAAGGCTGACCTCTTTTTTTTCTTCTGTTACAATCCTTATTCATCACGACCGCGAAATCACACCCAGAATTCGAACCCTTGACTTCGCAGACATGGGCCAGGATGCATATCCGCTACGCTCCAATCACGCAGTAAAAGTACAGCACTCCAACCGAATAAAAAGTTCCGGAGGCTGTGGACTGTAACGGCAAACCCGGCTCGCCGAGAAACCCGGCGTCCGATGGCCGGCGGGCACTTCGGCTCAGTAGGGCCGAACCCACACCCCTCCCTTGGAGAGAGTGTGGGTTCGGCCCTACTGAGCCGAAGTGCCCGCCGGCCATCGGACTAAATTTGTACCGTATCGCATGCTGCTCTGATCATTAAAAATCACTCAGACAGAGGGGCAGACAAATGTTTGATGGGGTTTCGGAGAAAGGGGAGGTCTGTATAGTGACAGGTGGCAGTGAATATGGCTAAAAGAAACCATCTAAACATCACTTTCCTGCTCTCGCTTCTACCGTGCAGCTTCATCTGCAGCTCCATCACTGTATCTTGACAATGGAGTCGGCAATTTGCTGGGTGTGAAGATGAACTTCATTTTATTGACTGCATTCTCACTATGATTTTGAACTTGTGACCTACTTCGAAACGGCCAAGAATCGAAAATCCTAACTTTTAGAGCAAGTAGTCACGCAGCTTATTTTCAGAGGCCATGCCTGGGAAATGGTAGAAGCTGGAATCTGGTTAAGAAAACATTGAATATCTATCCGCTAACCACATCTCCTTGACGAGCTTTTCGACTTACCAGGGTGGGGTCCTGCTATAATGGGATAGTTAGGGAGCCCGTAATGATCGTTTAGGTGGACTCCACTGCAAAAGAAATCTTCTTACTTGGTCAATCCGTAGCCCAACGAAAATTTCACAAAAACTTCTTATGAAATGCTCAGGAGGAAAGCGGCGTTTGCAGGTCCTTTGAAACCTTCAGAAACCAGAAATATGAACCCTTCCCCTATTCCATACTAATTTTGCATGCTGCCCCCTTGGGGCGTTCAAAAATTGCGTATGACACCCATGTTTCAGGGGCCATCGCGGGCAATTGGGAAAAGTTTTCAACCAGCAATAAACGCACCTCGGCAAAGCCTCATTGGTCACGTTATCGCCTCCGCGCAAAGCTGTCTGGGTGGTCTCATAGGGAGTATCCTTCCCAGCTAACAGCGTATATGAGGCGAGTTTGCTATCACGATGAACATGCTCGAATAGCTCGACCGGTCTTTCGTCAGTCACAGTGGCCTTTTAGCCTCTCTGGCCTTTTGAGGCTAACTAATTTGGATAGGAAGTTCAACTAAATGTCCCCAAGTAATGTGAAATGGATGGGAATGGGATGGAACAGGAAACTTTGAAAAACGGATTCAACTTCTTTTCCATCAGACATCTTTAAAGTGAAGGATCGGAGAAGGGAGAAAACATTCCAAAGGTGAAATATAAGCTCACTAGAAATGTAGAAAAATCACCAAAGAACGACTCCATTTTTCACCTGAAAGTTGAGCCTGATTTTTGTAATGAGTGAAATCGATTGCATTTTTTGTGATTCTCAACAATCAGCAGAAATCGATTTATTCGCAACATTATTAAATCACAAAATTTTGATTCAAGTATGAAGCGTCGTTCCAGGATTTTAGAAGAGCTTGCATCTGCTCACCATGCCGTCCTTGATTCCTTCGCGTGAAAATGCCTTCTGCAACCTATGATTAAATTTATTCATGTTGGACGTTTTGACCAAATGTTTTATTACTTTTATGTGTAAAGACAAACACAGAATCGATGATTATAAAAGTTTGATTTGACAAAGTCAAACAAAACTCGTCCACATGGCGATGAGCAAACACCTGTCTAGTCTAACTTAATCTCATCTATGCTAGACAATCTATTCAGTATTTCTGAAGAAAATATTTACATTCGCAAAGTGACCGGAAAACTCGTCCACTTCGGTCGACAGTACTTTTAAGGAATAGTACTGATCGATCTAGAGAGTTGAACGACGACTAGCACGCATAGGTATCCGACCGAAATTTCGATGTGGTCTACTTTGCTAACAAAAAAGATTGCTGCGAAATTTTAAATATTGCTCATGAAACGGGAATATCGGAGTACTTGCAAGCTTTGCGGGAAACTCGTACACACAGGGATGTGTAAATACTTGTTCAATTTCATCTCATCTAGGCTTCGGAACAAAACCAAATGTTAGTGAATAATCTTGAATATTCACTCTGGTGCAGCACCCTAATATTTGCATCAATACGTAAATAAATAAATATAAAGGATAAAGTTTTTGGCGTTAATCAATCCCGTCTGAGGGATGCGCCCCCGCACTCGACTTCCATTCAGAATCGTAGTGGCGAATGAGTGCGTAAGTGGCCTATACAATGACTTGCGGTGGCCAGCCGATGTACAAGTCAGTGCTTTTATCCTCCCAGACGAGTCTGGTACCAATTCACCGACCCCGGAGGGATGGAAGGCTTGGTTGGCCTAGGCGGGCATCGATCCGGGATTCGAGCCCCTGACCGTGCGTGTGATATAGTGCGCCACTTGCCACACGCACTTGCCACGCGCCACAAATAAATATAGCGTAACGAAAATATTGGAATAAATACGCTAGAGCACGACCTATCGCTTCTACAAAACCAGCTTACTCTACATATTCACATTATCGCTTCAAGAGGTAAAATATGGGAGTCGACGCCGGTTTTGTTAGAAACGAATTTTTCAGGTGTCGGATCACGATATCAATCATACTGTACCCTTCCACGACCAGAAGAGATGACTCCGGAGACTCTCAGCGAAATGCACTCGAACCTTCACGCATTCTATCCAAATGGAGCTCCAAAGGTGCGTTTTTTTCTCCCAGCGAATTTCCACCTCTGCTTATTTAGTGCTGAAATTGTTTTTATGCGATCAATTTATTATTTATATTTATATTTATTTACAATTTATTGTAAGTCAGGCATAACATACTTTTCAATCACTCTCAAACCACTTTTTCCCACACGAACTTATAATTCCGCGTTCGACTTCTCTCTTGGTAACAAACTTCCAATAATTTCCCGTTTCAAGCAGAATAGAAAAGGATTCATTGTGTGGTTCTCTCATTTTGGATCAAATAGTTGATCAATCGATAAATCGATCAATAGTTTTTCGGATCTTTACATGGATCACTGGGATCCCTGGTTAGCGATCGAATCGTGTAGTTGGGAATTAGTACAGCGTGTCTGGAACCAAGCTAAGCACCAGTTCAGACTTCCCCAGATCGTGATGCCATACCTTCCGAATCACCCTTTATTGGTCTGTGACTCATACGCTGACTTGGTGGGTAATCGAAGTGGGAAGCTAGCATTCCACCCTTTCTCTGGGAGCTTCTTCTTATCTATTGACAACTGGGAAAATGTGGTTACTAATTTGGCTCATCCAAATCAGTCAATGTATTGGTCAGGGACTGATTCAGGCTCTCATCAATATGGGGCTCTGAAACGTTCTTGACAGTCTTATAGCCGATTTGAATTTCGTTTTCCTCCCGTCTGTTCACTATGTTCTGTCGTTTAATTTATAAACATTTAAAAACAAAAAACAGCCTTATATACTTGCGTTCAGCTGGTTTCTCGTCCACCATCTGTGGCCACTATGGTTCTGGGGATGCCTCCACCAGGAATGGCTTCGGATTTTGTACGTCCACCATCCGCTTTCATGGCTCCCAATGTAGTAATGCCTCCTCCAGCTCCACCTAAACCACAGGAAATCGTCAGTTGGAACACACTTAGTGTGATGTGCAGCATGCAGGTAGGCGTGAAAGTGGATTACTTTGAAGTCGAGGTGAAACAAAAAGGTTACAAAAGTTCACAGAATGGTCACTGGTTCTAAGTCAAAGCTTTGTTGGCGCAATGGATAAGAGATGTGCCCCAAAAGTATAGGCGCAGGATCGAACTTATTTCGTAGGGAAAAGTACTACTGGTGTTTCGACAACTTGGCGTTTAACTTTCAGCTGCCGCTTCTACTGAAATTTTTATTTTAAGTATCTTCCCCATAACCTATACAACCTGTTTATTATAGTTCAAAGGTTTTTTATTTGATCATATCAAACGAAAGTCTTCTAGGTGTTGTGCTCGTTGGCGATTTTTGGTATTGGTGTCGGTCGTATGTTGGAAGGGGCGAAATGGGCCATTGGAATCGAATTAATCTACGCCTTACTGGTAATGGTAGCTGGATTGTCTGGGATCTATGCTGTGCGGCAACGAAGCTATACAGCCGCTACACTCGTTTTCAGCTTAACTGCAATTAGTGCAGTGCTCGCTATACCGCCATTCATCGTAGGTGAGTCACAAGTGAATTTTTTGTTGTTTTTTTTTCAGTTGACATTGAAAATAAGGGCGAAAAACAATTGTTGTATGATATCGAATCTCGCTGGAGCCACAGAATAAAAGAATAGCCCTTGGGCGTTGATCGATCTCGTCTGAGAGATGCGCCCCGCATTCAACTTCCATTCAGACTTCAGACTTTCGGAGCCACACAATGAAGGGCACTTATTTGAGACTAAGTAGCAGGAAAAAGTGGCATGGATATGCTTTTGAGTCTTTTCGAGACCATGGGAAGTCTGAAGAGAAAACACAAAGACAAACAAAAAGCAACAAAACAGAAAGAAATTCGAGACTTCCTTTCACTAAATTCCTCTACATAAGTGGGATGTTACATTTGACGATTTGTTGCAAGAAGGCTTTTAGGCATTGTGATTCGCACTCTGAGAAGCGCCCAATCAGAAATTTCTCACTGCTCACAGGGAATCTATTTGGGATCCACAGCACAGAAATAATTTTTAATAAATTCTAGTAGTCATGGAATAAAGAGACTACATTCTTCCAGGTCTCTTCCCAGCAATACCGTGGGCATTCTCAGAAGCTACTCCAACTGCATTCATAAACAAAAGAGAACCATTGGAACTGGATTTCGGACTCAGCCTAGTCATTCTCATTCAGGTTTATTTCAGTTGAATCTTAAAAATTTTTTTTTTCAAGATTCCGGTACTTGCAACACTACGATCAAAACTACCCCTTTTACTCCAAAGCGATTTCTTGACTAGTATTTTCGATCTCATTACCGACCCTATCGAGACCTTGAGGAACGATCCGCTCGACAGATTTTCGTAACAGCTTTTCTTTTTCCAAAAACGGAAGTGAGCTTCTGAAAGTCAGTCAGCCATCAATAAACAGTGATTTTTAGGTACTCCTGTCAGTGGTAATCTGTGTAAGTGGTTGTCGATCTTTTGGAGTTCTATGTGGCATGGTCGAAGAAAACAAATTACATCGCGATCTTCATAAGGCCTTCCATGAAATGGACCTACCTCAGAAGGCTTAGCATTGTTTTCTGAACGAATACAGTATCGCCGGATACAGTAATTTGCCATTACCATTCTTTTGTCGTTGTTTTTATGCGAACTTGCCAAAGTGATCAAATGATTCTGTGAAAAATGTTAGATTCGATTGAATTCTATTGAGGAATTCAGAAAACTCCGTAGTATCATAGGATAACTTCTCTAATCCCTAATGAAAAATGATTCTAGTTAAACCAGAAATACTAAATTTTCGGTTCACCATGAAGAGGGACCTAAATGGGGGTCTTAAAAGTGCCCTCAATTGTATTGTTTCAGGTACGGTGTCAGAGTGAACCGTAGAGGGCTGGGTTCTTGCCTTTGTTGTTTCCAAAGAGAAAAATAGACAGAACAGAAAGTTTCGCTACTGCGCTACCATGTCTTCACTTATGTCTGAATCTGGCCCTTACACAAAACTGCCCGATTTCGTACTGAATCCGTTGTACTCAGTTTATCGCGACGTTTTGCCTTACTTTGTCAAGTATCAGATGCGATTGTAAATCAATAAAGTTCAAGAAAATAAAACTCACATCACATTGAAATTCACTTTGTATCAGTACTGTATTTATGTTGAGTACAAATTTACAAAAACATCTCAATAATCTACCTGGGACCTTATTTTATGAAGTGCTCTATGTGTGTGTCTTCTGTTTGTAGAGTTTTTGCCGTCCACACCCTCAAGAGCTTTGGTAAATTTTGAGATGGGTTGGGTATACGGCAGGACCAGCAAGCACATTTGAGCTAAGCGGAGCTCCTTCAGGGCACTGGAGTGGGTCAAGAGCAAGACCTCATTATTTGCTTAATAACAGTGTAAACACAAGGAAAAAGTGAGCCGAGGTGAGCACTAGGTGCAGAAAGCATGTAGTTAAAGGGAGCTAGCCAACCTTGTTAAGTAAGGTGTAAGGTTGAAGGTGCTCGCCCAAATTTTGTGAAATTCCGCCCTACGTGGGCGGGCGTCCAATGAAAGGCACGTGGGAAAGGAAAATGGTTATAGGCCACTGTAAGAAGAGCGGGAATGTTTCCACACCCTTCTAATGAAATTCCAGTGCATCAATAGGTAACGCAGTTTCATGATCTAGTGAGAAGTGTCGTTGTAAGAGCTTGCGATTAGTGCATTGGCCAAACCTGTTTTAATTTGAAAAGGTAACAGCGGATTCCTTGCCTACTGCCCCCACCACTTTTTTTGTTTATGAACTATTAGGTTGATGCATAATTATTGCGGATTTTTTCGCGGCTTTTTTTCTCTCGATAGAGTTTGAATATTGAGCTCGGGTTTTCTCTAGAAATGATCTACTTGATTTCCTCTACAAGAATGTACTTAGAAAACCATCCGCACATTAGCGAAATCAGACTTAACTACTTCGAGAAAGATTAGAAGGTGGCACAGTCATTCCGCGATCTCAGAAACTTTTCGGCGATCGAACAATCAGCCAGAGCCAACCAAGAAATGGGATTTGCCCCTAAATCTGCCATATTTACCAGCAGAAACTTCTATGGATTATCTCGTCAACCGTTCGCTGAAAAAATGGCTAGGGAATAGAACTTACGTCGATTTGGATGACTTGATGGTCGATGTCAAGGCGTGGATCGCCTCCAGAGATCAAAACTTCTTCGCTTTTGGGATCCAACCAACTAATCAATGGGAAGCAGCGCTTGACGAAGATGGTAAATAAGTTCCGGAGTATTTATTTGAATATGTCTTTGCTTAGTAGTTTTGTAGTTTCTTCAAGTAAAATTTGCTGAAAAAAATTCGCAATAATTATGCATTGACCTAACATATAAAGGCAGGTAAAATGCAGGGAAAATAGAAAATATCAAAATAATCGTGTTTGACCGCCAGGAAATCATGTGTGCTTTCACTAGATCACTTAATAAACGATCACTGAAAAGTTACTGAGATCGCGGAATGACTGTGCCACCTTCTAATCTTTCTCGAAGTAGTTAAGCCTGATTTCGCTAATGTGCGGATGGTTTTCTAGGTACATTCTTGTAGAGGAAATTAAGTAGATCATTTCTAGAAAAAACCCGAGCTCAATATTCAAACTCTATCGAGAGAAAAAAAGCCGCGAAAAAATCCGCAATAATTATGCATCAACCTAATACCTGATTTCTCTGAACACCATTAGTTGTTAAGGAATAGAAAGAGTCTAGGTATTCTTTGAAATCGCCCCACTGTACCTCGGTATTCAGCGAAAAAGTAGTAAACTAAGAATTAAGACAACTGTAGAGCAGGTTGGATAAATACCGGTGATAACTCCTCTGAGTATTTATCCGTTTTCTTCCGCCTGCCGAAGAGGAAGAAGCGTTGTGGATATCATCGGTACACGATTATTTTGTTGTTTTCCAACGAGCTTAGTTCACAATATTGTATAAGACGAAGATATATGTGTGTGCAGAACATATTACACAAACTGATCGTTTTTTAGCACTCCGTATCAAAGGAAATAAGCATGGTCATTTCGAAAACAACGAAGTATTCACTGCCGCGCATTCGCTGACAGTTGCTAGTTAATCAAGAAATTCATTTAATAAGTTGTTGAAGACCTCAGTGAAAGTGCCAACCCCGCCCACTCCGAGGATCTAACCACATTTGTTCCATTGCCTCCAAACCCTTTTTTCCGCGTTCTAGAACGTTGCTGAACAGAATTATAAAATTTTGACCTAAGCCGCTCCGCCCACTCTGGTGCCAACCCCGCCCACCTCGAGATTCCGACCACATTGTCCTATCACCTCTAACCAATTTTTTTCCGAGCTCTGAAACGTTTCCGAACGAAGCTACTTCCATTTCTAAAAAGTAGCTTTCATTTCAACGCACCGCCCATCGTGGGTCGGGCTTCTATAAGCTTCTCTCCTCTAGTAGGTTCCACCAAGCATAAGGCCTTGCTCATTCTTTTTTATTTTTTTACTGGCTTAAATGCCTTCGTTGAATGGGTTTATGAACCTATGTGGAAGTACCGCCCACAGCGAGAACGCTCCGCCCACCGCCTGTGACCTCCTTCATTCAATTGTTGACCCATCGCTCACCTTTGTTCATTTTTTTCGGTGTCTGGACTTTCTTAAAGCCAAAATAAGAGTTTGGCTCTTGGCACGGCCAAGATACTTACTTGCTTAATCATTTTTTTTGAAATTTTTATGTACTTTTTTATTTGTTCTTTTACAGGGAAATGATGGCAGACCACCCTTTCGAATATATGTGAAGAAAGAATATGAATTCAAATGATTTAATGTTCCATAATAATATTCTTACAACAAATGCATGCACATTTGCCACCACATAAAAGTGTATACGTATTTGACGAGTTCAGATGTATGGATGATGTGATACGTATAGTAAGAGATGGTGAAATGTATATTAATGGAGACAAATACCAAATTTAACACACACAAACAATTATTACAAATCATTTAGTATTTGTTACATATATAATTTGTACACATATGAATATAACACCGGAAATATAATTTTGCATAGCAAAAAAAATTGTATTTGGTGGGTCGACTGTAGGAGGACACACACACTCGCAGCACAGAACAAACATTAAACCGACAAAAAGTGAACATGCCAAGGGCAATGTGTAATCAAGCGCCTTTACAAATATCAGAACAAGTTAAGGAAACAGAAACAATCCCAGAAACAACAGCAGAACATTCTAAAACTATCGAGTAGTCACGGAAATGCCAGAATTCAGGAGTGCAGATCAGAAGATGCGGAAAGATGTAAAGAGCAGTGGTACGATATGCGCTTACTGTCAGGCATATTCATAAAATAAACCGTATTTAAATATATTTTTTACAACAGGGGAAGGGACCATGAAAGCGGGTACTGCACACTGAATGACACTTCCTCAAACTATACCTAATTGTACTGAAGAGAAAGGCTTCATACATGGAAGGCCTTAAATGTGCCCTAATCATTCTCTCAGGGACCAGTGGTCTCAATCTGCCTAATCATTGACTTCACCACTCCAGGTGGTGTCGCTGGAATGAACTGATCCAGCTGAGCTGCTTGTTCTACCGTCAGAGGGGTTCGTTGACGTGCAGATAGTCGTTTCGGAGATGCCACGTCGTCGTCGATCAGTGGGAAATCGCCTCGGTCACCTCGGGGAGAGTCCACTTCGATGATCGTCGCCGAACGATCGTTCAAGGAAATACGCGTGCAATTACCATGAAGAAGCTGGAACACATCGGATTAGTGAAATCTGCTTGAACACATGGCCGATAAAAAAAGTTTCGCCAAAAATTCACCTCAGAAGTGTCGCCGATGTTGTATTTCTTAGCACGAAGCCTTTTCATCTGGTCGATTTTTGAAAAACGGCGTTCAGCCCTGAAAGAAACTTTTGAATCCAGAGCTTCTCGTAGAAAAATACGTACTTTAGGGACCATGGTAGTAGTAAAAAAGGGCGGACAGTGAATATCATCTTACTCAAAATTTATCTAGAACAGGGCAAACTCTCACAGACCGAGCCTATCGTTGATAAAGATGCTCAGGACCAATGTTCCTCCAGATAACTACCCCACCTTAATGGCATCTGATGCCACAAAAGCACAAGCAAGGAGCAAAGGAGTAGACACGAGACAATCGTCAACCAAAGGACAGGCTGCTCACCCCACAGAACCATATTTTTCCACCCAGCCTTTCCCACCCCTTCCCTTTGTCCCTTGGATTCCTTCAACGTAGTTTTTTTTTAGTTTATAAAACCAAAAAAGGCTTTATTCTCACTCCTTCGACAAAAGTGAAGCATTCACTCCTGTGGTCCACCACAGATTGAAACTCCAGTATTCGTCATCCCAAGGTCGTCGGTTAGCCGTAATGACCTTTCATATCATAGAATCTGTACAGGATCTCCACTTATACTTTCTTTTCTGGCCATCGCACACATCCACTGCACCACAGAGGACACCCACCCCTCCCTTCAATCTCCGATCGTGAAAAAGCTAGGCTGAGCACCCTCGTGGTCTAGCTTATATGATCGATGGTGCCATGAATTCCCGCAAATGTCTCCTATATCGATATCGAGTATTCGCCCATGAATTATACCCAGTCTTTTTGAGACCATATGATGTTTGCATCGGGTACTACAGCAAAGCCAAACAAATCAATAAAAAAATAAAATAAAGCAAGTGTAAGGAATATAGGACTATTCACTCACTGTTGGTGTCCACTTGGATAGCAGGACTCCGATATTACATCACATTCATCTCTCCTAGGTTCTCCCACAGCATGATGAAATTCGTCGAGTCTGGTAAGAGACTTGGAGCGACTATTTTTTACCGCCTGTTGTCGCCATGCGAGAATATCTTGGATGGCAGAGTCGGTCGGATGGGACGAGGTGCATACAGCTGATTTAGCCTAAAAAAGAGCCATATGTCCACCCTACTCAAAGCGTAAGACCGTTAATATCCCTCAGCAAACACTGACTTGAGCATCTCAGTAAAAAGTACAGTAAAATACATATTACTCTAAAAAAAACGAGGTTATTCACTGCGGGCATAGATACTTGTCGCACAAAAGTACCTAACTTCTGGTGTTCAGGTGCAGCGACGTGAACAACAAAAATCTTAACGTAACACCTTTTATCCTCCAACTCGCAATAGATCTTGGTGTCCTACACATCAAATTTGCCATCAAGGGACAGAAGAATACAAAAATATGATTGTTGACAATCAAAAGTCACCGAATGACTTAAAGTTATTGCTAAAAGCAAAAATGTGTGGCTAACCTGCACTTTAGGGCTGGTGTTACCGACCAGGACAAGCTCTTTGAACAGCTCATCAAAGGTCTCGTCAATTTCTTCACAGTCGATGCGACGTGAGGATGAGGAACGCGACTGAAATTGAATGGAAATACAGTAGGGTCATCGTCATGTCATCTACAGCAGCTACTAAAAAGTCTCAACTCTGGAAAGGAATCGGGATTGAGACTGGCGGGTCCGTTGGTTACGCCTTCCGAGCTCAGCCAAACAACCCTATCAGACAGAGGTACCACACTCTCCCCGTAAGATTAAGGATGATGGGCGTTTTTTGTGAGTTTCTGGCAAACCCGTTGATATTTATGATCATAATTGTAGGGCGCTGAGCCATTCACCAACCTCACACTTTGGCGGTAGTCCTCTCTTATTTCGGGCCATTTGATATCGACTTCGAGATGACATAACTGCCTCAGGAGGAGGTGGCGACTGAACCGTTTCCACTCCACCGTTGAAGATAATTGTCGAAGCGGAAAGTGTACGTGCTACGGGAACTTTGTTGGCCGTACTTGAGACGCGCTGGAATGATTTAGATGAAGTTTATATAAATGATCAGAAAAAAAACTTTCAAAGAAAATGAGTTTGGGACTTTTAGAAAGAGGAAATACTGGTCCAAACAATTCTGAGCAACAGAGAGTTAGGGGATAGTATTGCAGTAATTTTCTTAGTTAATTCCGTCTGCACCCAGCCAATATAAGGGAAGCGATAATCGGAAAGGTGACTATGAAAATCGAAGATGGAGCAAATTTCTTCTGAATCCATCCCTCCCCAAAGTAATGATCTTTCGGTCGAGACTCACCGCTGACGTTACTTCTCCGCTAGGGCCAGGAATTGAGGCCATATGGCAATTGCACTTCGGTACCGGTTCGGGAACTCCGAAAAGTTTATATCGCGACGAGTCGGACACCAAAGATGTCTGAAAACTTTATTCAGTGCAAGAAAAAATTGAAAAATATCAGAAAATAACTCAATAAATAAAAATAGAATATAGGGTATAATAAAACAACCAAACAATTTTATTTTTTCTCCGAAAATTCTTCTTTTTATGACTCTGTAATATTAAATGTCAGCTCAATATGTGTGGGTTTCAATACTCGCTGAATTTTCGTAACTACTCACTCGGCTACTTACCTTGCTGGCTCCCAGTAACCGGGATGCCGATAGACTTCTTCGTCGGTTCTGATCACTGGTACTCTTATCCACGCTCTTACGCCGTTTCTCCAAGTACTTCGGCACCCGCTTGTGATTTTTTATGGACACTGAAACAACTCTGTTGAATTTGTGATAAGTCAAGATTAAGAACTACTTCCCAGTTCTGAGATCACAGCAGAAAATGAGATCTGACTGATATCCTCACCCTCAGCAAATTCAGGCCTTCCGAATGCAACACGTTGAGTGTTATCCATGCTTAACATCAACTGCTTGGTCTTCTCCGGTATTTCAATACCGTAATGATCTAGCATCATCCTCTTCAGTTCAATCATCCAAGTACGTTTCTGATCAGCTGATGACGCCTGAATACTACAATTTCCAAGTGGGTCCCGCAAAGTGAAAAAAAAACGAATTTTCAAATTTTCAACGGTAGTTTTCGATTTGGTAAGGAAATTCTGCAAAAGTCATTCACGAAAAATCACCAAAATGTACCCCAGAGCCAGTATTTGGCAACTTTGAGTTTGCTCAAAAAGGACCAGTAAAGAGACTCACGAGGAAGATGTACTGAGCACGTGGATTGTCGAACGATAGCACTTGAAACGCTAGCGGTTCCTCGGGATAGATGGATTCATTCAGCATCAGATTGGAAGACTAAAATCGCCACGGATTGATTTCGTCAAGCAAATGTCCTATTAAAACTGAAAACTCCGCTCGACCGACTCAAACGTTCAGCAGTTGAAATGCTCTTTTACAACTTCCTTCAGTAGTAATCAAGAGTAGTATCTAGCCCAGCTTGTCAAACTCACCATAATATAGTCCTTGCAGATGTAATTGGAGTTTCTTTGTTTCACAATCAGCAACATCTCTTCAAAGAGGAACAGTAAACGGGTGTTCTTGGAGCCGGCCAGACGGAATGGAGCTTCGAGAAGGAGTTCACCGTAAGCTGACAAATTGGCAGCTTCCTGAAATGGTGCCGTTGGAGAAAATGATGAATTTTATGAAGTTACTTGAAAAATAAGACAGAAGTTCGAAAAACATGAAGGAGAGCAACATAGCCCTACCCTCTCTCCCTTCCAACCCGTCCGTAGAGACAAGCAAACTCTGAATTCGGTCATGCTGCTGGACAAGGGGAGTTAGATCTTTGCTGTCGTTCTTCAACTCACCTTATCGACTGTCCATTTTTGAATAGCCGCTTGCAGCTGCTCAACCCTTTCGGCATGTTCGGCACGTTTCTTTTCGTCGTTGATCCTTGACGCTTGCGATGTCATCACCTCATGAGCTCGCTTGACCAATGCATAGTCATCAGCTGGCAACGAACTCGGCAAGTGTTTCAGCATATTCTGAAAAAGCGCCGGTTGAATTCGAAAAAATCCTGTGGGACTGGAAGAGGACAGGCAGTCGGACTTTCACCCGTCACTTCAGTAATAAAAAGGAGAAAAACTGTTACTGTAAAAGTAACTCCATAAGGGTGTCCCAGTTCACATTCCACTAGCCCTGCAGCAGAATGCTGGTGCTCCCCGTGGTCTAATCTCAACTAGTTAGATTCTAAATCACGGGAGTGATTGGAATCTTGGAACTACTCCGAACGTCCCTCTTCACTTTTTAAAACTTTACAGCATTTTCGTGAACGTTCGGAATTTTCCTCCGCTAATCGTTTTTAGGCCGCCTACCTTGACCCAAAAAGATACGGACGTCACTAATTAATGAACAATTTCAATGATGATTGGATGAGTAGCTGAAATCAGTACGTATAAATTCATTTGCCGCCCAACAAGTGAGTAATCATCAAATCCAAAGCGTTTGGGGACTCGTATTATACTAGTTATACAAGCCAGTCCAAATGAGCCGCAAGGGTTCCCTCTTGTCTGGATTCTTTCAAAATTTAGGATTGACAGCGATATTTGTTGAAGTCATTGCTCACTGGCTGCGCAGGATCAGCAGGGTCAAGCTTAGCGGTGTAAGGAATGTGTTGAAAAATATCTTCGCATGCTCATTCGAATATTTAAAAGCACAGTTCACGATAATTTTGAGGTACTCGTTTTTATTCGAAAAGCGGAAATATGGATTGGGAACAGTTCATCGGAGAAAGCGAGAAAATTCGCCGATTTTGAGAAAAATATGGCTTCTCAAAAGTAGGGAAAATAGAGGTTGAACGAGATTGCCATGACGGAAATAACATGGAAGGGGTATTCGGACGAGGTTTCAGTTATTGCAATTGCGCAAAGAGCTGACTACATCAAGCCAGAACTGTACAGAACTGTCTTTCACTGTCGCTATGGGTCATGACAAGTTGTTTGAACTCCCTACATGGGTTCCCTTGTGATCGGTGCAGCTTCTACAATGCCGGTGAAACTCGTCCGAGGATTCACACGGGCCAATCTTTGAACCTTTATAACTCCTTGACTAGGCTTTTTCCGGCCTAATAGTGCCAGATATGGTATACGCGGGGCCTCAAATTCATCCTGTGGGGGAATCTCAGAAACCATTTTTATCGTGAACTGTGTTTGTAAGTGGTCTGTGAGGCCTACTTCAGGTGAGAGCTTTGAGCATAAGGTGACTTCTACCCTACTCCACTAATTGGGAAGCTCAAGTACGGAATGCCCCAATACTTCTAAGAGGGTACGATCTTCAGACGTCTATCCCTGAGAACTCGCGATTTTCAAATGTCCATTTAATCCATTCGATTCGAGCCCCCTTTCAAGTCAACCCAGGTAGGACAGGAGGGAAGAGTCCCCTACACGTGCCCGCCCTGTTGAGCATTAGTTTATCCAGCCAGGATTCAGTGGATCTCACTATGTCAAACACTGAGCCACTCGAATACAAAGTCACTCGTAAACGAAGTATACACACCCACCTCAATGAACAAGTGATACTTGAGTATTCGTTGAACTGGTTTGAGAAGATACGCGCTCAACGGAAGAGCGTGTCCGAGTGCTGTCTGACGATGGGCTAACGCGGCAGCCATATGCGGAAGTTGTTGTAATTCCGCTAATGTTGCTATCATTCTGGAACATTCCGTCTTCCAATTCTCTACTGCATCTTAACTTTTAGGTTAACTGGGAAGTAAACATACCGATGGTAATTTGTACAGTACACAATGTAATCTTCGAATTTTCCTGCATTTTCAACGAAACAACGGCTCATCTGGAATAACACCGATTTTTGTATGAATAAATTGAATGAAAAAAAGAAAAAAAGTTAAGCCCCTCTGAAACAATCTGCTTGACACGAACACGCTGTTACAAAACGCTTCAGTTTTTTGGGCAGTCGGGATCTCCACTGGGCCAGTCGGGGGTTCTCCAAAGCCTTGAACTTATTCCAAGTGGAAAAGCACTCGAAGGGTAGGGTATCATTTTCCATCCCACACCAAAACTATTGTCGACCTTAGGACCGTCTCTAGAGATCCTGTTCACAATAGATGCTGCTGGGCAGCCAGAGAGTGGTTACTTGTAAACAGGTATCCGCTGGCTAAGAAGAAAAGATCAATCTCACAATCAGGTCCCACAAAAAACAGTACTTAAGCTGTAGAGTGTTCAGACGCCAAGCCATACTGCAGAGAGCCTTTCATGCTACGCCCCGCTTCCGGATGAACCGCACGTGGCGTCCCACCTCAACTGCCCTAGCAGCTTAACATCACTATGAGATAACACTCAACCCCAATCCCTGTCATACCCCCTCCTCCCCATACTCGATTTCTCCCTCCCTTCCCAGTTGTTGACTTCTTTCCTTTGGTTGGCTGGTCGGCCGAGCATCTCGCCAAGTTTGCGGCTTTCGCAGAAAAAAGGACAACTTGTTGAGATCCCATGATGTTGACACAACCTTAACCGTAGCAGACCGCTTCATCTTGCCGACAAAGGGGGATATTCCACTGCGATCCCCGAAAAATTACTCTTTGAGTGGTGAAAACCTAGTTATCTCATAAATAGTGGGATAAGCGGTTGTTGGTCCTGATATGAATGTTAGAAGTTCCCTCGATTTCGGTAGGTCCACGCTGTAGGATGGGCTTCTGACCAAGACAATACGATCTCAAAGTTATTAGGGAGCTATGGTACCATCCGTACCACATAAAACACTTCTAGGAAATCCTAACTCCCTCTTTTCGCCCACACCCCTGGAACATTACTATCTTCCTGCTTCTACGTGGACTAGGTACTAGTTATATATGTTGGCATTTCCTCAACAACCACTGAGGCCCAGGAAATTATTGGCGTCGTTTTATGAAGGCAATACTCGCCAAGTCCCGGCGATGGCGTAAGCCCTTTCAAAGTAATTGTAGGCCCATTGTGATCCGTCAAAACAACGGCGAGCAAGCGCGAATTACGCTCAAAATCCGGACAGCTAGCCGACAAGGACCGCTCCGCCACTTACCTTTACGCAGTCTAAATCGGCCGAATCCAGCTGCTGGAGAAGTTTTCGATTAAAAGCATAGATACGTTCAATACAGCCAAACAATGACGATATATCGTCCAACGTGACGCCAAGTTCATCGCGATGATCGACAAGGAAGTTTAGATAACCCTAAAAGTATTTTCCTCAGTTGACATAAATGATAGAAGTTGCAGTTGGAAAGAGAAATTGAAACTAATGGGTTATAATCAGAAAAAAATTCCAATCTTCACCGACAATACAACTATGAAGCTCGAAAAGAAGAAACCTTCCGTTCTGTTCAATTCATGGTTGGGAGGAGCCCCGCATTCGATTTGTGCTCAGGATCACAGAGGTGTTTTGATTGCGTATGTGGCCTGTACAGTAACTCACTGTGACCAGTTGATGCACAAAAAATAAAGTGCAGCAATTGGAAAGCCAGTGCTTCTACCCTCCCAACCAGTCTGATATTAGCCAAACATTTCCGAAGGGATAGAATGCTCGGATTGTCAGGTGGATATCAATCTGGTGTCTATCCAGAAGGGGTATTTGAAAAGGTACCTTTCTAGCTGATATGGATAAGGTAGAGTCAACATATCACCTATTGAGGCGACTATAGCTATCAAAACGTGTATCCAGTCTCACAAATAAGCCAAAACCCATTACTTTCAAGAGAAAAAACCCTTAATTCAGGACCAGTCTAGAACTTTCTGAGTTCTGATTTTCAAGAACTTCCCTCTTATTTTTCTACAGTATGTCGGGAAGAGATAATTTAAAAACTTCTCGAGATGCCGAGACTTCATATAATAGAATTTATAAAGAATTCAAGGAGCACAGCTTGATTTCGGAGCCCAGAACTATTCGGGGATTGAGAAGCACCTCAGAGAGCCAGTTTTGAACTCCAGTGTGAGCTAATGTTCAAAAAACACTGTCATACTGACGAAAAAAGTAAGTGAAATTGCCCAAATTAGGCTTATTTTTGTTGTATTTCATTCTCTATTTCGATATTATTAAGTGTAACCATCAAAAATGTATTCTCACCTGTATTATAGCATACAAATCATCTACATAAGCCTTCTCGGTATCGAAAAGTTCGATGGCGATGCGATCAATGTGCGATAGGCTACCGGCAGACAGCAAAGCTGATCGTCGCGATGAAGACAGGGACGAAAGCGACGAATGACTGAAAATATGGCTGATACGGCGACTACTTTTTCGAAAGGTAGTTTGAAAAAATCTTCTCTTATCATGTGCAATCTCTATTCTCCAGAATTTTCCGGAAATCAAACCTCCGCTCCAAGCTTAAAGCATTTGTCACTAGCACTTATGGGATCTATAGACTTCTCGGAGGAAATAAGCCATTATCATCGCTGAACAAGGTGCAAAGCGATAGATGCTTTTGGTCCATTCCTCACAGGGTGCGCCATGTCTTCACTTCCTATTCAGAATAGTGGAAGCATTCAGTTGCGTCTGGCTTATACAATGGGGGAATGGGGAGTTTAATGAATTTTTTAGACTGTGACGAGTTTCCTCACCCAGATCCCTAAGTTCCCTACTTCCAATCACGAAGAACATCATGATTGCAATCATTTTCGCCGATTTCCCTCAATCTCATCGAACGGGACGAATAGAACACCTATCATTTCAAAGATGAAGACCAGCAGCATCAAATGCGATGTACCAGTAAATATCAAAATTCCCAGAAAAAATAGAAAAAGATTACTGTAGCTCACCTCACAAGGCCACTATCACGATTATTTTGCTGGTCTTCTCCTCCATCTGAGCTACGTAGGGAGGAGCGTGCCGAGCTGTAGCCCGTAGATGATGATACAAAAGACAATCGGGCAGGATCCTAAACCTTCGGACAATTACAACAGATTACAAGTAATTACAACTGATAATCATAACAAAAACGATGTAACAGGAGGCATGTACTACAGAGCGGGGACCCTGGATAACACTACGCTTTATAACCTACTTGAAACGGAAATGTTCGTGAGCATTTCAATCCTTCCTAGAGTCAACAACGAGGTCAAAATTATCGAGTCACTTAAAAGAATTCGGGAGTCCCTCTTAATTGTCCCAGCATCTTTATAGCTACACTTTGCACTCTCACCGTGGAGCATGAGTATCACCAACTCCTTCCACTACTTGAACGATCGCTTGAACCCTTCTCCATACAATGATGATTCAATATTTAAAATCGCATTCAACTTGAAAATGAGTTATTACCGCTTTCTCCCGTAGCTATGAGAGTGGTATGAGTTATTTAGCATTAAAAGATCCCTCAGTTAGAAATATGCTCCTGGAGGCTGTTTAGGATCGTCGGACGAATTTACCGAGCTTCCAAGAATAATTTTGAAACCACGTGTTTTGAAGAATCCTAGTTTTTATACCTCAAAATGAAGCTGGACACACGACCACCCGACAATAAACCTTTGGAAGAACTTAGTTAGAACCACTGATATGCCAGCCTAGATTTGATCCCCGGGCCATGCTCGTGAGAGCACGAAAATTTCTCGTAGCCGTTCAGTACTCTCCTTTACTACTTATTGTAATTACCATATTCGGACCTCAAGTACCCAAGTTATCCTACTGTGACACCTTCCTTACATTGAAACTGTGCTTTGCTGGACGAGTCTAACTGTCTGCTTGATCCGTTACCTTGCCAGCTAAGCAGTGTAAAAAAATAAATGTATGGGTACTCACCTCTTCAGAGAATCGCGTTGACGTTAAGGACGTGGGCGGCATGTCATCGGAAGGAGGACAACTGAAACAGCAGT
Source organism: Haemonchus contortus (assembly GCA_000469685.2). Classification (NCBI taxonomy): domain Eukaryota; kingdom Metazoa; phylum Nematoda; class Chromadorea; order Rhabditida; family Trichostrongylidae; genus Haemonchus; species Haemonchus contortus. The sequence continues at coordinate 6,542,003 of LS997566.1, read as the reverse complement.
GACTTGATGGTACGATTTTAATGTCCAATCGGGAATGTGTGGACAGCTTAGGAACAGGAAATAGCGTTCAAAGGATTGAGGATGGCCGATTCATTAAATGCCTCACACAAAGTCAGAAACCAGCTGGCGGAAGACGAGAATCAAGTGAGAATCGAAGTGAAGCGTTGAGATGAGGAGAGGAGAGGAGAGGAGGAGGAGGCAAACACGTTTGACTCGGAAGACATCGAGTACATGCGAGAAACGGCCACGAACGGATGGTGGCTGGTCGGCGCCGCCCTACCGCTATTCCTAAGTGGATTTTCTGGGCCAACAACGAATTATACCCGTTAATCACATATTCTTTGTAGGTTGTAAGAGGCTTTGTGTGGGATTCTCAAGGACCTTTTTGAGGTTGAAAAGGTGATCAACTAAATAGTAATTGCAGGGTTGGGAACGGTTGGTTACTCTGCTGAAATACGGGAAGCCAAGATGGCCAGCATTGGGGTGAATAAACAATAAACAAGTAAACAAGTAAGCCCGAAGTCAAGAAAACATTGTTGTTATTATCAAAAATGTAACAATTAAAACAGGAAATCGGTGGGCTGAGCGCTCATTCGTAACAAAAAGTTGGAGCCTTCAAGTTCGGCGAGCGCGAAGCAGCCTAAAGCTTCACCTCCAAACATTTTTTACCCTTTTTAGCTATCGAATGATGAACATATAATATCGCTAAACTTATTTTCACGTCGTGATGCGTGTAATAAACAAGTAAACAAGTAGTTAAACATCTGGTTAAACATTGCAGCTGTATGGAAAACATTGGGTTGAGCGAGGCAACATCCTGAATCCATTACGGAAGTCATTAGAAAAAATGTAAAGCAACCGGAACCCATTAAAAGATTTGAAGGAAATCGTTCCAAAGATGCGCCCGGATGAAAAACAGCTTTCTCCAAATGTGATAAGCCAAATGTTGGGCTCAAACCTGTTGGAACCTTCGGATACGGTACCTTCCCAAACTGGTAAACGCTTCACCAAAGTCAGTTCGACTGCTATTCTACTTCAGTTTGAGAACGTCTGTTAAGTAGGCGCCATAGAGGGCATTAGATGGTAAAAACTCCAAGTACGAGTCGTTGATTAATGTCAACCGGCATTTCTCCAAAGGTTCGAATTATGAAAGAACGGCTCTTGTCGATTCTAACGTATTCTTAGCACTAACAAGAGGCCGACGAGAAAAAAAAACGACGAAAAGGCTGTCCGAAACTTCTCAAACCTCCTCATCTGCGCACGAACTACAGAAAGTATGTAAGAAGACAAAGTGGATCGGACGCAAAGAGCTGAGTGGCCGCCGGCCGCTTTGGTGAACGTCAACGGCCACCAAAGCGGCCGGCGGTTTTGTTTGGGATATCCGAAAAACTTTCATCATGAGCGAATATGACAAAGGCAGAAAAACTCGGAAATTCCCTGGTGGTTCAGAAAACCGAGAGGAGAGGGAGGGCTGTAGATATGTGGGAGATTGGAACTTATTCCGATTCCAGGAGTAAAACTTTTGATGGTCAACAATCGCTTCGCTTACCATACCCCATCCTGATAATACCAAATTTCATCGGAATAAAACGAATTAAAGAAAGGTCTGGCGTTACCAGAATCTCCCCTAGAATACGCCACGCTTTTGACTGTCTTCAAGTTTGGCTCCGGAGGAAAAATGCAAGGATATTAATTTTTGAGGCCCATTTTAGGCAAAATTCAATTCTTCTTTCTAGCCATACAACCTAACGGCTAGCCATTCCCGCAAGAATAAAAGACGGGATAGCTTAGCCAACAGACCTCACCGTACAACTACTGAATTCATATTGATTTTATTGATCCATTGATCAATAATATCAATAGAATTGTGCAGGCCTGTCAGGGAGGTTAGACAGAAATATAAGGTTTTCTTGAAATCCCTGCAGTTTTCAAGAGTTTTCATGAAAACGTACAGCGATTCCACGAATCCAAAGATAAAATGGTTTCGCCAAGGACCTAGAGAAACTCCTCTTTCTACCAGTACCTCTTGAAAAATGAGGAGCCAGCGAACTCAATTTCCTGAAGAGGAAACCAGTTACCTCTTGCAGTCTGTTAGATTTTATAGCCAAAATTATTGGCTGACAAAGTTGAGAATTGCCTCAGAACTAGTTCTACATCTATATAATTGAAATAACTATAGCAATGACTGCAGTAGTTAAGCAATTTGGGTTACTATTAATCGGTAATGGTCACCTAAGAAAACAGCTGAACTTTGGAACGTGAACGGGATCCCAGGTGTTTTCAGGAATAAATTATTTTTGTTGAAAGCCGCAATGGGCACGATGCCATCAGAATGTAATTTTTAAATGTGAATCGAGGAGAAGAAGACTGGGCAACAGAGGAAACCTATGTAGCGTGATCATTACAAGGCACTGATAAGCAGTTCAAGCATGTGTTGATTAGTTTTACGATGGAATGGCCAGTTTTTTGGCTCATTCCGCTTCAAATGATTTTATGAGGGGTAATACAAAGTAGCGTTTGAGCGAAAGAACGTCCAGAAAAGATTTACTGTCAGGGTGTTTTCATAGACGAAGTCATTAACATACTCTCAAATGATAGATGCTAAATGGGAGGGCAGAAGTTGGACACATACCGAGATCGGAGTAGGTGCATAGATGGCAGATCTAGAGAGTCGAGGGGTTTCGAGTTCTTGCTGAGAACGGAGGCCACCCAACCATCTATTTACTCACTCATTCAAGTAAAAAATAAATTCGCTCTGAGCCAGGGTCCCACTGACAGCGGAACATAACCGATTGAGTCAAGGATTGGATTGGGAATGAATCAGACTGCGAAATCAGAAGTATGGCATAGAGTTCAGTAGACTCGGGTTGAATGAGGGTAGGGGCTCTGTGGAAGCTGGGTTCCCAAACAAGCAAGCACGCTCTTCAGAGCAGAGGTGACAACTATCAGCCGAATCTGGACTTGTATACACAAAAGACTGGCTTCAGAGACCCTTCTGCGCCCTAATACCCGCCTGATACTCCGGCATCAGATGCCGGGCTTCTGAAAGACACAGAACCCAGAACGGTGTGTTTATTGGTAGAGTTGTTAAATATAAACTAAATCTGGGCTTTGAGAACACAAAAGACGGTCCTGTGAGGAGATACTTCCACGGTCTGCTACTTCCTCCCCAATACCTCGAGTTGGCACTACAGGTCGGACTCCTAAAGGACAAAGAATCCGAAATGCCTTATTCTTAAGAAGTGGTAACACCTGACAACCTCCCTCTCGGCTTTCGCACTCACAGCAGACTGGCTTGTGAGGAGATCTATTTGAGTGGGCTCCTAGAATGAGGTGCGCCCCATGTTCCGCGGAGGTCCTCAGTCGTATGGTCTAGATTCCCGGAAACCTATACATAGTACGAAATTTATTAACTCATACCATCTCGTATTCTCGTCAAAGAGGGCAACGAGCAGCACATTTTTCTCAGGGCGTGAAGGTTGCCCTCATGGCACATGATCAAGCGTTTTAACATAAAAAGGCGTATGTAATTTGCAGGCCACTTCTGCCGCCCGGACGCCTAAGTAGAACATTCTCAAGGAAATTGGGAGATCGCGGTCGTATCGTTCAGTATCGTACGATATTCTGAGTAGATGCTCATTCCAATCTGCTGCCAAACCATTCAAAAGCAGGGAATTAAGTTACTTCGAGAAGTTCCACCCAATTCATTTTTCTACTACAAATCTGCTCCATATGTTGATTCGGGATTCAAACCCGTGACCATGAGTGAGTGATAGTACGCTACTCGCCGCTACACCACCTCCGCTCTCCTAGATTTCTTAAACACCTATTTATTCGCCGATATCTTCACACGTGGAACAATTGAGAAGAACTGATCATACCACAAGTAAACCCAAAGATGCATATTAATCAGTTGATGATTGAATCGACCTCCTACCTTTCTCTCCCTAATGATTACGCCCTAATCACAGAAATTAGCTTAGAATAGTAAGAATGCTCAGGAGAAAAGTCCCTCAACGACCTTGAAGAGAACATCCTTTGATTATCTATGTAAAAGAAAGGCAAGGCTCTGATTATATGAGACGAAAATTTTGGACGAAGCGGTCAATGGAAAATGGCCGGGTAGAGCTGAATGGACGAAGACTTTCATTAGACCGCGAACAAAAACGAGCCCAACGCGAAGAATGTCAAGCACTGAAAACCTGATATATTAAAGAAAGTCCACCACTTAACGTCTCTCATCAAAGACAGACGAAATCCTTTAGTGGACCGCGAAAAGGTACTTGGTCATCTAACGTACATAACCCCATAATGATTTCTTTCAACTAATTTCGTTTTGGAACCCAGCTGAACGGAGGACGATCCCACGAAGCCTTCCTACAGAAGTTTTTGGGACCGACTCAACTGGAAGAAGCTGTGAAATGCGTGGGAATTGAGGCGAAAGTAGAAAATCATTACAACAGTGAAGAATAGGAATTTCATGACTGGTTCCTCTGGAAAACGTTCTTCTAGCCAATAAAGTGGTGGTACTACGGATCCTTTCACTGGAGGAACCCCTGTAGCTTCTGGCCTCATAAGGCTGCTCCAAAAAACGGACTGGAAACGTATAGGCGTGGCTAGAATTCGCATTTCAAGATGTTGAAAAGAGGGAGAATTCATCAACCGCAGTTTTCTTTTTAAAGCCCCTTCCTATTTTGAGATAATAGAGCTACTACTGAAGGCTGCTCTCGACGCTTTAGCTCTGAGATCAGGCTAATTATGAGGGAATGTGGCCTAAATGTGGGTGGAGCTAAAATCGAAATCGAGAGCAGATAGATGGGAAGAAAGGGAGAAGGAACTCTTCCAATTGATCTTCTTATCACTTCAAATTCCCTCAACGGAGAGCTGTCTAACCCACTGTGAGGCTATTCCTTCCAGAGGGCTCGCTGAAGTTCAGCCCTTATGGGATCCTTTGAATGGAATTATCTAAGAAATTGGCGAGGTTAGTACCGGAATTTCTAAAAAATTGAAAAAGAATGGTACCGAGCATCACGGAGAAGATTGAATCTTGAGAAAATGCTTGAGATTGCGGAAGGTCGTGCCACTATCAGCTCAAGTGGCAACGACGAAAAGTGTTGCCGAGACAGGGGGAGGGTGACATTAATGAGTGCACAAACACAAAGACCAGACGCTTCCGACGGCACTTCCGTGAACAACCAGCACAAGTCTCACCCCCACTTGTGAAGCACGTGTTTCACCTAAGCCGATTGACGGATAAACCACTCACATACGCCACTTTACGGGCTCACGTACAAACATCAAGAAAGAAACGCCGAGATCAAGAAAGTTCTGGAAAGACGAAATGCTCCGTGAATTGGCCCAACAAATCTTTCCCAATACCTCACAATTTGCTTGGCAAAAGCACAACAATAGCGCCACTTCCCGATAATTGGAGCAAATACTAAACAGCCTGAGTGCCAACTAGTAAAAGCCCCTTTCTTGGAGCAACCTTGCTAATTCCTATTCTGTTAGAAGTATTAGGGCCTTCGAGATCGAGAAGAATGCTGTAATTTACCGTGGATTTATGCTGTACTGAATATCAAAACTTGTAAGTGAGCAGGAGATTAAGGAATTCAGTTACAACATTAATCAGCAGTTCATTCGAGACTAATGAGGAATCCCGAGCGACATCGTGATTCGAACAGCATTCAGCATAGGTCACTAACTAGTAATTCATACTCCACCTATCATCCCAAGTGGGATGCTAGCGCCTGATCTTCCTAGTATGGGGAGCTAGAGCAAAGTAGGGCCCTCACTGCTAAATAAGGCCTTCCCAAGCATGAAATTCGGTCTCAAAATTACAGATTGTTCCTCCTTGCTCTATGTTCCTCTCGAAATGTCAAGTACAACCTCCGATAGAGAGTTCTTCCCTTGAAGCTCGTTTTATTACTTCCATCAGAGGGCAGAAGCTTCCAATCAGGCCTCAGGAATAGTCTTACACTCAGACGGCTTCTAGCCCCGCTTTCAGCCACCTATACTTCCACCTTTGTCTTAAAAGTGGTACCCCGAAATTCAATTCAAGTGTATCAAACATTACACATTCAAGGAAGGAATTATTGAATAAAAAACACTCGATACAAACGAGTTAAAATGGTAAAAGACGTTCAAAATCCAAAGAAAAATTGTTATATGATAATACGATCTGATAATCAAGAATTTCTATAAAACATAGTGAACTTGCTATCATCGCGCTACAATTGCGTGAACCATGCAATATGTAATAAATCCATTAAAGCGAAGCAGCTTCAAAGGCACAGCTCACGATAACTTCGAGGTATTACTTCTTAGAAGAAAAGCGAAAAGAAGTGTAGGTTGGGACCAGTTCATTGGTAGCGAAGAAAGCAAAAAAAATTGCCGACTTCGAGCAAAAAAATGCTTCTCACAATAAGGAAAATAGAGGTTGGACAAGATCACCATGACAGAAATGATATGGAAGGGATATTCGGACGAGATCTCAGTCGGTGCAATGCTCCAAGAGCTGGCTTCATCACGCCAATAGAATAGCCTTTCACTGCCGCTATGGATCATGACAAGTTGTTCGAACTACCTATATGGGTTCCTTCGTGATTGGTGCAGCCTCTACAGTGCCGGTGTAACTCGTCCGAGGATACACACGGTGCAAGCGGGATATCTCATAAACTATTTATATCGTGAACTATGCCTCCAAGAAAAGACCGATGTATCAAATGGTAAATAAGTATCAAGTAGGATAGTAAAATGACCAAACACGGTGGTGGAGACACCAGCTAAACATATCGTCTACTGCCATTAAACTGATCCCAAGCAGCTTCAGGTCAGGAGAAATCGAATGGATTGCCTGGCTGAATGGATGGGCTGGAGTACAGGGCATAGGGCAGCAACTAGTTTAGTTTCTAGCACAGCCGGCTATAAGACAGTATGTACCAGCCCGAACTGGTCCAGGTTTTCAAGTAATGCCGTTGAGACATTGGATGTGAAACTTTTTAGTCAAATCAGTAATCGGAAATAACGCAACGAATACAACGGTAATTTTGTTTTTATATCACCAGCATTGAACTGTCCCCAATTGAGCAGAGTGCCCCAAAAGTACCCCATCACTTTTTGAATAGAACAAGTTTGAGAGGCATACAGTAATCTGCAAAAGTTGAACAACCCCACCTTAGGGAAAAAACACTGGAGCCAGTTCCATGGGGCAAAAATCTGGCTCCACGAAATCATTACTCATGAATGCGCCATGCTTATGACCTTGGATTAGGATCGGAATTTCGGACACTTGACAAATGCCCATATGTTGACTGTCTGGCGCCAGAATGGTGAAGGTTTTTGTTGTCCTTGAAGAGGATTCGCTTCTGCTAGCTGCACAAGCACAACTAATGTTTTTCCATCGGATACGATCCCAATCCTCTAGCCCTTCTTACGCTCTTGGGACATCGTCATGAGCTATTCCACCCACCACCCTCACCCACCACTGGTACTAACGTCATATCGGTAACACATCTGGCAGTAAGACGTCTCAACCGCAGATTGATGGCCGGCTACCCTTTTGTTCTTGAACGTCATGCTCCCAAAAACCAACCAGTATGACATTTGAGGAGGTGGACCTTTCCTGGAGCATCAGATGAATCATGGTAACTGACTTCATGAGAAGTCGTGGGCATCACTTATATGTGGGCCGCTCGAAAACATTCCGTCGTCAAATTCTTTGGAAATATGGCATTCAAAGCGTAAATGACAGAAAGTGCGTAATGCGAAACGCACGAGAAAGCGGGGGGTAATTCGACTAATAAAGACCGTCAAGTCAAGAGCGACTACGCGAAGACGACACATTGAGTATTCTATTCTCCAAAACAAGTTTGGAACGAAGCTTGTCAATAAGATTAATTATTAATCAGCAGAAAACAAAAACAAAGACATAAAGATCCAGCTATAGTAAATAAAAACTAAAGTCAATAATGTTGAGAGTTATGGCTAGTCGAATACGCCGTACCTTCGACTTCCCTCTGAAGTCGTTCCAGTTTGGATCGTGTGTTTCACTGATATAAATACTTCAGAAAGTGTACAGTATTTTTTCCACCCAGGAGTCAGCCTTTCCATTCTTTCCAGCTGGATAAGAAATAGTGAGGCTCGGGTTGTCTCCTGCCGGATGCGATCTGATTACCACGTGAATGATAATGGCGCCTCTGAGCAAACCTTCAAATGAAACTTCTCCCTTCCCCTTCCCCTCCACATACCAAAAGCTTCGAATTCCAATGAGTTTTTCCAGAGTGTGGAATGCAGCGTAGTAGGGAATCACAGTATCATGTAGTATCATTAACAATCATAAGAAAATACCGTATCCACGCCATCTTAGATGCAGTTTACTGAGACCAAAAAAGCATTCAAAGACCTGAGGGAACAATTCTTTACTGGAATTCTAGTCGTTTTCCAAAAAAACTTAACTGCTGAACAAAATCTGCTGGTGCTTTTCGGAACGCATGGCTGACAGTGACGGATGGCTTGCGCCGGATTAGAGACCAACGACAACCGCATTCCGTGCCATAAAGAATAGCTGTCGCCTCTATAGCTCCAGTAAATCTGTTGATCTGGCTTTAGAATACAAACTGGACAAACTGCTCCCAAAAGGAATTCACAGCCGGTCTCTTGGCGCCTTCCTGGACCATCAAAGGCTGAAATCCTCCGTTCCACCTTCAAGTTGTTCTACCTGTGCATTGAAGCTACCAATTTTGACTGAGATTAGAGGAACTACCATTCAAAGAAGAATAAATGGCAGAGAGATGACCATCATGGGCATCCCTTGCTCTCGAAAGATTCCTCGTTATACAAGAAATCAGGAAACGTAAACGTTCAGGACTCTGAGATGGCTGTAGGGAATTCTAAAACAATCAGTCGAGTCAGCAACCCCTCTGCTGATCCTTAAAGCGGAACCTGGAAGAAAATTTTGTGGGAAGAACGTTTAAGGGAAGATTCGAAAAGAAGAAATTCTCAAGCTTTCAATTAAGTTTGAGTTCAGAAGATTTTCAGAAAGATTGCTTGCTTCTAACTGACTTCGAAACCCCGTCGGTTGCTTGTGGGAATTTGATAAATATTAAACTATTCCAATTCAATACACAAAACGCTCTTTATGGGAACTCCATAACCCCAGGCGAAATCCTCAGCTTACCATCTTTCTGTAGCTAAGGGAGGGAGGGACTAAAACCAAAAAACGCAAGGTCGAGTGTATCCACTTTTCAAGGATATCGAAACGACGTTTGGAGCAAACCAGAGAAAAAATGGAGCCCGAGTTTAAGAAAACCCTGAAACTGGATCATTCTAGATTCCAAACGCCGATTTTGATCCAAACAAACAAAATGACGTCCGCAAACTCGGCAAGGAAATGTCCAACGGTCTGGAGCAGGACCTGTGCCCGCGCCAGGCTCGATACAGCAAATATCGACAATCCGGATGGATTACACAGTTATGGAATGCATGACGACATAGCTAGCATATGCATAGGAAAAGCAAAATGATGGAATTCAAGAAACTGGGTGGAGCCATCGCCGTGGGCGATAGGCGTGGTTGGTTATGGGAAAAACTGGCTGCTATCGACATATGCGCGGCACTCGTTCCTATCATATTAGACCGTTGTATCAGCTGCCGCTACCCCTAATACCACTGTCTTTCACTGATACCAATGACGACCGCGATATGCAACGACAACCATATGGGTGAAAACGCACGGCCTCCCAGACCAAAGTTCGTCGGCTCGCAAAATTTTTCCCAAATCTTCCTCAGTCAGTTAGGATGACTTCTTCAGTGGGCTACTGTGAGAAGAAGAACAGCTATGGTAGCACCCTGGGAGTGGCTCCCTCTGATCGGGTAAGGGTAAACTAGTGAATATGGCCCAGAAAAGGAACACCAATGATGTCGACCGGCAAGGGAGATTGGATGATAAAAGGAATAGGTTGCGCCCTGAATCATTCCCACTCAGTATCGTAGTATTGTTTGAATATGTATGGGGCCAGTAAAACCACCTGCGGCAGCCGGTCCATGTACAAGCCATGGCTTTCATCCTCCCAGGTGAGTCTGGTACCAGTTATGAAAGTTATGGATGGAAGCCTTGGTTGGCTCGAATGTGTTATGCTACTTTACCTGGTCCACGTTCCCCGACCTTTCCAATGGCTTCTTCAAACTCACCCAACTTTATGTACAATTCTGGCCTGATAGCAGCTGAACTGCATGTCAAAGGCATGAAGCTTGAGTGGATGGAGGAGTTTGGGAGTGTAACGGTTGATAGTTGTCTCGAATGAGCCGGTGGTCCCTCCCACAGAATTCCGCACAGTCGTCGTTTGTATTGTCGTCATAGAGCCAGAGTATGCAGTATGGAGTGAATCGGATCTGTCGATCACTTAGTCAGCTTTTTAGAATGGCTATAAACTGCTTGCAATCATATGAACAGTCTGAAAAACTTTTGAAAACAGGTGGCCACTTCGCCGACAAACTCAATTCACATAAAACGATGCAATCACTCAGCCTGTGCCCGCCTATTCTTGCTGCTTGAAGTGGAGCCTACTTCTAAACACTCGACGAAAATTCAACAAACATACCACCGCTATTTGATGTTTACAACTGTGACACCTTTATTTTGACCGCTAAAGGCCACAACTCAAGTTGTATACACACCAACTCTTCGAAGGAGTTTGAACTAAAGGGTATAATTTCTATCAATTCCTTCTTCGGGGTCCGTCAAGAGGTATAGAGAAAAAAATTTCGCTCCTAATCAGTCCTTCCTTGAGACGAGCTCACAAGTTCGACTCTCAGGACTTTTCAGAATGATGCCGGCGATTGCCAAGTATTCAACTGCACAGAGAGGACTTTGGGGGTAAACTTAGAAAGAAACGTATACATGAGAGTCTTAATCCTTAATCTCCTAAGTAGAACCAGTAGAACCAGTTCCATCTGATTTCCCCTCGGAATCCTAACGGCTATTGGATGCGGCTAATACATGCTTTTCTGACCAGTCGGTCTTACAATTAGAGCTGAGCCGCCAGACGAAGCATCATAAGTAACTTCGGTGAAATGGTAGATTATTTTGGCCCGGCCTACCGCCCAGTCCTTCCCCTCGATTCTAAACATCTGGTAGCCTTGGCACACTTTCACCTCCACTACTGAGTCGTTAGACAAGCGTGTATCACGACAGAGAACATACCAAGAGCTGAAATTTTCCAGAGCTCTGCTGTCGATGGAATGAAAGGAAAGTCTCGGGAATAGGAAAAAGCCGCCAGCTTCGGGAAATGCATATAAACAGTGTTTTATTATTTATAGATGCCATTTATCTCTTTTCCTGTTCTCTGTTGAATATTGCAGTAGGAAATGGTCGCCTTGGGCCAAACAAAAATGAGCAGAAAGGGTCCTGAAACGAAAGTGAACGAACAGCTACATAGAGGGAGGCATAAAAGGAACGAACATATAAATTACAAGGGCAAAAGTTGGAAATCCGCTAAACCGAGAGTGGCTTTCACAGACAAGACGAAGCTCCCCGAAATCGGCAGCTCACTTTGCAACCTCCGTAAAATGGTAATCCCACACAGCTAGAAATTTCGGGACAGGTCTCGCGGGCTTAGGAAGAAAAAGGTCCAAGCAGTAGCATCGAAGCAAAGGCAAAAACTACTCTCGCGGTATCGTCTGCAGGATCAAGGGACATAGAAGAAACTACTGTTTAAACATTACTACCTGTACAAACAGTACCACAGGACTACTGTAACAGAATGAAAGAGTTCTTCTGCCACTCGTGAAAGCACTCAAGGTTTCAAGGAAGTAGTGAACGGGGGCATTGCAGCAAAGGGACAGAAAAGTGACATATAGACCTCCATCGAAGAGAATATAGTGAGAAGAGAACTCGGATACATCTTAAGTTTCTGAGCAAGTTCCTTTTATGTTTCTGACTAGGATTAGGCTGGTTAGGTTCGATCTACTAGTCATTTTTGTAACAACGGCGCCTCTTTCCACTGCGTCACCTTTGCAAAAAGGTAAAAATGCTTTGTGAAGCAGCAGCTTAATTAGAATGTCAAGCAGAATGCTACTGACGATGAAACTGGACCTCCGAAGCGTTGAGAGGTCTTTCCGGAACTCCTAAATGGGCGCCATTTCCTGATTCCGAAATGGTCCCATTGGAGCGTACCTTCGTATGGAAAAATCAATTTCTTGCGAACTGGTGGTCTAAGTGGTTTCCCATAAGTCGAAATGACAACTTTTAAGACTAAACTGCCTAGCTAAACCGACAACCAGCTTTTCAATGCCAGACGTTATTTCAATCACTGTCAACGGGGATCTTCGAAAAGACCCTTCGAAAGACACAGATCTGGTTCTCGGACGTTTTCGTTAAAGTGTTTTTCACACCTCGAAACACAACAAAACGTTAATGTCCCCATTCTAGAGGAAAAAATGCAATCTCACGACCACCAACGGATCAGAAAAAATGGAACAGGCTATCAAAAGGGGAAAAAGGTGGGCATTAAGGAGACATCCTTTTGTCCCAAAATGGTGCAGAATAAAAAATGAGAGAAGGATCCGTTTGCTGATTTTTTTTTCAAGTTTAAGTGCTGAAGTCGACAAAAACCTCATCAGACAGAGCTAATGATCGTACTTAGAAAAAAGGTGAAGAAAAATGTCGTGGGAGACATTTTCAGTGAGTAGCCTAAGAAGAAAATTTTCGAGTCAGGTTTAATGGAGGAAACGGCAGTGATAATGATCATCAGGTACCTGTTATGAAGAGCATTACAGGACAGAGAGAATGAAAAAGAAGAGTCCGTCGTTCCAAATCATAGAGAGTTCTAGAAAAAACTGGAGGAAAAAACTGTAATGAAGTAATTCATTGGAATTATTTCAAAATGTACCTTGGAAAGGTACTAGATGGAAGAAAAAATCTTATCAAGCCAAGCCAGAAATAGTACCGATAACAAGAACAAAAAAAGAATTAGACGGGAATCGCAGCACAAGGAAAACACCGGAGAGGAGAATCTGATGACAGACTTTCCTGAAGGGTAGTATAGAAGAAAGGTGAACGTCAAGAAAAATTTCATCAGTCCAATCCAAAGATAGCCTTTTGAAAATTTAAAAAAAAAACCCATCAGCCCAAGTTAGGGATAATATGATTGGAGAAGATGAAAAATGAAAAGCCGAAAAGATCTGTTTGGAGCTCTTTCAGAAAATATTACAGGTGAAGGACGCGAAAATTGGTGCAGTTGGGGGTGCCTGGTCTCTTGGGGATCCATCAACGGTACGAGAAAACCCAACATTGTGGAGAAGTTGGTCTCCCGAACAAGGTAAGATGAGCCACCTTAATGTGACCCCGTTGAAAAGAATTGCAATTCATGAACAACACTTCCTGTTCTAATTGCGGATGATCTTACGGGGGCATACCAAAGGTGCGGTCTCCTTTCCGATGAATACCCAAACTTGCAAGAGAATCCGGCCTTCACCCTTGACGAAAGGCGATTTGCTCTGCATTGAATAGGTCGACAGGTCGATGAGTAGTTCGTGATCGTATTCAACTATACAGAGCGGTCAAGAGTGCGCGCATAATTGCCACTACGGACCCTTCACAATGGGGTCCAATCGAGCCGAAGTAGGTCTGTCATAGTCAAATTCGGAAACGCACTAATCGGAAGTGAGAAAATTGGGCCATGAAACATCAAAGAGCAAGTCTGAGTAGTTCAGCAGGTTTCTATGTATGAGATCCGATCCGGGAACTACTCAAAGCTCTAGTGGATCGCCATACAGAAGAAGGAAACTCAGAATCGATTTCTGGCTCCCAGCCGAACCTCCCATTCCACTTGTGCCTTTCATTTGGTAGTAAACCTGTCCGGGCGGAAAATCTATCCTTCCCCAATCGGCTGGCTCTCCAATCAAAGGCCAACGAAGCATACGAAAAGCCACTGAGATTGGGAATCAAAACCAAACGCCAAATGATTTGCCAAAAAGTTTGATCAGCCCTAAAGACTCATTTGGTTTTAGCAGTCAGTTTTCCTTGAGTTACCGGACCAATTCCTTGATTCGACAGGTGAAATCGGGCCACGTAGGGCGCTTGGGCCACACGTCCACATGAATAGGAATCCCACGCACCGCACTAACTGAAAAAACCCTTCTGGTCCCGTTAGTCGTACCGTATCCCCGAACACTTAGGAAACCTCGCAAGGGCTACCAATCAAGCTACACGGACTGTAAGAACCAGCTCCCTTATCGTTACTACTAGCCGTCCCTCGTAAAAACTTCGTCGCCCGTACGCATTCGCCCGAATTCTTCTGCTGACATGCCTAATCAGTTTTTCGAACAGTAGATTCCCATTCCAGGCAAGCGTAACTTATTATGGCACGTTCCAAAGAAGTAAGTAATACGCTTTAGTAATCTCAGAGAACGAAAAAAAAATTCCCATAGCTGTAGAGTATAGAAAAATCTGATTGACTTCCGTCTAATGATGCAAGCCATTACAAAGAAGTCAATCAGTTTTTATCTGCGTTACTTAACTACTGCTACCATCACTTTTGCTGAGAGCTAACCAGTAACCAGTTAGGAAGCACCAAAACGACTGACGAAGTTGGTCGTAACGTAATGAGTGCCCATAATCGGTGGGTTATGGAGCTATAGAGATGTAAAGATAAAACCGATGACCGATAATATGCAGAAAGAGATCGTTGAGAAGCGACAACCCACTTTACCCAGCCGATGTTCCCAGTTCATGAAGGTCAGGCTTATTCCCACAACAACTGTACGGGGATTAACACCCAGGTTATTCTCGTCTAATCAACTAATCTTGGAGGCACGTGGTAAGGCAGTATCTTAAGAATCGTACTGGAGTTCGGCTCCTAAGTGAGCCTACATCTCTACTCCCTCCTGCTGCAAGCGATGAGAGGGGCTTCAGTTCTTCCGAGTGAGCCCTAATTTCAGGGCTTTGTACGTGAAAGTGAAGCTCCACTCCAATAGTAACTTTTATCTTACTTTGATCAAATAAATCCGACTGATTACGTAAGTCAGCCGGAAAGGGAACTATACGATCCCCAAACTAATAGTCTAAAAAATAGCTCTCTAGCCACTGCAACCCATGGCAGCAAAATCACATTAAGATACTCATTCTGCCCATCTTGAATCTATCATGCCCAAAATAGCAAAATTGGTGATTTGTTGCTAAGAAACGAGACAAAACAATAAGGTCGTGAAGGCAGCTGAAGACCGTGTAATGTAGTGCCACATTATTCGGACGGTGAGACGTCACAACTGGCTCGATCCCATGGCAGCGCATACGATGCGGCCTCGGCCAATTATAGGCTAAACCTACAAGCTCCAAACCAGACAGTTACCCAAATGCACTCACACTTAGATGGAAAGGAATTTCAGTCTTCAGTAGATCCATATGACATTGGAAACGGTGGAATGAGGGCCAATCATTTGAGGTGGTGAACTAGTAGAAAAGGTATATGAGCTGGCCGTACTTATAGGTAGGTGTATTTGCCTGAAAGCTCAATCAAACGCACCAAAGGAGAACAGACCGACGAAAAGCATGGCCCAACCTCTTTAACCATGAAAACCACAGTTTGCGCAAGACGATCGTGAAAAAGGTTCTTCAGCCCCAGCTATTTTTCCCACCGGTGAAAATTCAGCTTTCTTATCAAATCATGTGGATGCACCAGTGAGAAGCACATGTGGCAGCAGGAATTCTCGCCCACAGTGCTACCTTTACCTTCGAGAAGACTCCAAACGTACTCAAAAAGTTTGCTCAATCAGTAGATCGTTAAAAGGCTAGAAGCAGAAGAAAGAAAGAGAGAAAGTGCCACCTAGAACCACAGACTTCTTGATTTTAATTCAATTGTCTCGCTACGAGCTAATCACACCACAGGACTAGCTTTGCCAGTCACGGATTGCATAAGTCGGACGGCAAGCCGCTAGCGGTTTGGACAGAGAGAGAAAAAGATTGCGGAAGACTGAAACGATTGTCTTTCGGCTGGCCGGAACTAATCCTCAGACTAGATGCGAAAAACCACAACGCTGCTGGTTTAGCGAGGCCATACAACTCCGCTCTGCAGCCAATTAATGCTAAGTCTTCCAGTTCGGCTCTCAAAGACATGAAATCCCTTCTGAGGTCAGTGGACAAGGCCACGTCGGAATTTCGGAGAAACTGCCACGGAGGAGCTATGAAGCCGAAACGACCGATCGTTTGCAACTCATTACGATAACGAGGTCATGTCAACAATCAGCAGAAGTTGGACATCATTTTGAAACGGGTACTATTTGCCTAGGTCTGGGTAAACAATAGAGTACATCGCCCCCTAAGCACGTGCAGTAGCAAGGAGCCACCTCAATTGGGTAAAGATTTCGACAAAGCTAATTCAAAGTCTACTGAAACTGATAAGTCAGGGTATGGGAAGAGCCCCCGTAATTGGCTTCCATGCCGAACCGTAAAACGTTTGAATGGGTAGGTGCCAGACGATGTACGTGATAGTACTCCTATCATCTTTAGTGAGTCCGGGACCTATCCAAGGACCCAACGAACTCTGGGAGATGGAGGACTCGGTTGGCTCGAGCGTTTACTTACCTGAGACTCAATCCCGAGCCGTGTAGTGGTAGAGTCCATCTGATCGCTTAAGAGGGCCACTGAAAGAAAAAATCGGGAAGATGGTCCCAAAAGCCTAACTCATGGTGTGGGGAGAAAAGAAGAGAAAAGTCAATGACCATCACTTAGGAAGCCATGAAGGAAGCAAATGAAACCATCGAAAGCCCGTATGCACGACCTAATTCCTCCCCTCTACTATAGCACGAGGGTGAACGAGTTTCCACAGAATTTCCTAGACATGTTCTCTAACTTATACCATTAAGTGAAAGGCCAGTTCAATTGGCACATAATCCTCAACCCACGCATTTGCCTCCGCTATTATGGCATACCAGTGCAATACCATTGAAATTGACTGGCGCTAAGTATAAATCATACGAGAAAAACCTTGGCATTAGTCAGTAGGGTATCATTAAAAGACGAATGCGTAGTGCATCTCGGAAAGGAGTTCGGTCAAAGTCTAACAAAACATGCTCTTGAAAGAAGCGCTACACCGTTCTTAACTGTGGGGTGTGACCTGTGGGTGGGAGTCGTCTTGAAGATAACGACTGCTTCATAAGTCCACAACCTCGAAAGCCATATGATTGATGTAATTCACAATCAACTGTAAGGGACTAATCCAACTCAATGGACAAGCTATTCAACTCGAAATCAACCTCTAAGGCACCTTTCGATACAGCTGCAGATGGAATTCCATGATGAAAAATGAGAAAGGAGCGGTTTTTTTGTTTTATTCAAGGAATTCGGGTTACGCAAAAGGATAGGAGAAGCTTTAGAGATCACTCCATATAGTAATAAGATCGATTTTCGGCTCCAGAGACCTCTTCGAGTCCAACAAACTACTGCGTTCTCAGGGAGTAACGATGGTCTACCACAAGGCCTTGAAAGGGTATATTGAAAGTGTCTATCATCACATACTGATCGCCATGGATCGAAAATCTAAAATCGAAAATCGAGAATCATTGCTATTCATCATAAATATGAAATTTTGGACCAGCTCATGAAGAAGCTATCCTGGGATTCGCTGGAAGCTGCAACTTCTTTGCAAAGAAAGGTCTCGGACACTTTGAATAACAAAGTTCGCTTCCTCGTTGACAGATGTCCACTACGGGCCAGGTTTTCCTGACAGCGGTTGAAATGGCTTTGCAAAAAACACAAAGGTACTGGACAGGGTCGCTGTCAACATGGATTTACGACCAAACAAGGCCAACTCCAACAAACTTTACGACAGAGTACACATTACGATCAAACCTACTACGACCGGTAGTGAGCCGACAACGGATTCCACGGAACAATCCTCTACTGAACTGCTACTTTTTGTTATAACAGCCCATTCGAAATGGCCATGCGCTCGTAATGGTGCAATAGAAGAAGCGGAAATTTGAGAAAATTGCTTTAATTCTTGGGTAATTTACTGCATTCAGACCTCATAACAAATACGCAGACATTTTTTAGTATCGGTGCTTTAATAGCCACGAATACCAGCCCAACCTGCCTGTGCCTGCTAAATATGCGAAGGGGAACGTTTGGCAAGTCTCCAGGGTGTGGACAGGGCACTGACCTATCCAACCATCCCAGCGAGGGAACTTCGGTACAACCCTTAATGTCGGCTTGGAAGTAAAGGGCTGGTACAATCTCTCCAAAGGTGAAAAAAGGGTTGAGCACTAATCTGTCCCCTTTTGGAATGAGCCGTACGTTCACTTTCCATACAGAGTCGAAATGACGTTGGAATGGGTACCAGGCCTTTACAAAGACTTCGAGGGGCCAGTCCATTTACATGGCAGGACTGCAATTCTTCCAAGATGGTCTAGCACAAAAAAAAACTGAATATGAAAGGTGGAAGACTGGCTGACAAGAGCGAACATTAATTCGAGATTTCATGCCCAGACAATGCATGGGGGGAGCGACGCCTATTGGCATCACTCCAAATCCAGCTCCGACAGTTCCGTATAGAATAACAATGTAGTAATTGTAACAATCGATTATCAGAGGAGGACAACTGATCCTACCAAATAAAACCTCACAATAACGAAACCAAACACTGTCCACATGTCCTCAGTATAGAACTAGTGTTTTCGAGGAAAGAGCGATCATTTGCGGACGATCGGGATGGATCGTAGCGGGATCGCGACTGAATCACAACGGCTAAACCATGACAAATCGCCTACTCACACACCAATTCCACGTCAATACTAACTAGTACGATTGAAAACCGACGAATGATGGTGGATGGAAGGTTAATGATAGCCCCAGTGATGGCAATTGAACGAGCCCCTGTGCAACGCTGTTGCCGGAACAGACGTTTCTAATAGGGTCAGTGCCGGTTTAGGCACGTATTCCAATTAGGGCAGATTGCCCTTATAAAGGGCATAACCCACGTAATTCATGCAGTCATAAAATAGGATATGACGAAAGTAAAACCAATGGCAAAAAAAAAACGAAAAAAAGAGGTGGAATCCTATCGATAGAAAGGAAAAGGTCAGAAGAAAAAAAAGTACTTTACTATATGTTGCCAGACCGCTCAAACTTGTATTCTGAAAACGAATTCAGGCCACTGCCCCATGCACAACGGAGTGCACTTTTCTTCATGGGGCCCCAGCATGAATCTATACCTTCAAACCATAAACATAAGTCTAAAAACCAGCAAAATACATGGCTTTATAGGGAGAGGAGGCTTAGAATCCCATTTATGGTGCCCCCCGCTAGGACTTCCCAAACTAATGCATTTACGACCTATTGGACACACACAAAGTGCTGATGTTTTTATAGGCAAACCAGTTCTTGCAGCTTACCAGTGACTAACAACTGACTGGTATAGTCGATGACCAGACCAGAAGAACTTTTACCATTCTGGGAACAAACATTGGACCTTTATGAACAGTCGGTTAACTGGATACTGCAATATTTTTTTTCAGAACTGGATGTTCTACTGGAAATACGAGTAGCACATGGGAGCGCTCGTCAATTTCCACCTTTCGGACACAGAATGGGGCCGAGTTGGCTTCAAAAAGAACACAAAGTAGACATCGTGAAAAAGCTGATTGTTTGCATATTTGCTTTGGCCACATTTGTTTATTTTTTAAATTTTTTTGAAAAATCCAAAGCATAACTGCAAACTGGCAGCAGACGTCAGTCAACTGCCGTAGATGGCGCAGTATCGACAAAGAACGCTCTTTATCATCAGAAACATGCAGTTATTTCATTACGACTAGGTTATTAACCGCTTCCCTTCCTGGCTGTTGTAGCTATGGATGATGATGAGAGAGATTCTGATGGCATACTCACACTGAGAGCACCAATAAAAAGTCTCTCGTGAATACAGACAGGCCTAGGCCTGAACTCGGTAAGAAATAAAGAATATTCACAATGTTTAGCGCTGCCCGAGAAGCCGATTGAGAGGCGGATAGAGAATTTCCAAGTGGAAATGCCAAGTATGCCTACTCTTTTTCCGATTTCAGCGCTAAAGTTGTCAGTCAGAAATCAAAGACTCAGAAATGCCTACTCTCAATTACCACCAAGGGCAGCAAAAAAGTATTTTGAAGTTAGGAGACTGAGCAAAAGGGGGTGTAACTGCACCTGAAGTAGGTAAACACAATCGCTAGCGAACGATATCGGGCAAAGTAATTTCAATACCACTTTTTCTGCAAATGTCTACTTCCCAGTCAATCTAGTACAGGAACCCCAGACGATTAGATTGGCAAATTTCGGAGGCTTTCATGGGAAAGGACAACAGAGACAATGATGGCTTCACTTTTTGTAGGTCTCCGAGCATGCAATACCCTATGGTATTCGATAGCAGTCCATTACACTCCTATCGTTTTACCAATAAAATAACAGTAACAAAAACAAAGAAAGTGCCAGAAGGTGCAAGAGATTTGAGCAGAAGCTCCTCGCATCAGAGCAAAGAGCAGCAGCAAAAAACGGAGCCGTTTGAAGCTGCGGTACCTCAAAAAATAGTCCGAAACCAGCCAAAAGTAACAAGAAGTTCACACCTCAGAAATTCGAAAAATTCAAATAAAACGGGGCACCAGCTGAGCAGTCAAGAACTGTTTATGCAAATCGGCGACAATTTGAATCGCTGGGTCCACTAGTAGAGGGCTGTGGTGATGGAGATAAAATCAACGACGGCAATGATGACCGCGGCGGCGGCGGTGGCGTCAACGAAGACGTCCTTCAGCCATTATAATAGCGTGAATGATGGCGACTTCATGACACACGAAAATGACTTTACGAAAAACCGAAACGGCCCATTCGAGGTGTGAATGGACATAATGAGCAACATAAAGTCGATTCAACAATGCTCAAGGACATCACGGTGTGAAAGGTCTGGGGCGATAGCCGTTAGATCAGCATAGATTGGTTCGGAGCTCACCAGGGGGCTACTTCTGCGTACAGGGCCACTAGCTCCTTCTACCTGAGCATTCAGAAGAGCACCCTCATCACCGAAGGGCTATTAGTAGGCCATTCTTCCCTTCACAAGGAGCAGCCTCAACCATCCCACTACCAAACCGAAAAGGAGGAAATCAAATTCCAGATCGAATCTAATCAACAATCAGGCTTCGGACATCTGACTGATCCCGGAGGACTAGGCCCTAGACTTGCCTACCGACGGGCACATGCGAACCAGTATACGGGCGGAATTGGCATTCAAATACCACTGAGATTACGAATGCGAGCCATCGATCAACGCCCAAGCGCTTTATCCTCTTACTTCAAGAGCAAACTTAATACCCCTACTTACAGACTGGCGATTTACTGCATGCTGTCACTTCAATCCCGTCCAGGCTCTACTTGACGTCATGAGGCAATGTCGCTAGAAAAGTTTGTGTCCAGCAACGTAAGCGATCAATACCTATACATACTGTAGGGTGGTACTGACGAGGTCCGCCTCATCATCGTAACTCTATAGAATGCATAGCTATTGATCGTTCACGGACAAAGTACATTAGTATCGCCAAAACTACTTCCTCATTTTCTCACAATAGGAAGGCAAATCGTAGATCAAAATGCTGCCAAATTTCTGAAAAAAAGCAAATAAGCTTAAAAAATGAAGAAAAAAAAGAAAAAAGGGAATTTTGGAAATTGAGGGCCCTCAAACGAAGGAAACACCATTTCGAGGGCATTGAGTGACCATTTTTGCAGACGAGTAGCGGAACACGCTAGGTGGGACCCTACAGAGAGTACTGACGTTATACAATCTCTGAGGTCGCTGTTAATTAAGAGCTTCATTATTCCCGATGGAGAGCTCGGACTCATGACTAATGACGTTTGCCTCAGCTGGGAGAGCTTTTTAATCAACTGGGGACTGCTCAGTCACTTTATGCATGCATCCATTAAGGCTAAAATTCTAACGAAAAATCCCCTGAGGCCATTAAGCTTTGTTTATTTCGCAAAAATTCTGGTCCGATAGATCATCCATAAAGGTGAAAAAGCTAATGCAGCCGCTTAGCCAAGGGATTACCAGTAAAGAACAAAAAGTTAACGTTAGTGCTTCAAATCGAGGGAAATGAAGATCAGGCCATGGTCCTTTTTCGAGGGAAACGAAGACTATAGGTAAACTCGAGGGAAATGAAATCGAAGAATGTGAAAGAAGGCAGAGAAAGGCCTGATACTGGAAGGAAGAGCCCAATGAAATAACAAGAGAAATTTTGAAAATTCGTCGAAAAAAACTGAAACGAGTCTACGGTGGATGATGAACCGATAAGAGGGGAATATACGTCACGAAAGAAAAACCCTCAGAGCCACGGCCTCTTTACAGATTCTCCAGTCGATAAAACAAGTCTCATCAGTCCGGACACAGACGGAGAAAATGACTGGTTGCCTGATACTAAATGGATTGGCCACCGCTAACTCTCTCGGAATCTAAGGCGCTTTCCAGACTTTCCGGGGAAATTCTAGACGTGGAAAGAAGATGTATGAGGCAAGGCACCGTACCGACATCAGTGGCCCACTGAAAACAATAAAAACTGAGTAAAAAAGTCTGAAATCTTTCAAGGTTCATAGGAAGCCTTGTCACCGTTGTGATGATGCAATCCTAACTGGATTCAGGAAGGAAACGTTAATCGGCAACGGATTGTCACCTTCGCATGACAGATCCGCTCCGTGAACGACTTGGGAAAACAACCGGAAGGAAAACCGAAGAAAACGATTATCTGGTCAGACGAAAACCGCTTTTTCCTCATTTTTTTCACACACTTTCACAAAAAAAAACGATCTCAATTGTGGGGATTTCGCTGGAAACCGGATTTACGCCTACTGGAGGTAATGTTTTCAGGCAGAAGATCCCCTACGCACTTTCGCACTTCGTCGTTCAACCCATCCACGCCAGAACTGAACGGCTGAATTGTCAAAACACTGGGGAAAACTGTACAAAACGATACAATCTCCGAAAATATTCGGGCTATGAACGGCTAGGAATGGTAGAAATGGGCACAAGGCTACTGAAAAGAGGCTTCCATCACCGTCACCGATGGCTCGTCGTATTAATTCGCTAGCCAAACGAGGACGAGGAGAGACAGACGAGAGCAACCGCGTTGGTTGCTGCTGCTGCTGCTGAACAAACATACCCGCATAGTATATTTATGAGCCCACTACATGCCTATTCTCACCCGACTACAATGGGTAATCATCTTTTGGGCGAGAAAACCGCGTTACGACTATCGATTAGGAATATTGATCAGACAGCAGATAGCATCAATGATGAGGAAATCGATACTACAGACGATAGTGAAATCATATCCATATCCTTCTAAGGAATTCCAACTATTTTCATTAGCACTTCAACCTATTTCCGTTCGACCTGAATGAGGAACAATCCCCGCGAGATGGGCACGGTGCTATTACCGACCAAAATTATTGATTACCTTATTGAAATCAATTATAATGAGGAAATCAATACCCATTAAATTCATACTATGCATAGTAGAATAGACATAGGCATTTCGTGAATATTGAAGAGACCTTTCAACTGATTCTAAAAGAATCTCAGCCAGGTTCGGCCGTTCTGAATGAGTAGGAAGGGAACCCTCACAAGTGACCCAACGGTCATTTGACTTTGGAATGCGCCACGCACCCAACTAGAATTCAGACTCAGAGAGGCGTACAGATCGGCAATTGGCTTATACGTTCAGTGACTTTGGCTACCCAGCGAACGTACTAGCCAGAGCAGCTTCCCCATGCTTCGAGCCATATTCACCGACCAACACGAACCAAAGGTGTAGAAAAGGAAGCCAGCCCATCCCTACTCTCCCTCGGAGTCGAACTATCCGTGCCAAGTGAATTGATGACTTTTCAAAAAGAGCTGAGGGGCACCCTTTGTTTCATTCTTTATTTGCCTTACTATGGATTACTAAGGAAATGTGTATTCTGTTAGTTGTCTCTTCAACTCGCTCCCAAGCCCACTGAATCTGTTCAGGACCATTAGATTGACGTTAATAACCATATTAGCCCCATGATCAATGTGACCCTACTGTATGACTTCGTGGATGTTTAGTGATTCACACAGTTTCCCCTAAAAGGCAAACATCCTGAGTACACAAAAGGGTTCGTGGCAGTCATGCTTCAACTCCATCCTATAGGGCGACACCTACACTCTCCAAAATTGCACCGTCCCCCACGACGTGCTCCCCTGAAGCCTTAATCACCCATCCCAATATACCCTTCCAAACTGAACGAACAACTTTTAAGTTGCCCATTTAAGTTCCTCCACATATTAAAAAAAATTCAGGTCAAACTTGCCGGAAAACTGAATAAGTAAAGAGACAAACTGCATCTACAATAGAGATTCAGGTCGCCTCCTCAAAGGAACAGGTCTCATTACGACCATTCCAAGCTATAAATCCTAAGAGCCCTGAATATAGCGCGTTCGTGACCGCAATCGTAAACCGGACAGACGGGCGCTTAGGTAATCAAACCTGGGCGAGATAATTACAGCGTTAGAATTCCTTGAATGAGATCAAATTCCTGTGAACAGAAGAAGATTTATGTGTTCCCATCTGGTAAGTGTAATCCTACATGAAATTGGGGAAGAACGATTTTAATTGAGGGTCTGATCCTCCAGCTGTTCCGCCATGAGATGATACCAAGAGCCCTAACCATCTACCTTTGAGTGACCCGAGAATCAAGTGAAATCTCGATAAAATCCATGTAAAATAGAATATCGGGAGCAGGAATCCCATAGGAAATTTTTAGTTCAAACCCTAAAAAGGTGCTAGGATGAAGGAGGTTCGGCTCAAGAAAGGGGCCCACTGTCAACCTCAACCAGATAGTTCCAGAACTAGTTTGTCGCTGAGGAATAATAGAAGGCTTAAATAGGAATATTCCTGAACGTCCTTCCCAGGAAGTTACGGTATCTGGCTACGGTAGCTCTGGACCTCTTGCGTACATTGTTCAGGATCACTCCTTAAACACTCACGAGTGGATTGCTTCCCCACATGTAGGCCACTTTTTAAATAGCGTCCGCCTCAGAGATACCCCTCCTAGGACAATTACCATTGATTATTAGACATGGGGTACCTTCGCTTCTTTCCCACATGGGAGGCGGGTAACATCTTTCAGGATATCACAAAAAGGGGTCCAAAACTTACTAAAACAAATTTCACGACGGAACACGATGTCACGGCTTCGTCTCCGCAGTTCCCATACCAGGAAGTGTACGTCCCATACGGATAGTCGGTTGATCGTGATGGAACTGACAAGTTGGACTGCTTAGACACGCCACACCCAATGCCGCTCAGGGATGGGAGTTTTCGAGGGGATGTTTTAGGAAAGGAACATTATACTCTACAGTACTGGAAACAGCTGACGTCAGTTTGCTGAGTTTTGAAAAATTTCTCGGCAAACGAGGCACCCTAACGACCTGCAGCTGTTGATATATAGCCTCGGCCGGTGACGAAAAGATGTGCTTTCCGATAAGCCACTGCGACAGCAGCGATGGACGGAAATCGAGGCAATTCGCAAGGGGTGGTCAGCACTAAGCAATCTTTCAATCTGAACAAGTAATTCTAAGAAAAGCCCTTTAATTGGCCCCCGAAATGTTCAATTTCCTAGAGCAGCAGGAGGAAACCCCTAGAAATTTCCAACACAGAGATTTTAGAAACACAACTAGAATGGATATTGAGCAGTACGACTAAGTGACAAGGGTCGCCGTCATCGTAGGGTCACCGTTCTGGGCCAAATCCTACCGTTGCCCGTAACCTACCTTCCGTTCCACTTACTTACGGTACTGATAGACATATGGAGTGTAGAGCAGGAGCACTACGGACATCAAAATGGGCCAACGTTGTGTACCCAAAGCTTTCAAACAAGTCCACGACTCCCCAGAACAGACCAGTGCATGGAGCATTCCAGATGGTCCGTAAGATTTGAGACGCCTCCTTTCCATCCTGGTTGATACTCGAAGAAAAAGTTCGTCCTAATCAGGGCCCTGTGCTTGTGCTACACACGACATCATTTTGAAAACCATATTTTTGCACTAAAATTGACCTTAAGTGACCTAAAATTGACCAATCCATCCAAACAGCACGTTTGGATGGATTAAACAACTCCAATGTTTAGATTATTAAAAAAATAAACAAATACTCGAATTGCAGAAACCAAGCCGAGAGATTTAGCGAGAAACCATCCCAGACCTACAAAAAGGGCCTCGTAAAAGATTAAAACAATTTCACTAACTAAAGGCATATGGCACGGCTGGGTTGGCCAGCTGAATAATAGCAAGTGAAATGACTGCCAGTTCAACTGGCCACCCCAATCAATTACCAATTCAGAGGTCGATGGAAGAGCAAAAACACTTAGCCTTGAAATACAACACTACACAAATTCTACCTGGGAAATTGGAGATTTCCCACACCAGTAAATAGGTAAAAGCTCAGGTAACTTACCTGTTGGTAGCCATTTTTCCACCACGGCAACCGGCTGACGTTTCTCCTCGACGGGGAGTGATCTCGGAGAATATGGCCGAAAGTGCCAATGAAAAGCACCACATCCATTGCTCGTTAGCCGACTGCATCGGCCGACAAGCACAGAAGGAACTGATTAGGTAGCGACCAGGGAACATCTATCCACAACACGTCATCCCTACATAAAACCCCTCTCTACTGGTACGTAGTCAAGTGTATTCTAGTGGAAAATCATTGACCAAACAGCACTGCCTACAGTCGATGGAGGAATATGAACAGAAAAGAACTGACAAGGAAGACCTGTCTCTCCCTCTTCATCAGAACCGCCCCCATATCGTCAGACGGATAGGATCAAAGGGTCAAAAAACTGAACGTAGCTATTTATGACCCAGGGTTGGCTGAAATGGGCCGCAAGGTGACGTCAGAAACCCGGAGGCTTCTACTCACTGACAGATGTACTTGCGCTGCTGAAGAGCCGAGAGTGGGAAGAGTAGCTCTGTCTCTGTACCTCCGACGAAGGTTCCCCATCGTGCCTTTGACCCTGCTACGGAATCTCTGAACCAATTAAGGCTTGCTGAAAGAAGGAGACTATGCCCTTCATGACCTTGCAATGATAAAATCGCAGCTCATTAGGACATTATGAATAGGCGTACGAATTTTCGAAGAACTAGGCTGAAGCTTGAGGAGAAATTGTAGTCAATTAGGAAAACAGCACTGAAGACGGCTACGAAATTCAATCCTCTCGCTCCAGGTCCACCTTTTGCACACCGTCAATACCTTCCTTGAGCAAATACCTTTCCTCTCCTACTTGGAGTACGAACTCACTGCTGTCAGCCGAGTCATCAGCAGTCAAAAAGCTTACATTCAGAGTTTCGCGTTGAATCGTTTGAAAAAATGTCTCAAAAAATGAGAAAGCAAGTAGACGACAACACTAGAACGCAAGAAATTTGATTTAAAAGTACGCCACCAACTTTAAACCTTGCTAAGTGAAGGCATGCATATTCCGTAATTGGAGTGCGCCATGAATCCTGCATTCATTCACTGTCAATAAAAGAATTTGTACGAAAATTTGAGCTGAACGATCATGAATTCCTAGTAGTCAACCGGTGTTAGGCAACAGCATTTTTCGGAAAATTGTCTCTTCCTCACTAATTTCAAAATTTCCAGGGAACGGAAGAAACGTCGGCCTAAACTTCAGTCGACCCAGCTTTTATGGGTACACTCCGAATCTTAGGAACCCCTTAAATTAATGAACGAAGCCTACGCATGGCGCAACCCAAAGTAGTAATGAATCCTGAACTCTTACAAACTTAAACAATCTTTCTTTTGAAAAAAAATTAAAGTAATATCCGATGAAAGTAGGGCAATAACGACTTCGGAGTTAAAAGTGAGCAGACCCAATCGAGTACAGGCTTCCCCTGGATAGGCTCGGCGATTTCAGGTCAAATGGAGATCCAAACCCGCTCTGTTTTAAGACAGCCACTGCATATGTTACCAATTATAGGGATAAAATTGGAACATTTTCGCACATTTTGTTCCTTATGGAAAACCATACTGGTTTCGTCTCCTCGAAATGGGAGTCCAAGACGAACCATCCTCAAAACCAGAAAAATGCCTCAATTCACAGATGGAATCTAGAGATCTCATGGAATTCCTCTTTGGTTTTATAAGAAGTGGCTCATCCTAGGATACCACTCTTTTTCCGACACAGACGACCTTGGCCATAACAGCATTCCAATTACAACCAGAAAGGAAGCGGAAGGATAGCATCAATGAGAAAAAAAGCAGATCTAGTGGAGGGCGGGTGTATCTGTGAGGGAACGTTATGAGGAACGTTGATTGGCATGAAATTGGCCTGCGCAGGTGGCGATTGCGGTCGTACAAGTTGCGGTGTTCCACTCATCATCATCATCGTCTGTGTGTAATATACGCCCGAGATCGGCCCATGACACGATTGTACTTGGGCGTTGCGGCCCCAGATCTATTTGAGGAATTGAAGAGGTGAACGGATCGAACGTTACAAGGACACTCGCAATCACCGAGAAATCTCAAAAGAAACAGAGAATGGGAACGCCGGAGAATCGCTTGGCATTCACACGGTGGGTGGGACCAACCGTAAACAACCGCACTGGGAAGATCGCTATAAGTTTGAGGATAGAGGTCACGCTATGAGTGGCAAGTGACAGCGGGGGCTCTGAGACAGGAACCATAAAGCCGAAAGCATAAAGCCCGTTACAGAAAGGGAAACACTTCTCAAGGTTGATTCTTTAGTCACAAAGGGCTCCAGGTGGTGTGGGTCAATAGGCGTCAAGGCGGTGATGTTACCAAGTTGTCAGGGCAGGGCGACCTCAAGCAATCCTGTCATGTCCATCTCGTTCGCTACACTAAAAATTCCACAAATCTTCCAGCTGTCGCCGAAATTTCTCTTGTAGGGACCACCTCCTTCTTAATTCCTTTCCTTATTTCATTATTTTTATTCTATTAATCCTGCAAATATAAACGCAATGGAAAACTTCACTAGGAAAAAAGTAGGCAGTTTTGTCATTCCTAAAGGACCGTCTTCCCAAGTATGAGTACACAGCAGCGATTACTGGCAAAATGCCAGCGCTGACACTTCGATGAGGAAGGACCTTTCTAGTCCATTTCAACAGAACTTCCGAAGGGGGACCACCACTTCAAGTCTGTTACATAGTAATAAATGCAACAAATTAATTCTCTCAGAGTTTCTTGGCTACCGTACCACCGTGATCTAAAACCTCAGATTGCAATCGTTTCCTGAAAGGAAATCGAAATCGAAAGATTTTCAATTTAATTAAGCCAATTAGCAAGCTAATCAGAAACGCCCTAGCCCTTTCTATTTGAAAATGTCTGCATTTGTTCTTTCTGTTTTGATCATTCACCTCGACCTTTTCGGATCGATTATTGATCGGATAAATGATTGATTCGAACCAAATCCTATAATTTTCTGCAAAAGCATAGTTCTTTTCTGGAAAAACCCAAAGGAAAGGGAGCTTCTGTAGGATTATTGAGCTGAATTCCTTGGCAATTTGAAGGCAACAGTTTCACTACCGCAGTAAATCTCACTATAGCCATTACAATATCCAAAAGAAACTGAACAGTTGCCCAAATGAGACAAACTGGTATTCCATGCTCTTTGTAGAGGGGAAAAACTAAACGCAAAGCAATTACCCGCTGTCACATCAAATTCCAATCCAAATTGGGAAAAACTTGATCTTCTATTATAAAAAGTATCACCAATTACAGTGAATGATTTTAAAGAGAGAAATTACGACAATTCATATTAAAGTCATTATTTGTAACCATGAATAAACCTCAGGCTAATCGAATTTCGGTAGGGTCGAGCTTTTGCATATTTGTGTGGATTAGAAACCCTTTTGCACGGGACGCATAGCAGGGTATCTTAAAAAAACCAAAAAAAACCAACTGATGGCAATTCCCAAAGAATTTGGGGGTAGGGCCTTTCAAGATGAACTTCTGAAAATGAGTATCACTCATAATAATAAGTAATAATTTAAAATATTCAACGAAGGTCGGCCTCGGCATAAAAGTCAAAATTTACCTTGAATGGTTGCCTTTCTGAAACGATTTTCATTCAGTGAAGAGGGCCCCCGAATGGTAGGGCTCACCAATAGAGTGGGGAACAACCCCGAGAGCCTCCCTACGTGGGCTAAAGCTTACCAGGGATCAGAGCAATCAGATCTTTCCGGCATGGTGGCCATAGGATTGGCCTGAGGCACCCTTAAAGTTCCTTTAACAACTGGTTGACTGAGTTATTGACGCTTCAGTTTCTCCTCCACGATGACCAAGTCCAAGCCGGGCTGATCTCCTGAAGACTTCAGAGCCTTCTGGGCCAACGTGTCCAACTCTTACAGAGATTCAAATCCTTCTCCTCATTTTTTCAAAGGAATCTTTAAGCCAGAATGATGAAATCCACCAGAGGCTCATGAAAAAATCTCGATATAGAACATTTACTCATTCTTGGTAAAAGGGATTAACACCGACACGAAAGTTCATCCCATACAAATTGATGGGCCCTTAGGCATGTTCGTATCTCTCCCAACCCGCACTGAACAAATTTTTTTGACCCGACCGTCAATCCTTCGGCTATTACACTACGAAATAGCTAGAACGAAAAATCGCGTCCAATCTATCTTTAGACGAATGCAGGCCCGGCTCGTCTCGATGGAGGAGCAAGAAAAAGCTAACGGAAAGTAGCCGGTAAAATAGGACCATTAATTCTACTGGAGAGGATGCCTCCGTTGTTTCAGGGATTCCTAAAATATTGAGCAGCCACTGAAAATTATCCTCATGCTAATAGATTACGAGAGAACACATTCTATCGCAAGTTGCAAAAAGTTTAGAGTCGGCTTTGGAATTCGTCCCTGGCAAGTCTGTTTTTTAGGGATGAAAATTCAATAACTTCATGGAAGTTCTAAAAAGCCGTAGACAGAAGTGTCTGCCCTCTTTGCTAACACGAGAGGAAGGCAGAAACCCAATTCTCGGGACTATGGAGAAGGATGGAGATCCAAAAAATGCGGTCAAACAGGTCATCGACATAGACGGGAAGGGTTAGGCTGAAGAAGGGCGTTTCGTGGAACTCCGCCCATTTAAACTCTTTTTCCAAAATAGTCAACTGGAGCTAGTCTGGTCGCGGGGATCCCTCGTCCCATGGCTAACCAAGCCTTGGGATCCTGTAAGAGATTTCTGGGAGCAGTTTCTGGGACATCTTGTTCTTAGAAAAGCCTCAGCACCCCTCTCTCAACTGATCCCAATCCACGACGGCTTTATTATCACTGGGTTGGAGATTTCGCAGGAGCGATAACGCTTCTTTTTTCAAAGCTTTTTTGGGAAGCATCAATCATTCAACAAAACCTGAGGAGGGGCCGGCTTCTGTCTGTCTGGCAAGCTGTACAGCAGAGACGGGCAAAAAAGAAAAAGAAAGGAAGACAAAAACGAAGGAGGAGATGAGAGAGAGACTCCTCTTTGAAGAAAATCTCTACAGCCGCGCTTGGATAGAATAAATAATTGAGCGCGAGGAAGAGTGTAAAGAGGAATATCAGCAGAAGAATAGGGAGAGGATTGAAAAGTCTGGAAACTAACCTCCGCTCACGACAGCACAGTGAGCACGACTTTGTACGGTTGAGCAGCACCGGAGGAGTGATCACCATCGGTAATGGGCTGAATTATAACCAGTTTATTATAAAATTGTTCGAAATTAATCCAAAATAATTCTCGAATTCTAATTCTACTGTAAAGTAAAATCCAGAAAAAATCAGAGTTCTCGAATATTTTAGGCTGAATCCAAGTAGAAAAAATGCGGCAGAAAATTAAGAAATATTTTCAGGTCCTACAAAATTTCCAAGTATTTTTTGCAAAGGATGGCTGGCTGGTTTCTGTCAATAGTCCTCTTGAGATAAGCCACCCCTCGAGCTCAGTCGGAACGGTCGAGGCTTTAAGACTTTTCAGGAAAAGGGCCTTTTTTTCAAAGAGGACCCTGTTTGGCCTCAGTCTGGTAAGGTCTGCCGCTGTAGAAATCGCTGTCTTCCCTAAGTGATGCTGATGCTCAATCAGAACCAGCCCAGCCTAAAGAAGTGCAGAGCCTGGTCGGAATACGACCTTCGATAGACGGCCAGTGAACCGTAAAGGCGCCAGTACTGTCTAGCCATGTCTGTCTCATTGGCGTCGAACACACTGGACAAACACATATGCAAACTGGTAGATTTAGTTTCGTACTACAGGAGGTGAAGATAAGGCCTGGGGGAAAAGTGGGGGTTTGCAGGAAACGCGGGTGTTCAAGATCCGTTCGAAAAATTTTGTCCCACTGGGAAAGTCAATCATTGATTTATTAATTTGAGTTTAAAAAAATTAGGTACAAGGGTCCATTCCACAGAAATCCAGGGCCAATTCGTGAGCTTAGGACAGAGGTCTCGCCATTGTTCATAGAGAATCAACATGTTCGAAAGATTGAGAAAAATCACTTTGCACTTGCGCAATGGAATAAGTTTCGGATTTAAAAATAGCTAATTTTTGTGCTTTGCTACTTGTTTTGTTAACATGAACAAAGGATAAAGTATAAAGTATGAGGCCTGAGGGTGTCTGAGGGATGCGCCCTCACATCGGACTTCTCTTCAGAATCGTAGTCGCGTATCGAAGGCATGTGTGGCCTATACGATGACTTACGGTGGTCAATCCATGTACAAGTCAGTGCTTTTATCCTCCCAGATGAGTCCGGTGCCAGCTAGCCGATCTCGGAAGGCTTAGTTCGACCCGGGGTTCGAACCCGTGACCATGCAAGTGTGAAGTGCGCCACCCGCCACCACACCACCTCCATTGACTTTAATACTACTTGAATCTCAACTACTTCGTTTATTCGAAAATCCAAGAAAACTAACGAAAGATATTTTGAAAAAGAGGGCGTTTTCATCGGAAAAAAAAATTAGAAGGGAGCACTTCCATGGCAGAATTCTAACCCATGAATACCAGGCAAAAGCAGCGCAGGCAGCCCGAAGCGACGCGCCTCATAGAAGCCGAAACGAAGTCGGATCACGGAAAGGAAGTGAGGTGGGTTGCAGCAGTGGTGGATTCACTCCCAACAAAAGGGCTCAACCGTTAGCTCATGGTGGCTTATTACTGCAGTACCTGCTTGATAATTCATGCTTCAGGCTGACAAGGAAGATTGGAACACACTTTGTGGGCCTACCATAGGCTTTTCCTTCTTCCATATTGCCGTAGACCCGAGAAAACCCACCTTATAATGTCTTTCTCTTTTCGACTGCTCTTCCGACGTAGAATTTTACTTCTTGGTGATGGCTGTTGCGTATCGATAAGTCCACTTTGCTGTTTCAGAATCATTATCGATTCGTCCGGCGCCATTATTCTGAAAGAAAAACCGTCTTCACATTGATAAGGACCGTGTTAAGTTTTTCAGTCAGTCTCTGCAACCGTTAGCAGACCATCTCCCCACCCATGTCTTCTAATGGCCCACGATCTATTTCCTTATGCAATTAGAGGATAACGAGTGGTCAGAAGGACTCCTTCGAAGAATGGTCTCTCCAATCCCCTGAAACATGGAATAAACTGGAACCCACCTGAACTTACGGCGAGGATAGCTCATGGAAGTATGGGAAGTGTAGGTAGCGTTCGATCTCATGACTTTTCGAATGGTATGAGTTGCAAACCAAGGAAAAGTCAGAGTGCTATTCAAAGGAGGAATGCAGGCTCTTACAACCGCCTGTGCACAACCCCCTCACTTATGTTTTTCACCGGACAGTTGTTCTTCTGAATACGAGAAAGTGCAAGAAAGTTCCAGTAGTGAATAGCAGCAGATCTACTCTCACAACCAGTAGTACACTAGCTACGATGACAACAGCACTGCACTCAGTTCTTTTCTGCTCTCTAAATCGCCTCGCACATCGTCTACAGGCCTAGTATTAGTCACATAAAAACAGTAAAATATGGAAATTCGAGTCTCAATCAATAACGCTTCGGAATACGCCACGTATTCAGCTGTCTTTAGAGACGCAGGGGTGTTTGGATGCTTACCCAATTCGTACAAGGGCTGCTTTCGAAAGCTATCCCCAAGAGAGTACCTTCGTCTACCGGACGGAAATGATTAAAATGGCCGAACAACAAGGCGGTGCACTTGGTTTATCTGAACGCTCCTAACTCGGATTTTAATAGTTTTACCATGGATGGGCTAGTGGTCCCGTCCGGCCTTAGGTCATATTCGTGTGGGTGACAGCAGACAAGCAATATCCAGAGCAACTGATCAAACCAGTTTTGTGATGATCAGAGACTCAGGGATTGAGGGCTACCGTATTCGGACCACTCGTAAACTGCTGCGGTGAACTGTGGTGGTGACAGGATTGAGTTTAAAGCTCCGAAATTTGGCATTCATGACAAAACTCTCACTCCGATCCAAAAATCGTTGGATTAAAGGAGGGTGAGGAGAGGAGTCACTCTACAACTTCGTACAAGTGGCATTATGGGTTTTCTGCAGACAAAGATGTCAATGCGACTCACTCCCACTTCCTGAAGTGCGGGAGGATTCGAATCTGCCATCAACTATTTACCTGGGTTGACACCTGGATATACCCATAGTTCAGGTTCAGTGTGGTACGAAATGAATTGACTCATTGCACTACAAACACAGCCCACGAGACTCATCAATTCATTTCTTCTATCATCATGTCTCCCGTGATAAAAACACGGATTATCCGCACGACAAATAAACAAGCCCATAGTTCCACCAATGCCACCCAAGTTACCCCCTTGTAGACGTTCTATCCCTACTATGAATTAGCACATTGACCAGACCCATCCTTACACTCACCAGATGATGTATGGTCATCGGAGGCATCAAAATACGTCTCACCCGAAGAGAACTCCGAGTGCAGGGTTGTTTTTTGTGCGGACGTAAGCAAAGGACAAGAACGACGTACAGGGTGGGGCGACCTCACGCAAAGTTCAGGCGGTGAGTAGCTGACAGGGTGTCCTCAAAATCAAAGGCTCACCGCCTGGGAGTCCTGACGTGACTTTTTTTTGCCCTAAAAAAAACTAGTCAGGGCTAGAAAAACCGGACTGCTGGAACGCTTCATGATGTCTGCTCCATACCCTGTTCTATATAGCAAAAGGGCTACAGTCTGAGATCGTGCTGGGACCCGACCAACAAAAAAAGGTGTCGACCGGAAGTATGCACAGCAGCTAAGGAAGAAAAAAAGGTTCAAAAAAATTGTCGACAGGATGTTTGCAAGGCAAGCAAAAAGCTCAGAAAAAAACACCGCTGTTCCATCCCCATCTGCAAATAAGACCCCCTACGACCCAACGGAACGAATACGACCTCCACCTTCGGGGATTCCGTGAGACCCTAAGCCTCACCCACATTACCTTCCCAAGGCCAGGCCGGTATTATATCACGAAATGACAGCCGTTTGTCCAATGGTCCAACCTTCAGGCTCACCTGTAATTTCGTCTCGGATTCCCTTGTCCATTACATCGCCTTCTTCTCAGGATCGGTGTACGAGTTAGCGTGCCGTTCACAGGTGTCGGTGTTGTTTCCTTTTCGGTCAGCGTCAATGTCGATTCAGTACTTAACGCCACACTCATCTCCGATGTGCAGCTGAAAAAATAACGAAAAAATTCAAATGATTACCTTTTTGAAAGTCAGCTCCGCTAGAAGTGGTCTCACATTTCGTACAACTCAATCAATAAACGTGCTTCTACATGAGAATCGATTTTACGCGCGCATAATCAATACACGAGGTATAATCTACAGAGATAATAAAAAAGGAGGTAGGTATAATCTTTGGGTGTATTAAATAAACGAATAAATGAATAAATAAATAATCTACAGAATCTCGAGAAGCTGTCCACTAAGTGGACGACCTTTGTGAAGAAATTCCTCACTAAAATCTCCCCAAACCGTTCTTGGACATTGAGGAGAGAGTCTTCGAAAAAGTCTTCCGTCCTTCCTACTGTAGGAGTGTTCAAATTAGAAAATTAGAGCGGTAAGGGATAAGATTGAAAAGATTCAATGAGAAACTTCAACTAGCTCCGTGTAAATTACTATTTTGAGGAGATTTATTTCAATTAAAAGAAAAATCAGTCGATATCTGAGAGGAAAATCTTCACGGATGTGAATGGAAGCAAAATGAATTTCAATTAGCAAATCAAATCGAAATCAAATTCAATCGGAAGCCCATCGTATCGGGCAAAAGCACAGAATCATGCGCTAATAAATTTGTTATGGCTGTCATCGTCAGAACAAACAGAACAGCGGCGACAGTCACGTTCAAAAGCCTGATGGGACGTTATCGGAGGAAATTTTCGTATCCAGACAACAACAACAGCACTAGAGCCATAGCAAATCATTTCGAGACGATTGCTTATTGGATCAGGCTTGTTCTGAGCATCTTTCCAGACCGAATTGCATTGGAACTTTCCCGCTTTTTCGCGTTAGTGTTCCTATTCACTCCAG
This sequence comes from Haemonchus contortus, assembly GCA_000469685.2. Classification (NCBI taxonomy): domain Eukaryota; kingdom Metazoa; phylum Nematoda; class Chromadorea; order Rhabditida; family Trichostrongylidae; genus Haemonchus; species Haemonchus contortus. Next base: position 6,505,510 of record LS997566.1, on the reverse strand, counting down.
GAGATCCACTGCTTTAAAACAGGCACGAAAATCGTGGCAGGCTAGTAGCGTACTCTTTGGGATATGGCTCCCCAGCCACTGCGTTATTTGGAAACATTAAAATGTCACCTGAGCACGATTACAACCGGGAGATGACCACAAAGTACTAACAAAATCGCCGTAAACAGAAAAGTGTCGCAGAAATACCCAAAAAATGGGTTCCTACCGGAATCGATTAGGGGGGTTGAAGCCATCCCAAATGAAGCAGCTCAAATTGAACTACTTGAAGTTCCATCATGAGCAAGCTGCTCGATATAAATGGGAGAAGCCGTCCACCAGACACCTCTTGAAACAGTATCGGAGCAGTTTTTATAGGGACTTCCTTTACATATACCTCGAGGAACCGTGCTCGATATATGACCCCCACCTAATTCGGTGAAAAGACCAAGACTGCGCAGGAGCACTTCCATCAATAGAACCGGCGCTCAGCTGGACTTTATGTAATCTCTGCAGAGCATTTTTTTCCAAATTTTTATCGGTTGCAAAAGATACCCCGTAGCAGACGCATGGCGTATCCCAAGATTAGGGTCCAATGTTGCGAAAATTGCATCATATTTTTCAAAAACAGCACAAAAGCACAGCACAACCATAAATATCTAATTTACGCTGGGCAGACTGCTTCAACATCATTTCGCATAAGCTTTTCATGGACTTCGCATAATAGGTTCAAAATAAAAGCTACCGTACGTAAATAATCGATGCGGGACCAACCTTGATATAGTGTCCGAATAATCAGTCATCTCACTAAGGTTTTCATAATCAGGCACATTACGCTTTACTTCCTCACAGTACGGGTCGTCTGGTCGGACTCGATAACCTGCAAAGAAGTCCATTGAGGCATCGGGAAAACTCATTATTTTTTGTCTGAAAATTCGCTAATAGATCAGAGTAATAGTGTGTAACAGTAGGTAAGTGAAGGTAATTCTCACTACCAATAAATTGTTTCTTCCGATTGAATTTGAGCCATCAATGTAAATAGTTCCTCCTCCAAAATAGGACATTTTCGCACTCTATAGAGGAAATTCAAGAAGACGACTAGGAGCGCCTTTTTCGAGTTCTCAACAGGACCGCGACCTTTCAATAGCTTTCAGGGTGGGCTTTTTCGATGCGAACCTGACCTTGTCAATATTGATATTCGCAAATATTGAGATATTTTCAGAGGTGTTGGAGCTATGTAAACTGAACAGCAGAGGACTTCAGCATAACATTACTCATCAACAAGTACAACTATCTCTTTTATATATTACTATAATAGCTCTGAGAAAGGTAAGAGACAAAGGAATTGAAGATGTAAATAATGTTCTAAAGTCCTTGTGAAAGGCAGCTGAGAAAGAATTCTTGAAAATGATGGAGCTGCGACCAACTCGCTAGTTCGAGTCGAAAAAAAAAGAATTAAAAATTATAGAATTGCCTTCGATCATACCCAAGTTTGTAGAAATATTGCACGAAACATTTTCGTAGCCTTTACTATGGGGCATGCAAGCGCTCAGGGTGGTTTACTGATCAACTTCAATTGCTAGTTAACTATTTATGAGGTTGGGAAATCAGCCGCATTCCAACGGCCATGGCTTTCAACAACTTCCAAAATCCATGAATTCAGAATCACAATAAAGCCCACTAGATGACAGTGGACACGCTTATCACAGGGCTCTACCCTATGTACCAGTTTTTCTCTTTTTGTTTTGAAATTCAGGGTCCATGCTTGACATACACATTTCTTGAGATCTCTTATCCAAGTGACCCTGTGACCACGATTCTTCCTCAACTAACCGCTCCCGACTGTTCAGAAAGAAAACTTATGTGGGTGCTATGCAGGTAGGGATACCGAAGCCTCGACTCCTACCTCAGTCATATGCCCACCCACTACTCGCAAAGAGGCGTACCTAATTGAACAGTATCAGCTGATTCATGGCTAATTTTAGTACAGCAGATGGACTGCATTGTTCAGATAACAGTTCATGACCATATTGGTCTACAGATTATGTACTGGGAGAGATGTTCGACCGTATGAGTCCGACATATGGTGTGAGGTGTGACGATGCCAGAAAACCATTTGGAAATGCAACAATAAGAGATCAAACTCCGTCAACCCCGCCCATCACTGATAAGGTAGAGGGCGGGGATGACAAAATTCCAGCCCTTATTAATCACTTTCTAGGCCAATTTTACTTATTACAATGTCACGTATTTGCTCACGAAGAGCCAACGATTTTTCTCAGGGGATTACCTTGAACATGTTTTAGCCCTCGACATTTATGGTCCCCACTTATAAAAAGTGGGTTGATTGACAAATGCTGGGCATAATTACCGCTACCGTAGCCAACTTGCACTTTAAGGGAATGTACCCGCAGAATGCCTGTGAGGAGACGTCTTCTTCCCGGTAGCCTATTTCTTCTCCTTGTTCTCCTTATCAGCCTGAGGAACTTGATCATTGCACATGCAAGAGGAAAGGGAAGGAATTCAAAAAGGGAGTTAGTAGAAGCCGTAAGCGAAAAGTTACCTCCTCGCCTGGCCCTTGCTGCACATCGGAGTGTTCCACGAGGTTTCATCGAGCACAGACTGGTCGGAATAGTGGGCCAAGGAGTTGGAAACGGTCCTGTGAAGCTGAGGCGTGAGCAGAACTCTTATGATTGAACACAGGTGTAGGAGCAATGTAGCGGAATCGCTTTTTGATGGCCGAACGACGAGGCGCCGTGGAGTACACAAGGCCGAAAAACTGACAACACCGACAAGCGAACGTCGTGTTCTGTTGGTCGCGAACGCAGACGGAAAAAACACTCACTCGTCCTAGTCGCCTTTTCTCACACTGAGAACAGAGAGCGAAGATAGATGAAAGCCCCATTCAGTTGGTGATCCGAAAGCTGCCAGCCACATTCCACACACACTCACATATTACAGCATCACGACTGCAGTGGTGGAATCGTCAAAAAACATGCATGAAAACAGCTCTGATCGTTTGTCGTAGCCCATTCAGACTAGGTGTACTAGGGCTGCCACTTGGAAAAAGGGTTCAAAGGAATTAGACATGGCCACTGACAAATAAATCAACAACAAAACAAATAAAGAAGTGAGAAGTAGATGATAGGATAATAATTCAGTGCGTAATAAGTAAACACGAATAAATAAAAATTGAAATTTAGAGCCCTTAGCTAGTCGCCTGGATGTCTGTACCAGTTAGACCTTCCCGTAAGTCGTACTATCATATGAATGTGTGCTAGACTTCACTGAAGCAAAGCACCCACTTGCTCGTCTTTCGAGAGTTTGGTTGACCAGGATGAGGTACCTCCAGTGGCACCATGAGGTGCAACCTCTTATACTACCAGATCGCCACCTCTAAGAACCAAGAGGCGATAATTGCAGGTTCGCTTTTCAGGACTAATTGAAGTGAGCAACTGTGCAGGGAAAACGGAATCTCCATGAGCCCTGGAGAGGTACTTGACATGATGGGCCTAGCTTGCTGTACCTAAGTCACTACAACCAAACGGGAATCGGAAATCGAGGCATCAACTTTCGAGGGTAGAATAGGTACATGCCCATAAGCTTATTTGTTGACATGACCTATGATGGAAGGCTGGTCCACCACAGAATTTGACGGGCACGTTGTCTCTCTCATTAGTTGGACCTCCATAAATTCCAGAAAAGCGAGCCCACAGGACGGATGGAGATCTCAGACTGTCTGCCACGCCATAAATAGGTGTTATGAGGCTGGGAAGTATCTTCAGGATAAAGAATGACGTCTAAAATTGGCTAGAGAGGTCTCTAGGAAGGTCGGTCGATTGCATTAGCTGAACGACACCACTGTCTATAAATGGAAAAACTTTTACGGTCTTCTGACAATCGGGACGACTTTATCAGAAAAATGTCACAGATAAAGCAATTCATTCAATCAAACAGCTCAAAAAAAATGATTTCTTCGCCTCCCTCAAAATGTCAATGTTAGCGGTAATTTTCTTATAAATTGATTTGCATTCAGCATTATTACCGTAATGATTTTTTTCAAAATTTTTCCCCTCCATACTGAAAAATATGAAAGGTGAGCGGCGGAAATATGGAAACCCTGACACCAAACCAAATCCGCTTTGGAGGTATTTTTCAATGAGGTAAGCAATACTTTGACTGGTTGAATAAAGTAAACAAACAGGTACACAACAACAAGTAGAAGGATAAATAATGAGTTATCCAAAGCTCCCAGAAAACAATCAAGCATTGATGGAGTAGCAGCCTGTCCCTCCCTCCATTCAAAGGATCATTCTCAGGCCTGAAGTGCCTTCCTTTTTTAAATCTATTGTGACACAAAGGAAAAGATGGTATCGAATCGCAAGCCGTAAATAATAAGTAAATCGAAATTAAAGAAAAAACATCGTAATTATTCGAACAAATAAACAAATAGATCAATCGAAAAGAAATAAAAATTATTGTTCATGTGAGATAAATAATAGTAAATGAAAGGCAGAAGCACTCACTTAGAACTCGTGTAAGCCAGTAAAGCAATCTCATGCTGGATGAGGTAGACTGTGACAAATCTGGTAATGCCATCTACACCCTAGCCGTCACGTAACTCTACCCTTCGGATTCATTACCGGTTGCATACATAATCGGTACCCGAAGGAAAACCGATGCCCTCCCTACAAGGGTAAACACGAGGTCGCACCTGACACGACCTTGGGCGATAGAAGGCTCCGCTTCAACAAACTGGGTTATGCTACCCTATTCATGCGGTTGTGGGGGGCATTGTGCGGGAGCAAAAAGTAAGCGCAGTGCAAACTAAGCGCTTTCATGGAGTCTAAATCTGGGTTATTTCTACTTTTGAGCTTAAACGTAGCCTATGAACGTAAGTACCAAAAAAAGAAAAAACTGTCGTCGAGCTCTCCTTTGACCAACAACTAGAGGTTGTCAGAAAGGAAGCAAAGGATAGGGTGGTCAGCATAGCGTTAAGCAAGGTCCTACGGCGGTCACAGCCCGATTCATTAAGTATGTGTTGTTAATCCGAGGGGATCCTTTGTTCCCTCCATTGAGTATGCTCTACGGGAGCATATCGAACAACAGAATCTATTGAGAGCATCACGGGACAGAAGCAAGGAAAATGGATTCCTACAAAGATTTCTGGGCCCAAATTATACTGAAACTGAGGGGAGGGCACATGAACAGCCTTTTGAAAAGTCCAGTGAGATCTCTTACAGTTATTGCTCGAAACAGCTGGACGCAATTTTTATCGTTCTTCTGACCCTATCAAGATTTACTTTAGGAATGCGCCATGAATACACCTTCCTGTCAATATTCAGGGGGAAAAAATGAAGGAATAAATAAACTATATAGAGTTGGAGATTTGGAGGTATGCTTGGCTGACAATGACTTCCTAAAGTTTTCTGAAATTTCAAGCTGAAGCCGTCTGGCAGATGTGACGACACTGGAGAACTCAAAGAAAGAGCTATCTGAAACCAAGAAAGTCTGCAAAAGCAGTACAGTCCACAAAATGACCATGTGGGCGGAGACTACACCATAGGATTCTCGTATAAGCATTTTTCAAATGTTATCAGTGTAATGTCTAAGCAATGAAGAAACACTTGTGAGGGCTCCCTTAGTCTGCTGTTGCGAATGGATAAAAAAAAGGCTCCATCTACCGAACCCATTGAATTAAGAATGAATCAACAACTCCATCCCAAACAGAAGTCAAAACTTTTCCATACCAACTAGGGAGACAGTCAACATCAGCGTGACTGGGAATGTGTTACATAGAACTCGATAACAAATACTTACATATTTGATCGAGATAGAGAAATTTCAAGTTCGTAGTGAAAGGGTCGGGTGGAGCAAGTTTGAACTCGCCCTCCCATCTCGTCGGATTGAACGATTCCCGGATACCTGATTCAGATCCGGAAGATTTAGAAATGTAGGTTCTTTTTTTAGATAATCGAATTTGCACGCTGCTACCTCAAAACGCGCTAAACTCGGATCAGCCGAGGGCGTAACGAGAGCAAATTCGGTCGCACACGGGATCGGATAGACCTGCTTTGGACTTGGCCGTGGAAAATCACGAGAACGAACGATTAGTCACGGTAAACTGCATGTCAAAGGTGAGAAAAAGTAAATAACTTTCCCCGTAGTTATCTCAAAAAAAAAAAGAAAATTTAGATTGCGTCAGTGACGGCTAGTCACGAAAGCCGATGGGCACAGGGATCGGGAGGAGCTATTTAGACCTGATCACGAAAAATCACCGATTAGTTACGGTTAGCTTGATCGGGAGATTCGGACTGGAAATAATTCTCGGGAGTAATCGAGTTTTCACGCTCATGTTCGAAAAAAGGCAATAGTGAGGTCGCATCCGTAACGTAATGCTAGCAACTTCAATCGGCCACCAAACTATCAGAACAACGGCTTTCAGTTGACAGCTGGTCACTATGCCTCTGGACGCCCTCCACGTTTTATGGATGACTTGGAAAAATGATCTTGTCGCAGTCTGACAGGCGCTACCCAAAGAAATGGCCCTGTTCACGATAGGCCCTCCTTACTGTATTTCAAAATTCATATCGCGAGATCGCTTCCAGGAATATCACTGAAATTCTCTCTGAAAAAAGTCAAATTTAATGAAATCTAGGGGATCCCTCAAGTAAATCGAGCTTGGCTGGGTTATGCGATTATATTCCAATGAACTAAACTTTTAACCCTCCCAAAATCGTCAAAGTAGGATAAACCCTTTCACGGGATGAAAAAATTAAGTTCGACTAGCTTCATTAACCCAGCCGGTCATTGATTATCCTACGTCCTCTTCCAAAAACGATTTTTACAAACTTACATACTGCAAGCCCCAGTCGAAGTTATATGCATGGCGCTTTCTCGAACGGAATCGATCCTTACCAAGCCTCTTCAATGACCATGTTGGTCGTGAAAACTTCATGGAATTTTTTGTTCAAGTAAGAAGAGTAATTATGAAATTGTAATTATGAAAGTAACTTTGAAAAAATCCTTCTGAAAAAATGGTAAAATACGGTGGCACCCTCAAAAAAAACTGTCAGTAGGGAACAGCATAACATTTTTCCCCAAGCTCAGCGCTCATTTCGGTCAAGTTGGTGAGAAGTACCTCCCAATTCCTACCACATATAGGAAAACATTCACAAATAATTGTTTGTATCGATTGATACTATAACATCCTCAGAAATGTGAATATTTTTGGGACCAACTGAATGATGATCCGGAGCAATTCCTCTACCTCATGCCTAAAAACGCGACTTACGCCCCCAGCCCCAACCCCCTCCCCTTATCGCAGCTTCAGTGGCGGGCGCTTGACCCTGTAACTGCGATAGATTAATCATTAAGCCAATACATTTCACCCGATTCACCGGTTCTCTTGGAAGAGAGGGGGAAAACAAAGCGAGCCAGTGATATGAACCGTAGGTTGGCTTTACTTATCAAAAGACGATACTCAATGATTTATACGTAATCAAAAAAGACCTCATACCGAATAAATTACTATGTCATGGTAGTAAAACGAGTGCGGCATGGAACTAGTTTGTGGTTAAAAAAGTATCGCTTGCATACTAGTTCCGACTGAAGTGGACGGAATGTTGTCTCTGGGCGCCATGGGCTTGAATTTTGTAGAGGATGGCGAAAGAGTTGAAAGTATGCGGGAGAACTGTAACACAGTAACTGGTACACTGAAGAGTACCGCCCGGAATATTAAGCGACTCTGTTTATAAACTTGGTACAAGCTCAAACGTCGATCGAATAAAGGTGGGCATCGAAGGCTGGCTAGGCCAAAGCGAACAAGTTGGAGATTACTCTTGATTAGCAAGTATCTTCCACTCTCCAGGAAGTAATTTGCACAATCCGTACTCCCCTTTCCTATCCCTTCCCACTATGCTGCAGATTCGATTGTCCTACGAGCTACGTATAATCCAAATCAACAGTGCTCATTAAGTCGAAACTAATCTACCGAACTGGTTCGGTTAATTCTGCACCATGAAGGGATTAGTACGCAACATGGAGGTATTGCACGATTCTCATAAATGGGAACTTCGTCACGGTTCTTTTTATCCTATGGATGAATCGACTGTTGGGGTAACCTAGACATTTAGAGAGCCATCAGACTACTGCAACTAAAAAAGTTGAAGGATCAAATTGCTGTCGTTAATTAAATTGTTTCCATAAAGCGCCCATCCACACGAATTTGCCTATACCGAGAGGCTAACTGTTCAAAATAGCCAAAAATAAAAAGAATGGTAGAGTTCGAAATCGAGCACGATACAGGAGAATGGAAAAGTGGGCCTAAAATGATATTTGAGAGGTTCTGCCGACTGGTAGAGGCCTAACAACTAACACCTAGATGAAATTCGGAACCACCTACCGCTATTTGACCAAATGAAGAAGAAAGCCGCAAAAGAAAGTTTTTTGAAGAAATTTACAGGAACTTTCTTTTGTGAAGAATATTAAGAAAAATCAAAAAAGCCAGTCTAGAAGGAGAAAGGGAGGAACTTTTTTGGGGAATGTGAAAAAGGGAGGAAATTGAACTTCTTAAAAGTCTAACTTGGATTTTTTTCTATTCAACATTTGGAGTTAATCGAAAAATGGCCGACATAGGTAAATATTTTATAGTATTACGAGTTATTGTTAAAGATTCCAGGCTGTTCTGAAGGAACAACACAGTGCAAGACCACCATATACCATTGAAAACCATGGCCAACGAGTTATGGAGCCTACAAAACAGATGACAACTCGAGCCCCTTAATCAGACTCTGATCCAATCTCGGGAAGTCCAACAGACCTTTTTCGATATAGTTAGTTGGTACTAGCGGGAAATATAAACACCCGCTTATAACCCCCTAATCCATCGCATAGGCCTATGCATGAGCGATGGATTATACGGGGGCAAATGCAATCACGATCTCGTCGAAAGTAGACCTCCCGACAAGGCCAAAGTGGAGCTCCAGTCAAAACACAACAAGTAATTTTCCAGTTTTTGTAACTTAAGGCTAACCTAGCCTACTTACAGACAAGCAATACTGACACTACCCCTCCCCAAAAGCGCAGAATGCTCGTTCCTCCTATCCCCACGTAATAATAGGTAGTAACGCGGTTAGTTCACATTTCATAAAGGAGAATGAGGAACATAACTCAAAAATTACCCAGAGGAGTAGCATAAGATCTGAGACAAATGCCCTCGGTGTTCAAAAATGGAACTCTGAGCCTGGAAAACCTAACGGAGACAAAAATGGAAGAAAAACTTCAGAAGCAGAGGAATACAAAATGATTTTTCGGTTTGGGTGAAGTCACCTTGCAATCGGAAGGGATATGGAGCCCATTGACAGCGAGAAAGAGCCCTACGCCTCTCTCGAGACGAGTAATTCAAGTAATACGAAAGTACATCTGTCCAGAGAGGATGGCGGAAAGATGACCACTTAAGAAAATGAGAGCCAAGCGTTGACACTGTAATAATCCCATGCCGATCTAGCAAAGACGGCTAGGGTACGGTAATTGAAGGGCTGCAGATAATCGTGTTACGTTGACTCGAATGCGTTCAGCCCCCACGCCGCCAGCCGTGGGTGGGTGGGTGGCCGGGTAGCTGGACGATGTCCGAACGCAGCCCGAACCATTGCTTTGGCCAATGGATGCTGACATTTGCTAATATTTTTGCTTGCAGACGTCGCTGTAGGAATGTCCTTTGCAAGAGATTGCTGAGAGATATCGAAATGACTCAGAGACTTTCTTAGAATCACAACGACCAGTTGTGGGCTGGCGAAAAAAATCGACAAAACATTCGTATCCTGACAAAATGTCTTCTGCTGGGCGATAAACGTGAGAACGTGGTGATGGGCTAGTCACAAACAGCTCGATCAAAGAATAGACAAGTGGATTTTATTGGGGAAAATCGGTGAGGGAATGCGGATATCTGGTGACACCAACAACCAAAGATTAGTCGAGTAAGTAGGCGTTTTCTGTGACATTTACTAGTAGCACAGGGAAAAAATGGAAAAAAAGAAAGGAACGTAAGAAGGATGACTGTAATGGCAACAACCAAGCCGGTCATTCCAAGAGGAATGAGAGTTGTGACCAATGGGCGGATTTCTAGCATGGAGAGTTTTCAGGAAGAAGAAAATCGAACGTATACTTCCCAACGAGCCGGACAGATTAACAAAGTGGGAGAGGTAGCCTGGGAAAAAATCGTCAATCTCACTAGGAGCTCAACAAACAGAAGGGCTGCACTTCCACGCAAAAAAACTCGCCTTCCCAGAAAAGTCAGCGTAAAAGTAACCTTTCAAGTAACTTTATGAGAGATTCTGCATTAATCGGTAAGACTTGTCTGAGAAGATGTTGGTAAATTCTCTAACGGGCCAGTTTCCCTATTTTTTGTCAACAAACACAGTGCTAACAACGTTTTTCAATTTTTCTACAAACTAGTTAAAACCCTTAATAAGAGAGTGAGTTCCTTAAGAAGGAAGAGGTATTCAGCCTGTCGAGGTTATTTTGGTAAGCTACTGAGGAAACTATTTTGTCCACCGAAATGGGATCCGATCCAACACTGGACCATTTGAGCGACAGCGACGCATTTTATGATTGAGGACAGCTGAATTCCAACTTTGTACTTAAAAACTTATCTTCCTACACGTCAAAGATCTGAAATCTCTCCAGAAACTAGATCATTTGAGAAAAAATTCCGAAAAATCAAAATCAAAAGTCACTCTACTGTTTATATAGAGATTATTACTCTTAATTCATGGATGTTTTTCTGAGACTTCACGGAAAAAAATTCTTCAATCTGCTTACGAATCTTTCTGGATATGCTGACTCAGAGTTTCCGCTATGTCACTGATATCGAAAAGGAATGGATAGTGACTAGTGGGATGCCTTCGATTACCTTTTTCAAAAAGTTCGGTTCATGATTGTTTTCTGGCCAGAATTCCCTTTTACCCTATTTCTCTCGGCCGCCTTTGTCGGCATGCCTTTCATAGTTGAGAGTGGTTCATTAAATGACCTAAAAAGATAAAGTCATGAGGCATTAATTAAGCCCGTTTGAGAGATACACCCACGCATTCGACTTCATTCAAAATCGTAGTGGAGTAATGAATGTGTATGTGGCCTATACAATGACGTGCGGTGGCCAGCCGATGTACAAGTCAGTGCTTTCATCCTCCCAGACGAATCTCGTACCAATTAACCGACCCCGGAGGGTTGGAAGGCTTGGTTGGCTCGAGCCGATATCGATCCGGTATTCAAACCTGTGACCATGCGTGTGTGATAGGGCGCCACTTGCCACCACACCACCTCCTATCAACTGAGTAAGAAAAATAAGCAATAAACAACCCTCAGACAGCGAGAAGAGATAAAATATAATAGATAAATGACGATAGATTGTGTTTTGTTAGTATTCAAAGTGGACGGACAGTCAAAACTAGTAACGCCTATCATGCCAGCTGTAGGTGCTACCATTAAGGTCAAGTGTGAGCATGCCATCTGAAGGTGTCAGTTGTTTTAAAGTAGACAACCTGAAACCGATACCCACCGCACCTAGGTAAACAGCAAGCAATGCCGTTGACTTTGACGAAGGTAGGAAACCGGTGTGTCGTCGTCGGCTGTCGTTCAACCAACTGACCACTTCAAGCCACGGACACAAGGCTGACCGACCACTTGTCTTTTGAAAGCAAACAGTACATATAGCGCTTCGTTCAGGGTTGAGGTCGAAGGTTCCTGCCGTGCATCGGTACCGTAGCCATGACAGTTCTTCTAGTAGCGATATCCAGTAGTATTTATCAGTCATACTCGACTTAGTTGCCATTTGATTGATTAGATTCAAAGAAAAGAGCAGTTCTACACGTATTACACACCGTTTCCAGTTCCATGCCTGATTTTTAGAAACAGTGGAAGCCGATGGAAAAATCTCAATAATTCTGATCAATTCCATCTTTCTGGAGAGTTGAGGATTCCTGGGGGACGCAATGTGACTAGCAAATTCCTCTACAGGGAAGGCCAGGCTTTAGCCCTCACATTCACTTCCTTCCTTGAAGTGCGCCATGCATTTGACCTCTACTAAAATTGGCAGCTTCATTTTTGGGCGTAATCAGTGTATGCAACGATCTAGGCGGAATAAAATAAATATTACAGAGTTAGTCAACAACGGATTAAAAATTTTTACATCAAAAGTTGGCATGAGTTTACAGTCAGAATAAATAAACATGGGTAGCAGTAAATGAAAAACATCAATTCAATCTGAAGGTAAAATTTCGAGTGACTCGTTTTGCCCCATCCAGAAGTACTACTCTATAAAAGTTAAGTGAAAGGATTACCTTCTCCGGATAAGTTTCCGTCGACTGTATTACTTGGGAAAGACGAGAGACCAGCTTGGTCACAGTGGGACACCAGTTGGAAGACGGAGCCTGAGCCGTGTGGGTAACAGCGGCCCAGCTTCACCCTCGACTGGGTGAACAGACAGGAAAAAATATACAAGAGTGGCATACAGTAGTGCAGATGCCGCTAGGTGATGAACTAGTTGACGAGCACTCTCCAGCGTAAGGAGCCGGAAGCAGTAAAGAAGGTCTGGCTGAGGAAAAGTTCAATCTTATGGTCGTGCAAGTTGTAGCCATGCCTCTTGCCACTACTCGGACTTGTACTTTTTCAATGCTCATAAAGGATTACGTTTATAGCCTATGAAATTCCTCGTGGAGTCTTTCTGGAAGAGCACAACTTCGAATTACACTATGTTCATGCCGAGAACGTATTGCGTCATCGTGGCTATTTATTATCGCCGTCGAACAGGCCGTTGTCATCTCATTAACATCGATGACTGATTTCAGGCTAACAGACTTCGAAAAGCGTACAATGTCTTCCATAAACTTAAAATCACAAATTATCGTTGGTTATCAACTAGGCCATTTAATTCCTCAAAGTTAGGCATACGAGATTTGATTTCTTTCAAATGTATGAAAAATGGTAGGTGCAAAAAATACAGAAATCTCATGATTCCACTGATAATCACATTGTTTTACCACTGAAATAGTTACACCCGCAATTTGAACATAACTAATCCTTCGGACCTATTCAAATTTCATTAGTAGGAAATCTGAAAAAAATCAGAAGTAAGTATCGTGCATGAAGATTCTGCCTAAACTAAAGGGCGTCGAGAGTTCGATCATCGCTCTCAAAATTTGTAAAATTCAGAGAAGATTGTTGTCTTCTAACAAAAACCAGTTTAGAGGAGCTGTATAATGTTCAGCTCTTGACAAAAGCCAAGAGAAGAAATGAGAAAGTTTCTACTCAATTCCTGAGACTTTAAGGGTATCGAGACTTCAACGCCACTGAGCATGAGCGCAAAATTTCAGTAGGGTGAGTCCCGAAAAAACTTTTTTTCCTTTTTTTTCTATCAATTGAAATCTTATTCATCTGATTGGCTCCACAAACTGAACCAGAACGTTTTCCCTGGCAGCCATGTTGTGAACAAGGTAAAAATAATTTCCTCAAAGATAAAAAGAAGTCGAAGGGATTCTATAAAGCAACGGTACCTATCCATCTAATATTTCGCCTAATTCAAGAATTATAATTGAGAAGTCTGAAGCATCTTGAAGCCCTTCAGGTTGACGATGAGTCAAAAGCCTGACTGACAGAAGTGATCGAAACATTTCTAACATCACAAGCCACGGCAGTACCGTAATATGTATGACGAAAATTCCACAGAAGCTCTGGTTTTTATAGGGGCTGAACATGAATTTCTAAATTCCATCAGTCTCCCACATGAACATCCCACGCTCCACGTCAATCACGAAAAAATGGGCTTTTTTATTCCATGCATATACTTCTAGTCGAAATGTAGGCATTCTATTAGAACTGGGAGGCTGCTTTGAATAAGAACGGCAACAAATGGGGACTTCTCTTAGGGATGAAGAAACTCTGTCATTTTTGGGGAACCTTCGGGTGGGGGCGGAAGCACACGTGGACTTTGCTATTTTACCAACGAAACACAGCCCTGTAATCAAATTCGTTAGAAGCCAGTTTTCCACCCTGGTATTTACCTTCTGTTTCAGGTCTGCTTCCAGAAGAAAATTAGTTTTTACATCTGAATTCACTTCCACCCACTGGCCTACCCCAAATTTCCAACCACCTTGGCAAAAAGCTGTCGATTCGAGGAGATTCGACAACTTGATGACTCCTATTCGTGGAAAAGGGCTCAGAAATCACTTAAGGGTAGCAGGTTTGGAAACAATGTGTGAGAAGGACCTAATGTCGCACTATGGTCATTACGAATAGCTTTTTCTGTCGAGTTCTTTCTCATGTAAAAGGAGCATTCGCCACATTATTCGCAATGAAGAAGGGTTCCGGTGTCCCATTTCAATCGCTTTATTCTGAACAGTGCGTAATCCCATAGCAAGATCTCCCAAATGAGCGGTTTCGTTCCCAGACACAAAAACTCTCCTCATATTGCTTGAGATGAAGATCTCAAACCGCTAAATAGAATCCGCTCGAAGCTGTCAAGCAGTTCTTTTCAGCCGTTTGCAAAGAACGCGAAGTGCTCAGCCTAAGAAGATGCCTGGAACAGGCCTAGAATGACAGTTTTTATTTCCCCATTTCTTGGCCATTCCACTCATCCATTAACGGGCTATAATGGCTACTTGAGAACAGATGGTTTAACTGTGGGAGATCCCCAGCAAAAAGCATCAATACTAGGGGGATGAAGTGGCAATCATTTTTAATGCTTAAGAATCAAGCTGAATCTGAGTCACTCGGTCTAAAATATTCTAAATTTTTATGGAAATTTAAATTTTGTGAGGTATGCTTTAAATTTTCATGTTGCACTATAATGGAATTGAATAGTTTTTTTTCACAAGGCCCGGGTTTTTTCAACCAAGCGGTCACCCTTCCTTGAACAGAAGTTCGTACCAAGTACTGCTACAAAACACCAAGATCACAGTTTATAACTGGTTATTGGAATTTTTGATTAAAGACCTTAACGGAAGGAATGGTTCAACTCGGATCCCTTGAGCAAGTTTGGCCCATTGGATTACGATGACTCGGGACCTGGCTGGATGGAGACGTTAAAGGCGGCCGTTTTGGCGAATCGATGATCAATCGGACGAAGGTTATCAGATAACTGATAATCAAATACTTTGTACCACTCCCCTGCTCCCCTAATCCCTCCTCCTTACTTATACTTGTCCCAAATGCCCTCCATTCCTCCAGACTTCTACGACCTCTTTCGATCTGTCAGTTCTTCAACAAAAAGTCCGATCGGCTTACATCTTATACTATATGCATGGAAGCGAGTAAGAACCGGGTGCAATCAAGATCGAAGTTATAGACGCACAGATGTTCTCCGTCTGCCTGGTATCGTAGATATGCGTGAAACTTACTGAAGAAATTGCACTTTCGCTGTGGCTACTGCGTTCACTCAGAGTAATCAGTAAGAATTACCCTTATAACTACAAAAGTCACGACTTACGACAGACATTCACACTTATCCGACCTTCAACAGCTGTTTCCAGATATTAAGAACTACGAATAGGAAAAAAAAGCAAAAAATAAAATATCTGAAAAAGCATCAAATAGGAATAAACGAAGCTAACGGCGATTAACGAGGCGTACAGTCAGTTACTAAAAGAAAAGTTGTTCTTGAACATAAAATAGAACAAAAAATTTTACTTGTAAAAAAATCGAATCGGGGAGTTTTGAGAAGCGCTGTTACTGATCGTAACTTCAAAGATCATATTTAGGATCAACGTCGGACCAGAACAACCAACCCTCCCATTCCTCTGTGTTCGCTGGAACGGGTATTGGACTTTTCTGGGAGAATCATTCTACTGAATAGTATATTAGCTGTCCCTACTGGCTGGTAAAAAGAAAGTACACTTTGAAAAAAAGCTCTGGTTTTGAATGGAAAACAAACGTTCGGACGCAGCTCCAACATGGAATCGATCAATGATAGAACACTGTACTTCAATTTTTAGAAACCTGTCCTCATAATTTTTAATCGCTAAAAAAGCTTTCCCCACTAAAAAAATTTTCTCACCTCTCTCCGATGAAAAACAGATGTTTCGATCGTTTATATTTACAAGCCATCATGGTTTGTAAGCTTGGTATTTCTCAAATTTATGCACTTCCAAGAAGTCAAGCAAGAAATTTCCGAAGAATGACCAAGGGAAATTTGGAATTTCAAAGGGATATCGAAGGGGAGAAATCAAAGAAGGAGACTTTGACGGCCGAGCTCTGCTTCGCGCCTTGGAGATATTCGTTGGACTAGAATAACTGCATTTGGGTGGTTTCTGGGTAGCAGAGGTTCCTAGAAAACTGCATTGCCGTTGGATACCACATACTCAATGAAGTTTTGGCACAAACCAGTTAGTTGCAGGCAATTATTTACCAACTAAAAATCGAAAAAATATCGGGAAACATCTTGAAGGTTCACCGAAGCTGAGAGTAGCACGCTGGCTGGCAAACAAGCATCGAGTATTAAGAGTTGAGTTCAAGTACTACGAAGGATCGATGACTTGCTAGTGAAATCGAAGATGACAGTGCTTAGACGTCAGGATATCATATTTCATATAGAATTTCAGCACTTAGCACAACTTCTGCAAAACATCCAAAAGTACGCCCAAGAAAAACTATTACTACAACGTTGAGGGTGAGTTTACACCTCTGAATATCCTCACTATTCCGAGGTAAAAAATGGGAATCAAATGGCCGGGTGTAGGAGAGACGGTCCATTTCATGTGCGGGGACCAAGTTGCTGACTTGCATGAAATGGGTGCTCAGCTTTGTTCTATAGGACGGCTATTCAGAAAAAAAAACGAGAATGAGGGTGAGGATGACATATGAAGATGATTTTGGTAGTTCAATCTGTTCCTATTCAGGCTGAAGCAATATGAAATTAACTACTCGTTCGAGGATTTCGAAGACAACTCTGGATTTTTCAAACCTCTTGAGAAGATATTGGTTTTAAGAGCTTACTGGATCAAGTGTTTCTAAAAATATTGCTCTGTTGTTCCGATACACTGTTACCCTCTACTAAAAAATTCACAAATATAGGGTTTAGAAGGTAAGATATGGTCAATGAGTATTTTCAACAAGCAGCGAGGTATCTACAAATAGCCGAGGAAGATTTTTGAAAATCACAAACCAATTACTGTTCTCAAATTATCATAACTAACTTTCTTAGGAACTTCTTGAGCTGTGAATTCCGTACTGCACAGTCAATGAGAAATCACTATCTATCAAATATCACAAGTGGTAAATAAACAAATAAATTAAATCAGTCGAACTCCATTAATTTAATTTGAGTGTGACAGATAAATTATTACATAAGTTTTCGGTTCAACGAAGAAGGGAAATGGTTGGCGAATCGCAGCACCTTCCACTTTGGAAGAAAGAAAAGAGAACAAAGCCTTCCACAAGAGCATTCATACTCCAAAAAAGAGAGGTGTCGCCATATTGAAACCAGCCAAGAAAAAAGAGGAAGTATAAAAAAAAGGTAAAAAAATTGGAAACATAGACAGCGAAAAATTATTGACATCCATAAGTGAATCGAAAGCCAGCGGCATTCCGAAGTATATTCCTATCCAATTACCCTACTGAATCAGGAGCATCTCATAAGTATCTTATAAGCGGAGGTCAGTGAAGAGAGTTATTGGCAGTGATCGAAGAACCCAAAGAAAGGTAGCGGAGCTTGAGGAGTATTCCCCTCCATTGCCCCAGTATCTCAAGAATCTATTCAATCATTTCATGAGCGGTGACCAGTGAAGAGAATTAGTGGCAATGATCGAGGATTCTGTGAAGAAGTGCTCGAAGAGCTCCGAAGAGTATTCCTGTCCGGCAGCTTACTCTACTTCTCTGAGCTCTAGTCGAAGTCCTCTGCACTATGGAGTAACAACATATGAGCGAGAGGTCAGCAAAAAGAAATTCGCTCGTGATGAGTGGATTTCGCGGGGGTGATCGAAAGGGAATTGTCGTGGCCGTCGTTCACTGAATGCCACCTGACTCGATATCGCATATCGCATGCCGGCATCTTGCTGTACTAATGCATCTGCGGACAACTCTACTTACAATCATCACGCACTATAACACATCACAAATCATATTAACAACACTGAACTCCTCCAGCATGAAGCTCAGCCTCCCGGATGTCAGTGGGTAGCAGGTGTGAATGGATATGCTGAATAAGGACAACGGAAACTACCAGCATACGTGTCATCAGGCCGGAATGGGTGGAACGACGTTGCGCGATGTTTCTGTTAGTCAGCGCCCTTTTTTCAAATGCGGGTCCCAACCATCAATGAGCTTACATACTGGCACGTAGTATAGAAACTAGCGGAACCACAGTTCGACCAGCGAGGCCTAGGTATTCAGAGAGACACTGGTCAGGTGGTTTATGCTCTCAATCAAAAAGTATTGGGCCTTTCACTTGCCAGTCCTTCCCTCAATGCCCGTCAAATTTTCAAATTCTCTTTGGAACTGTGAGGAAAATGAGTTCATTTTAGGGTTTCACAAAAAAGTGGGAGTCCACGTATATTGTAGACCAAAATCCCTAGTTTGGACAAACACCGGTAGCCCCTGAAGGAGCAGAGCCTCGTAAAAGGACTGCCTAGCCTACCCCCCCCCCCCCTCATTGTAAGTTCTATAATAGCAATGCTTTGATCACCTTCACCAGAAGTCTAAATCTACCCAGAGGCTAACTGGGTGAAATACGATAGAATCCAAGAAAAACGGAATTATAGGTCTAAACTCCTCAAAATATTTATATCTGTGGCTTCAGGTTCTGTGGAAGCTAGGATGCTTCTCAAAAATCAAATCCAATTATTCTGTAGGTAGAAATACTTCACAGACTAAGGTAATTCATCGAAATCAATGGAAGCGACTGTGTCTAGGAAGATTCAAATGGAAAAAAAAGAGGCTCGGCCGTCTGGCTCGTAAGGTGGGACGGAACTGTTGACAAAGAACGTTGCGGTGCCCTTGACGTAGGCCAAGGATCGAATTCAATTTATGACGGAAGATGAATTGATCGAAATGTTTCATTAAACTAGGAAGAATAAAAACTATGAGGGCAGATTAATAAAGCAAGGCCAAATTCCTGGCCGCGTTCTCGTCTTGACCTTTACTAGTTGCCAATTTAGGCTTGGTAAGCGGCGTAGCTGCTCAATCCAAAGTTCGGGGAACCAAGCATAATCGGCCGATAATCTCAAAAGCCTACGCCTTCTCTGACCATAGTTCACGAGCATTCAGGCCCATACCGGGAGGGAACAAACCGATCATGTAGGTAGAGAATCTCTGAGGTTACCCTATGCTTTCCGCTGATCAATTTCCCAATATCCAATTCTCATTGTGGGCTGCAGGCATCAGTGGGAAATGCCACAATAGCATCGCCCACAGGCTGTGTGTAGCTTCTGTTTTCTGCGTAAATTCGTAGAGGATTGATGTAAATTGTTTACTTTTTGGAATTCTTTCAACAAATAGGGCGTTTCTTATACTACCAGATGTTTGTGATTGGAAAACTCTTTATACCTACGCTAATGATTGCCCTATTGTTCATAGATAACCCATAGGTTACTAGTAACATGCAGAGTCACTGATGGAAACTGCTGGAGCGACATGTAGCCGCCGCTGGACTGATCAGAATTGAACCCCAATATCTTATTGCTTCGGCGTGAAGCCTAAAACAGGCTCTAAAGAGAAGAGCCCCGTGGTAGAAGGGTGAAAAGCTTCATGGTGCTGTCTCAGATACCCACCCTTCTCAGCCACCACCTTAGCTCAACAGCCGTCTTTTAACTATGAGGACATGAACAGCAGAACTCTACAAGAATCTTCACCATCCTAGTGATATTCCTAGCCGATTTCTAGAAATGCGGATTGACTCTGTTTGTGGAGGTGTGAGTTTCGTATGGTCCGGGTAGGAACCCATCCAGGAATTATCCTTGGTGCACCGGATTTTTTGTTTCAGCAATTTTCTTTGCAGTCTGCAGCATCGAAACTTTTGTTACAGAGGAGTCCTCGCAGTAATTTGATAACAGTAAAGTTTTGTGATCATCAAACGTCTGGTAAACTTGATAAATATGACTGGAAATCGGTTTAGTTGATGATTGACAACTAACAATTTCCCCAAAAAATAAACAAATCTGTCAGGTAAACTCGATAAATATGGATGGTAATTGATTTGGTTGTCATACCCAATGATGATTTAATGGTTTGGACATTTTTCTGTGGAAATCGAACGTTACTCCCATAACTAGCTATCTCTCATTGGGAACTGTAACTAGTTGTCAAAACCCATTTCAGTGGCAATCTACAAAATGATCTTTTCTACCACTTCGTCAAGCAATCTTCAGCAACACCTGTCAGGTTCTGGCCAACGAAGATTATGTTAGAAAAAACTGGCAATAAAAAAATTCAATTGATCAATTGTATAATCGATTTGATCAATAAAATCAATAAAAAATGAAAGATTGGAGAAAAGAATTTAAGCCGAAGGCTTGAAAAGTTAGAGTCCGATACTCCCTCACACTCTCCTCAATTCTATAAATGGACTGGAAAGTAGAAAGAGGAGCCGCTCATGCTTTTCTATGGTAGAAAAAGGGGTGCTAATGTTTACTATTACACATCTGCACTATTTGTATATTTAAGTCAATATACTAATGAATGAGAGCTGAATACATCAGTAAGTGCAAAAAGTTGGTCAGCTTCACCTAGGTAACGGCCACATTAATAGGGACTATTAAACGGGATGGATCGAGGGTGCAAGGTCTATGATTGGAAACTCGCCAATTCATTTACAGTAAAAGGAGAAAAGTAAAAATGAGGGACTGGACACAGTGGAGGGAATCGATCACATGAATTTAATCACCACGTTCATAGCTGGGTCATCTGAACCGAGCCTGAACATGGCTTTGAAATAGAGAACGAGCTGAATTCCATTCGACAGTTTGACATTGGCAAAAACTAAAAACGTGAAAGCTCTGGCATCGCTCGTGAATTTGAAAAGCAATTTGAACACTCCGATTCTTCTCCGCTTTCACCAACAGGATCCTATTAGAATTGAACACATTATAATGAAATTCATCCAAAAAGTTCGAAGATCGGCCAAATACATTTATTTCATTTTTATGTTCTTTGTTTATTATTATTATTATTTAATGCTTCCCATCTTTTCAAAATAATGGGTCAGGAGCGACTTCTCGTCAAAAGTGGAAAAAACTTTGCAATGTCGAAATTGGCTGAAACACTCATGCTTACTGAGCAAACTGAGCTCTGCTGAGCTAGTTCCAGCACGACAATCCTCCATCTGACCGTTGGTCGAGCTTCTGAACTCAAGAATCCACGATACAACAAACGCTTAATCTAGAGAAAACCTTCTTGTCAAAAAATGCCCCAGGGAAAAAAGGGGATCGAGATCTCAACAAAAAAGGAATACGTGGGGGAAGAGTGTTCCAAGGGCATCCTAGGATAGCCTACAGCTGCTTACAGCCCTCACATGGAATACGTCACTCAAATGGAAGAAAAACTCCACGGAGTACTTGTGAAGTGGATGAAAAGGCTCTTCAACGAAGAAAGAATGGAAAAATCCTATAGCACAGCCTAGAATTCCCACATGACCCGATCATTTGTGCGAATTTCGCAAAACTCTTCCTATCGGTCGCTGATCATTCAGAACGAAAACAGAAGACAAAGATTTTTTCTCAAAAGCATTATTAAACTTACGGATCATGTGTAGGGAAGAGAGTCGATTCCACAAGTAAGCAAAAGAATGTGGGCATTGCCATGACAGAAGAAGCTTGTCATAAGCCATTATACAATACTGGCCGAAAACGAGCTATTTGGTCCTTCTATCAGGGTCTACATATAATTGCCGACGACGGCATTCAGAGAGACGTTCAACGATTCGAGTAGAGCGGAGGAAATGCCGTTGTGCGCAAGGAAATAGCCCTTCAAGCCAACGACGAAGCCTTTACGTCATGCCGCTGCTCCCCATGATCCCAAAAAATGATCACTGTTTGGAGGAAATCGGCTGGAACCACAAATGGGGCCTACGACGCAACGACAACAACGACCACAACGTACATAGCGAAATAGCCGGTCATACGCAGACAAGAAGTCATCACAATGGTAAAGCAAGAACTGCAGCCACAGATGGGGCCAGTTGTGGAGGAAGATTGATTGGGGAACGAATTACTTTTTGGGTATCTAATCAGAGGTGGGAAAACAAACTTTTATCTTTTTCACAACAGGCTTCCTCGCACCGTAATGCAGGTCCCTTGTCCTTTACTTGGCCTATTCCAACTCACCGATAGTCCGTCCAGCAGAAAACGCCTGAAGACCGGTATATTGGCTTATTGGTGATATTGGGAGTTCGGGCTCCTTCAGTGATTTCTAAGCAGTTCAACGTTGTCGAGTATTGGGCCCAATCTCAGCTTACCAACAAATCAACAAGCTCTTGTACCACTGCATGAATAGACTAACTAGTACAAAGTCACCCTGCGCAGGGAAGCATCGACCTAATTTCCGATAGATTTTGAATATACCCTTGAAGAATTTGCACTCAAAGATTGTCATTCTCCAAAGTGAAAGTCGAGTGCACGGCGCGTCCTTAGACGAAAATTACTTACTTTGGAGTAGTAACGGAGGTGTATTGAGAACATTATTAGGAAAGAATCCGATTTTTTCTAAGATAGCATCACAGCACTGATAATTCGGGATGGTAAAATGGGTTTACGGTCCATGGTTCACAAGTAAACACCTTTGTAAACAAATGACAGGCTGCCAGGTAGCCATTGTGAGCTCCCAGGTACCGAATATGATGCCAGCCAATGGCTATTTAATCTACTGAGCTGAAAAAAATATGAATTTTTTTGCTGTTGAGAAAGGATTGATACAGTCGGTCCCAAAAAGTTTGGCGCTATCCCCTTCCCTTAACTTCGGAATTTCGAGAAACTGGCTTTTCACTGCATCATGTAGTTCTGAAGTGGTAGAAGGAATCACGAGATAGTTGTGATTGAAGCTCGACAGATCCATTAAAGTTCCCACTTTGTATTCGACAAGCCATTAAGGGCTATAAATATTCAGTAAAGTTATTCCTTGTCGAATTGGATGTGCGAGAAAAAAAGCCATAAACAACCAAATTGCCCTGTTAATATGCGCATAGCTAAAGTAATGGCAAATCATCAAAGTCTTTGTTGATGGGACGGACGTGTACAGCTATCAAGAATGATGCTCGGGAGCACTGCGATGTGAGGCGTGTACACGATGACAGATGCTGTCTGCCCGAGGCTCTATCCGGGTTCGATCTGACATCCCACAGATGAATGGAACATGGCAGATCATGCGAATATGCTAATTGCGTAAGCATGAATGATGTGATTAGAAACATACTCGCAGGACAAGTGGAACAAAATTAGCCGTAGGGCATACAATATCACTAGGTATTCAAGACCAAATTACCCAGGTAAGAAAAGATGGTCATAGCCCGGGAGTTAGTAGAAAAGTCGGCCATAATCCGACAGTAATACAACCACTCCCTTTATGGTCCCATAAGGTAAAGGACCCACAAAACTTACGAAGACCTACAAAAAGACCTACAAAAAGGCCATCCTACTACTTTGTGGTGGATAATGTGATGGTTTTCGACAAAAGGATGAAGGAATATACTTTTGATTTGACTTGGAATTCCCCCCCCCCTTTCAGCTCCCCTTGTATTTTCAATCAATCAATCAATCGAATGGGTATTGAGCCTTTAAAATGACATGCGTGGCCCTCCAATGGTTTCCGTTTTAACGTGTAGTAGTCCTGACAAATCCGGCATCGAGGTGACGGCTCAGGTTTGATCCCTCCACCCACCCCCACCCCCTTCTGATTGTAAATAATTCTATCACGAGTTTCAGTGAAAGTCGAATGCTCAGGAGCCTTCGGAACGAAAGAATCTGACGTCAGGTAGCTTCGGTCCGTCATATTTTATCCTTTCGACAATCAGCGAACAGAAGAGCTGGATCCCTTGGTTCAATCATCTTCATTTCTGGTTAGCCACCCAGTTCAAGTGCCTTTAATGAGCGATTTTTTCACGGGCTTGTTGAAAGTTTCTTGCCCCAAATTAACAGAAAACCTTACAAAAGCCAGGTAAATCTGATCAGATCAGATGAAAGGCCACCATCAGATTCGTCAGAACGTCTGGCTTCAATTTGGCTATTTTCAGAAGTACTTCGTCTTCGACGTTTATGGTTTTGGTACAGAAACTGGTTTCCAGGGTTCACTCAGAGTCATTATTCCAATTGCAGCTACCCAATGGGCTACTGGCTGGTCGGACCTTAAAAAAGAGGCATAATGGGTGCTGCTCAAGAAAAAATACTATAGCTGCCAACAAAAGATACAAGTAGACGATTTGAAATAGTACGGTACGGATGAGCCAGGGTAGGGGAGGTAGTTCGTTCTGATCAAGATGGAAAAAGGGCTCCATAGACGAAATGGTGGATCCCATTTGATTTTCACCTCATTCCTATCGAGAAGGTCACTAATACTGCGCAAACGATGAGGACTTCGGTGAAATTCATCTATTTATTTGCCTATTCACTTATTTTTCATCGCTTCATGATTTTCAAATTCACTCATGCGCCTAACCACATAGTTACAAAATTGATGGAAAAAAGAAGAAAGACAAAACCAGAGTAAGATGTTCCAACAGTACGAAGACAATAGGAAAATGAAAGCAAACGGGAAACTTAAGGATACATTAGCTGTGCGGAGTTGTATTTATTGCGGCACTGATTTTTGTAAAATTACCTTTTTCCAAACTTTCTCATCAATGGAAGTCTACCATAAACGAGCCGAATACCGATTCAATCAAATCATATATCATTATTCATTAATCATTAATCATATTGTAACATTTTGATTGGCTAATATGAGGGAACCAGTTTACGGACACACTCAAAATGAAAAATGATCGAGAAATTGCAACGTCACCCTCTAGAAATCTTACGGCAGTTAGTCGTGGAACCTCTCGAGGGCTCAGATGCCAAGTAAACGGCTACAAACTGCTTATGGATTGGTACATGGCTTAGTCCCCTCAAGTGGTACCTTGTGACTGATATTTGGAAGCACTACATACTCGAGCCATAAAGACCAAGAAGGTCTTCTGACCAACACAAACACGAATCTCAATAAAACCCACAGTCAGGTATCATATATTACGGAGTGGGATGACTAGGGAGATGCGATGAGATAGATAGAAGAGACAAAAGTAACAAGAGGGAAAGGGACAGTCTTTGGCGTCTGCCTCCGGAGGACCGGACTACCCGTTTCTCTTGGGTCTCCTCGGTTCGGCCTTCTCGGGGCTTCCTTCCCATAGCTCACGTGTGGGCAGAACATTACCCGGCATATTTGGTTCGCATAAAAGATCCCACTACTAAATTAATCGTATTGTCGGTTTTCCTCTACGAGTCGATAGATAGATTAATTCAGTTTCTAAAAGCGACCGGTGTAGGGGTTCGGTGGAATATGACTACTTTGATGCCTATATTTTAGGAAAATGTGAAAAAAAATACAAAGAGATTTGGAGGAAAATTGACCAAGCAATTGCCGAGCTTATCTAAGAAGACCTCAACGTACAATCTTGCCTGGATAGATCGTATTGTAATGGATCTGCGGAAGATAGGATAGGGGATGAGCGAGGGGCAAAAAACCTGAACTAATTTCCAAGCAAATGTTAGCATTCTGCGTGTTACGTAAACCATTAATTCCAAGTCGGGAGGGAGCAATTTTCGATAGCAAACAATTATAGGGGGTATGTGGGCTCAAGACGGAATTCTCCTAAACTCACGAGAGGGAAGTAAAGGCTGCGAATGAGATCTGGGACCATGAACCTAACCAAATTCTCTAGGTAGACGATTTCCTGGGATTTCCTAGTGAAAGGGTAAGTAGGTGACAACGATTGGGCGAAGCGACCGATGATAGATAGACTACTCCATTTCGACGGTTTTTACCCCAGATAAACATCGCTCGGGAAAATTGCGTTCTAGGAAAAAAGAAACGAAACTTGTTCTGTTCCTACGCTTGATGAATTACTTTGCTATAGCCCGGAAGGGCTTCGTCCAAGCCGACACTTGAGCTCAATCAAGTAGCCAGCCTTTTTCCTACACCTGCCATCCACCAGGTAGCCGAACTTTTTTTCCACACCTACTATTTGTATTCAAACAGTCCCAGATCTTGAATCTGGGTTTTACAAATGACGCTCTTGGGTTTTTTTTGTGGTATAAGCAGCCACGAAATCGGATCGCGAGTGGGAAGAATGAGGCTAGGTCAGCGGGAACGGTCACAACAAAAGGCGCTTCCCATCTATATTCTTCCTTTTTCCTCTTTTCCATTAATTGTCCCAAGCTCTACTGGAAAAGAACTTTCAACCAAAGGAGACTACTCGAAAAGGGCATAAGTGGTAATAAAGGGTGGGATCGCGTATAGGCTACAGAGCGAAGCTTTATGTATATGTAGAGGTAAACAAAAATAAATAAAACGCTGAAATCCCGGAAAAAATAGAAGCTTGTTTCGAAGTAGGTGATTCATTTCTAAGTTTGGACGAGTTCACGACAACAGCGGGCGTGATTGGGCGAGATTGTAGTGACCACATAGCAAAGGGTGTTTGCTGTATACTGAATACATCTACAACAATTGTGCCCTACTTGAACGGTATAAGCCCTGAAAAGCCGCTAGGAACTTCCTGAAGATTGTGGTGGCAGTGATCGTCGGAACTGGTTTCGAGACCTCAATGCGCCCTATCTAAGCCGCTTTTGCGACTCGACAATGTTCAAGGTGGCCTTCTCAGGGGTCATAGAGGAGGCAATGAGGACCGCTGTTTTCAGAGGCACAGTTGTCTATGAAAATAGTCTGGGAGATTTCCTGTGTGACCTTCCAGGAATCCATGACCCCACTGGGACTTCAAAGTGAAGAGAACTTGTTAGTGAGTAGGTGGACGGACCCCTTAGGTGTACGAGCTTCTCTCATTAAAGAAAACTCATTCTACTAATCAGTCATAGACTCATAGTACTTACTGTCCTTGAACCAGAACAGATTTCCTCTAAGAGTCGCTGATGATCAACTATTCTACTAAAAAACACTTATGTACAGCAAGGCCTGCTCATTCGGTGAAGTCAGAAAATCCGAATATGACGGTGGGGAAGGAGGAACTAGCTGTTCAATTTTTTACATTTAGTGTCTCCCAAACCTCATCCAGCACTGATGATTCACATTTTTGCCAAAGATTGCGATCCTTGAGAAGTATTCAAATCCAATGAGTTGGACATGGCTATTAGAGAAGGCGCCATGCACTCGACATTGAGGTAGATCGTGAAGAGAATATGAATCGAATACTCAAGGAATAAATTGAGCCTAGATAAAGCCTTCCCGAACAAAGGAATGCCCTTGAGGAGAAGAAACAATCAAGTTCCTGCAAAATCTTTTCTGAGATTCAATTTTCCACAACGTGAACAATCCTATTACCACGTGAGACGTGTTGCTTGAACAGCTCCAGTTTTTTAGGGGAATTAGGCGCCCGGAAAGATGGCAGGGATGCCGACTAGCTCTGTCCGAGGCTCTCAGGATGTCTCAAGAAATCGCCTACTTGTTGGTTTTCTGCCCAATCTGCGCGGCACTTGACTGGATCACCTCCATTTAGCGGTTATTTTCAGCTGAAAACTTGAAATTCGTGCCTTCTTCGGGAGAAAAAAGACCTTCGTCGTCGAAGTGGAAGGATAGTCAGACTCCGACGTTGACAGTGGTCACAAAACCAGTCTGAATGGTTATTTGGGGGCCGTTAGGAGTGCCACCTATCAGAAGGGAAGAGCCTCGAATCCACAACTTCAGAAACCGCCTCGAGTAATTGCGAAAGGAGGTGAAGTATCCTTCGAGATGTATTTCGAACGAGAAAATTAGAAGGCGTATAATCGCGGAGAAATTCCGATGGGGTTCCGGAAACTCCGTCAGTTTGCCGTAGTCATAAAGATCGGTCATTTAGCAGCGGATGTTGGCCAAAGGGACAGATGACGTGAATACCTTCTGTGACGTTATATAGCTGACATTGAGCTCATATGACACGATGGGAATGTGCTGTCCACGCCTTCGGCTTTGATGTCGTTCAGAGTGTATGACGCCCTCACCCAGTGCAACTGCAGGCGGTGTGATTCACTGAGATGGAGCTACGATAACCTTGCAGCTTCTCTGCAGACTGCTACAACCTTGACATTTGAAAAACGGAGATGCGACGGTTATACGAGGTGGCGCTAGCATAAACTTGGTCCGCGGATCAAATCCCACCCAGACCAAATAAAAATTGTAGGGTTTTTTCCGGTAGTTAATTCGGCTGATAACAAGGACATGCGTAGAAGTAGGGGTCGATGTAGCGCCAGTTTATATGATTAACATACCCGTGGACAGGGGATCGAATTCTTGATTGACTAAGCTGGAACCAACAAAGGATGAAGTATTCAGCGTTAATCAACTGACCAACTTACCCCGGAGGGATGGAAAGCCTGGTTGGTTTAGGCAGTTTTCAATCCAGGATCCGATCTCTGGGTTATGCGTGTGTGGAATCGTGCCACTCGCCTCTACACACCTTAGCTCTACAGTTCTGATAACCAGTAAGCATTGCTTGACCAGCTAACTGTTTTCCTCGTAGTTTTCATTGATTGACGGGATGTTTCCTTCGACTTCCGGCATGAAGGAAACGATGAAGTAACCTCCAGGAATCCCGACAATTCATGAGGCTGATCTATTAGATAAACGATGTCGGAGACAGGCATGCCACCACGTGACGTTGCCACTGGCCCTGCTTGGACATCCCCCGCACTTTTCTTTGCGCTCGAATGAACTTTTGATTCCCACCCGGCTTCTTCTTGCTATCATTGCCATGTTTTCCTTCGCTCGTAAGCGGAAAGATCTTCGCTTTGATTTATCCCGTCTCCCCGTACACCCACAACCCCTGTTCGAAGTCTTGAAAATCTCAAGACGCTCCTTCTACATGAGCACACAGTTACAGATGTAAGTTCAGCAAAAAAAATTGTCTCCAGCTCATTATCTCTAATTCTCTTTACCGTGCCTTATGACAGATTTCCCTGCGTGCACTGAGAGAATGGAAGGGGAATATGGTTCAGGGCCGACGTCGAAATCATGGAACAGACAGGGTGGCCTATGATGTTTTAGAGGAAGTTTACCGTCATATGACGATACGTCTGTCCGCATTATGGCCCCCTCAGATGCACTCAGTTGACTGCTTGGGTTTCAAAAGATACCAGAAATTTTTCCCATCATATTGTTTTCTCATTATCAGAAACTCGAAGGCACTCTTCACTACCAGACAGAAGCAGGGGCATCAAATTCAATGAAATTGAGCTTCGTAGCGTTCGATATTAGCTAACGAACCCACCACATGGTGCATTGGAATTATTACAAATTTTACAGCAGATAAAACTTACAAGTAAAAGGATAGATTGATTGCCTCAGCAGGTAGTGGTCAAGATGGGCCGCCGAGGTCGCTCTATCAAAACTGGATTGTTTCAGGGGTCCCGATACGAAGACGACTAGGTCAGGTTGCTAAGCGTGTTGCAGCGTGCTTATTATTGGTCGTGCCGAAACCCTTTAACTTGTATATATATAAAGCTAAGTGCGTAGTACCTGGCATCAGTAGCAAAACGTGCCAATGAGCCAATAACGATGCCGCATCCTGAGCTCAGGCATTTGTATCGCAATGGATGAACGCGCAGCTCGGAAGGCATACTTATCGGTTTAAGCTCTACTTGGGTGGAAAGTTTCTTCCATAACCCCGCAGCTTCATGTTTACATTCGCAACCTGAATAGAGCGCTAGGTTCCTTGACAAGCGAAAAGTAACAAATCAATGCAAATGCTTTTGACAAAAAAGCGAATTCAAAAAGTCGAGAAGTGAACTGTTCTCTGAATAAAAGTATCAGAAAATCATTTGCAGGTTGATTTTTGGCTGGATTGGGTTGTGAAGATTATGCCTATTCAACTAATGCCATCTGAAACTCATGAGAAAATCGGTACTATTTTCTGTTGCCCAGAAATGGGCTAGATTCAGTCAAAACATTCCTTTAAAACTGTTTACTGTATAGATTGTTATGGAAACATTCGTCTTCTACATGCCCAGACAGTTTGCTGCTTCATTTATGGTCTTCGTATCACGATCAAGAAAAACTAGGAGACTTTCATCTACCTGTTAGCATGGCGACTCAGAAAACATCAAAGATATGGACAAGAGGAAAAGTGTAGATGGAAAAATAGAGGAAAAAAACAGAGAGATACTCATTTCTATAAACACTACGAAGAGAAGCTGCTACTAAAAGCATGAAATGAGTACTTCAAGCTGAAATAGAAATCTCATGCCAACAAGTGGAGAAAACTAATGGGAAAAAAGCGTGAAAGATAGGCCAAGTAAGGTTCTTACGAACCCCTTTTGTTTATTCAGTAGGCTCAAACTTTATCAATGGTTCCGTAGGAGTTCAGAATGAAAAGTGGAGAGAATGGCTAGAAAGAAAGAGTAGCCATCCTTGAAAGCATTTCAAGTAGTACGGTAGTAATACCCGAATGGTGATGAATAGAGATTAAAGTATGTACCTACATGTAGCATGGAAGTACGCTACATGTAGTATGCTACTGTATGACAAATATTGATACTCCGGTTTTTTTTTGATTATTAGATTTTTTTGTTCAAATCAAAGAACGAATCATTCCTGATGAGTTTCACTAGAGGACCTTTAGAGCTTTTCCGAAAAAAGGATTGAAACTCAGAAAAATCTCACATTGGTTGGAAAAAACTATTTAACGATTTTCATAAGCCTTTTCCAAACTCCCAAAATTATTTAGGAGAATCCCTCAAAATCTGCGTAGAACTAGCCAGAATTCTACAGTAAAAAAACGATCGTAAGGCAAATATGTAAGTTTAGAAGTTTAAAAAGAAGTGAAATGCTTCGAACCATCTCTATGGTCCAAATGGAACCGCAGTGTACTCACTTCAGGGTTTGATCACTAATTCCAAGAGCCAAGCACGAAGGAACTACGTATAAATCAAACTTCAAACCTTTCCCGATGATAAAATCGTAAAAAAGCAAACACCAACGGATGTCAGCTATGATGTAGCTTTCTGAAGCTATGTAGTTCGAACTGGTATCATACTCACCACGGAGCTTGATCGTCGGCTCCTCATCGGTTGGGCAACGCTCGATGAGCGATTCATAATAGGAGAATCGCTTCCGAAACCATGCCATTTCAAATCACTTAGACATTTCTAGAAACACTTACACTACTCGCAAAGTAAAAGTTATTCTCTCAGACGACAGAACAGACGACACCGAAATCAGAGAGGGTAAAGTTGAAAATAGAAAAGAGCTTCGGAAAACAATGAAAGGTAAAGTCACTATGGGAAAGCAGAAAAAAAAGGTAAAGTTCAAGTTTCATAAAAAGGAAATTCAGACGATTTACAAAAGGAAATGCCTATTAATTGGCTACTACCTGTAATTGACACATAGGAAGTTGGTATACGAATGATCTATCGACTGCTATAGTTATGACAAGTCAAGAATAAGCCGTTTCGACGACGTGTGGGTTGCTCAGAGCTTAATTCTCTACTTTTCTTTTTTCGAATCGAAATGATCTTCGTGGCACACTCCGAAAAGGCCTACTTCTGCCATTATTTGGATAGGAAAGGGAAAAACTTTCTTCCGAGGGTATGACTTGTAGGTTGCCCTTGTGGACTAGATATCACCAAAGTCAAACCAACTGAGGGAAGATTCGTTCTAGGAGCTTGCTGAGTAGAATTTATGCATGCAGAAGAAGGAGACATTCTGAGAAGAAAGGACAAGCCGGGAAGAATTGAAAAAGTTGGGACCCGACAAGTACCACCCATGGAATAATAATGAAGAAATTGCAAAGAAAAGCCGCCTGGGTGCTTGTCACCTTGGCAGAGAAGGCACCAACCAGTTAGCACCGGTACTCGGCATTCGTCAACGTGAAGTCTAAGCGTGAACCAAACCAGGTGAAAGGTAAAATGAAAGCCCCAAAATCAGAAGAACCCAAGTAAATCGCGCTTGGAGAACTAATTAATCGAATGGAACCTGACTGCAGCCAGCTGTGGCTAACGACAATATGTAGGGGCTACCCCTTTCATATACCATGGTAATGTGACCATTAATTTCCGCCGCCGAAGCACTTCTAGGAAATCACTTGCATCTAGTTATTAGATTGTCGTGTCCACTTCTATCCCTGCACTTCATGGGTTCACTGGCTGACTCGCGGGATTCTATTGAAATAAATAATTAAAAATAAATATTAGGTTGGAAGGAAAGTCCTGCGACACAATGAAGGTCTTATTCAGATCGTTTCTGAAATTTTCCAGGCCAATCAATTTTCGGAAATATATTTACCAAAGGGGTCAACAACCTTCTATTATCATCTGAGTAAATCACTGATGCCTTTTATCCAGGAGTGAGGAAGCTGTGACTCAAAGAAGTAATTGACTGCCGTTCTCAGATCACATTAAGTTACGAATTTTTATTCCACAACGGGATGCTCAAGAAGGAGGAACGCATGATAGGTAAAAGGGGCAGCACTTAGGGAGTACGAGTGAATAACAACCTGGAACCAATCGGAATCGTAGAACTTTTGACGCGTGCTTAAAGCGAAATTTCGACGTGCGTTGACCCTCTGTAGGGACCTGATTTACGGTTTTCATCGTCCTTCTCTAACCCTGTTGGCCAAATTTCGGGATTCATAGGGGTAACCGATAGCTGTGTCCATCTAGTCTGCGTTTAGCAACTCATAGTGGATGGATCCATTCCACCTCCTGCAAATTAAGGGACGACGCTTGCGTTATTTCAAAAGCTAGTATCTCCTCCAGTGAAGCGATCCAACCGATTGTTGACCGTTGATCGGTGAGCAGTGCTAGCATTGAATAAAAGTTTAAAGGATAAAGTTTTTGGCGTTAATCAATCCCGTCTGAGGGATGCGCCCCCGCACTCGACTTCCATTCAGAATCGTAGTGGCGTAATGAGTGCGTATGTGGCCTATACAATGACTTGCGGTGGCCAGCCGATGTACAAGTCAGTGCTTTTATCCTCCCAGACAAGTCTGGTACCAATTCACCGACCCCGGAGGGATGGAAGGCTTGGTTGGCCTAGGCGGGCATCGATCCGGGATTCGAACCCCTGACCGTGCGTGCGATATAGTGCGCCACTTGCCACTACACCACCTCCGCCTTAGCATTGAATATGTTGCTGATAATTTGAGCTGCTACACCCGCGTTTTTCCCTTGGCGTGCTTAGAAGAAGGTGATGGTACGAATCGGGTGTTATCCATTTATTGACGGCAATGCTCTTGAAGCCCACACGCGTGCCCTTATTCACTCATGTGTTGATGACCTGAGGAATGTCCTACAAGTTTATCACGCTTGCTACCGTGTTCACACTGTTGATACAAATTTTCAGCGCTTCAAATTTTTTGTCGCAGGACTTTCCTTCCAACCTACTAGTACAGTCCTTAGGAGATCGCTGTAACACTTTTGTGGCGTTAGATCCTATTCAGCTCAAAAAAATCCCCTATTCCACAGGGTCAAGTAGGCAGAGAGTTTAGTGAATTGTTTGTTGCTCTTACCTCAAAGGTCAAAATGTGACCGTACAGGTGCCCCAATCATTTCGAGCAAAAGTTGAGTGCATGGCTCACGCCACTGAATTTCGTAGTTTCCATGGCATCTATTATAACCATTTTTGTTCAGTACATTACCTATACTGTAATACCTTCAATCATCAATTGATACTTCGTGCGAGGGGCATGAAACGGTCAACTCTTTGAGTGTGGGAGAGTAGGAGGGATAGAGGGAGTAAGTAGGGAGAGAATTGTTAGGCAGTGGGTGCTGCTCAGATCTTCTTGATTTCAAAACAATTCTTCATTAAACATTGTAATGATTGGGGAA
Organism: Haemonchus contortus; assembly: GCA_000469685.2. Classification (NCBI taxonomy): domain Eukaryota; kingdom Metazoa; phylum Nematoda; class Chromadorea; order Rhabditida; family Trichostrongylidae; genus Haemonchus; species Haemonchus contortus. The sequence goes on along the minus strand of LS997566.1, from coordinate 6,471,554 downwards.
AGGCAGAAGCACCGAGCGCCTAACCTCTCCAGATTTTCCTAGAAAAAAGAAAGTAGATGCAAACAGACGAATTCAAAAATGAAATTGACTCCTTCAGTCAAGGGGCAAGTAAGTGACGTGACACCAAAAGGCCTCAAGATCTATCCCGAGAAATGGTTTGTCAGAAAAAGGCAACAGATCAACAGAGCTGGGTTCGACTTATCTCTGTCGAAAAATAGCAAATCAAACAGATTAATGCGATGTTTGGGGTTTGTGGAGGGTTCGAAACTCACACCTACCTAATGGCTGCATTAAAAATATCATCAATTATTTATTATTTGAAAACTCATAAGATTGCTTGCAGATGGTAAAACCTCAGCCCACTTCGAAAACAACTACATAACAATCGAGTACTCGGTAAAAGCTATAGAAAAAACCTTGAAAATAAAAAAATAACTGTACAGCGAGGAAAGGAAGGTAAGTTAGAAGTCAGCCTTTTGTGGGAAAATTCGGATAAATTAAAAAGTAAATGAAAAATAAAAAGTTGAAATAAAAAGATCCAAAGACACGACTGATGTCTTCTTCTTCTTGAACTCCTCAAAGTTTATAATGAAACATGATTTTTCAGAAAAACACAATCGATTAACAGAGTTGATATCCAATTACTTCTTTCGAAAAATATCAAATCAAACAGAAAAATTAAACGTTCTGGCTTGTGCAGGGTTCACATATAGCAGCTACAGTGAAAAGAACAGTCATTATCTATTTTGCGGTAATTCATTAGGTTGGCCGGCCGAAGAAGTTTCACCGAGCTTCAAACAAAAACTACATACATAACTCTGAGGCAGTGGGTCGCTACTCTTTTCGAAAATGCACAAAACATTAAGTAATAGAGTAGTTACAAGTGAAGGCTGTCACGGGGTTGATCAGTCTCTTCTGCAAGATCTCCGAAGAAAGGTTTTCCAAAAGTACAAAATTAGCCAATGAAATAGTCACGTTTGAAGTTAGTTATAGTGACCATAAGTCCCTTTTAAAAGGTTTTCAAAGAAGTTCAAAATAGAAACGGAGGGTTAATAGGTGAACTTAGCAGGATGTTGACCCTTCTAGTGAAAGAGCAAGTGAGTGATGTGACACCAATGAAGTGACTCCAAACTTTAACCCGACGGAAAAAGTCTTTCAGAAAAAGGCAATAGATCAACAGAGCTGGGGTCGACTTATCTCTGTCGAAAAATAGCAAATCAAATAGAAAATTGCGACGTCGGGGAGGGTTTTTTGCCATGGTTCACACGTAGCGGGTCGTGTGCTAAGCTCTTATGACTAAGGGAGAAAGGAATGAATCAGATAACGAACGTATATAGCTGATGGTAACGGTCGGCGACCCCCGACTAACATAATACTGAAAGACTACGGAAGGGTTGTTCGTACGCGGTTTCAGGAAATAACACCCTCCTGCTTGACTTTCACCAAGCGGAAGATTTAATCACGACTTCTAGGCTGTCTAACGGGATGCTTGTGAGCTTTCAATTGCTAGACGTTCGTCTCAGGAAAAACTAGCGACAGCACAGCTGTCGGCTAAGCACTTACAACGTTCAAAGGTAAACGAGGTACTGCGTGAGGGTATTCAATAACGGCAATTACACCACAACTATCTTCTTCTAGTAACTTGAATACTTTACACCTTGGGAATGCTTTTCTAACTTTTTAGGAGGAGAGCTCGGGTAGAGAAAAGATGATAAAACAAATTAGGTTGGAGCTCATTGTCAGAACTCGTACCGAGCGATCTCAAGACTAGTGAGGTGAGGGAGTTGAACGAGTGGTATCCATCAAGTAATTTCCAAATTGTGAATCATGGTCAATCGGAATCCCACTCCTTCCCCCAGGAATAAAGAGGAAAAAAGGAGAGGGTGATTGCTTTGAATCCGAAGTTCAGAGGAATCATCTTTTTTAAAGGCTCTCTTTGTAAACTGAACTCATAAGCGAGTGAGTGAAAAGACGAAGTTGACTGGCAGTTTACATCAACGAACAAAGATTGAAGGATGGCATTCCCGAAAAGGGCATCATTTTTCCGTACTTAAACTGTGGATAGATCCCTACGGGCTTAGCGGATATGGTGCAATGCCACATGCATGGTCAGGGGATTGAATTTTCGACTGACACTAGTCTAGGGCAACCGAACCTTCCATCACTTCGAGGTCGACTACTCGGTACCAGAGTCTTCTGGGAGGATGAACTACCTAACTGCGCATCGGATGGGCATTTCTGCAGCGCTGCCCTCCTTTAACTTAACCGAACAAAGCCCGAACAAAGCCCACAGATGGAAAAATCAAAAGAAAAGAGTATAAGAAATCGGGAAAGGAATGTCTTGATGACAATCATCGTGACCAGATTTTGAAGTATCCAGGAAAGATAACGCTGGAGTTGGCCCCTGAGCCAGAACCCACAAATCAAGTTCCCATACTGAAATGAGCCATTATGTTTCTTTACCAAGCCAGTGGAACAGTTGCTGTAGCAGAGTACCCAGGAAACCGCCATGTGCTACCGGAAGACATTATCCGGGCATTTTCAAATCCTCTTATTCACTTTGTCACCCACATTGACCACATCCACCGGCTATCAATCAAAAAAGTCCCAAACCAGCCGAAATTAGCCGCAGTTTGGCAGCAACCACATGTGGCCTATATCTGACAGCTTAATGAATCAATGTTGAAGAAACCCCTCGGAACCCGTGAGAAATCGCGAGAACCTACACGGGTGATCAATTATCAAAAATGATTACCCAGATAGCTGAAGCAATTCTTCGTAGGCAGTCCGACCACATGGTTCCACCCTTGATAGGCTGTCGGTGCAGGAGGGAGCCATCTGAAAGCTGCTTGGCAGTGTAGCCGCCCGACGTGAATTCTATCCTATCAGACTAATCCCTGGACAGGAAAAAGGCTCAATCAGTCTGATCGGATTCTATCAGATCTTTGATCACTGAGCACCTTCAGTGGTAGCTGCTCTACATTTCCCTACTCCGTAGCCGCTTTAGCCCAACTTTCCGAAGGCCAATTAGAAAAAATATCAGAAATCAGAGTAATCAGAAGTAATCGGCGGTAAAAAGTTGTAGAGAGGAGATGAAAAAACTCGATAAATCTATAGGATAGCAGATTAATCAGCGAAGATCACTTAGTTGTCGGAACATGCGTCCATTAGAGAGGCGAATCAAGAATCCAGTTAAAGAAACAGGATTGATAAGCGTACATGTAGACATATTAGTGATTGGAACGAATGAAAAGAAAGCTCTAGTGGAAGACTTCACACTTAGCAGTACATCTATCATTCTATCACAACGGTATGTGAGGATTGAAGGGGGTGAAAAATAACCAAAGGACAAATGTTCGAGAAACTTCTCGAGAACCTTCAGGACATCGGGATCACGTGGTTGCCACAAAGTCTCAGTGTCCTGAAGGTTTGGAAGAGAGCGACCCGCTTAGCTCTCGTTTCCAATCAATCTCACTTCATGGTTCAAAAATACAAATTCATAGAGAACAACTTGAAACCGCTCGACTATCTCCCTAGGGTGCGACGGTACGGTATTGAGTCCTCAAGTTGGGTGGACCCTACCCAAGCCCTCAGTAAGAACGTCAGAGCCATAACTTCGCCGCTAAGGATCTGTCTTATAGCCACAGTGAGGGAATCTGTTGGGCTAAAGACTTTCCGGACGATCTTTCCATATCCCAGCCCGATTCCACATTCATGCAACTCGAAAGAGCAGAGGAGAGGAAGGAGGAGTCACTGGGATGAGGATAAGGGTGGAAAAGAGGGTGGTCCGGAGGGCAAAATATGTGGGAGGCGAGACTCAAACTTCTTCGAATCAAGGTCTCAAAACGACAGAATTCCGAAACAGCCCCTTCCTTTTTGCAAAAATTTGGCCCCATTCTCATCGAATAACCGAATACGTCAGCCTTGACGCAGTTTCCACGACTAGCTCTTGACCCTGACCCCGTTGAATACCAACTTATTGAATATGCAAGCGGACACTTCTGAAAATTGTGGAATAAACCTCATCTGAAGGGCTGATCGACCGTAAAATCCCATTAGACCTAGCCTTATGAGCAAAATTAACAAATAGCGGCCACTCGCTCATACTCTATGCTGAGTGCCTACCACTGAGTTTGGGTTCAGTGAGCAGTGGAAGCTCCGGTTCATCAGTGACGGTGACGTTATCGAATGGAAGTGAGAAGGAGAATGAGTGAAAACCAAGGGCTCCCACCTGGGGTTCCTATCTTTTCACTTGAAAGTTAAGTCGAATGAGGAGGAGCCCCTAGTGAACTTGAGGTATTCATCGAGTACGTCCCCATCTTTGCCCGCGCAAACACCCACTGACTAACCTACAGCCCTGAGATAAAAAATGGACCCACTCTGAGGCCAACAAGTGGATTAGAAGTGGAAAGACCTTTTGGGCAGGTTCAGATAGAAAAGAGAGCAATAGGCGAGGGAGCAACTACGTAGAAGATGACGAGGAATGGAATCTACACATGACTGAACCCACGCGGGGTAAAGGTCGACTATGCAGGGACCAAGAAAAAGGCACTGAATCACCCATATCTTCCGCATTGATCAAAAAGATATGTTCAGCTGCGGTTTTGCATGTTCGAAACATTTGAGAAACGATAAAAAGCCGATGGCGATTAGCCACAATTCTCGTCCACCGGAGAGGAAAAAGTGAAGAGTTTCTTAGGAGCCTAATGGCTAGCAGGCGATGCCCTTAGGGATGAAAAAAAGGTGCCTTTGGCTTCTGAATGTTCCTCTGTGGTTTTCCAATTTTATGTGTCCCACATCAGATTGTGACAAGTAGTTCCTTTCTGAGCTGGGATAAATCTCCTCAAACAAGCACTTCCTTCGCGTTTTCCGGTCACTAGTCGCAAAGGTGGGAAACGTTTGCGACCTCTTTCACGACGAGTAAACAAAATAAGGCTTTATCAATTGATGATCGGTGAAAAGAGCACGGAAGTGCCACGATTGCTTGGTAAACTAGGAACTGCTCAGATAGCATGGGCAAATTTTTTAGATCTTTATCAAGAAAGCAAATATGCCATATTTCATCGCGATGAGGAATGTTTAGGAACTTTCTTAGATGGAAAAAACTTCTTTGAAGTGCGCTCACGAGCTGAACTTCCATCCAAGATATTAATGGCGTTTGAATGCCTATACAACGATGTGCAATGAATGTGAATGTGGTCTGACTTGCGGTTACCAGCTGATGTGCGAGTGAACTTTTTAACCTACTGAACGAGTCCAGAAGCCATTACCCGGTCTCGGAGAGATGAAGAGCCCTGTCGACCAAGAAGATTTCGCTCCAGGATTCAAGCCCTGGGCGGGCCATGTACGTAGAAGCGAACCACCTACCACCACCTACTCTGCTCGCAATATTAAGAGGAAGAAGGAATATCAAGGGGAAACGAAAAGACTGCATATATTGAAAAATCCAATAAATTCAAGCATTGTAAGAAGGCCATGAGAAATCAGAATCTAGGGGTACCATTACCTTGACCGAATACCCTCAAACAGATAGTGAAGTGGAAAGTGGAGGACAAACACATACACGCAACATCACGGTTCAAATCTCTGGTCGGGGCCATCCGCCTGGGCCAATCAAGCCTCCCATCCTTCCAGGGTCGGTTAGTTGGCAGAAGAGTCATCTGGGAGAATGAAAGCACTGGTTCGTACATCGGCTGGCCACCGCAAGCCATTGTATAGGCCACATACGCATTCAGTACGCCACTACGATTCTGAATGGAAGTCGAGTGCGGGGGGCTCATCCCTCACGGAACTAACTGACGCCAAAAATTTTTAGACTTTGAATACAGTAAGATAGCTGCAGAATTGGGATTAGAGCATGAAGAGCATGAAAAACGACCGATCACAAAAAAAAATAAAAAATCTAATAAATCGGCAAGCCGATGACGAAATGGTCAAACATGTGGTCATAGCAGGTGTCACATGGTCAGATATGTTTAATCCCGATCGGACAGGTATATTCATGCCACTTGCGGTCAAATGTGTTGGGTGTAATAGTGACCCATGTAGGAAAAAATATAGTCCTTTGGCGTTGATCAATTCGTTTGAGGGATGCGCTCTGCACCCGACCTCCATTTAGAATGGTTGGGGCGTAATGAATGCGTATGTAGTCCATACAATGATTTGCGGTGCCCAACCGACGTGCAAATCAGAGCTTTTATCCTCCTTATCCTCCCACGTGAATCTGGTTAGAATAAACCGATCCCGGAAGGACGGAAATTTGGTTGGCACCATTCCGCTAAAATGAGACCCTTATCAGTCTACTTTCCCTCTTATCAGGTGTTAAAATCGAGGTGTCCAGTTCTGGATTGGGATCTATTTATGTATTAGTACGAAAGGAAGTTGCCAGAAAGCCAATTTCTCGGTATAATAAAAAAATTAAAGAAGCAAAAAAATGTAACTAAAGGCATTCCACTAACTAATCCATCCTTTTGTGAATGTTTCTTGCGTAGTTTCCCGATTGACGGCGATTTTGCGAGGTTTCCAACCGATGCCTTGAACGATTAGAAAAAATATAAAGACAATCCTGCATGATCTTCAATTTTATGAAGAAATTTTCTTAAAATGCTAAATTCTTAAATGATCGTCTTTAATTCATTTTAACTGATAATCCTTTGTTTTGTCCTGGAATTTTGGAAAAATCATGGGACTGGGGTTGAATTTGTCAAGAAAAAAAAAAGATTTTTCCTAGAAAGAAAAAAAAAGAAATATTCTAGCGCTTCGGAGGAAACTGTATACTGATAACTTTATGGTGCACTTTTCTAGAAATGTAGGAATACATCGAATCCTATTATGCGCTTTTGTGCCCGATAGGTTTTTATAGTGAAATATTTTATTCAAGCCAACACCTCAGCAAATTCACTTTTCTCAGAAAAAAACGTAAGAATACGCTTTTCTTAGAATACGCTCTGATTAGATCCCTGAGAAAGCAGTTCCGTGATACCGTAATCCCACTTAGAAAATTTGACAGCAATTGATCAAATATTTTACCCTTTACTTTATTCTAACGCACCGTATGTGCGACGGATTTTCTCCAGTCGTCTGGCCTCTCTCCTATCTTACTATGTTTGATTACTGTATCTCCAAATCCGTGGTCTCTGGACAAGCAGGTGATCAGCATGTTCAGAACGCTTTCATTTCTTGCAAACGAAAACGTAGAGATATCTGTACTTGCTAGGCGATAAAATTTAAAATTTTTATTCTATTTTTTTGTCTTTGTTTTTTTTATTTTACTTTTTTTGTCCAAGACTTATGTGGGAAGCACAGCGCGAAGTGGCGCATTGACTGGCGCCTGATAATGGCTTGAATTTCATTCTCAGAGAACCCTGAAGTACCAAAAAAGATGTTTCAAATAGAGAAAACCATTGGTTTGATGGATATCTCCAAGAAAAAAACCGCTATAAACATCACATTTGCTCCAGAACGGAATTCCAACCTAAATAAGAAATAGGATTGGTGACCCATATGGGGAGAACTGCTTCGATTGTTTTTGCCAAGTTTCGATGCCTAATGACGCGTGGTCGCATTTGCCTTCTGACCTGGAGATTTCAAGATTTCTTGGGAGCTTTCCATGCAAGGGAAAGGGAAGGGCGAAACACTTGAATGACAAGATGGAAAATGAATGAGGCAGCAAATAAGTAAGTACATTATTATTTATTTATTATTACGTTACTATATTATTTAGTATATTGTTCAGTATTATTTAGTATATTAGTATTATTATATTAACATAAAAAATAAAAGAAAATATGTAGCGTAAACAATAAATAGGACGATAGCAGTTTTGGTCAATCGGTCAACTGCTACGGACGTTATCTGATCGGAAGAAGTGCGATTTTCGGCCATTTTGCAAGTGTTTGCCAACTTATTAATCGCTTCCCAGTCGTTAACACAGTTCTGATCAAATCGCTAGACATTTCCGTCATTATTAAATTGAAATTTGTCCATTTTCGGAAAAAAGGCTACAAAAAAGTACTCATGTTGTTTGTGACAATGAGTTGTTTATCGTGAAAGTGATGCACCATGTGTGTCTTGACAGTGACTGAATCTTATTCTCGGCCCAACGTAAAAGGATGGAGAACAAGGTCTTGGTATCATCAATCCCACTTTTGGATACGCCCCGTATTCGACTCCCATTTAGAACCACTAAAGAACATTGAATGAGTATGCGGCCCATACAATGACTTGCGTGGCTATTCAAAGTAAGAGTCAGTGATTTTACCCTCCCTTCCCCTTCCAGGAGAGTATTATACCAATGAGCATTCTCTCTGAAAGAGAAAGCTTGGTTATATCTGATCGGATATCGATTTGGGATTCGAACCCGTCACCATGCGTGTGATAGGGTGCTACTTGCCACTACACCATCTCCACCATGCATATAATCTAATACGGTGAATCCAAAACGAATTATGCAAAACAAACTATGCAAAGCGAGTCGGAGAAGCAGTTGGGAGAGGAATCAAGCACAAGAGCAGACAGATACTCCCAGACTAAGCGGCCGCACGGTCGAGTATTTGAATCACTCTGCCTATTCCCATTCCCAGTTCCAAGAACCTGATTCCAATATGATCCTTCCCATGATACAAATGCCTGTACTGTACAATGAATTTGCCGATCCTATACCAAAATAAAACCCTATCCGAATGACTTGTCCTACGAATATCCTGAGTGGGTTAGCGTAAGAAACTTCGGAAGGAAGGCCATAACATCTGAATGGGTGTGAAATCTATGACAATAATACACAATACAACACATAATACGGCATGTAATGGGGTAAGCCCAATGGAAGTCGCATTCAGACGTCTCTTAATTGAGGTCAGGTATCGGATCCGATGTAAGATATCGTCGGATACAGTTAGTACAAAGTAAAAAAGGAGATTCATCCAAGATATGCAGTAAGTAGCAAGAGCTGGGAATCAATTCCAGACATTCTGGAAATTAGGCATGGAATGCCGTTCGTCTGCCAACTGTTAGCTGTACTGCGTAGTTATCTTGGGTCCCTCCCACTTTCTACGTGAAAGACTGATAGCCAGCATGCTAGGCTGCAAGTAGGGTGCAAAGTAAACATCTGAGTAATGGTAGATGGACTATGATCAACCCTCCCCCCCCCCCCGCTCTCCCCCACACCCCGAGTGGTTCATTTCACATAACCATTTGCTCTGGATGAGCCACGCCTTCTCCTCCTCATCGATGCCGTAGACATGATTGATTCAGAACGTGGTCTTTATAATGCATTAACACCTGCCGATGTTCTCGCTGGTGCTTTCAAGCCCGGAAACAGGTCTGACGCCACTGACGCCACTAAACCGACGACGAAAGAGAAAGGGGAGTAGTTGCGATCAGGGCGAGATTAGGGTGTGCAAATAACAAGTGACACCTCCCAGTGATTCGTTTCCCACACCGACGATGGGACATCGTTCGACGCAGCCTGGCGACATTCCTCTATAGGGTCGTTTTGACCATAAGGCTGGTATAGGATAACCCAAAACTCGAACTCTGAATCAAAACTGCAACATAGCATGACTATCAATAATAGCTGAAAATTGACAAGTCACTGAGTAGGTTAGCTAGGCTTTCAAGGCTCCTGAATCTAAAAAGGAAAACGAGTACATGGCGTAACTTAGGGAGAACCGCTAGTGGTTCGCACTCCATCTGTTGACCTCCTTCTTTACCCAAAGAGTGATCAATGAAAACCATTCCCCTGCTTTCAAGCCTGAAGACCTGATTATTCTACTCTTATCGTGGCAAAGATCTGGGAATCAAGTCACCTATACTGTTGTTTCCCTCTGTTTCGAGAAATTGATGAAGGACAACTCGTCCGGGCAGGGACAAAAGCCCGTAAGCTCATCGCTTATGTGTGTGTATGTTGGTAGAATAAGCCGTTAAGAGGCGATTCAGAAATAAACATCGTAAAAGGCATACAGCGATTAACAGATGCTGATGATGACCACGCGGTCGTCAACATTGCACGTACCCATATAAACGTATGCCTTAAGACCATGATTCACAGCTGAACTCGGTTCGAAAATTGGGCATGGAATACAAAGAATCAAAAAAAGCCATAGGTAGAGATCAAATGTTTCGGGGTTTGGGCCATGCGTTCGACTTCTCAAAATTATGAGGGTATTTGAGTGCATACCTGCGGAGAGGGTAGCACATAATTTGAAAAAAGTCGGTAATAGAAGGGCAATAAGTCATTTATGGAGAGTGAAGCAAAAGGGCAGCTCTATTATTTTGAAAAAATCGTAGAAAATTAGTCATTTGATCAAAAATCAATAACTCAACAATCATTTAATTACCGAATTAATTCAAAATCAATAAAGATGACAACAGGTTGGAAAAGCTTCCCATTCGAGACCTAGTATCTTTGGAAGACACAGATAAACGTTCCAATAGGGATTAGCCAGCAGATGGGTGCCACCTGTAAGAAGTAGGCTGAGGCAAAAAGGGCTAGGCAGATCCATTACCGTAGCAACCCAGGCAATTAGTAGTAGAGTTCAAATAGAACTAATAAATCTTTAGAAGAAACAAACGCAGCTGTCAGTTAAGTTGCCGAATTTTTACGAAAAGCTCTTAGCAATTGCTCTTTTAAACATTCCAATGTCGGTTTATTGTAAAGTATAAAGTTGGAGAAGATCAGATTCCCTATATCTTCTTCAAACAATGGGTGCCATATGAAGTACCAACGGGAGCCTCTTTGAATTTGGGTTCTACAGCCTCTAACCCCCTTCATTAATTGATAGGCAGACAGCTTTCCAACAGAGATGGCTCAGCGGCTACCCACGCAGGTTATCTTATCAGTTCTTCGATAATTCATTCCAGCCTGAACCTGCCAGACCTACAAGTTCATTTTACTGCTTTACTGGTATCATAGAGTTTGGAAAATCAAAAGTCCGGATTGCAAGCATCGTTCAGAAATTATCAAATAGGCAACATAAGTAGGAAGAAGCCTATACGGATCGGAGCGAAAGCTAAATATATGGCGCATTCCAGATTAAGAAAAAGAGAGCTTGACTCTTCACTCTTTTCTCGAAATCGGAGAAGAACTGCACTCTCCGAAGGACATCTTCAAAAAAATAGGCGAAAAAAGATTTTACTTTACAAAAAACACTGTAAAGAAAAAACAAGGTAAAGGTTCTGGATTATAGGTAGAGGATTATAGTAAAATTATGGTAAAAGGTTGTATCAGAAGACTACAATTCCAGCTCTAATGGGCAGTCAGTATAGTAAAGCACATACCAACAAAGGGAATGGTTCAGCTGCCACTTCAGCTGCCAAGCTGAAAAGAACGTGGAAAGCATTGTGTTCAGCCCGAGAAAACGAGGAGCACTTCAATTCCGGCTCATCGAAGCGAATAAGTCCACTTCTTCGGGAAGTTCTTTGAACATAAACAGGACTGAGCTCAAGAGCAACACCTAGCAGCCCTTCTAGCACCAGTGAAATGCAGACCTGGTAGAACCAATCGTTCTTCATCTGTTAGCCTATAGTCTTTCGAAAATTTTGAAAGCTACCTTTTTAGGTCAACTGAGTCTCTTCTGGACCCCCATCTGGGTTTTTAGTTGTAAGAAGTATCGATATGTACGATTATCGATCACAATTATTTTCAAGTTCGTAAAGCTAGCGAGTTATGATAAAGCTTCGGCCTCAGACGGGACTCGAACCCGCCTTGCGCTTTGCTATGCTTTGTCCTGGGTTTTTTTGTTGCTCCACAGTAATTTAATGGATAAAGAGTGGAGTCTCAAATGGATAAAGAGTGGAGTCTCAGAGACACAAGCCAAGGTTTTTTTCCAAGGCAAAATGTTCGATGCTGGACATTTTGCCCATTTTTAAGCACCATGGAACGACTATTTTGGCCTCATCAGAAATTTAACCCATAATTAATCCCTGTGAATACCAGAGAGTATTCAACACCAACAGATTACGGATGAATGGGTCAATTACTGGTGCTAGGCAGTAACTGAGCTTGAATACGACCAAACGTTCACTACGATCGGTTGGTATTCAACAACTCCTCTTATAAAGCACAAAGCGGCTGGATCGAATCAAAGAACTGGCCGATTTGCGTCATATTGGATTAGGAAATGAAGGAGAAGGAAAGAGGAGGAAATTTCGGCGGCAACTAACAAGGGGACCGACGAAAGAGGCTCACAAGGAGTAGGCTTGGAGTAGTAGGGTCATAATACGATGTGACAGAGCAAAGCGGTCTGTTTAGATCGTTTCATTAAATGCAAATGGGCATGTCAACCGCAATGAAGCTGAATTGCATTGACAGATTGAAAGGTATATGATTCTATTATGAACACTGTTTTTACTAAAATATAAAGAGCACAATGGCCCAGATCGAGTCTCATTCGAGACCGAAGTTCTGCCCTAACCCCTAGCTAACTAGATTTTTGTAAGGCTCTTTTACCTCTTTCTGCAGCAAAATAGGAGATGTTGCACAAAAGCACTAAATCAATAGAAATTAATATTATCAGTTTTACTATTATTATTACTAGAGGTAGCGTTGATGTTGCGGCAAGTGGCGCATTCCTACACGCTCGGTCCGGGAAAGAATCTCGGATCTGTTCTCACTCGGATCTACCAGGCCTCCCAATCCTTCAAGGCTGTTGGTACCAGACTGGTCAAAGAGGACAAAAACATTGCCACCGCAAGTTAAGTAGAGGCCATATACGCACATACGCACTCAATACGTCGCTACGATTTTAGATGGAAGTCGTATATAGGGCGCATTCTACAGACAGTACTTATTAGGGCCCGAGACTTTATCCTTTATGGACATTATACTTTATTATTAGTAGCGGTTGCAGAAGTAGTGAATGTATGTGGATTCCCTCAAACAAGTAAATCAGGCTTCGAATTGTCGAACCCTTTCAAACGAATGAAAAAAATCCGGTCACTAGACAGCGTGAAGCTTTAGAATACCGTAAACGTGGAATATAAATTAATGAGTCTATTGCTTGTAATTCTAAGTTCTTGAAATTCCCCTGAAAAAGGGGGTTCTAGCGACTGCCACGATACTTTGGATGCTTTCCATAGAGGTTTAGGCCTTGAACAAAAACCTATAAGGGTCGATCGATATTTAGTTTATCATTTTTATTCCTATTGTCCTATTGCTGAACTGTAATCTGCTGGCCTACTCTGTAATAAGAGGTTTAACATTTTGGAACGAGTTTGCAGAAGTGCACCGTGGAATCAGCACTCACTAGGGCACCATTTCACCGCTTTAACGAATTTCAACCCACCAGGATCCTCATCCTACGGAATAAACAAGGTGAAGAGTGTGAACAATTTGTTTTCCGAAAAAATCTATACAAGGGCTCATTAAAAGTTCGCTGGTCCAAAAACTGAAAGCAAAATCCTAGGATGTTCAAAATAGCGAAATGGAAAGTATGTTAAGCGGCTTTGTCATCTGTTTTTCAGTGGTAGGCAAATCGAAATAGATTCATGCTGTGATTGATGAAAGGACTGTTCAGACACTTTCACCTCTGGACCGAAAAAAGGCTTGAGACGGGGGGGGGGGGACTGTGACAAGAAACGGAGATCGTGTTTTCGAGTGTCATATTACGGATTTAGTTTGACCAGACTAACTAAACTTACACTCACTCTGAGCATAGCTCAAAATAACGGCAATTCCAGTTCTCAACTATCTGGGAGGATAAAAACACTGACTACTACGAATGTTCACCTCGTTCAATCTGATTAGCTATTGCGCTTTAAGAAGATGCAGTTCAATATAAAAAAAAGAGCAGCAGCCTTCTTAATAGTCTAATTAATTGACTGTATATGTAGGTAAAATATTTGATCATCAATGATACCATTAAGAGTAAAAGTCTGACAAGTAGTGGACCTTGAGGAGCCTTCCCATAACTTTTACTATAACAAGTTTTACTCTTAATGCTATTTACACCTGAACTGTGATCCTCCCGAAGCACAGTCACAGTACTGTCCCAACAGGACTTTTTGAAAAAAACGTAACGATACAGTTTCTATAGATCGAACAGCTTATCGACTTATCGATTAACATTTATGAACCAAATGAGAGATAAAGGCGAGAACTCCCGAAATATGCAGAATCATGGCAACGCGAGAAGGGGGTGAGTGGTAAAGGTTAGAGGGCGAGAACGAGAAAAACTGGTCGATTTGCAAGTCAATTCTTTTAAAATCGAACGTAACCCTGATATCAATTGATTGGTGTTGAGGAATGAGAAGGTAGTACGTGTAAGGGGATCTAGGTTTAATGTTCCTAACTGGGCTTGATCTCAGCTTAGATCAAAAGAAGTGGCGACGGCGCCTCTTGGCTCTGCACCACCTTCGTTCTCCCGTTAATGGATAAATAATTGATTTTGAAAATAACTACAGTCAGCTGATTGACAAAGAGACCATTGAATGAAAAAAACAAATGAAGGGAGCTGTTAACAATTGAAATTGAGATCACGAATGGAACTGGAATAGATCCACCGGCCACTGAACAAATTAATAAATATCGATTGCCCAGAGGAACCATGAAATTTAGAAAAAACTATAGAATTTTAAAATAAATTCCATCTCAAAACACCCTTCGTCAGAGGGTGGACGAAAGTTTCGGCACACGACTACTTTAGGAATGATGGGCGTATGTAGCAGTTCCACCGTAATTACCTAATTAGCAAAGATAAATCAAGGAAAGGCTGTCAAAAGAAAACTTCCAAGAAAGCCTAGCGATAGTAATTTGGCCAGTTTATCATGAGATAAAGAAACTTTCTGGAACATTGTGCGATACGCGGACAAAAGGGGAGTTTCATCGGAACATGGAAGGTTACCAGTTGAAAAGGAAGTACAAAAAAAAATCATGGAAAAGACTAATTGAATGATGGTGACAAGACATCGAAGTGGCATTACACACTCGTGCCAGCCACACCAGGGACAGCCAGTCCAGGAGGCTTGGTGGAGTGCGGGTGTTGTGGGTGACCATGACAAGTGCTATTGATGGGGAACAGATCAGATTTCCCCGGACATGAGCTGAACATCAGTCAGTGCAGATCAAATTTCACGTCTTAGCAAAGAAAACTTGTTCCAGGTCTGGATCGAAACAAGTATGGAACTTGGGATTCAGGTTGAAATTTGCATATGAACAGGCGGGGTGAAAACAGTGGGATGGGGGATTAAGTTCACACACGCACGCACCCATTTGGCGAACACCCACACCCGTCTGCCCTTTCCTCTATTCAGTATGTACCTGCCTCGCCTCATCAGACACATTACACGACCACGAACGCCGACCCACCACGATGAAGGTCACCTAATTCTGTAATTTTACGGCAGATTGCCTTAGTGAATTTCTTCCATACAAGAGTGCAGTTGTGCGTCAACAATACAACATAAACTGGGCTATGTCGTACTTGGTTAGTAATTTACTTCGGGACAGAAAAACGACAAGGTTTTTCCCTCAAGTTGGTGCTGGTTTGTTCCATTGTCACCTGTAATGTCACAAGGCTGGGAAGAAGAGAAATGGAAGATACAGTAACGGTTGATACCGTACAGGATCTCTGCTTACTCTGGGCACTTCAGAGGCCTCCGAAAGTTATTGTCCGGTGAATACACCGCTAACGAGATTACAGCTAATATTTAGCTACCTTTAAGGCTTTGAACAGGCTGGTCGTAAGTCGTATATGGGCGGAGCCAAAACCAGGATTTTCGAGATAGTCGTTGGATGAGGTAGGCTTGCCTTTGAAATTGACTTACTTCAGACCTATTGGGTGCTGATGCCTCCCGAACTAAATGTTCACGAGGGAAAATCACATCGTCCTGGCCGGTTTGAGGGTTGCAATGATAAAAAAAGCAGGGGATGGGAGCATAGGAGATTAATGGGTTCTTGACTGTTTCATTTCTACTTATCAAAAGTTCCTTCCCAGGATTCTGATGGAATGGCTCCCATTTGCATTTATGTACTTCTGTAAAGGCGAAGGTTCTGAAGCGAAAAGTTGAGCTGGCTTCGAAAGGAATTCAAAGCAATCTTCACACGAAAAACGAACTGGACCGTAAGATCGGTGAAAGATATTTTATGGAAAACGTAGGGAACAAAAGCTTAGAGACCTTGGCTTATAGCGAATAGTTAAGCGAATGAATACAACTTTTTTTCGGAGCGATAAAAGTTGTTAAAAAGCCCAGTATTCAGAGCTGTCGTAATAGTTCTCATTTTTATGATGGGAATGTCACCACAAATCCACATCCGCCAATAAAAACTTCATTTTCTCATGCGGTCAACGTTTATGGCGCAAAAAAGCTAGAAATTTTGTCAAAGAGAAGTTGAAAGTGCTTTGGCGGCGGCTGGATTTTATGAGTTGTCATGAAGATAATTGCGAGAAATTGGAAGCCGCCAAGACCGAACCACCCGGTCTGGGAAACGAAACAATGCCCTCACAGGATTCAGTTCCGTTAGCTCGACCTATTGAGGGGCATAATTAGGGGCAGCGTTTTAAAGGGATTCGGTAGGGACATCGAAGTTCGGTAAAGGGGGAGGGGGCAGAAATGGTGTAGTGGCAAAAGGGGCACTGTAACATGCGAACGGTCATCGGATCGAATCTCGGATCAATATCGCCTAAGTTCCGAGACCCGTTCATTGGTACCAGACTCGTCTGGGAGGATAAAACCACTGACTTGTACATCGGCTGACCACCGCGAGTCATTGTATAGACACATTCAGTACGTCACCACGCTTCTGAAAAGGAGTACAATGCTGGGGCGTATGCTCAGACAGGATCGGTTAACGCCGAAGACGCCCTTCTCTGACCTCGATGGGGAATGTGGGATTAAGCTTCATCGGAGGACGATCTGGCTACGACTATTACCCAGAAGCACCGAATTGTGACATCGAGAAAATTCAATATGGAGAGAATAAAATGAGAGCGATGATGCACCGGAGGTTGGCAATAATAAGGTTGCCTAGAAACTGAAACCACGAGAGTTCCTCCATTAGAACAACTCAGAAGAAAAAGAAGATCAAGGAACACTCCGATCACATAAAATCTTTTCTTCAGGGAGCCCATAGCCGCAACAAGAATAGCTAGAGTCAAGTTTGGCGGTAAAAGTTCCTTCCTCTGGGTCAATGAGAACGTGAAGCAAGCAGAAATTTTGAAAGAAGCTAGATCGTGGTTTCAAAAAATGCTACAAAGAACAACTCAAAACTGCAGAATACGAGCTATTCGGACAGAAGTACATGGATGACCCACACCTGGGCAGAGTTGGAAGGTTTTTCGGGTCTTTGAGGGAGAAGAACGAGAGTAGTGCTACATTTTGCTGAATTCCAGCCAGATTTTTTGCCAAAGGAATTCGAAGCTATCAATTGTAGCAGTGGGAAATCTGTTCAGATCGATTGTTCCGAGAAAAACTGATAGCCAAAGAGGCAAAGTCACAGGGTTTTTTGCCTTTTCTGGAAATAAAGGGCTGTAAAGCACGTTGGATGGGTTCGCAATAGGTGCAACTGGGGTTCAAGTGTATTAGGTTCAGACGGCGGCCCCAAAAAAGGCGTTTCCCTCTCGAGGGTTGATCGCGCACGATTTATTTGCCGAGTTTATTATGGGAATGGTGGGAGGGGTGAGGGGAGTGGCGGGAGGGTGAACGGATTGTGTCCGGATTATTTAATGCATCTCGAAGTCCAGACTAGTTAGAAGCGACCACGGGGGGAAAGTTGAGCCCGATTACAGCAGATGAATAGGAACGGTAGATAATCGGCGGTCAAGCGAAGTCAATCGTCTCCTAAAGCCGATTCAACAATTATGCTGTAAAAGGCTATTTACACCAGGACTTAAAGATGCTTTTGACCTCATTCAAAGAACTTCTTAAAAATTACCCAAGTCATTGAGCTAGACTTCACCCATTATAATCTGAAAATATTCAGAGAATTTACTCAATGTTCACTTGGGCTCTTGAGTAATCTGCCATGAATATGAACGTCGTAGCATTAATATATGTACAGTAAATAAACCTGTCAGGGATAGAAAAGGGTTCGGTTTTTTAACGTTGATTAGCGCCGTAAGGGAAATGTGCCCCTCATACGACTTCCATTCAGAACCTTAGTGGCGTTTGAATGGGTATAAGGCCTATACAATGAATTACTGTGGCCATCCAATGCACAAATCACTGCCTTTTACCCTCCTAAACGAGTCCAGTACCACTAACCCCAACTCCTGAGAGTTGAACGGCTCGACTGGGTTACGCGGATCTCGATCCGGGATGGGATCGCAGGACTATGAGTGTGGCAGCGTGCCACATATCGCTACACTATCTTCGCTTCAATTAACGCATTAAAAAAAAGAAAAAATGAGTAAAATAATAAATAAACAAAATAAATGGTGAAAAAAAAATAAAATAGTAAAAGAGAGAAAAAGAATCAGTCAGGAGAGCCTATCGAAGTCTGTTTTTTTATGTGATGACAGCATTGAAAAAACTCTACTATCAGGGTTTTTCTCCTGTTAGTCGCCGGGAAGGAAACCATGATCACAATCAATCCAGGCCATTAATAAATCTGAAATCAGGCCGCGCAGTAGGAGTTACCAGCGGGAGGCTCAGGTTACAAAAATCTTGTAGGGATACTTATTGCCTAGCTGACAAGGCACACCTTATCTGGGGCGAATCCTATTTCATCAGCCATGCAAGGACATCGGAGACGAGAATGAAGCACCAGGAAGCAATGAAGTCATCAACAATACCAGTCAGGTAGGCAAAATGGAGAGTATAGAGTATGAAAACTTCGAAATTTCTGGATTTTCGGGTGATTACATAATTAATTCACGCCTTTATTCGATGGAGTATGCCGTTTGTTGATACTACATATTCGATAAAGTATGCAATATAGTAAAGTATTCAATGAAGTAAAATATAATGAAGTATTTTCTCGAATACTAGAGATCCTTGACAGATTTTTTAGAACGGCGTGGCTACTGAAGTGATTGACTGGCTGCTGACAAGAAGAGTACAGATTTAGGACACCTTTCCTCTAAACAAAACCGTATAGAATTTCTTCTTGAACAAACTTAAAAAAGTCCTGGAAATAAATGAAAGAAGTGCGGGTCATAATGAAGGGGTAGGTGTTGGTAGAATAATGAATTATCGAAAATTTGCAAAGGGTAGACATTGATACACAGCTGAGGGGAAAGCAAACAATAACCAAACGAGGCTGTCAATCTCGAATGTTTTGGTCCGTTTACGGATGGGACCATCTGGGTAAATAGAACAGCAGGAGAAGCGAGGATAAAGAAAGGCACATATAGTGCTCGACCGAGGTCAACGATGAGCGATTCGGAAGCAAGAGAGAAGCTGATGACCCCAGCCACTAACATACACGGAGATCCCGCACAGTAGGTGGCAGAGAGGGATAATAGGGTTATTTCTTGGCTCCGGAAATCATGGAATCGCTGCTGAGCCTTCGAGTCTTTTGGAAAAAAAAACAGAAAATCTCGGAAAACGCTGTCAAAATAACTGAAACACTATTTTCATGGTTTCCAGTACCTTTCCACGAAACGTTTTCAATAGCATTTCCAATAAAAACGACAGTTTGTGGTAGAAATTTCCAGAAAACATTAAAATAACAATGCGGAACGTGTCTACAAAACCTGGTTTTTACTGTGTCTCTCTAACTGGTTATTCCAGAGGTCGTTTAAAGGTGGTTCGCTAATGATGTCAGCACAGGAAACTGGTTTCTATTCATGACTTTATGAATTTTTCGAATTTATAAGTCAAATCTATTCTGTCTGGTGACGGTGACATGCCGACACAGAATAAATAGAAATGCCATACAAGAAAAGCAGAGGTGATGTAGTGGCAAGTGGTACTATCACACGTGCATGATCAGGGATCGGAACAAATAGATATCCGCCCAGACCAATCAGGCCTTACATCCTTCCGGTGTCGGTTATTCGGTACCAGACTCGTCTGAGAGGAAAAAAGCACTGACATATGCATCGGCTGGCAACTGCAAGTCATTGTATAGGCCACACACGCATTCAAAAGCACTGCGTGATTTTGAATGGAAGTCGAGTGCGGGGCGCGTTCCAAGGATTAATTGATGCGAAAGACTTTTGCTATACCTTCTAAAAATTCCAACTAAGTACTAAATAGTTCTTCAGAAAGCTTCTCTGATTGCTACTGACTTTCTCAGAAATCAAGCGTTACCCTCAAACTTAGGGTCACTCAGGGTAGGAGGAACAACCTATCGCTCGTTAGGTCGGTAAGTCTGAGAATTTTGAAGGGAACATCATTATTTAACAAAACTTCCAAATTCAACTTGGTACATGACTGTCAATTCATTTTTTCCTGATTCTTTTGAAATTTTTCTTCAATTTTTCTAGTCAATCTTGATCGGAAGGGACGTATGCACGTACTCGATGTCTGGTTCAATTGAGAGTTTGAAGAGGGTTCAGGCAATAAACTTTCAATGGATTTCAATTCAATAAACTACAGAAAATCGACATTGCTAGTTTCGTTTCGAGTTTCAGATCATTTTTCTCGCATGAAGAATTGAAAGACTATATGGTTTGCCGATCAGAATGAATGGTAATATAAAGGACGGAAATATGAAGTCTTTCCGTTCTGTTCGATCCATTCTTGGTATGCACCCTACATTCTACTCTCAGTCAGAATCGTGTAGGCCTTCTGAATGTATGCATAGCCTATACAATGAATTGCGATAGCCAGCCTACGTCCGAATCAGTCCTTTTTTATACTCCCAGATGAGTCTGAAATAAATCTATCGACCCCGTAGGGATGGAAGGCTCGGTTGGCTTGGGCTATTGGTCCGAGATTCGATCCCTTGATGATACTTTTGATAGGGTCCGACTTGGCGCTACACCGAATTCATTTACGACTATACCATATGTAATAAATAAGGTATAGAAGCAGACGTGGGCAGGCAGGGAGTGGGGGGGGGGGGAGATGGGGGTGATGATTTGTTTTTGTTCAGCGCTTCTGCTAATTAGTCAATCATCACAGCGATAGTCACCTTTACGGGCTGTTCATGAATGGCAATTGGCTTCTCACAGATGGCTTCTACACACTGTTGCTTTCCTTTGTTTATACCTACGCTTTCTGCCCTTGACGATTCATGACATAGGGCTGACCAATGAGAATCCTGCGTTTACCAAATCTTTCTGGAAAAATACACAAAGCAGTGCTTAGCTAGGGAACCTGTGGACCACTCGCACGATACAGGTGAATATAAAGTGATGTCGATTGCATGGCGTACACGAAGTATGCCACAAAACACAAGAGTTACCAACTAAGCCAACACTTGTCCTTGATGGAACGTACTCAACCTACGAGGACTTTCAGGGTGTAAACAATTAAAATCGGTCTGATAGAAGAGTTTGGTGTTCCTGAAGTTTTAGAAAAGGTTTCACAAAGGGCAGCATGGCGATATCTGGCCTACTACTGTCACAAAC
The DNA here is from genome assembly GCA_000469685.2 of Haemonchus contortus. Lineage (NCBI taxonomy): Eukaryota > Metazoa > Nematoda > Chromadorea > Rhabditida > Trichostrongylidae > Haemonchus > Haemonchus contortus. The sequence continues at coordinate 6,450,099 of LS997566.1, read as the reverse complement.
AATGGACGTGCGGGAAAGAAATTTTGGGATTATGCTCTACAGAGGTAAACGGTAAGAACACCTAATTCCGGACTTTATGGTCATCGCAGAGGACCATAAAACCATTTCGTGAACAATCAAGGGATTGCTGTCCAATGTGGATTTTTCGTCTAAAAAAAAGGCTCCTAGAATGAAGGAGATTTATGAGTATTGGCTAGCTGGATTGCTGATTTCCTTAAAACAATAAAAAACTGAGCAGTTGAGAAGTTTCTCTTACTGGAGAACTCTCAGATTAAGTCTCCCAAAACGGACTTACTACCCAGCAGACAGACATCGGGTTGTCCTACAGCATAAACTTTGGGCTTCATCCCATCCATCCAGCAGTCATCGTTTGGAAAAAATATAGTGAAAGCCAAATCATACACGCCTTTCAGTGCTTTTATTATATTGATTGGAAGTAGGCTGCATGACGCACACTAGAAAAGCCCTTTCTTTCGTTCCGACATCAGAGTAATGCTATGGTCAGTAGCCTGGTTTTGAAATGATCTCGCTCAAAATTTAGATAATTCGCATTTGAAGACATGGACAGCGCTGCCGGTTTCTTACCATATCAAAAAATTCATCAAAAAATATTCTAAAAGCTATTTTGGTATATTAATAATTTCTACCGTACTTCTAGCTCGACAAAATCAAGAAGGCGTGAGATCACTGAAAAATAAACATGGGGACATTAATGTGATGCATACGATTTATGGTGAGGAATGTGAAGGCGAACCTGCAATTTTGAAACGCAGTAACAACTGGCTCCATGAAACCTATAGACGAGTAATTTCAACTCCCTTAATCAGATGTTTTTTTTGAAATTGTCAGTCATATGTCAATCATATTAGTCTCGGCAAGAACCTGCTATTTTAAGATTTGGGCGGTGGCACGGGATTACGGGCGGAGTGTTAAGGCTTGAACCCGAAGGAAAACTTCTCGTGAAAAGTGAAGGCCAGTAAGCGGTTCAAAGGTGAAAAGGTGGTCACCAGCACCAGTTTTCACGGACTTTTCCGTTTTAGGAGTCTAACCGATAGTTCTATATAGTAAGATGTATAATGAGCACTCAAAGCTATCAAGTAAACTAGTAGGAGCAGGAGGTCGTTTGGCGAACGATTTATGTCAAAAAGAACTTGAACATGTGGAGTTCGTTTCAGGGTGACCGCAACCGTAACCATAGAGAGTTACTACTAAAAGTCGGTTGAATTGGTTAGCCAGAAACGACGACCAGACATCCTTATTTACTCCGGCAAACGAAAAAATTCTAATGTCTACTAGTTTTCTCCAAAACAGGAATTTGCACCCCATTTGTATGCTTCATAAAGTCACAGAATATTACCCTACTCAGTGAAGTAGATTACTCCACTTACTAAAGTACAGAGATCAGTCATCAGTTGAAAACCTTTTTGTCCATTTACGTGACTACACACTTGAATAATGCAGAAGTTATCAAAAACTCGTTTGCTGCCATTCTTGAAGTAGTCATAAAGCCTTCATGTAAGTTTCAGCCTAGTAAAGTGGGTCTTCAAGTATGCAAAGGGGTTACCATCAAGCCTTGCGGTCCCAAAGGCGGCGCGATTGAAAGACAACGAATATAAGAAAAGTCTCAAGTATATTGCATATTTTTTGGGAAATAAACTTCTTATATTAGTCATTGCATTGTTAGCAGTACAGATGTTGTAAGAAGGTACCTCTTATGCCGTAAATTAATAACCGTATCACTTGCTACTTTCGAAAGCAGTCTTTGACAGCACTATCATCAAGTAGGAGTCAATTCAAAAGGAAATCTCAAGACGTGAAGGTTTTTTTTGAAGAAACGGCCGTTTTCCGCTCAGTGTGATTATTTGACCGATCTCATACAGCTCGGGATACTACCTCCAGCTGTTTAAAAGCGACAGAAACACCTCGGAGTAACTTGAGAACCTCACTTGCCCCTAGGCGTGAAAGGTGTAAAAAAGCAGGTAATTCTAGAAGAAAATTTTCAAAATGAAATTAACTTCGTTTTCGTCGATAATCAACCATGAGTAACTACATAAGGTACTACAGAAGGGTTGCGCGAAATGCAGGCTATGGGGGCTTGGGAGAAAAACCTGGCTAACTAGTTCACACCATTTGTATGCTCAGAGGTTCATGAGCACGGGAGCAACTTTATAAATTATTCTGTAATCTGAGTGCACGATCTATTGCAAGCATCTTCAACTATTGAACAGAGTTTACACTTGTGAACGACCATTTTGTTACAATCATTACAACTACTCCACTAGGTACTAAAGTCGCACAAAAAAGGGCATTCGGTCTACCGAACGACTTAAAAAGCTTGATTAAAGCCAGGACTTTTGTTCTCACGAACTAAACCAGTACTACCAAAGCAGATTTGGGTCCCTAACCTATTCTCACCACTCATCACTGTTTCGCCTTCACCCAAATGCCCTTCAAAATGCATTTTTAAATCGACTCAAGAGTTTAGGGAGAACTCAGGGGGAACTTGAAAAGGGAAATGCAGGCCGTGGGAGTGGAATAAACATGAAATAAGAAAGGGGAAATAGATGCAAGGAAAAGAAAAAAGAAAAAAGAGAGAAAGGAATTTAAGTGGACTGCATTTAGAAGGAAAAATGCAAAAATTAGGGAAAGAGAAAGGTTGAAAAAACTTGAAAAATGGAGAGAAAAAGCAAAAAAATGAAAGATCAAAAATTAAGATTAGGCTAAGGAAATCACTCCACAAAATCAGTCTTAATTGAGTTTACAAAAGTTATTGAAGGTGATTTCAGGCAGTTCTGATAAACCAGGTATGGACAGTCAAGGAATAAGCAGCTCGACTTCTTTATCATAGCCCCCCCCCCCCTCTCCCGACCTCGACCCCTTTAGCCATGGCAGTGAGCTTCCTATCCGGCCGTCAATTTGGCGCCTCTAAAATCACCTTTATCTGGAGCGTTGGGAGATCCGAAGGGGTAAGGCGATTGAGCGGAAAATCAGTGTCATCGATAGTCAGACGGAGTCGGGACAAAACCATGGGAGATCTCGGTGGGATGTCGAGGTCCTCCTCTGGGGATGAAAAACCTCTATGAAATGGCATCGGCATGATCGTTGCGAACAGTTCTTCACAGACTATACTTTGACTGTTCTCATTCAATTCAGTTCAGACATTGACCTTCACCTTTTTGTTCGGCTCATAGCTCGACATGACCACTGATTGTATGGGGTTTGCTGCGATTACATGACCATTTCATCGTGCTAGGTTTCCAATGGGAATCGGCTAATATCGGCCCAGTGGTGCTCAATGTTCGGTGGGAAGTAAATTATCAGTTTTTCTGGACGAGTTTCCCAGAAAGTCTCAGAAATTTCCTCCAGACAACGGATTTTCTGCTTCTCCCAGCCTTTGGCCACACAGTGTAGTGTCTTTTTATGTAGGAGGTTTTCTTCCACTGGAAAATATTAACGAGAAGTGTATAGTGTAAAGTTACACAACAGTTGAGTATGTTCTAGGTTCATGGTGTTTTTACAAAACCCATTACCCTCTGCTAGTCAAGAAGTCTGGAAAAATGAGCCAGGCCGTGAAACTTGTTTACTTGGCTAGTATTACCATATTCGTTGGAAAAAAAGTATTCAAAGACGTCCCCGGGCCAACAGTAACACATGACTTGCGATTGGTCACTGGTACAGTACTTAGGTGACGGAAAAATGGTAAATTGGTATTGAAAAAGTGAATAATATTTAGGGAGAATCTTTTCGATCTCCTCCAGCTTTTTTTAAAATAGGTTTTCTATCGTGAAGTTGGAGTCCTTGCTTACTTTTCGACTCAGAATCACATTTGTCCAATATCTCCACCGTTACTAACGGTATGTAATCCAGATGTAAATGTAAATAAATAATTGGATAGGTGAATAAAGAAATTTAAAATAAATTGATTAATGATAAATAAAAAGTAAATTAGTTAAAAAGCAAATAACTAAGGAAAGTGTGGTCTGAGATTGACCTTCGTTGAACTGATCGTCCTTCATTCCAATCTGATACTGATTTTGCGGATCTTCAATAGTTTCAAGAAAACTTGGAACCACAGAAACGACCGCCTCTATGTTGATACGAATAACAGGAAGGTATCATAAGGTACGGTATGATATCAACAGTTTAAAGCTTTTTTATAAAAACCTCTCAGCATCATTTTGAATTTCGAATTGTTTTGATTTCTGTAACTCTGGGCTGCTATAATTTTGCTTTCAAATTTGAACGCTTGTGAGAGAGCTTCTATGGAGGGTTGAGTCATTGAGAATATTGAAATTTCAAAAATAAACAAATCCGTCTTCTGGTCCCTTTAGGCACCTACTAGAAAATAACAATTCGAATCGTTATGAAGCACTAATGAAACATCCCTGTGATTCTCCTCCTGAAGAACCTTTCCGCACGATGTATTAGTAAAATCGCAGTATTGTTAGAACTTCACTGCAAGCTGTAATAAATGGACTCACCAATGAGGACGAACATGTTGTAATGCCTGATTATTAGTGTCAATAAATTGTGGTAGTAAAAATAGATCCCACATACGCGAGGGACAGGCGGGACCGCTAGTCGTGAAATTCGCCTAGTCCGGAATGAATATTTTTTCCCAGCTGGCACCCGAGGGTAGAAGTCGGGAACGGTGTAAAGAGCGGCGAGTTGGGTTCCTCAATCACCACGAGATCAGGACAATGAAACACATCGGTTGAAAGTTGAATGGTCATCTGTCACTTGCTAATCGTAATCACCGGGTTTTCACTGAGGTCAGTGGACTGTTGAACATCATTTTGCCCGAATGGCATCTGGGCCTAGACCTTTTTGGGCGAAATTGGAATGTTGTAAGCTCAACTCACTTCATTTACTCGAGGAATAATCAGAATCGATCCACTGACCAAGTGGGATAGCGTATCTATGGACGACCGAAGGTTTTTCGTAGAAAGAGAAAAAGGATAAAAGGGAAGGACAGAAGAATGACAAAGGCCGCTAGAGATTAGCCGTTTATCCTATGGTGTATGAGTATTATTTCTGTGCTTTCATTCACTTCAAACTCTCATATTGGGTTGATGTGTGTGTGTATGTTTGCGTGAATTATCGATTATTCGCGCGCAAAATCGATTTCGTACCGGAAACAAAGGCTGTTCTAGGTTGCGGTTTGATCACTTTCCCAACAATTTTCAGTGTGCCTAAAACAAAGGACATTCAGATGTAATAATGGATTTCGGAATTGACACAAGAATCCCTCCAGCGGCATTTCCCACTTGATCGCCCCATTGCTCAGAGAGCTGGATCCAGCCGTGCCTAAGAATTTTGACCATCGTGAACATTGGAAGATCTCACTCTCTTCACTTTCTAAACTTCCTGCGGTTAATGTGCCTGTCCGTAGATGCGATTTTTAGGTGCGTTTTAGAGCAGCTTTAATGAGAACCAGCGAACATGCAGTAAATGAATATTTTACGATCCTGTCGGATGTTTTTGCTTCATGGTTTTTCATCATTGGCAGAGCTTTCGGTTTCTGAGCGTAAAATCATTACGAGGACACTGTAACTATGGCCACAGTTTTTGCCAAATTGAGCGCTAGTTTACAGCTTTTTTCTTTACTTTGAACTAGGAACCGAGTGGAAGTAAGAAGGCTGAAAGATTTAGCGAAATGTTCAAGCCTCACGCTCCCTGGCCCTTGATTACAACTACAGCTGCAATTAGAATGAATGGCGTACTCCACGGATTACCGAAATTGAGAATGATTCAGATTCAGCTGGGCAGCATCTCTCCTAATGTAATCGTTAAGTCTAGAACCTGCTTCAATGGAGGTGGTGCAGTGTCAGTGGGCTCATGCCAACAAGCCTTCCACTCCTCCTATTAGTTTGTTCATTGGAACCAGACTTGTCTGGGAGGATTGAAACGCTGATTTGGTGCATTGGGTGGTCGGTCACTCGGAGGCTCAGAGGTAAGGGGCCTGTGAGTGACTGAGCATCCGTTACCACTTGAATCACCACTACCATCCTGAATGAAGTCTAAGGTGAGGCGCATTCCGAACATGGGATTGATTGACTCCAGCAGAGTTTATTTGATCCCCTTCAAGAGCTTGAGCGTAACTACTAGAAGAGTACAGTAACAACTAGGTAAGGGGATTTAGTGAAGCAACCAAACAGGAGCAGATGAACAGAGAACAAAGAAAAGAGATCCATTCAAACCTGTTGGGAAGACGGTCCACACGTGACATGTAGGAAAGATAGAGAGGCAGCAAGGAAGGTAGGGAGGAGATGATGAAGAGGATGGAGAGCCCCCGTGGAAAAGATCGGAACAACACAGAGCCAGCAAGCCGGCCAGCTACCCAATAGGTATGGAAATTCAGAAGATTCCCCTCAACCCTTCCAAAAACTGGTGAAGTATTACCGGTTGCTTTGTACGAATCCCATAAAAGGAGAGCATTTTGCCTGCCAATTTGGCCCATCAAAAGATGAAGTTTAGTACAATAAGTCATGCGAATAAATCTAATAAGGTATTCGTACTAGTTTAACGGACTAAAAACACTTAAATGTCAATTGGTACTGGTTACCAGAATGATGTGACCGTATACTTGATGTGTGACGATCGTATCCACGGCTTAACGAATTCCATCGTAAAGGTAGCAATTTTCGGATCAAAACCCACTACAGGCACGTGCGCGACTATTAAGAGTATTACTTTTGGATTGACGTCGATTATGGGCATGTATGAGACAGCGGCTACCGCTTACTATACTTGCTACTCCTACTATACCGTTTACTATTAGCTTTCCATTACGTTACCGGCTTTCTTCAAAAGCAAATTCAAAATTTCATTTCTAATGGATTAAAAATTGTCGTCATCGTAAAAATTAGCAGGAATGCAAAGCCTCAGCACCACAGAGAAGAATGGCTTGGCAGAAATCTTCGGGCTATAACGAAATGTTCTCGGATGCGCCATGGGTTCGAAATCCACTCGAAATTTTCGAGATACTTGATGAAGCAAATTAGAAAGACGAGTCGCGTGTCAATAATTTTATATAATATTTGGACAAAAGAAAATTTTTTTATGAATTCACCTCCATACAACTGGACGATTTGAACGTTGAATTTTGAATGAAGGACACATTAACATTGTTCATTTATTTGTTTATTTATCATTTTATTTTATTTATTTATTTAGTTTCTCCCTCTAAGTTCCTGTATCCTAACTTAATTAAACGTATCCACTTATTTATTTATTTATTTATTACTTTCCGCATAACCGTCGGCCTAGAAACGACATACAAATCTATATCAAAGAAGTATATCCACAGCTCGAAATGCCAGTAGTGCTCTTGACTACGCGAAAACATCAAATGGGTTCACCGGAATGGAGCCATCCTTATCTATTTCAGGTAAAAGGAAGCAGTGAAATAGTAAAAGTAGATAGGTAAAGGTTTTTGGGGCAATAGGATATTCCTAGTGGGAATGGTATGTACGACATTGGACATGCCGACTGACGCCAATTGACATGAGATATCGTTTTCGGACAGGTGGTCGAGAGTCAACCGAGGTCACGAGCTTGTCTTCTCTCTGTCTGGACCACCAAGCCGACCATATCCACCTCAATTTGGAATGACCACTATTTTGAATAAATTATTCGACTGCACCTGGTATTGCAGGGTAACCAACGGGAAAATTTTGAAAGTCCCTCAATTATTAGGCTTTTAGTGGTGTACGCCATGCATACTACATCTATAGAAATTCCTAGAACTGCGCGGACGTAGACTTTCTCTTTGTAAGTACCCGTGGAGAAAAACTTCTGCCTTATTTGACACCTCTCTTCTCCCTTGACTGAAGGATATCGCGAGATGAAGTTAATGGAAAGGAAGGGTCAGAATGAGTCGGGCACCGATCCACGGGCAGTGCTTGTACTAACAGCGACTTATCTGCGATTTCACCAACGTCTATTCAGCGGGATTTGAAATTTAAAGGTGAACACAAAATCTAGAAATTTCTGGCAATCCAAAATCTTCGAAAATCAGACAAATAACTCTACAAAGCCATTTCCTGGGTATATTGAAGCTTATCAATTAAATTAGTACTATTTACTGAGAGCAGATACGATATGGACGTTATCCGAGGACGACAATTTCTCCAGGCTAATTTCTTTTAAATTTTTTTAAACTTCCCATAAACTTTGTAGTTTTAGGAATCTTTGCGGCATAGTTCTCTACCTAGCAAAAGCGAATGTTTTGAAAAAGTCCACTCATCACTCACTCATCAAAAGACGGGTGGCACGCTGTCGAAGTCCACCGCCAGCTGCTAGCGGTGTTCAGGGGCAGCTATCACCCACCCAAAGTCAATAAAAAAGAGCCGGTGGACAAGTCATTTTGGCAAAATGAGTGATTGCAAGCTATTGTTGATTCAAAGGTGCCGGTGAGATTGAAAGAAGGCAACTACAGGTCCACCTGTTCGGGCAAAAAACGGAAATTCAGCGAAATAGTCATCCCGAAGCTTTCCTATCCTTACTTTAGCAGTCTCCGAAGGAAGAAACCACATAATTAAAAAAAGCCAGCCGAGAAGATTGCTGAGAAACTGCATTCTTCGAAAAAAATTTAGAAAATCATTCAGAAGTTGCCCAGTTGCCTTCCTTTCTCAAAAAAACTGAAGTGCATTTCAACATCTATGGTTTAGTAAGTACACTACTATGCAAATGTCCATATCAAAATACGACTGCCAGGGCAATACCAGTACAACTGCAAAGAGCGTTGTATGAACCCAAGGGATTGTAAGGAGTACTTTGTAGTGGGACGAAAAGTGAATTTTCTCAAATTGCTGAGAATCTTGCCCTCAACTGATGAAAAGCGGCTCTTCTTTTTGTCATAAAATTAAATACAAGTCAATATGTGAACCTTCGTTTGGCCCGAACCCTATGGTCCGTATCAAAGGTTATCTAGATGACTACTTTGTACCATCTTCTCAACCACGCGAGCGCAGCAGGGAATAGGTCTGATTCTTGGCCAATGGAATACGGAGGACCAGTTTAAGGGCCATGCTCTGTCTCGAGGAGTTTTTGGATGCTTTCTATTAGTCACCCGAATAATACTGCTGGAATTCAACTTTCGGGTCAGACGATGAACAAATGCCAAATGCATCTATTCTGCTTTCGCTAATAATCAGGAATAATGGCCGCGCTTAAGAAAATACAGCGCAATCGCTGCCGGAAGACATATGTTTCAATAGCATTCCTCTTTGACACCTGTTTTCTGAGAGATGAAACTAACTGAGTGGTGGTCATTACGCAAAGGTGACTAGCACTGAAACGCACCGCTGAGCTGGGAGGAGATCAGAGGGCACAGTGATTCAAGTCGAGCGCACCGCTGATAGATACCCCATGCTTACCAATGGAGTCATGGAGTTTGCACTCATGAAACTTTTTTATAGATTCCGTCTAGAGATGCGCTCCAGCACTCGACTTCCATTCAGAAATTCAGATTACGTGTATAAAGCCAAATATTTATATTCAGGGCGAAATTGGTGTGCGGCCATTGCCGCGCCATCGCACGTATGGTAAGGGGATCGACTCCAGAGTGACACCCTCTCATGTTGGCCCGCCTCTGAATCCTTCCGAGATCATTTAGATGGTGCCAGAATGTCTGAGCAGGTAAAGGATTTCTCGAACATTGGATGACTACTGTAACTTAATGTATATGTCACATACGCATTCAACAAGCCACTTCGATTCTCAGTGAAAGTCAAGGGCGAAGCGCTCTCCAAAGTGGGATTAATCCCTAGAGGACTTCATTATTTTATTGAAATTCAGTAATCGCGACTGATAGAGCCTTGGCTTTATTAGGCATTTACGATTTTTTTTAGTTTCGAGGAGTGAAAAGGGTCAAAGGCTTAAGAGTTAAGGATGCAAAAAAGCGCTTGGTAGGGGAACAAAGCTGTAAAGATCACGGAACACATCGCCCTCCTTGAACTGGTCGACTTCTAGGACTGTGCGAGATTATGACGACGAATAGAGGTATTAATAGGAGATCTCAGTGGCGTTTGGAACGATCAGATCGCAAAAGTGTGCCGCTTTATCATGCTTCTAGCTTCGCGACCCGAGTATTGCTTTTTAGGCATCTCATGGTCTCGCTGATTTCCAGAGAACACCTGGCACTCAAATGCTGTTGTAAAAAACAGTGTTGTCAATGAAAGGGAGCAAAACCGAAGAATAAGGAAGCTACCTACAGAGAATAAGGGAAGAGACTTTTTCTGATGATTAATTGTTCTGTGGGTTGCGCCGCGCATTCGACTCCAATCCAGAATCCTTGTAGCGTTTTGAATGCGTATGTGGCCCATACAATTACTTACGGTGGCCAGCCGATGTGCAATTTAGCGCTTCATCCTCTAAATCAAGTCTGATACCAATTAGTGGACCCCCTTCGGATGTAAGGTTGGTTGGCCTAGGCGGGTATCTATACGGGACTCGTGCCCGTGACCGTGCGTGTGATCCTCTTGACACTACAACCCTTCTACCATCCAGGGGTTGGCATTACACTACCGGCGCCTTGCATTTAATAGTAATATTTATTCAAAATAACAAAATAGTAATAAAATAAAATAAAATAAAATTTAAAGTGAAACAAAATGAAATATCTGTTTGTTTTTGCATACTCTTTGTTTACCATACAATGAAATTAACGGCGTTTTGGAGAGGGAATTAATTATTTAAGATGAAAAAAAACATAAAGTTCTTCTTATGCTCAAAAAGATCATAACGGTGTCTAAACGCTCTGTGGAAGGACTTTCACAACAGGAGAAATTCATTACCAGGTCAATAAAAGCGGTCGACTTCAAAAATTAATGAAAATATGTGAAAGTAATAGTTTTGATGAATAAAGATGAAATACATTTTATAAGAAAAATTAGAAATACTCACATAGAGCCATTTTCCGAGTTGTCGTGAAACTAGCTATGATCTCAAGAAGTGGAGGGAGACAAGTAGTTGTGGACTGGGGACGATGGGCAGCAGGCAGGTCTGTCAGGTTCGTTCGTATCTGTAGTGTCGATGCTTATGACAATTTTTATGTCAAGTAAGTAGCGAACGCGGTCATTTTCGGACGTGTCGAATGATCATTCCAATCAAAATCGTCCTGAATGGAATATGAGGAATGATAGTTGTTTTTAGTTGATGATTGCAGAGTGTACAATTTGATAGTATTGGATGATAATGAAAAACAAATCATCAATAAGGTCAGTAATCTGTCAAAGGCAAATTGAGCGATTGAACATGTATGGCAGGTGTTTTTATTCGATTAAATGACTTTAGTGTGATCTATGGAGATCACAAAACTTAATTATCCAAATCGATAACCTCATTTATATGAATTAGTACAATTTTCTCATAACTAGTATCCTGTAAACCTTGAAAGATGCATACAGTAATCATGTAGCCACTTCTTTTCTACTGTTTCATGCGGTTCTCTTTTTTTTGTCTTTTTTGCACTCACGGCTGTATACAAGTGCATAGATAAATAAGTAAATAAAAAAGTAAATAGATTTTGGAGAGCAAATCCGTTGGATTGCACCCTTTTGAAGCCTCTTAACTAACTGAATATCTACTTCATAACCTCCTTCCTATAGGTCAATTACGCTGTATAAGGCTGATATCATATAATAAATAATAAATGAATAAAAGAAGCAACCTAGCTATGCCTGTATGTACTCAAAGCCAACCAAAACGATAGAAGCTATTAAGGAAGTGAAATTTCAAAATTCAGCCAATCTTACGCTGTCTGAACGTTTAGGGGGACGGGTGGAACTTTTCGGCTTCTTCCCTCACCCTCTTCAAAGACATGCTCCATTGACATCGACACTAAAACTAAAAGCGATCCTCTTAACCATGTAATCAACCCTTTAAGAGAGGACCGTCCCCACTCAGAAGAGCCCTACAGGGTAATATACAGTTATCCTCCTCCCACTTGGAAGATACCTCATAAATCGTTTTTTCATAAGCTATGCCTCAAAATATTTATCACCGTTTCTCACAAGATCGCGCATTACAGGACCCATTTGAATGATTTACCGAGTTCAGTGCATGCGCTCCCATGAAAACGTCTACTTCTGAAGGATCACAGTTAACCTAAGTAAAATCTGCGAACATTTAATCGAAAGCGATTTATTTATTCATTTATTTATTTCACCTCGACTGAATCCAAGTAATGTAGGTAACTAGCTATGAAAAACATGAAACAAATTAATATTAATTAATTTATTCATCTATTTGAATACGATATTTGGGTGTGCCATACGATATAAAAGCAGGATTCTGATAAAAACAAAAAGAAAATGCTCTGAAAGAAGAAAAAGGAGAGAGCCATAGGGCAGACCCCAAGGCTGAGGGCCAAGCATTAACTACTTCCTGTTACCCAAGGATGAACTCATAAAGGACCCTTTTTCAACCATAAGAACTGATTCAACTGCGATCAACTCATAATTTGATGCTCGGCATTACTAGGAGGAATGAATTTTACGTACTTTACTTCCTGCCACTTCGCAATTTTGAATTTTACATTATCGAAGACGAAAAAAGCTGAAGTTACGGTACATAAAAGAACAGCTGGGTGAAGACGTAGCCGAGAATGATAAATGGACTACAAATACTGCCTTGAGATGTGATTGGCAGATATGGGGACCACTAATGAAAGCAAGGTCATATCGCCCATCACCTTCAGTTGCCCGTTCTCCCATGACGATATTACCCTAGTTATTTGTACGGGATCACAATGGACTATAAAGCTCTGGCTGATAGACGTAACGAAATTATCACTGCTACAATGATAGCGTTACTCAAAGTGAGTGGAAACTTCAAAGTTTCAGTACATGATAGAAAGTTTTGGTAACTGGTGATAAATGGTGGTAACCAAAGATTCAGCCCGTTAAATGATGGTAATCAAAAAAATTCTACAAAAAAATTGATGGAGAAACATTGGCAGTCCTCAATTGGGAACGGAACAGCCCTTCGATTAGCAATTTCAAATGGGACCATCGAGAATTACGGTTGGGGATGGCCCCCATGACAATGCGCTACCAATTAAGCACAATTAGTAAACAATTTATAGTCGGTAGGGAGTGAACAGCTGTAAACGCTAAGATCAACTACAGGCAACAGATGGAAGTAAATTATGGGGAGACGGAGGAAATCCGGGCAAGTGGTGAAAGATTAACTTGACTGCATCAGAGTGAAATGTTTACGGTTTCAAAGCGATTCCGAACAACTCTTGCGGGAGAGATCCTATTCTGTACGGTAGCCGGTTGAGGATGAAGGCAAAATATCGTTCCTCAAAAGTAGGGAAATTAGAGCTTGGACGAGATTACCATGACGGAAATAACATAAAAGGGGTATTCGGACGAGATTTCAGTTGTTGCAGTCGCACAAAGAGCCGACTACATCAAGCCAAAAACGTGCAGGACTGCCTTTCACTGTCGCTTTGGGTCATGACAAGAGCTTCCTACTTGGGTCCCCTTGTGACGATTTTACACTACTTATTACGATTTTTTATTCAAATTTACATTCACTTATTCACCAATGAAAACTCATAAGGTAATAAATCAATTGTGTAGTACTTGGATAGCCTCACTTTTGAAAACTGTCAATTCTATCACTACTATAGGTCCTTTTTTAGATAGGCGACGTCTCGTTCATGATTTTTTGCATTAGGTTCCCATGGAAATACCAAATTTTAACAAAAAATCGATTGAACACACAGAAAGTATCCCCAGATGTCAGAATGTAAAGAAATTAGTTACTAACGTACTGCTTAAATCACGTCCATAGTAAAAACACTGGCTTTGGAAAAAGTAGCGTAACGGTGAAAAGGTACCGCCACCTTCAAGCTTAAGAACAAGCCTACTGGTGAATCCATATTAAGAGAGGCATATTTAGAGAGGAAAGAAAGAAATGGAACGTGTAAAATTAACAAGCAAATACAGCAAAATTACAAAATAATTCGACCGTACAGAAGCCTCAACCATGCGCCCCTCAGTTGGTACAGCGATAATATGAAGAAGTAAAATCTGATTCAGCAAACTGCTGGCCCTGACGTTATGTACAACATATAGCTCAACGATAAATTGATCTGTAGAAAGGATATGAATGATAGGAAGGCAGTAATCACAACGTTCTCAGCCTAGCCATGCCTACTCACTAAACTGACTCGAGTAAGGTTAACAGTACAATGACTAGTAAGAGAAGAAATGATGAGAAATGATTAACAGAATAGTGGACGGAATGATTGAAAAAAAAGTGGCCGAACCCTTATGTAGATCAATGAAAGTCGATAGACTACAAGGAAATGATTTAAAGATGTGAATCACAAAATTGCAGTCTTCCGCAAGAGGACAGTACATGTAGGTGGCTTACTCCCTGTTAGAGCTTAGTAAAGTCGAGGTCATGCAATAATCGTTCAAGAAACATGAGATTCACCCGAAGTCCATTCAGCTTGTGTTTTTTAATAAGTCGATTTACAAATAGGAAAATTTTTCAGAGCTGAATATACAGTTAAACTCAACTCATCGGATGCGGCACACGGTGCAAGATGGTGCTCCGAAGGATGGAGGGAACTTCTTCTTAAGAATATCCCGATTTTAAAGCCACACTTAACGATAATTCTAGGGTATCTAGTTTTAGAAAAAAATGGAAGAGATAGCTCGGATAAAGTGCAAAAGTGGCGAAGAAAACGGAAAATAGGCACATTTAGGGGAATACAAGGTTTTATAAATGTAGTAAAACTAGAGGTTGGATGAGAATAGTGACGACAAAAGTAGCATGGAGTGGGCACTTGGACGAGTTCTCCACATGTGCGTGTCACTCCGTACAGCTTGCCACAGTAGGCTGCCTGCATGCAAAGGGTGGGTCCTGGTAAGACTGCTGCAACCTCTAGAGCCTCCGGAATACCGCAAGAAGTCGCCCCCTTTGAGCGTGTACGTTGGTTAAGCCGGTTTTGTGGCCCATATTACGCCCCGTCCAAGCCGTTTTCGACCCTACAAAGTCTCTTGCGCTATCCCTGAGAGTCACAGTTTCATACTTTGGAGGAATCTCAGAAACAATTTTATCGTAAACTATGCCTTGAAGGCAAACCCTTTAATTCAAAAAAGTATTTCGCCTGATATACGAGGGATAACAACGAAGTCGCTAAATGATTTTCCACAACAAGATATGGACCTTCAGACTTTTACCAAAGTAATGGAAATTTCGATGATTTTCAATTTTTAGCCTTTTCTGTATTCATTCTACCAAAAATAAACAATAAACAAGATATCGGCACTCAACAATCCTGAAATAAGCAGCGGTTTCTTATCCGAATTATAAGAGCAGCACTAGATCCTGTTCTCCCTGCACCGAAAAACCTCAAGCCTTGCTTCTACAGTTGACTCTGATAACGCACGGGAAATTCCGGTATGGAAGAATCAACACGTCTTATAGAGTTCTATGGATGAAAAATGGTCACAAATGTCATCTGGGAGGCCCGTGCATATAAGTACAAAGAGAATGAGATATCAGTGATGACCAGGTTGGATGTAGATTAGTTTGCTTCGATATTCATCATCCACTTCCTTACGTCTCTTGTCCATGTGATCATTTAGCTGTTTTGCTGACGATATGAGATCTGGTTCATGGTCCCAATGGAATTCTCCTTAAACATTGATCGTATTTTTAGAAATTCCTACTTTCCACAATTTAAGAAAGAAAAAATCCTGATTCACTTGAAACGAGTTAGTTGAAGGCAACTGCCTCAGTCACTCAAGCGCTTTCTCCCATCTTCTCTATTCTCACCTCCCTTGAAAGTTGGTCACCTGTATGATAACTGAACAACCTGCACTACCCTCATCCTACTCGACACAAGAAACAAATTTCCCCAAGAGCGGAGCGGAGGAAGGGAGCAGGGGGAGGGGCGAGAGGGGGAACAGAGTAAGAGTAGGGAGTCATCGGGTAACGGAACTTCTCCCCTATCGCGACATTCTCCCTTGCGGCATGCGGCAAATGTCACTGCAATTACCGTACTCACCCCGCCTCCCGCCAATCGATAGGACACGATATTTTTCCTTGACTGGCTTGCTTTTTCATTGGATTTTATCGTTTTTTCTTCCGTTTCTTTTTAGTTTTCATGTTTATTAGACTTGATTTATTAAAATGACTCCTCCTATATAAACGACGATCAGGATCGCATTGGAACAGGAGAGAGCTGCCGGCCAATTCAAATGTTCAAAGGACTCCCCAACTCACAAATTGCGCGCTCCAATCTTCCATCGCAATCCTGCGATAGGCGGCGGGTGCGGTGTGTGCAACGCCGTGTTAGGGGAGAAGTTCCCGGACCCGGGTGTCATCGAGAGCATGGCGCCCGGAAAACAAAAGTAAGGTTTTGAGTCTCATACGAGGCCGAACTGTTGTCCAAAACAAGAAATTCTCGTGGAGGGAGAAGAGTGGGAGAAGCTCATTCATTTTTTACTTCTTTATCTTTCGTTTGACTATGAGACCTACGTCACAGATGTAAAGAACTGCAGTTGACCTAAGGAGGAGATTCTTAGCGAACTTACCCATTCGGCATTCCTCTGTATCCAGTGGTGTTCGCAATGTACTGATCCATGGCCAATATGGTGGGCCGTCGAGTTTCCTATAAAACTAACCAACTTCCACCTCATTTCCGAAATCCGACTTCGACTTCGAGAAAGTTACTCTTTTTCTTCAGCTGAAAACTTCTTTTTGTGTTCCTCCTTCAAGGCATGAAACATAAAGTCCCTGTCAGGACTCCAGTGACTGTTAGTCAACCAAGCATCTCGCGCCCATCCTTCTCCCTGAACTCATATAATCGCATCTATTTTGTTATTTTTCATTATTTTAATTATTTATGTCTATATACAAAAGTAGGCAGCTCTTTTATGGTGAGACGATCAAGTGCCCTGAATAAGAGCCAGTGAAAAGGAAATGTAGGAAATTAGTTAATTCAAGATGAATGGCCCCTACAGATGTCAGTGCAACCCCTCCCCCCCCCCCCCCCGGATCACAGGTCTCGCAACGTTCCGTTGCTTGCCGCTGGCGGAGCCACCGTTCGGCGTGCCGTAGTTGCTGGAGTGAATCGAGGGTGCGTGTTATCATAGGGACCTTTAAATCTTGCAGGAGGCACTACGTTGTTACAGTGAACATGGTCGAGGGCTCGAATCTGTGGGGAAGCGAGTTTTTGCGTCCCTATGAACTGTTCCTGTTCCATTCCAACTTTTTGTATGTGACCACGATCCCACCCACTCCTATGCCCTTTGCCTAGGCATGATCAAAAACCCCATCTGTCCCAGTATCGTTCATGAACCTCACGAGGCCCGCAAATTCGGCGTCTTATCAGAGCACCGTAGTGTTGTTTGTTACTACCCGAACTCCAACAACAGTTGGCAACGTTTTAAGGTGATAACCGTATCCCTCCACTAGGAACTCGAATCATTCCTTTCATAGTGTGCGAATGCGAGTGATCGGGGGTGACACGCCGTTTAGATGGAACGTACCGCCACTCTCTCTCGCAAGGCATACATTAGGTTGATGCATAATTACTGCGGATTTTTTCGCAGCTTCTTTTCTCTCGACAAAATTGAATTTTTGAACACGGGATTTTGTAGAAATAATCTCCTCGCTCTCCTTAACAGAATTGTGTCTAGAAAGTCACCTTCATATACGCCACATTATGCTTTATTATTTTGGGAAATGTTGGAAGGCGCCGCATAACGTGATCTCAATGAACTTCTCGGCGATGGAACAGTCAGCCGAAGCCGAATTAGGGATGGAATCTGCTTCTACATTTGCCTGATTCACCAACAAAAACTCCTATGGATTATCACGTTGATAGCCCGTTGAAAAATTGGATAACGAACACAACTTTCGACGAAGTGGTTGTCTTGATGGCCACGTGAAGACGTGATCGCCTCCAAATATCGAAACTTCTTCGTCTGTGGAATCCGACCGCCTAGCAAATGGGGAGCAGCACTTGACGTCAATGGTGGATATATTCCGGAGCAATCATTCGAACCTGCCTTTGCTAGTTATTTCTACCGTTTCTTCTAATAAATTTTGCTGAAAAAAATCCGCAATAATTATGCATCAATCTAATATCACAGTATTGAATAAAACAGAGGCACTTGAGGACCTAACTGCAAGTTTGATGCTGTCTTGAACTCTTCACGAGGTTTTTAAATAGCCTTTATTTGGCTGACGTTTCGGCGGAATCGTCTTCTTCAGAGCCCGGAAGGATCATAAGAATCTGTAACTATCCGATCAAACGTCTCCACCAACCCACTAAGTTCGAGACCCCCAGGGCACGCAGGTGGTCGAAAGGAGAACCACTCACCGTAACTTTGTGGATTCTTCGAAACCACCCAACAAGTAGTGGTACCAACCGACCAATTTCAGTTGGGGATTAAAGTCTGCGAGGGAAGGCCATTCTTACACTACAACACGTAGAGCCTCTTCTGGCGGTGTGATCCTCAAACATGGTAGTACCTCGATACAAGGCAACACTCCTTTTGTACTTCCATTTATTTCTGATGGGGTCAGCGCCTCCATTGAAAGTGTCTAAAGAGATCGGGTTTGGAAAATTTAGTAGCTATTGTGAACGCACCACCCTTCAATCTAAAGAGGCGCCTGATTCGTAACAGGCTATACGATCGCCTGAAGAGAACGTGATTGTAACATGTCTGGAGTGGTCTACAGAATTACTTGCCGGGATTGTGGTGATGAGTTTATTGAAGAAACGGCAAGACCACTTCACGTGAGGGTCAAGGAGCACATAGATGGCATGAGAAGATTGAAAAAGTCTACTGCCTCAGGGAGTCACCGAATTCAGAAGCATAACGGAGGCGATTTTGAGGTTATTGTGGAGGTCGTAGCACAGGAATCGCAAGTATGCGCGCGTAAAACCCTCGAGGGATTTTGGATACAGGTCACCGATCCCAAAATGAATCGTAGGGAAGAATGTCTCGCAATCACGCGGGAGCTACAGCCTTATATAAGAATGGCCTTCCCTCACAGACTTTAATGAGGACTTACCCCAGCTGAAACTGGTCGGTTGGTACCACTACTTTTTGGGTGGTTTCGAAGCCCTGGGGGTCTCGAACTTAGTGGGTTGATGGAGACGTTTGATCGGATAGTCATAGATTGTCATGATCCTTTCAGGTTCTGAAAAGGCAATTCCGCCGAAACGTCAGCCTAATAAAGGTTATTTAAAAATCTCGTGAAGAGTTCAAGACAGCAAAAAACTCAGTAATATAATCATGCCGAGGTTCATAGAAAACCGTTCATGGAACTAACTGTCAAGTGTTTCTTTTTTTTGTAGAAAAGACCGATCACTAGAAAGACCGACTAGATTACTAGAAAGCTACCTTTCCGTAGATCACTACGTTTCCGGCAGTTGAATTCTTCAAGATTTCCCTGCAGCACAACGTGTATCGCGTAAGAGTTTCGAAATTCGTAGTGTTCCTCCATAGTTCCCAACATGTCGGTATGAGAGTAGCATTGGGAGCAAGTTGTTCCACCATATACATCTGTAATGGTGATCGTTGTAAGAGCAGTAGATGATAATGGCAGTTCCTCTCTATATGTAAGGCGGTAACTTTGTGTGTTTGCTTGTATGCCCGTTTGTGCGCCCTTCCGAAAGTCACGTAAGCACAATGAAGAGAGTAAATGTCACGTGAGCGCAGTGAGGAAACAGTCATGAAATGGGAAGTCTACTGGTATTATTTATATTGGCACTCTACAAGTAGTAGGTAAGCGGTAGTTGGCATGTGATGCACGCGATAGCGTGGGTAGTTCAACTGGTGATAAAAAAAGGCCCTCATATGTGGTAATAAAGTATAGGTCGCCACAGGAACGCGAAATTGTGAGCATCAATAGCCATAGATTTTTAAATGTTTTTACAGCGTTAATCAATTCCATGTAGGGGTGCACCACGCTTCCGACTTCCATTTAGAGTCCTGCTGGCACTCGAAAGCAGCGTATGCAGGAAATTGCGTTGGTCAACCGATGTACAGGGTGTCCCGAAATTATGGGCGCTTATTCATGACAATATACTTGAAGCTTCTCAGCTGAGAAAGACGATGGAATTCCTATGCACGTTAGTTAACACCATTTGCTACAACAATCACATTTCAGAATATCCCCCATGAGCGTGAATAGAGGCCCAAAGTTTGCTCTCGAACTGGTTCGAACGCAGTTACCCTTCTCCATTTCTTCCCAGCCGTTCTTCAGTCTTGCTTTCTAGGACTCCAAACTGGGACTGCAAACTTGACAGGTCTTCTTCCAATCAAGGACCATAAGGGGGAGTCAAGTGAGTCAAGTTCTGGGAAGTAGCCGTTCCCTCTTTACCAACCACGTTGGTCAGCTGTCGTCTACACCACTCGAGGGCAAGCTTGGCTCTGTGGGCTGGAGTAGCGTTCTGCTGGAAGGCTTACGAGATCTTTTAAGGAAAATGTCTCATCAGTGCTTCATTACGTCAATCAACACGTTCTTTGAGGACTAGTCTTGGCTAGTTTTTCACGCCTGCACCGACGAAACCATGAGAGTCTTCTCCTTGCCAGTGACATCTTCAAAAAACATCAGTTTACTGCTCTTATAGTAACCTTTGTGTGAGAGATCGCACTTTAGATGTTTCCTTCCTGGTTGTTGAGGGATGGTTTTACTGCAATAATTTCTTGGTCAGAGAAAACGATGATGGATCGCATGTCTTCACTCGAGCGGTTCTGCACTTTCTGCATGGCCCCGCACTGTCTGTTTAGATCGGAATTGAAGCGACATTTCTGCATACGATGGGAATGACAATAAAGCTTTTGCTTGACAATCCGCCTCACCGACAACTTCGATAATTCCTGCTCCTTTGCCGTCTTTTTCATGGGTCACGCAGCAAGACGATCGACTCGCGAATGAGCCATTAACAGATCATTTCTACCTTAGAAATTTCTCAATTCTGGCTCCATAATTTTGGGACCCCCTGTAGAAGTACATGTTCTCATCCTCTCAAGTGAGCCTGATTCAAATGAAACGACTCCGGATGGATGGATCGCTTAGTTTCTCTAAGCGGGTACGGAGGATCCTCAGGAAATGCTGTATGAAGAACGCTAGAGCTGAAATAGGGCCGAAGCGAATAGTCCGCGACAGCCGCGTGCGGCGAATCGATAACACAAAATAGGCCTACTTTCCGTCTCCCGAAGAGTTAAATTACACCAAAGAACTATGATCACTCACATGTATAGCACCATTGTCTAGTCCATGAAAATTCTTCGGAAGGCGTTTTTCATAATCTGCCCAGCCGTGAAGAAATTTAATTGCGTAGTCGGATTTTTTTACCAAATAAGTGCCTGTTTATGATAGTTATATGGCCAAATCAGCAGTAGCAGTGAAAGGCTATGCCATTGGCTGCTTTCATAGTCCGCCGGCCGGCCGGCCGGCGGACTATGAGACTGTGCCGGCCGGCCGGCGTGCCGGCGTGCCGGCGAGCGTGCCGGCGGAGGCAGTGCTAGCGGGGAGGAGGGAGGCAGACAGATAGGCAAACAGTCCACGCCCCTTCGAGTGGTTGAAAACAAACAACCTTCGAAGGGGCGTGGACTGTTTGCCTTACACTGTCTGCCTCCCTCCTCCCCGCTAGCACTGCCTCCGCCGGCACGCTCGCCGGCACGCCGGCGGACTATGAAAGCAGCCATTGACAGCAGCATCTTTTCATAATACCTGCCATTATTTCGAAGTTGAAAAATCTGTCGTAGAACATAATGTCAGCCTCGTCTCGTATGTATTTTTCTATTCTCCTGAAATATTTTGTAAGCAACAAAAGTTTATTTATTAAATTATGACACCGTTTCCCCTGTTATTCTCATTTCAGCTCGCAGCAGGATAAGTTAATTTGTCAGCTTTTACTATCATCCTTCTAGCTCTACAAGTAGGGTAGGGTGCAGTAGGATCGAAACTGTCGGGATGGACTCCGCGCGCGAAGGAATATAGCAGAAAGTAGCAACAGGTAAAAAATACAGGAACAAAAGAACTAACGTGGAATCATGCCTCAATAATGGTCATCGATTGAGCTACATGAAGAATGCCAGAACTGTAGTAACGGCGAAGCGAATGGTCCGCGACAGCCGCGTGCGGCGAATCGATGACACGAAAACGATACTACCGCCCGTCCCCCTTACAAGCAAACTCCCCCAGTTGCCCTACTGTAACCTGATCAATCGCGAACCTACCCGCCGTGTGGGAGCTACGGGACCATGGTAGGGCAGCCTTCTCGGGAGGAAATCCATTGACAAAGTGAATTCTCAGCTCACTCATTCCCCTGGTGCGATGGCCAGCCGATGTACAAGTCAGTGCTTTTATCCTTCCCGACGAGTCTGATACCAATTAACCAAACCAGAAAGAGAGAAAGCTTCGGTTGAATGACGTATTAAACTTTTGAACTTTCAAGAGAAGATCAACTAACACAGAAAAGGAAAGAGGGGAAAAAGTCATTACAGAGCAAAAAGAGTCGGCAAGCAAAAAATGCTTTGATACAAAAAAAAACAAAGCATAAAAGTAAGCTATTAAAAAGTAACCAACACTTTTTCATTCACCACACCAGTGTCGCTGTCAATGACTAGGATCCATTCAAAGTTGTTTTGTTGTAAAATGTTCGCTACGATACAATGACGTTGAAAGAGGAACTGAAAGCTATCTAGGGTGATCGCTTATTCAAATATCCCCACAGATTTAATATCTGACTCTGACAAATGACATTGATTGATATAGGTTGGAAGACCACCTTTGCAAAAGAGTATGATTTGAGATTGAGCTGAGGGAGAGAATCTGCCGATTTCAAGAAAAATACGGCTCCTTAAAAGTAGGGAAGATAGAGTTGCAATTGCCCAAAGAGCTGACTACATCAAGCCAGAGCTGTACAAAACTGTCTTCACTGTCGCTATAGGTCATTGGCTTGTTTAAATTTCCGAAATGGGTCCCTTATGATCGGTGCAGCCTCTAAAACGCCGGTGAAACTCGTCCGAGGATACACACGAGATAACCATTGAGCCTTTATAGTGACCTTCCTAGGCATTTTTCCGACCTGGTACGAGCGCCACAGTGTACGAGGGAGCCCCAAATCCATCCTATTGGGGAAATTTCAGAAACCATTTTTATCGTGAACTGTCCCCCACACCACCCTCTTCCTTCCTTACCTTCTGCGTCACCCTCCCCCTATCTGGTGAGCAAAAAGTAAGAATCACCTCCTGATGGTTGCATAGTTCTGCATACTCAGTGCTTTTCGTCAGTATGAATGTGTAGTTATTTTGAAGTGCATAGCATAAAACAGAATCCATAGCTGTTTTATATTTAGCCCTTGATGTACCATTACCAAGAATGGATACTATCGCGATATTTGTTGTTCTCTTATCATATTGATATATTACCATTCGTGTTACCTGTAATACTTATTTTCTTGAATTATTTGATTATACGAAATGCCTTTATGTCCTCCTGGAAAACTGAAAAGAAGAATTAAAGGAAAAACTAAGGAAGGGAAAAAATGAAAAAAAAAACAAAAATTGTCTTGAAAAACTTACGCATCTCCCGGAGTAAAATATTACCAAACCGAACGTCATAACAACGATAACAATGAGTGAACTTCGCATTGCCCTTAACATGGTCATTGATGAGAAAAGAAAAAGAAAATTCTAATCGAAGGAAATTCCAAAAAATGCTTACAGAATGTGCCTCTTAATCATCATTGAAGACGTGCTTCGAAATTGCTTCAGTTTTTGAAAAAAAGGTCACCTGGAACAATAGTCATCAGTGGCCTTTGCGAATTAGGCTAGCAGCGCCTGGATGAAATACAATTTTTGCATTTGTCCGATTTTTACTATCCAGAGTTTTGTTGAGTCTCCATCCTCGTTTCTTCATCTTTTGACCCTTTGACGACATGCTGATTTCGACGTGACGCGTCCATGGGACCACGTCCCGTTCCTTTCGTGCGCGACTGTCACCCACCGGTGGAACTCCTTTCTCTGACTTAATAGATTTCGCAATATTTCCGTATAACAAAAGCATCAGATCTTATTTTATGAAGCTTAGGCTTAGAATTGCACTTCGGATTTGGAAGCAATTTCGGTTAGAAATTCGGCAACAGTGTGAGCAGTAGGAATTCGTATAACATCCAAGGAACTTGAGGATGAAGAGATCGACCGCGCGGTCACATAATCGCAAATCAGGTATTCTAGGTAAAGCCTCCAATGCTTCCAGGACACACGTGAAGTACCAAAGTATCTGAACCCTTTCAGTACTACTTCATTGACTATATATGTTTGTAATAAATTAGCTCCTAAACCATTCACGTGGACCATAATGGATATAAATACTATGACGTTTGTTAATATATATGAAAATATTGAACAAGTTTCAAATGTGCAAATAAAGGAAAAAACATGGTGGCACACAACATTGGGTGCCATGGTTCCATAGCCAGTCATAGTGGCACCCACCGGCGGGTGCCATAGTCGTCAAAGGGTTAAAGCACTCTCTTTGAAGTGGATCATTTCAAATAGTTCTTCTCACTTTCTAAACCTCATTAAGCATGTTTGTTTTGTTAAAGGCGATAAGAATGGTTTCTGGGATCTTTCTATAGAACGAATCTTTGGCTTCTAAGGATAGCACAAGGGACGGTGTCGGATTGAAAAACAGCCTAGGAATTAGTGAGAGGCCCAAAACCGCCCTAGTCGACGTACACATCTAAATGTGAATGAGTTTATATGGCGTTGTAGAGGCTGTAGAGGTTGTACCATTCGTACCGAGACGCACAGTTTGTATGCAAGCAGTAGCTTATTGAGCCAGCTGTGTGCAATGGCGCGCAAGTTTGAACAGCTCGTCCAAACAACTCTTACATGCAACTTTTATCGTCACATTTTCGCCTAATCTCTAATCTTGCTACTTCTAAAGGCTAATATTTCCCCAAATACTCTTAAACTTATATTTCTCCCCTACTAATGCACTATTCTGAACTATCACTTCCATTATTTGTCTAGAACTGGATACCCCGAAATTATCGTGAACTATGCTATCGAAATGGTTTAGAATGAACATCCAAAAGAAATTTAAGTGAAGTTCGACACAATAAAGACCATGGAAAGTGGTCTAGAATTGAGACTTCAATCTACCAATTTCCACTGGGTTCTTTCAACCCGCTATTGATGGTGCGATCAGAGCCAAGGCCAAAGCAAAGTCCGTGATCTTCATGTTGGGTAACTGGGGCACCCGATTATAGGTAGGAGGAATTCACTGATCTCGATCACTATGGCATTTCTTCAATTCCGAATGGTTCCTTTCGCGACCATGTTATCCCACAAGAACGGAATTCAGGGCGGCACGCGGTCATGACAGTGATCTTTTTGTGAAGTAAATAATGCAGCAAACGTGAAATTTCACAGATAACATGCTTTGTTTTTACGACGTGATCAATTTCGGCCCAGTGGCATATATACGCACCGGAAAACGACCAAACGACCTTTCTGGAAAAAGCTCATGAAGAGTGTGGCTCGAATCAAGCATATCCGTCGCAGTGCTGCGTCAAATTCAAGCTGGGATTCATAGCTTAGCTATTTCAAGAGCGATTTGCCTGTCTTGATGTTTGTTTTTGTTGTTTACTTGAGTGATCTTTTTGTTGTTTACCGAAGTGGCAGTGTTGTAAATAATACAGTATAGAATTAAAACAAACTCAAAGAATAAGAAGTACAAAATGATGGACACAGGGTTGGAAATTTATGGACAAAACTTTCAGTCTCAAAAGAAGCTGAACCCCCGTACTTGTGCTTTCCGTACAGTTTCGAGTCCCTTCAGAGACTGTAAGTTTTGTCCATAAATTGCCAACCTTACGAGACTTTTGCAACGTCTACCGGCGATATAACAGCAGTTAACAAAACATCAAGTCAAAATCAAGGACAATAGAAAGAAGACCTACATGAGAAGTAAGGGAAAGTAATGTAAAAGAAGGAAGAGCAAGATAAGAATAGGAAAAAAGAAAAGAAGTGGATACTGATATGGTAACAGTTACATAGCGAGACCCCCCACTGTGATGCTTTTAAGGTCCATCAAACCTTGAAAGCTTCATGGTGGTCTGAAGAATAGAATTCAATGGTTTCCATAGCACAAGTTTTTGTTCAGAGTAAGGACAGAATTGGACACGAATCGAGAGTCGACGTGGTGCTTTTCCAGAGCATCTTTTACTTCAGTTAGGGACCAAACAACAACGAAAGAAAACCTCCCATTTTCGGAAGTAACTAACCATTTGAAATTGATCAAATCTGTATCTCCAAAAGAGTTACCTTACAGAATAGCAGATTGTTGATGTGAACGATGTAAATGTCCGAAAAGTGCACGTAATGTGCAAATAAATCCTTTCATCCAGCATTTCATGTTTGATTAACATCCGTTGAACACTGTATCTGAAATTTTTATGCAATTTTATAATAAAACATCCTCTTTTAAAAATAATAATAATAATAATTGCAATGCATATCCATCCACATTGCCTTGCTCAACAGGTATAAAAAGTAACAGTCAGAAAATGGACTCATGGAAGATCATTCAGAGCGATTTTACAGAGCGTTCGAATTAAGGAATAAAGTCGAAAAAGTTTTTGCAGTCACTTTTATATCGATATCCGCCTAGACCAACCAAACCTACCATCCCTCCGGGGTCGGCTAAATGGTACCAGACCTGTCCGGGAGGATCAAAGAACTGACTTGTCCATCGGCTGGCCACCACAAGGCCACATACGCCGCATCCAACATGCCACAACGATTCTGAATGGAGATCGAATGCGTGGCGCATCCCTGAGACGGGGTTGTTTACTGCCCGTAACTTAATCCTTATAGACCTTACTTTTTTTATAAAGAAAGTTATTAGTAGTATCAATCAATTGATTTATTTGTACTCGCCATCGCTTTTACGACCTTTTCCCACGTTTCGACCAATTTTTCGATGCCGTTCCGCCAAAAATTGCCCCATTCGGTATCGATTAATATATTTATTTCGTTTCCAAAGTCCATTATGGAAAGTGGTGTCCCTCATATGGTTTCACAGGGAGCGGAAAAGATGATAAGCCGATACGAACCATTCGACTGAGCTGAAAGGTTTCTATTCCTATATTTCCCTTAAGGTGGGGCTTTGACGACTTGTGCAGTACGGGCCCAATGTTGTCATAAAGGACTATGGTCTGAACTTGTCGATAGGAGTCTTTACAGTCGCGTACCTCTTTCACACGGTGTAGCTTGGCTATGTAGAGCTCCTTGATGACTGTGACATTCCTTACAAGCATTTCTCATTACATATGTCATGCCCTAAACGTTTCTCTTACCAGAATTCAGGAGGTCTTCACTGAGGAGCAAGTCGTTGACATCAAAATTGCCACTCTCGTGATTAAAAAAGCAACTCCTTGCTGTAGACTTGCCTACGAACCTTCTACTCAGACGTTGCGAATATCCCGAGCTGATGCAGCAGTTTCTTTCGCTCAGATGGAAAGCGGAGGTGCCGGTGTCGAAAATGTTGACTTTCACCTCCTGAGTTTTCCACTAGCAGGCCTAAAAAGTATTAGGTTGAGTCATAAGTCCTCGGACAATGTGAGAGTAGTGACTTCTAGCGATCATAACTCGGAAAAGAGGTGACGAAAATGAACGTGCGAGGCAATGTTAGATAGAGTATGGAAAGCTCTTTCAAACGCACACTGGAGATGGCACCTAACTGTTTTCTTTCCAGCAACTGTGCCTCATGATTTCAAGCCGTCGCAAATCCACATCCGCAACACCATCATATTTATTTTTTATCTGGCCATGAACCCGCGGCAATCGATAGAGGTATGAAGGACGTTTACAAGCAGGAGGTGTACAATTTACAAGTGGCACCAGAAGTTCGCATCGGGCGACTATTCCGTCGAAAATGAAGACCGTCCGGGACGCTCAATGAAGTTGGATTTGAAGGTGCTGCGGAGCCAGGTGGAAGCCGATCCGTATCAAACTACTCGTGAAGTGGCAGCCACCCTTGGGGAGTCGGTCCACAGTTCTTCGTGAATTGAAGTCAATAGACAAGGTGCGAAAGCTCGGTCCATAGACGCCTCATGCTTTGAAGCAGTATGACATGGACCGCCGCGACGACGTGGCACTTTCTCTCCTCACGCTCAAGGGCACCACACGTGGCTCGAGTACCTAGTCACCAGGGTTGCGAAGTCGAACCTCTACCCTAACGTTCACCGGTGTGCTCAATGGATTGACAAAGGTGCGCAAGCAGAAGACTCCCCCAAACCCAACGTACACGCGAAGGAGGTTATGCACTGGTTCTGGCGGAGCGTTCTCCGTGTCGAATAATGGGAGCTGCTAGACGAAGGATGCACAGTGACCGTACACGTCTACATTACGCAACTGAGGAATTTGAAAGCGAATACCGAAGCTACACGTCCACAGCAGCACAAAGTTTATTTCCAACACGACAACGCTCGCCCTCACATTGCAAGAGCGACCAAAACTGAACTGACGAATTTCGGCAGGACAAGTTTATCACACCAACCATGCTCCTCAGACTTAGATCCCTCGGATTACCACCTTTTTCCCCATCTTCAACGTCATCTGGATGGTCAGGACTTTCAAACCCGCGACGACATCAAAGTGGCACTGGTGCAGTTCTCCAAGGGCCAGCTCCCAGCGTTCTAAAGCAAGGACATCTACGATTTGCCCAAGCATTGGCAGAAGACCATCGATTCCAATGGGGCATATTTCAAATGATTCGCTATTGTCGTTTAAAAATTGTAAGATTAATATTATCATTGCCAATTTGTCCGAGGACTTATGACTCAACCTAATAATTAGAAACAAAATTTTTCGAGAAGACGACTCACTCAACTTGTAGAGCAGAAAGTGCTCCACCAAATGGAGTATACATATTCTTTCGAACAGCAAAAAGATTACTGTAAAATGACGAGAATATTTAAAATTATTAGTGCCCAACTTAGCAGAAGCAGTTGTACATTTGGTCTACATATGGACAACGTGTTTAGATGGAAGCAATTGAGAAAAAGTCCTACACGACGTATCACATGCAGAACAATACTGTGGTCTTGATTGATGAAGTTGTTAGAGAGTACTAGTTCAAATTTCTTAACCAGAGACTCTCAGGCCCTACCTACTTTGTAGTATATCAAACCGCATTAGTAACTATCCTTAAGGTCCCTCTATGACCTGGCTGGCCCTGATACTGAATGCGATTTCCGAAAAAAAGCAGATGATAAGCCTTTGAAGCTACATTTCGAGGATTGCATCATTTTCCAGATAAACCTCTACCTAGCCGGTCCTGTTTCATGGCAACCATGACGATTAATTTACAAACCGACCTTTCCCATCTACATGAAGTATGTGGTCTGTTATCTCGAAAATGCTCCAAGAACTTAGCTGAAGACCCAAACTTTCCGTTTTTAGTTTTTTTTCAAGCTATATTCAGCACTTTTTATCAAGGTGATTTTGAGTGTAGAACGTACTGATTTCTGCACAACCCCTCCAACTTCAAAAGTCCCTTCAGCTCTCCAGGGGAAGATCCGTTCTCAAAAAAAGCTTTGAAAAGTTCAAAACTTCAAAAGCTCTTGAGATTTGGGAGTCCCCGAGGAGGGAGAACATTAGCAAGTTTATTAGTGCTCCATCGCGGAGCGCTTATTAGCATTCAGATAAAGTCGATTATCGATTGCTACAGTAGAGAGTGAATCGTTGGTAGTTTTCGAAAAAGAACCGATATTGATTGGAGGTACCGATCGAACGTGTTGTTATGATAATGATACCTCATTCACTCTACTAAGTAGGACGTGAAATTCGGAACAATTACAGATTTTCCATGGATAGCTATTTTCAAACAGAAAAGGGTGAGCCAGACGATCCTACCACAATAAAATGAAGTTCCGAAAAATGGATTGAAAAAAACTGTTTTCAAAAAAAAATAAAAAAAATTCGTTTCTGTACATGTGCGATTGATTCGGCACTTTGCATTCCTATTTGGTTTTGAACAGTCATGGTGTTTTTTCATGTCCATAATGCTTTCCCATTTAGATTTGGTCTGAACAATGACATGGAAAAAGTGTCAAGGGCTGCCGGGACATACAAGTGGTGCCTAAACACTTTGCACAACTCGAGCTCCTTCCTTAAAAGCCCAGTTCACGATAAAATTGATTCCTAAGACACCCCGCTAGGATGAATTCGTGACCGTATCCATAAGTGGCGCTTTCAGACCGGAAAACTGTCTAGAGAGGGCGTTATTATGCGGACGATTTGTGTAACAGCGTTGAAGAGGTCCCACCATTCCCAAGGAACACCCATGTTGATAATTCACGACTACTCGTGACCTATGACGTCATTGTAAGGAACCTTTGATCGTTTTCGGCTCAATGTAGTCAGCTCCCCACGCAGTTGCAAAACTGAAATCTCGTCCGAATATCGACCACTCGTTAATCAGACCAAAGTTAGAATGGCTTCTCAGATAGGTTCAGATCTCGACCGACACGATATCCGTTTCAGATTAGGGCGTTATGTTCATTGTTCTGACATCCACCTGCAGCTACCACTTGGGCTCAGAACGACCGGTTCATCCTCATTTGCTCCCCTAAGAACTCCACACCATCTGTCGCTGTGCTACAAAATTTTGATGCTTCATACTCTGGTCTGAAAATTGGATCGACTGGAACACGGAAGTGAAGGAGTGACGATTTTGGGGGAAACCAGCCGATAGCGAATGGCAAAGAATAAAGAACAAATAATTGTTGCATAGATTCTTTCTTCTAGCTTTTTCTTGTAAATATCTCAATAGTGAACCAACCTGAAGATTAGAGGTATGCATCATCACCATCCACTGCTCGACAGCAATGCTCACGCGGCTTGTCGATTCCATCCTATCAGAATAACGGGGGCTGGGACTTGAACAAGTCGTCAAGTGCCTCTCTGACCTCATCCTCTGGGTCGAACTTGTGAAAATTGAGCTGCACTGTGAGCTTCAAATGCAGGTTGGACGGGTGATAGCTAAAGCGATAATGGAGTATCAAGCACACTTCTCGTCCACATGATAGTGAAATACCAATATTCATGCAAACGAAATACGGCAGGATCAAACACGGTGGACAGAATATATGCATCAACCTACATAATAGTAGAGAGAAACCAAAAAAGTGAGATACATATTTATATATAAGAAGGTCAGAAAAGAAGACACACTGATCTCGAACAATCAAATCTTGATTTCTTTAGCGATTCAAGTGACTAGCTTTCATGTTCAAACATTGGTTTTGCTTTGAACACGAGATGCACCTCGCTAAAAGAAGAGAAGGATTGACTACGTGAATGAGTCCTTGTTTCCAGGCCACCCCAGAAATTCTGGAGGCTTTGACTAAAATTGGACCTCAGAACATTGGTGAAGTGAAGTTTGTCGTCGGCAGATCCATGCAAGGTTGCTATCTTCGCCTAGATTTTTTGCCATTTCCAGTTCCACTTCCAGTGGTGGATTCATCTCCAAGACCAAAAAAATACGAGGAAATTGGTGTATCGGTAAGTTGCTCGGCAAGCCACCATTTTTTCGTGATGGATTTTGAGTACTGGAGAGCCCTACACAGTTCCTAGCACAGCATCTGGAAAGTTCTTGCGACTCCTGAAGCCCTTTGCGCTCGCGCCTGTATGAGAAAGCATGAGAGTGGGTGCCTCTACTAATGGTGGAACCAGCCGCTACCATACCTTCTACCGTTACCACTTGTTATCGTCATAGCTACACCAGAGAAAACCGGGTATGCTCTTGTGATGTATTGATCATCTGTTTGAAAAGCATCAGTATGGTACGGTAGTCCAAATACCGTGCCCTACCGATCTCGTTCCCTACGACATTCTTTTTTTTGCCTCCCGGAAAGCACCACTGAAAAAAGTCAGTAGTGCCTTCAGAGACCTCCAATGTGATTAAAAGTCAGCGAGTCCCTTTCTACAGATCCTTGATGCAATGGGAAAAGGCTAGTAATTGAAAAAATAATTGAAAAAAAGTT
The DNA here is from genome assembly GCA_000469685.2 of Haemonchus contortus. NCBI lineage: Eukaryota > Metazoa > Nematoda > Chromadorea > Rhabditida > Trichostrongylidae > Haemonchus > Haemonchus contortus. The sequence continues at coordinate 6,418,040 of LS997566.1, read as the reverse complement.
GGGATTTTGTGATCAAAAAGGGTGATAAATAAATTTCCGGACGACCTTAGACTTCAGATGAATGGAAGAAGCTTTGAAAATATCTGAGTTGAAATTTAGAATTAAAGTGATTTGAAATTTCAACTTTCAAATGACACTTTTTAATGAAAATTTCAGTGTTGCGGTGATTTCCCGAATTTGGATTTTGGCGCATTAATCACATCTGGCATCATTTATGAAGTGAACGGAAACAAGTGTGATACGTCAATCCAGACTGGCAAACCGCATGTTTCAAAATAGTAATTGTGATTTTACCGATTTTAGAAATTTAAACCGAAATTATTCATAATAAACTTAAGTTCGTTCATATACCATGCAACTTCATACTTTCGCGTTTTCCCACGAGAAAAGCGTTGTCAAGGTCTTTCATAAACTGCTTTTCTCAATCATACTAGGTCAATCCGACCCCAGACTAAAGAAAGATACCGCATCAACTCAGCCTTATGATGTGCTGTAATTTCTCAGTCAAAAGAAAACCCTTCTCGTGTGAAGAATTACACGGGAAGAGGCTGGCATTGTGTTGCTAGTGCATCTGTATCCACGAACAGGGTGTGGGTTCTTTTGGTTGAACGGCGTGTTGCCGTTGCCGCACCCGATCCCAGTGTGAGGGGAAACATTTCAATATGCGGTGGAAAATTATGGTATTTGATAAAACCCATCTAAAATCACAGGGATTCTGTCGAATGAATTCGATTATAGGAACACAACTGGTAAGACATGGCTCAAAGCTTGGGCTAAATAGCTGAATGAGCCACAAGTATGGGAATCGAAGATAAGCGCAATGAGAAAGGGGGTATAATAACCTTGGGATACCGTAGAGCGAGTGCACTTTGTTCCGTGCAACCGTCTAAACTAGGTCGTGCCGCAGCCTTCGCACGTGGAGCGCTAGCCCGCGATTTTTGATAGACGTCGCGAAATGGGCGGGATGACATAGTTTTGACGGACGCGCGGATTAGACGTCCCTCGATACAGTATCAACAGTTGAGGTATAACCTGAATTTTCACCATCGTGGTGCTGTGCCATCGAACATTGCGACAAATTCGTGCGGCCAGAAACAGGATGGATTGCCGCTTTTCAGTTTTAAGGAAATAGTTTTCTCGTTCTATCCTATTGTCTGAAAAATATCCAGCTAACACCATTGTGGATATGAAGGGTTGCATCTATATTAAGCGCCTTTCAGTAAAAGCTGATGAATGGTGGGCAGCAGACAGGAAAGTTTGCAGAAAGCAGGTGGGCTGAAGCAAGGGCTGAAGGACACTTCGGTCGGCGTGGGCGTATGCCTTCGATAGATATCGATTATGTGAACTACTGAAGCTGCATTGACCAATTTTTAGATACTTGAAATGCCTGCCTTGAACCTCTTTTTTTCGTAAAATCGTTTTATACAGATTTTACATTCGTTACTATGTAGTTCTCCTCAAGTAAGTCCCACTCAGGGCTACAAAGCGATCAATCTCAAAGTCGGATATCAGTTGTACGAAAAGGAGCAAAGCAGAGTGAAAACCATGAAATCCTAAAGCTCGCGGACCGCAAGAATTAGCAATTTTTAATTTTAGCAAGTTTGAGAGCAGCAATTTAGATTCTTCGAATTTTTGTAGTAGGTAGTAGCCACATGAACGGATTTGATGTGAAATGAAAGTTTAAAGTACGGGACCGGAAAAAACAAACTTCTTCGGAGAGGACAATAGAGCGCAATGAAAAGACACTAGCAATTAATTGAAATCCAAAAAAAATGCTAACTCAAAAGCCGTTTTGAGCGCTCGAGAAATTTGCTAGTGCGGCATCAGTTATCGACTTCGGCGGTACCGATTGATTGTCGATGTCAAAAACTGTGACCCATGACCACCAACTTTCTTCGCCCCGAGCTTTTGCCATTCTCCGCTTGTTAGCTATTATCGAAAAGCGCGTAGTATGAATACAGGCCAGAAGCAGCATTCATCAGTGCCTTAGTGCGCTTCTTGGAATGTCGAAAATCTGAAAAGCTACTTTTTTCAAGACTTTTTTGTGCTCTTCCAGTAAGGTGGTGTCCCATTCCAATTCAAACGAATTTTTCCAGTCGTACGCCTACCCTGATGCTACTCGTGGACCAAAAACTCTCTTATCCCATTCCATTTTTCTGACTCAAAATGCTTCCTTCGCATAATATGCTCCCTAAACATTCTCAGCAAAGTTCCCTTTCTTCTCTATGCTCTGGTCCTGGGCGTTAGAGACGCAGAGAATGGTAGGGTGGTACAACAGCATGTTCTCCTCTTGTTGATGAGTTCGAACTCTGAGCATTTTTTTATTCTGATATCCACTTCTACTTCTTTGTCCCTTATCCGTCTTCCTTACCACTCATGGAAGAGAGGTAGGATTGTAGTGGGGAGATAGTAGGTGGATCGAATGAAGTTAGTAAGGCTCGTCCAAGGGCGGCCACAGCGCGTAATGTGTGGTCCGGTAGGTTCTCGATACCACTGACACACCTTGTCCCTCACCTATGGTAACTTTACCTTAAATGATTTTGTTTTATTCGACATGTAATGGACAGCCTGGTAAATTCCCGAATATTTTATTGCTTCTGGACTTTGACAATACATCCATGAAAAGAAAAAAATGCACATTATTCATTGATATATAGATTTCAATTAACATCTAAAAAAACGGAACTTGAGAAAGAAAAGCACTTTCCAGAAAAAGTAATCGTACGCCAGTTCATAAGCAATTGTTGATTGGATCAAAATCGTTACTCAGAACATTCGACTCAGATGAAATTTTTAGCAACAAGTGCTATGGATATCACGACATCAGAAAAAAAGGAAGGAAATAAAAAGCAAATAAAAAATAATAAAGAAAAAAACATGATGTACACAAATATAAACTGAAGAATAACTAACAAGAAATATAAGTCACTTGGGGTACCAGTGGTTAGAGATAAAAATCGATATATCGATTAGATCGGACTACAGCGAACAACACGGTGCGAGCGATTTTCATCATCATCACATTAGGAAAAACGCGTGTGTATGTCAGAGAGAGATGAAATGGGGAATGATGTGAAATAAAAGGCGAAAGGACATGGTGAGACACCCCACACTGTAGGATGTGTCACACTACAAATCGATATGTGGATTCTGATTGTATTGATTGATATTGATCGACTGTGAAATATGACAAGAGACATCGGAATATATTAAAAGGATTCACTCGGATTTTACAATCAAAGGCCATGTCTAACTGAAGCTAAACATCTAAACACACGCGGAACAGAGAGCGACGAGACTACTCGGCCGAAAAATCTTAAAGAGATGTGACAAAAGTAAATAAAGTCGTAGTGATATTATTATACAGTTAAGTGCAAACGAAAATTTGCAGAAAAAGTCTTAGAACAGACACATCAAGTAATCGGCGCTCACAAAGCCCGAAGATCCGCTTCAGATGTCTGAAGCGGCGTTGGAGTGTTTACAAAAATCGGATTCGGCTGAGTGCATGGTGTCAACCCGGTACTGTCGTTCAAGAAGTCATTGTTCACTGAAATCGAAAGTAATTATTGAAAATATCAATTAGACTTTAGGAAATGTTGTAAAAAATATTCATAAAGCTAAATAGTTCACATCGATATTGGCTTGACACTTCAGAGGACCTTCTGAAACCATTGCATTGTGTAGTTGAATGGAACCCTGATAAACGGTTCAGAGTTTTATATGAACATGAAAGGGGAACTGTACACTTTAGAATTTAACAGTTGGCATTCCTAGGGGTAATTCAATTCTATTCTCCATTTGAATTTTGAAAATGAACTATTTTGAACTATTTTGAAAATGAACTATCCAACAAGACCACTAAAAATGTGGGGGCCCTTCAGAAATTGTACCAAAACTGAATCATCCGGATACCTAGTTTATTTTTTAAGTTCAAAGGACCTAAACGGACTTCAGGGCATAAGATCTAACCAGTCTGACCAAACACCGGGGTCAAGCGTTCACTCCCTCAGTAACCACAATTAACAGAGATTCGCACTCTAGTTAGAGTTTCCCGTTGAATTCTCTAACTTTCTTGGTTCCTCCCTCCCTGATTCATTTTTCACTTGAAATTCCAGAAGCAGATAGAGGACACCACCTTAGCTCTAGATCCCTATTAATGAGCAGGGACCCACAGCGTAAGAATGAAATGTGACAGAAAACTACTCCCCCCCCCCCTATACGTAGGAGGTATCAGAGTTTCACATTCCAGTTCCTCCAGTTTCCACACTCACAGGCAGTTCCTCCTCCCCAAAATATACGAAGAACTGTACCTTCACGGAGAGCACGTACAGCACTCCCACCCAGCCTACTAGAGAAACCAGAGCCTAAACTTGAAGTCCCTATCAGAAACCCAAGTGGCCATTCCAAAGGTGGAGTCAACCCTTATAAAAATGTAGCAACAATGAATGTGAGCCTCCCTCCTCATTATTCACGCTCATATACGTATATATGATTAGGCTACTTTTTACTTCGAATCCTATAACGAGTTTTGAATGATAGCGGATTATTCTTTATTGAATTTTAAACTAAAATTTCAGTCCTGTCTCCTTAAAGAGTTGATATCCTGATTCGAAAGGTATGAGAGAGTAAATAATCTTGAAGATTGTTACTAGAATGATCTCTCAATACATGATTTGTAAGGTTGTGGAAAAATTAGAAAACCAGCCACATTCCGTGACTCCGAAATTTCTGGAAGATTTCGCAAATAATAAGACTGTTACATTTTACTACACCTACGATAAAGTAAGTAGAAGGGACGATGATTTCAAAGTTGTGAAGGCTAAAGTCAATAGCGAAGTGGTGAATTAGAAGTAAGCGTCAGAAATAGGTCAAGTGAGTCAAGAAATTCCAAAAACTTACATCCAGGAAAACCAGCACTGTATGTTCCAGCTGTGGTATACGGTGTGGTACCAGTGGTGTAAGTGATGTTCGTTGGCGTTGACAACGGTATGTTCGTATTACCAAGGCCGATCATATCGAAATTAATGTGATTCGGACGAGATATCGTTTCCGCATTCAAGTCAGCCAATGAAACGTCTTTCTCTATTTTGGGACACTGAAAAAACGGTAATTCAAAATGGACTTCAAATCTTGCTTGCAAAATATAGCTATCTTTTGTTACTTTATAATAGCTCATAGCAACCAACCTTCATATCAGGCTCAAGGAAACTGGCGTCGGAATGTGCAGGCAACTGCGGAGCTGGCAGTACTCGTTTTCGGTTCACCTCGGCGACATTGGTTCGATAGTCGGTGATGGGATGGGGGTTCGAAGCTGAAAAGGACAATTTGAAGAGCCAAGTTCGTTGTGATAAGAACGGCTCTGAATCTAAATGAACGCTCTAACAGTAGGTAACTTTCAGAGAATGAAGCACTAATGGTCACAGGATCTTTCTCGAAAGCTATGGAAGATTGGATGACAAGCAATGAACAAGAAGAAAATGGGGCAAAGAGACCGAACAGAAAGAGGGGAATATCGTGTTACTGATATTGGACTATGGCTTCCCAAGCTTAACAGTTTAGACAATAATCTGGAGCGAGGAAATGCAACAGGGCGCTTCTGAATCTAACTTCAAGAGCAGAGTTCCCTACCCGAACCGGAAAATTAATCTGCTCTGAAGTATGGCGCCTTCGTACCTCAGCTCGCCTTCTTTGAATCGTCTTCAACCGGTAACTACTACCCAGTAAGTGAGCGATAAACAGGACAGAGATAAGTTTAATCCAACCCTAACTAAGAAAGGCGAACAGCCAGTAATTAGAACCGCTTTCCCTAACTCACTAGAAGGTTAAAAGGGAGAGGAATATAGAAGTATGGATCTAGTTCAGCAAATAAGACCCTGTGCTATAGGCTGTCCATTATAACTTTGGAGTGCCTGTAGTCTAATTCTCCGGCATCGGAAACTACAAAAGAGATTCAAATACGATATTTTACTTACTGATTCCGTTCATTATCGGCGGCATCGTAGATCTGATGGATGGCATGTTCAGAAGCGGCAATGCCTCCCGTTCTTCAACACTCATTTTACAATCGTGCGAACGCAAAAAGCTGTGCATTTGTTCCATCTAAACAAAAGAAAACTTTCAGTCATACTGTAGCTACCATAACTCCTTCTAACGTTTGTATTGTAAAGAAAGGCCGATTATATAAAAATTTCACAATGGACGAAGATGTAAGTAATTAACTGAGAGAATGACCACAGCTTCTACCAATAAGGATGTTTGATCTGATTTTTGAATGGAGATGCCATTCTCCAGCGAAAAAGGATATGGGGCACTGGCCTTCATAACTGCCAACACCTCAAGGACGTTTTTCAAATATAGGGTGCAAGTTATTTAACCAAAACGGTACATTTGCATGGTGTTCCAGAAAATTCTGCCACTTTTCTATTACAAAACACTATGCAAAACTTGATTGGGTTTACCAGGATCTTATCGACTTTCTTTTTTTTTTCAATGGATACACGTGATGAATGTTGGAGGAAAGAATTCAGGCGGAAAGGGACATCTTGGTCTTAGCCCAAGAATGGCGATAATGCTTCCGCTGTTGTCTACCCTAAAAATGGGACCCATTTCATGTAAAGTAAATGGATGCAAAGAAACAGACAAGTACAGCATCTGCACCCAGTTCTTCTTCTTCCCTTTTCTTCATTTGGATTACCCCTCAATTCCTAGTGAATAAAGTAGTTAGTGTTAATCGTAAAACAATTGGCGCTCAGCAGCTTCAATTTCAGCGTTAACCCCACCTGTTTTTAGAAGAACAACGACCGTCGTAATTATGGACTAAAATTTAAGGGCCATGTTATGTAGAGGGAATTCTAGACGGCAGTCTTCGCATTACTTAGTAAGGTGAAGGGGGTACTACATCCAATTGTAGTGGTTACTCCATAAACTATGTGATTGGAACAAGTATGGTACGAAAAATTTAATTAAGATTTTTGATATATACATATATATATTTTTATATTTATACACATAAATACATTATTACTATGCTCGGCCAATTGAGAACCATTATGAAAGGGAGAACATGACCAACCTGCGACTTCATTGCACGAATTTCCATCTCTTTCTTCTCGTTTTCGGCTTTGAACTTGTCCACTTGCTAAAAAAGCATTCAAGTGGTAGTGTTCCAGACATTGAATTTTTTAAATCCTACTTCTTGGAGGTTAGTCATTAGGTCAAGACGTCGTTGGCGGCATCGTGCTGCAGCTTCCTTGTTTCTCTGTCGCCTTTTGATCCTCTTATCCAATTCATCTTGATCCTCGATCTCCTGAAATCCCAAAGCGAATATTTTACTGTTCAGTATCATTAGTTATTTCCCTTTGCTACGGTAATACCGTTTGCGATGGGTCGAGAAAGTGCGTCTTTAAGTGGCAGCTGCTGGAACGATAAACATCTGGGAACTCGGCAAACTGTCGACTTTGCACCAACAGCTTCTCTTTGGCGAATAAGGAAAGCGACGTCAGCGAGTGAGACGGATTCAAAACAATGAAAGTCTCTAATTTACCCAACTGGTAGAAAGAAACACTCTTGCAAAACAGTTCAAGTGTTTTTTATATCAAGAGAAATCCATGCAGGAACCATTGCAATTCATTAGAATTCAGAAGGTGCAAGCGGTACGGTAATAACAAAATGATTAACTTTTCGTAAACTTGAAACCGCATTCCAAGACGAATGAGTCATATCGTGGCTCAAGAAGGCGTTATGGAGAAGTAGTCCAGATTCTTCAGAGAAGCAAGAGCTCATGTCCAGCAAGAAGAAAAACTCGATCAGGTATCTTACTTCATTGGGCCTTATTTCGGTGCTGCTACTCCGGTGAAGAACTTTTCTCTAGTGGGACTTCCTGTTCCTGGACTTCCCTCCGATGAAGGGATAGGCAATGATCAGAAAATTTGAAAGCCCTATAACGATCCTTACAATTTTCCCAAGGAAAGAAAGCATAATACAGGGTTTCTCATTCGGAAACAAACAGCCTTAGGTCCCACATAATCGCAATGACGACCAGAGAATCCCTAGTCGACAGTTCTCCCACGTACCAGTTATTGACCCATTTTATGATATGATCTCTACAAGAAATATGAGAACCCCGATTCAGCTCCAAACAGCCGTGTTCCCTTCAAAAAGCGAATCTTATGGTTCAGCCATGCACCCTCAGCAAGCACAGCAATCGATCGAGAAAAATTGATTAGACGGCCTTAGAAGTAAAAGAAGCCTTCCGACACCTTGCTCTCGAGTAGGAAAAGAATATTCGCCAAAAGTTTCTGCAGAGGCGCTAGCCAAGCTTGGCTGCAACTTGCGATTTTCTTGATTCTTACGCATATCGTAGTGAACATCACGATGATGAGTCAGCGCCAAGGAAACCTGTTTGAAACGCTCGAACACCAGAAGATCAAGTCATGGAATGATGGCCAACATACGTTTCACACAAACCGTACAGTGACGCAAATTTGTTTTGTGAGAAAAAAAACGATCCTGGACCAAAAACACCTTAACAAGGCCTTATTGGAAACGAATTTTGAAAGGATGAGTTCCTCCTTCTACACAATCGACCGGGAACTGATACTGTCCCCACAGTAAAACTCTTCGAGAATTCGTTGGTCGCTAGACAGTAGCTGAATTCTCTCCTATTTTTCGGGCACTTGAGTTAATCACTGTACGATAACGTCGGTACGGATAATCCCCATTGCCTCAAGTGTGCTGGTAAATACATTGGCTTCCTCTTAGCCAAAATTCTCAAGATCTTCTCAAACAAACATTACTCGTTGCTCATTTACAGAATTTATCAAAAATTACAGAATCCCTCCTGAAAAATGCCAGGGAAATGTACTACAGGAGCAGGACACATCTTATTATCCATGACCTGTATACAGTACCTTTCTACCTCTCCCAAGAAAGTTCTATGTGGCACACAGCATTTACCTATTTACCTATGTCATCAGTGGCGATCCACTTCTGGAGCCGTCTTATCCAAAGCTAAATTAGAATTTTTCCGAAAACGGCCACCGAGAAGTTTTTCAGCTTAATCATACTCAATATATCTACAGTTTGTACGCTTTCTCAAAAAAAATTCTCGTCAGCAAGCCTTCTACTGAAAAAATACGGTATACTGGTGGTCCCAAAGGGATCAGGAATGAGAGATAGGAAAACGACCAGAAGTGTAAGATAGGTGCGGAGAGATGACTCACGCCAATGGCTATTTGCACACGGACATTGGCGGCATAGCTCACGGAACTGCTTTGTAAATACAGTCCAGATAGCTCACAAGGAACTAAGGAAGATACTTTCTGTGAGTTACCACGAGTCCTTTATCGGTAGAGTTTGTAGCAATACCTTACTCAGTGTTGGGAAAATTCGAAGGTTATTGAACAGCGAAGGTACTTTTTGAAGGAAATGAAATAGTCGGTTTGACCCAGGACGAGAACCCTACTCGCATTGGTAACTGGTATACTTCAACATAAAACCCTTGAAAAAGTTGTGGTCCGCCAAAGGTGGCCACGACGCCTACTAGCCGCAATCTGCTCATTAGGTGGAATTCGAGGAAATTCTGCTGAGAGATTTGAGACCTACTAATTTGTCTCACCTATGCACCCAATCTTCCCTAGCTGTCGGTGAAGACGGCTAGAGGCTTAGTGAAATTTCGACAACCTGAGGTTCCACCTTTTGCCTTCAACAATCCACTGAAATAGCTTGAAACCTGGGGACAAACCTGCCCTCCCCACTGAGGGGTAGTCTTGGCGTTTTATAAACCCACTCCGTACCGGTAAAACCAGAATTACCCGTCGTCCAGAATTGACTTTCAAGTATGCGAACTGAACTATGTATATGGAAGGCATTCCAGTAATTCCTTACCGGTCCCATTTCGAATTCCTTGGGTCGTCGTCCACCGGACTTCCTCGCTCCTCCCATGTACTGCGGGTTCAAGTCGTACTGTAGAGGCCCTCGCGGGTATCCAAATCCAGGCTGAGCAAGTGGGTTTAGACGATTGCCTGCAAAAATAATAGCTAATCAACCTAATAAAAAGTTGGATGCGCAAAGATGCTCTGCAAATCACTCGATAATCAGCTCTACACCCAAAACAAAACTGTCAAAAATAACAAGTTCTTGGGAATCAGCATCCTTGGGAACCAAAAGCACTACGTCATTGAACAGCCCCTTATCAGGAACACCTACGCGCTGTCATACGCAGATGTTGGGACTTACGATTCTACCTTTCGGCAAAGAACTGAAGGTCAGAAACTAAATATACCAGCAACTCAAAGACCTGCTAGGTGGTTTTTCCACCTCAATATTCATTCCCAGAAAAGGACAACTAATCAGACGGTCGGGGTGGAAAGTAATATACAGCCGGATGGAAAGTACAATCCAAAGAAAACTAATTGAAAGACAGTGTAAGGCAATTTCAGTATGGTAATAGATGGGTACAATCAAATTTGCAACTCAGGAAAAGGAAGGTGCCTGATGCCTAAAAAGACTGCCAGCAAAGGTACCGAGCCTCACCTATACTGAGAACCTTGTCAACGGTGTCCTAATGGCGCGTAGGCGTTACTAGTAACAAAACTGCTAAGCTTACAAGTTGATGGATGCTACAGAAGGCCCATTCCTTCCTGAATAGCTAGTCACCATAAGGATACTCCACACCTTACGGTGAGGACCCTTCACGTCGTAACAATGCGGAAGAGATTCGCACAGTCCCACAGTAATTAGCTATTTTTTTGCCAACGGTTCCCAGCAAGCTTTCAATTTGTTACTGGACCATTTTTATTGTTCAGAACAGTCCTTATCACCAAATATTTTACAAACCAGCACATCTTCTACCTCTAAGTTTTGGAAGTCTCTGTTCTAAGGATGAATCTCAAGCTGGGAGTAACCTCAGAAGCGCGTCAAATATGCCTGAAAATGAAACAAACGACGGTTCCACCTTCAACGGTGATTTATCGGGTTTCATTCAAACTTGCGGTTGAAAAACACTGTTTATTAAATTTTAAGCTTACAATTAAGTCTCAAGTAAGATACCTATCGCTGGATTACCAATCGGCGATGTTAGTGGCGGCGCAAGCGTCGATGAACAGCTCGAATCAGCTGGTGAAGGCTGCGTGAACTGAAAAAAGTTGGCAATTAGTAACAAAAACTTTCTAATGTTTCAGAACTTTACTGAATCAGTCATAATTCAAATAAACACTTTGTGAAAAGCCTTTTTGCGGAATTTCAAGTTTAAGCAATAATTTAGACTGACAAATGTAGGGTAGCCTGTGTGGCACGTGTAACCTGGGGCGTGATAACCTGGGGATGCGTCCTATCCACGGGATATGCGAGGCCGTGGCTAGGATAGCTGGGGGATAGAGCACGCCCATAAGGACAGCTATAAATATATCTGTCATATTCTTTTGTAACAACCCTCTCTTTTACTGTCCTTTTTTACCTGCTTTTACTTGTTTTTATTAAAATTGTTTATTGCTTTTGTGTTTTCTCTCTATTTATAACGAATAAAACGTTATAAAAAGTTACGACTTGGGGGCCAAGCCAGTGACTCGGTTGATAGTCGCATTTCCAGATGAACTCTGAAATAACTAACGCGGAAAACGCAGAAAGTGTCGGAATCGACACCACTATGGAACATAGCGAATCTGCTCCCCAACCTCTGAACGATTGGGATGATATAGGGGTGAGTTGTCAGTTAGAGGATATAAACGAAACTTTTCGAAATATTCTCCTGCAACTAGATGAAGCCCTCAGAGACCAAATTAGACATTTGGCTAGCATAAAGCGTAGAGCTATATTAGATGCAGTACGCGGATCGGTGCAGTGCGCGATCATTAAAGTGAAAGAAAGTCTTGAAACAAGTAGGCCTGCTGCTGATGTGACATTTTTTGAGGAAATTCAGATGTCGCAAGCAGAGCTGCGCGACTTTTTACCCAGCGTAACTGCTCACAGCCGCATGCTTTGCAGAATAGCAGAGAACCTAGAATGTGGACTAGACCAAGTCACAGAAACCGTAGATAGGAAATGCGCAAAAATTGCGGAACTGCAAAAAGAGAAAAATGAGCAAATCAAAGTCATAAAAGACCTCGAAAATTCGATGAAATTTTTGCAGGATCAGGTCAGAAGTATGGAGAGAGGGTTCGCGCCGGCAGTGGCAGGGAATCCCAATACTGCGCCTACTGCAGGTGAGAAAATTGACAACTGGCGTGCAGTTCGCACCCATTATGCGTCCCTTAAAAACAGAGTAACTGATCATTCTGTTCAGGCGCGGAACGAGTCGCGAAATACGACCGATGGGCATCGCTCAACCCGAACAGCCAAGTCGTCAAGATCGTCTAGGGTATCCTCACCGGAATATTCCCAAGAATTGATCAGTGGTGAGACATCTTCCGTTTCGTCATACAATAGTAGGGCCAGGTCAGTCCGTAGCGATAGGGTTGATGACATGTTCACAGTTTTCCGTGAAGTTTTCAAAGCCCAGACGGTGGCAAATGTGACCAAGTATGACGGTAAAAATTCACTGACGGATTTTCTCCGCGCATTAGAGGTTAAATTCCCTTCTGCCCTATGGACTGACTCCGATAAGCGAGATATCCTTGTAAATCATTTGGAGGGAGTAGCTCTTTCAATTTACAAAGGATTGCCACCCGTGATTCGGGAGGGAACCTATGATGGTATTGTCAGCGCCTTGAAAATGGCCCGTAGAAACCCTTGCGAACGCCTAAAAAATATACGAGATTGGGAACAACTCTCGAAAAGACCCAACGAAACGGTAGTTGAGTTTTGCTGTAGGATGGAGGACTTGTCCCGAAGGATACATCCTAGCTCTGAATGGGATTTCATACGAGGATCCAAACTGTACTCCTGTTTGCAACATTGGCATAACTCGTACCATATGTTAGCTGCCCTTGACGCCTCTGATGACGTTTACACAGAGGTTAAGCGAGTGGCCATGCGGTTGGAAAAACTGCAGGCTGATGAAATTCCCTACTTCAGCAGGTACCGAGGTTTCCAGAAGGGAGTTGCGGATCGGCAACCGATTGATTCTCAGAGATTTACCGCACCAAGTGGCACTGATGACCCAACAGGAACCCGTCCATTTGCCAAACCTATAAAGTGCTACACTTGTGGCAAAGAAGGGCATATAGCAGAGGACTGTAGGAGAAGAGCAAAACCCACTGGGCGCAATCACCAAGATAACGGTCACAGCGACGCAAGTTCGAAGGGACGAAAGGGTCCACCGTTAGGTAGTTCACTTGTGACGGAACTAGATAAGTGGTGTAAGACGGTACAAGGTAACACAAAAGATGTGGAACCTCAACCCAAAGCTGTAGGCAAAAGGCAGCGTGGTAGAAGAAAGAAAACAGTGGCGGTTATACAAGCCATGCCAGCAAACAGTAAGGATTTGATGAGTAGATTTTTATATTTCAGCACAGTCAATTCGTCGTCGACTAACGTGCGTAACGGACAGCACGTCGCATGCACCGCACCGCGAACCACCGATCAACAGTCCACTACCGTTCGCTCCCCCCGTCCACCCGTTTTTTTGCGGAAAAACAGATTTTCGAAAGACGTTCACAACAAGGAAAAATTCGGGACGCGGCGGTCTTTATGAGCACAGTGGAAGTGCTGTTTTTTTGCTGAGGGGGGCCATGTAGGGTAGCCTGTGTGGCACGTGTAACCTGGGGCGTGATAACCTGGGGATGCGTCCTATCCACGGGATATGCGAGGCCGTGGCTAGGATAGCTGGGGGATAGAGCACGCCCATAAGGACAGCTATAAATATATCTGTCATATTCTTTTGTAACAACCCTCTCTTTTACTGTCCTTTTTTACCTGCTTTTACTTGTTTTTATTAAAATTGTTTATTGCTTTTGTGTTTTCTCTCTATTTATAACGAATAAAACGTTATAAAAAGTTACGACTCAAAATCCTTGCTGTAACTCAACTCCTCAAACCTTTTCTTTATCAGCTCTTTTTGAATTCTCATCGTATAAGTTCCTCTTTCCATAAAATTAGTTCAACAGGCATAATTTCAATTTCTGACAAATTTAGTTTTGCTTATCGAAGGCTGGCGTTCTATATTTTGTTTTCCAAAATATCCGTTCCTTTTTGTTGTCGAAGACTACAATAAGGCCTATCCCGAATAAAAGCGAGTAAATTCAAATTGAAGTTTCAAATAATTACTGCAAATTAAGATTATTTCCGGTCTCCAGAATGGTCCTAATGAAAGGTAAGCTGAAATTTACTGCAGGTCCAGATGTTTGAGCAGTCCAATATCGCTGAATACTACTACCTTCGCCCGCGATGAGTCATAATTAGCTATACAAAGGAAAATTAGATAAGGAAAGGAAATATAAAATTGGGTATAAGGTCTGCCATACCTATAACTTTTTTGTTTAACTGAATTTCAAATGTATGCTCGAATCCGCGAAACCGATCTGTTTTGGATCATAGAAGCTTCATATGGAAGGTATTTCTGATGGAAAGCTTCTGGAGATAGCGATTTAGCGGACCCCAAATGAGCCTAAATATCTCAAAACTGGTAAGACCACAAGGGATCAAACTATTTGTTCGAGTGTTTACTTGACTGAGTGCTAGAAAGGTGCCTTTTATGACTTTTACGCTTCCACTTGATTACACCTATGTACTTGATTCTCAGAATTCTATAGAGTTGAGCTCTTCACAAAGTTACCGTAACTATCAGTTGGTTAGGCGTAACTTGTATAAAGAATATTAAAATTACCGCCGATCTAGCTCATGACTACTGACGGAAGACAACTCTAGAACGGCTATAGATATAGAGAGTTGAGCTGCTCTTAAATCTAATGAGGAAATTCTTCATAGACATCTGGGCATCAACCTGTACCAGTATAACCAGCTTCAAAACAGTAACCATTACGTCTGAACTTTCAGCCAATCTCACAAGACGATTGTATGGTCATACCGAGCCCTAAAACTCAGAAAACCCAACATGAACAGGAACTTCGCTCTGAAAGTAAGGCCTTAGTAACTTTAGAACTGAACCATTTCTAAGTTAGCTACTAGGACACTCCGGAGGTTCTCCCAGAACTTGTTCCCCAGTAGGTCCTTAAAGCTACGAACAATGCGGAAAAAATTATTAGTTCTTCCAGTCGAAGAAATAATTTTTAAGTGTAGTCAACTGGTAGAACATAGCGGGATAAATTAATTATTCACTTCAGCCAAGGTATGTAGTAATACTTCCGATGAGAAAAAAAGAAAAAATTTCGCGAAATTCGAGAAGGTTCAGACTGATCGACAGATTTTTCGAGAAACACATTAAAATCTGAACGCTAGCACCATTTCCTTGGCAGAAATGAAAAGTGACGCCTACACAGTTACAGTAATCCCCATCGTCAGAAGTCCAAGACGCTAAACAAATAGTCACGGGCGGCGATCGCGTTAAGTGCGCGCGCGATTTCCAATTGATAGGAGCTAAGAGGTACAGAGGCGTGATATTGAAATGGAATACGATCGATATGCATCTTTTGAATAGGTTATATCAGTTATAAAATTAGAAAAATTATCTAACTTCATGCACAAGGAAAAAATTGATTTCAAAATACAGAAAAGAACTTGATGAAAATCTAAGTTATTCTAAGTTTTATGGGTCCTTTTAATGAAAATAAAAGTTCGATTCCGATGGGGCAAGCCCATGAAACAACGGAAAGCCTCCTTACATCGCAAGTTGGACGTGGTTGATAACTGCAACTTGGCCGCTGCTGTTTGTCGTAAGGATGTCGTGACATGGTTGTGATCGATTGAAATCAATCGAAACCAATCAATACAGGTAACTGTATCAATTATAGAAAATCAGTGAATACGAAATATATATGTATGCGTGTGTTGGTTGATCGGTTGTAGAAGAACGACGAACGACCAGCTCCAACTATGACTCATCGTCACAAATACCATACAAGTGGGCGGGTCCCGAAACGAAAGTGAACGGGGAAATCGTCAAATTCGCAACCTCTAATTGTCATAAAAGTACAACAAACCAGTGCCTTTTATATCGACCCTGTTGATTGGAAATAAACAAAAGTGCAACCAACAGACTGGTAGGATGTTTAGCGAGTTTGGTGTGGTCAATTTCAGACCACCGACTGCATCGCTACTTATATGTTGGTCCCAAAAAGATACCGTAATCATATAACTCGGCTAATATACATCTATAAAAAGATACAAAGGTCGTATTCGCTAAATTTCAATCCGCTGCAAGTTCTCCCCGTGAAATTTGCTGATTGCGTACCGACGATGACTCATAATCGGTCTGGGAACAGATATTTCTCTATCAGCACCCCCCAAAAAGTTCAAATCGTAAAAAACGATGATTTCTACACCCACGACTTTTGCAGAGGGGCTTATGCACAGAATTGGGTGAGATAAAAGGGAAATGAACTGGGGAAAAGAATAACCGGCTCTGACGCAGGCCGCAGTAAGACAACGAAGGCACAAGCCGACGCAGAAGAAGGAGAGCAAAGTTTTTACTAAGTAAGATGAATGATGTTTCGCGGACCTAACGGCCAGGCCATCAGACCCAAAACAAAAAAAAATCGGTACGGTTTCTGGACTTGAGCCAACTCGAGCCTACGATGGCCCCAGTGCAGTCCCCAGACAAGCGACTTTGGGGAAGGCCATTTTCCAGAATCCCCTCCCCCCCCCCCCCCCCAAAAAAATAACCAAATCAGAAAAGAAACTGCCGGTCAGTGCAATTCGAACAGTCAGCACGTAAAACGAGACAGAGCACAAGCTGATTGATGGCGTTCTCGTCTACCGTTATCACAGAAACCTCTAAAAAAGGGTTCCGGTCCGAGGGAATTTCTGGGCTTATCAAAACGCATGGACAAGCGTTTTTCATCAAAAATTCTGAGTCACTTATCACTTATTGATTATCGATTAATTTACGAGGTTTCGTCATTGTACGAAGTGAAAATAACACCAGCAAAAGCATCGCATCAGATCAGCGCCCTTGATTACGACGGACCGTGCCCGAGACGGGTGAGAAAATGAATAGACGGTGGGCAAGGGTCTCCTCCGGCTTTTTTATATGCTAGGGACACAATAAAGTACAGACTGAAAGAGTTCGTTGTGAAAGAACACAAAAGCTGAGGGAACACTTGTTGCGGATGTATAAGATTAGCTGAAGAAAAAAGTATAAAATGAAATTTATATTTTTTCTAAGGGCAGAGGTGGTGTCAAGGGAGTCAAATGGCGCACCCTTCATATGCCCATAGACCTGAGATCGAGTTCCGGATCGATATCCACCCAAAGTCACCAGTCCTCACATCCTTCCGAGGCCGACTTAGTGCTACCAAACTCGTCCGCAAGGATGAAAAACACTGAATTGACACAGTCTGATCCTAGCAAACCATTGTTATGTAGGCTAAATACGCATTTTCTATCTGGCGTACCTTTGGCAGGGATCCAAGCGTTTCGAGAAAATTCGAAAACCGAACCTTTGCACTTCATGAACGAAGGCTTAGGTGGGTAGCTAGGGCTGAGTCGATTGCCAGTAGGTAGGGAACTGAATGGCTAACTGGCTTATGCCGTCATCACCATGGATGCGAGAAAAAGGTCTGAGATCTATTTTCGACCACCATAGTCGAGGTCTTCTTTCCACCACCCCCGAAAAGATTTACAGGTACAACCAGTTAATCTGACTAGTGACTAGATGGCATGATAGAGGGGACCACCAGGCAATCCTCTACCCTCCGCCCATACAAAAGCACCAATACTGGAAAATTTGCTGAGATCCGTGGTATCACAGGAGCGAGCCAAATCATAGTATGACCTAGTGCCTTCCTAAATTCAATCAGATGACGTTCAACCTATGCCAGGACCATCCAACGACTATTCAAAAAGCTCATGTACTGTTAAGTTCCAAAGAAGTCACCCGAATTACACCAACTGGTAAGTAAATTTTGACGGACGAAGGGCACATAGTTCGAGGAAATTTTAACCTTTTCGTGATTTTCTCAAATACCCGTAGGAAGGGTTCTATACTGGGATATGATGGGAAGACCTCAAGCTTGATGCTGGTGGACTACCATTCTTAAAGAGCAAAGAAAAGAATCCCATACTGCAGTACCATGAAAAAATCCAGGAGCTCCTCTCCAGGCGCACAGACTCGCTCCTATAAATGTCAACTGGCTATCTGATAGTTATCGTCTACTATTAATCCCTGAAAGGCCAAAACCCCCAAACCTCCGACTGGGAGCTATCCCCTACCATGAGCTTCCAGAACATCATAGTCCTAGAGTTACTACCATATCCACCATAACCGCTCAGACGCTCGCATTTCAGCCACAGAAGTAGTTGGCGTATTTGCGAGGAACGCCCTAAACGCGACCGACGATGTTTAACGACCGCCTGTTGCATGTTGCGAAATTGTCGCACCGAAAAATTACCGAACTCAAACAGGAAGGGGAAGGAAGGAGGGAGGCTACCCTTTTTTGAGCTTTCACGTTTGACCTAACTCTACTGACCACCTTCTATTTCGCACTGGTAGTTTCGCTATTGAGAAGGAAGTTCTAGGACCACTTTATAAGTAGAAAATTGAATCTCTTCAAGGAGATGTAGCACCAGCTCCTGGCGCCAGCATGAGTAACAATTCCGGTTGTCAGGACAAGAAAGCTGCAATGACCACAAGTTGTACATGATGGGCATAACGTCACAAATTCAGATCCTATTCTGAAGATACCAACTTCAGGAAGCTGGTTGGGATCCGATTAGTGGGCCCTATATTTCGTAATCGTGTCTTAGATTGTCTTGTTGGGTCTGGCTAGACCTTCTGATCAGGTACCGCAACCAGCTAGTCATTACAAAGTCGGGTTCAAATGAATCGGGGACTGTTTAGGGACCAGATTCCTGTGCAAGACAAAAGAGATCCCCTCCGACTGCTCAAGAGTATCAGACAATTTATGTTCAGCTAATGAGGTTGGGTTGAGTACACCATTTGTTCAAAATGAACGGTTTTCAGTGAAAACTCAGAATGTAGACCCGAAGCCTGAATAAATCGTTACGGATGCGCCATGCACTTCATTATCCATTATTATTCATTATTTTGAAGGCCTCACATGATTGGCCGAAATAACCACCTTCTGCGACCTCATCTTCGAAGTTTTCAATCTTTCTTTAGGTTGAGCTATTTTTCACCACCGGTTTAGTATCAACTGGGAATCGTGGATAAGGAGTTACCCTACTTAGATGTAACCCTAGAAAAACAGCAGGGGTCTTTTTCACCTTTACCTCGTTCAATATTCAACTCGACATGAAAAGAAAGCGAGGGGCTTTGCTGCTATACTAGAGGTGCTTTTATCAATTTTCAGACCAACTACCATTCCAGCAAATCGGAATTTTTTCTTGAATGACTAACTGATACATTGGTCATATCAGAAAGGGATTTTCACATCGCTGAGCACGTGCAAATCATTTCTGTGGCCAGTCACACACCAAAATGTCACTAAATATGCGAACGCTATCCAAAAGCATGGCGCATCCTCAAAGAAACAATGCGCACTGCTTCTCCATGTTACGTAGTGTGGCTTTAAAACGAATTCCACCGTTTCGAGGTAGGCCTTATACCGTAATGGGCGGAGGATATGAGGAAGAAGTCTGTTCCCTAAAGACCCAATTCAAGCTGTTCCTATTTACTCTTCCTAATGGCTGAGATGGATGGCAAGGAAGTCAGTTTTCACATGGAGTGAGAGCCTCATGAAAGGTCTGAAGACTGAAGACTTTGAATTGGGGACCATGCTCAACAAATCATTCTGGAAGATGATTCCATAGGAAACTTGGTCCTAGAAAAACCTGGAAAAACCAGATTCTAATTATCGCTCACTCGATTCGTCACAGTACCCTGAACATCCAGGGTGATTGTCATTACTGGTGAAACTCACGACTAAAAAAATACCACCATTCACTGATAAACAGCCGTCAAAACGGGGCCCATTGCACTGTTTGAATTTGCTTTGCTCGATGTAATAGAGAGATTTGCTATATTTCAGGGCGGAGGTGGTGTATCGACAAGTGGCGCTCTATCACACACGGGAGGTAACAGGTTCAAGTCTCGAACCGAGATTCGCCTATACAGCCAAACCTTACTTCCTGCGTCGGTAGATTGGTACCAGACTCGTCTGGGAGGTCTAAAGCACTGACTTATACATCGACTGGCCACAGTAAATCATTGTATGAGCCACACTGTTAATAAGCCCTGATTTGGGATGCGCCCACGCATGCGCTTTCAACGGAATCGCGGTAATGGTTGGATGCATATGCTAACTAAACAGTGACTTGCGGCACCTGCTAATACGCGAGTCAATTTCTCTGCTGTCCTAAAACCAGATTAGCCTTGTATCAAATATGCTTCGGGGTCTTAGGGGAATACGGTTCTCAGATCATGACCCGAAGGCGACCCGAAGTGGCACTGGGAATTGTGCAGCAGCTGCACACGACTGAGTACTTCTTTAAAACTTCTTTCTTTACAACTCATTGAGACCTAATTTCTTTCCAATTTTCCGGGCAACCCTTAATGCAGCAGTAACTTTGCACCTACATCATCTCATCCCACTGTGACCCTAGTTAGTCTACCTGTGGTCTCATGAAGGAGCACGAGCCCCGACTATTGATGCCGTTGACAGCAATACCACCCTCTCGAGCCGAGCAGGTACCGACCAAAAGTGAACTATATCCGTTGATGAGGTTGACTACTGCTCAAACCCTTCCATTACTGAAAAGTAATGCGTCAGGTGTTAGCTAAGTGTTGTCTATGGCTTCTAGGACCCTCATGCTTATAGGGAAACAGCAGAACATCGAGCGAATTGGGGTCCGGGACAGTCTGCTTGCGCAAAATAAAAGTTGAGTCATATGACATCTTCACAAACAAAAGTCGTGATGCAGCTTCTCCGAATAAGGACAACTCACCCACGCTTTCTACCCACTAGACAAACCAACCAGCTCACCTGCCGGTTCCGAGTTGATCTTCTTCACAAGAATGTGTCATCAGTATCCAACCTTGATACGATAAGAACTAACTCAGGAGAGAGCAACAACCTAAGTTGAGTTCTCTCTCTCCCACCCTCCTCAACCATTACTGAAAGTTACTGGCAGTTACCAGTGGGGCCTTAGTTGGTAACCTTTCAATTTCCAGCGATCGAGGTTCTGGTAGTAATTGGGACTACAGTATGTAGTCATTCGAGAGCTTGTCCGGTTGAGTACAGATTGAGAGCCTCTACCGACATTAAGGTCCCCGATGATAACGATTTGCTGAGAACGCCGACGAAAGAAAGCGACTCTACCGTAATACACCTGTACGGCAAAGCAGTATAGGCTCGTTTCTTCCTTAGATGGAAGTATTGCAGAAATAGTATCGGGGATCCAAATTCTAAACAATGGGTGTTTCATCAAGCGCTTGTTAATTGAACGACGGAGTGAACAAATCACCCGATACGTATATTCTCCCGAATGACTGTTGAAAGCGCTTTTGCTAAACGACTCTCGCTCATGAATGCTCGTAACAGTGCCGTGAGGCAGTAGTTAGTTTCTACCCAGAAAAGTAAAGCAACAGCTGATTTCAGAATTTTTTTGGAACAAAAAATCGCCTGTAAGCCTAAACTCCACCAGCTACCGCCTTACTCGGTCTCTCCCTGGAATGTTGATGTCCTCAGACCCGGAGAAATAGAGCAATCTTTCTGTCACAGGCTGTTTCGAGAATGATTCAGAAATTCAAGATCGTCCTGGCTGCAAGAGGCATAACTCCACAATGGAAGTTACTGAAAATTTCTTTCGATTATCAGAAACATACATTGGGGGGAATGTTTTCAAGGAATTGCTGGGAGGTTGGCTGCCAGAGAGAAGGTAAAAAGTGTCACTCAGATACCAACCTAAATGTATTCCCTTGCGCCTCTCAGCCGTAGGGGATTCAGGGTAAGGGCGAGCCGTACGCCCTCAGTGGCAGCCCACCCGACGAACTTTACTACGCCATCATTGGTGGATAGTCACTTGAACTACTCCGCGTCTCTTGGTGCCTAAACACATGCGTACGACATCGTCATCGAAATCACCGTTCAAGGTACTGAATAAGAAAAATCTACATCAAGAACTGATGACTGGGTGAGAGCAGAAAGGACTGGTGGTGAGGCCTCGAAACGATTCCATAACAATGGCAACAATTACTGCTACCTTTCAGGCAGAACAAAGTAGCAGCACTAAGCGACTCATCACTACTTGTAGTAGAATGCTTAGAAAGACCCACTGGTGAAACTACTAACAGTCTCGGACTTATTGTACTGTACGGTTCTATGGACTCGGGTAATTAGGTGTTCTGTTGTACCGTAAGATTCTATAGACTCGGATAATCGGGTGTTCTTACTGTACCGTAAAATTCAAAAATGTTGTACTGACAGAACTCTGCAATTGTACTCAACACCTAACCTCAAAGAAGGGCAATGATTACTGTAAAAAAAAAAGTTGTTATTCCGACCAAATGAGGCTAAGTGCCACATCAAGGATGCCGCTCCTAAACGTTCACAAGATAGCATCACGAAAACAAATGCATCGACAATTGAACGTTTATAGTCATTTACTGACAGCTGGACCATGAAGAACTATTCAGGACACACAGCCTAGGGAGCAGGTCCAAGGTGGACATGAGTAAATGGATCAGATTCGGAAAGATAAACTCCTTCTTAAGAGGTAGTTTTAGATGCTGCCATGATATTCTGATTCCGGAGCTGGCTGTTGTGTATGGAAATGCCTACCCTGATCAAAACCCTGAATTAAAAGATAAGAGGGCTCTCAGAAGGCAGCGCTCCGAAAGGTGAGGGAGCGCAAAGTGTAGGGTGGACCAGAATCGGCTCTGGTTCAGTCCATCTGGAACTAAGGATCTAGTTTGTCCTCCTGATGGGTCCACTATTGTTTGACCACTTCCACGTTACTGCCACTGTAGC
Organism: Haemonchus contortus; assembly: GCA_000469685.2. Taxonomy (NCBI): domain Eukaryota; kingdom Metazoa; phylum Nematoda; class Chromadorea; order Rhabditida; family Trichostrongylidae; genus Haemonchus; species Haemonchus contortus. The sequence goes on along the minus strand of LS997566.1, from coordinate 6,395,058 downwards.
ACGACCCCAGCAACCGATCTCACTGTGCTCTTCACCTTATGAAGTAGCAGAGGGGATGGAGGGAGGGAGGGAGGGGAGCTAGGGAAAATAATTAACACAGAAACTCGAACCATCTAATTTATGACGCCCTTCTCGCCAGAGTCCAACTTACGAACGAAACCTATGGCAGATACCTGGCGATAGCAGCTGATGGAGGCCTTTTTTACTTGAGTGTTAAGGAAATCGAAAACTAAATGAAAATGATTGGTGTAAGTTTAATAAGCATAGTTAGAAATATATCATAATCAATTATCGAAAAAAAATGAAGCCTACGACGTAAAATTTATTGACGGAAATGAAATTTGTTTCCAGAGATACTGTACGTATGTTTGTCTGTTCCCCTCTAGCGAGATAATTGCGATTCGCGCATTACAGTATCACTGATGAAACTGGTGATAAGCGATTTCACCGTAAAAACTACCATATCCTCTCGTATTTTACGGCTTAAAATTTTAAAAAAATATCTGTAATGTATCGCAGTAATATTTAAGTAATTATAAGAAACAGACACAAAACGAGCAAGAATCTACGAGGAAAAGTTGATGGGAAAAGATCTGCCAGGTACGTTTTCACCAGTAGTAACTATCTTCCTCAAATATTGGCGAACAATCAATAAAAGGTGAAGGTACTTGAAACTTTGGCGGATCATCGTAAAAGATGGTAATAATGGCTCGGTTCTGTTCTGAGAGCAAACAAAATAAAATCAAAGGAAGGCCGGAAGAGGACGAAAGTGCGCTTGAAGTCCGTCTTTGCTCGCAATGAGATAAAAATTTTATAGTTCGACGCCCAGCAGGCCATTTATGTTGCGAAGGGACTATCGAAGTCCCTATACCATGAGTAAATGTTATCTGCGACAATTTTAGAGAGACTTAGAAAAAAAGACTACGTGAGCATCAGGAAAGATGGTTTAAGGGCTAGGTTGGGGGGCCAGGGCCAGGCTAAAGCCAAGTTTTAAAATACCCAATATTCATCTAGAATCACAAAAAATTCCTTCAATTTAGGTTGTCAAAAAGTTACAGTAATGTTTGGAATATGGAAAGTATCAGCTGAAGATTTTTTGAGGAGAGTCCAGCGTACGGTGACATTTTGAGGACCCGATAAGATCGTTCGTTTCTTTTTTACTGTTTCCACTACAACTAAGCGTTGGTACAAAAAGAGAAGTTTTTGCGTAAATTTATTTATACTTGTAACACAGTATATTTTTCCCTTTACGTAGGGAGGATACCTGGACTCAGGAAAATGCCATCAAATCGAAACGTCAGACCATTGACAGTTAGTTGAAGTTCAAGAAAAAACCCTAATAAGCACGAAAACACTACCGCCGTAAACTAGTAAAAGGTATTTACGGTATTTCAAGGGATCTGTACGGCTCCAGTGACCTAGTAACTCAAACAAATAAACTCACTAACTCATGATGAGAGAGGTTCTTATCCAGTGGTTTACAGAGGAAGTGTTCATCACAATTTATTTCTTAAGTATATGAGAATGAGTGCAACCATCCTGTTGTACTCATTCTCGTGTACTTAAATGGGATTTTTCGTTACAAGTGAAATACCTTCAAAGAGCTCCCCTTTCCTAACGGATTCGATGAGCCCAATTGTTGACTGGATCAGTAAGTTCCTAAAGAATTATGCAAGCGGTTTGATCCCTCAGGAAAAGCTCCCCGAATCCAAGAAGGGGTACATTATGAATCACATGCCACGAGCCTTTCCTCGACAGAAAGTCGTACCAAAACCCAAATCTCGCCACGCTAACTTCCAACTAGGACCATACATAAATCGGGGTTTTTTTCGATGAATTACACTACCAAATGTGATCTGAAGTGATGAGTAGAACACAAGCACAAGTAGAGATTTATAATGTAGCATAATATAAATGTAGCTGAACTGCAACCATAACTATAAGCCTTACTACACATACTTATACTGTAGTCCTTTTCCTCCTATATGGTCCAAGTTCTATAGAGCATTTTTACTTGGCAGAGCCAGATCAAGCGAAAGTTACACTTATCATGATTACTTTACAAGGAAGTACCCATCCTACTCTACCATGACAAGATGGCCAAGCAAAGGTGGCAAAGGCGCGCGAAAAAAATCCACATATGATAGAGCTGCGATGATCAAGATCAAGAAGAAAGGATGAAGGAATAGGATCTAACCTAACCAAGACTCAACCAAGATTTCAACAAGACTTTTACACACGTAAGAGCTAATGGAAGACATGCACAGTCTAAGTTCTGTACTAGTAGGATTCTGATACCAACTCGGTGCGAGCAAAGACGTCGTAAATTTTTTTCTGAAATTGAACAGTGCTTGGAGCAGACTACGAAATGTATGTTGGAGAAGAGATAGTACCAGCGAAGCTTCTGTTTCATGGAAATTTAATGAAATACCTGTTATTCAAAGCCGCTTAAAAAGGTGAAAGTTGCGAAGATCGAATGAGTACGATGCCGTACTGCCAGCTGCCTTACAGTATCACTCCCCGTCGAAAACATGATTTTCGAATGGTTTTTATATATTATGAAAATGTGTGCTGCTAAGGTAGATCTCATAAAGATCGCTACACAAGGCACGGCTTCTTTCCATAGAACCTTAGAGCACGATGACAAAAGTAAGAACGCTCTTACTCTAGCGAAAAGTCTGAACCCCAACGAATCCATATCTCAGATATATCGCACGACATTATCCACGAACGAACTTAAATCTATAGAGCAAATCGGGAAAGGCGATAAGCATGTAATCCTACCATTCCAAGTTGATTCCAGTCACCGAGTAGGAACGGAATAGGCATATTCATGTTGTATGGAGACGGATAGGCATTAGGAACCACTGCTGATGGTGCCAAGCCATAGTAAGAGGCTGAAGCAGCATAGGCGGCATCGTCTGGTTCATCAGGTAAATCTGGTTGCCGTACAATCACACTTTGATGCTGCTGTGATTGGGGTTGTTGTTGAGGTTGTTGAGACGGTGGCGGTGGTGGGGGTGCTGGGGTCTGGTAGAACTGCTGATCGGGGCCGTTGGCAAACATGAGTAAGTGAAGATGATTAAGGGATTCGAGTCAGCGAGTGACTGAGCCAGTGACGGGGCCAGTGATTCGGCGTGCCGGCAGCAGCGGCTATGATGTGACAGGGGACCAGGACGTCGACGACGACGACGGCAACGACGACGACGACGACGCTGACGTTCTTCTTCTACACTTCTGTACGACGACAACGATAACGACCGCGCGTCTAATATCGATAACAATCGCCAATGGATTGATCGCGCACGCTTCACAGTCGGTTACAGTATCCCCCGACGGCGGCCACCATTGCGCCGCCCACACCGTACAGTCGCCCGTTTGTGAAGAGCGACGGCATCGAGAGAGTGCGAATGGTCAGGAGAGTGTCCGAAGAGGATTATCGTGTGGATACGATGATGAGTAGAGGGGAACGCCGACGACAATCTTTCTGTTAAATATGGCTCACCATGGAAGATACACACAACGGTTAAGGCGTGAATAATCGCACGTCATCTGTCTCGCCAAGACACGCCACGGTGCTGCTGCCAAACTTTTCTCAACAGTTGGTCCATCAATGACACCCTGCTGGGTCCTTTCAAATTGAAAAAAACGAAATTCGGGGTCAAAATGTCATATGGAGGCACTGTCCACGTAATCCACCTGCCCACATAATTTTCATGACGCAGAAGCCTGGCATTTGCTCTTTGCGAAAATTTCGACAGGGGTGAAAATTCGCGACCGCCTCCTCTGAAAAAGAAAAGAGGACCATTTATTCCAGTCACGATAGTGATTTTAGGAATATTTCATTCGGGAACAATTAACTCATTCAAAACAACTACTACATCGTCACTTTTTACAAGTCCATAGAGAACTTTGGCTCCGCCCACACGTCCCCATCCTGTTCAAAATCGTTCACATTTTTATAAGCCATTTATCATGGCACGTTGATTTTAGTGGACTTCAGAAAACTGCAGGGCGATAGTTATCAACACAACTAGGAGCGGAAAAAGCTCATCAATCCCATCGAGATTACGCCCACAGGTAAAGTGCCCTAGAGCCCTAGAGTACATTTGAGTCTTTTTCTAAACAATTTTACTTACCTACACTATCATAAGCTACCTATACCGGATGAAGAAAAGGGGACTGGAAAAAATTTAAAAACAGAGAAGAATTTTCCCGTGAAACTAGCTTCTATTTCCAGAATCCAGGATTTGAAATAAAAATCCAAAAGCACGCCGTAATGAAATTTACAGAAAACTTAAATTCTCTACCGTTTCTCTGAATTCCTTTCATAATCCCAGGAACTCTCAACTTCGTGGCAACTCATATTCACATCCTGAGCCAATCAAGGGTCAAGGACCATCAAATCTGTTTCGAGCGAAGAGTAGCTCTTATAATACTGGAACCTGGCCTTATAGTAGTAAGAAACCTAATTTGAACAACTTCACTTCTACTTACTCCTACCACATTTCAGTTTTTCGGTTCTATGAAACGGTACGCCTTCGGGTATCGATTTCCCAATCGTTCATCTATTTCTACCTGTACGAACCAAGCTGTACCTCTATTCATGGTGACGAGGAAAGTGACATTCTGGCTGAACGGCCGCCAACGTCTCGCACCTGATACAATACGTAGATCGAGCCGCGCGAGCATGCTGATTCACTGCGAGAATATGTCAGAACAAAACGGACGATTACGGTAGGTATCGATTGGGAACGAAGCTTTCTCAGTCGACCACGTTCGATTCCAAAACTACTTTTTCAAAAACTTTTCTTCCGTTATTTTCGGAATTTTGCCGCCTTTTTCTCAAAATAGAAATGTTTTGTCAAAGGGTACGGCGAAAACAGTTTCAGGGTAACACTCGATGTGTCCTCTTGGCGAAGACCAACTCTTTAGGCGCTGTTTTTCGATTTTCTGCTAAAGAGGCGTTCGCAAGTGCTTCGACCTCTCTAGAGTACCTTATCTGCCTATGAGAGGTACCCTGCAAGAGAACCATCCCCAAATATCAATGGCCTGGGAGATCCAAGAGACACAGTACCAGTAGACACCAGTTCGGAGATGGTCTTCTGGAGCGCTACCCGATCTTCTAAAGCGAAACATATACAACTTTGCACAGTGTAGTAGGCGTCATTTTAATTAGGTTGCCAAAGTTCGAGTTCCCCTTGCACATCCCCCAAATTGCTTCAAAGAAGATGTTAGATCGATTCCCACATCAGCTTTTTGTAGACACTGCTCAACATCGGAATGGCCCTTTCGTCAGCTACTGCCCTCCTCTGAACCATTTCCAAGCAAAACTCTGAATTCGTTAAAAGCCGATTGATCCCATTTAATAGATATAATTCGCAATGAATCAAATCAAAACTGCCAATTCATCGAGACCGTTATAAATGGATCTGTTCACCAGGAAGGCGTCATCTGACCGGCCCCCAGCCAACTGAGCTAACTTTATGATTACCTAGATGGGATACTAGCTAGTTGAAGTGATTTCTCTCAATCAACTCCTTCAGTCATCGCCATGACCTCTCTAGCCTCTAAAATACTGAAGCAAGGTCAGCAGGAGCTGGGCCAATCGAAATTTCACTCTTCATTCCATATAGCATGCCCATGTAGCTAAGCTGGCGGCAATATCTAAGCAACGCCGCACTGTCACAGATATGGCTTAGATATGAGATCCGGCCCCCGCCAGGACCAGCAAACAAATCCCTCGTGGGTCAAACAAGAGTACAGAACTTGTGTGGGAGGGTGAAGGCCTATATCAATTAGAACTGTAGTGCAAGTCATTGTTTAACCCAAATGTGAATCCAAACGTCACTAGACTTCTGAATGGAAGCCGAGTGCGTAGGCGCATTCCAGGACGAGACTAATCCCTGTCTGAGAGGAATATTCCCGTTCGCTTGAGTACGTCATCCCTGACGAGACATTTTCTTATGCAGACTTCACTTGAATAACGACAACAACAACTACTTATTAGCTGATAGTTCTAACAAAGCTTATTTCCATAACAACGCTTTTAACGAGAACGTATCGCTGAGTCTGAGCGTATGAGAGTTAGCCTTCCTGTAGGCCCGGATGTAACACCCACGTAGTAGACCTATACTAAAGCAATTTTACTAACCAGGCTAACTCTTTTTTGGTTACAGCGCTTCCAGCAAACTGGTAACACCCCCTATTTCGAGTTGCTCAGTACACCTTCGCCCTGGCTTACATAGAATCTCTCTCCATTCGTGATACTCCTTTTTCAAGCTCCCCACTGACAATCCAATATTCAGCCTACTTGTTGCTCAGCAACACCTGCAAGTGTGTTGAAGAACTTTCTTAATAAATTATGGCCTCACCGCTGCAATATTGAATCTTGGATAATAAATGGGCTCAAAAGCATAATAATGTTCCTAAAAGGCCGTAGAAAAGAATAAAAATTGTCAGCGTCGATCGATTTGCATGGGGTCACGCCGTACAGCTAACTTCCGTTTAGTATCATGACGGTAATAGGAAGGCTACGTCACTTACAAAAACTCAAAAAAAGAAGCACTTTACTTCGAAACCGAGCATGTACGAATAGCAAGGAACGGTACGAATCACTTTCATTTTAGTTTGAACTACTCAACCAAACTACCACCAGCTTTCGAGCCAAATTCTCATCCCAAATCATCAACCCCTTTCGAGAACTTAAACATCTTCCACTAGGCACACCCGACGCAGAGTTGATCTGAACTTCTTCATCAACTCCTGAAGCTTAGCTCAAGTTCTATGGCCTTCCTACCAGGAACCTATGCAGGCCTGAGGTAGGAAAAGCTGAATGTTGCCATTCCTTCTACGCCACTAATCAATACACATGAAAAACGCCTTTCTCGACAATGTTTTGTACATGCTCGCACGCGATTTGGCAACAACGTTTTTGTCGATGGCGACGCTTCAAGCAGCCATGCAAAAACGAACCACGAGCGATGGCGGTTCTTTGTATTGAAGAACCACATGAAAGACGTTTCTTCAGATGAGAGCACAGTCAAAACGTACCTTGGAAAAAACGGCAAAATCTTATTCTCAACAAACTGTGAGAAAGTCGACAGGGCACTTTTCATACAAAAGTGGGCACTTCTTACAGTAACATGGAAGAAAATTGTGGATCACATTTCTTTGGATTGAAGATCCATCTGAACTATCAGCCGATGGCATAAGTAACTGAGGAAAGACGTGAAAATTCTTACAGGACTAGCTTGAAGTATTATTACTTTCTGCACTGCTACTTTAAGCCTCATTCGGTCTTGGACCTTAAGAAATAAAAAAAGCAAAAAAAAATAAAAGGAAAGACAGAGAGGAAGACATATTCGTGAGAAGTGAGGAGAAATGAAGAGGAAAAAAGTAATAGCAACTACTCTACGGACCCCCCCCCCCCTCCTGAACGGCCACGAACTGAAAGAACTCATCAGTTAGCAAAGTAACTAGTAAATTAACCCTGAGTTCAAACTCTGACGAACAGATGCATACACTGCTACTACATATCGCTGGTAGTAATCACTCTCGGACGCGTGTTCTGCGTAGCAAATGCTAATTGCAATCATCAAATGATATTTCAGAATCGATACCAATCAAATATAGTCCACTGATAAGTATACTGTCTCATAATGTATTACAGGGATCCTCACCTACAAGAACCCTATTGACAAGTACATAGTGAGCACCAAAAACGACCACAACCGTCAAACAAATAGCGCAGAAGTACTAAATACGAAAAACCTGCACTATGAGGTTTTGCTAGTGGATACTGTCCATTCCGAGAACCTGAAGCTGACAAAAAAAAGGTAGATTGCGCCATGACCACAGAAGGCCCACGAATTATGTTCTCAAGTAGTTCTCACTAACCTCAATTGACCTTTTGATCATGAGAAGTTGATTGTTCAGTATAGGAATAGGAATCATCTGACAAGTAAAACGTTTTTATTAGTCGCCGTGAAAGTCGCTGCATAAATCATAAACCCATTCAAAACCGCTTAGATTCTGATTAGGAATGGAGTTTGCGTTCTACTTATGCGAGGATAATCAGCGCCTCCCGTTTCGTCCATTTACTAGTTTTGTTGGTCTCATTGACAAAACTCTTAGTGGTTTGGAGTTATAAAGCATCAGCAGGTTTTATGAGCTCAAGAATCCAAACAACATCCGAAATTTTCTACCAAAAGCTTTTTAGATTTCAAAAACGCAAGTCCTTCTCTCAAAACCTCTCTAGTTGAGATTATTGACTATTTGCCAAAAATACCAAAAAGTTCAATATTTCCTGAAATTACAGTATAGATATTTGCTCCAAATCCTGGAGTTCTGCCCTATTCTACATCCCCATGAAGTAGAAAAAAATGTTGCGGTATACTTAGAAAATCCATCATTGAAGAACGTCTGTTCTTGCAAAAAAGGAAACGCAGTAAACAAAGTCAACTAGAGCAGATGTTATTTATTTAATTTTTTATTCATTGAAATATCGAAGACAACAAGAAAAAAATAAAATTCAATGTTAGCAAGTTGTAAAATTTTGACAGATTGCATCCAGTAAGTTAGGGTCGAGCGCTTTCATTTTTTCTTCGAAAACACCTTTTATTAGTCACTTCCATCGGATAAGATGACCACACAGACATATGCAAGTACATTTTTTCAAGGAAAAAAATATAATTTTCAATTGATTGCCATTTAATTGAAGCGTACACGTTTTTTTCTTTGTAAACCATCAATTTTTTCTTTTTTGTACAGAAGGCTCTAAAAAAGAATTCAAAAATGAGTTGCAAAAAAGTAGTTCCATCAAAGAAAAAGTTGATAATTAGACAATAACCAAACTTGTCAAAAAATTACTGCTAAAGTTCAATCGATTGAAGGTGCCTGTGATATGTTTGGATGAGTCACCTGAACGAGGCCCGGTAAGCTACAAAGCATCAGAGCCCTGTACAACGCCCTTCTCTCTCCTATACCTGTGACATTACCATTTGGCTACCGAATCTATCTATTGAACATTGTAAGAATAAGGGAACGATCTCAAATATGTACAAGTCGAACCTAAAGACACAATTCGTAGTGAAATGTTGTCACTGAATCTTCATTGTAGGGATCTATGACCCCTTAGACACTGCATGGGACAATAGGCCTATATGTATAGGTCACAATACGGATCGGACACTCACTAATGCCCGACACTCCCAAAAAAGACGAGTTTAACAGCCCTATGAAGGCTGATACCACTCAGAATGAAAGACTGGTTTTAAATGCAGTCAGCAGTAGCGATTGAAATCTCGTCCAAATATTCTCTTTGTCGTCATACCCTCGTTCATCCTCAGAAATGATTAGGTCAAAAAAGACTCGTCATGGACTCGTCACGGATTCTGATAATCACGGAATTCTGCGAATTTCTCGTCATAATGAAACTACAAAACTAGTGCGGATCCTGCTTTCAAGTTCAAAATGACTTGGACAATTTATATCAAGAGAAGCGGCATTAGTAACAGCTTTTCGGAACGCTAGACTACAAATGGAAATCGTAAATCTGAAAATCATCTCCTACATCCTGTTATCATAGCTATCGCCTGCCATAACCTCCGATTCCACAAATTTTTAATAAGAATCTTTGAGCAGTGTCAAAAAAATAGATGCCTAAAGTGCAATAGGAGCTGAAGTAGCCCTCCTCCCCCACGTACTCTGGAAGAGTAAAGGTAAGGGTAAGCTAGTAATGAGGGAAAGCTTCAAAATTGAAGATTAGCAAATGCCCATCTGAATGTTCTATTGAATGTTCTATAAAGTAAGGTAAATCTGGAGTCTGGTATTTTCTCCCCGAACGGCCTGTCGTGCTCGCCGCACGCGACCGCGCGTTGTGAAGGGAAAGATTCGAATTCACAGTGGAAGGATACGGGTAGTCGCCACGGGACTACTGCCGCAGGCCGTGGGAATTCCGGGAGAAGTTCCGTCACCCGGTAAATCTGAGTTTCTTTACATGGATTTTTGTTGAAAACCACGTAGAAAACAAAATGTTAAAAAAGTTCGAAGGGGGTTAAAAAGGCGACGTTATCTAGGATTTTTATTTGATCTAAACGTTTTTCAACCCATAACTTTTTTTAACAATTTTTCGAAAAAGCTGATGAGTAATCCATTCTCATCTCGATGATGCTATTTCTAACTTTTGAGAGGTCTTTTTTTGAACTTCATCAACAGGCTTTTCCAATTTTTTTACCTTTCGAATTTGTTTCAATCATTGGGGAGTAACAATTTTTCAACCTTTTACCTTTCCAATTGTACAACGTGAATAAGTAAATAATAATAGTAAACAAATAAATAAACAAACAATAAAAATGGTTCACTAATGGTTTGAGTTGAGACGGTTACAATGAATGGACCGGATAATCCTAACTATTCCGTCATTTCCTCTTTATCCAATCGGTCATTAGGATTTATAATCGCATTAGGTAATTCTTAGAAGGTGGCAACATCAACACCCAATGAAACGTCATGATTTATGGCGTTTACTTGGGTAACTCCCTAATGCGAATGAGAAAATTAAATTTTCTACCACTGAATTGGTCTGTAGTGAAAGCAAATAGTAAAAAGAAAAATTCAAAGCAGTACTACTGAATATCAAACATTTTTACACAAAAGCAGATGAATATAAAGGGCGCAGGTATTAGAAAGGAAGCGAAAAATACATTTCCTTCGAAACGCGCCATGTAAGTCGCACCCATTTGGAATGGTAGAGGTGTTTTAATGGATGCTCCGCAGGTGCGTTGAATGTTGATGATGTCTGTTCGAATTTTCAGTGAAAAAAAAACTCTAACCCCTCCCAAAATATGAGCCATTTCTACTGCTTGGGGATAGCTACTAACATTGTGAGATATCTACTAATAACTTTTTACTTTTTCTTCGTTTTCATTAGGACTACAGAATCAACCTATACAGCTTTGAGACTGGGTAGAGAGTTACTATTACTCAGAGACTAGGGTTGTTACAAAACTTCTATATGACACCTACTTACCAGTTATCTTCAAAAGTGATAAGGACACCAGAAGTGCAGTGAGGATGTTTGAAATGGATGATTTTTGCGATGGTCCTTCGATTCACTTATCGTTGATCATTGGCCTGGTTAGAACACTCATGAAGGTAGGATTATCTAATTTCTAACATCTAAGTGGGGTTTCTGCACTTGGGCCTCACCGTTTGCGGTACTTCCTTGTCCGCCTCCCTCTCTTTTTGTATGGTTTTCGATGAGCGCGTTGTCCAGGTGATGAGGACGATCGCCGGCGGCGGCAGCAAAGTAGCTTGCTGTCTGTTTTGAGGAATGTTTTGATGATAAGGGTCTTCTTATGCGGATGAATAAGTGATAATCCATGATGAAAAACGATATATGCACAAGGAAACAACTAAAGACAGCTTCAACTCCCACTCAGTCAAAGCTGGAACAAAAATTGTACTGGACTCCTAAAGCCAATCTAAAAAGTGTCCCGGAATGACACGAAAAGTCGAAGTGTGAGTTTAAAACCATGGCAGCAGAGACAAAGTGTGTCGGCTAACCCTTCATTCACCATTCAGCCACCGTGGCGGTCCTAGGTGAGACCGAATGCATGGCGCAACCTCAGAGAACTGCGAACGGCAGCCTGATTCCACCTTGTCTAATGATCTATTGGGTTGTCCGAAAACTTTCCGCCGATTTTCGATGCCCCGGATTTATCAACCGCTGTACAAAAGATCAAGGACCCAACCTAAAAAAGTTATTAGTTTTCTGAAAGAGTAGATCCTCCTCTATATTGCTGTTCAGATTCTGTCAACATTTGTCGAAGTTTTTCTGTACAGGACTAGTGTGAAAATGAAGAACCACTGCGCGAATTTTCGGCATCTGAAGTATTTCTTCTACCGCAAGGCCTAGAATGCGGCTCAAGCCACCCGAATGACATATGACGTTTGAGTAGACCATGCCCTAAAGGAACGCACAGTGCATGACTAGTTTGCGGGATCCAAACGGAGTGAATTTGCCTTCGAAGACCGGCAACCCTTAGGGAGACTATCATCAGTTAAAACGACCAAATTAACATGTGAACTGAAGCGAATTGGCACATCACTGCCCATGGAGTAGGATAAGGGCTAAATGTTTCGAAAATAACCATCCATGGTCATCTGCAAACGCTTGGTTTTGTTAAGCGCCTTGATGTTTAGATATCTCGCGATAGTAGCGAGCGCAATGCGATGGACCGCGCCTCCATGCGCGACTCGTTGCTCGAACGAAATAAAAATGAGCCGTTTCTGAAACGCATGAGCACAAAGGACAAAAATTAGATTGTGTACAGCAATTAGGAGCGGAAACGATCGTGTAGCCCCCTATTGAGCAGTCACAAACCGCTGCAAAAGTCAAAATCCAGGTGCGGATGACTATGCCGAGTTGCTGATGGGATTTCAGAGAAATCACTTACCATGAGCTGTTGTCGCACGATCAAAAGATGACTTAGGAAAGGTGCTATAGTCAGCAATAAACTATGGAGGCAGCGATGAACCAAAAGCGGCCCGAAGTGGCTAATCGTTAGGGCGTAGTCTTCCAACAGGGCACCTCCAGACCACACGTAATTTTGGCCACTCGTCAAAAGTTGCTAAAGCTCGGGTGGGATCTCGTACCACACCCCCCATATAGTCCAGACATAGCACCATCAGAGTACCACTTGTTTGGGTTTCTGCAAAATTCCTTGAATGGAAAATCGCTCAATCCGCTGAAGGACTGCAAAAAGCACCTGAGTGGGTTTTCGATTTTAAGTCTGGGACCTCCTATGGAAGAGGGGAACTGGAACCTACAGGAAGATGGTGAAGCCTTACTGAACAGAGTGGAGGATATATTGTTCAATCAATGGGTTTCTTCTTCTAGGAATTTTCAGTCAAAGATGAATCAAAAATCGGCGGGAACTTTTCGGACAACCCAATATATAAACTTCTTACTATGAAATGGTAAGGTTCTTGGAGCTCGGAGTTCTCCTGAGAAAGTTCGGTTCCATTCCAATGATCACATTCACAGTACTATTACCATCTTAAATTGTGGGATTGGGGGAGCATCAAGTTCTGAGCAAAATTGTGGGAGAGTACGTCCCCCAGAAGAATGTCCTCCTCCACACTTCGCTCAGAACTTGATGCTTTTTCTAGAAATTTCTTGTATTTCTCCTGAAATTCTTTCCCCTCCAGGCCAGCCCCAACTTCGTCACAACTTCCTTGTCTTCTCCCCTCATCGGCCCCATATCCTTCCTTCCTTCTCTGGGAACGTTCACTGTTTGTCAACTGTCAAGTGAACAGACATCGAGAAATGTGCGCCTCATTAGTGACTGTGAGTGAGTAGGAGGCAATGAGGTGGCGGCGGCTGCGGCACGCTACACGCATATGTGCCTTTCGGGCCATTGTGATTTCCACGAACAGCTACAGTAATCACCGGATTCACAATGAAAAACAACAAATAGATTATGATTATGTACTGTGAAAGGCTCCTTCCGTGCACAAGTAAAAATCAATTCTCACCTCAACAAAACTGCTTCTCCCATTAAACTAAGATGAGAATTATTTAGAGTATATAATGAAATATATTTGAAAATAAATACTATTTGAAAATTACTTTAAAACAAATAGTTTTCTAGTAGTATATTGATTACGGATTTACATTATTTACGAAGGGAAGATGGTTGAACAGTTGGTTGTTCTAAGCGATTTCAATGCCCCTCAGAAGCGGCTTTGCAGGGGTTTGGCCCAAAAACCAAGCTGTTAGCTGTTTTTTGGAACAACTACTATCCTTAGTTTACTAACTGGCAACTGCCTCTAAGAAATTACTTGATATGCAATCAAAAGTAACAAGAATGCCCTTACCAATGAGATTCGACTCAATTTCATGAAAAAAAGTAGCCAGGACCTTGGAAAAAAGATGCTCATACGAAACAACGTTATGCAAAATCTATCAGCAGGAGACCACTTGAGTTTGACCCTCAATTTTTCTGTGACTCTTAGAGAACGTGGGAATTAAGAACGAGACCAACGTGAAGGAGTTGGATAAACGAGACCATTCTTAACAAATGACAAACTGTCCGATTCAGTGGCACATCTATTCTCTCCTGTTAGTTTCGATCCTCAAAGAATTTTTCTCTTCTTAAGACTCCACAGTTAATTCCTCACCATGATGGCTACGAGACTGAGGAGGGCACCTCCAGTAATGGACAAAATCCCTCGAGTAGGGACCACTATGACTGCTTGCTGTTGGAATCCGTCCGTACCATATTCTACTCCTATCCATTGGTTACCGTATATAGGCCTTGATTCCAGCCTTACCGTGTTCTCCTACTTATCAATCGATACCGTATCGTACCGTACCTTACCAAAATACGCTATCCCTGGTTGTGCGGATGTGATACTGAAGAGGTTTCAACCTCGTGACATAATTCATTAGGTCCGTTTTGACCTATCCGAACAAAGTAACCACTATAAACATGCATACGGAAGCTACAACCCTTACACCCTCATTGTACAATTTGAAGTCTCGATCCTTTAAGTAATAAGTTTTGTAATGTATTATAGAAAAGGTTTGCTGCACTTTCCTTGTATTAGGTAGGTCTTCTAAGACATTTTGAATTGACTTTTCCATGAAAAGGTTAATCTTCCACCCACACTTGTTACACTTCAATAAAAAAACCCTCGAATGCTACCCTTCACATTTCATGAACTTCTAAAAAAGCCCTTCAAGTGAGGTCATTTACGACTAAAGATAGCTAAACACGTGATCACAGAGATTTACAATTGATTACTACTTCCTATGAGGCTTACACGTTATTATCTTCCAAAAAAATCCATTACTTCAAAAAAAAATCAGTTTTTTACAGGAAAAAAACACTGCAATGTGATGACAGTGCCAAAAAACTGATCGAAAGTCAGGCATTGTAGCAGAGTTTTATAAGGAGGCTATAGGAACTTTTAAGCTAAATTTGATCAATTTAAAATGATTTTTACGACGACATTACCCATAACCCACGCTACCTTTGAATAAATATGTTACCGTTTCTTGCAGATGCCTTTTTTTGTACGAATTGGTAATGAAAGGCTAATGAAAGAATGAGTAAATAAATAACAACAATCGCCATACGACTATCTGCGTTTTCGATTTTTTGTTTGGCCTCTAACATATGAAGTCTTTGTATTACTCTTGGTATGGCAGAGCATTTGAGCCTGGCACAAATTTCCTGTCTGAGTGAAATTATTTCCTTCCCTAGAACTCCAAAACACTCGGAAGAAAATCAACGACTGTAGATAAACAAACAAAAACAATTAGTTTGGAATTCCACTTTCTGACTGAATCCTCCGTTCAGAGAGGTTGACAGAGTGGTACGGGCGAATTTAGACGAATTTGAGGGCAAAGAGATTTCAAAGAAATTAGCTGCCTACGAAGGCAGCTACTTACAATCTAGCACAAAATCTGTCCCCATAATCCAACGTCATGGCTTAATAGAAAAAGATTTCCATTTCCATTTCCTGATAAGCGATTAGTATAGCATATGTTGAACGGATTATTCGCATTAAAATAACATCTGGCTCAACATGACGCCAGATTGAATCCGAACAACCAAGTGTACAGAATGGAATTCGCGACAAAATAAATAGATGATTGAAAGGGTCGATTTCGTAAAAAAACTACCAGACCTTTGCGACTTGGGGGTTCAACGTCCAACTGATATGGGACACAAATTAATTGATAAAAAGATGAGCCTCTAAGCTTTGATACAAAACGTGGCATGTGTTTTACTGCCGCTTAGAATTGTACAGGCGCTTGGTGGTGAGCTATGCAATGTATGTAAATGCATTCTAATGGTGGTCGATGGCATGGCGCAACCATCATCGAAGCGACAGTGCCATTCCTGAGAAAAGGAATGGTCGTTTAAGTGGGCGAAATGCAGTTACAAAAACCTGATCTTCGGACCATGCCTGTTGTGAGGGCGCCGTTAGTCTTTATCCACTCTTCGTCCGGTCTGACCGGGAATGATTAGTCCGAGGTTTTCTTATTCCTCTTTTCTTAGACGACCCTTTTGGGACCTTTTCAGACGGATGAATTCCGCCAAAATCAAGCATGATTCAGATATTATTCATTACTTTCCTACTAGCTGACTTCTAGACACTAATTGCTATGTCTGCAAGTAATGTTTTTTTCGAGGTGACGCTTATTTGCTGAGTCACTCAAGCTGTTTATGGGAATGTAGTGAGAGGGAGAGAGTAATGGAAAAACAAGCCCCATAAATACACAAATATCGACAAGAACACCTTAACGACAAGCCTGGGAAGCTCTTACGACAGGTATATAACTTACAGATTAATTAAGCGCTCCTAGCTAAGAAGTTGCTTGCGCAGTCCTCCCCTCACCAGATAGTCTCCAACTTCTCTCTTGCTTTAACCTCGGCATAGATATTTCTATCACAATATTCTTGTGCCGTGCAAGGTTGTTAGGTGCCTCCATTAATTAAAAAAATGATTAATAAATGTTCCACCTAAGAACCTCGCACGACACAAGAATATTGTAATCAGAAATCTCCCCTTCACCCCCTTGAGGCTTGACATTGGAAGATTAGTTACCAACTAGCCCTATACATCAAATAAGAAGTGTGCTCAACAAGTTCTATCAATAATTATATTCTATCACACCAGTGATTTCAGCTTCTGCCGTTAAACAGTCCCAGAACCCTTAAGCATTACGGTGGGTAAACTAGATGGAGCTGTATCCGAAATTCGATCCGTGAACCGTGTGTGTGACAGTCCTGGCACTGACCACTACCCACCGTTCATACCTTCAAAGCTCTGAACAAACCCGAAGAAGAATGCGGACCTTGTGAGCAAGCTATCCACTACTGCTGTAGGGGCAATCAATACCCCTCATAGTGCCCAACCTACAAATGTCTAAAACCTAACTTCGTTTCTAAGACACTCTTGAATTTGAAATCCCAGTACAGATCCCCATTACAGGTATAATGCAGGCATAACATCGGGAAAAGTTTGAAGTCACTTGCCAGGCTTCCGAACCCAAACGATCGAAATACTGCCACGAGAAATTATTGATCGGTAAAAGACTTATCCAACCTTTACTAATAGAAACTTGATCTGTGAGGGACTGTGCCGGTCCTACGGTCTTTGTACCGTATTCTTCCAACCTCTTTACTATCCAAACTGCAATCAGTAGATTTTGGCTAAAGTCGAAGACATGGCTTAACCAAGAGAATGATCACAACGTATGATCTCTCCTTCTTTGTGATTTAACTGCATGGGAAAGGTCGAGGTGATTTTTTAGAAGGCAAGGAATAAGTAAAAAAATATATAAGTGAAGAATGACCGCAAGTTTAATTTCACTTCGAAAATATTTGTACTGGTGGGGAAAAATACGAAAAATACAATTTAAAAAGCGACTGCACGTACAATTATTAGTCCTAATCGCTGACGTTCTGAATAGATTTTTGGTCTTTTTTCACTCCAAACCATTGGAAAAAACTTTTAAACCAGTCAAAAATCTTCTCACTCCAAGGATCTGATTCCCACTGCTTATATCCGCTCAGTAAAAGAAATCAGGAAGGGACGATCGAAACATCCGATTTTCCACTTATGTTTGATTGAATATAATGAGGGCAGCTACAGCAGCATTCACACCCATCTGAGCACCTTGCCACCTAACAGCTGAAGAAAAGCTTGGCACACAGAATTTTTGGGAAAATTCATGAGAGAAAAAAAAAAATAAAAATCCTTTCCTTATAAAAGCCAGAAAACTGGTGCGGTATTTTAAAAATACACGCCCAGAAAAATCCAGGTTCATATGGTTCGTCTAGGTGAGCGCTTGAACGTTTTGACGACGACGCCTTTAATTAATCGAATAAAAAAGATCAGAAAGTGTCCTTTACAATATTGTTTATCACCGGTATACTCAAAGAGTCCTAGTTCTTCCTATCAGTACTTCCCCTACCCAAAATTACGAACACCACCTTGAAATTATTCAAATGAACCTAAAAAAAAATGTCCACAGTTCCTATTGGAACAGCACGAACACCGTTCAACGCCCCAGCACAGAAAAACGCCTTCGATACCATGGATACGAGAGCTGCACAGTCCACATTGTGACTAATCTGTTCTCAGAACACTGTGGGTATTAATTTCCCTTATAGCATCCCTTGAACTATCTGAACTCTCCAGCTTAGACCTACTTTGAGATCTAGGAACAAAAAAAAGTGTAGGCACGGCTTTGGCCATCGGGTGGTGTTCTACAAGCACTGTGCCGAGCAGGATTTTCCTAAAAATTTGGATGGTCACCTACCGTATCTACTCCTAGACCCATCAGACGAGCATGATTCACAGCAAACATCAGGGATTGAAGTGATTCCATCATAGTTGCTTCCTAACAAGAATAGGCCGAAAATGCTGTTGTTAGCTTTAGTGAGTACTGATAAAGATGTAGCCTGAGTTCCTGGAAATGACGGTGCCAAATGAGGAGCACCAGCTGACGGTGTACGGTAGCCGAGTTGCCTCACAACTGATCAGCACGAGTTAATCATGCCGCATATCATATCTCGTTAGGGGAAATGGGCGGCGTCTGAGCATACAGCCAGTGAGGCACACACACATACTTACACATACACATTCATATACACAGCACATGCGAGCCCTACATATAAGCTATCGTGACGGCAACTGAATCAAAAACAACTTGTAGAAAGCGATAAACGCAGACAAGACGTCAGCGAACTCCCATGGACCACCTCATTAGCCACACATTCCTCGGGTTACGGAGAAACTTCCAAAAAATGCCGACTAAGGTTAGCTAGCCCAACAGAATATCAGGGTTGTAAAAGGGCAAAAGAGCGGATCGACGAAAAGGGATGGAGTACGCCCGTCGTGGGGTATTTGCAGAAGAAATCGAATTCTAGACCGATCCTTGCCCAGACCGAACTTTCCACCTTTCTGGGAGGATAACACACTAACTTGTACATCTCTTGGATATGGCTAGTCATTGTATACGCTACGTACGCATACAAAACGCCACTACGAATGGTAGTCAAGTGCGGGACACAGACCAATATGGATGGACCAGCGCCCTGAAGACTTGATCCTTATTATGCTGTATATTATTTGTGCTCGAGGAAAAAGAGCAGACGTAAGCTACCATCCAACTCAGAGGTTCCTTCCTATGACTGTTCGTCAGGTCTACAGGGGTGTGGTGCAGCAGGAACGAAATTGTCGCGTCGCGGCGTAAGAGATGTCGCGCGCGAAGGAATGTAGCAGAATGCAGCAGCACGTAAGAAATACAGGAACACAAGAGTATACAGTAGATCATGCAAAAAGTAATAATCGCATAGGGATTAAGCTGTAGGAGGAACTAGAGCTGTTATAATACGGCAAATGTTCCGCGACAGCCGCGTGCGGCGGATCGATTTCACAAAACCGTTCCTACTGCCCGTCTCCGGGTCTACAGCTATTAGCTGATTCTGCTTAGTCGAGATCGATCCATGGACAGTACTAACGATAGCAACGTCACCTCCACTGCACAACCTTTACAATTCTATTCATGACTGCACAATTTTAACATAACAGGTATGGGGGAAAAATATTGGAATGTCTTTTAAGACACCATAGTTCTCAAGGCAGAGTGCGACTAACGCCGTCCAAAAAAAGGGAAAAAATGAGACCCATTTTTGATAACCATTTTCCGTTAGTTATTGAAAATCGCTATCAACATTACTGTAAATGGTAAAAGAACAGATTTTTTCAGTGCCCGTTAGAAAATTTATTCTATTACTTAGAGCGACATTTATAAAGCTAATTCTGGCCAACCAAAGCTAATTAGTATATGCCGTGCGCTAAAGTGCATGCTACTCTCAACATATCTCTCATCGTTTTCAGCTGACACGTCCTCACTAATCGCTAAGTATCATCAACCCATAAGAGAATGATTCTACGATATGCTACGATATAGCACAAGTTGACGTGAGCCCATGTCATTCCTACATGCTGCCCTATCACCATCTCCTAGAAGGCGTATGAAAATATCTCTGAGGGGAACTGGAAGCTTCAGGTGAGTCTTTTTCCCAATCACTTATACCTGACGTACAAGTCAGAACCTTTATTCTTCCAAACGAATCTGGTACAAATTAACCGACCACGCTTGGGATAACTCCTGAACCGATGTTAGTTCAGGGTTCGATATAGAGATCATGTGAATGTCAGGGCGCGACCTGTCAACGCACCACCATCGCCTCCCACTCTTTTTTACGTCAAAACGTTGCCAAAAAAACTCCAGAAAAAAAAACCCGAGACAAAATCAATTCAAGTTTCTTCTCTACTCGTTGTAGCCCGTTAGTAACATCTTCACAAAGTCTTTTAATGGAAACATAAATTAAAATTAAATAAATGGAAATAAGTAGTATTAAATCCCTGCAACAAATAATATATACTAGCATTATATTATGCGTAAATGGATTTTTTAGGATCAAGCAAATTGAAGAATCATAGAGTATAACTTGTGATAGCTCATTGCAGGATCAGATTCAAAAACAACATGGAAACTAATTAAAGTCACCAAAAACTGGGTTCCCACTCCATTCTTCGCATCCATAGACTATATGCCGTGGAATGGCTCTGATATAACCTTTTCAGAAAGACCTGGACGAGATAGGCAAGGTTAAAAAACGCTATGGACCGATTAGGGATGAAAAAACGTATTCATAACCTGGGATGTATTTATCGAAAAAATAATAACTTTCTAATAAAATATTACAAAATGATATACCTAACATGCATCTGTTCTATTCCATACTGTATTGTTAAACTTTACAAAGTCCATGGTGGAATGCACCTGTTTTCCAAGCATGTACTTGTCCTAAACAGCAGATGCAGCCTTAGTAATATATATAATTTACCATAAGGTAAATACGGTAAAGTTCACTCCTGCTGCTGTGAAAGTAATGCCCCAAAGATCATGTAATTTCTGAGTACAAGCAAGCAACTTCTAACTTCCTCGACAATATCTCTGCTCAGAACTCACTGACCTTGACGATTATGGAAATCAAATATATGGCGTATCCTAGAAAGATTAAGCCACGTCAACCACTTAATCGGCTATGCCTTTATCCGGAAAATTAATGTCAGCTTAAGTATCACCATGCTAAAAACACTAGCGAGATAAGTGGGGAAAATGCAGAAGCTTATTTCAAAGTTGTTTTGAGCGGAAATGAGGCCGCCACCAACGCAAAGTGGACTGAAATGTAAGTTGGATTCTAAACAGAGGTCGGATGCATGGCGTATCTCGAAAACGAATTGTTCAACACCAGGTCCTATGCAGTTTAGGAGCGATCTACCTTGAGCAGTGAGTAATTATAAACTCTTGATTGAAGGGCGGGAATTTTATTCCTTTCTCTACGCTTCCAGGTGATCTTGCAACCTTCATTCTTCATTTCCCTCCATCACTTAGACTGGTGTGACTGTATTGGTCAATCTCTGAGCAAAATTCTATAAATTTAATCGATATCAATCGATGACTGGTATTTTTCAGGTCTTGGTTTTTACAAATGTAATTACCTACTGATACAGATCTCCATGGAAGGGTAATCAATGCCAACTCTTTCCTTACCTCTACCATTCCCCCACTGCGAATGGCATTCCTCCCATTACTATAACTGGATAGGAGATTAGTCTATAAACTATCATATAGATATACGTACATATAGATCTTCCATAAATGATTTATGAACGCTCTGTAAAAGTCGTAGAAGTGGCATTCCAGTAAAAACAACATCACTAATAATGCTCAACGCGAGAATAACCATAGATTATCTGCTTGTTGATGTCTACCCCCACGATACTCCCCATCTCTCCCTGATCACATCCTCATATTTTCAAAATGACGATAATCATAGAAGCTGCAAATTTCTCGCAAATTACAAAACAACCAAAATAAGCTGATCACCAAAGCGCTTTCATCAAAGCCCGTCTTTTCCGAAATACTGAAGATCCAAACTTTGTGAAACACCCAACAGCCCGCCTTTTAGAACGAGTCCCGCCCACTGTGACAACTCCAACTTTTAGGGCATTTTTTACAGCAAAAAGAGAGTCAGACGTACGGAGATTTTTATTGACTTGCTTCGTGAAGGCATTAGATTGAAACATGCAAGGAAATGTTTAGTATTTGGGAAAAAACCATCTGGGAAAGGGTTACCTTGAAATACTGAAATGACTACAGAAGCTTGAAACCAACATGCAGGTTCAGAACTTATTGCTTAAAATATCGAATTCGAATCCTGAAATTACTTTCCACAGAATAGAGAGCGGCTCTGAAGTCCCACCTTTAAAGGGAATTTCCATTTGGTCCAAATTACGATCCCTGGAAATTTGATAGCGTAAAAGGCGCGTGCCCAAACTTCGGTAATCCATTTGGCAGACAGCTTTAGCAACGGGAGAGACTGCGAAACGCAGCGATTGAAGAAGCAAAGATGAATGGGTACCGACATCGGACGATTATCGAGAACACAAACAAGTTCACCCCTATTCGGGCCCATACAAAAGTGATGAATAAAGCGAGGGATATGACACCTTAGTCCCGTAATATTCCTTACTTACAAGTTATAAACCCTCGAAGGCGTTTCTTGAGTGCTTGGAAATAACCATTTCCAAGAGAGAAATATTTAATAATAGATAATAATATTTAGTTATAAAAATAAGAGAAATAAGTTTGTGGTGGAAAATACTTGAAAAGAGCTGAAGAATTGAAGAATAAGAGAAGTTCTGGTGTGGTAGCACTACGCTCTAAAACCGCTAGGAACTGGCAACTAGAATGACTAATCACGTGAAAAAAAATAAATGAATACCATAAAAAATCTACACTAATGCATTTAATTTACTGCCGATTTGAAAAAAATTTTCGAAGAAGTTGTTCGATAAAAACTACTTTAATATCTAAAATTTCACATTGGGCTAGTGTGAACTGCACAAATTGTTTCCGAGGTCAGAGGAGGTTTTTAGAAATACCCTAAAATTGCCCTGAAAACATTGACGAATGGAACCTGAAAATCATCGCTGAAAGGCTTTTCCACAAAGGCGGAAATGAAAACTTGACTCGAACTCACTGGAAACTATTACTGAAACTTCTTTACTCCACTAAGTTGGATTGCAATAGTTGAGGATTGCAGCAGAGCGCAACGAAGCTGAGTACCTGTAAGGATCATGATCGTCCGTAATAATTAAAAATTCAAAAATTCACTAGTACAAACGCGCACAGAATAAACGAAAAACCGACAGGACTGAAGACATTCAAGATGCCAGCAGAGACTGAAGAAAAAAGAATAGCAATGATGAAGATAGGAATCGATCTACTCCTCCTCCCATAAAACACTGTATTGAAGAGCTGATTCCAAATCACTGCTAGCTAGGCGCGAGATCAGCGTGCCATCGTTGAAAGGTGACTACTAACACTTTAGTACCCATACTTCAAAATTCCAAGCATTAAACGCTGATAGATTGCGCCGCGCATTCAAATTCCATTCAAAATCGCAGCCTTGTTTGCCTGAGTACCAGTTTTGTTCCGGAAAAATCATCTTGCCCATAGCCTTCATTCCTAAAAAAGGGAGACCAGACCCTAGGAATCAGAAAAGGATTCGATGAAAGACGAGATTCTCACACTTTACTTAGTGGAGGCACTCTCACTACTCGGTTTCACAGTTATACGATTACCGTTGCAGCTGAAACTTCCCTTACAACCTGATCCCTTGGAAAAAACCTGATCAATAGGAGCATGATCCATCAGGAACTTGACGAATATACGGACCTTTGAATGAATTTTTAGGAAGCGATGATGGCTTATATAAAAATAAATTGTATAAGAACGTCTTAACTATGAGAGGTTGAAAGAATTTGTTTTGTTTCTGTGCAAAGAACCTTTCAGAATCTTCTGACGCACAGGTTTTTTTTTATTTCGGAAGAAAAGCGAGAATAGAATTCTTCGAAAATAGTATGAATAGACAGCTGCAGTGCACGTGAAGTAGTAGATGACAAGAGCTTCAATTCTGAGAATAATTAAGCAAAATGAACAGCAACCAGCAAAAAATGTTGTCGATGACGAGATGGCGAGAAAAGTACACCTTCACATAGAAAAAATCCGAAAAAAAAAGCAAAAAACGAGAAAAGATACAATTTCCGCGAAGAAAGGATTGGAAGGCAAATGAATGTGAAGAAATGATGAGGGAAAGAAAACTTAACAATAAAAAAAGAATAAATTCTGATCAATCCTTTCAGAACTCACGATGTACACACTTGATTAACACCAATACATGTCGAAACATATATGAGATATTCAGTTTCAAAAGAATTTGAAAGAGATCCAAGCAGCATCACTTTTTACTGGTCATTATTACTATTGCTATTATTACTATTATAATGCATTATAATTGGTATAACTATTTCATAAAGTATCAAATAACTGACGGATATCGAAATAATGGGACCGTTGAATAGACCAGGGAGGATTCAATGGTAGGAACCATGAATATGCAAGCAAAACATCTGCTACCCGTGTTTCAATGGTGGCATTTTTCATGGCTAGCATTTTAACGATTCAAGCAATTGATAGGTCGTACGATATATGAAAAATAGACGCGTGCGGACACAGCACGGTTTTTTTTTGGCTTTTACCATAGACCCCAGTGATGGAAAAAAATGACTAAGGAAAGTTAGGGGAAAGTTGTGTCGTACAGTTCTGTCGAGTAGAATAACTCAGAAGGCACAGGTGAAAGCTTGACTGACAGAAAAATAAAAAAAACAAGAAAAAAAAGACGTCAAAGGCAAAATTTTCTGTGAAATTAATGAATAGCAAAGCGTTTTAAGAGAAGTCGCAGCCAGTATTCTCAAATTTGTTATATACATGGTTTTTTTTTTGTTCTTTTTTAATGACTTGAATGGTAGCAATTATTAAAATTCTCTGGTATTCGTTACAACTTCAAACAAATCAGTCACACTCAACAAAAATGCTTTTTGAAGGACGACTCTACTGGTCTGAGATAAAGGAGCTTGAATAAATCATTACAAAAATGATAGCATGTAGACTAAGGTGAAGAAGGCAGGCTCGTGAAGAAACTACTGTCGATTCGCTCAGGTCCCAGCTATCAACTTTGATTAATTCGTCTGAGGCTTGCGCCCCGCATCCGAGTTCCGTCCGGAACCATGGTGGCGTAATGAATGCGTACGTGGCCTATACAATGGCTTGTGGTGCCCAGCCGATGTACAAGTCAGTGTTTTTATCCTATTAAAGAAATCTGATACCAATCATCTGGACTCTGATGGGACGAAAGCTTGTTTGGCCCAGGTGGACATCGATACGGGATTCGAACACTTGGCCATGCGCGTATGATAGTGCGCCGCTTGCCACTACTCCACCTCCGACCGCATTCCTCAACACCTAATCCACCGACCATATTCAAATAAAGAATCGTACCCCTTCTCCACAATATGTAATTGAATAAGTACAACTTCTTAAGAGTGAAGATCGAAATATTCTCGATAGGAGTCCACAGTTACATAATTGAAGAGGAAGTTGGACTCAGTACTGTAATTATATGTGAAATTAGAAAAGAGAGTAGATAACTCGTCATAATACCATGACTTCTAGAAGCTCGAACGTCTCTATATGTAGGCGGTATCGCTAATTTCTATTATATTCTGCCCATTCCATTCCATTCTTATCATATGATATCACGTCATATTAGTTTTTACGGATTATCACTGCTCGAACATGCTGATAAAATGAAAAGGCAACTGTAGCAAATAAAATGTAGAGACAAACAATCTCCAAACTCTTCAATGACCAGTAATCCAATACCAACCTATCACAGACCATCAGCGATTACTTACGCATCACGACCAGCTATTGCCAGTTAACTTACTGATAAGATCTAAAAAGTATGGATGAATGGCCCTCCTGTTTGTTAAACCCTAGCCAGAAATCGGGTCAAAAATACAGCATGGAGAGACATAACTCGCAATTCTGCCTCAGTACCTCCACCTCTTTCCATCAGACTTATGTCCTTTGCGGTGAATCCAAAAGTCCAGTCAGTCAGTCCAGTCAATCCAAAAGTCCAGTCAGTTCTTAACACGTTGACGACAATGTCGGTCAATGGTGACCGACAGCACTGTAAGTCAGCCAAATGAAGAAATTCTCAGGTTTTTTTGTTTCATATTTTACATTTACTTATTTACTCACTAACTTTAGCGTCGACCCATGATCCATCTAAATCTAAGGTTTTTATGGGAATATTAAGTATCGAGTCAGGAGTCATACATCATATCAGATAACAATTAAAATTTGAACCCATTCCAACAATTGGAGCCTTACCTCTAATCTTGTTCCCGCCTATCGTTTAAATAGTGCCTTCTATGAATGTTCACGATTCAAAGCCTCATAGGCCGGAATGGTCTACAAAACCCATGATTCTGGAGAATTCACCCAAATCTTGACAGAATACAAGTTTTTCTTTTGTTTCCAGGAGTTTTCACTTGTTTTACACAAATAGAATCTTATTACTCATGAATACAGCAAATTCAATAGGTGTCTGTCCCATGGGACGAGGTCCGCCAATGGTAACCGATGATCTCATCCCGTGGGCGCTCGAACGAAAAACGCTCTCGTCGTCAACGTGTTAACCAGTAATGTTCCTAAGTGAAAAAGTAATGAAATTTCCATCATCGCTGTTCTAACCAGCCATGAACGCCAGCAAAACCAACTTTATTCGGAATTCCGTATGAGAGAGAGGAATCTATGAAAGCAGTTAGCGTAGAGAAGCCGATAGGAATGACGATCAGAGCGCTGCATTCGATTTCGTTTCCAAAAAACGTTTGCGATTTCTCTTCCAGAACACATACAGGAAAAAAACATCGATCAAGCGGTCTTATCAAGCCGAAATCGCTTGCAATGCAGTGCAGCCCTGAAACGCAGACGAACGAACGTCTGGTCAGTATGATTAGACATGATCGAGAAAGATGTGGTGTAGGAAAACGAAGAGGACAGGGATGGTATGGAGGAGACGAATATTCTCAAGGCCATCGACGCCTATACAAAGTCGTTTAACGATGAGAGCGAACAGAACGGTTCAATCGACGCCAATTCATCCCAGTTCCTAGAAACAGCAATCTCTTGACATGAATTATGAAAAAAAGGTGGTATGACTGTGGCGTATGGGAAGAATTGGTTATGTCTTTTGGGCACCTACGGGAAGAATCTCAGGAAAGTTGTTGGAACTCCTCACCATCGGAAGCCGTTTAGAATGGGGTCGGAGGAAGAAGCACTACCTCTACGAGGTGTCCAGAGCTCATTGACATCATTAAATCGGACACGAAGATCAGTAGTGTGTAATTCTTGCTAGTCCCCAGGTATCCTCAGGATCAGATTAAGTTCGACTTAAGTGGTCCTCATCACCCCTACTTCTTTTTCACCGCCCTACATAGCTTCAACAGCGGGCAGCTACCAGAACAGCTTCCCTTCCGAGAGGCCTCCGATGCTGCTACTCCTACCTACAGTCAGCTGCAGGTGAGTGAGCACCATTTTCGATGGGGAGAATGAATCAACTGATCCGTATTCCGCTCGTATACAAAAAGATGGTTGAAGAAGCAGTTGAGAATTGGAGTGTTTCTACTCCCAGGAAAAGGGGCAAGAATAAAATCGATACTAACCCTTCAGAAAAATATTTTCCCCGAACAATGATATCATCCTAAATAAACAGAGTGTGCAGGAACCAGCAACGGGGCCAGCTGATCAAACGTATGTATTGACTGCTCGTTTTTGCATGCGCTGCATGCTTTGCGATAGTTACGTGGAGAATTACATCGGAGTGGAAATTTCAGAATTTCAAGCACTAACTTGTATATCCGCCCCTGATCAGCGTAAGTCATTGTAAATATAGGCCACACATGCATTCAAACCGCCAATTTTGAAAGGAAGTCGAATGCGGGGCGCAGGATAGATCAACGCCAGAAGCAGCTACGATTCTATAGCTCAGTAACAATAGTGAACAAAAGAAACACTATTCAAGCAGAAGTCTTAGAAAAGGTAATGACAAAAACGATGAAGGGATGAAAAATGAGTGGAAACCTTCGTGGTGTGACCTAAAACGTAGAATTTTTTCGTGGAACTCAACTACTGGGTGTTATTGAAAACTATGGAGAAAGTTGTCATAGAATTCATTACTGTTGATGATGAAAAAAATAAAATCGAAAAGTTCAGTAGAAAGCAAACAGCTTAAACGCCTCGAAGCGGGGACTTAAAAGCACAGTTCTTTATTGATAATTTTGAGGTAACCGTTTTTATTAGAAAAGCGGAAGTATAGATCGGGAGTACTTCATCGGTAGTGAAGAAAGCGAGAGAATTCACCGATTTCGAGAAACTAGAATAATAACTTTCGAATAGAAATAAAACGTTCGAAGAAACGCTAGAGACGGGAGGAAAGCAGGTGAGAACCAGAAATGTTGGAAATTGAATGGGAATCGAATGGTTGGCTCCAAGGTTTACCGAAGTTGTAAAGCCGTGCCGGTGAAGTTGTACAAACATAACGTCAATAAAAGAACAAACAGAAAGAGCCGTGCTGGCGTTAAACGTTTGCGCAATAACCCCGTAGAAGGCATGACAGTACGGCAACATTTAGAAGTTTCACCGCAAAGATACGGTTTGAAAGACGATCAATAGGGAAAATTCTCGAAGGTGGGAAGTAAAATTCTCTAAATATGAACTACATCAATTGCAAAAATTTTGACAAGTTGAGGTGTAGGCGATGGGTAGGGGGAAAAGAAAAAAATTCGTAGATGATGTATAGGGAAGGTGAATAATCTTTTAAACTATATGGGAATTCTGAATATTTCTAATTAAACCGTTAAATTTCAGTTTTTCTGAATCTAAAACTTCTGACGGTCGGATTCGCCAAATATTAAAAAAATTTGCTCATCACTTTGATTCTTCTGGAGACCTTTGGAACATGAGCTGCAGTAGTTGACAAAACAGTAGAACAAGCAGTGGTTAATAAAACACAACAAAACAAATTCAAATATGAAATTTTAAAAAACTTTCGATAATTTTTAGCTTGTTCTCTTTTATTTTGGCAATTTCTAGGAGACTGCTTTTTTCGTTTTATTTCCGGTTATCTAATTTTATTTTAATTTATTTGCGCTTTTTATTTGTTTTTATTCATTTCTTTATTGTTCTTATGATTCTTCACGAAAATCTCTGTTGCCAGTTTAATCTCTGTTGCCGAGTGCGGCCGCATTTTCTGCTCTGCTGCCCAAATAAACTCAATTTTGCTACTATCCTTCGATATACAGTAGCGCTCAAAAGTCTTCGGTGAGATGGTTCATCAGCCGCACTTTTCAGTCGTAACTCCTTTCCTACTGGATCTAATAGTGCGAAATTTCTATATTTGGAGCGTGGGTGTATTGTGAATATTTACCACTATTAACCTGCAATCTGATCATGTTCCAGATATTCCAAAGGGCATGAAAATAAAATCGACTGCAAATACAGATGATGGCCTTTCTAGAATCTCTTCCCTTTCTGTCCTGTCTAAAATGTACGAGCGGTAACACCGATCACAATAGGTGAGAAAAACGCACATAAGGTGCTAATATGTGCAGACGAGAACAACTTTAGTATTAGCAAAATGTGCTACCGCAACAAACACCTTGCTCTATCTGTGGATGTTGCAGCTCTGCAGTCAAATAGTGCTGGGTAGGGTGAAATATGCTATTGTTAAACATATCCAAATTTTGCGCGGTTTGGTCTACTAACAAAAAAGTTATGAACGAAAAAGCGTCGAAGCATTTCACCGAAGACTTTTGAGCGCTACTGTAGCTACGACTTGGTATTCTTATAAAGAAGATTGTTCGTATATCAAAGGAACGACTTGCTGGAGGTTGCATTGCAGTGCTGACAGCGACTGATTGCAGCTAGGTTCAATTTTTTTTTTTCCAATAGATTGGTGGTCAAATTGAGTAGAACGAATAATGTCACAAAGAAAGTTGCGTTCTCAGATTGCTAAAGAAAAACAAGGCACTAGTGTAACGAATGCGAGTAGGCTTGATTCTGACGTTGCAAAAATGTCTTTAAACGAGATTGTTAGTGCCATGATTGAACGCAACGAGCAACTACGTGACCCGATAATGGGCCAATACATCAATGCCCTTATAACGAAACTTCCACAAACTATCTCTGAGGCTGTGGAAGGAGAGAAACGGGGACGTAGCTTAGTAATATATGGTATACCAGAATCGGCCGACGAACTTCCACCTTCCTCCAAACAGCGGGAGGTGGAAGCCAAGGTTACCGAAATTTTGGATGTCCTAGGTGTGGAATGTAGGCCTTCCGAAGTTTACCGCATGGGTAGACCAGGAGGTCCCCATCCACGCCTAGTGAAACTGGTACTACCGGCAAAAGGTCATTGGATCACAGCTATCTCTAACAGCCATCGTCTGCGCAACTCGAGCTGGTCCAATGTCTTTGTTCGCCGCAGTTTGACCAAGGAAGAGCGTGATCGCGAGTTCCACCTCAGGGAAGAGTGCAGGGCTCGGAATAAGCAACTGGGTCATCGAGAGTGGGCTGTGTACCGCGGTGAGTTGAGTCGTGTTGACGATCTCCGTAAATCTAGGATTTCGGAAAACGCGTAACTCGGCACGGTACACGGCAGACAATCAAGAGTTTTCTTATGAATTCAAGAAGCTTAGGCAACAAACTTCATCAGTTACAGTTTTTCGTTGACACACACAACCCTGATCTTGTTTTTATTACCGAAACATGGCTGTCTTTCAAGATTTCTGATACCGAAATTCTGTCTGGTCGACCTTATAACATCTTCCGACTTAACCGTAAAAGAAATAGAGGAGGTGGTGTTTGTTGTCTAGCCAAAAACTCCATTGATCTCGTTGCTGTTGCCACTCCCTCTCTTCTGAGCTCGGAACTCCTTTGCATCGATGCGTTCGACACGCTTTCTTCTCAAAAGATCAGATTTACTTTAATCTATCGACCACCAAACTCCACTTCTGATGGAGACGAAGACCTTCTCGATTCCTTGCTTGACATATGTACTTCAACTGAAAACTTGATCATATTGGGTGATTTGTACCTCAATATTGACTGGTCATCTAAAAGAGCCAAGAATTCCGCATCAGCCAAGTTCCTTCATTTCTTTGAATGCCTTCACTTAGTTCAGCATGTTGCTCATCCGACTCGGGGAAAATCAATTCTGGATGTAGTACTTTCTAACACACCAATCATCAAGAATCTATACGTAAACCCGCCCTTCGCTGCATCTGACCATTGCGTTGTTTCTTTCGATGTCTCCGTTTCGATGAATGAACCAATACGCCTTCCCCTGCCGAATTTTATGAAGGCGGATTACAGTGCGCTTTCACATTACTTATCCTGTATAGATTGGTGGGCGGCTTTCGAAGGCTATCAGTCTGTTGACAACTTGTACAGAAGTTTTTGTCGTATTCTTTACACTGCTTTTGCCCAACTTGTACCTCTTGAATGCTCGAAAGATTCGATAACACGGTATCCAAAACACATAGTCAATTTGATGAATCAAAAAGCTCGTCTCTTTCAAACTTTACAGGAGGACCCTCTTTCGACTCTCATTTATAACAGAGTGTGCAATGAGCTTGATTACCATCTGGAAAGATTCCTTGCCTACAGAGAAAAACGAGCCACAACCAGTGCGAACAAGAAAGCAGCCTTCGCTCTCATGAAAAGTAAATTGAAAACACGGCCGTCGACACCGGTTCTCAGAGATAGTGCTGGTAATCTGTGCATCACTGATGTTCAGAAAGCTGCAGCACTTGCAGGTTTCTTTGCGTCAGTTTTTACAACGCCTATAGCCAGTTCGGGTAAAAATACAGAGGATGACCTTCTACTGGTAGATTTTTGCTCTGATATCACCATAGCTCCCAGGGATGTATACACAGTTTTAAAGTCGCTCAAAAGTTCTTGTTCATTGCCTTACGATGGCATCCCTCAAATAGTATATAAAAGATGCGCCTCCGTCCTGTGTAAACCCATTTGTATGATTTTGAATACCTCTTTGATGTTCGGAGAAGTCCCGGAGATCTGGAAAGAATCTATCATCACACCTATTCCTAAGACTCCAAATGCAAACGTGGACTCCTCTTTTCGCCCTATCAGTATTACTTCACCAGCAGCTAAGGTATTGGAAAAACTGGTACGAGATAAACTTGCAACTCACTTTCGCAAAAACATGTTAGTACCTTTGGAACAACATGGATTTGTGGAAGGTGCTTCTACAAGTACGCTGATGGCTGATTGCTTGTTCGACTGGAGCTTGGCTGTTAACAGAAGTCAAGGTGCAGATGTAATATATTTTGATTTATCAAAGGCGTTTGATAGAGTTAATATCAGTAAGCTTCTCACAAAAATAAGGCAAGTTGGTGTCTCCGGAACAGTGTTCAAATGGATTCAGTCATACTTAAGTAACAGAAATGTGTGTTAAGGTCGGGAACCCCTTCTCAGCACGTCTTTTGTGTACGAGTGGTGTTCCTCAGGGTGGTGTACTGTCACTCTACTGTTCTTGGCATACACGTATGATTTACCAAAATATCTAATTACACACTCCATGGTTAACGTGCGTATCTAAGCAGATGATATCAAGGTGTATGGTATATATGACCAGGATAGCAAGGTGGTTATCCATCAGGCTCTGACCCAATCCATCATTAACATGACATGATGGATTGGGCCACAGCTTGGGATATACCTGTGAACCTCGCTAGGACAATGGTACTGCATCTTGGGAAAGCTTATAAGATTCCGTACACGTTAGGCAATTCAACTCTGCTTGTTTCTGAAGAAGACAAAGATCTTGGCTTTCACGTCAGCTCAGACCTGGGTTTTGAGCGCCACATCAATGTTATGGTTAAAAAGCATTCAGAGTTCTTTTTACGATATTCAGAAACATTCATAACAATAGTGTCTCACTATTTCTGAAACTTTATCGATGTTATGTTGTTCCGATATTAGAGTATGGGTCGCAGGTCTGGAGCCCGCAAACTAGTAACCTTCGAGCGGAAATAGAGAAAGTTCAGCAAACCTTCACAAAAGTATTGATGTATTACCCGAGTCCCACGTACCCTGCATGCATGCCTGATTACAGAGAACGTCTTCAGAGGTTTAAGCTGAAGACGCTTCTCTATAGACGGGTCCTCAATGACATCGTCTTCGGTTTCAAATTGCTCCGGGGTGAACTAAAGCTCAAGCCGAGCAAGTACTGGGTGTTTAGACCTTGCCGGGGACGTACTAGAATGCTCTCCATAACTTGCCCTAAACTGGCCAAGAATCAATGCAACAAGGTTTGCTGGTCTTTTTTCTTCCGTAGTGCGAAGTGGCTCCAGCTGCTGCCTACTGAGATCCAAGAATCTCAAAGTGTTGGTGTTTTCAAAAGGAAGTTGAGAGAAATTGATCTTTTGTCACTACTTGGCATCCCAGACTTCTGAGAATTTCGATAATTATCAGCTTGTTTCCAGCAATCCCTACCTCCCAGAAATATACGTGGTTCGAGTCAGAGAGAAGACAGTGATATGTGTCTATTGTTTTTTGTTTTGATTGTTCTGTTTTGTGTTTTTTTTGCTTTTCCTTTTATCTACGACATTAGGTTGATGTTCTTCTAAATTTTTGTACCTTACGCGTACCTTATGTGATTGGTGAAGATCTCAAGACCTATGATCGCGATGTGGTACTATCTACCAAGATCTCGAGAGAATCTCGGAGGTAGCCATAGGCCAATTTGAAATAAGGGCGGGTCTGAAGCTGAATTGTTAGGGCTAGGGAATACCTAACATCCGAAAATTCGGTTTCAGATTCCGTATATGTATATATACATATTTCATGCTCTCTGGGAGTGGTGTTATCCCTAGCGCCATCCGCCTATTGAGTTCCATTCTCCCGATTCTGAGTTAACTACTTCTTATTAATCTGAACAAATCTTGACCAACCGATGTAAGGTTTGACTATATTATGTGGTTCGTGTTTTACTGCACTGTTTTGTTAGAGCGCACCTCTGCGTGCATCAAAATAAATAAATAAATAAAGCCAAATTTTTTGCCAATAAGCATAAGAAAGAAATGAAAATCTATGAAATCTTACTAGGCAAAAAGGAAAGCAGTTTCTGATGATTGCACTTTATTTTCAAAAAAAAATTGGATAGAAACAATATCTCGTGAATAAAACTTCTGTGATAAAGTAGTAACGAGTAATCCAGAAAATGACGATATGCGACAATTTAGTAATTCTCGAAACATTCTAGATAAAGAACCACTATCCACTGAAAAACATGATATGAAGAAAAATAGTAGCAGGAAATTAAGCATTGAGAGAAAGGTTATTCTGGAACAAGTATTGCTTAACCACTTAACCCGTCAATAGGCTCACAGGCTACCATTAAGGATGGGAACTCGTTAAGAAATAAACAAATCAGACATTCGAACCCATTAAAAGATTAGTTGACCACTGAACAAGTAGCTATTTAAAGCAGTCTATAGGTTGGTTGAAAAATAAAAACTGAATAAAAATAATAATAAATAATAAAACGAATAAATTGAAATTAAATGAATCAGCTGTTTGAAGCAGTTTCAATATGTAGACAATCGGCTTTAGAAGAAATCAATGGAGACCGAGTTTGAGGAACAGATCGATACCCATTACAACCAGTACATGCGAAAAACTGTCGGTTCAACCCTCCTCTACCCGGTAGTCGAGACCAAACGACAGCGAAAAGCAATTCTTACGAAATTCAATTTATAGAGATAATTTCTAGAGAAATCTTCGAAGTGGAAGTAGAGGTAACACTTACATTCAACTCTTCAGTAACCTACCCAGTAGAACCCCTCTTCCCGTAATCATTACATACAATGAGCATGGAACTTTCTGAATTACACTTTAATACGAGAGATAAATAAGATATGTCTACTAATTCTTCAATTTTATTTACTTAGCATTAGTCATCAACTAGGCGGAGGTGGTGTGGTGGCAAGTGGTATGCTATCTCACACGCCCAGCCCTTGGTTCGAATTCCAGGCCGATACCATCTTGGCCAAAAAGCCTTCCGTCCCTCCGGGGTCAGTAAACTGGTACCACACTTCTTGGGAGGTTTAAACAGACTTGGGCACCGGCTGGACACTGCAAGTCATTGTATAGGCCACATACGCCACTACGAATCTGAATAGAAGTTGAGTGCGGAGAGCATCCCTCATGCCGACTGTTCAACGCTAAGAGACTTCATCCTTGGTCCTGCATCTACCTTCTTGCTATATTATTTTTTTACCAATACATCCATACACTCATATAATTATAACACCAATACCGAAGCGTTGGGCGGTAACTGAGATAAAGGCTAGCCCCAGTAAAATTGCATCAATCAGACAGAAAGTATTGGCATAGAATGAAAATCAAAAAAGGACCATTGGAGAAATGACAAAAGGACAATATATTATACTACATAGAGAATAACAAGTTTGTTCGCTCGTCGCTCGATTTTTTACTGCGTTGCAGTATAAGTGTAACGTAAAAGTGTAAAATTCATTAATTTTGTCCATTTAACAAAGATCATTACAACGACAAAAGTCGGTGACTGAGGCTAGGGCAATATGGAGAATAATTAAGTATAGAAAAAGGTGAATAAGTCAATACTGCAGTATAACGTTGCGACTTTGAATTCGAAGATTCCCATTATTAAATGAGTTTTATATAGCGTATGAAATAAATGAATAAATATTATAACATTGATTATTAATAATCTGGTTAATATACACGCGGGAAAGAGCGAAGGTGATGTCGTGATGAGCGGCGCGTTTTCGACGCGCAAGGCCCGGAATCGAATTCGGATCAATACTCACCCAGGCTACCAATGCCTTTCATCTCTATGAGAACGATCAACTGCTGTCGATTCGTCTGGCAGGACAAAAACACTGACTTCGACATCGACATAGGCCACATACGCACTCAATACGAGACTACGACTCTGAGTGGAAGTCGAGTGCGGGGCGCATTCCAAAAAAGATTGATTAACGTTGGAGATTTAAAATTTCGTGTATCTAATGACAAAATTATAGCATATGATAGCGATACAAAGTATAATAACGTTCTATCCTACAAAGACCTAACTAAAAACTGAAAGTAAGCAATTTCAAGCCGTTAGACTAGGGGAAGGGGAGAACGTTTCCTGTTCTTTATATCCCATGGCTTACCTTATAGGACAAGAGGATAATCGCTTCTTTCACTTATTCATGTAATCCTCCATTGAGGAGTTGAGCTTTAATCCTTCCAACCCTATTTAAAGTCGATGACGAACTACCCAGTATGTAGCTTTGGAAATCGATTAGTATACGTTCTTTTTCAACCCGTCCCCACTGGTAATTTCTAACCGATATCTATTAAGTTTTACACTAATAGGAAATTACAATCACTGAACTTACTGGAGCTGGTTGATCTTTTTCTTTTAGAAAAAGTTAACCACGACCTTCATCCGCTGTAATAGGGTACCCATATCGTTTCGTTTCATCGTTTCATAGCTGCTTAAACGAAAATCCTTCCCAAAACTCTGACTTCAGTTCAAAATTAAAATTGCCAGAATTGGGGGAGGGGGAGGGCAAATGCGTGGTTTCCGATGGCACTCGTACCTAAATTTGGGCCTTCTGGGCACCGTCCTCTTTGCCCCTTACACTGCAGGGAGACCGGCTTTTGGAAAAGGAACTTGTCTACTTTTACTTATCAGGACCTACCCGTACAAACAAGCGGTGACTGATAATTGTCATTCTTCTGATTCTCAGTTGTAACTGGTGAACTACATAATAATTCTAATAAATTTGATTTATAATACACGATGATAATTTTTCGTAATTCGATAAAAAGCTTGCCCCCGCAAAAAGTCTATTTTAGTAGCAACCCAATCCACAAGGAAGTCAAGATCCTAAATTAAAATAACGAAGGTAAAGAAACATTGAAAATTAATCACTAATAAACAATCAGCAATTCTGGAAGGCAACCTGCTGATTAGGATCACGAAAAATAAAAATAAATAATGATCATGAAAGACAACCGGTACTCAGAATCTAGCAGCCAATCAAGCCGAGAAACGCAGTAATCTTGCGTAAGACAAGGAGCCCTTGAAGACTGTAAGGAATGAGTATAACATGAAGCATCTCTGAGAAAAGTATTTGTCACTGTGAAAAGGATATTTCAGATATGGTTTGGGGTACAAAAAACAGTTATGTGGGCAGAAATGGAAGATTGTAAAGACTGTATCGATCTCAGAATTAACATTCCAGACGACAAGCGACAAGCGAAAAGCCATAAAATCAGCAGGGGATGCTAAGCGCATTCCACTGTCAGCACATTAACATGAAGACAACGTCGAAAAACTTTGCCATTCAGAAACTTGGCTATTATAAGCCATGCACACGGACTTAATAAAAAATCGTTGAAGTAATTGATTGCACACTGGATTGGTACAATAGACTGATGCCAGAAAGTCCACAAAGCGATCGGTATACTACAGATTCATATTCAATCGGAAAATCAGTGCAGCAGGAAAGAATGCCAATTATTCTAAACAAAGTATAAAAGAATGTAAGTAGCAGATCATCTGGTTGAGGGGGACTGCACATTCCTTTTGACTGGAAGATGTGGACCACTGAAGCCGTGGGCGGAACCAGCATCTCCCAAACCCTACAGCACCATACCTTCCTAGTAATTTTCTAATGATTTAGGAGGAGGATTCTTACAAAAGTTTTTGAATAAGGCATTAGACTCTGCTTGAAAACGATATGATGTAACAGAGCTGAGGAAATAAAAGTTCCGCTGACTTCAGTAATACCTAATATCTAGGATACTTAGGAAACTGCTGATCTGAAGGCCTGTTTATTTATTCAGCTCATTACGGCAATATGAAACGCCCTCGACATTACCTAACGAGGTTCGATGGGACGTTCTGGTCCAACTCTATAATGGAAAGCTTGATTTCTAGGAACTAGAGTTTCGTATTAAAATATTATAATTAAAAATTTTAAGATGGAATCAAAATTAAATCAAACGAAACTCAAACGACAAACAAGCGGAAGCTCGCCTAACAATAAATTAAGTCGCCAATATTTTAAGGGGTATTCTCCATGGCGCAGCTGCATCCTAAGCAAAAAAGAGTAGTAATTCCAACTTGTACCTACTTTTGGTAATTTATAGAAGTAACGCGACTTCGGAAGCAGTCAGACTTAGCTAAGTTACAGTTGTAAGAGATAGATTTTGCTAAAAGGGATTGATTACGGTAGATCGTGCAAGAAGACAGGAGCAGTGCGACCTCGAATAGTACAGACACTGAAAAGTCAGCAAGGAAATCGATCAATCCTCCCTTTTGAATACGAAACGAGGCGAAATGCAAACAGCGGACAGACGAACGGTGAATAGTGGACGAAATGTGAAAACGCAGAGACATCGTGAAAGAGAGATAGGTTGGCAGCAAGCCTCTCCCAGGACGTGTGATCATCACACGGAGGAATGTACGATGTCCGTCGTCGGCTTGGTCTGATAACGATTGAAGCTGACGACCTGGACGGCCACGAAGTGGTAGCAACAGCAGACGATCAGGCTGGAGAAGCTCCGGTTTCGATTAGGCCAGAATTTCGTGGAACTGATACGACGACGACAACGACGACGACCAACCACGACGAGAAAACGCTTTTTCCTTCGTCTCCCCGAATTTTTACGACGCCGACAATTTGTAATGGTCGTTTTACTGCATCGGGGTCAAGCCATTGGTACGAAAATCTAGCGAGAACGAGGAATACGGCCATTTGTTGTACGTTTTAGTCAATTGATAAATGTTTTGTTAGACATAAAATGTAATGAACAAATTCGCCCCTACAGTTTTTTCCCTTGAAAAGAGCTGAAAACCACTTTGTTGAAGGGAAACTGCCGGTAGCCCCTCCACCTTCCCAGACTAATCCTGCGTCGTTGCACAACACCCATTTCTTTTACGACTTCGATCATTTTTGTTCTGACTGGGATAATCCATTAACCGGCCGATCCGGTCGGGCCTGATGCTCGTGCTACCAACATTGCTCCACCTTTCGCGCAGACCTGCAGCGGCAGGGATCGAACCCGTGACCTCCGTTGGTGCAGACATCAGTTTATAGCTCTAACCACTCGGCTGTTTTTCCTCAGAAAGAGATAAGAAAAAAGAACGAAAAAAAACGACAAAATAAAAGATAGGTCTTGAAGTCTCGGCATCAGTCGATCGTATTACGGGATGCACCCTCGCGTTCGACTTCCATTGAGAATCGTAGTGGGGTTTTGAAAGGGTGCGTGGCCTGCGCAATGGCCAGCCGGTGTACAAGTCAGTGCTCTCATTCTCCCAGACAGATCTAGTAACCAACTGGTCGACCCCGGAGGTATGGAAGGTCTGGTTGGCCTGGGCAAGTACCATTCCGAGATCCGATCCTAGTGCGATAGCGCGTCACTTGCCTCTATACCACCTTCGGCCCGAGCCAACCGAGTTAAAAAAATGTTCAAAAGAAATTGATTCTATAAGAAAATCAGCCTTGTTGCATGAAGTAGAGAATCCTGACCTTTATATGACACCTCTACAATCATATTACTATTCTAATCAAAACCCAAAAACAAGTTCATTCCATACCTCATTGCTCCGCCCAGACAATCAATTCATATTACACCCGCTAACCTAACTAGCTCTCCTTATGGCTAGCAACCCGACGAACAGCCATTAGGTCCAGTTTTCTGCCGCGGTAGGCCGATAAAGCTGCACATTCTTATCGTAATCAACTCAAACTCCATTACTAACCGTACAAGGCATGCTTCATACAAAACCTCCATTTTAAGGCAGTAAGCGTGCCCCTTGCAGTTGCACCTTCGCATGGAAAACGAACCTAACGTCACACTATCTGCACAGACTTCTTCACATTCATGGAATATGTTTGAACCCTCCTTCGTAACTATTCATCTATAATCCTACCACGACACCTGTGGTATAGTAAAAAGTTTACTATTTATATATTCGAATGAATAAACCGTACATAATAATTCTTCCCCACCTGAACAATCCCAAACCCAGCATTAGAAACGAAAAGGGCTTAACAAGATCGATTTTAAGGTAATACCCCTAGGTAGTGTAAAAACTTACAGTGTATTCTGCGGTTACCATTTTTTTATACGCGCCACGCATTCGACCTCTGCGCATGGTCGTGGAGGTGATTGAACAACTATTCAAAGCATTGCCTTATTAGGTCGGTGCACTTTGTGCACCGACCTCCCCGAGTAAGTAAGGTAGTAGTTAATAGTAGAGCAAAGTAAGTTTGGCATCAAGTAGCTGATCGCTAGACACACGAGCGTTCTTATCGAAAATGGGTTACTCTCTAACTTTGCCGGTAACCGCAACTCCGCTGTCCCTTTTAGCCGACAAGAATAAAATGGCATTGGATAGACAATCACAGGAAAATGAAGGCTGCCGAGATGATTTGGATAAGACGCCAAGTTTGGCAATAAGAAAACGCGAAGCACGAAATTCTTGAATAAAGGGCAGCGAATGTTGCGTTGGGTTTACATACACACTGAGTAGGGGGTGAGAGGATCACCCCCTGGGAGACCATTGAAAGCGGTGATGTTGATAGGTGGATAATGGTCGTAGGCGAAGTGTGCGCAGCAAAAGTACAAGCGCTCGTATTCGTTCAGAACCTTGGAATGAGTTGTTGCCCATTTGCGGTCGATACGATTTTAACGCGAACGAAGTCCACTTATCGATTCAAAACGAATTATCATAACTGGTAAAAGAGTCTACACGTAATCCTATTAAGTTGTGCAATAAACAGTATGGCAGTTTTGAAGTACATAGGTAATTCCGAGTTACCGTACTTCTCACTGCTGTTCCAACTTTAGGATAGTGCAAAAAAAGCAGTGGAAAGTGGAAGTGTGTCAGGTATATTAATAGAAATTCGCATTATGATACAACTCAACGAATGTCGACTAGTAGCCTTTTGAAACTTTTTTTTCAAATTTGAACAGTTCGACGATTTTTCTATATCAGTTCAATACAGATGGTGAGGAGCCATCATAATTATTTCTATATTAAAAAGTAGTAACAGCCTAGACAAAAGAGTAAACGGGTGAAGCCATAGCTTCATAACTTTCACTAATCAAAAATACTCGAATAGTCTTCGAATTATCTTGCTCGTGGAAACTAACAATTATCTCATATCTCCAGCCTGGGTAAAGCGTGAAGAGAGAAGTTCTTCGACGTTGATCAATTACGTAGCGGGATGTGCCCACGCATTACATCTCACTGCTGTTCCAATTTCAGAATTATGCAGAAAAAGCAGTGGAAAGTGGAAGTAAGTCAGGTACATCAAACAACCAGTAGGCAATATCATCTTTCGTGTCAACTATTAGCCCTTTGATAAAAAAATTACGAAATTCTGGACAAATAAACAATTTTCTATACCAATTCAATCCAGATGGTGAGAAGCCATAATACTTATTTTTATATAAAAAAGCAGTAGTAATCGCCTAGAGAAAAGAGTCAGCGGGCGAAGCCATAACTCTATAACTCTCACTCATTAGAAATACTCGAACAGTCCGAATTTTCTTGTTCGTGGAAACTAACTATTATCTCACATTTCCAGACTGGGTAAAGCGTAGGGAGAGGAGTTCTTCGACGTTGATCAATTACGTACCGGAATGTGCCCATGCATTCGAATTCCATCGAAAATCGGAATGGCGTTTGAATGCTTCCTTGGCTTCTACAGTGTGGAGTTTTATGATGAACAAGCCAGTGTTTCACCTCTGGATGAGTCTGAGTCTGATACCTACTAGACGACCTTGAACTGATGGGCATGTTTGTTGGCTCAAGCAATTGACTGGCTGTCAGACGTACGGATCGGGATTTGATTCTCAAGCCACACGAGTGATGGCCACGAGTGTCACATGGTAATCTACTACTTCTGTTTTACCGGAATATTCCACCGGGAAAGGCTCCTCTCTAATAATCAGATTTGCACAGGAATCTCTGAAAAAAAAACGGTTGGTTCCCTGCATGCCTGAGAATATTGGTGAGACCCTGGCCCTGAATTACGGAGAATCCGTCTATCTAATTAAAACAGAGAAGACAGATGGCGCTTGTGAATGCCTAGAGCCGTTTGTTCCTGCCCAGCGCTCTGATTGTGAGTATTGAATCGTTATAGAGTAAGTAACTGAAGTAACTATTCCCTACCAAATTACGACAAAGAATTAACGTTCTAGACAGTTTGGCATTGTCTCTTTTTTCTTACAATGAGCATTGCATAGTGGACTAGAAAGGCCTCTCAACAACTGCCACGTTTAGCGTTTAGAATTTTTGCACTATACTTTCAAAATCGCAGTGCGACTCTACGTAAGCTGTACTTTGGCATTTCTGTCGCACTGATATTTTAATATTTTCTGATATTGTCAGAGATAAGTGTTTCCGAATATCTAAACAGGACGTAGATGAGAGGAGCGAGATACACGAGCAAGCCCAACCATGCTCGAACACCCGGAATGAAAGTTCGTATTTCGCCTTTTTGTAGTCTGTACTACGCGGAATATAGGAGGACATGTTTCGCCTCATGAGGGCAGAAGGGCAGTATTCAGTAAAGGATCGAGTATATAGTCCTTGGCTGTGGGTGGCCTATAAAATCACTTGCGGTGGCTAGCCAATACTCAAGTCAGCGCTTCTATACTCCCAGCCTGGTATCAACTAAGTGATCCCAGAAGTAAGAAGGCTAGGTTGACCTGGGGGAGTACGGATTCGGGTTCTATCACTGGACCATGCGTGTGTGGCAGTGTACCTCTTGCCACTATACTCAATCCGTCTCGTGTCCAATATGTATGAAAGTCGAAAAGGAATAGCTCCGAATGGAGTGCATGTGTACATCCTCACGGTCTACATAAAATGCACCATCCAAGGGGTTTCAAACTCAGCCATCGGCCGCCAGCCTGATGTTGAATCGGCTGTCCTCTGCCTGTCACTGCTTACATGGAAGGTGCTATAAAGAAGGTCAACAGGATGTCTTAATCTAGTGATTAGACAATTTGGTGCCG
This sequence comes from Haemonchus contortus, assembly GCA_000469685.2. Taxonomy (NCBI): domain Eukaryota; kingdom Metazoa; phylum Nematoda; class Chromadorea; order Rhabditida; family Trichostrongylidae; genus Haemonchus; species Haemonchus contortus. The sequence goes on along the minus strand of LS997566.1, from coordinate 6,351,884 downwards.
ATTTCTTCCTTTCGTGGGCGTAAAAGGACTGGCACCCTTCTCAGATGGAATTAAGACCACGAAATACAAACCCCGTCCGATCATCATGTCATCCTGGCGAGAAAAATGAATAGCGACTCAAATTTTGAGCTGAAGAGTCTATGGGTTTTAACCCTTTGACGACAATGGCACCCACCGGTGGGCGCCACTATGACTGGCACAAGGGACATTGGCACCCGATTTTGAGTGCCACCATGCTTCCTTATTTCTTACGAATTGCTGAATTCAGTAATCCAGTGAAAGAATTTTCTCTTAGGACGGTTCCACCTACCGATGGGTGCCAGTCGCTCGCGAAAGTGGAGGAATGTAGTCCCATGGGCGCGTCACGTCGAAATCCGCATTGTCGTCAAAGGGTTAAAGGAGACAAGAACAAGAGAAAATCAGAAACCAAAATGGTGTCAAAAATAGAAAAGTTTCTTTCGAAAAGGTACGGAATCATGAATTGTGGAAAGAGAAATCATCCTTGGATGAGAACATTTCATTTTTTTTTCCAAAAATTTCTTATTTTCATTAAAGTTTCAAAATTTTTTTTTCAACGCATCCCTTTCTCATATTCTTATCCTATCAAATGAACACGGAACTAGAAAAGAGATGTATGAAAGACTGAGAAAAAAGTCGAACAAGTCATAAAAACTTTTTCGGCAAAAAAAAAGAAAGAAAAATTGGCAAGAAATCCGGATTGGAAAGGAAAGAAAATTGGCAAAACATTAAGAGGAAATGTTGAAAGTGCATGTTGCTTTCATGTTATAAGATAAGGACAGCCTGTGAAAGAAGATAAGAGATAAGAAGCCAGTGCATTAAAAATCAGTCATTGATCGAAAGAAATACTACATTTGTGGTAAAAAGTAAGTTACCCACACTACAAAAGGGTGGGACAATAAAAACTAGCGCCATTACCATTGCCATGGTCCGCGGATCGAATCCCACGCCCTAGTTTAGCTCTCAACAAAACCTCATCCCTTTACCTACCTACCACAAAAAAAAAGACAACACTCGTTACATTGTTACATTTTCGATAAATCGAAATCTATTCTACAAAAGCAAGTGGATTTGAAAGGTTGACTAGTACCAGACGAATTACAGAAATCACGTGCATGGCGTAACCCGAAAAAAGGAAAAATAGTCATGTAATGTATGGATGTTTGTCCTTTTAGAAATTGACAACAGAAGAATGGCCTTACACGAGATTGCTTTACCGAAAGTAAACCATTTTTGATGTTATTATTAAGTTGCACTCGAAAAAAAACTTAGAAAATCTAAAAAAAAAATCGATCCACCAGTTTAGTCACTAACTTGTAAAAATGCGTACCAACTAGTATTGACATGATTTTACAAGAATATCAAAGCAAATTCATTGAGATTCTACAGAAAAACATGTTAGGCTGATTGTTACTCAAGGAAAATCAAGTAAACAGGGAATTACTCGAGCCATCGATCGATAATTGCATCTGGCGCTAACACTTAACCAGCATTTATAGTTAGCGAACGATCGCCGATCGTTTATCAAAAGCAGTGATAAATGTAAAAATTGTGGAAAAGTCGCACAGAACGTAGCTACTTATCATTATTTCCAGCAAAATCGATTTACTACGATATTTAGAAATGGGTAAGCAGAGCTTTTACTAGTTCGTCCTTGCCAACGATTTTTTCAGCGCCCTAACTACCAAAGGAGGGGAATCAAGAACTGGGAGATGAGCAAGACCAGACTGAGAAACATCAACAGAAAGAGGAGAAAGAAGTAGGAAGAAATGCGACCATGATTTTTGACTGAAAAAATATTTTTTTTAATTTTTTTAAGATACCACTGCGGCTAAACCAGTTGAATATCCACTAAGAAGCTATCCTCCATATGTCGAAACAACACAGACTATGAAAAGTAAAGACGGGAGTTAAGGCGACGAAGTCTGCTTTCAATCAGCTTTTGAGATTTCCTATAAGGCTTCCACAACAAATATTTCGCTCAACAATCCGATCAGCTTCCTTAGAGAAGGTTCAGTTTAAAATTGAACGAACAAATTTTGTGTTCAAGATGACTTTTTTTGTTCGGGGATGAGCTTGTTTATACTTAACGCGCACGTGTTCCGATGGTCCTTTGTTGTAACCGTTTGCGCTGGTTTACGATCAGCAACGAGAGCACCAAACTTCAGCCCGTTCTCAAAGAATGGCCACGATGAAAACCAGCCAGGTCGTGCACCACTTCAAGTGAATCGATATGAAAAAGAGAAAAATGGAAGGCAAACTGGAAAAAGATCACTCTAAGCTGTCCGTCCGTTTTCTTATGCGACAAGCGCTCAATCTTGAAAGAAATTTGAAATGATGGGAATGAATTTGAGATGATAAAGTGGAACAGAGCGGGGCTGGATTGCTTGAAGTGATGTTACCGCTGTCATATGGGCTTCAAAAGCACTGAAATCGAAATCACGGACCAAACCCCATCCATGGAAATGGAGCCTACCGAGATCAGTCAAGTGATGCGACACTAAATCGGAAAATTACGGATGCCAACTTACGTACCGACTGCACCACGACGTTGATGACATAACACCGATCTAAGCCGAGTCCCTACTCCAAGACAACTGAGATCAGAGTTCACGCAATGACGTACCCAAGAATTTTCGGAAAAGACTGAAGGCGTGAGTTTCCTAAAAACGGCTTAAACCAGCTTCCCTTCTGCAATTCGGATGGCCAAGTTACCTACTGTACTCTCGCAGTAATCAAAGTAAGTAACTACATAGCAAGAATCGAGTAGTGGTTCGCCATTGCGGTCGGGTAAAAACTCGATGGAAGCCAAATCTAGGGGCACAGGTACGCATTCCAAACAGGACTACCCAAAGCCAAGAGACTAAAAATTTATTGTACTACTGGTACTGCACTACTTTTAATGTTAATTTTATTAGCAATTGCTATACTGTGTATGAACGCCACAAAATTTTCTGGATGATTCAGTAAAACACGGATGATCGCAATTAAAACCTCTTGCAGGACAGGAAAAGAGTTTGGATCAACTGGTTGAAGAGAGGTGCTATCGTTTCAACGATCGTCGGGTAGAAGCCCATGCTACACGAACAAATCTTAACTTTCATTTTATCGGAGAAGTAAGTGGCTAGAATAGCATCAGAGCCCCTGCACTTTGGAAAAAAAACCTACAACAATAAAAAGAATTAGAAAAGTTCGTTTAAAAAGTCAAAATTAAATAATGATAATAGTAAATTCAAAAATCAAGAGGTCACCAATGAAACATAATTGAATTCAAAAATGGCTGTTGACTTGGAGGAATTCTGTATTTTGAACCGTGGTGAGATTGAGATTCATTAAACCTTGAAAAGGCTATTTAAGCGAACCTTGCGAACAAAAATACCATAAACAGTCGAAAACGATTAAAAAATTTAACAAGAAAGGAAAAAATGTCGCGAAAGAATAAGAGCAGAAAACTAGTAAACAATAGGAAAAACAATAAGAAACTTGGGCGAATGGGAAATTGCGGTAGTCCGGAAAAGAGAACTCCTCAAAGAATTGGTCTGACCGGTTAGCCTAACATAGAATATTTCAAAGAACTGAGGATGGGTGCGAGGAGAAGCCCGAAATTGAAATGAGGGCTTTTGGAGGAAGTGAGGGATTTGAATGTAAGCAGCTCAGCGAGGATTAAAAGTTCAACAGTGGCAATATAAAAAGACAAAACCAAAAATGAAACCTCATAGCCCCGAACGCGTTGATCGTTGAAAAGTGAGAAATTCTCAAGGAAAGCTATCTCCAATTTCAATCTTCAATCAAATGTGTTAGTAAGGAGATTGAGCACGCCAGTTTGCAGCATGCAGTATGCAGATAGAGGGTGGAGAAACTTTCATCTCAAAATTAATATTCGAAAAAAAAATCTCAAAAAATTCCAGAAAACAGACAAAATTATATTTATGACTTTAGAGCTTTTTAACAAATGAAAAAACTGTCTGGGAGGATAAGGTTAACGAGGTGCACAACGGTTGTCCACCAAAAGTCATTGCCTAAACCCCACACGTATTCGATATTTCATTACGATTCTGAATGTAAGTCGAATGCGGGGCGCATCCTTCAGACGGGATTTCAACGCCTGAAGATTTTATCCTTTGTCTTTTATGTATAAACACTATACATATAAATACATATAAGGAATAAAATCAATTTAGCAAGTTTCAAAAAACTTATAGAAGCAAAATCCATAAAATTTTGTTCGGTTCTGTATATCAACGATGCGTTCAGCGTCAGCCATCCTGTTTTTGAACAATCGATGCTGGTCCTGTCTCAAATTTCATGTAAAAGTGCATCGCATAAATTTTATGGCTGGATCGATTGTTTATCCAACATTTTCCATAGGGAAAACTGAACTTTGATGTTTGAACGCGATGTGAATGCATATTAGCCGTGTACGTCAGCTTATCTTCAGTCATCAATCAGCAATTAGATGGATTCATACGGAAGAAGCATGAACAAGGAGTTGGAAGAAGTTTCTTTGTTAGTTTTTAGTATTATTATGCTTACTAACATTTATGTTTACTGACGTTTTACTTTTACTATTACAATTACTATTAAGTCGAATAATAGAACAATAAATCAAAAAATTATATTTGCCCAAAAAATCTTTTTAAAAAATTGAGATGACGCCGATAAGGATTTGCAGATTTCGAAACGCTTGCAGAGGACTTTACTATCGCCAGGGCCTCTAGGACAGCGGCGATTTCAAAAAAAACCCGTCGACGAATTGATCTCATCCCATGGGATAAATGGTCGGCAAGAACATTCTTGCGAAACACACCCACACACGCCGCCCTTTCGCTTCGGCTTCAGCAGGCTTATTTCGTAATCCAAATATCCTATTAAAAATTAAGTTAAAATGCCACTCAAAATAGAATTGCTTAAATGGAACCTCTCAGAAGAAATCTCTGTTTTCCAACTGGCTCTTATCGATTTGCCATCTACTCAAAAACCAAGAAAAATTGAACCAGCACTTTCCGTCAGGTTTGAAAACTGTGTGATAAATAAGGGTTTCATTTTTAACGATTAAATTAGTATTAAAATGACTTATCGATAAATCTGCATTATTTTTAACGATGATTTGCAATTTAAGTTCCGCAAAATAGGCGAAAATTCTAGAAAAGTTCCAAGTTCCTCCTTCAAGATTGGATCGATAACTTTCGACTGCTTACCAGTACAACAACCTAAATCTTATGGTGTAAATAAAAGGTACAATTTTGAAAATTGTTAAATTTATAAATTTAAACTCAATTTAATTTTTTTATTAAATTATAAATCCAAATTTGGTCCATGGGCGGATACTCGAGGAAAAAATTTTAGCGAGCACAAAAAATTAACTAGTTTTCCAAAAAAAAAAGAAGAAAAACTCTTTTCATTCCCTCAAGTGGCAGAGGAATCTTATTCTTTTTTTATGATCCTGGGAAGAATATTAATGTGAAAAAAAACTAGCCAGACAAAATTTTTTCTCTGACGACCCAAAGCCTTAAAACGAACTGATATTGGGTTTTTTCAAATTCTCATAAAATCTAGAATCAAAAATAGTTACAAAATTTAATTCACGAGGCACCGCTCAATTCAGAAGATTTGTTACAAAAAACGGCTTTAAAAAGAGAACGAAAAGAATCCCGAAAGAAGAGTAGGGCTTCACATAGAGAAATGGATGTTCAAAGACGAATAACGGGGATTAAACAAAGAAAACTGACCCGCGACCAAAAAAAAAACTAGAAAAATTTAAAAGTTACGAGTAATAACGGCAAGTAAAGTATACAAGTTGCACTCTAAAAAGCATGAGTCATAGCAACGAAGACCAAGGGGCGATCAAAAATGACATCAAAACAGAAGTGCGTCTATACTTCAGGAATGAAAAGGACACTGAAATCAGACTACGACTGAGCTTACCAGGCACAAAAATAGAAACAGCTGCGAGTTCATGGAAAAAAGTAAGATTTCGTAATACCACGTGATCATTTTCGAAAATATTTCAACATCACATAAAATGATACCAAGCAGTAACAATTGGAAATACTGAGATCATAGGATACCAGATCTTCCACTTGACCCTGAGGTGCCAAGGTGATTGAGTTGAGCGGCGGGGTTGAGAGGTGTGGGTGGTCTGTTGCGTAACCCCCCCCCCCGCATTTCTCTCTCTCGTCGTCTCGGGGGAAATCGATCGGCATGTCGTCGCTGACACAATAAAGACACACACACACACTCACATACACAGACACACTTGACGTCCGCCTGGATTTACTGGTTACCAACCGGCTGCCGACGTATGGACGCACCACGGAATACTTCTGAAGCCACAGGTTAGCGCGACTAATTCCAAAGATCCATAAAAAGTTAATAAGATCCTGTTCAAAACCGCTCAAGAACGAAGCTGACCATTCAGTTCTTCTCATATAATTTTCTAAATCATCTCCCAGTGATTCGTGGGAAATCCGGGAAAAAAGATGAAGGAGAGGAAGAAAAAAAGGAAAAAACGAGTAGCAGCTTAAAAAAAGGAATTAAAAATGGAAAAAAGTGGAAGTTGAAAGGTTGAAAAAAGTTGAAAAATAGGAATTAGCTGAGGCCACAGCAAAATGCTACTGATTTTTAATGATCGGCTCCATATAAACGAATATTCTATATAATGAATTGGTCCTTTCCTTCCATATTTAGGCCCTGAAGTAAGGCAATGCTACCAAAACGCTCAATCACGTCCAATAGCTTGTATTCCAGCTTCGGAAAAAAAATCATGCAACTATATCCCACCTTCTTATTTTCATCACCAAGCCGATCCAGCATGAGAAGTGGAAAAAAATCTGAATTTGGTAGTGATTGATGGCAGCTTAGGATAAGCCATGCTTCCGACTGCCGCTCGAAATCGTTTCGGTAAATGAAAGCTGTCCAGGCCTGTATTATCGCCGTAATCGCTTGGCAGTTTAGTATTTTCTCGGAACATCCCAGAATCGCCTACTTGAAAACTAATTCCTGGCCCTTCCTCAAGCCGAGCGAAAGAATCTCGACTTTTAAGCACAAGAATGAGCCAGTCGTTTACTTCACGTAACTTCACTGCAATAACAAGGAATCACGTTGAAAAGGGTGGCTTATAGAGTCCTGTGATGAGCCGCCGCCGATCAGCAAGTGTTCAGGCTATTCAGTGACCTAGTCGGAGAATAACAAAAACAAAAAGTGCGTGCAGACGCGAACTACTGCAATCGTTACAGCAGTAAGAAAATCAACGTTGAAACGATGAGCGAAATAGAATAGTCAGCCATCAAGCATGGAGTTCTAAAACCTTGTAATTTTTGTAGAATTACTTAAAAACAGAAACAGGTGCGTACCCAAACGCTTAAGGTAAAGTTAGTGTTTACGTTTCGAAGGTTTAGAGACTTGAAAATTTTGGCCTTCACCCGGTAACTCCGAATAAGTTCCACCTCAATAGTTATTGGCCGGATGCTCTGGAGGGTCGACTGTTGGCTGCTAGGTGCTCTAGAGGATCTCATTTGGCCGGAAACGGTAAATGACTCTTTTTCAGATTACGTGGGTTGTTAGATCCTAAACTTCAGTAAAGAGTCTTTTGTAAGGTACTTGTCACAAATGTTTCGGTCCTTTCAGGGTCTAGAGGGACAATTCAGCTGAAACACCACTTTCATAAATTTTATTTACTGAATCTAAATCCGAAAAGTCTAAAATTCTCGCATATCTTGCAAATAGAGCAGGCAAATATACACTGTGAGCCCAGTCCTGAATGTAGTAAATCCAGGAAAATTATGAGGTTTATAGAATTCCCTGCTCGATGTGTGGACCCATGAAGTGGCTCGAGGCCGGCTAACCAATTTTTCTATCTCCATGGTTACTTCTTCATTGTTAGGCTTCCCACCTTGAAATTAAGTCGAAACACGTGGTGCCGCTATCATGAGGTCCAGAGATCATGACCCGTATATATCACTTACTGGTTATTCGAGCGTTTCTTTACTTCAAGGTCGAATGAATTATAGTAATTGATAATGGTATGGTTTAGTCCTTTTTCGGAGAATAAAAATGATGCATGAGCTCGGCCTCCTTTTTTAGATTCATATGTATCGCTGGACGGTTGTGGTAGACCGTATACATCAACCACAAATATGAAATTGTTGTTTAGAATAATACATAGCTGTAGCTGACGATACTTAAAGGCACCGTTCACAAAAAAGTTAGGCTACCCTTTTTTGACGGGAATTGATAGAACTACTCTAGCATAAAGCGATAACAACGAAAAAAGCGCAAAAAACGATGAACAAAAAGAATTACAAAGGGTCAAAAAAAAAGAGCTGGAAAGAGGGGTTGGACGAGTTCCGCATTGAAGTAACCGAGGTTAGGGAGTGTTTGAGCGAGAATGCACGAAGGCGACGCAATGTCTGCAATACAGACAACACACCCGAACAGCTGATTTAGACTACAGTCTTGAACCTGGCAATTTGCCCACCAGCTTATCGATTTTCCACCAACTTCGCTCCAGTGCGAATGTGGTGAAGGACAACTTGAACTCGCAATCAGCCTAGCGAGGGGCGGAGGCCTCCCGTCCCCCAATGTTCCGCCCTTATCGTGCCCTATCCAGCCGTTTTCCGACCTCACTCCTGCATAAATGGTATCAGAGGGGGCTTCGAATTCAAAACATGTGCAAATCTCCGAAACCATTTTTTCGTGAACAGTGCCTTTAAAGAAGATAGAAGCAGAAGTAGCCGGTGGAATCCACTAGCTGTTATGGAACACTACCACCTCGACCAATGAGGTCAGTATCCCCTTTTGGCCATCTGGGAAGTTCCCCGTAGAGTTGTTTGACGGAAGAAGAACTTCAGCTTGAGTTTCACTCAACGCTAGTGGGCAGAAGTATGACCCATTTAGCGAGAACGCACCTTAACAATCCTAAATAGGAAACTGTCACATTACTGTGAAGTGCCGTTGACTACAACGATTATCTTCTCCTAAAAATAGTTCTTAGGAAAAATAGTACCGGATAAGTTCAGAACAGGTGAAGAGAGAAAACGAAGAGTGCCAGAAAGTCTAGGACCAGAACCGGAATGCACTTCTGCTTTGGACCTGTGTACTGAAAAGAGCTCTTCAAGGCTGGGTCTCCTAACGATAGCACTTCTGAGATCCAAGACTGAACAAAGGAAAGCAGGCTCTCATTGGAAATTGAGAAATCCTTTACTTGATACCATGACACCCTTGAGGTGTACCTTCTAAATGAGACTATCCTAAATTTGCTCTTACGCCTTTACCTCCTCATGCCTATTTAACATCTAGAACTCGTTGCTAAGTGATGGGTTGGAGGCAAAAAAGGTTATAGCAGCTATTAACAATGTTCTTCAAACTACTGAACACAGTACACAGTATAATATTAGGTAGTACGAGTGAAGGCCATACGACCCGCCAACTTTATTGATGGAATCCACTACTTCTCGCGGATAGAGTGAGACCATCCCCTTACACCTACAGGGCTTAACCCTGGTTCTGGTGGCATTTCATTTGACCACGGACACCGTTGTCCTAAATGTCAGCGCCGAAGCGGATGCCATGAGCGCCGAACTGAAAAACACCGTAATCGTGGTTTTTGGGCTCGCCTCGAATGTCTTTGGATTGCAGCTGTATAGATGACCAACGGAGCATTAGAGCTGACCTTAATTCGAAATTTCAATGGAACAACGTTAGCCAGTTAGCCAGCTAACCAATTCGGAAGGGAACAGAGGGAATCAGAATTCCTTAAGGTCAAGCGATTTCCGAAAACACACAGCTATTTTCGAAGGCTTGGCAGAAAATGAATGGCTTACGATTCTGGACGGATCCTAAAAGTGCATAAATGATGGAAAATCGATCGTAATTTTGCGAAAGAAATGCAACAAATCAAAAGTGCAGCTTATAGCGCCGCGCTTGCCGAGCTGAATACCACTGGCACATCGTATAACAAACGAAAGGGATTCCTATACGATAGCGGACAGACAGTAGCAGAGGCTAGAGCGGACAGACAGTAGCAGAGGCTAGACTGTTCCATTACGGAATGGCAGTAGGAGAGCCCAAGCGGCAGCCCAGCTTCTTCAATTTTTCCTGGGTAGAGGGCTCCCCACTTTCAAAACGTGGAAGTCAGCGCTCATCAGCGCCCCTACCATACAAGTGGGTTTTCCAGATTGAGTCTTACCAAAGTAGGTAAACAAAGACAGCTCCTTCTACGGGTTCGAAACCTACCGCGTTTCGGGGTGGCCAGCACAAAACCCTTTCCCTAGGATAGCCGTTTCATCACCGTCTGAAGAGCGGAGGGCGAATTTTGAGACAGTTCTAGGAGCTAGTGAGGGCTTTATACCGCTGTACTGGCAATGCCAAACTCCCTGTTCGAAGCTGTAGGACCCACCTTGCCTGGTGAGTCCCTGGCTTGTCTTGTAGGACCAGGGTTCACCAGGCAGTGGTGAACATCATGCCGGAAAACTGATTAGAAGTCATATAAACAAAATGAACGAAGACCCGAATAACAGCCATCGCATACCGTACTAAATACCGTAATTGCAAGCAGGACAGTACTATTTTTCCATCGCAGTTTGTTCTGTGAACGGTGTAGCATGAATCCTGGGGTGTATGAGAACATACAAGGTCGAACCGTACTTCTGCTTACCTAGGTAGATTCATGGGCCCACCGATTACTCTTCCTGTGGTGAAGTAGAGGTCCTGAACCGTTTTGTGGTGCATCTTCCTATCAAATGCCTTCTATTCTACCCAAGAACTGTTGGGTAGAGTAGAAGGCAACAGGAAAGTTAATGAAGAGGTTGCATTCTGATGTTTTTTTTCAAAGATGTAGGAATGTCGCCAGGAGAGTGGGACGATCTGCCCGTTAGCAATCAATAATTCGATTATTCAGTGAATGAACGGAGACGGCATTTCAGCGAAGATCGCTTGGATGTTCAAAGACATGCTTGGATTGAAAAACTATAAAGAAGACCGGCTGGATCAGATTTGAACGGTCGCCTTCATTTCGTTTCGAAGAGGCAGCGCTGCAGCTGCAAAGGACAGAAACCGGAGCTGTTAAAAGGATCACATCCACACGGCATGGGACCGGGCTCATTCTAAGGCGACCGTGAGAAGCTGACTAATGCCAGGGAATGATGAGGAAAATGACGCCAGAGAGGGTATGGTCCACGACAAACATCAAAATCTTGAAAGGAAATCAGAAGAGGAATGTATAGCTACAATAAAAAGACCCAAAAGACTCTACCGATCGATCCTGAAGACCAAGAAAGGAGAACATGACACCCTCAAGGATTTGGAATGAGCGCTAGCAGCTCGGGAAGAAAAATAGGGAAATAAGTACGTCCTACTTTTCCTTCCCGAGCTGTTGGAGCCAGACGAAGAGGAAATAAGGAAGAAATCGCTTAGTGATTGACTGGTCCTAACCTTGAACCCCATTCCGGTAGGTTGACCCACTGAAAGCCACCCACCAGTGAAACTTCCACAATGTACTGCTCCACTTTCGTGCTGTTAAGTTCTGTTGTTCCGAAGACACAATTAACGATGGAAAGGATGAAATCTTAGTCAACCCGAGTTCTCAGAGCGGAACGAGGGCAACAAGGCCGAGACTTTTACCAATTTGTAACTTTTTTCGCTTAATCTATCGAAAACTTACTCAAATCTGATGTCATGCCGTAACGAAGTAGGTCCCTACATTGGAAAAGTAAACACACTGGCTTATGATTTTGCTGTGAGCAATTCGTGACGGCAATTCATGTACCAGAAAAGTCGTAAACGACTGCCACAAACTGGAAAATAATCCCCATACAGCGACGGCAGGAATACAGAGTTCAAATGGGAACTGCCTGGTGAACTTGCCTTTCCACATCGTGACACCGACCAGTCTTCAAACGATTTGCCGCCGCCCGTCTTTTGCATGTCGTAGCCATGACAATTGGATCGGTCTGACATTCATACCAACGATGGGAAGGCATTTTTCATGGTCCAAAGGAGAAAGGATACCGACAGGAAAGTGAGGAGCAGATGAAGCTTTGCGGCAAGTAAGGTGGTGGGCGTTCAGTAACCGAAGGCAGGAAGGAACTGGGAGCCGTTTTTCCCCTAGTAAATTAGATGTTACACCACTAGGTCTGGCCTTCGTTGTGTGACTTTAGTCGGACGAGATGGTCGCATTAAGTAGAAAAACGTCCGTTTCGCTACAGGTGCTTTCGGGATTGAGTGACATTTCTGAAGGATGCCGCCATCAAACGAAAACCAAAAGCTTTTTTATCACATCGTATCGACCGTGACCAAAAGAAGGTGTGAAAAGCAGTTTATGAATATTAAGTAGTCTCATTACACGGTCATGCTGATGGGATTGAAATTTCTAAGAAAAAATGAAGAGAATTTCATGCAAACGAAACCGCAAGGAAGTTATTTCTATCAAGTCGAGAGACAGGAAGCAGTGACTTGAAAAATCAAATTTTCGGAATTTCGATGTATCTCCACCTTTCTTTGTGCCCCAAATATCCTGAATTCGGGCGTAGATGGTGTAGTGGCAAGTCATAATGCACGCATGGACCCGGGTTCGAATCCAGATGTACACCCGCCCAAGCTCACTTAGCCTTCTACACCTCGTTTGGGAGAATAAAAGCGATGACTTGTATATCTGTGGCCACCGCAAATAACTGTTTGAGCCTTATACTCATTAAAACGTAAGGCAAAAAAACTTCAACCCAGAAAATTGTATTGAGGGAGAACAAAGTGGCCCATGTGGGCACGTCAGCCCAGATTGTAGGCAAAGTGGTCTTCTGGCATCTCCTGATGGTTTCTTGCAAATTGTCGACAACCCCCTCCAAACGAAGCTAACCCCATCTGAATTCCCAACGTGATGGAGGTTGGCCTTTTCTAAAGGTCGCCAGATACATAACCCTTCGACAGCTCTCTCCTAGAAGGATTAAGCCGTAGTGAACAATCTCTACCAACAGTTCAAAGGCTATGCACAGAAGAAAGGCGTTTTTCCCAACTTTACACCTTTTCTTCGTAAAAGAAAGATTTAGTCTCTGAAAAACTGTGGGAGTAGCTGGGCGTGGGAAGCAACAGTACAATGCTTCCCCGTTAGAAGGCAGAACCCTGAAGCTTGCTGGCAAGCCATACCTAGCACTGGAGCCACTCATTCTGGAGCGACTAAGTGATGACTAGGAGTGAGCAGCAGAAAGCTCCCTTTGCCTCGTGGCCTGACAGTGGAGACTTGCCTTTCCAGGGCCAAATGTCCATAAGAAATGGATGACCTACAACCATCCCCATCCCAGTAAACCTTCCCGTAACCCCATCCCCAGGTACAAAATTTCAACGCCTTCTGAAGGAAGTAAGTTAGCCACACTTTGCACATCCTTTCCCCAAACATTTCCCTACTTTACTTTTCAAACAAGCCAGTAACAGCTGTTCTATAGTCGAGTTCGATCGATTGATAGGTGAGGCAATAGAGGACGCGTCAATGGGTGCAATGAAGCGTCATTAAATCCAGAACGATCGGGCCGTTTAGGAAAGAAAAGAGCGCAATCGATTGTTGTAGTTAATGGTAGAGCCGGATATATTATTATCTATTTACACATATATTTGTGATAATGATGAGTAAAAGAGAATAACAAGAGGAGAGAAAGAATTGCCAGAAAAAGGTAGACAATCCACAGCTTTAGAAAACAGACAAGGGTTTTTTATCGGAATTTTTTCAAAAAAATTAATCACTCTGGAATCAGATCAATCAGTTTTCATGGACCAAAAAGATCAATAAACAGATCAATAATTGATTAATGGCGCAGGTGTTGAGTCAAAAACAGCCTACGTTGGGCCTCATGAGGGCCCTAGTAGGAGCGTAGTCGACCAACACTCCAAAAAGTGAACGAGTTCTCCAGGCGTTGTAGAGGCTGCAGAGGTTGTACTATTCCTACTAGGACACACGCGTCGTACGCAGGCAGCTCACAGTAGCCAGCTGTACGCAATGGCACACATATTTGGACAGCTCGTCCAAATACACTTTGCATGCAACTTTTGTCGTCACACTCTCGTCCAACCACACTAATTTTACCACTTTCTTGGAACCTCGTGTTTCACTCAACATTTTTTTTTTTTTTTTGATTTTTGCGCTTTCTTCTTACTTTAGCTATGCTTCGGACAATCCCTTCAGTTATTTGCCAGAAGCTAGATATCACGAAATAATGATGGACCGTACCTTTAAAGTGATCACTTGACCAAGGAAATCTCGGTCTTAAAAAAAAATTACGAACGTTTACTATGTTACGTTTCTAAACTGCATATGGGTTTCACCATTTCCCCTAATGTGAGGATTCAATAATATTTTGCTTTGACAACCTTGAGTTTGTCAGGGATCGAAACGACCAATTAGAAGCCCCCTTGGATCAAATCTGTTCGATGCAGCTCCCGATCTACTGCACATTAGACGTGTACTGAGAGGCTAACCGCTTTTCTCCACCCCTCTACTTCCCTCCCTCCCCCCCCCCCCCCTAGCCTATTGCGGTGGACCACCATAGCGAAAAATCTTTCACTGAATGTGTCATTCCACCATCAACTATGGAAGGAAAAGAAATGTTCGGAGGAAAAAGACCATTGTGTCAATATTCACAAAGACACGACGCTGTCATTTATTGACTTCACTGAAGCCTAGCATTGATTCTACAAGGGAAAATAAGTTCCTAACCTTACAGGAACTTCCTTTCCGTCGTGATTCTTGGATTGAAACTGCCATTTATCCACCTTGGCGAACCTACAGTGACCCTACCGTCGTTTTTCACTGATAAATGAAGCAAACAAGCGTTGAGATCGTATCTATAGCTGCCCAACAGTAGCACTAATAGTAGTAAAAAGTAATAGGGCAGGGTTACGGTAAGAATTTCGTTCCATAGTGAATTCAGGTTTGCTCTTGGAAACAAGCTTGAATGTAAAACAGAGCAGATTCGCCCGGATAGCGTCAAACATTGTTTTATTACCCAAAGAAACAGCTTTACTTCAAGCACCCCTCTCAGATTGCATGGAGAGCTAACAAGTGAATGAAAGGGAACCGCGCCGTAGTGCAGAAACGAAAAAAGAAGTCCAGTGAATTTCCGAATTCTAGGAGGACCTATTAAAATGTGAGATTCTGCTAAGGAACGCCATCTAATCAGCCGAGGATGAAGCGATTTCCGAGAGATATAAATATCAAATTCATACTGTACAAATGCTGATTTTCGATCAAAAATTGCTCAGTAAATATCGCTCTTGTCGAAGAAAATCAGTACATATACCACTAGGAATTCACCTCAGGGTACGCCTGACCATAAGTAGATTTTATAGGGATATCGATATTTCCTGTGGCTACTCGCTTAGTCCGCCTGTAGGATGCGCCTGACCATCACACTTCAAATCGAAATCGCAGTGACGTTTGAATGCGTTCGTACCCCGACAATGACTTGCGGTGGCTAGCCGATGCACAAGTCAGCGATATTGTCCTCTTCTACGAGTCTGGAACCAAGTACTAGCCCTAAAGAGGGAGGGCTTGGGTGGCCTGAGCGGGTTTCTGTATCAGACTTGATTTCCCGAACACAAGCCAGCGGTAGCAGCCCAACTTAGCACTAACCCAGCACTTCAAGTCTATAACTGACCTTTGTCCCGATTCTGACCATTATTTTGACTCACTCCCGAGCCTTTTAGCTACTTCACTGCGTAGAAGAGGAGCTTCAAGTTTACGATGGATACTTCGAAATCATCAAGAGGAACAGTTTCTCAAAAACAGCGAATATATAAGGCTTGAAACAGTAAATTTCAGGAAGAACACACCAAGTACCCCAAATGCGAAGCAGTTGGAACTTTTCCACTTTCCCCTCCTTCCAGTATTCCCGATGAAGCAGAATGAAACCCATGCTTTCCTAGGCTTCCTAAGCAGCGCTGCAAATCCGGCTTTCCCATCCATAAAAATCTCCCATCCTACCACTTAATGATTCTGCATTCGCTTTTCTGACAAACGATCTGAGAAAACGGAGAAGCCAACGGAGACGTCGAAGCACGTTCTCCACTGTTGGCAGCTCTAAGATTACTAAAAGGACATTGTAGCCACAGAATGAGGGTATGCGACTGAACGTCAGAAGGCCTTCAAAAGAAACTGATTGGTCAACTGTTTTCCTACAAGTTTCTTGCTTTGCCTTTTTCCATGATCCAGGATAGATTCTCAAAGAAATCTTCGCCGATGTAACCACACAAGGTCTTAAAAACAGACAAAATTTCTAGAATTTATAGAAGTTGATGTTACAGGCTACCGGTATTTTATTATTGTGATTCAAATTTGGGCGGAGGTGGTGTAGTGACAAGAGGCGAGCCATGCACCACCACACATGCATGGTTCACGGCTTTGATGGATCCGAATCGGCTTAGGCCGGCCAATCCTTCCATCCCTCCAGGGTGCAGCAATGTGTTCTCCTGTCTCATCAATTAAATGTGAATCTAGGAAAACGATAGGAACTCTGCTATTTTCATAACAACTACACGATAAAGAATTGGTGGACTATTTCCCCTAGAAAACAAATTATTTCAACCTAGCGAACTATATTGGCTCGCGAATGGGACGAAGACTTGCCTATCGCCCACTCGAGGTGATCGATGATCAACGGGACGACAGGTGATACAGGTGAAATAAATATTCGTGAGCAAGCAAATGGAATAGCCGAGATCGCAAGAAGAGTAGGAATCGAGTAAAAGGAGAGCATCTATAATTACCCGAACTTGTTACTTTATATCGACATTGAAAAGAGTGTCATCGGTAGATGGGTATGTCGAGAGCAATCGACTGGAACGTGTTTAATAATAGCGCAACGAAAGCGAGAGGAGTGGCAATGTGGTCGGTGCAGACGTCAGAGAATTCGGAAAAAAAACGAGACACGAACACATCCGACACGTCTGGCTTAAGTGTTCTGGGAGGAAAATTTCCGAAATTGCATATACCACGCAGAACACTACCAGAAGATAGAATCCGCTCAGTAAATAATCCTAACTAGGAACTTGGGAGGTGAAAGCAGCATAAACTATGTATAGGCGTCATAAACCACTACGACCAGGCTACAACCAGAAAGAAGTTGGAGAGCGCCTAACCCGCCCAAACGTTATGGACTGATAAGCTGGGATCTCTAAGAAGCTTCAAATAGTGTTCTACCATTCATAACAAGATTAATTCCTTAGAAAACACACAAAAAGTAAAATAGGAGAACCTCCTGGTACTTTTCCCAATTCCTTTCCGGTATGCCGTTCAGAGCTGTAGCGCTGTAAGGATTTGGGAACATCGTGACTTCGGAGGGAGGTAACGAGAGAGACAACGTTCCTATGTAGGAAGTACAAGTCAAGGTACTAGTACAAGTACCCATCTAAAAGCTCCCAACGAATTGAACGACTGTGCAGGAACAGATTGGACCATGGATTCGATGTGCGGACCATAGGTGCGGTAGCAGCGCCATTCTCTTCTCCAACCCCCTCCTCCTCTTCACAAAATATAGCAAACACGAAAATAGAACAATAAATCAAGAAGAGAGCAACACATGAAGAATGATTGTCATGAAAATTCAGAAAGAAATGAATGATGAGGCTACATGTCTGGAGAGCGAGTTGATTTATAAGCTTTACCCTCAGGCCCACTCTTAGCGAGTGGGCGACGTTAGCGGGAAAGAACCGAATGGACAAGAAATTAGCTGAGCAAAGACCTGGGCTAAGTGAAACTTGGGTCAACCGTAGCTGTGGTTTACTTGAAACTATACCAAACGGCTATTCATAAGCGTCCCTTCTGAACCTATCCACGAGGAAATCAATCAGAAAAGGATCAGTGGGTGTTTTGGTCGCTTTATATTTTGCGAACAATAGAATGGCTCAATTTTTCTATTAACCGCTGTTCCCTTCAATCTTTTTGAACGGAGACTAATTGCTTTGAATAAAAACGGAGGAAGGAATGAACAGTTCAACCGGAAGTAGCGGCATACGCAATGGTAGGAAACTGTTCGAACCCGATTGTGATTTACCAGCGAAAGAAACCGCGGTGGTATTTTTCAAAGGAAGAAAAGAATCTTTCAGTGTTCATGGACCCGTCTCTAGGATGCGCCCCAGCGATGGACTTCCATTCAGAATCGTATTTTCATTGGTAATGCGTATGTGACCTATGCAATGAATTGCAGTGGCCAACCGATGTATAACTCAGTGCTTTTATTCTCCTGGACGGGTCTGGGACCAATTAACCGATTCCGGAGAAATGAAGATTGGTTTGCCAGAGGGAGAAAAATCCCGTATTCGAACCCCGGACCATGCTTATTGTAGTGTTCGCTGCAAACTGATACGTTCGCTTCCGCCTTTTGCGACAGAATCGTTCCTTTCCCGATTCTGCGTACCTTTACCTATTCGGCCCTGCACTTGTACTCGGGCTACACCAGCTCTGCTCCCCAAGGAAAGGGAACAGAAAGATCAGACAAAGGATCATCCGAAGGTGTCAGGGAGCTACCATACTAGATAAGGACGATATAAATACTAATCGATAATAGAAAGATGCCCATTTGTGGTCCGGCTGGTCATTTAAGCCGTGAATGGAAATAGAGAACAATAGAAAAACGAAGATTCGGTGGTTCATTGATGGGAGCCCGAGCCGCCTCTGTCGCCTTTCGTCTGCGAAACGAGGATGGTACGAACGGATGAAAAACCATGCAGATGTTTAAATGATCGCACGACAACGCAGAATAAAAGAACCCGAACGTGGCTTGGACAGCATAGACTGAACAAATGAAAGCCGTATGAACTGATGGTGGTAGGGAAGATCTGTGCAATAAGGAAAACTCTGAACTGGTGGGAAAGCCAAAAGAATGAAGCCATTATAAAAAAAAGAAAAGAATGATTCGAAATAAATAGAATGCACGTTTTTCTAGGGAATTTTCTCGAGAATTTAGTATAACCCCTTGAAAAAGGAAAGGAAAAAACGGAATAACAACCTACGACTACATCTAAAAAAAATTCTTTTTTCGAAGTCAGTTGAGAAGCTCCTATATTACACAGTTTAAGACTTGTTGGAAAAAATCCTTGGGTGAATAGCGATCTCCGGAAGCCACTTGATCAGCTGCCAATTATTCCTGCTTTTAAAACTTTTACCCTGGACAGATGAGGCCTGGTCCAGAAAGTTCTGAGGACCGCAGATCGCTGGAGGTGGCGACGATCGAAGTGGTGATGATGAGGGCTTGTATAGACGCTAATAAAAAAGTATAAGGCGATAGATGCCGTTGTTCCTTCACGCCGAAACCAGTTCGCCACTCTTGCGGCAACTATCCTGTATAATGCCACGCTCAGGGTTCAAAGATGAAAGGTCCTAACACTAACGGCGCTGAACCGTCGGTGGGAATACGCAACCCTGTTCCATCGAATGATGGTTACTGGCACCTAGCGTCTCACTTAATCCTCTCATTAAAATCCATCTTCACCGGAAGGCTGACTTGGGTGTGCCTGAATGACCGCAAGCGACAGTCAGTATGGGGACTTGGACCAACTTGGGAAGGAAAACCATCGGGACGACATCGAAACACGGATTACAGTAAGAGTGAAAGAATAACCGACAAGGACCTCCGACCCTGTGGGGTCGAAACCAGACAGAGGGAGACGTTTGAGTGAAAAATGATTTTTTCAAATGTTTACACACGGAAACCGAATCACATGTTTAGCCCGTATAAATGGCAGGTTATGGAATGCCAAGGGTTGTTTGGAACCGATTACATTGTTGTTATGCAATAGTGGATTGCACAATGTGGTGTTTGCACTTTTGTTGACCTTCTGCTGGACAACTTGCAGCAGATCAGCTGATTTATCAACCAAAAGTGCAAAGATCCAAACAACATTGCTAAAGCCAGTGCAGGCTGCACCGACCTGTTCAATGTTCGAGTGTTAGATAGAAAAGGACGATAGAATTGAGCCTTGGGGAAACACCAGACTGCTTTAGACCACCGTAGTTCTTCGCTAGCGTCTCAACCCCTGAAGTGCTCAATGGGCCATGAGGGCCAGGAATATGAGAGCCGACCTTCTGAAAAGCACTGATACTTGTTGTTTAACCCGTTTACCCTGCTGCTTTCGTTGGAAAGTATAGCAAGAAATACGCCAGTAGGCTTGGATTCGCGAGCTTCCTTGCCTATTTGCTGGGAATCCACGGCAGGAGTGGGCGGTATTAGGGGTTCGCCGACCTTGAACTACCTTTAAAAATGGTTTCTCAAACGAAAACGTGCTCAACAAGTTACCGCTGGCGATAGATAAACCAGCTACGGCGATGAAAACTCGCTTCAACTGAGGTGTTCAATGACTACAGGTCAGTCGGCTCATAAGGGAATGCCATAGTGCAGTAGGATTAGAGAAAGTGAATCGCTGTCTGGACACGACTGGAATGTCATAACCTGGAATCAGTCCCTGAATGTTAGCGGCCACGACAGCAGCTTAGCTGATCTTTGAGTAAACGGTGAGAAAGAAACAAAAAAAAGTAGAAAATCGTTTGAGGACAACGGCTCTCCCGAAAAGGGGCTCAATCGCGGACAAGAGTTACATCAGCTCCCACCAAAGCCCCACAAGACCTGTCCTGAGTCATGGTTGACTCATTCGTTCAACTAAACAACTTTTTAGCAGCATATGGGAAAGTGGGATGAAAAGTCAAACCGACTATACCAGGGCATGTTAGTTCTGAGGAAGAGCAACGCGAGTTCTGAGCTAATCACAGGTAATACAGCAATGCCTACACTATAAAGAGAAGATGGGTGGGCGCACTAAAAGTGTACCAACACATTTGACACCGGAATGTTTGACGTTAAGCCCGATCCGATCTCCTAACCAGTTGACTCAACGACGCCGCGCGCGACGAACTTAGTTGGTTGCCTGATTAGCTGCCTGGCGGGCAGCGTGGCGGTTGAGTGACGGTACAGAGCGGAGGGCATCAAAGAGCATCCTCCGAATACTGCAGAATTTCTGTAGAATGGCGAGTGAAGTATTCTGCGCTCCGATGCTAGTGAACTAAAAGGAACAGAACAAGAACCGCCACGCAGCCGCACGCAGACAGCGGAAGATGCTCCTTGAGTCACGCCGCTCTGTAGCACTCGTCAGGGCGGTTACCAGTGGATGCTATGGTCAATTTCTAGCAGGAACTGGCCTAATGAAGTCATTATAATGCCTAATTTCAAGGTACAGTCAATAACTTTTTTGGACTAATCCAATAACTCAATCAGTAGCATTTTTATTTGCAAACCATAATTCGGGTTTCTATAGATGATATCATAAATTACGGAACAACTAGGCAGATGACGACATTACAGGGCGAACCGAAGAGATGGTTTTCGGTCAACTGTCAATACTGGAATGGAAAAATGTCGTCAGAAATATTACAATTACAGTAAACTTTGTACATTACACTGAATACACAGCGAAAATGAAAGGCAGTGGGGCTGAAGTTTATTGAAAGTCCTAGAGCGAAGCCAACGTAACATAAGTTTTGAGTTCATGGCGGAGCCCTTGTGAATGAGGATGTAATTCTGGCAGTTAGAGTTGTAATTCCTGGGAGTTGTAATTCCAACGCGCCTGGATGCGCCATGTGCTGAGCTGTCCACAAGAATTGTAGCTACAGAAGACGTTTGAATGCGATAGGGGAATATCTGATAAGAAGCCGCCGCAGCAGATGTACAAAACCGTTTTTTGGCATGCGAGTCAACCTCCTCGGTTAGTTCATCCTGGATGAAGCGATAGCTGTTCCAATGGGGTTGGCTTTGGGATTGATCCGTGAACTACGTGAATAGCAACAGCATTATGTCCCCTGCTCTACGTACTCTTGGTGTAGGCATCTATCCGAATCGAGAAAAAATCCTAAGACGACCTTTGACTTGACCAGAAGTTGCAATAACCAGAAAGACAACGAATGACAATTCCAACAGTTACAGTAGAATATTACAAATGTAATTTAAATATTTCACTTTGTCAGAACCGATTATAGGGCAATTTCAATGGGGATGGAAAGACCGAGCAATAAATCAGTTGGCTGGTGAGGTTGGTTAGGGCGACTGATCGCCGTCGCGCTCAGCGAGTATGCGCCTTTTTTGTGTTCGGGCCTGGTGTGCCCGGCTAAAAACCGGTTTTGTGGGGCCGATATGCAATATAGGCACGACAATTGATGAACTCTACAAAAAAAAGATGGCTACCACCACCACCACCATCACCACAAAACGCCTGTGTGATGATGGAATTCCCATCGACTGGTCTGCTATGATTTGCATATTTGCACTGTTCGACGGGCCTCCATGGTTTTCTGAACGAGAAATTCTCGACTATAGCTTTCCCACGATTCTATTGCCTCTCCTTTACCATTGAGATTTGTGTATGCTCACGATCGATCCGCGAAGAATTTTTCCAATCATGTCGTTCCCATTTGATGAACAAATTGCCTAAGTGGGAGGTTACAAAAGTTTGCGTGAAGGTTTCAAAATGAGTGAAATCAGTGAATAAATAAAAAAATTGAAAAGAAAAAGGATCCAGATCGATTACGGTAGGTCTTGGTAGAAGTACGCCCTAACGTAGCGAATCAAATCTTCCAATTAGAACCCAAGCCCTCATTCAATTCCGCCTGGAATGAGGATATCCCTTATGCCACCGTTTTCCCAACGAGAAGCTCCGCACCCTCCTGTTCCGCTGATAGCACTGCGGACCTACAGACCACTACTTACTAAACCAGCTTCAGTTTAGGGCAGTTTAGTACCCCAAATAGACCCAATTCAAGCCAGTTCAGGGTGGACATCTACACGAAAACCATACTATCAATTCAAGTCTCGGGAGCATTATTACCAAGCAGTTCTATGGAGGTACCGGTTTAATTGAAATGTCAAAAGAAAGCACGATCAATGAGGTTAGTTACATTGAAGTAAAGCAACTGAGTAAATCCATTAGTGTAGTGCATCCAACAGTGAAAGGAAGGATACAAGAAGTATGGGGAACTGGGAAAGGGTAGGAGATTCCCAAAATCATAGGGCGAGATCTCATGGGAAGCTAAAGGCCAGAGACCATGAGAGAGAGAAAAAAAATTGTGTCAGGAGAAACAAAAAAGAAAACAGCGGCGTTTCAGGTTGACGGTCATTATCTACTCCTGAGAGGAAAAGGATCGACAAAAAGTAAAAGATGGAAAAACAGGTGTAGGATTTGATTCACGCTGATGAATGCCTGAAGATCGATGAACAATGAGAGCGCGAATCGGCAGAAAAGCGGATCGCCGACGACCGATAACGAACATAAACAAATCCCTTTCGTAAACAAATATCACCAGAAAAATGCTTTGCATTTTGATAAAGTCTTATCACATCAAAGGAAGGCGAAATCGGAGCAGATCGACTAGAATGAAAAGAATTTGCGTTCCTCTCGAACTGCGTCGCTTTAGTCATAGTTCTGGCTGTTTCTCGACCAACCTCCTGTAGCTGCGCCATGTATTCGACACCGCTCAGCATTTCTTTCTGATAGGAAAAAGCGCTCACTCATGTGGATGAGATTAGGAGGATAGTGAACGTACCAAGTAGTGCAATTGTGCTCCCAGGTTAGTCTGACAGCACCTACCCGACCCTGAGAGGTGGGTCAGGTAGGTGCTGTTCGCTAGGTTAGCTCGGTGTGGAAGTTCGCATTGCTGTGGATGCCAGGGGAGATGTTCGAAATGGGAGAGCTCATTCTGATACCCTGACTATAAGTGCCAAAGTTTTTTTTTACCATACTTTCATGAGGAAGTAATTATCTCAAAGTAATCAAAATGGCTGAAAGGGACTCAATTCTGAAAGTGCTACAGTGAAGTAAAGAAGGACTAAAGATGTCGGAATGCCCAGGATCATGAGATAGGGAGTTTTATATGTGATACAAGAAAGTTCCAAAGAGCTAGAGAGTGGGCAGAATTTCTGTTCAACTACAAAGATTGTTACTGGTCAATTGGAGCAGGTTTGCAGAGGCCGTCAGGAATGCAGACAATTATAACTACCGTTTGGCATTATCTTCAACTTCCTCATTTTCAACTAAGTAAAAAAATTCTGTCAGTAAAGTAAAGTAAAAGGAAAATCAATGGCGATATCTGAAAAGTTGTTGAACGAAGCCTTGCTTGAGACGAGATGAACTGATAAGGGCGACGTGGCATATGGCACGCGCTACGTCGCCCACATAAACTTGAAGAAATCGGTAGAAACGTAAACAGATAGCCTCTACAGAGGTCGCAAGGGATAAGAAGTTTAAGGAAAGGGGGGAAATGACGACCTGGGTGGGGGCACGCCACTGAGCGCTGTCCCTGACGCTGAGGGCTAGAGCGCAGAGGCGCTAGGAGGGCTGAGCCTCGTAGGACTGTAATGGTGGGAAGGAACGATTTTGAGCCAGGGCGAGGAATTTTTCCCCGAATCTAAAGGGAAGAGGACATCATTGCGGGCAATATATTGACATTATGTAAAAATTAACATGGAAATGAGCAGTTGAATGTCTCGGTGAAAAGGCGCAGACAAAAACGCACTCCCTACCCTTCTCTCCCCCCCCCCCCCACCTCCTCAAATGCACTTTCATCAAGGAAGTGAAGTCGATAAAGTCGATAAAGGCTTCATACAAGACAGTACGGCCATTCCAACAGAACTGACCTTACCACAAGCTCAAAATCAAACGAAATGCAAAAAAGATCCATAAAGCTTAAATGACGTGAGGTCCGACAGTTTACTTGATGCAGGTGCTAAAGGTGACAACACGAGCGTTATCACAGTAAACAGTCCATAATAAAAAACGCTCGTAAGCGGCATCATAAGAGCATAAATCCTATCAAAAACGCCCCCATCGTCGGCAGCCGACCATCGATAATCGTGCCAAGACCCTTCATTATTGAGTCCGGTTCCGGTTTTATGCCAATCACTCGCTGCAAGTGTGGATTTGACGGAATGGCAGCAACGACGGATGAAGTCCCGTAAATCCTTGAGGGCTACAGGTTCATACCAGGGGTAATCTCATTGTCAGAAACCATTTTTATCGTGAACTGTGCCTTGAAGAATCTGCTGCTCCGGGGGTTTTGCTATTTCAGACCTTAATTGCTTTTTGTTGTACAAACTGACCTTTCCAGAAAAATGTTTGAGAACCTAAGAGCAGGATGAAAAAAAAAAAAGATATTCTGGTCGACAAATTGGAGGTCAAGCTACTGCCTCTATCAGACGATTCTTTTTGGATACTTAATTCAAGGGAAAAAAAGGAGACCGTAGGGTACCGAAATGGAACATGCCAACTGACAGTCGCAAAGCAGTCGTGCCTGTTGAGCACTATGCGAAAGCTTATCAGTTCACTGATAAGACATAGTGTGAGAGCATCCAGATGACATCATTCAAATCGATTATTGATTACTGAAATTAGCGGAAGCTCAGGTACAGCATACTAGCCGAAGTGAAAACAGTTTTGATGGAAGCCTATCCATATTGCGCCGTGCGTTCGACAACTCTACCGCGCGATCGACACATCTTTCCAACCATTCACTATTTTCTGTGCACCGAGAGAACTGTGGTAGCAATACTCGGCCAGGATGGAAGACTAGATATAGTTGAGTAAGGTCCTACGAAGAATTTGGTCTCCGACTTAGAGGGCGCAAAAAAATTACGAAAAATTAATGTTAACTACTCTCGAATCCCAGCTATGAGAAACAGACTTTTGATGATAACGGAGCAAATTTTTTGATTACTAAATAGCTAGTTTTCAAGAGACAGCTACATTGAGATTACATATAGAGAAAAATGCGATTGTGATTTATGCACGACAGCCGTAGACGATCGTTTTATGTGCATATCGAACGTGGGAAGTACATAACGACGATGCCAACCAACGACAGTGTTTTCTATTTGTACGAACGGGGACAAATCGCTTTGAATACAGAGAATCTTGGGAAGAAGTTGAAAAAAATAGCGTCAGGAAATGGAAAGATGTGGGAGTTTTCTGCACAGCCTCATTTTATTGACTCTTGAGAAGGAATTTCAGGAATAAATGTCTATATTATTTCTGAATCCTAAATTCCAATGTTCCAGTAGGTTTTTGAACAGAGGAAAGGAATACATCTAATCACTCGGCTCCCACTCAAGATGAAAGGAAATTTTTGAGCGACTCTTTGAAGTACATGTGCTGTGCTGAGCCACCGGAACCGAGGTGGTGTAGCGCTTACTGAACGAGAATGATCCTTGTTGAGAATCTCAGATCGATACCCGTATACCTCCATCAAATCATTCATAAATTTGAGATCGGGTAATCAATCGATACCGTCTTGTCTGAATACATGTAAGTTCAGACTTTATCCTTTGAGCATGAATCACGAACGATATTTGGGTAATTTTGATGGTAACCCCGAACAAAGATGAGTGATACAGCTGAAAAATAAAATAGTTCCTTCAGTTGCAGGGCTCTTCCTGAGAATTAATTGAATGCTAATAAATAATCTACACTAATACACACCAATCTTCACCACAGAAATAGAAGGTAAGGGGTGAGATTCCGTTCATTCTTCAGAATCTTGTTTTTCCCCGGCTCCGTTTACTGGTCCGTTTCAAGAAGGATTTCTTCCGGGTAATAGACTCAGTTATGAGGAATGATCACTGCTTAATGTTGATGCATACGAAGGATGCGATCGAGCGGAAAGCAACAAAACTCGTTTTCAAATGACTTTCTAACTCTATTGTCATAAGGAGGGGAGCCCCCAAACAACGTCATGAGAAATCTGACAGGACCAGTGCGTTCAAAGTTGAAGAACAATTCGCTAATATTAATAGTGGAACCCATTATTTTAGATTTGATTTCATGATGAAGACCAAAAAAATATGCACAAGCCCAGAGCTTTTAATGGAAATTATATGTCCACAAATCATATCGTACGACATATTTAATTATGAGGCGAGGTGGCGTAGTGGAAATCGGAGCACAATCACTCATGCATGGTCTGTAGCTCGAATCTCGGATCGATATCAGTTCAACCAAGCCTATCAACCCTCCTGGATCCGTTAAATGATACTCGTCAGACTCGTCCGGGAGAATAAAAGCGGGGACGACACTGATTAGTGCAGGCAACGGTATGCATTCAGACCTCCATGCAATTCTGAATGGAAATCGAATGCGGAGCGCATTCCAAAATGGGACTGATTGACGTCAAGAATTTAATCTTCACTTTTTTAGAGTAAATCTTGTTTCAAGAAAATTGCAATGTAGAGGAAGATAAAGAGACATGGGAGGCGTATCGCTGGCATAGAGGACTTGGAAGCGGTATACCAGGAGGTTTATGTTGGAACTGCCTAGTACAGAGCCCGTTAAGCTCTGTCATTTGAGCTTTATACACTTTCCTTTCATGGCACCTTTTTCGGCAGCTCTACAAGCTTCTCGATCGACCCTCCTGGATGGATTATGTTCCTCCTCCTAAACGCTGTTCAGGAGCATTCTCTGCTCTTGTTTATTAGAACACCTTCACGACGGGTGCCTATGGGGTATCGTCGAAATGTAGAAAAACTCGAAATGAATATAAATGTGCTTTCCTTACTGCACCTTGTGCCCAAACTCTACTGTAAGTTCCAAATGTACCTTTCTCCAGTAATTCTACATAATGCTCTGTTCTATGAGGTAAGAGATAATACGATAGGTAAGGCACCTAGACGGGCACCTATGGTGCGAAAGCATGGTCCTGAGATTGAATCTCACATCAACACCGGCGCAATCTCAGCCAAAACATTCTTTCTTCGTCCTTTATATATCCCTTGAAGGTTGTTCGTTCGATAGATACGACCGACACAAGATGGTTGGATTTCGGGAAAGGAAAATGGCATGTGACGTAAACATAGCTGCCTCCAACAGTCCTATGGAATCGATTCACCTATTCCAACTGCACTAAGTATTGGTTGACTTAGGAATGGCTCGAACAGGGGATCAGTCCCAGAATGGTGTGATAGCGCTGGAATCTACCCCACTGACATTTAGCGGAGGAATGGGCCTAAATCGCGTAAACACGATAAAAAGTGCGAAAACTGAAACTGAATGGAACTCGTTGGATGTAATGTGATATCAACAGGCGAAGAACTCCCTTATTATTTCCCCCTCCCACTCAAATGACCGTGCCCACTGTAGTTGGATGAACCGTAATATCGGAGATCGTTTTTATCAAAATCAATTTATCTTCCAGTTACCAAACAGCCCATAACGTAGTGGCGTGTATTGGCTAAGTTAAAATTAGGAAACCAGTTGATTGCCAACCCAAAACCAGTTATTTGGTCACGTACTAGAGACAAAGTACAAAGGTTGTTTGAAGTAATTGATCGCTGGGACAGGGACTTCTTCGCGATTGGTGTATCACCCATTGATTGAGGTATCCATCAATAAGAATGCAAAATGGTACCTGGGAAGGCACCCACACGATTCGGGTACCCAGAGATCCTAGACAACCCACTAAACAACACTAACTGTAAGACAAGAAGAGTAAAACAACCCTATCGAAGTGAACCTTTTAGGTTACCGTAGTAGAAGGAAATGGTTGTCGTAGTTTCAAATGTTTTTAGTGCACTGAAAGGTGAAGAGCGTCGAATGTTATGCTGAGCAATAAATTTGCAAAATTTCTAGTAGAAAAAAAGCTGTAACGTTAGGCACTATCAGTTCCGCAAGCTATTATCCAAAATGAATAACTGAGATAATTGAAAGTTCAGTGTAAAGGATAAAAAAGAAGTGAAAATGGTCACAGTTAAATTCATGGAAAAAAGAATAAAATGAAATGAAACGTGTGAAGGGAGGAATGCATGATAGAAGCGGAATCAGCAGCTGTGGAGGATGGGCTGAGCAATCCCGCACCCGAACAGAAACGATGACTCATTGGGGCGGTTGCGAAAGCGGCTGGTCCAGCTCCCCCTGACTGCCCCGACCGAACGGAAACGTGCTGGTCGGTCGGCACACGTGATGATAACACAGTGTACTTTGAACTGATGAAACCTGATCCGACCCTGGTGATCACTGATATGTTTAAAAGACATTCCTAGACCCCTTGTTTCCATCGTACAAACCAATACAGGTGCTTATCAGGTGGAATTGGCGCAATGGTTTGAGGCGCCGTCATCCTTAAAGTACCGGATCGAACCTCTATAGGCCTACTAGGTTCCCCGAAGCCATTTGTGACGTCCTTTGATGCGCTTGTTCGTTAGGAAGATGAGAATGAACGTTGAAGACCCGAATTCAACACCAGGTGACTTCCTTGGTCCTTTTCGCTATCTCTTTAAAAATTGTTGGTAGGGCGAGCATACTGCAGTGGGAACCAATAAAAATTGTTAATTCGAACGCATTTTTGTTGTTTTCAGCCTGTCCTTCACTTGTCCTCGTCGTTTGGGAAGTTTTGCCGTTTCACTCTTACCATGGGAGGCGCTGAGATTTGGTGGAGCTCTTGGTTGCCCTGCTCCCATCATAATGGTTTCTGGGCTTTTTCCCACACAGCAAGATTGAAGAGACGTCCTGGCTGTCTGAGGACTTGAGGTGACTAAGCGGTCGTAGTTTGCCCGAAAGTTCAAGCCGAGATCTATGAAGTAATCGATATCTGCTTCTTGTCCCAATTCCCTTCACTTAGGAAGCTTCCCGGATCATAACAACGGAAGGAGGACTTTGACGGGGCTAACTTATTTCAGTTCTCCTAGCTTGCTAAGAAAATAATTCAAAAAATAAAAAAGACGAAAAAATGACCAATATTCATACACAAGAGAATGAAAGATAGTCGACATTGCGGGTCCTTACTGGTGCTTGGGAACGTTTCTTAGCTGAGTTAATAGCGACTTTTGACCGAAACCCTAGGAGGAAAGGAGCACCGGGGTAAGTGAGTTAACTGAATTTTCAGTTCTTACCCTATCCCAGCTTTTTGCACAGGGTAATCATCTCACCCACCTCAATGCTTCTTCCCCCCTATGGCGCACCTAAATGCTCTTTTGGCTAAGAACCGTCTCTGAGCATACCAAAAGTCGGCTACCCCTCTTTTTCTGCGCTCTGGTGCCCAATGTTACAAAAGAACTCCTTCCCTCCCTCCCCCCCCCCAACTCCATTTTCACTGGATCCATGTGATTATTCATTTATAATATTTACTTAACTAGTCCTTTTCTTGTTATACTTATTACGAAACCACGCAATAAAAAATTATAATAAAATTAAGCGGAAAGACATGAACGACCTTCCCACTCCCCTCTGTCAATATGAAACAATGGGTTCACAACCCAATGGTGAGTGGCCCTCCTCTGAATCATGTGCGTGCCCTGAGGGTGTCGAACTTCAGCGGGGCGGTGGGGATTTTTCATCGGACAGCTACAATTTGTGACAATCATTTCAGGCCTTGAAGGAGGTGACCCACACGTAATCCTTATGAGGTTTCTATATAAACTTTGTCAAAATTTTCAGTAACAACTACAAAACATATCAGTTATGATGAGGTTCATAGAAAGTGGTATGTTGAAGTCAATATGAGAGTTTCCTACGTAGGTAACAAAATCGATGATGTGCTATGATGTTTTGCGTATGTAAATGGGCATCACGTTGCTAAAATCTCAGCTATTTCGAGCTGATCCTCGCCAACAGAAACCGGTTTCGAAGCGAATGACATCATTAAATACACATACTGTCGAAGAAGAAAAAAAGAAACAGTGACAATGTAGCTCTTTTGAGTTCGACTGACAAATGAAAATATATAGGTATTATATCAGGTAATTCAGATGAGATATGATTCTGGCTGAAGACGTAGTAGAGGGTTGGGGAAGGGGATGAAGCTTCTCCAACATTGAGCGCTACAGCAGAGGTGGGGAGAGGTACATAGCCGGCTTCGCGACTTCATAGTAGTGCTGAGGAATGTTCCTTAGCCGAGAAAATATAGCTTCTATCGCAACCTCAGAAGGGAAGAAGTGCCGGGGTGTGCGAGAACCTCGTGCCTCGTGCGAAAACCTCGAATTAGATAAGAATTGAATTGAAATAAGAACTGACTCACCCATCCCGGTATCCCTCCCCTCTTCTCCCAAGGGTTAGGTAAGTAAAGCTACATTTTCTTGGCTTAGAACCGTTGTGGTCCGTACTGCGTTCCGAAGTCGGCTACCCCTCATTTTCTGCGCTCTAGTGCTCAACGTTAGACAGGGGTGTCGCCTACCCCAACTACATTTCATTTGATTCTGTCCAAAAAAAAGAACAGCACAAACAAATAAACAACAACAAAGACGAAGCAAGAATTAAACATTCGAAAAAAGCGGTGAGAAATCGGTGAAAGACAAGGAACAGGTAAATAAATTAAGGGCCAGACATAAAAATGTGGGTCGAACTGTTGTCGGAGAAGGCAAGTTTTTCCTGTGTCTGTGCTCTCTCAGCGAGAGAGTTCACACCTCCCCTACCCCCATTGGAACTTTTCGCGTGGGGTCAGCATTTCACGCATTCATTTGCTACTTCGCTCCTGAGACGTGGTCCAAAAACTCTGTCGTCCTGGCTCAGGATGGTTTCTATGCCATGCTACAGATCCAAAACAGTAGCCTAGTAGAAGCACCAGATCTTATTTTATCTTATATTAAACTCAGGCTTTAAATTACACTTCGGATTTGGAAGCAATGTAGGTTAGAATTTTGGTAACAGTGCAAGCAGTAGGAATTCATATAACATCCGAGGAACTTGAGTATGAAGAGATCAACCGTGCGGTCACATGATCGCAAATCAGGTACTCTGAGTACTACCTCCAACACTTCCAGGACACACACAACTCTTGCCAAAGTATCACAACCTTTTTAGTACTACTCCATTGACTTTTATGTTTGTAATAAATAAGCTCCTATAAAACATTAGCGTGGACCATGTTGAATATAAATACCATGGGAAACGTAAATAAAAATGAAAATATTAAATAAGTTTTAAATGTGCAAATAAAGGAAAAAACATGGTGGCACCCAACATTGGGTGCCATGGTCCCATGCGCCAGTCATAGTGGCACCCACCGGCGGGTGCCATGGTCGTCAAAGGGTTAATGGCTTAAATGCCATAGCTTATCGGCACTCACACGTACAACGTGTTGAGCCGGTCGGCCAATATCAGCACAGAACGATAAGCTGTAAGCTTTACATGCTTTACATGTAGAGAGCGGCATTTCCTCAACTCACATCACGTCCTAGGAGAACATATAAGGTGGACGCAATCAGGCCTGATAAAAATGTCCTTCGAAAGGAATTTAAAAAAAATGCTTTATTTATTACAAATTACACTATAAATACGGAATAAATAAGACACAAGGGAAGGAGTCAATATTATTGGGAATTCCGGTACGACAAACGTGTTAGACAAAAAAGGCAGCGTCAGCCTTTAGGCAGATCGTAAATATTGGATAGTCCGAAAAGTTTCCGCCGATTTTCGACACCTGGGATTTATCAGCTGTTGTGCGAAAAATCCCGAACTGGCCACTCGTGAGGACGTAATCTTCCAACAGGGTACCTCCAGACCACAAGTATTTTAACCACTTGTCAAAAATTGCTAAAGCCTGGGTGAGATGTCTTACGACACCCCATATAGTCCGGAATTAGCACCATCAAAACACCATTTCTTTGGGTTTCTATAAAATTCTTTGAATGGAAAACCGTTCAATCCGCTGGAGTACTGCAAAAAGTACCTAGGAAGGTTTTTTAAAGTCTGGAACGTTCTATGAAAGTGGGAGAATGGAACCTGCAGGAATATGGTGAATCCTAACTGAACAGATTGGAGATATATTGTTTAATCAATGGATTTCTTCTTCTAGGAATTTTCATTCAAAAAAATTCAGCGGGGATTTCGGACAACCCAATATTTGTTAGAAAAAAATCACAAATTTAAATAAAAATCGAGACTACGTCGGGTCCTAAATCCGTAGGAAATGTTGGTGTTGAATCAGATGAAGGTCCAAAGATGTTTTGTCTATGTGTAATACACGATAGCGGAGATACCAGCGGTTCAGTCCAGTGATCGCTAGACCAAACGCGAAGATCCGTATGGGTACACCTCCTTGGAGGATGTTGGATGTTCAACATTGGATGTTTCTTGCGTGTTCGAGAACGTATGACCAGTAGGACTTTCTTCGACCATAAAATTATCTGGTTCGATTGGACGAAAACGTTTTCCCGATCGTGTTGTTCCATATTCGAACTCCAGCTCCAGCGGGGACACCTCTCTTGTCTTATGGCGTGCTCGGCGTAGTCGCGAAAAGGTGTTTCTTCGTGCTGCGGTGGTCGTGATTTGGGACGATGACATATGAACAGGAAAACAGTCTTGCTTGATTGCATAAGTACTAGCGATGCTATGGGATTAGAGGTTCCCAGAAGAGAATCGAAGAGAGTGTCTACATCTTTTGTAACATCTTTCGAATAATGATATGTTGCATACAACCGTGGTTTACAGAGGAATAAACAGGAACAGGAATAAGAAATGCTGAAGAAAATCCGGAGAAATAGTTTATGTTGTTAAGTGTATCTAGTAGCACATAGAATACCATGGCCACAATAAATAAATAGGTAGCAGAAAAATATGCATGGAGTATTGATAGCCATACTTCTTTCTCCTCAAACTTGGGTAACTAAACCTTGATTTATATGATGTTGACATGGGGTAAATATGTAATGCATACCTCTCCGGAAATTCGGAGTCTTCAAAAAATTCTTAATACCGGATTCTGTCTCCATCATAGGAGCTCCAGCAATTCTTTATCCTACCTGACCTCATGGAAGAGTATATGATGTGGACAATATCAGCTCTGGAAAACGCGCTTTCTTAAGGAACTGTCAGTAAAAGATTGAAAAGGATCAACCGCGTAATCCGTTACCTCTTCAAAGTCCCGGCATTCTTGAAAAGGGTCAGTTCTGCAAATTTTGCTTCGTAACGGAGCTTCAAAACTAGCGGAAGACGGCGTTTCATCGTAACTTATCGCTGATTCCTGAAAAAATTCTGTGCTATTTCATGAGGTTTTTTTGAGAGGACGAGTTCCTCCAATCGTCAATACGCTCTTCTTGCAAGCAAATCTGTATAAAACATTTCTTACTTTTTGCTCCTTATTTATGTTGTGCGATATTATGTTGGACACTGGTTTATGTGCTCAATTCTAACATCCTGTATTCAGCATAATAGAACTTCTCTGAACACAATATTTTAGGACTTCGCGAGCTGCGGCGTTAGAACAGCAGTTAACAAAACATCAAGTCAAAACAAGTTATATCATGTAAAGCTTACAGCTTATCGGTTCTGTGCTGATATTGGCCGACTGGCTCAGCACGTTGTACGTGTGAGTGCTGATAGGCTATGGCATTTAAGCCATTAAGAAGGCGAGGGCAGGCGGGGTCTCGGTAGTGTAAGGGATAAGAGCACGGTCCCCGGAAAGGACAAGTACGGGTTTGAGTCCCGTCCGAGACTGGAGTTTTGCCCACAAATCGCCAACCTTGTGAGACTTTCGCTTCGCGCACTGCGGCGTTAGAACAGCAGTTAACAAAACACCAGCCTGTTTCGCCGCCTCGGCAAAAGTATCGTAATAACGCCTTTTACTGTTCCTAAGTCTTCGGAAGAAATCTTTTTTTAGTGCTCAGAATAACAATTCTGAGGCAAAAACGTTCATCATTCCCAGGTGAAACTGTATACATCCGTCCCATTTGCTTGCCTTCGCGTCTTCTGGGGGACCAACCGCTGCGACGATCAGATGTGAGTTACTCAAGAAGCTGGTAGTAGCAAAGATCTCTGACGTCGATCGCAAGATCGGAACTTATGTTACCATCGGCTTGAGCATAACATCTGTCTAGCCCAAAATGCGCTGGTCAGGTTGTGAAATACCGCCTGCCTGCTCGAGGTGGTGCTGCTCCCTACCATGAACGAAGTGCACCTCTTGTAACTCAGACAAGTGAACAGCTAGCCTGTAAACCGTGTGAGACTCGTCCTGCGCTGTGTGACCAAAAATCCTATATATACTCTGAGGTGCACATACGTAGCAGATGTTGAAATGCTGCTTGATCTCATCGACGACCTGGTCTTCATGCATGATCTCTTCACATTCAATACTGATGCGAATCAAACATAAAGGAAACATGGATGAAGACCAGACTTGATCCTTTATAAATATACTTGTTGAGGCACTTAACCGAAGAAATCATGCCGCATACTTCTAAGTTTATATGACAGTCATATTTCTGTCGAATCTACCCACTCGTCTTCATAAAGAATGCCGTCAATTTCTGTTTGTGAAAGGTCCCGACGCCGATAATTGGAGTAACCGTCAACGTCCGCTGAAGTTTCATCGCGAATCGACTTGGGAAATCGCTAAGAACATGAACCTCTGCTCATACAGAGTGCATGGGGGTCCATAGAACCGTACTGCCGGTGAATCATGTGCTGGTCATTTTTCATTGTAAGAAGCATATGACAGCGGGGTAAACCGCGCTTCTGAAACTTGATGACGTACACATATGCCTGCGCTTCTCCTAGAACGTGTCTTCTGAATAAGACGGTACTCAGCTCTTGTAATTTGGCGTTCAAGACACGCGCCAATTAATCATGTCGATCAGATGCTGACTGGCCGTGAAAACGGTTTTCTCTGAATTCTCTCCATTGTGGATTACATGTTATCTTCAAGGAGTAAGTCGTCTTTCCATACAAAGCCACAATCACCATAGCATCGTGATATGCTTGCAGCATGACACGGGGCCACCTTGATGCGATGAAAAAATTATGCGACGTCCGTGTAGTGCTTAGCTATCATCTCCGGCTAAATAACCCTGCAGTCATCTAAAACTGTCACTACGTAAAGTGAGCTGATTTCTCCGCTGAAAGTTGATCCGATTTTGTTCAATTTTTACGTATGCGTCGACAGCAATTTGCTGACATAGCTTTTTGCATGTAGAGTAGGGTTGAGTCCATCACGTATTGAAAACAAATACGCATAATATTCTTTTTGTGTGATATTTGTGGCTTCCAACACCAACACAACAACAAGAATTATTAACAATAGCAAACAAAAGAGACACACAAAAAACAAACAAAAGAAGGTGAGATGTGGGGGAAGAGGCGAAAAAGACACCCTGGTGATGGCCACTGAGGCCGGAAACGGGAGAGGAGAAGACTCTTGGAAATAGGCAACCGACTCCGGTACGCGCAGTCTTCGAATGAAGCAGGGGTTATCGAAACGTCGTGACATAATGCGCGTTGTCTGATTTCCCCTCACAGACATACACTCTATGAATTGACGCCTAATGACACGTCTCACGCGCTTTGACCTGACCGTTCTTGGGCTAGCCCTCTTATTAGTGGGGTCTCCTACTGGTCGCCTTCTCCGAACATCTTCCCCATCGGGTTGCCAACGTCTCGGCGGCACATGCATAGCTGGTACCATTATAGAGGACGCTATTATATTTATATTTTCATATGGGTATCTTGCATTAGCCGCTCGTGCGTAATTTACGAAAAACTGTCAGCATGTTTCTGACGGTCCGAGCTCCACATATACTTTTCCATCAATCAGCTTTATACTGGCTGTTGTATAAAACTGTCCTTACACCGCCTTCTTCCAATATTTCGTCTAGGGTGTCCCAAACGTCGCACATTTTTCTCCATGTTTGGAAATTCTCATGTGAACATGGTGCCCATGCGGAAATGATTCCGCTTTCCTCAGAGCGTCGTGTACAATCTGCGGTGATTTCAGTTATTCCAACTTCTTCCCATTTGGTGTCAGTTGGCACCCAAACTCCGGAAGAATGCCATTCCCTGAGTTTCCCCCTCTCCTTCCTAAAATTAGGTGAAAAATACACAGTAATAACATTAAAACCTATGAAACTTCCCTAAACACCATCACGGGCTCGACTACTCTTCCTTCTCTACTATCTCGCTGGAGAGAGCGCCAGACGAGAGAGAGTGCCGCGCCGCATGGACCCCCCCCCCCTCAACCCACTTAGCACCCGACAGAGGCCGTTTCACGATGCACACCTGAATACATGGACAGCATGGATTGAGCAATCTCGCGGAATGCCAAACAGATTTAAGCATCGTCCTCATCTACCGGTTTCTTTGACGTTTCTAATCACTCTTTTTGCTTCAACCCTTCATTTTTCACCGATTTTCAGCTGCTTTATTGATTTCACCCTTTTCATCTATTTTCAATTCTCCCTGTAATCATCAGGCTTTTTAAGTTTACCAGCTTTTTTAAATTCGAAAAACGCTCACTAATATTTTTCTCGTAGACCGCATGGCTTCAACCGATGCCTGACAAGTCCCCACCAGAGCAATCGGTTTCATCGATGAGGACCTATCGAAAGAAGCTAGGTGATCGATAGTTTAAGTCGCGTTAAGAGCCACACACAACCGTCAGCCGGTTCACCCGACTCGGCTTGATACAAAGCGGTTCACCGCTACTTGCTCGATGGTTGTTGACGCATCAGATCAGATCATCCGGCCAGAGCAGAAGTCTGCCTAGCATCGGACAAGATTCTGCACCGTATACTGCACTGCTCGTGAGCTGCATGGGAATCTTCAAATGAGAGGAGTAGAGAGCTCGTTGCGTTAGGGGAGTATGTGTTTTGGATTGTCTGATGGATACATAAACAACTCGTCGTGAGTCAAAAACTTTTTCAGGAGAATGTTTCTGGTTTTTATAGGATCCACCAGTTTTGGCGTGTTCACGGGCACACTCTATTTACAGGGCATTTCTGTACGACTCATGCTAGAAAACAGCACCACCGAAGAGTTGAGTTTCACCTTGTAGACGACCCACGAGATCTTTATCCTCTACGCTATTGATGCAGTGAGCATACAAAAGTCCTTTTTCTTCATTAACATATATCGCATTTCATATTGCACTCGAAAATTTACAAAAACTCGCGGGTTCAGGGGTACAGATTTTTGAAGAGCAGGCTCTTCAAAAATCTACACTGAAGAGCCTGCTCTTCAAAAAGCCCGCAGGTGTGAGCCGAACCAGCTGCCATTTCGGCCACCAAAGCACAACTTGAACATCATGTGCGTTGCACATGTAGATGACACAACAGATGATGTTTATATTATTTCTAACGTCTACGCTAATGCTAATGTCCATTACTAGTTACCCTTTGAGCTTACAGTTACAGCCACAAACATAAAATAAGCTTGTACGACAAAGTTTTTTTAGTTGCAAGGCACTAGGCACAAATTTCTTTCGACTGGGCGAACTCAACTTTCCTTGGCTCCACAACTCAAACTCAGATTCCAGCGCGTCCAGCTATCCTGAAGCTGCTTCGCCTCCTTCCTGTTGTCAAAGGGTAGGCTCGAAAGGAGAATCATGCGCTCCTCCTCATCTCCCATGCCTTCCCACCCTATCGCACCTAGCTGCACACCTCTCCCAACTCTGACAGCAGAAATGCAGTATTCCGCGCTGTTTACCCAGAGAAAATCTGTCGTTAGGAGAGCACTGCGAAGAGCAGGGAGCTCGTTCCACCACAGCACACCGGAGTGAATGGGAAGCATGGCTCGCTCAATCTTGCAGAGTGCCGAACAAGACTGGACAGCATCACGATCGTCATTTCTAAAGAATTCTTAGCTTTTTTCCGCTCAACCCCTTTCTCTTTAACTAATATTTTGCTCGTTCATGAATTTACAATTTTCCATTCAATATCATTCGACAAATTTTCAATTTCTCGTCAATTTCGGCGCTTTCATTGCTCGTCGACTCCATTCCCAATTTCAACTTCCTCAACAACACTAGATCAAGCAGTTGCAACTCCACCGGATGTCTGTGACTGACGGGTGCAATCGGCTTCTCCGTACCTTGATCTTACAAGAGCAGGGAACGAATTGAGCGTCAGCCCACCGCTCCCTTCGATTCATTGAGCCTTCACCCTTCAGCTAGGGAATAGAGATCATGTTAAGAAAAATTGGTATTGGTGGTGGCCATTCAAAATGATTCAGTACAATACATAATGAGGGGTGTGGTGCGATTCACGCGCCGATATAATGAGGTCATCGGACAAAACACGCTAAAACATCATTCTTACCATCATAACGGAAGTTATAAGAACTTATAAGTAGAATAAGTAAAGAAATGACCAACTATGCACGTTTACAGATGGATTGCGTTTACTAGGATCGAAAAAATTAAAGTTATTCTTATTTTGAACGTTTGACTAGTAAATTGTTGACCTATGAGGTGAATTCTCAGTCTCGAAGGGGCGTTTTTTTGCCATAGTGAAGAGATTTGCTCTATTCATGGTAAAGCCGTGAACTACTGCAAATTTATTTGGTCCATCTCAACAGGAAGGTACTGAAACGGTGTTGCGTGCGCGATGACCTCATTATATTGGCGCGTGATTCGCACGCCCCCCCCATAATGAGCAATTTGTTCCCATTAGCCGTTAGTCATTTACATTTCCAATCAATTCGAGATTAAAGTTGGGTCGTTTTCAGAACTGCCTTATCTTCGCACAAATCGTTGTCACCCATTGTTCCACATGAGATTGGCCAGTACACAGCAGACTGGTGTTTTGATGACGGCATAAAGCACTGTCATTCCAGCGTGTCTGGAAAAAATAGATAAACCTTCTCATTTCATATCACTTCTTCAAACTGACCTTCTTTTTTCTTCGTTATTCCGGAGTACTCGTGTTTCATCTTTTGAGACATCCAAAGAAATGTATAAAAAGTACTAGTTCAACGGCTTGCGTCGACATTGCTGAAAATCGTACACGTGATTGGAAGGTTACAAGGTCTTCATCGTGGCCTTTGAGGGATGTAAACCATTGAATTAGTTTGTTTTATACTTAGTTCTGCATGTCTCAAAGGGATGAGGCACGAAAACAACAAAATGGTGACTGTCTGTAGAAAGTCTATTACAACTCTTCATCAATTCATAAGGAATTCTTCATACAGTTGCTGAAACTCTTCGAACTTCGCGCACATCGAACTGAAAAGTGCTATTTACAAATGAAAAATAACGTCTCTTCGAGCTCGGCGTTGAGTCGTGCAATATTGAGTCTAACTTCTTGGGCAGCCATGCAGCTGCACAGAAAGCGCTGGATGCGGTAGGCCGGAAGATATTATACTAATCTTCGGTATCCACTTCTTCAGTATTCGGGTACGGAATGCACAAAACCTGAACGTAGAAAAAACGCTGTTTTATTAATTTCAAAGCTGTCAATATGTCAGCACTAAGCAACACGTAACCGAAATGCATTGTTTCAAAAGTGTTAGCTATTATAAAGCTCACCGTGAAAGATAAATCCACTGAAATCACCGCATGATCCTCTCTTTCAGAACTACTGCATTGAAACTGTTGCCACAAAACTGAATAAACAATATATTTGAAGGTAACTCACAATAGGGAGATAACAACAGAATTTGCCCGCAAATTTAAAGGACCCTAGTTCAACCTCCAGGCTAGGCTGACTACGAAATCTTACTGTCATTCACCACTTTCGCATTGAAGCAACATTACTGAAAAATCGACAAGCTGATCGAAATGCCTAACTTATTGTTATATTCAACCCTGTTGCTATTCTTTTTCTATTTTTTTCTACTATTTGACTAAAAATATTTATTCGCTGCAATTGTCGAGTGGAAAGTTTACTACGTATTTGAATTCATGCAATAGTTTTTGACATTATATTTTGTTTGACTTATGATAGATTATTTTTATTATTTTCTATTCACGCGAACTTTGATTGGGTTTTCACGGAATGTTCTTAACAGATGTCAAGGACATTTATCGAATCTAAACTGAATATTCCTGAGATATCTAGACTCAGTTAGTGCATGCAATTCTATTTTATTCTAGAAAATCTGTTCATGCTAATGTATAATCTGAACTATATTATCATTAGCTTACCTATTTTACATGTTCTTCACACAGGGTCATTATGTGTTCTTGTTCCATGTCAAGAACACTATTTGATAATGATTTCAGCTAGAACCCGTTATTTACATGCACACCTTCGGAAACTGCAGTATGGTGAGTTTAGATGAGTTTAGCCCTCGCCTTCTTAATGGCTTAAATGCCATAGCTTATCAGCACTCACACGTACAACGTGTTGAGCCGGTCGGCCAATATCAGCACAGAACCGATAAGCTGTAAGCTTTACACGATATAACTTGTTTTGACTTGATGTTTTGTTAACTGCTGTTCTAACGCCGCAGTGCGCGAAGCGAAAGTCTCACAAGGTTGGCGATTTATGGGCAAAACTCCAGTCTCGGACGGGACTCAAACCCGTACTTGTCCTTTCCGGGGACCGTGCTCTTATCCCTTACACTACCGAGACCCCGCCTGCCCTCGCCTTCTTAATGGCTTGAATGCCATAGCTTATCAGCACTCACACGTACAACGTATTGAGCCGGTCGGCCAATATCAGCACAGAACCGATAAGCTGTAAGCTTTACATGATATAACTTGTTTTGACTTGATGTTTTGTTAACTGCTGTTCTAACGCCGCAGCGCGCGAAGTCCTCAAATATTGTGTTCAGCGAAGTTCTATTATGCTGAATACAGGATGTTAGGATTGAGCACATAAACCAGTGTCCAACATAATATCGCACAACATAAATAAGGAGCAAAAAGTAAGAAATGTTTTATACAGATTTGCTTGCAAGAAGAGCGTATTGACGATTGGAGGAACTCGTCCTCTCAAAAAAACCTCATGAAATAGCACAGAATTTTTTTAGGAATCAGCGATAAGTTACGATGAAACGCCGTCTTCCGCTAGTTTTGAAGCTCCGTTACGAAGCAAAATTTGCAAAACTGACCCTTTTCAAGAATGCCGGGACTTTGAAGAGGTAACGGATTACGCGGTTGATCCTTTTCAATCTTTTACTGACAGTTCCTTAAGAAAGCGCGTTTTCCAGAGCTGATATTGTCCACATCATATACTCTTCCATGAGGTCAGGTAGGATAAAGAATTGCTAGAGCTCCTATGATGGAGACAGAATCCGGTATTAAGAATTTTTTGAAGACTCCGAATTTCCGGAGAGGTATGCATTACATATTTACCCCATGTCAACATCATATCACATCAAGGTTTAGTTACCCAAGTTTGAGGAGAAAGAAGTATGGCTATCAATACTCCATGCATATTTTTCTGCTACCTATTTATTTATTGTGGCCATGGTATTCTATGTGCTACTAGATACACTCAACAACATAAACTATTTCTCCGGATTTTCTTCAGCATTTTTTATTCCTGTTCCTGTTTATTCCTCTGTAAACCACGGTTGTATGCAACATATCATTATTCGAAAGATGTTACAAAAGATGTAGACA
This sequence comes from Haemonchus contortus, assembly GCA_000469685.2. Classification (NCBI taxonomy): domain Eukaryota; kingdom Metazoa; phylum Nematoda; class Chromadorea; order Rhabditida; family Trichostrongylidae; genus Haemonchus; species Haemonchus contortus. The sequence goes on along the minus strand of LS997566.1, from coordinate 6,309,595 downwards.
CTCTCTTCGATTCTCTTCTGGGAACCTCTAATCCCATAGCATCGCTAGTACTTATGCAATCAAGCAAGACTGTTTTCCTGTTCATATGTCATCGTCCCAAATCACGACCACCGAAGCACGAAGAAACACCTTTTCGCGACTACGCCGAGCACGCCATAAGACAAGAGAGGTGTCCCCGCTGGAGCTGGAGTTCGAATATGGAACAACACGATCGGGAAAACGTTTTCGTCCAATCGAACCAGATAATTTTATGGTCGAAGAAAGTCCTACTGGTCATACGTTCTCGAACACGCAAGAAACATCCAATGTTGAACATCCATCCTCCAAGGAGGTGTACCCATACGGATCTTCGCGTTTGGTCTAAAGATCACTGGACTGAACCGCTGGTATCTCCGCTATCGTGTATTACACATGGACAAAACATCTTTGGACCTTCATCTGATTCAACACCAACGTTTCCTACGGATTTAGGACCCGACGTAGTCTCGATTTTTATTTAAATTTGTGATTTTTTTCTAACAAATATTGGGTTGTCCGAAATCCCCGCTGAATTTTTTTGAATGAAAATTCCTAGAAGAAGAAATCCATTGATTAAACAATATATCTCCAATCTGTTCAGTTAGGATTTACCATATTCCTGCAGGTTCCATTCTCCCACTTTCATAGAACGTTCCAGACTTTAAAAAAACCTTCCTAGGTACTTTTTGCAGTACTCCAGCGGATTGAACGGTTTTCCATTCAAAGAATTTTATAGAAACCCAAAGAAATGGTGTTTTGATGGTGCTAATTCCGGACTATATTTGGGTGTGATAAGACATCTCACCCAGGCTTTAGCAATTTTTGACAAGTGGTTAAAATACTTGTGGTCTGGAGGTACCCTGTTGGAAGATTACGTCCTCACGAGTGGCCAGTTCGGGATTTTTCGCACAACAGCTGATAAATCCGAGGTGTCGAAAATCGGCGGAAACTTTTCGGACTATCCAATATTTACGATCTGCCTAAAGGCTGACGCTGTCTTTTTTGTCTAACACGTTTGTCGTACCGGAAGTCCCAATAATATTGACTCCTTCCCTTGTGCCTTATTTATTCTGCATTCATAGTGTAATTTGTAATAAATAAAACATTTTTTGAAAAAAATGTCTTTCGAAAGACATTTCTATCAGGCATGATTGCGTCCAACTTATATGTTCTCCTATGACGTGGTGTGAGTTCAGGAAATGCTGCTCTCGACAAGTCCTTCAACTCCAGTGTGAGGCGGAGTTCGTAGATCCTTAAGTTTTAAAATTTGGAAGTGGTATTTTTCCTATTTTTTCTCTTCCTCTTTGAATGATACCTACTTATTTTGTAGATTGTCTTCATTTCCCCTCTAATAGATTCGAAGACTGTAAATTGTTTTCCTTGGGTGGGATATGTCGGTAGTCTCGTTAAATTGTAGCTAATGTTTTCTACCTTCATTCTACCAAAATTCTTACCATGTACGCATATTTATCCCGCTGCTGCGCTTTATTATCTGAATCAGATTCTTTCCGTGATGACCCCTTGGGTTTGTGATATACCACTCCTTGTTCCAAATCAACTTCACTATGATATCTCTAACTTAAGGAGTGTAGACATGAGATATTTGAAGTTATCTTGCTGACAGAATTCCTGGAATGAGTTCCTTCTATTCAGATAACTACACTCAGATTGTCTTTATTGGCTCAGATATCCAAAAAACGGAAAGAACTTTTCATATTCTTAGTTAAACTCAAAGTTTAGTTTAAAAAATTTTCAAAAACTCTTCTTTTTCTACTAGATTTTTTCATTTTACTTTAAAGAAAAGCATGGTATAGCTGGAAAAGTTTAGCGATTGAGCACTTTCGAGTGCGTTTCGCGACCTTTTTTCCTTCACCTGTTCGCAACTTCTTTTCGAAATTTTAATGATACTTTAGTCCTTTCCCGGAACTGTTCCTACGATTGCGCCGAAAGATCTGTTATTAGTGAACAAGATTATCCATGCTGGCTAACTACGGAGGGCAAAGTACCTTTTTCTCAAAAAGGAGTAGAGCCCGGCATTAATAAAGCGATCCGACTGGTAACCTTATATTCAATTTCTAAGAATAAGCTTATATTCAAGATCTAAGAGATAAGTGTCACTGGTTCATTTTCGAGTGTATACGGTCTCATCTGAGCCTCAGACGTATGTGTGTAAGAGTCGAAAATTCTTTTTCGAGGCGATACCCGTGCACCGACGCGCCACAAGGTGATGTTCCGTCGCCCCTTTTGATCTTGGAATATACTTGTGATTTACCTAACATTTCAGCTACACATCCAACTATGTAGGCTCGCATGCTGACGATATAACGAAGCACTAGTTTAAAATAAAAACATTTATGGGTATTTATTAGCCCAACGCTCAAGCCTTAAAGCAGCCCCTTTAATATCATTATGAAGTGGGCTAACACCAGAGAAACACCTGTGAACTCGTCAAAAACATTGTACTCCCTATTAGAAAAGCCATCAAGATACCCCATACATACAGAGATGTTGTACTACTACCTCTCGGAGATTCCGTGACGTCTGCTTTCATATGAGCTTTGGACTGAGTTCTGTTCATCACATTAGCTTCACTGTACCGAGGGCATTTGGTGTCATTTCTCCTACACTCTGAAAGATGCAGTACAATGATGCATCAATCTTGCTGAAATTTTACAAGGATTATGTAGTCCCAGTTTCAGAATATAAGTCACGGATCTGTAAACTCTACACAAAGAAGCTCCGAGTGAAAATAGATAAGGTCCGGCAAACATTCACATGAATTCTGATGTATCGATGCAATCCAAATCCAGACTGCACTGATCTCATGCCCGACTACAGGAAGCGTCTGCATCGATTCGAACTCAAAACGCTTCTCTCGCGAGGCATTTTTGACGATGTTCTATTTAAAGCTTTTGAAGGGTGAACGAAGCTAAAACCAAGTTTGAGTTTTTAAGCTTGTCGATAATGTCGATAACGTGCGCTTACAACTCTCTCAAACGTCCTGATTTTACGAAAAGACATCATTTAAATTGTTTATTGTCGGGGTTTCAACCTCCCGTATATTGACTGGTCATATGTAGTGTCATCTGGTAGAAATACTGACTCATTTTTTCTGGATAATCTTTTAGATTGTAATTTCAAGCAGTTTGTTTAGGAGCCAACTAGAGGAGAAAGCATTTTGGATTCACTTTTGGCCAGTGATGATCCAGGGTGAACAATCTCAAGATTGAGCCGCCTGTGGGTAGTAGTGATCACAAAAATATTTCATTTTGTCTTATACGCGAATACTGTTAGCCACATTCTACAGTATGCAGGGATTTCTTTAATTGTGATTTTGTGGGGTTGAATGCGCACCATGAGTCAGTTGCTTGGAGGGATTCCTTTGAAAATACTAGCTCTGTTAGCGATAAACTTGAAATGTTCCTCAGTGTTTTGCAGCATGCTATTGAATTATATGTCCCCTTTAAGCTAGTTTATAGATTCAGTGCTCATCTTCCATCATATCTACAAAATATGATTCATCATCGTAGTTGTTTATTCCATGCTGCCAAAGTTTCCCGGGATAATCACGATTGGAATAAATTTCACTCGTATTCACGGAAGTTTGATTATCTTCTGAAAAAGTACAACATCCATTGTGAAAAGGGGTTCTTACTAGTAAGAATAAAAAGGGATTCTATAAGCTATTGAATAGGAAGCTTGGGTCTGTATGCAAAACCCCTTGTTTGTAGTATGACGGGAATGTGGCAGTTTCAGATGTGGATATAGCCAATCACTTAGCGGATAAACTTTGTCAGGTGTTCTCTAACAGCGATGATTCATGTCTGTTTTTACTTCCGTTGTCCTATTGTTGACTCCCCTTGGGTAGATGGTACTAGAATTTTTGAGCTCTTGAATAAATTGCCTGACTCTCTTTCTTTAACACCTGATTTTGTCCCACCACTGTTTATGAAGAATATTGCTGTAGCGGAACCATCAGCCTACATTTTCAAAAAGTCACTATGCTTCAGCCAGGTTCCAGTTAGATGGAAACACTACTTTGTGACAAGGACGCTATCCTTGGCGTCATCCGCCTACTCAAATCAAATAAGGATGCTTTCCTACCATCCTACAGCTCTTAGTACACACCTAACCTTCCAATAGAGCGCTTCGATTTCGATATATTTTCTCTTCACATTTGACTTAAGATCTTCCCCCCCCCCCCTTTTGTTTTTCCATACTTTGCTCTTATTTGAATTAAGCACTGTTGAGTTTATTGTTCTCTTGAATTCTTCACGAAGTTTGTAAATAAGCTTTATTAATCTGACGTTTCGACGATATCGCTTTCTTCAGAGCCCGAAAGGATCATAACAATCTGTGGCTATCCGACCAAACGTCTCCACCAACTCACCGAGGTTCGAGACCCTCCAGGGCACGCAAGTGATCGAAAGGATCGGCACTCACCGCAGCTTCGTGGATTCTTCAAAGCCTTCCGGCAAGGGATGGTGCCAACCGACCAGTATCAGATGGAGTAAGTCCTCATTCGAAGTCACTGCGGGAAGGCCAATCCTATATAAGGCCGCGTGTTTGCGAGACATTCTTCCCTACGATTCACTTTTGGATCAGTGACTTGTATCCAAAATGCCTCGAGGGTTTTACGCACGCGCAATTCCGACTTCTGTGCTACGACCTTCACGGTGACCTCGAAATGCCTCCGTTACGATTTCGGATTTGGTGACTCCCTGAGGCATTAGACTGTTCCAAACGTCTCGTTCCATCTATGCGCTCCTTAATCCTCACGTGGAGTGGTCTTGCCCTTCTCGCCAATATACTCATCACCACAAACACGGCAAGTAAACTTGCAGACCACCCCAGACATGTGACAATCACTTTCCCTTCCAGCCGGACAGACCACACAATTTGAGGTTGTACATAGGCGATCGTATAGCCTGTTCCGAACTAGGCGCTTCTTTAGATTGTAGGGTGGTACGTTTACAATAGCAACTAAATTTACCAAACCCAGCTCTTCAAACATTTTCTTATGGAAGTTCTGACCTCATCAGAAATAAATGGTAGTACAGAATAGATCTTTCTTTCCATTGAAGTACTACCATGTCTGAGGATCATAAACTGCTTTACCGTTCAACTTCAATAATAGGGTGGTCCCTTGACGTTCTTTACAGATATAGCCGCTTCGTCGAACACGTATGGGCTGCTGAACGTTAAGAAACGGTTACAAGTAAAATATGATTAATCTACGAATCCAGAAAACTCAAGGTCGTTTTAACAAGCGATGGCGATTTTCGGTTGAATCACTATAATTAAATTTTAAACGAGAATTCGATAAACCAGTATGTGACTCATGTCGGAAACTGAACCGGTTCTTGAAGCCATTTAAATGGATCCTCCATTTGAAACTTTACCAGGTATGCTGGACTACCAATTCTCATATGTCTTTTTCTCTGCCTTTCCATCCCTTTTTTATGATTCATCTTCCCCGAATGATGGAGTCGCGCGGTGGATCACGTGGCGTCATCGGCAGCGTGATCGGTCGCGCGACCTCGTTAGCCCACTATGAATTCGATCATCCCGCTATAATCTGGAGCTCCTCACTTTGTACTTCCTGACTACTGAACCCATACCAGTTAGTTCCAATGTTCTGCTCAACCATATAAAGCAGTAACAGAGTTCTCAACATTACTCTTTCCCTATGCTCCTTACCTTTCTTCCCAAATGAAAGACTGCAACGTTTTTGTTCGTCCCTGTGACGTACAAAAGCAGTACATCGGAGGGAATGGGGTTAGGAGCCGTCCAGGTTTTCTACCTAAGGTCCAAGTCTTTCCCGATCGCTCCAGTCGTCCTACTCCTGGCGTAAGGTCCTCTTGTAATCGCCATAAAGTAAATTTGTATCTCACCCCTGAGAAATACAGAAACCGGTCTTTTTATGAGAAAATATGCCACACCTTCATTCTTCTGGGTGGTTAGGTTCTACCATTCACTCATTTTGTTTGCATTCCACGAACCGTCGATCTGTCTGAACGCCTGAAACTTGTCGGGCTTATCAAATCTCTCGCTTTTGGCTGGAAAACAAGTTAGGGTTGATGTCTCTCATCCATCATCCATTAAGCTGGTTACAGAACTTTCTTTTCTGTTCCGTGAAATTGCAGAGAAATTTGATTAAGATAACAATTGTGAATGTTGTTCAGAGCACTGCAGAAGCCTTTATTATATGAAAGACATAGAAATCACAGGGAAAACTGACAAAGAAAGGATTCGTGGTCTCTCATATGTCATATCGAAGTCCCCGAAGCTGCTTTCGAAATTGGAAAGAAACAAGCCTGAATCTCTACTTCATACTGGCCACACCCGCACCTTCAACTACTATATGGGCGTCTCAATGTACATACAAATGCAACCCTAACCTTCTGATCCTTTTTTGACACTTTTCTATTTCTTTAATTCTCGGATCCCTCAGAATTGAAGGAAATTGAGTATCGATTTTTTGCGATGTAGTAGAGTGTGGTGAATTGTCCTTGGAATGACAGCTTCAGGAAATGAACCGATGTCACACCCTTACACATTGGTCACGGGTATTCTCGGGGGATCGCTTGGGAAAAAAAACGTGTCCATTGTCTTCTTGGTTCACGGTAACTACGATTGTTTTATTCAGTTCTGCTGCTGCTTCTGTTTCCGCCAATGCATCTCGTCCTAGTCATTTGTCTGGCTGCCATTGCTGCTGGGAATGGAGCACTTGGATTAGGTGTTGGTGGCAAGCGACGGATTGAGGAGGTGAGATTCTCTTTTCATCGCAAGTGTAAGAATTGGTTGGATGGTGTAGTGGCCACTGGCGCAATATCATATTCATGGTGCGGGGATCGAGTCTTGAATTGACACCTCCCACGCCAGCAAGTTTTCCATCCCTCCGCGATCGGTCAATGGATACCACGCTTATCCGGGAAGACAAAAACATTCTTCTGTACCTCGGGCGTCCACCGCAAGTCATTCTAGAGCCTATATGTATACCCACTCGAAACGATTCTAAATGGAAATCGAGTGGGGCGAACTTCCCAGAACGGGAGGAATGAACCCTAATTGACTTTAGGCTTTACTCAATGAAAATAAGTTCCTGTGAATATCACATTATTGCAAATCATTACCATTTCAGGTGCACAATACTAAACCGGATCCAGAGCTGCCAGAAATTCATGTCAATCCGAACCTGGGTAAAGATGTGATCATCCAACACAATCACAAGGACGTCGGGGAACCACCTGAGGTCCCACTTAATCCGAATTTTGGGTCGGAGTTCGAACTTTCCGATGACGTCATTACTGACAGCGTTGTGGAGAAAAACGGCCCATCACTGACTCAGGTGAATCACCAAGGTCGTTTTCAAGGAGAGTCTATATAAACAAAAAATCAAGTGACTTTTCTAGAAGTTCCGAACAAGAAATACGTGGAATGACGTTCGCTTTACACCACTACTGATATGTTGTACCCCACTTTGAAATTCTGTGGTTTTTAGAATATCAAACCATAAATCATAAACCATTCAATAAAAATTTTAATAATTGTGATGTAATTTAAGTTTATAATAAAATTTTGAACTCAGAATTTTTTTGTATTGACAAATAGGTAAAAACTATCCAACGTAAAGTTGAAATCATCCCAGGCTCGTCCACTTTCTCCGTTCCTCCCTCCACATGACGAAAGGCCAATATCGCCAACAGCAACAACAAGAGGAAATGTGCGTCCAGGGTCAGTTTTATTCTACCAACGAACACTTTTGTTCCAGTACAGTCTCTTCACCTGCATGTACCTCGTAATCTACTTTGACCGGAATTTGTTGGCTTCCCTATAGTTGAGAGAGAATGACTTCTTACTGAAGATATTCGCTCAATCAACGTATCAACTCAGGTGGCAAACCACCTGTAAAGGTGAAAGAAATGAAAAGCTTAGTATTCATTTTGGAAGAGGAAATAGTTTGCTTCCCAACGCTCAACCTCGAGCTACCTAAGAGGTCTTAGTCAGTTGGGAATTCTCCGCCTATCACCAGATTTTTTCTATCGAAAGGCGAACTAAACACAAGCACCTGTGGAGTAGGTAGTGAATTATGGATATAGCCCTGCACGAAGTAAGGCAAAGGGAAGTCCTAGATGGTAGAAGAGAAACTTCTGCAGGGTAGCTCACTGTGGATGATGACATGGCCCTGGTGCAAGGCAAGGGGAAGCACTGGGTGGTAGGAGAGCAACTCCTGGATAAAGGGGCTCACCGTACATGATCAACTAAATTCAATTTCAGACCTCCAGCTCCGCCACCAAAAAAAAGTGGAAATGCCTGCCCATCGAGAGTTTCGGCATTCTGTACAGGTAGGTACATATTCAAGTGTAGCAGCAATAACGGCTACTATAAAATTCTCTTCCTATTTGGGACAATTTCTAGTGAGGGATCAGTCTTACCTTTTCTCCGATGGATATGTCTATATTATTCGGAACGACAGAATCCAAAATGTTAGACCTATAGATAACATATTCCCTGGAGGACCACAGTTTGTCAATGCAGCTGTTTATGATAAGGAGAAACGGCTGGTCGTTCTCATCGAGAAGCGGCAAGTAAGGTTTATAATACTTCAGTGGGTTTGCCAGTGAACATGTGAAGAGATTTTTGCTTGAAGGTGTACGCCTACCGTCCTGTGAACAATGGCAAGTTCGAGCTTGATCCGACTTATCCAAAGGTGAGTTCTCATTGGATCAAGAGTTCCTTTTTTCGAGAACAGAGGGATATCTCTGCAGGAATTGACATCGAGCGTTGCATTCACTCCGACGGGAGCAATGAGGTGGCATGACAGGCGCCAAGTTCTGTTATCAGTAAGTAGTTTGAATGTTCAAACTTTTGTTACTAACGTGAAAAATACTGTGGCCTAACAGGGGTACCATGTTACTTCTTAAGGCAAAAGTAAAGTGCTCATGGGCGGTTAAATGGAAACTTTTGGTGAATTCAAAGACTAAACGGTCGTTTACCGAATAATGCTGTTTTTCTTCAAGCCCCTCCCAGCTGCTTTCCTGAAGTTTGATATAGCTCTAATTTGCAGACCGGGATTTAATTTTAATTTCTCTGGACCGGAAACGTAATATTTCACATTCAGTTTATTGGGTAAAACCTGAAAACGCTTCAGAACTGGTTACGTTTTCCATTAGCCTCGCCCCTGAACGATGGGTGTGAGTTCTTTCACCTAAACGACGTGCCGCGCCCGCCGCACCCAGTGCATGATATGAATTTCTGGTGGAAGGTTACGGTAGTTGCCGCGAATCCACTACTGCTCACCACTGGAATCCTGGTAAAAATACCGCCGCACCCGGTGGTAGCGGGGCCGCGGTTAACCGCGAAAGGGGTAATTTTGCTGTTTTCTTCTTCATTTGAATAAATCATGAATCTTGAAAGGCGTAGGTAAGTGAGAAGTGTGGAATTCAATCAACCGAATATGTTCTCATTCCATCAACCAAGTTCATATGACAGAGACTGCTTTTATGTCTGATAATCATATTAAAAAGTAATGACGTTGAGAGCAGCCATGTTATACAGCCGAACCTTTCCCGAATGCGTGATAACTCGCGCGAGCACCTTATGGATCGTTGATAGCTGTCTCGCTGCAGCGAACTGCTGGGACCGTATTCACCAGCGCTGAACCCCGCGTGCTCGCCAACCAATAGGGCGCCATTATTGAAATCTTCTCCATAGAATCCATTATCTCTTTTTTTTGGAATTATTTGACGCACGCAAGCGCTGCATATCCCTCATGTGGTCTAATTTATTCGAGAGGAAAATTGTTGTGCTTATTTTAGGACGATGGACGGTTTGCTATGTATGACGAGTACTGGAACAAGTCTCTGATAACAGCTCACACAGAGGATTATTTCCTGGTATGTGATTTAATTTTATGGGTTAGGTCAATTCAGATGGGTGAAAATGCAGTTGATGGAAGGGGTTGGAAAGAGTGGGAGACAACTCTATCCTTTGGCATCGGGTCCTAGATGGTTAGCCGTCTCTACGGGCCCGTTAATGCTTCCTTAGCAGACATAGTATGTTGTCGTTTTCAAAAAGAGATGTGGCCAACTGGGTGTTCATTTACTCACCCATCGCAGCTTTTTGCACGAGGTAATCATCTCACCTACCTCACTGCTGCTCCCCTCCTGAAGGTCTTTTGAAAACCCTATTCCGTGGTTGAAAGACATTTCAGAGCATAACTCAAAGATGTTTTTTAATGCCAGATTAGTGCCAAGCCTACCTAAGAAGGTTTTTAGCGAAAACTTTCAGCTAGGAGCCTCCTTTACTGTCGGGGATTGGAGGGGGGGGGGGGGGGGAAGGCTGGGTGCTGATGCCGCCACGATCCTGAATGGGACTTCACCGTGAAGTTGATAGTAATGTACCAAGCTAGCAGTCTGTAATAAATTCGAGTAATTCTGTTCTATTTAGGGCCTCCCACACAACGTTCGAGGAATTTCAAATTGGGAGAATGATGAGGGTAAAATCTACACACACAACTTGGTATTCATCTACAAAGTGCTAGACAATGCTGTAGCAGGAGATGGTGTACCTCTGTCAACATTCCTTCACTGTCAGTAGTAGCTTGTATAATTGTATCCAGAGAGTATTTGTTTGTAGAAATTGAATTGTTGTTGTTATGTAGTGTAGAGTTTCGGAATGAAATAGAGAAAATTTGGATGGGAACACCAATGATGTTCTCGAAAAAACAATAAACATTTTGAGAAAACAAAGGTGAACTGTTTGTTGTGGTGTCCATTCTTTAGTCAATTATTCCGTTCCAGTTTTAGTTAATCAAGTCGAACTCCATTTTTCAAGGTGAGCCCAGGTAATGAAACTTCGAACAACTTCTTGATGATCAATGAGGAGGAACTTTAGGTGGTAGAAAGATTGATTAGATCGGAGAAAAACAACTTGGATGAGAAATCTGGACCATCATCCAGCCCAAGTCAGTGTAGATAGAATTGGCTGATTTATGTATTTCCGGGACCGTCCTATTAATAGTCACTCTCTAGAATGAATTATCTCTATTTAGGTGTTGAGAATACATTACAAGGGCTCTAAGGCTCACATGTACGGGCTCTATAGGAGCACGAAGCACCTCATGAGCAAGAATTCGAGAGCAAACTTCAGGTATTTCAATATCTGCTGTGCCACAATGTGATTGAGATCAAGTGCATAGCTTTCGTGGTAAGGAGTGCTGCAATGGATATGCTGAGAGAAGGAGATGGAGACAATCTAATGGCCTAGGTATTCCTCCTATCGCCCTACGCACCACCCTTATCCTCTTTTTTCACCTGACCCCCTTCGCACCCCGCAGTTTCGTCCGCCCTGGTGTCCCAAAACAGCTAATAAGCCGTTGGTTGCTTTTGTTCATTCTAGCCCACGGTACACCTTCCCTGTGTCTCATAACTCCAAAACTCTCTAGAGTCAACTGTGAAAAATAAACCCCACGTCGTTTTCTTTTCTGATATTTTTTCTCTACTGATGGGCTCAACCTCTCAACTACAATTTTCACTACTATGCCAGATAATTATGCGTTTTACTTCGGAGGTAGATGAAACGAGCTAGAGCTGTTATTGCTGTAATCAAATTCCGCTAAAACTACCTGGGAACAACGTTGTCCCACAGCCATCTCATTGAAACTAGATTCCGGGAAGAACCTACACCTAGAAGTGAATGACAAGTACGTGACCCAAGGTCCGTTAGACCATATGTGATAAATGCTCACTGCTCACAATCACTTTGCTATCCTTTGATCTGATAATCCTCGTTTCCCGGAAGGTTTTTCAATACAACATTTGGTGCATTTCGAATAAAAATAGTCGTTGGTCAGAGATTTCAAGCTTGATATACCTGAGGACCGCCATGAAACTTCGTTTCAGATTTCATATGTTTGACATATGGCACCTTCCGTCCACTTCGTGGCTAAGAAGGTGTAATATGTAGCCGGCGACTCATTAGTTGATTTTGCATATCCACTCGCAGTTCTTTTGAGCAACCTTTTCAAATCTTTTATATCTTCTGAATACTTTGAAATCGTTTGCTCGACACTATAAACTCAAAGAAATATTCAATTTAAAAGCGAGGAAAACATGGCCAAGTTGAGAAAATTCTCCTACAGTATGTTTTTTTTCCAATGTGATTGATTAATTCATCTTGACCAGTAATGAAGACAAGAGGACCGCTCCAAAAAATATTTTAATGAATTTGATTAAATGTGAGCTTACTTACGATTTTAGGAGGATGTAGAGTGCACAGCGTAAAACAGAGTAAAAAACCAGTGCCCTTCTTTTTGCATTTTCTGAGGTTCTGGAGAAATCTGATTCGTGTAATCGCATAAATTCTGCCAGTGCGACCACTTTCTAAGGTCCCTCTAGAGCCATTACTATTATTTGGACGGTACAGGACCTCGCTACTAACTTGCTCCTAATGCAGGGGTCTGATACCCAAAAGGCGTAACCAACTCCTCAGATTTTTCCTGTGCCCCGTGACATTGTTCGACTCTTCCTACATACGAAAAACCGATAGACGATAAAATTTTATTGTGTCATTCGTTGGTGCTCGTTTCCGGTGAATAAGAATGTACATAGCGTAATGCTACCCATCCGAGTGGAGTTTGCCTTTTTTGCCGACCGTACCAACTGCTTCCTCTTCGTTTCGTTTCTTCATCCGTTCGCTTCGTCACTGACGGATGATCTTCGCCAGCAATCTGATATACTCGACGAACTGCTCGCTGCATTCTCGTGGATACAACTGGAGATTCAACAATTCTCTTTTGTCGTTGCTTCTCTCTATACCCTCTTTTTCATTTATTTACTCGCAGTATATGTCGGCCATAGGTGAGCTTAGCCCTGGTAAAGTCAAATTGAATGTTAGTTAAGCCGCTTGAAACTCAGCTTGAGCTTAAGCCAGACAGAAACAAAACTACTTCAGAAAAAAACTAGGATAGGAGGTCTTCCATAGGGACACACTGGAGAACAGAAACGAAAATTCAATCCGGCACTCGGCTCTTACAGTAACCCCTGGCTTACCACCCACCCCCGTGTCCTTGCCCAAAGCCCCTTTTCGACGCGTCGTATATGTGACGGGTAAAAATTTGCGTATTAACACGCGCCGGATTACTGTAAGAGCCGAGTGCCGGACTGAAATCCGTTTCTGTCACTGGAGAAGCTGCATGAAACACTGGCACAACGTGAAATATAAAAGGTAATGCTAAATGAGTAGGAATCGGCTTCCCTACTAATTTCACCTCAATCTCATCTTCCCATGTCTTTTCGAGTCGCTGATAATCAGACATAATCATTGTGGTCTGTTAAAGAGCAGAAGTGTTGCTGCAGGATAGTCATTCGGACGAAGAAAATTAGAATTTTCGCATAATTATTAGACATCATGGAGGTAGTTAATTAATGCGGTCGGTTGTACGATATTAAGATGACAGAAAGGGGGAGGGGGAGGTGGGGGGTCAACTTGATTCTTCCCGTGTAATGAGTGAAGGGACCCCCTGGAACTCCTATCGGGAATTGCTTCCCATTATCATCGTGGTTGCATTTATAGTAACGTAAAAACGCTAGCGTTTGCCGAGAACGTCGACGCCGGCGCCATCAATCGATATCACGCACTTCAGTGACTGTTGGCCCACTAGATGATTTCTGAAATTCGAATTGACCTCTCCCTCTGCTTCTTTTCAAATTTCAAATGAGTACATGTTTAAACGCGTTAAATGCAGCGTGAGTCATCGACCCACGCAATATCGATCGACTGCTGGTGTCCGCGTCAGCCGCCGATCGATATCGCCTATGCAACTAGTGCACACTATCCTTTGAGCCTTATTGTGCCCTATCCAGGTCGTTTTTCGACCCGACAACGGCATGAGTGTCATCCTTGGGAGATCTAGGCTCGTCCCAGAAAGGTAATCCAGGAAGATCTTCGTCTTATGATACTCCCACTTTATATCTTGTTCCTCCTAATTTCACACACTCATCTTTTTATCCTCAGATGATAACTTCTGTTGATCGTGTCTTATGATTTTTCGAAACTGATTGACTTTATAATTGTCCAGTACCCTATTTACCTCTACAAGATTTGCATGTTTTTAAGTGTCATAAGGTGTAATTCAATCGTCACAATGCTGTTTAGATAACTCTACTTGGACAGCAGAAGAACTACCATGAGGGAACTCTAAACTAAGCCAGGTATGCGATTATGATTGCTCACATTTAGGCCTTTCTTTTTTACTCACTCACGTTTGTTTTACTAGTTGAGTTCTTGAAACTGCAGCGATTATCAGCACCTTCTGCGTTGCTTCAAGGATTTTGCGCATTGATACGCCTTTCAACTTCACATGAGTGTCTGAAAGCCTCAGCATATCGTATGTGAAGGTAAAGAGCCGGTCATTCTCCAGAGAAAATTCGAGAGAACATTTAGACAATCTCCATTTATTGTACTGAAGAAAATAAAAAAATGTTCTGGGTGGCAGGGTTGATGGAGAATTTCGTCGATCTCGCGGAGCCATGTTTCACGGTCACGCATTTTATGATAGTTGTGAGTTGATAAAGAAAGCTCAAACATTAGGTTCATGAAGATTTATTGCCGTCATTGCTATGGAGGAATACAACTTGTTCTTCTACGCTGCAAACGCAACAAACTTAGCTATCATGTGTAGAGAGTATTACAGTAGTTGCTTTCATAGTCCACGATTCGGCTAGCGAGCGAGCGATGGAACGATTGGGGTGCTCGCGGTATCGACCAATATTCAGCTGTATAGAAGAGAGCAAGTGCCGCCCCAATCGCTCGATCGCTCGCTCGCGGACCAAATCGTGGACTATGAAAGCAGCCAGCGAGACATGGCAGGTGTTTATGTGTCCACCAATTTGCGGCGTTCATGATGAGGTGATGCTTGATCAGTTTCAAAGACCGACATAGGCGAGTAGCTCTGTTCCCCACAATTGTAAAAGGTCTTCTCTTACGACGTTCTAATGATTACTTTGCGTAACAACCTTTTCTCATTCCAGTGTAACTGTGTGAGATGTTGTGATACACAGTGTAAAGTATAAGTGTCATGTCATAGCTTCAGTAAGTCTATGGGGACTGCTCAAAATAGTCTACTGCTGCAGGAAGTTTTCCGTAGTAAGTCATCCCCTGTTCCTTTATTTTTCGCAGTCCATCCCCACGAGACATGAACTGCGAGAAATGTCAATCCGTGAAGCTTCTTCACGGTTTTACTATGCGTTTCTGGGCCTCGAAAGAGCGATTATGTAAACTGTCAACAAGTGTTAGTAATAAGTGTTAATGATAAGTATTAGTGGCTTGCATTCCATTTTGCGCTTTTTTCATTTGACGGAGAGCCGTCGTATGACCAAAAGGTTGAGAAGGTTCAGAAAGAAAAATGATTCGAGTAGTTTCAAAGTATGTAATTATCTTTGTCAGAAATGAATCTGGAAAGTGAACAAGGGTGTCCCACCGATACCAAATTAGCATCTACCAGACCTTATCTGCTCTTCGAAATTGCCTTGGTACTGTCTCTGACTAGGTCTAACGATTATCCTTCCGTTTTCTCAGTTGATCGAATTTCAGCAATAAAACTTTGTACTGCACTAGATTCATCTGGAATTTTGCGAAGTTTTTACATTTGCTGGTGGCATGATCGCCTCTGAAAAACGCGAATGATCAGTGCCGAGAACTTTTAAACCTCTGACTTTATAGCAGCACTTGCTCTTAGTTCTGGTATTCATCTGTTTTACTACTGCTTTTCTATACAGCGCTACTTCCGTGCTTGCACTTGTGCCGTTCTTCGTCCGCTTTACAACATCTGTTAGTGAGTTTGTGTAAGCCTGTTGAAACCACTCGTTTCCTGGCCCTATGCAGTACATCATAATTCTAATAATTTGTTGTTTCTTCGTTCATTACTCAAAAAATTGTCTAATTTCTTTTTTCAAAGAAGCTTTTATTACGACCTCTTATATGCTACAGTTGATGCGAAATATGCATTTAAACTCTTTACTGTGCTCAATAAAGGTAAAACGCGAGGCTCATTCCGGCGAAAAAATTTATAGGCAATGCTAATGTCTACAACCATCGGTCTAGTATTACTGCTTTATTTTGGTTGAATCTAGACCTAATCTAGAACAATGTTTTCAAGCTAATAGAATCAGGCTAGTATGAAATTCACATATTATTGATACCACCATGTTCCACAAAGAAGGCCCAGAAACTAAGAAGAGACACAAGTTTTTGAGAACCGCACTTTAAGGACTTCCTAACTTTTCAAAAAATTTCCACGATTGTCACAGGACACTAACACTCTTGCAGTGGTACTCCTGGTTGGTAATCAAATGGGCTAACCAAGGCTTCCATTCCCTCGAGGTCGATTAATTGGCAACAGGCTCATTCGGAAGAATAAGAGTACTAACTCGTAGTTTCGCTGGCCATCCCAAGTCACCTTATAAGCCACATATGCATTCAAAAGACCATCACGATTCTGAATGAAAGTGCGAGCCCCACTCCAAAGAAGAGATTAATCGCTTCTAGAGATTTGAGACTTTTTATCAGTGATAGTGTGCAGCGATAACATGAAAAAATAAAAACAAAACGGCGCGTGACTAAAATAAATGAATGTATGCGTAAAAGATGAATTACGGGCTCTCATAGGAATAGCAGTCGAGGCAAGTGGTGTACATACATATGTTCTTATGTCGAGCCTCACAGATATCAGCTGACCGCAGATTTTCCTTGTCGATTTCCCTTGGCAACCACCAGCACTTTTCCGTGGGTGGGTGGAGAAGATCGCAACGTGGTGCTCTTCTCAGCTATTACTAGTTCTTCACCTATCATGAAGTTGATCATAACTTTTTATTTCCTTCTCTCTCTGCCCTTTTAAGCTTTGCATTAGCCATTTCCTTCCCATGAAAGCCTACTTTACACTGCTACACACTTGAGTCGTCCTAAAAAAAGACCTAGATCGGTCCAAGAATATAAACCTACAGTAACCAACGAAGTACACCTATTCAGGCAGTAACGTAGTCTCTGCTACTGTAGTTTTGAATTTCTTGAAATATGACGGGAGCTCACCGTAGCTCACTGCATGCTGCAGTTTTTCCCATGCAACCAACCGATCGGCTTGTCTAAATTTTATGGCTTCTATATCTTTTTACAGATTCAAGACCTTGGTGGAATTTCAAAAATCATTGGAAATGACGAAAATTCACAGTATTTCCTGGTGACTCATCTTCTGTGAATCTTAGAATCTTCTCGTGCCTTTGACCGATCCATCATTCATAATCCACCCATCCTCATAATTATTTGTGAGAAAATTGGCTCCAGTACGTTACCTTAGGACATGGGAATAAAAAGGTCCCTGGAAAGCATATTGGAGATAATTCTTGTGATGACTTTTTCATGAGCAGCTTTACTTGGTAGTCACCACCTTCTTCTTCTATCATGCCATCTTCTTTCTTCTATCATGTCAAGCCTCTTTCCTTTCCGAAAAAATGCTCCGAAACAATCCACGCCACCCTTTCACCATTTGTTCAACATCATCCATTTGTGTTCTTGGTGAAAATCGTAGCGGTTCAGCCACTATCTGTTCTACGTCTCCAACGTTTAGGGCTAGTGCGCAGAGAAGCAGACGCGTCTATCTGCGATTGAGGAGAAGCCATTCCGAATCGGGAGAGGGAGAAAAATTTTTCGTTCAGTAGGAAAAGTAGCCCAAGGGGAGACGTAGCATCGGGGTGTATGAATATGGTGATCTCGTGGAAAAGCTCGTGTGAAAGTTTCAAATGCTAGAAGAGCTGACCTACAGCAGACTGCCTCGACGAGAGAGCACAGATAAAGAGACGGAAATGCTTGTGTTTAAAAACTCGTTTTGAAGGCACAGTTCCCATCAAAGTAATCTGTGAGACCTCTCTGGGATGGGCCTAAGACCCGTAATGCGTGTAGAGGTTGTGGAGGTTGCAATACCAGGACGCGCATGTTGCACGCAGGTGGCTTACTGTAGCCAGCTGTACGCATGGCACACACATTTGGACAACTCGTCCAAATACTCCTTTCATGCAACTTTCGTCGTCACATTCTCGTCCAACTCTGATTTTATTAGTCTTTTGAAGTTCTGTATTTCTCTAAACACACCGATTCTCGAGTTTTCTTCGCAAATTTTGCACTATTTTTACCTGTTACCCCATTATTCGACTTGAACTAAATCCCACAATAATTGTAAACTGTGCTTTTGAACACTACTTTTGGTAGTAGGTCTGAGTGGTCAGATTTAGGCCGCGTTATGGTCCGCTGAAAGAAGCAAGCCGAAACTTCTGAGAACACTAGTAAAATCGAGTCTGGTCGAGGTGCTTTTTCTTTCAGCAAATCCCTCCACCCCATTTTTTAACAACCTTTTTGTTTGGAAATTGTTTGAGAGTGAATGGTGACCCTTCTAAAGACGCTTTTGATAAATTTCTATCCCATTCGTTTTTTTCTGCCAGTCGGTAGCGCCTGCCTGAGTTTTTGAAAATAATCGGAGACCTTTGATAGATTAGATTAGCACATGTGCTCTGATCATTTAATGCCTGCAAGCTGAAGTCATTTGCTTAGATTGACTTTTTGTTTTCGGCGATTAATCCATTATTTTCTGATTTCTATAATTTTCTTAGGAAACCAGAGGTGATTCAAAGCAAATGAGACGGAATTAGCAACGGGCAAGGGATATCTATTGACTTTGAAATATTTTTTAAACGGTTTGTTTTTTCGATGGGAGGCGCTAGGAACAGTATTTGCTTAGATCGTGGGATCACTCTTATCTGATACCTATTGACTGACTTCCCGGGTGCGGGTTTCCTGAGCCGTGAGAAATGAGCTATCGCAACTATACCTATGGTGAGTACTTATCCAGGCCTTTTCCAATGAGTGTTGCCAAATATCCGCACGTCTTCCGTCCCTCGTTTTCTCCCAAGCATTGTCCTCGATTGACCCGGCTACCTTCTGTCAAGGAAGCCTTTCACACCGTGAACTGACCTCTAGCCATCTTATTTCGTGGTCATTTTTAGTTTTTTTTTTGTTCCAAGCAACTCGTGCGGGTCCTCTCATGCAGCTCCTGCTTCAGAATGTTCTTGCCTCCGTGTCTGATGAGGTTCACCCTTTTTAATTTTTTTTTGGTGCCCCTTCGTTTCAGCCAATGCTACTTTTAGCTATCGATATTTTTTTACTTCCTATAGGTTAGAATTGAAAAAACAATTCTTTGATGTTCAATAAACTTGTCTTCTGCATGTTCCCATGCATTCGACTTCTGATCGGAATAGGAGGGGCCAATAAATGAGTACATGGTCTTTACAATAATGCGGACCAGCTGCCTATAAATTTCCCAACACTGGATTCTTTCAATGAGTCAGTTCTTGGCCGACCCCAGACGAGCTAAAGCTTGCCTAGCCTAGACAGCTATCGATACCGGATTTTTTTGTTGACCATACCCGTGAATGTTTACCACTTTGCACGACGTCATATTTACTTTTTCGTAAAATTTACCTCTGAAAAATCAGGGACAGCTAAAATTCAGTTTTAAATATTGCATTACTTCTTCCACTTCTATCATCTTGTTCGAGCCGGCGCTCGTATATGTACATTGGTTCACATCAAGATCAATATGGTCCACTGCACCTCCCGAGAACCAGTGTAGGCGTGCACAAGAAAACCAAGGCTTAAAGCTTCCGTGAAGAAGTCTGACCATTGGGCAGACGGGTCGGATGTCCAACGGGTCCAATCAATAATCGCCCTGGTCCAACGGCCTTTGTCACGAACATGTAGCCATACAAAAGTCAATATTCGATTTTCTCAACATTTCTAATCAAAGTGGAGAAGAGATGATGGGTTGAAACTGATTGCATACTTTTTTTTGCACACTCACTGACTAGTGCGCTTGCAATCACCTTAATGTAGAGGGTCATATCAGATAACCATAACTTTTCTTAGGCGAAGCATACAATTTGTAGTAGAGATAAGTAACTTTCGCCTACTTCGAAATGGAACTATAAAATGGAAATCTATGATAGGAGTATATAATCATGATTAAGTAAGTGAAGGGCTCACAAGTTGAGGGGGAAAATATGGTTCAATATGGTTGAGAAAAGAATTAGACGGACATGTGCAACTGTCTAATCAAATCGCTGTTGCACGAGCTCGGATTCATTTTATTCATCCCCATATCCGAGATCGCTTATTCATTGCCAAGACAGGTAACGAAGTCTTGTTATGAGGATTGAGTGACCCGGGGTCGAATGTGCACTAGTGGGAAATAAGTTCCTTTTACCGAATACCAACATGTTCAATGAGGTGATGTTCAATGAAGTTAGTTCTCAATGTACTGCTGATTCAGTCTCTTCACAACCGATGGACGATATTAATCTATTCATTCAAGCCGGTCTATGATTTAACCCATCAAGGAGTACCATTTTTAAATGTGCTGGCTATCACGTATATTTGGAGATAGAGACGAAGTGATTTTCGAATAAATTTCAAAAAGTCTTTTTCAAGGGCTTTCCAAATTCTGCTGATGGTTTCCACATTTTCATTGCCATTCTTCGTTCGAGACTTATTGAAATGACTTCAAACCTAATTTTGAAAACTTTTTTGGGATCATTTTTGAAAACTTTTTCAAGATCATTTTTTGAAAACTTTTTTAGGGTTATTCTTGCTAATGAAACGTGTTATATTTGCGTCCGATACATAGGCCTTATTCAGGCTTAGTTGAGTTTATATCCATCAAATCGATAAATGGTCCAGGATTGATTGAAAATCTGACGATCCTCAGCAGCCTTTGCAGCATCACCTGTTAACCATATTTCACTTTATTCAAGCCGATCGATCTCCTGAGAAGAAATAGTGACGAAGCTCCTTCTCTTAGACGAGTTCATAATCGAGTTTGGGCCGTCGAACTTCTGGAGGGGCTCCCACGGCAAACAGTAATGGTTCCGCTGTTGCTACCGCACGCTTCCACTGAAAAAGCAAGGGTGACGGAACTTCTCCCCGATTTCCCACGTTCGCTTTGAAGGCAAATCTTTTTTAGTAGTCTAATGGCTCCAAACTGCAATTACCGTACTCAGCCCGCCTCCCCGCCAATCGATAGAACGCAATACTTTCGTTGATTGCCTTTCTTTTTTGGTTGATTTTGATAGTTTTTCCATTTCTTTTGTTTTTTGGTTTATTAGATTTGATTGTCTGGAATGACTCCTGCTACATATATTTTCGACATTCGCGACCGCACTGGCATTGGAGGGAACGGCCAGCAACTTCATATAACTAAAGGATTTCCTAACTCACAAAATGTGCGCTCCAATCTTCCATCGCCTTTCTGCGATACGCGGCGGGTGCGGCGAGCGCAACGCAGTGTTCGGGGAGAAGATACCGGACCCACCAATCAAAACATTCCCTTCATAGCGCGCGAGAGCTTCGCGCGCGCGAAAGCGTCGTTCATAGCGTTTCTTGAGAGGAACCCCCACCCATCGATTCCGTAGATTGAATAGTTTTGTAATTAATATCCTGAAATCTAAGGGATTTTTTTTTAGAAACTCAATCAATTCCGATTTTTCTCTGGAGTTTTTTTCTATTTCCTTTCCTATTTCCTTTTCCTAGTTTTTTGTGTCTAATTTTAAAAATTGGATATTTTTTGGTGTTCATTACGAATACAATTTTCCAGTGTTTTTCCTTTATCAGATGACGTAGGCTTCAAAAGCGAACTTGCGCTCCTTCGAAATATCCTTCCCTGAACTCAGTTTCGGGCTTTATTTACAGTGTACAGTGAAAACCTCATAACAATAGGGTCCCATCAATCCTCAAGTGTTTCTGAAGACAATTCCTTGTACTCCTCCTATTCTTCTTGAATATTCCGGTTTCAAGTTCATTCAGGCAAAACACAACGGGAGCACTCAAAACTATTCAAAACTGCTTGCTCAAAATCCCACAGCATTTTCCTTCCCGCCGTTCCCAGAACCAGATGCGATAAACTACTTTTCACACCAACTTCTAACAAAACTTTCGAATTTTCTCATCGGCTTTCCCTCAAAGCTATCTTTCCTGAAACTTGTAACTTGATATTGTCGTCTCTGTTACTTTGACGTTGGAGTAAGTGGAAACGAACTGCATCTTCCTGTCTTTCACCTTATTGATTTCTTTCCTTCACTTTCCTCCAGAAATCCATTAGAAAATTGTTCCAAAAGTTGGTATACTATGCCATGTGATTGTCTCGATTTCATCCGGGTCCATCCATCTTTCATGCCATCTTCAACTCTGATGTCGCATGTCGCCAGACAGATAAAAATGAAAATCTAGACGAAAACCCAGCAGGTTGACGATGGATCTGTCTTGAAGGCCTTCCTGTGACGTAACACAGCCACGTAAATGTGCCAACCACCCACTTCGTCTACTTGCCCGAAGTCTTTTTTCGTATATGGGATGGGATTGGGACGCGTGTATTCAGATAAAAGATTACGCCTCTGGAATTAAATGTACACGTGAAGTTTTGCACATATCACTTTATCATTTTCATTATCATCATATCATCATATTTCATTTATTGCATGTTCTCATGCATATTTCGTCTGATTGCAGTGTAGGATTGCATTCCCGTTCTGAATATCTGTCTTAAAACAACCTCATCTCCAGTAACATCACGATCTATAGAATTTTCAGTGTGTTTCCTTTTCGATATTACTTCCAGACATCTATTCACTCAATACTCTAATTTTCCAGAAAATGCTCTTTAAATTTGTCTTTTCTCTTCACTTTATCGGATCCTACTGTAACGCTCATGATTGTTCTGATTCGGACAAATTTTTTCTAGACAAAGTCGAAAGGACTAAACCAGTCCTCTTGGTTGACCGATATCACCCTCTGACGAGAGAGGGCGACAACTTCTTATACAGACTAGGAATTTGTCGGAAAAACCGATTTGGTCTAATTTGAGGTAAAGATAGACATCTGTACTAAGCGCCAATCAGAAAATCATTGGATCCACAATCGGGAGCGAAAATGTAAATTTAAAAAATGGGATCAATAATTCGACATTCACCGAGTATTGATATATCCTTGACTAAATTTGACCCAGTCCTGGACTTCGAACTAGTTAGTTGTTTTCGGCTAAAACGGCACCTTCCCGTCTACAAAATGGAAAATTGATAGCCAAACCCACTACGAGTGGAGATTGATTGGACGACGCGTTCCAATAAAATTAATGCTATATGATCGATCGACATCGGTTCTTTACTGTTTTCGGTCGTTTTCTGTGGAGGGCAGTAAATTATAACTCCAAGAGGAACGGGGAGTTGTAGAAGAATACCCGCTAGAAGCGTGCCGGACAGGTGCACCAATGTATTCAAATGCCCGCGAAAGGAAAAACAGGTGCAAAATCTTCCACGATCCAAACGTGACCATCGTGATTGACTGTATGACGCTCGCCGCGGGTGAGAACGTCCGTTGCGCGTATCCGTCGAAAGTAGGTCACCCCGCCCACTTCGCGCGCGGCGCATCACACTGAGGTCTCGTGATGACATTACAGTACCACCAAGTGTCATTGGAGCAAATGATTTGCATTTATCTGTGTTATCTTCTTCTTGAACTGACTGCCGTGGATCAAACGCAAAGCGTATGCCCCAATGACAATTGCGACGTCCGTCAAATATCGTGGGCCGGCTCGCCGCGTGCAACGGCTGCGGCGTGACCTAGTTTCGACGGGCACGCGCAACGAAGCGCACCCTCGCCGCGGGCTTTCGACTCAAGCCAGGCAATATGACAAGCGACGGCACTTGGTGACGTCCTGTACACCGCCGTACCCATTTTGCCAGCGCCGTAACTAGCGTGAACATACATAAACGTCCATCAAATGACTGAAATGTGGAGTTCAAAAAAGCCACTTCTCTGGTATGACCTCGCGATCAAGTGAGGGACGCCCAGACAAAATTCTAGGGGACTACCTGCATGAATCCAGGAAATTAACGTAAATTTTTCAGATCTAAGTGGATCGTATCTTCAACGCAAACGCATGGTTCAGAGTGGATTGCTGCGTATGGGGTCACTGACCCAGCAATTCTTAAAGTAAGTATTATTGCTTTTTTGTTCATTAAACGGTTAGAACGCAAATTTACGCTAAATTCTTGGAGTTTCTGAATATTTTTATGTGTTCCCTGAGTAAGAAGTAAAGATCATGACTGGAAGTGGATTATCAGCTTGATAGTGTGTTACAGGAAAGGCTGTAAAGATTACGAATCAAATGTCCATCCAGATTTTAGTCAGGGTCATAGCCCACTGATGTACATACAAACATCAGTTTCAGCTGAATTACTAGTTACGAGCTTGTTTCAGCAGGAACTCGTCTATACAGTCAAGTGAGACCACTTCAAATTCAAAAACGAACGGTACCGATCCACAACCGCGAAAAATAAAAATATTTGATCGTCTTGGGAAGCTATCGATTAGTGTGAGTTTCATTATGTCTGATTCTGATGGAGAAATTAACGCCTACTTCAATAATGCGGTTTGTTTAGGATGCAAATGTTTGTTTACGTTTTGTTTACGTAAAAAAAGGTGAAAGCTTGGAGAGGGAGGAGGTTATCACTTGTCCTTGTCGAATAAGAACTTTCGAAGGCTACCGCGAGTCTTCATATCGGTTTTTGCCGCCTGTTAAGAGTATAGACTGTCTGTCAGCGCTTAGCTGGGATGCCTCCTTGACTACCGCTTTCTCCTCTCAGCTTATTTCACAGAAAGAACCCTGAATGGGGAAAGACAGATCAAACAACACTCCCACTTCTTCACGTGTAATCCGTAAGCCACTCACATTTCAACAGCCACGCAAAGAGAAGAAAAGTAAAAAAGCGCTCTTTTGCTTGCCCTACCGCAAAACTGCTGTAGCATCTGTGTCCCGACAAAGAAAAAAGGGACCGAACATTTGCACTTTGTGGCCGTTTTGCTGTCCAAAGGTGTGTAATGGAGCTATCAAACCCATGCACTTTTCGTAAGTGTGCTTCTATCATTAAATCGCCTCTGACCATTTCGTCAACTCCCATCAACAACCGACGCACAGCTTGTTTCGTGTTTGAAGCTTCATCCCCTTTTTTCATTGAAATCCTGATTGCCCGATAGCATATGGATTAGATCGAATGTGTTCAGGCATTGAATTTCGATAGGGTACCTCTTTATAGACAATACATCCTACTGGTGATGGGTTTCGACTCCACCACTGTCTCGAGCACCTCGAGTTACCCAAGTCAGGAGACATCATATCTCATCGGAGACGGATTCGCTCATATTTCATCATCATCGTGATCATGTTCAATCACAAATAGCGAGACAGAACAGCAGTCAACGAAAAAAGAAGCCAGAGCATGATAGTGTGACTTCCTGGAACGTGCTGGTTTTTAGTCCTAGACATCTCCACAGCACTCCGTCAGGGTTGAGGAACCTCTTTGAGATCGGCTTTACCGTCATGATGACAAATCAGTCCGAAAAGAAGTATACGTGCGTCTACTGGATAACCTCCGAAATCGATGGGGGCAATTACGTCAAAGGATCATCAAAGAAAACATCTGTAGCTCTTGAAATTTATTTGATTGCGCCATCTCATGATTCGCTTTTCATAGTTATAGTTATTGGATTTGACGGGTGGGGGCTTGTACCTGATAAGCCAGCCAGGATATGCTGCTGACTTCATGTTAGGCTCCGTTGTTATGTTTACTTCATTGTTTACTTCTTCTACAGGCAATTATCCTATCCATTAACTGCGATGAGCCAAAAATAGGGTCGTGATCCGGTGCTTCCTTGTGTGTTCCTGTATTCGAAATTTTAGATGGCAAACTATTGGAGGTGGAATCCCTCCTCTACCCTTCGTCCCTCCTTCAAATTTTTGATGTCTTCAATGATTTTTATTCCATTTCCTAGCCTCTTTATTATCTTTGATCTTTGGGGGCACATTTCCCATTTGGGATCGTAGAGTGTGAAAATCGAGCATTCACTATCACAACCAGTCATTTGATTAGCTTCTTATCTCCTTCAGACGATCTCTCTTTTCGTCTGTCCGGCTAGTTACTCGACTACTTTAGGTTTCCAGGAATGTCAAATGTCTCCCAAATTCCTATACCATCCATAGAGGGCTTATTTTTACTCTAGAATCACAATCAAAGTCTGAATAAAAGTGAAATATGCTTCAATTTCCGGAGTGAGCCTAAAACGACTCATGTTTTATTTCCCTGACCCATATAAAGGATTAGAGAAGAAGTTTTTAATTTGTTCAATCTTTGATTAACCCGGCTATATGACTTCATTCGCTTCCTTAGCGGTGGTTCCATCCACTTACAATAGACCAGTGCCGAATAAGCATTTCATCTCCATCTCTGTATATAGCTGGACTTGTTCTGAGCATCGTTTTGTCGGTAACCGTAATTAAAACGAAATGACCACAACGTGTAGTGATTCTGTGTGCGTCTACGAGAAAGGATCATTTTCACAGCATTAGTGTCGACTAACGAACCAGAGGACGGGGGGGCTCGACGGGTGTGGTGCAGTAGGAACGAAATTGTTGCGTCGCCGCGAGAGGGACGCCGCGCGCGAAGGAATGTAGCAGAATGCAGCAGCAAGTAAGAAATTCAGGAGCAAAAGAACTAACAGTAGAATTGTGCTATAAGTAGTAATCGCATAGCGATTGAATTGTATGAAGAACGCCCGGATTGTAATAACGAGGCAAATGGTCCCCGACAACCGCGTGCGGCGGATCGATTGCCCAAAGCCGTTCCTACTGCCCGTCTCCCGGGCTCGACCGGCCGGAAGCGTATCGATCCGAAGTTTGATCTTCAGATCATAAATGTCGAGAAGGCGTCAATCGGCCCTACCTCTCTTTTGCCCCCAACAAAACGTATAAACATTAATCACTATAAAAAAAAACAAAAGCCCTACATACTTGCTGGCACAAGGGAACCGATTGAGCTCTACTTCTTGATTTATACAAACCACGAAGAGTTTTCAAAACTCAAACGATCATTAACATCTGAATCATTTTTTTAGTTTTCTGAAATACCTTCCGGTGTATTTCCATATAATTATTTAATTATTTGATGCCGGCTGTGAGACACCCAGTAGAGATTATTCCTATGTTTAGACAAAGGAAGCGATGGATCTGAACACGTGGAGGACAAAGAAGCGGCATTTCCGTGATACGGATGAATGGCGTAGAAAGAAAAACCGAATCATCAACAAGATGAGGGCATTATCACGAATAAATCTGCTCTTAGTTCTCTCAAAGATGCAGGTCAGTTGGCTTTTCAGGTGACCGCTTAATTCTGTGGATAAGGCGTGAACAGAATCCTGCTGTGTGTTACGTCTGAATAATTCAAAAATAAGAAAGCCTAGATCCATGGAGAAGCTGCAGACACCGGTCCTACTTAAATAATTATATGTATAGGTCGAAGGAATTTCTTTTAGGGATGAGCAGTCCCATTCTGTTGTTCTCGGTTGAATTCATAACTCGGTGTCCTCGTTAGATCCATGGCGTCATGAGATTTGAGAAAAAGCTGGTGAACGTAGGAATGGACCTTGCGGCGAAGCTACAAACTGGTCACCGCTGTTCAAGTGCTTCGTCTCGTTGGGTGCCATCAGAGTTAGACGCAAACTATAATCAGCCGAGGCATGGATCATTTTTCTTTATCAGCATCTTTCAATATCATATAATCGTTGAGCGAAAATCCCACAAAAAATTTCTAAACAAGGTCAAAAACGGCAAAAGAGCTTAGGCAACAACTAGTCCATCGAAGAGATCCCCAAAAATTACGAGAACAGGATCTGGGCCCTAATAAAAATGTAACTTTACGGTCAGCAAACTTCCGGGAAAACGTGTTTTTCGTGTTCTCGTGCTTTCTGAAGTGGGATCATCATTGCTGTGAACTAATTGCTTTGTTGGTTTTGCTCAAGTGAGTTAGCTTTGAGAGCTGGAACATCTTGAACTAACTAATCATTGGTGTACATAGTCTTCTTGTTTCCCAAATGATTTTCCTCGTCTTTTAGAAAAGTTAGCCCTTTGGCCAGATGCGAGGTGATAAACCCAATATATGATTGTCATAAAATCTATAAAATCACATATTTTCATGTTTATTTCAAGAGTGTATTGAAGCATTTCTTCACAAAGGCCTAGGAATGAGCAAATTGGCATCAACAAAAATCTTCTATTTGGGAAAAATCACTATAATTGTCACTTTGAGTCTGAGTAATTGCTCGAATACAACTAGTAGAAACGAATGTTCTTTTTACAGCTGTCCAGAAAGTTTTTATGAAATTCTTCCATTAGGTTTGTTTATTGTTCCGTTTATTGCTCCGGAGCGAAACAGTTTGCATTGTGTAAGGTCGGGCTGTAAAGTTCACAAAGAACAAAGTGGTATTTTAGTTGGCTTTCGCAGGCTTCCGGAAATCCGATGCTTCTGTGTTTTAGCTCGTCTTTTTCTTCCAGTACCCCGAATTGTTTTTGTAGAGAAAGGTGAAGGCGTCTAGGTGGTCCCTTGTCATTCTCTACCCAAATTGTCTACTGCAAATTCAGCAGTTTAGGTTTAGGCGAGAACTTTAGACTGATTTCATGGTCATCTTAAGCTCCGCCGAAACATAGGTTTTTCTGTCTGTCATGTAGTGAGGGCTCGAAGAACCCTACCCAATGTTAGAGAACTCATAGATGTCTGATACCAAAGAGCTTCTTGGTAAAAAATGGGACCAGACAATGATTTCTCACAGAAAAATGACAAAAAACCTGAAAAACCACCACGGCTGATATTACCCAACCGCTCTTTCCACGCTACAGAGCTTCTCCGCCTAGTGAAGAGGAAATCTTTCACTTCTAGGGTAGAATTCTGAAACTTTTCTGATTGTGAGACCAATTGTTATCAGTGGGTCTGACGGAAAGGATACCAAGTCGCAGTGGCCATTCAAGATGAGATGTATACCGGCGTAGGTAGCTCCGAACGCTGATCTCAAATCTGGATTCCAAATCTGCGAAACGGTTCTGGGAACAAAGTTACGGGTCCCCTTTCCCCAGGTCTCTTGTAACTTTTTCGCTTTTATACGAGAACTAACCAGTACAGAACGTGCATCAATGGCGCACTTGGGAGCTCGACGGGCTAGTAGGCGTGGCACTTAAGTTCGAATCCTTGATGCGAGAGCTTGTTTTGCTTTTTTATAAAAAGTCTCTTAAAAGCTTGCAAAACCCTTCTATGCGTGGTGCTTGGTGCTCTATAAATGTGAAGGAGAGACGTCGGTAGTCTATATGATGCATAAAAGGGTTTTGCAAGCGTTTGAGAGATTTTTTTATAAAAAAGCAAAACAAGCCCACGCATCAGGGATTCGAACCTTCGTGTCACGCTCACTAGTCTGTCGTCCTCCCAACTGCACCACTGATGCACGTTCTGTACTGGTTAGTTCTCGTATAAAAGCGAAAAAGTTACAAGAGACCTGGGGAAAGGGGCCCCGTAACTTTGTTCCCAGAACCGTTTCGCAGATTTGGAATCCAGATTTGAGATCAGCGTTCGGAGCTACCTACGCCGGTATACATCTCATCTTGAATGGCCACTGCGACTTGGTATCCTTTCCTGGTGAGCATATCAATCTACCCTCACTCGTTGTCGAACAGTTCTTGGAAAGACTCTACCTTCTCTACGAATTGGAGCTGACGCGTAGCAAATCGAACCGTCCGTTCCTTAAGATCCTTGGAGGCTGAATATTCATGATGATGTGATTGCAGGAGATGCACCGCGCGGCTAGTGGGGACAGTTGGTTAAGCGGAACCACGCCCCTGTTCTGTTCGTCTGCTCCCTCTCACCCGGATATCTTTCAAAGTTTTCGGGCAACTCAGAACGGGCATTTGCCTCGAACAAATAGCAGTTATACCAATACGAATAAATAAATAATAATACCAGTGAATAATAGTCAACAACTACTTTATAAACCATAATATTAGTTAATAAAGTCGAGAATACGGAATGCTATCTAGCTGAGAGGGTGCAGACGCATGGGAAACGGCTGCCAGCTGTTTTCAGTCAGCGGTGCGGTGGGTCTTGTGCAACGCAGGGGAATCTGCGTTAAAGAAGAAGCCTCGTTTATCCGGTGCTGGGAGGTAAAACGTCAGCTAGTCCTGCAGATGTTACGTACTCCACTCGAAACTACTCTATGGAGATTTTCACACGATTTCATAGACCAGTCCCCATGCTTTAGTCACTCGACCGTACTTTTTTCCCCTCTTTTTTCCCCATGTCTACCACCTTCAAACATCGCATAGTGCAAGAGATATTTCAAGTTTGAGAGGTGTGAGGATGCCGGCTGAGCTATGCAGTGGTGTATGCTATAGCGAAACTGGGCTGTGTTTGTGTTCGCTCATTCCTCATTAACCATTTCATCTCCCACGCCGTTGAGATATCTCTCATTTTCTCTGCTCATAGCCTCTCAATCCAATGATTACATAAACTTTTTTACACACTTTACTGCCAATAACGTGGTAATCTCAAATTTCCAAAAGAACTTTTCTGGAGTCCACGGAATTTCAAGAATTCAGCCAACACTTGCCTGATCACATGGCTTCCTTTGACCGAATCGAAGAAGAATTCGGTTTGGATACGCCTACACGGAAAACTTTCCAGCAAGTTGGTGATTTTCTGAAATATTCCTTATTTTAGAAAACCGAATTTTAGACAGATAGACTCCGAAGGTTTTTCAGTTGTAAGAGCTTTTGGAATAAGGATTGAAGATGAATGAAGAATGGCCTGATTTAGAAAGATAAATCATTTTTTCGCCTCTTTTTTCTTTTCTACCATGCTAGATCTGTTGTCCGCCTTCAAATTGAACAATAAATTTGCGTTTAGGAATAAAGAGGGAAAAGAATCGTCTACTCTCCAACTCCTCTTTTTCCCTACATCTTTTCTTCCAATATTCCTACTCAACCTCTTTTTCTCCAGTTTCTTCCTTGCCTCATTTTCAATCTTCAAATTTTTTTTGTCTTTTCTAACTCTATAGAGCCCTATTTTGATTTTTTCCTCTACCCACTCTGGAGCTTTCAACCAGCCTAAGCAGCTGTTACCAACTTGTAATTACCCATTTTTCGAGTGCCTTCCAGGGCTAAATCCCTTTTCCAATCATTTTTCTTTTTAATTTTTTTTTCTCTGCCAACCGTTTCTCACCAAACAGTGAACTTGTTCGAAGGGTTTCTTACGTAAACATAGGTGAAGCAATGAAGGGGAGCTCTGAGTAGCGCTAGCAATCCATGAGTGCATGGAGTGCAATTGAAATGAAATCTAATATATCCAAGAAAATAATGATCTATGTTGAAATCGATCGATCTGGAAAGATGATCTGTGAGTGCTTCAGCGAAAAGCGTAGGCAATGATTCATGGTCCCTTGTAGTGCTTTACACTCGAATCCCTGCGAAAGCGAAACACTTGCATCCCTTTTTATCTGTCTAGACGTCGTGAGGTGAAGGTTCAAAGGCATCTATTATAAAATCATCTTTATGAAAAGTATGGTATCTCATTGTAGTGTATGGTACTTCTTTGTAGAAGATGAAGTTTAGGAGGAATTTGAGCCTTCTAATGTTTAAAAGCGGAGGTGTTGGTGTAGGATAGCACCGGAGGCAAAAAAAGCTGCAAAATCCGAAGAATTTTAGGATTGTAGAGGTTTTGAAAAATAGTCAAAGTAGGGGCGTCGTATGAGATTGTGACGATGGAAGTGGTTTCGAAAGAGTATTTGGACGAAACTCCGGCCATGTGCAAATGTATAGAAAGCTGCCTACTGTTAGTTCTTTTGTTCCTGTATTTTTTTTACCTACTGCCTTATTCTGATACACTCCTTCGCGCGCGGCGTCCTTCTTGTCGCCATGCGGCAATTTCGATCCTACTGCGCTACACCCGTGTAGAATAGTGCACCATAGTTGAAAGAGCTGCAAAATCCAAAGAGTTTCAATACGTCCAAAGAGTTGTGAAGGTTTCGAAAAATAGTCAAGGTAGAGGTCGTGTGAGATTATGACGATGGAAGTGTTTTGAAGGGGTCTTTGGACGAAATTTTGGCTACATGCAATTGTGTTAAAAGCTGGCTACAGTAAGCAAAAAATGCCAAGGATTTCCTTTCATCGCTGTAAGTTAGGGCCCTGTACGATCGGCTGTCTGAATTTTCGATACATATGCTTCGTTGCACATGGTGCAGTTTCTACAAGGCTGTTAAGTGTGGCTACTTCTCGGTGTGGCCTGGGTGTGACGCAGTAGGATCGGAATTGTCGCATTGCGGCGAGAGGGACGCCGTGCGTGAAGGAATGCTCAGAATGCAGCAGCAGGTAAGGAATACAGGAACAAAAGAACTAACAGTAGAATCATTACTAAAATAAGGATCGCATATCGATTGAGCTGTGCTAGAGCTGCTGAGCTGAGGAACGCTAGAGCTGCAGTAACGGCGAAAGAATGGTTTGCGACATCCGCGTGCGGCAAATCGATTACAACGAAACCCTTCCGACTGACCACATCCCTTGAACCCTCATCGCGCTCTATCCAGGCCTTTTTTCGACCCCTTATTACATTCTTACTGACCGCGGGCTCGTCCAAAGCCAATTCCCGAACAATTTTGTCGCTAACTGTGCCTTGATATAGTTCAAACAATAGTTTTCCGAAAGTCCTTCTGCCCTATATGCCTAGTCAGAGAATTTGCATATTATTTCTATTTTCTACGGGATACATGTTACAAAGTAACAGGTGAACAACATTCTTAAACGCTTATCATTTGGACTCTCGAAAATTTGGAGGTGTTTCAAGGAAATTTTCACGGACTTTCATCCCAAGCCCAGATTTACCATCATTCAACGAGTTTAGAGTTTGAGAAAAGGATAACTCTGCAAAGTTCTGATTACACATAGTTATTTGAACCATATAGCCTTTCCGCAGCTTTCAGCCTTGCTTTTCAGCTCATGAATCAACATAAAAAGTTGGGGCATGTGGCTGTGCTTTAGCTTTTTATGTTGATTTATGAGCTGCGAACAGCACATGCGACAATGAATGAAAATCTCCTACACAGTAATCACATCGCTGACTCCATGATTTCCACTCCTATAAACAGTCTCAGAATTCCACTGACTATAGAGCTTGGATTCAGAGATCAGACTATCTTGTATCGATTGATCCCGCCCATATTCGGATACCCCTTTGCCTTGCATTCCACTCAACGGAGAAATGGGTTCGGGATAACTTTCCCCTATACTGAAGAGCAGCAGATTCACATTTCAGTACTTTTGTTTTCCCAGACAAATTTGCTATAAATCAAGCGAACCCGATAAAATATGACGGTAAGCTTGGTTGCCCCGAGTGGGGATTGATCCAATATTTGATCTCCGTGTAGAAGCTGGCCACATGGCCTTTTCCCGCGCACGGGTTTGCGAGATTAGCTGATCAAAAGTATTATCTGGTAAAAGCGGTGATTATTGCGAAGAAGCTTTTAACAGGAAACAATTTCCGTGCGCTTACATGAACTACGTCCCGTTCTAGGGTTCTCCAAAATGCTTCTCTGAGTCTCCCTCAATAAAGAATTGAGCGTCTGGAGCTGGTAGGGTTTGTTTGAAGACTTCACAGGCACTGTACTGCCTCTGGCAGTTCGTCGAATACCAAACTGGTCCACCTGGAACGCATTGAATTGTGATAGAAACCAGTGTGCTTTCAGTATCGCTTGAAATCATGCCTGCTGCGGAATATGCCCGAATCTCCACGGACGCTCGTACGCACGTAGCAAATATTCGATAATGGTCTCGCAGCATAAAACTGCAATGACCGTAATCCCATATTCATATTGGGACGTGCCATCACCATCCACTGACCCATATAATGTGCGCTACAGTTGACCATCGAATTTCTGCTGCACAGAGCGGGTGCAGCGAGGGTGGCACGCAGTTTGGGCGGGGGACGGTACGAACGTGCCTTCGAGGACGCGTGCGGCAACCTGCGCGGCGGAGTTCGTGACGATTTGTACGATTCTGACGCCAACTTTCGAAGCACAAACTTGAAATATAGTAGTTTAGTAGGATCTGATCCTTTTGATCTACTCTACTCTACTTTAAGTTAGGGCCCCAATAATAGGCGATGGAGTCGTCCAAATCGTTACGAACTTTCCCGCATGCATCCTCGGACGCATGTATGTACCCATACCCAGTTCGGATTTGAACTCCCCCTCCCATGAAAGCAGGCAGCTGGGGCGGAGTGTTGTTCTCACGGCACCTAATTCTAAGAAGTATTTTGTTTCCATAACGTACAGCTCTTGGATGTACCGCTCATCTTCCTACGTTCTTACCTTGAAGGCACAAATTTTCTTATGTTCACGAAGATAATACTTGTAACAGTTTATCCAAGGGGAAGTATACAACCTTGATCGCCTACTGTTATCGCCTACTCAGTCAGCGGGTTGTTATTTCACCCCCTCCACAGAATCATCGACATTCTTCTCACCCATCGAACGAATTCGCTACAAGCTGTGTGCACTGGACTCCCAACTAAAAATACACTTTTGAATGACCCACATGATGGATGATTAAAAGACTTTTGCGAGGGTCTCCATAGTGCACACTGCCTGAAATTATGTCAATTATCGAAAAGTTCAGCTTTTCTCACAAGTCAGAGACACCAACTGGCACTTTACATCGAATCATTCACTTTTCTGTATGTAATAGTGTAATGTTTTACCTCTTACCACTTAATTCTGCCTGACTTTCTCAGAGCTCATCTGGAAAATGAGCTTATTGGATTTCACGAAATCTGGTCCAACAAACAGCGGAATTATGCGGTGGAATGATGGTGGAGATAAACGGCATTATTACCAAGTGCCAGGTCTAGCGTGCCCTCATCCGCCCTACTGGGCCATGAAAGCCTTTTTGTCCTCCTCTTCTTCGAGAAAATTCCAGTTTCGATTGAGTCCATTGATTGGTGGCAGGACTCTACGGGAAGATAAAACAATGTGCTGGGTGCTGTCTGGTTCCCACAGTGTTTCGAAATTAAAAAATGAATATTTAAGTTCTGTGATGGTTGAAAGGAATAAAGAACATGGCGCAACTTCAGGGATCTGGCCATCTCCTTTTGCAATAGCAGTTCAACAAAGATAGGGCTTTTTGGAGAAAAGCGAGTTTGTATATGTGGATTATCCGATGATCAAATGGTCTCGGTTGTGAAGGAAGTCTAAGTCTAGGCCTTTCCAGGTGGGCAACAGAAGGCCACCCATGGCTAGTTTCCTATATTATGAACTACGTCCCAACCTCCGTGTCCTTTCTTTTGTGTGATGTGGTGTCAGTGTGGGTGTGACTTTAAAAACGGCGTCTCCTGTTCATCATATCAACTGCTGCTCAATGCGTTTTTACTTCTACCACGCCAGCCTAAGGGCGTTCCCCATTGGCTAAGATTAGTCCACTGATGCTGTCTAGCAGGCCCCGCCAATCGGTGGCAGATCTTCGTAAAACCGTAAGCAAATCACAGTTGCCTGTTTCGACAGAGGTGAATATTGAGATTTTTCTTATTGCTTCCTCTGTAAAAAAAAACAGTTCCCTTTATTTATTTTTGAGCTATTTTTGAACTCCGAACTACTTATGAGGAAATGATCTTCTTGTTAACCGCAATCCGAATTGTGACTCGTTCTTTGCGAACTTTTTTTAGTAGCAGCCTTTCCTGATTCTTCTTTGCTTTTACAGTTCTTCTGCTGAATTTCCAGAACCTTTGATCAGAGCTATTCGGTCAACCACCTTCTCAGTCCTTTGGGATCTGTTCCTCCAGAAGTCAATTAGTCGCCCTCACCTGTTGCACTGATGGGTAACGAGGTCCTGCGAAGTTCCTTGTCAAATCCGGGCTCAACCTTGCATTCGCTTATTTTATATCTACATATTTTATTTTACGTTCGAAGGTGTATTATAAACTCGAGTTTTTATTGATCGCTTTTTATTGATTGCTGCTAATGTTTGTCTTTTAAACATGTATTACCAGCAGCATATGATGAACAGTGAAATGCCTGACCTCACCCAAATTCCAGTGGATCCACATTTCTGGGCCATGAACTTCAGAATAAGATTCGAAAGAGCCTAAAGTCTGTCTCGTAAACCCTTTCGAAAGTTTCTCGTCACATCTCCTCATGTGTCTGATATGGTTTGAATGAATGGAGGTGTCGTAGTGGCATGTGGCGCACACTACATACCGCCTGAACCGCTCGGGGATAGGATCATGGGTCGATATCCGCCCACACCAATCGTGTCATCCATCCGGAGTCGATCGATTGGTCCAGAGTCGTTTGGGAGGATAGAAGCATCGGCTTTTACGTTGCGTGGCTCTACAAATTCATTGTACATGGCGCGAGCGCTCAAAATGTCACCACGATGCTGAATAGAAATCGAATGCGGGGCGCATTCCAAAAACGGGATCGATTAATGCCTTTCTGTAGAATGATGACGATGTCGTGGTAAGAATTAAGTTGTCGGTGGTTCCTAATCAAGAAAAGGAACTTCTTTTCACTTCCCAGCTGTGTTAGAAACGATGTTCTTTTGAGGTTTTCAGATTGAAATTTTCTGTTATGCAATATCATGCAACTGATTGGTAAGAAGCTTCAGAGACAACGAGGTCAGAGTTGTGGACCAGCTTCATCTTCAGTATATCGTGCCACATTTGATATTATTTAACACATTTCATTTAAAGATCATTAGTACCTAAGGAGCCAGACACTCTCCCTCAATTCCATACCCATTGGCGACCGCGCCTTTTATACTGTCCTTACATTAACTTTTAATTTCTCTTATAACATAAGTTGGGAACGAATGACTCCTGGACCACTATGCCTCAAGATTCTCTAGAAGGCTGTGAGCTCAGCTGATACTTGCAAACCAAAAAAAAAATATAAGAACACTTGATAAATAATATAAATACTGCAGTAGCACGATATGGTGTGGCCCGGGACACGCGCTGGTCAATGGGTTGAAAGACGGTCTTATAGACCCTAGCAATTTTATAGACTTATAAATATTACCAAGCCATATTTTTGCTACCGATTATCTTTTCGAGTAGACACCGTGTGAATTATGCATGGCTGGCCGCTTGGTGGACTGTTTTCCCATTCCTTCAACTTGGCATTGTCATGGAGCCAACGCCAACAAGGGAAGCGTCGTGTGCGCCACTTGCCACCTGATGGTTTGGGTGCAACTTGTTAATGTTCTGCTTACTGCTTTGCTCTGTCGCTAGCTTTTCTTGAAGGTGGTTTTCCTTCAGATGTGATTCTGGCCTTTTTACTTCAAGGTCTCAGATTTCTTCCTTCTTTCCCATTTTACTGAAACACTTTTGGGTTCCACTTGCATCTTGTTCTTTTGAATTCAGAAGTCATTGGAGGCGTAGCGTAAACTAAATTGATAAATGATGCCCAATTCCTTTGAACGAGCCCATTCGGGACCACCACGGCCGAGATGATGGACTTACTTGGCTCTGCCCCTCGGTTAATCTACAGAGGATGCTGAACCTTCAATTGGCGCTTCTTGATGAAAGAAGCTCGGCGAACTTACGAGAGACAGACAATTTCGTGCAACAAAATAGAAAGGAAAGTTTCTGGAGATGGTCCCTTTTTGGAGAGCTCTCAGACGAGTGGTACCATCAAGCCACCCTGAAGAGAAGAATGATTTAGATGGCCTGGCTAGTTAATGATGATGGTTCGATTTGATTCGCAAACCAAGCCTGTGTTTTTACCTACAGTGATGGTTCAAATGTATCCAGCTCTTTTGTCTGACGGCTTTTCTGAAGGTGGACCTTCGCTGAGCTCAACGTTTAGACGATTTTATCTTCTTCAAGAATTTAATAGAACTTCGACGGAGTTGATATGCTGCCTGCAGCCGAAGGAAGCTGAAGACTTTTCCTACTGATACAAGGATAAGAATAAGTTATATCTCAAGGTATCGATCTTTCTATCCAACACCCAGCAATCTCTCCAGTGAACACACATCTGGCTCGTAATATTTTATTGGTGAATATAACAAAAGACAGCACATAGCGTCAGCTGGTGAAAAGCAGACGAGGAGCCTGAGTAAGTAGAATCTACCATTATGACCGGGAGATCGTGTGGTATCATTTACGAGTCCAATCTTGATTCTCTGCTTAGAAATGGTAATGAATTGCGTTCCTATAAAAGAAAACCCGGTAGGCCATTATCGGGAATGTTTAAGTCATCTGCAAGGAATGCATAGAGGGAAGGAACATTGCTGACAGGAACTCGAGGCTTAAGCGACGGTTCAAGTTTATCTCGATGTACTGAAGCAAGGGAGGCAATAAAAAGCGATAAAACTCCATAAGGCATACAAAACAATAGATCATGGGAGGTCCTTCATAATAAAGCATTTCAAGTCAGGTCAGCTCTAGTTTACCACTATAGCAATGCACGATTACGACCCATTGTTGAGCGAGCTCCCTTGTCGATATCAAGCCCTAGGACCCAATTACTTAGTCGTCTTATTATTTCTTTACTTACTTCTGTGTTTGCTCATCCACTTGCACAATCGCCTGAGTATTGGTAGCCACTTTCACTGAGGCTGTAGGAGAGAATTGCGCTCCTTGTAGCGAAATCCCCCACAAAGGGGCGGTGGTTTCGCGGCAATTATCGATCGCTAGAAATTCAAATCGTCCCCTTCCGAGCGCGCGATGGAGTGGAGTGGTGCTACAGAGCGGAACGCATCGGAGAGCATCTATCGCCGCCAGCGCGCGGTCGCGTAGCGGTTTCAGTTATTTCCCTTCTATTCCTCTGGCATTGGAGCGCGATATTGTTTGCGCGCCATTTTCAAAAATGCACCATGTGACCCCTAGCTGCAGGAAATCCGGTGCGTGTCCTTGCCCAGAGTCCCTTTTTCATGCGTCGTATATGTGGCGGGTGAAAATCTGGGCATTCAAATGAGGTTATGCCGTGAAGTAAAATGTATTGTCAGCAGAAATTCTGCAGAATTCGGAGGATGCTCTCTGATACATTCCGCTCTGTACCGTCACTCGATGGAGTGTGGCGAGCCCGGGATGCTGCTCGGTTGCAATATTTCATCACCTTCATTTCAAAAGTGACGGTACAAAGCGGAAGGCATCAAAGAGCCTCCTCCGAATTTAGTAGACATTTCTGTAGCCAATGCAT
Source organism: Haemonchus contortus (assembly GCA_000469685.2). Lineage (NCBI taxonomy): Eukaryota > Metazoa > Nematoda > Chromadorea > Rhabditida > Trichostrongylidae > Haemonchus > Haemonchus contortus. The sequence continues at coordinate 6,270,418 of LS997566.1, read as the reverse complement.
TTCCTTTCACGGCATTTATTTAAATTCACGGTTTCCCGTCCACGAAAGAGTGGCATTGGAGAAGGACACGAGGCGGATGGGGGATAGCCAGGGAGTCCGTAATGCACTTGCAGGCTTTCATCTACTACAGCGGAATGGATTGCCAAATTGTGGTGTGCTGAATATGTGACACCTTAGCACTGGAATGCTTTTAAGATTTTTGAGAAGTGTTGGGACCTTGATGGTACTAAAACATACGTTTCATCTTGAAAGTTGTAAATCAAGACTTCATATTGTTATTGAGTGCTAATGCTCAGGTTTCGGAAACCTTTTCTGAATTCTCTGCTGAGTTTAGGAGCTTGATAAAAATGTAGATGGAGCGAGTCACCATTTCTGAACCCTTGCCTGCACTCACGTCTAATCTATTGCGTGGATCATCGATGGCGTGATATATTGATCGACGCAAACATCGTCGCCGGTCGCCCGCACCCGGTCAACCATGGCCGATTCCCTCGACAGTTTGACCCCTAGGACTGTGGCCACCTCATTTTGAAAAATCTGAGAGGCTATATTCGATAAAAACGAGAACAAATAATCGGACAATTTGACCAAACCAACAGCCAAAATATCTTCCTAAACATGTCATACTCAAGAAAGCATATATCGGTGCAAGTACCGCTCAAAACTTTTGAAACCAGCAAAAAAACTCCATAGTTAGGGGCCGAACGATGATGTCCATATAGTTTTAAACAGTATATCGCTTCGCATTCGCTCGCCATAATCGATAAAACATCGATCCTTCGAGCTGTTGCTACAATATTTCTAGGCCTTTCAGAACAATTGTCTCCTGGATCTATGCATTCTTTTCGCTGATCGATCCCTTTCCCCAATGAACTTTTTTTCACCGTTAAGCATAGGGAAGCGTTGAAACAAGGCCCTTAGCATCTCGTAATTTCAATAGATTTTTTCTTCAAAGATTACAGTGATCTGTACAGAATATCGCAACAAAATGTATTTCCCGCCACCTTGAAGCCTGAGGCTACTGCAAAATCGGCATTTGCAGATGACTCCTCGGAAAGTGTAGAATAAATATGGAATTCCGGGTAAATAGGGAGTTGTCGAAATGTAGCTTTTCGGCGGCGTTTCAAAGGGAGCGCTTGCGAGCTCCTGAGAGCTCGATAGTTGTGGGAGTAAGTTGAGAGCAGTGCTTACGAATTATCTAAAATAAAAAAAGGGCCCATTAGATAATTTCAAAAGCAGTAAGTTTGGGATATTTCTTGCTCGGTAGAGTCCTTTCAGTGAATGAAATGACCTTTGTAGACTATCGTGGGGACTGGAGATGATCAGTTGTCCCCATTGACCTGAGGATCTTCGTCTTTGTAAAATGTGTTCGTTAATGATCCTGTTAATGCGATAAACCTGGGAACGTGAGATTTCTTTGGGGTTCTCAGAACTAGCCGTTCGGAGATATTACTCAGCTGATTCGTGCAAAAATGAAGCTCGTTCGCCTTTACCCTCTCTTCTCTCTAGCCCACTTCACGGCCTATTTGAACACTGGTACACGACTTTGTTTTTGTCGGCATAATATCCCGATTAATGGCTCATCAATACCTGTAGAGTGAGTCATCATGGGCCCACAGGAGACACCTGGGTGGCCCATGGACCCTCAAACCCGGAACCAAATCCATGAATTTTCCGTAGTAGCTGAGCACGTTGAACGGACGTGTGGCGATAGTGTAATAGCTGTACGCCGTTGCTTTTCACGCTCGCATGCATCGATTTCACCTCTGCCGTCACTGGAAATCACTAGCGCACTGATTCCTTGACTATTACCTACTCTACTTGATTACCCCTCAAAGTTATTTCCTATCCACTGAAAGCATCCACCTACTCTAAACGGTCCACACTGCAAAAATGACGGAAATGTTCGAAATGGCCCGCAGGGTTACTGTAGCCGATCTCGATGGCGACGTTAAAGCCAAGCTGGACGATCTGAATGCCCTCGCTGAAGAATCCATCAGAAGAGGCAAATCTGTAAGGGCACTACTGAACCGGAGCAGCTATTAATTAAGCACCTGTGGAGAAGACGGTGTTTCCTGGGAAGTTTTCATTGATTTTTTCCTATTTCAGACAATCGATAAACTTCCGGACAAGGTTCTGCAGCACATATTCTCTTATTTATCGCCGTATCAAGTAAGTCTGACCTCGGTTCACAACAAATGAGAACTTGCTTAGGTTCTGAAATTCAGATCCTACAATCAGGCCAAGTTTGTAAACGATGGCGGAGTGTCGCATGCAGTCCATTACTATGGAAATTTGTGTCATTCAGACCAAATTACGGTGGCATTCAGGTGATCTCGTTTCTTCTGAGGACCCATTTCAAGGCCTACAATGAGATTTTCAGGTGTCAAATCATGACTACTTCCTGCAACTGATTGGCACCCAATTTTCTGAACTTCGGATTGTCGAACTTACAACAGATCTGATCACGCCGAACGTACTCTATGAGATGGCAAACAAATGTCCACGGCTTCAACATCTCACTTTGGGTAAGCTTATTCCTTAGTTTATCTTGGATATACTACGCAGGCCCTTGAAAGGTCAGCTTCAAGGACAAGGCTTTCAACTTCATGTCCGGTAACTATCCCATCTTACCATATTCTTATAGCTGTAAAGCACTTTTTAGTCTTGAACGGTGCTGAAATGGTCTACCAGTGGGTACGGCCAAGTTTTTAACTTCAATATCTGGTTTAAGAACGGGAAAAGAGCTCTTAGCCATCATTCTGACAGGTTGTAATGCCCTCTGGCTCCTTTCCTTCTTCAGAACTAAAGAGGTGATTGTAGGGTAACACTTTCTTTAACACCCTCCAAACCCTTTCCTAGTTCTGACGTTCGCAGGAACCCTGTCTAGGGGTGTGGAATTACGAGACACATCTCCAAAGTCATTCATTCGTGAGTTAATCGGTAGGAGGAACATGCCGCGTTATGTAGAGAGGGAAGTGGTGTCATAGAAATGTTGGTTCACCAGCCGACGAAAACTGCAAGGTTCTTCTGTCCGTCCGAAAATATATCCTACAAAAGCTCAGTTTATGTAGGTTTTGTGTTCGGGAACGGAAATGTAGGTGTCAAGTGGTCTACCAAATAAAAAACCGAACGAGGGAACAGAAGCCGCGTGAAGAAGTCCTCGTCCTTCACTGTTGACATAGCGTAAGTGTGAGATAAACGAAGGTACACCAGAATATGGATTGATTGTCGCTTATTTGTACCAAATCTCATCCAAGGATGATAGGGATTTTCCCCTGGCAACCCTTATGCATTTGAGGGCGGTCTTTCCTCAGAAGGGGGAGCCGGGCAAGGTCAGTTTCTGCCATTCAAAGAGTATCGAGCAGCGCGCAAGGTTTTCCCCGCGGTAGCTATGCATATCGATTTTCCGCCTCTTGGGTACCATCGCCGGAGGTTGTTTTCGGGTCTGCACCATGGCCTAGACTGGTTCTTCGAATCAGAACCCAGAATGGACTCAAGAAGGATCTGTAACCTCCTGTAACCTACTTTGGAGTTCGTTGTTTTTAAGTAAAGTAAAGCAGAATGAAGAAGCTTGAGTAGCTTCCCATCAAGATAAGACCGATTTTCAACACAAAAATTTATTTTTAAATTAATTTTCAAATTCTACCTTCCTAATTAAATCATTAAACTCTAGTCAATTTTTCAGATTTTTCGACGGCGATGCAACTGCACGACTTCACTGATTTGCAATCATTTCCTTCACGTCTGCGAAGTTTAACACTGTGCTTATCCGAAAACATTTTTCTCGAAGGATTTCTGAGGTTGGGCTGTTTACTGGGAAGTGGCAATCGATCGAAATCATCTTCTTTTTGTTCAGAAAAGTCTACACGTTCATTTCTTCTGTGGAGCTTTTGCATATTATTGGTAAGGAGAACTTTCTGCTTGTATTGATTTGTGAGCTTTTTTTTCAGAATTTTTCAGAGATACTTCCCGAGCGGATACGGTAATGTTGATTGTTGTGTAGTGGTTCGTAAGAAATTTGTCACACTGGGAGAGAAAAAACTCAAAAATGCTTTTGTGCCGATGATGAGTTTTCTGACACACAAACAGCTGCTTCTGGCTCTCAGCGTATGCCCCAACGCCAAAACAGATCTCAGAGAGTCCCAGCCCAATTCTATAGGCTTCGCACATGACAGTATAGGTTTCCAATAATGTTTCAAAGAGCAACTACTCGGAATGGTTTAATTCGTCCACAGCCAATGAAGATTCTCTCTAATGAAGAGTGTTCGGACTAACTCGTTCGGGAACACAAGCAGATGGATAATTAACCATAAACGCCCTCGAAGAGAAAAAGTAACGGCGAACGATTACTGACGCATTAACCTACCCTGAAGAGATGGAAGGCTTGGTCTTTGATATTCACTCGTAATTCAGTCTTAAATGTTGTGTAGTACCTGTTGCCACTATGAATGCAAGAAGCAATCAGCTTCAAACGGAAGGGCCTCTCAGAACTTCTGCTATAAATCTCATTTCAGGAACGTATGAGAAAGTAGAGGATGAAGAAGAAGAGGTGTATGAGACAGTCAACGTATTCAAACTGAAGCAATTCTTACCAAACTTGCGAGTGGTGAACTTGTGGGGAGTAAGTTTATTTGATTCATTGAAGATTTGGGGAAATAACAGGGGGAGACGGAGAATGGTTCTTGGTAGAAAATGACGATTATTCGAGAAAAAAGTAGCCAGTTGAAGTAATGTTCCTATCTGGAGGGGCGATAAAGAAGGGTATCGTCTTGTAATCCAGACGATATGGGGATAGATAAGTCAGATTCAAAGTGACCCAATAATCGATAGGTTTAGACCTAATGGCACACAAATATCCAGGTACCCTTCATAGCGGATGAACATGTGGATGCGATTTCTTCCAACTGTGCTCATCTGGAGTGCTTATGCGTCAATTACTGCACAAAGGTTCGCCGCCTTCTAAATTCTCCTCTTTTTCAGAAATTTTCTTGGCTTCAAAATTGTGAAATCTTGGCTCTCTTACATATGCCTATACTCGAGAACATCGGAATCGCCAAGTGGTGGGAATGATCAGATTTCCTTTGGAGTGGGTAGCTTGGCTGAGAAATGCCTGGGTCGGGTTAAACCTGGTGAATAGCTATTGAGGAAGTGCAGCTCTTCCTACATTTCGAATTAACAGGAATCTGATTCTCTCCGTTTTCGATTGGTCGGATAAATCGGGAACTCGGTAATGAGCTCTCGATCTAGGAACATCAGCGTCATTTGCGCCTATCGTGAAAGTCATTGATATATACTTCCTCTTTGAACCGGTCGTTCATTTATTATTCCATAATGCTTGTCTAACCGACGAAACTGATGATATTCCTGTTCAGGTGACCGGATCATGCTTAAGGCTTGTGCTGCAACGCTGTCGGAAACTGAAATCACTTTTCCTTGCCCACACCAGTAAGTTTTGAGCTTCCAAATGATTTCGGGTCAGTTTAGAACACAGGAAGCTTCGCCCACAACATCGTGTACTACGAAGCGATAACAACAGTTAACAAGAGCATCATATTACCACTATTATTTATTTATTTACTGCTTATTAATTTATATTAATATTATATTTGCTGCTATTTATATTATTATCTATTTCTTCAAATTCATTCATTTACCCACCTACGTCTCTACCTCTCTATCTATAAATGCATAGCCATATATTAAAATACACTCCAGAGGATTCCCGTGTATTCAGGTCTAGACAATGCCACGATAAAAGCGATCGAATGGGAAAAGACAAGAATCGAAGAATTGGATGTGAAAGGTACCGAACTGTCATCGGATACCTTGATATCACTCCTTACACGTCTTCCTCATCTCCGATGGTTAGATGCAAGCTGGCTGGAGAATATGACTGATCAGGTGATTGCGATTGGGGCCCGGTGGAAAAAATAAACTTAACTGTTTTCTAGTAACAACTAATGCCGCTTAATCGTCAGGTATTGGAGGCATGGCTACAATCAGGCGCGTTGGCGAATCTTCAATTTATCAATTTGGACACTTGTGATTCATTGAACGAACAAGCACTGACCGATATGATCGTTCGACATGGGCCACAGTTACAAGGACTTTGTCTAGGCGGCCAGCATAAACTTCTGGAGTATTTCTGGATGAATATGATCCCGCAATTGAAAAATATAAGGTAAACAAGCCTCGTCAGGCTTAACACCAGTCGGTTTTTACCCAGTTTGCCGGCGCTCCTGTTATTTTGAACGCCGTGATCAGATTTTTTGTACCGAGCATCGAGTAATGCATCGGTACCCGATCGAGCCGATCAGGCTCTTGATTCATTCTGTTACTTTTTTCTATGTCCTCGAAGTCGTCAAACTCTCCTGCACTCTCCTAATTTTACTTTATCTATTCTTATCGGGTTAGGTGGTTTGTCCCCCTTCGGGCTCGGGCTTTTCCTGCAGTGATTTCACGTTTTATATCTTCCTGAAACGGATATTCCACAGCTATCTCGAACGATAGTGAAGGAACGTTATTTTCAGAGTCATCGTTATGGGAATCGCCGAAGACTGTTGTCCTAAAGTTGCTGCTAAAATCCATGTCGATCAATTTATCGATTGCATCGCTCAGAATTGCCCTCGATTAACACGACTAGAAATTCGATGGGATGACGATACTCTGAGGTTTTCAGACAAATCTAGGTACAGTTCATAGTTCTATCCATAGAGAAGGCATAGGTGGAGATACCTGACGTATAAGTCGACTACTCACTCAAGGGTAAGCCCTGTTCGTGGCAAAAGCCAGTTCGAAAGTTTGGCACGCAAATGAGTGAAAATTTCTGTAGGATATGATTTTTTTTGGAAAATAGGGTTCATCTGCCTAGTCTTATCTCGAGGGAAAGGACGAAGTAATCGCTCCAAAAGTCCATCTTCATCTACCTAGTCTTATCTTGAAGGAAAGGACGAAGTACTCGGTCCAAAAGGAATGATAGACTAGCCTTGGTTTCATTCATTTCATTCGTATCAGTTTATTGATCATTTGTTCCTTACAGTAAATTTATTGACGTCTTGCGAATGAAATGTCTCAAACTGCATTCGATTGTGCTCAGCGATGGACAGTACTATGAATTGGTACGGTCGAATTTCGAAAGGGCGGACCGAATGAGTGTTGTAAGGTCAGCTGGAACTGCTCTATACATATGCGGAATAACAAAACTATCCTACTGGAATTTGATAATTTTCCATCGATTGATATCATTGATTATTAGTAAACATTATGACAATTACATAATATTTGGTAGCTTAGTTAACTGGGTGATCGTAGTACGAACCTGACGGTCAGACGGTTTGGAACTGTTCCACCGCCAGTTTGTTCTTAGGTACTTAAAACTATGTATATAGGTTATAAGACTCCACTTAGATGTGCCTTCCTTTCCTCGAATGGATTCTGCATTTGCAGAGTGTATGGATATGGGTTCTAAATGAAGTCATGCGACTGAAATTCATGGCTTAATTATGCTTCATGTCGTTTATTGTAAATTCTGGATAACTATGTCAATAGATCCGTTTTTTTGCAGAAAACAGTCTTCATGAGGGATTGGCAGAAGCACCACCTTTCCTCTCCTGTCCATAGTTTTTTGACTTCCGAGCTTTTGTTCTCATCAATATTGCATTTATTAATGATTGATTTCAATATTTATTATGAGTTACTTATTTTGGTATCATCCATTATTTGAACCCACTAAAACATCTTGATACTTAAGTTCAACCTTCAATCCATCCTTCTGATTTCAGGACAACCGAGATGTGTCGTACCGGTCTTCTGCATTGCTCTCGGTTCTACAATCAACTACTTTTTAACTAGATTGTAGAGTAGTAATGAACTGTAACTCTGTAGTTTCAACGTTTGTATCTTTAGATGGTCGTAGGCTGTGAAAATTGTATTTACCCTCCCCGGTTCCTTGATTGCTCCGAATCTCTATTACCAGTGTATTTCTTCATCATCGGGTCGTCTACTAGCTTTTATGTATTTCCTACTTACTTGCAATAGTATTTGTGAGTACTGAATACAACAGAATGAACTCCCACATATCAGAAGGTATATTTTGGATAGAATCGGGGATATCTTCAACTCCAATAGGGCTTCGATTTGAGGGCGGACCAGCATGAAGAATTTCGAAGAAGTTTCTGTCAGTCATGGGTTGCCAGACGGTACCATAGGTGAAAATGGAACCTAGGAAGGGAGGGAGGTCATGTAATTCAGAATGGATTTCTTGAAACGTTGACCGTTTCTTCTCATGAAAGAGTTTCTAAAGTTCCCCATCATCCTGCTGAAGTGTGAAAGTTCATTTTGGCGCACTTGTCTGTGGGTGCGAATGATAAATGAAAACTTCAAACTTCTCAAAGTGTTCTGTAAAACAGAGTTGAGGATAAAAATGCCATTTTTGTTTTTTGTTTTTTTTTTCGTATTCAAGAAAGCTGAAACTCTGATTATGCACCCACATACGGCATTGCGTTTGACTATCTGGCGTGTTCGTGTTCAGTATGATCAGTAGAACGCAAACGGAAACTTCCGAAAAATTGGGCCACCCAATATCCAGCCTTGGTCCGGTTCCAGTCAAGTTGTAAGGTTGAGCTCGCTGAAGTAAGCAGACCTAGGAACTGTATAGGACTGGAAGAAGGGAGAAAAGAAATCTTCCACTCATCATTTTTGAGACCAGTTCCTAGCCAAAGTTGAGAAGATGGTCTCGAGTGGTTTTTTGAGCGGCATTTCTGCTCTCCTTTCCACAGAAAGTCGAAGACCAGGCGTGATTTATGGTAAGGCTCAGCATGGTGTGTATGATAAGCAATCAGTGACGTGATAGCGAGTTCCGTACGATTGTAAAAGCTTCTGGAATTCTGGAACAGCCAGTCTTTATCGTTTTTTGAGCATTTCTCCTCTTTGTCCTCTCTGCTTCAAGAAACTCGATCAATCTATGTCCGGGAACTGTTCAACAAACGACTGATAGATAGACAGATGACATCAATTCGTGAAGTCTCCGTCTCTGGGCCTTTCCTCCAATTGCTACTTCAAAATAATGGTGATCCCCTTTGAGAATCTCATACCTATGAAAAGAAGCGACTATAATTCGTTAAAATCATTTTGTTTCCTTTACTGGCTGAAGGTCACTCGAGAACTTGTGAGAAGGGTAGCCATCCGATGTCATACGTAGGAGGAGAAACCTGTAAAAGCTGCAGATCAGCTTAAAGCAGTTGTTCAGACTACTTCAATGTGCACCTTACTTATAAAGGGCTAGATCAGTTGTCAAGGCCTTCCATTCTTCCTTCCAAAACGGGAAGTCATGAGGAAATTTCTCACCCAGCTCCCCAGAGCTTTCAGTTGGGTTTCAGACAGCAACTCTGCGGTAGAAGATTCTAAGGATGCCTTCAAACAGGGTTCATTTCCTAGCCTCCTTAACCGCTCCTCAATCTGAAATTACGAAATGTTCAATACTTAGTAATTCCACTGGGGACTCACAATTTTGTACTTTTATGAAATCCTTCCCGAAATCCTTGGTGGATGTCGAATGCGTGAGGAATTTCTAACCGCGTGGGGAATTGATCATGACCGCATTCCCATCGCTTTCCTTTTGATAAACCCAACGATAACCTCAGGGACATCCACCATCTGCCCAGCTAGACCCCAGTTTTTTCTGCTATATGAAAGCTTTTCAGAGGCACTGATGCACATAACGCAGTTTTTTAGTGACTGAACCTCTTCAATGACGTTTGTGGCTTTTTCGAATTCTTCTGTAGTTTATGAAGGGTTTTCAGAATGCGCAGCTTGCTCGTCTTAGCCGTTGTTGTAGCCTCTTGCCTGGCTGTGGTGATTCCACGATCACAAGGAAATGTTGTCGAATGTGTTATGTGCAAAATAGCCGTACGTGTAGCTGCTCCAATGATCGGAAAGGATACTGTGGAAATCGAGCAGGTCAGTTACGATTGAACTCAGAAATCGCTATACTCAGGAATTACACTCTTAGAAAGAAAAGATAAGAAAAGTTTTGTAAAATGCGCTGCAGTCTATAGAAAACCCAAATGTGGCGTGATAGAATCTCGTCATAGCTCAGGTGAGGAAACTATCTTTAAGAAAGAGATCGGGGATGGGGCTGTTCCGCAGTGAATGAGCAGGTTTCAGCTCCTAAATTCGGGAGAATCATATATACCATGCTATTCCCCTCCAGCACCTTTCCTTACTTCTCACAAGTGAAAAATTCCTCTCATGACGGGGTGAAAAGAGTGAATTCCCATTTTGCAACAAAAACTGGATTGCCAATGGTCACTGAAGGGTAAAATCGCTCCTGCGCTTACTTATCTCAAAGTAGACGGTTCCGATGTGTACAAAATTTTCTACTTTTTTACAGAATATACTACTTAGACAGTTCATTTACAGAAATTCGACAAGGAGTGTAAGAAAGAACTCAAGGATATCCCTGAAGGGCCCAGAGAATGCGAAAAATATGTCAACGAGCATCTCGATCCTATTATTCATGAGCTCGAATCTGGAACAGCGCCAAAAGACGTCTGCACAAAACTTCATGGATGTTGATACGAATAAATGTTGCCTCATTGCTATTTACATTTCATCCTAACTATACCTACCGTACAAGTTAGTTTGGGCGACATTATAAAGCTGGTATCATTGTAGCCAGTTCTGAGGGATGAAAAGGTCAAAGAAAAGGAAGCTGATAGGAATGCTCACAAACAATTAATAAGGAATATCAGAAGCTGGTTGTAACCAAATCAAAACTAATGGGGAGCGTGGAAACTGAGCAGAAAACTGTAAAAAGAAAAGCCAACCGTCTCTAGGGCTCCTCATATGTTCGCAAAATAGGGCCCATAACCTAAAGATCAACAACACCATCATCACAATTCAACCTTGGGCACGGTACTTTCTTCACAATCTCCCTTAATCGTTGGTAAGCTACAGATATGCATATGCATGTACGAAACTGTTCGGACACATTGTCAAAGACTTGGAGAACAGCCCAAACCATGTTTTCAGGATTCATTTGAAGGGAACTACTGAAATTTTCAAAGGCTCATGTCGTGAATACCCTGATAACTGTTGAGGGGACAAATCACTGTAGGGATATGTGCAGAGTTAAAGTATAAGAGCTGGCAGCTGTTTTACATTGACCAAAAACTTTCTTTCGCCGAGTAGACTGTAGAGCAAAAAGGAGAGGTTCAGAGGCCTATACATGGTTCAACAAAGATGGTCGATAGGGTATCACGTTCAATGTGTTATAGTTCCATCTATAGTTCTGTAAAACCTAGGCATTGTTACCTGCGGTGCACACTACAAGTGTAAGTATGTATGGTTCAATTTTGATGAAAAGCCATTTACAAAAAGCGTGGATGACGTCATTTATTTTTTCATTCCATAAGTTCGTTTTGTTCCTTGGCCGAATTCCTGCAAAGCCGCCTAATTTTCCCAGAGAGTTAGGACGTTCCAGGACGTTCTGGTTGCAGGTATGTGCTCATTGAGCGAGACCTCTTATCACTAGCCCGAAACGGATCAGTCGGAATTCATGACTTGGAGCTTTTGTTAGTGTTATCTACATACGTCGCCGCATGCTCTGATTACCACCTTTGTTTTCAGACATTCTTTCGAACCGTATTCCAAATGAAATTCTTCCTATTCGTAATGAATTCCTGAATTGAGAGAATTTTTAACTGATCGCCTTCTCTTTACTCTTCAGATTGACCTTTCTGCATGATACTTTTCGGAGTAACGAAATTTCTCCCCAAATTCCCACGGCCTGCGCAATGGTAACTCTCCGTATCCTCCCATTCTGGATTCAAATCTTCCCCTTCATAGCGCGCGATCGCGTGCGGCGAGCGTAACACGGCGAACAATTGAAGAATGTGTGGGTATATGTTGTTTGGGAGCGTTGTCTTGGGGTTGATACTTGAGGTGGATAACTCATGGATATTGTAGATTTAGGAGGTGTCGCACTATGAATTCACACTATCAATGAATGCCTCTTGATTGATAGGGAGCTCCCTGTAGAAATCGCTCCACTTCCCTATCACTCTTACTCCTAACCTGGCTGGGGAAGGTCACCGATAGCCACTAATTGTTCAAGACCTTTTCTGTAGTTTTTTTTTGCTAGAAATTAGATTGAAATTCTAGATGGATGTTTCAGAATGCGCAGCTTGCTCATCTTGGTCGTCCTTGCCACTGCTTCCTTGGCTATTGTGATTCCTAGAGCTCGAAATAGTGTAGTTGAATGTCTGATGTGCGAGAAGGCCGTGAAGGCTGCTGCTCCAGAACTTGAGAGAGATACGGAAGCAATTGAAAAGGTTTGTACTGGAGCAGTTCTCTTGTTGATTCGGATGAAGTGACAAATAATGAAGCTGACGGTTTCAGGATTTCGATGAGGACTGCGTGAAGGATCTCAAGATACCATTTGCCGGCAAGGAATGCGAGAAGTACATCAACATGTATTTGGATATCATTATAAATGAGCTCAAGTCAGGAACAGCCCCCAAAGATGTCTGCAAAAAACTTCATGACTGTTGATCGTCTTTGTGGAAATCGTCCCATTGTCCATATGCTTCTTGTAGATTTTTAAAATAATATAGGCTTTTTCACAATAAAACAATAAAAAAGGAGGCAAAACTTTCATGTTGACAATCAGCTTGTAAACAGAGCATCAAGGAACCTCGATGACCGTTAATTCATAGATGCAAAGCAGCATGGTCCACAGCGCCTGCATCACCCCTTTCTGCTCTCACAAGGAAGGTCTTTCAGGGCGTGGGACGCTTTTTGAAAATGGTTTTTTGCATGGTATAGGGGCATGAGCACTGAGTACAAAACTATGGTTCATTTCCGCTAAATGGCCTTCTGAATGCCAAAAAAGGAGTGAAAATGATTTTGTCAGAAATCGCCGTTTTAACCCACTCAGCGTCGTTTGTTTCATTCATGGCGTCGACTGTCCACACAGTAGGAGGCGCCAGTTGACTGCGCAACGAAAATAACGTGAAAGGTAGCCAAAAAAGGGGGTCACATGTTGAAACGTGCGGGGAAGTTTCATATAGCCTCTCCACGGTTAAGCTGCCAGCAGCGTCGGATGGTGTGGTGGATAGCGATGTGGACTTCGAGGAAGGACGACTGGGATGGGTTGATGGTGCAGAAACTCCGGGCTTTTCCGCTTTTGCATTTTATACTGCCACCCCCAGATTGGCTCCATATTGCACCAGGACCAAAGCAAGTGCCTGACTAGTCATGGTCGTGACCAGGACCACGCAGGCACATAACCTCTACAAGCCGTTGGAATTTCTTGTGTGAAGCACTATCAGTGATCAGTGAAGGAGCTTCCAGGCTCAACACTCCCAATCCTCCGTTCCTACCTCCGAGTCCTCCCTTCCTACCCTCCCTCCCCCCCTCCCCCTCAACTTCCTCACGTAGTTTGTATTCAAAAAACTCGATATCACATCATCTGGTCTTCGGACATTGTATGGACATTGCACAGTCCATACAATTCTTTGAATGGTATGGACAGTGATGGTTTGATTGTTGTTCTATTTCGACGGAATTTCTTCAAAACTGATGGAAGGCTCATCTAATTCCGATGATTTCACCGTTTTTTACCCTAGCGTAGATCTCGCGCCGTTGAAGGGTTTTTGTCCACTATTCTGGTTGGTCATCTCCATTTCCTTCTCTCCTCACGACCAGTCACTCATTTTCTGTAGTCACCTCGACCTCAGCGATGTCCTTCTTGGTCGTGTCCTGCCAGCCCTTCACACGGACGCGAAGTTAGGGGATCGTAGGCCGGGAACGGGTATCGCCGAAACCCTTCATCTAGTATTCATCTAGTGATCCAGCGCGAGAATGATTCCCTTCAGGGCCGACAGCTTTTCATATCAAGCCTAATGCTCATGGAAGCTTCAGCAAGAAGATGAATTGAATGAGAGTCTGATTGGTTCTCCCACAGGAGTCCGCAGTGGACTCCCAGAGGAAGGTCGGAATCGGGAATCCTGTTGTCTTTGCATTGACGAACGAGGTCGAGGACAGCTTCCATCAAATAGGAACCATATTATAGGGTTCGGACCCCCCCCCCATTACAACACTTATTAAGTGTGAATTTAAGAGGCACCTTTATACTCCTGGGAGTGTGAAGCCTGGAAGCCCCTCCACTGATAGCGCTCCACACAACAAATTCTGACGGTTTGTGGAGGTGTGCCTGGCTGGTCCTGGGCACGACCACGACCAGTCAGGCACTTGCTTTGGCCCTGGTGAAATATGGAGCCAATCTGGAGGTGGCAGCATAAAATGCAAAAACGGCAAAGCCCGAAGTTTCCGAACCATCAACCCATCCCAGTCGCCCTTCCTCGAAGTCCACATCGCTATCCACCACACCATCCGACGCTGCTGGCATCTTAACCGTAGAGAGCCTATATGAAACTTCCCCGCACTTTTCAACATGTGGCCCCCTTTTTTGGCTACCTTTCACGTTATTTTCAATGCGCAGTCAACTGGCGCCTTCTACTGTACGGGCAGTCGGCGCCATGAATGAAACAAACGACGCTGAGTGGGTTAAAACGGCGATTTCTGACAAAATAGTTTTCAGTCGTTTTTTGGCATTCAGAAGGCCATAGTTTTGTACTCAGTGCTCATGCCCCTATACCATGCAAAAAACCATTTTCAGAAAGCGTCCCACGCCCTGAAAGACCTTCCTCGTCAGATCTCGACACAAAGGGTGAAGGATGAAGTGTATGGGTGTTGATGAACCCCTTCTACGGGATGCGCCCGCATTCGACTTCCATTCAGAATCGTAGTGGTGTATTGAATGCGTAGGTGTGTGTGTGTGTGTGTGTGTGTGTGTGTGTGTGTGTGTGTGTGTGTGTGTATGTGTATGTGTGTATGTGTGTGTGTGTGTGTGTGTGTGTGTGTGTGTGTGTGCGTGTGTGTGTGTGTATGTGTGTGTGTGTGTGTGTGTGTGTGTGTGTGTGTGTGTGTGTGTGTGTGTGTGTGTGTGTGTGTGTGTGTGTGTGTGTGTGTGTGTGTGTGTGTGTGTGTGTGTGTGTGTGTGTGTGTGTGTGCGGGCGTGTGTGTCACTTCCACCATAAGCCTTGTGAAAGAAAATTTGAGAGTAACAGCCATACTATTCATTTGTAATCTGAAAACGTTCCGAAAACAGTAGTTCCGTATGGATCCAGGTCCTTGCCGATATTCTTGAACTGTTTTATGCTACCATGAGTCGTAAAATAGTCAGTCATAGATGAGAAATAGTGGTGTGAAACAAAAAATCCGTCACGGGAGGGATTCAAACTAAGTTGTTCTTAATTATAACGGTGCTCTGTAGGCTTTATCCCTGGATTTTGTTTATAAGTTAGTTTTTTCATTTCTCTGATTCCATGGTTCTGCACACAGTTAAATAGGACATGCAGTAAGACAAAGAGAAACCTGCCAGATATAGGGCGCATTGCGGAATGCCTTCTTACTGTTCTGTTTCGATATGGTGCCACTACGGTTGATTCGTTGAGACTTTGGATTTCGCGCCTCACAGTTGAGCGCGATGATGAATGATGACAATGATGTGACGGACGGAGGGGCGTCGAAGTCTGAATACAACCGATTCGCGCGGCAAGAGGTAGTGGCGACTACCGCACTCCTCCCCCGGAGAATGAAATCCTTCCCTTGATTGCGCGCGATGGCGTGTATCGGGTCTGAAGACCGCGGAGTTTACCACACTTATCGATCGACGACTGGCGTCACTAAAGTGTGGCGGCGCTACCGCTTGACGCTGAACTGTGAAAGATACAAGTAAGACTTAGTTTCGGAGGAACTAGCCCAGATATTGAACCAGGTAAGTGTGCCACAGGGTCCTGTTACCTTGGAAAGTGGTATCTGCCTAGATTTCTGTCAAAATCTCTCGATCTGCGGCATATTCATTCACAAGCCATAACAAATAGTATCAAGAAACATAATTACTTATACGAACGAATACCGGCTATGATAATAGTGATTGTTAAGCTAAGTGACCATTTTAATAACAATTCAATCAATGAATTTGTCAATAGCAAAGGCACACCGGATGATAGATACTGTATAAAAATGGAATTGTAAAAGAATTGTTTCACAGTGTAAATTATGGCCACAGCTCTACCATGGCAGCTACGAGTAACCATCTCCCATCTTTTTTTCGGATTCTACCTTGCAAAATGTGTAATTCATTCATTCATCGCCCTCAAAATGCCCGTTTATTTTACAGATAAATATTATTCTTAGGAGGGTTAACACAGTAAAATTGTGAATTTTTAATAGTGGATTTTCTGGTGGCAAAAGAAAAGCTGAATGGGAGGCCCGAAAAGCTTCAGTCAGTGTAACAAGATTATGTTGAACAGCAGAAGCGGAGACGACAATCAGTGTGAATATACTAGTCAGAAGCAAAAATCACTAAAATCCTATTTGGATTTCAAGGAATTCAACGAACGATCAAAATTTTATGATTTTCGGAAATCTCATTCTTCCCAGTCATAGGGTTCATCCATTTTCACACCGTTATTCTTCATAGCCAATTGTAACATTTCAGCAATAAAGGTGTAGTCCGGTTGACTTGGATACTTCAATCCATCGATGTATTTTTGCAGACGGCGAAATTCTACCTGAAATATCAGGTGCAGAGAAGTTTGTAAAAGAATTTGCTGGTATCTCTTTCTTTCAAAAATGAAGAGCATGTTGAGTATGATGTAATAGTATACGATATGTTATGATATTATGTGTTATTATATTATATGATATGATATGAAAATATTGTATATGTAATTTAGAATGATGTGTTGTGTTGTGATATGATGCGTTATGATATGATGTGATTGGTATTGAATGGTTTTACACACTAATATGATATGTTATGGTATAATATGATATCATAACATATCACATCACATAATATGCATAGAATGACATGATATGGATGGATATGCTATGATACGAAATGATATATTTCGTCGGCCGACGTGTCGTCTTCAGCGTGTTGTTTATTAAGGTTTTTCAAACTAATCGGGAACTGACCCTTTCGAAGCAGTCTATTAAAGGCACATTCACCATAATTCCCTGTTGCTGCATCGCGGGGCTTTCCCACCCCTCGATCGATGTCGCGTCAGACGAGTGTTCAGACGATACAGACTGCAAATTCTCGCTCTAAGATCCACACACAATTAGCTGATGGCCGAGTAATGAGGCGATGATTTCCTCCTATTCTTTTGTTCTCCGTTATTCTTTTTGCTGTTGCGATGCCTAATTTGATTTTCTACATCAAGTGGCTGAAAAAGTTGGACAATATTCGCTGTTACTAGGGTTTTTTTTTTAACTTTGCTTATGAGTGACCTACTGTAGCCAGTTTTCCGCACCACAATCCACTGACACACATTGTATAGCTCCAAACGCCCCATTCTTCATCATTCTCCTGGTCTCACTCTCGTTTAACCCGTTTTGAACAGTTTTTCGAAATCTTTTTTTCACTTTAGAAACATTTTTCGAACATTTTCTTTCCATTTTTCGTCATAATCTGGATTACCCAAAACTACCGTGAATTGTGCCTTTAATAAAAAAAAAACAACGAGGACCCCATCAGTTTGTATTTGTCACTGACAATGAGCCTGAAGTTTGACACTTCGCCAGCTTTTTCCCAAAACTGTTCATTTTCGTCTTTTTATCAAAACGACTCCAATTGAATTACTAATTACATACCTTTGGACAAAATTCGAACAACAAATTAGCTCCTTCACTGGTCTGTACATGCTCCTTCATAGCGCGTACCTCGTTGATAGAATCGCGATGAAAGTGTGACCATGGAAGATATCCTGAAGTCATAGAAGATTAGTAGCAGCGTGTCGTCAGGTAGATGTTGGCATGAAAATGAAAGTGTATCAGAGTTGCAGCAAAAAAAGTGCCCTACAATCCTTATGTATCTACAGATCACTAGGCTCTCTTTTGAACTAATGACACAGTGATAACTCGTCCGCCTTTGGGGGTGTATGTCTGCTGAGTAGGTCTTCAAACTCTGACTACGTCCTATACTGGCCGTTTTTCGACCCGACAGTATACCCTGTAATATCCGTTGGGATCGAAGGGTCATCCAAGGGAAAAAACACAGAAGTTATAAAAAAAGTGAACTGCGCCTTTTAGAGCAGAGGAGCTCATGGAACTTGTAGTGGACAAATTCTTACCAGACAACATCTCTATCATCATATAGAACCATGACGCCAGATCATCCCTCGGAGCTTGTTCCTCGCCATTGTGAGCATTTATCGATGCGTATCGAGTTGTACCCCTGAAAGAATCGCATCAACTCATCGAGGTTAACACTGTTCATTCACTCTGTGAAGGTTGGGTTGCTTAACAGGGTCCCTCAAAAATATCTTCCCCAGGCTAAGATTTAAGATGAGTGCTCACTGTTTACCATGACATATGACTTATATGAGCCACATATCGAAATTACTCAGTATTCGAGTAAACAAGTATGGTACCCAACCGCATCCATAATTATATTTGGAAAGCAAAGCTGTTCACAAAATCATAAAAGAATTTTTCTGTGCACCGGTCGATTTTTAGAAAGTTAGCAACAAGTCAGCTGGTTCCAGTCGCTCAAATAGGGGTCAGAATCCCTACCCAACGAAATCTCTAGTGAACAGCACAAACGCACGGCAAGTGGTGGGATCTGTCTTGCTCGTATGACTTATCCCCTTCTGACTTAACAACACACACCCTTTGGAATCTTTAAGCCTGGGGACAGACCAGAACTTCAACAAGGGAGTAAAAAAACGTACCGGAATCGAACTTGCTCACGTGGTGCTTTAATATTTCCACTTTTATCCTTATAGGCACGACATACACCATAGTCAATGAGAACGAGTTTGGTATCGCCTCGAGATGAATTCGGAGCGAGGCAAAAATTGGAGCACTGCAAAAGCAAATCAAGCCGAGACAGGGGACTAATAGAACTATAGATCGTGGATAACATTCAAAAAATAAAAAAAGATCAAAATTCAAAATAATATCATTAAAAAGGATCATTCTCACCTTGATGTCTCGGTGGACATAGCCAATACTATGCAGTTCTTGTATCGGTGCAAGGGCCAGAAAAGCAAGTCGCAATCCGGTAGAAAGTGATAAACGACCATCAACGAATTGATGTCGAATTTTTGTGAGATTGTCGCCTAGCTGAAAATACCATCATTTTTTCTTCAATTCTGTCATAAACCCTGAATTTCACGAGGCTCGCTGACTACAGAACGATAGCAGGACTTGTGTTCGTATTCCCACGGTCGCGCAGACGCGCGTGGCAAAGCCTTGATCTTGCTCAAACTGTATATACCGTAGCCATTCATTTAGACCTCGCTAGAGTCATTCAAACATGACATATACATAACGCGCTTAAATCACCCAATGGGATTTTTGCGGTGGACGCGGCTAGCGCGGCACGGCTAACGGGCATGAATCCACACCCTCTCATGGTTGTAAATAAACAGAGCAAATGAAACTTCGGCATTCTTACCAGTGGCATTATAAGAAACTTGAAGTGGTCCTCGATTTTTCCACGATCCATTGACTTTACTAAATGATTACATCCTGCAAAACAGTTTATTAGTGATACTGATCCAGAACTTCCATCTAGTTCTAACTCCTATCGATCGATAATCGCAACAAATCAGTGAGTTCTGGGAATGGAAGGGCTGAGCAGAAGGTGAATTTAGAATTTTGAGTTGCAATTTTCGAGTTGAGAGAGGACAGAACTCAGAACTTGAAAGTTGGAGGAGTGTGTCCTGCATATCGATTGACGCACGTTTATGAAAGTTCATCGGTGGTTCATTATCGTAATCATCTGTAGATCCAGTTCTGCTCGTCACATTTTCTGATGATATCATGTTGGAAAGGCTCTTATGACGTTAGAGAATATTTGAAATTTTTGAACTAAATAATAAAAAAATAACCTCGTTTGGCTGCTTGACTCATCACGACATAGTCCATATCCAAACCATGGGAATTGGCTCCACATATTTCAAGTTTGCATGCAAACGGTTTTCCGTCAGATTTTCGTAAGACCTGAAATTGATGGCTACCTAGTTTGAAATTGTAATTACCTATTTAGGTGATTTAAAACACCTTATAGGCACAACACTGTTCCTTTCTTGGACGTGAGCCCTCTAGATTTACTGCAAATTTCACGGGATTCTAAAGAAACAGGTGGGTCACAAGAGAGAATCGTTTGGTATCGATGAAAATGCTTAAAAGCGGTAGGGAATTGCTGTGATGGAAGACCATTATATTGCAAATGAAGCAGAAGCTAAGGGATCTCCTGTGGTGCGGTTCAGGCGCTCCAATGCCCCGCTGCGCAACGAGTCGACTAGCTAGTAACCGCGGGTGGACGAGGCTCCTACCACACACCATGTATACCATTTTTGCGCTAACAAAGGCACTTAGTTGCATAAAATCCTTCTTAAAGTGAGAACTATCTGAAAAGCTCATCAGCACATGGAGGAAATGCCCGATAGTTCGAAGCGCTTTATTTCAAAGTTGAACTTCACGAGATATGGTCTCAATCAGTATTACTTTTATCTCTTAACCATTCATGAAAGTGCGACATTCGAGCCCATTACACCATCGAAATCAAAACAAAAAGTTCATCGTTTCCAGTCCCTTTGAAATGTGACCTTAACAGCTGTGGAAATTCTCGATCACCTTACGGCGAGGTAAGCTATTTTAATCCGTCAAAAGCTGTTAAACTTCCATCAGACTTCGCACTTGACAAAGCAACAGCCAGGAATCCCATGATAAGTGAGCTTACAGTGCCAGCTGTGTGAAATTCTCGAGAGCTAAAGAACTGAAAAAAGTTTCAAGAACTGAGAAAGCGCATCTGGATGAGTTTCAAATAACTGGCGCATCCCAGAAAAGGATCAAGATGAATCAAACGTTGTAACTCCTAGACTGCCCACTTTTATAGACTACAATGTCCTTTTCCAACTAAATTACATCCTAATGAGTAATCAAATAGCTGGAGTGAGCTAACGAGATGAAACGAAATTGGCTCAGAGAAAGTCGTACCTCATAGACAGCCCCGTAGCGACCTTGTGCGAGTTTTCGACCGACTGCATACTGAGATTCTTTGCCTCGAATCAAATTATTTGTTGATGGTAGTTTATCGTCAATTGAGCACGATGATGAGGAGAGCTCAGCGCTCTCCAAATCGAATGACATCGCCTATAAATTTCAGAAATTTTTGGATGTAGGTCTTGTCGTAGGACTCGACGCTCCAGATAAAAACTATAAAAGTTGAGGATATTTTGAAATCCGCTGGTAAGATTTGATAAACCAATTGACCAGCTTCAATAAAATATTTGGTATTGCGAGTTCAGAGTACACATCGGAAGGCTAACTCCTTCAAGTGACATAGCTTGATGAAACCAACTAGCCACAGTCTTCTCGAGCTCTTTCCCACGATTTGTCAATTAAAATCAAATGTGAGGGGCAAAGGTCGCTCTGAAACACACATGTTTCCGAACCGACGAAGCTACTGCTGGACGTTTTGCAATCGTCTTTCGAGCTCGAGGTTCGGTTCCGATCAAGGACGTCTAGCCCCTTCACTTGTGGAAATAACTGCCAACGATGTACCTCAAAAGGATTGAGAATCAAACTTACTAGGTTGAGCCATGCAATAAGTTCTTACTTAAAACGAAAGCTGATTTGTCTCTTATAGACCAAAATAATTGTTTGATAGTATAAGCAAGTGCTAGAAATAAATATCTTTTGACCTAACACCGATCCGGATAAGTTTGATACTTGGGTAAATAATCAGAACAACAAAACAGAGAGGGTCAGCAAGAAACACGATTGTCTCACAAGAGTAGGAGATGTTGATGCTTGATGAATGAGATCTTCGCCCATTCATGACTTTTTCAAAATTGATTTGAAGAGGATAGGAAGTCTAGTGAAAATTAAAACGCGTCACTGAAATGTAGCGGATATTCTAAAGGTGTATTCGTTCCCAGGAGCCTCCGATGACTGGTTTGGATAAAGAAGTTAAATTTATTGAGGGTTTCATTCCACAGCGAGGCTCAAAAACTATTCTTTTCTTTAATTTTTCCTAGACAGTTCATGGTTGACCAGGGAGTCTGATCACGGGCAGAAACTTCGGCTTTCCAGAGGACACTAGCTCGAGTGTTCTTCTGGAATTGTTTCGAGGTTGTCAGTTTTATAAATTGTCCTCATGACTCAGGGTTTTCGAAACCAGCGTGAGCAGAATCCATGACTCATTTCTTTTACAATTTGCACAGCACGATATGCAAAGCTGGATGCAACTCCTCCAGTTTAAACTCACTAGTCATCTTTTTCGTTTTTATGTGGCCCCGGTACAGTAACCAGCCAATATGATGCAGTAATAAGCTGAACATCATGACTCATCCAAGCTATACCGGAGATCTGGCACGTCAAATCAGCTTGCATGAGTAGAAAAAGATCATTCGGATTTGAGGCTGAGCTTATCCAGGTGTTCAGGAGAATTCCCTCCAATGGATTCCAAGGAGACATTGCGAAGTGCTTACAATGCAAATTCATTTCAAACGACTACACGCATTAAAAAATCAACAAAAATAGCCAGTAATCGATGGGTTGCCCTGACCCAGGCTGCCAACAGTTCGTTCTCTGACAAATACATGTCTGCAACTTCTGCTGCAACCTACTTCTCCAGCAAACAGACTGTGTTGTAAAAGTTTTGTGCAGAAACAAATAAGACCAGCTGGTTGCCTGCACTCATCAGTTAGAATGAAATTTCGGTACTTCTTATCACTAGAGCATGTGATGCTTGCAGGTTCTCATGTCTGGCTAAAGAGAGCTGCCATTTTGATGAAGGATTGTTTTGACAGACAAATCTCACCATCTGATCACTGGTCATCCAAAAGTTGTAAGTAAAGTGGTGTTCAAGACGACTATCGAAGTTCGAAGCCGGAGATTATCTCGAACTACCCGCCCCTAGGATAACCCTTATTGAAAACGGCCCCTTCATTACGTCCTGTGACAAAGGGCAATCGTCGCTTGACAAGGATTATCCCAGAGAGACCGTTGCTACAGTACCTGAAGGGATGCACAAACAGTAAACAAAAATGGAACCTATCCAAGCTTTGCATATAAACTTCTTGGCTTTGATCTATAAAGATAGAGCCTGTTGTAAGCCAAACTCTGCAGAAAACCAACAATCTAGGCATATTTCATTGCAAACGATGTCAGCAAAAAGAAACGAGAAAGAGAGCAGCACCAAGGAGTTTGTGAGGTAGTCGATAAAGCAATCTAAATGGTCTAGTCCAGCAATACTAATGGTAAGTTACAGCTGTGCACGAGAGACAGATAGCCTTTGAATGAGTTTGTACCCGATAATTTAAGAAGGTTCAGGAGTTCCATAAAAGTAAAATGTGAACCGTCAAGAAGTAAAACGTGAAAACGGGAGGTAAGACCGGATTGGGAATGATAACGAATGATTTCAGTGATTGACAGTTCATCAGAGGGTACGTATTCCGAGAATAACTGCAAATTCTCGAGACTGATGTGAATTTAATGGCCTCATCACCATTTTTTCACGGGAGGACAACTAACACATACCACCTCTTCTTCAAACCATGCAAATCATTAGGAACCATACCTTCAATAGTGGAGAAAAGGGACAACCTCAAAAGTGATTACATGCAAAACTGGGTTTTGAATGGAATCGGATTTTTCCAACTTCAGAAAAAAATTAGTTACAATATCCTTTTCTCGTTCCGTTTTGCGGAACCCTCAAAAAAGGACGGTGGAAGTTTCCAGAAACGCAGAACGATGACGCAAAACTTTTATTGCCAGTAATCACCTACAGCTGTTTCATATCAAAGCCTCTGCTAGCCGAGAGCAAAAACCTTGCGGAGCACTCAGCATTTTGTGACTCAGCAAGCTGTATAACATAAAGTTTTATTGCATCCAGTAACTGTTATTATCTACTGGAACTCTTTGGAGTCGCTTTGCTAGCAAATTGAAAGCAGCAGGGGAAGCACTGTAAATTTTTGCTTGCCAGTCAGCCGGCCAGCAACCAAAAATCTTCAGAAACTGGAAAAACGGAGTCCTATGTTCCCCGATAGGTAAACTACACGTCGAATTGTTTCCCGAGAAATTCCCCAGACCTTATCTGTTGATTGATCTGGTTCCCTTACTGCAGTAGCGCCTGTTCCTTCGGAGTAAAAAGCAGTCATGGCATGTCCTATGTGCTCAAGTAAATTTCAAGCAAATCAAGATAGGAGAACTGCATTCGTCTGCACTTTCATGGTAGCAGGGAACCCCAATAAATTATGAAAATGCTTTTTAAAGGTTTTAAAATCTTCAGGACACAGGAAGAGACCTATTTATGAGCGTTTTTACTTTATCGCTGAAATCGCTGAAGGGAATGGGAGAAAGGATTGATTCGCACTTCACTGCCTCCGAAGAGGCTCCACTATCTTCCGAGAAAAACCGATTATCGTTTGTTGTAGGAGAACGTACCGGGATATGAGAATTAGGTGTAAGAATCTATTCATATGAAATAAAGGCTACAATTACATGGATTTTTTAAATTCGACAAAGTTTTCAAGGCATCTACGTTTGAACCACCGAATCGGAATACTTGGCTTGACTACCGATTTCATTCCCTGTGTTCGGGACGGAAATGAGGGAGAGTCCAATTTCGGACTACTGATAAAAACCGTTTGGGTAGCTAATTGCACCTTTGTCGTATACATGGTCTTCAGAGGCTGGCCCATAACTCAACATTCTTCATGTTCCTGCGCATGTACATGAACATAAACATCCAAGTAATTAATTCGCGACAATGCGCACCCTATCTAGCTAGATAGCATCTTTGAAGTATAAACCGGATGGGTTTTAGATTATAAATAGAAGAAATATGTGAAAGAGAAACCTAGATCGATATCGTTCATCCCGATCATGGATACTATATGACTTGAGCAGTAATCTGGTGATATAGCAAATTAATTGATTGGTATTACATTTTTTAGAAATTTTTTTTGTAGATTCCAGAAAAAATGTGAGAACAAACTGACATTTGACGAAGTCGGTCGTTGCTTGGGCATCTCTATGACGAAAAACCATGAAATGAGATCTCATAGGCAATGGCAGAACTGGGGGCTGAGGCGGAAAACGTTAGAGCGGCGTCGAATGTTTGCCGGTATGCCGTCGAATGCGAAAGCAGCGGCCAGCAAAAACGCTGACACGTATCGCTTGATTCAGAAACGCAGTAAAGTTACCAGACAACGCCCACAAAAATCACCTAAGCATAATGGATTGTACCCATTAGACTGGCAGGAGGTGCATTGGGGCAAACTATATGGCGGACAAAACGATGAGGTCTTGCCGTACCCATATCGGCCAGGGAAGGAGCTTAGGTCGAGAACTTTTTCCACCGACTGACCCAAGAAATCGGCCTTCTTCAGTCTGATTTTAGCCTTCCCAAGTGTGATTTTGGAGGGGTCGTTTGCTACTGAAGCAGCTCCCAGAGGCGTCTCAAATGCCGAGTTCTACCTCCTTCTCAGGAGGATATCAACCCAATGGATGTGGAAAATGGAGCCTACTACTTCTAGGACTGCCAAGGTTGTGAAGGATTGATAATCCCTTTTCTCTTCTATCGTTCGTGGTCCATCTCGAGTCCATCTCCACTCAGCTGTCTTGAACGCTCGGGAGGGAATCTCGGGCGTTCGGTGCTCATGAAAAACTTTCTGACATTTGATGTGCTGCTGCAGTACCACATAAGCAGCCCGAATATCTGCAAATGCACTTTCTCAAGTTTTTTTTTTACAAAAAATAAACAAATGATGTCTGCAAAGCTTAAGCGTTGCCGGCTGTAATCGATCGATAGTTGGGGAGATCTTCCCCCTTTTCCTCCACTTGTTCGTATCCAGAAACTTATTATTAGCTGGGTAGAAGGCAAGATGGGCCACTCATACAAAGAACAGTTAACCAGACAATGACAGAATAGGGATAAACGCAAAATATTTGGGTCATTATCTGGTAGGATTCACACTCCATCAACTCCACGGTTTGGATTGAAAGCTGAGCGTGTGGCTTAAACGATGTCAAACGCTGTGATTTCTATCTCTTTTATGAGTTAGGAGCAATTATGAGAGACGATCCTCGAGAAATGATGAAGGTGGTGTAGCGGGCAAGTGGCGCATATCACAAACAGGATCCAGGGTTCGAACCCCGGATCGATATACGCCCAGGCTAACAAAGCCTTCCATCCCTCCGGGGTCAATTAACTGGTACAAGGCTTATCTGAGAGGATAAAAGCACTGCTTATATATCGGCTGGCCAACGCAAGTCACTGTATAGGCCACATACGCATTCAAAACACACCAACAATTCTGAATGGAGGCCTAGTGCTGACCGCATCTTCTGAGTGGATCGTTTCACGCCAAATAGCAAACTTCAAATAAGCACTGAAGCATTTTGTATCTAAAGGGCCGAATGAGATATCACTGAAAGGTACAAAGCGAAAGAGGTTTTGGGAAAGTGAGGCGGCTTTCGAGGCTGATCGAGCGATTTGTGGACAGCTATCACAAACACAAAACGCTCCTTCATCACTGGTACGCCCAAACAAACACCGTCAACCTCCGGGAGCGCTCTCATTAAGACGAAAGAACAAACTTTCAGTTAAACTGTACAGACGAATAGATAAAGTAACTGTAAACTTCACTGTAGCTCATAAATTTTAAGGACTCGAATGAAGTATCACCAGAATGGGTAGAGACCAAGCTATAGGACCTAAGAATAATAATTGATTGGCATTTGAATCGCGGAACCTGAGCCCCTAAAGGACCCTCACTAGTATTTCAGATGGAAATGCAATGTAAGGACGCCGCGGTTCATACTCGTTGCGAAAGTCTCACAGGGTTGGCTAGCTGTGAGGAAAACTTCGACCTCGTCTGGGAATCGAACCCCTACTTCCGCTATCCGAGCACCGTGCTCTTTAACCCTTGCGTTTTGTTTTAGAGTAAATATACACGAATGTAAGGAGCAGCTAACTGAAGTTGAAAAAAACCCTTTCAGAGTCGATAAAAAACAATTACTTTAACAAACCAAAACGAAAAACCTGAGGCAAAGTTTGTGAAAACAATTTTTCAATCACATAGGGGGTACCGCAAAGGCTGCAGACGACGATGGGAAAGTTGCCTAGAACAAATTGTGTTTTGCTAATCTCACCCTTTCTTTTGTCTTAGGATCAATCACCCTCAGAAACATCAGCTGTTAGGGATTTAGTGACGATAAGATAGGTCGATTTTCCTATCTTTCCATGGTGAACCCCTAACAGCTGATGTTTTGCAAAAGATATTGAGAAACAAACTTGACATTCACCTACGCTTCCGAGGAAAAAAGAGAGAAAAAAAGGTGGAAGCCTGAGAAATGCAGCAAAATTCCTTCACACCAATACAAAAACTAACGCCCAGGAATATTCATTCGAATCCATTTCCTACCCATTCACTAGTTCAGATAGACAAGTGGGGAATCCTGTGACATGTTGGGAATTGGGAGCCCTGAGAGTCTGTTTCCTAGTATGTGCTGTTGGGTTTTTGGGATCCTGAAGTTACTCTGACAATGACGATTGAGAGAGGAGGGACGAAGTGGGGGCATGCTTGATTAGAGACCACCATTTTAAGTGGGAAGGTGAGAAAATCCCTAGGACCACCATTTTCTCACCTTCCCACTCAAAATGGTGGTCCTAGGGATCGACAAGCTTTCTACTGCTAGGTAAACCTTCTTGAGAAGATATAAGATTTGTTGTATTATTGCTAAAGGTGCTCAAAGTTACAGATAGACTTGAATGCGCCACGCATTTAGCTTCCAATCCAAATTGCTGAGACATTTGCATGCCTTAGTGCATTGAGTTGCAGAGCCTAGCCGATGTCGAAGTTGATTTTTTGCCTTTTCCCAGACATATGGTTTAAATTACAACACTCCAGACGCACGGGAAGCATCTCAATCTGGATAAGTTTGAATTCCAGAGCAGCAAAACACTGTATGCTGGCACTTTTACCTGTTGCTCTGCTGTCACGTCCATTTGACAGGTACTATGAGAACCATTGAAAACTGGGATTTGTTCTGTGGATAAAGGATAAAGAACAAAGCTCGTTGAGTCAATCAATCCCGTCTGAGGGATGCGCCCCGCAGTCGACTTCCATTCAGAACCATAGTGGCGTAAAGAGTGCGTATGTGGCCTATACAATGACTTGCGGTGGCCAGCTGATGTACCAGTCAGTGCTTTTATCCCCCCAGACGAGTCTGGTACCACAATTTCCCGATTTTATGCCCCTTGAAATCGCTGGTCATGAAGTTACTGGTAGGTACAGGATCAGTACAATTGCTGACAGCATCGTTATTCCCCCGCAACGCCCTTTCGTCAACTACTTGTTGCCGTTTTTCAGCGTCTAGCACTCAACACAACTCAAGCACATGACTCCTTCATTACTGATAGAAAAGTTCATTTAGAGCTGTTGATGATGATGTTTGATTTATGCGGTACAAAATAGGTCGGAACAAGACTCTACACCTCAGTACTTTATGGAGTAAATAGTAAGTTCATCAGCCCAATGCCTAGTTTTTCACCGATTTGATAAGTTATTTCGACTATTGCATTTTATTTTATAAAAAGCTGCCTTGTTGTTTGTCCTGTCCTGTTGTCTCTCAAAAATTCTCTGATTTTTCTTCATATATCGAGGGTTCTAATCCCTTTAATTGGCTACTAATAAAGTAAGTATAAAGTTTTTGGCGTTAATCAATCCCGTCGGAGGGTGCGCCCCCACATTCGACTTCTATTCAGAATCGTATTGGCGTAATGAGTGCGTGTGTGGCCTATACAATGAATTGCGGTGTCCAGCTAATGTACAAGTCAGTGCTTTTATCTTCTCAGGCGAGTCTGGTACCAATTAACCGACCCCAGAGAGATGAAAGGCTTGGTTGGCCTGGGCGGGCATCGATCCGGAATTCGAACCCCTGATCGTGCATGTGAGATAGTGCGCCACTTGCCACTACACTACCTACGCCCTTTTTGGCTACAAGTCGAATTAAAATATTTGCAAAGGAAGAAGTTGTTGGAGCAGTAGCCCAGCCTCCAATTTTCCGTCCCCCTCTCTATGGGATTTGCTTGACATCATTGTTGGAGGGCGAAAGCAACATAAGCCACGATATGAGATCATGTGACACAGTGATAAACATACCTTGAAATTGATATCCACGTAGGAGAACGGCTTTATTCTCTATCAGACAAAGCGGACTGTCAGGATCACTTCTTTATTATATAAAGAAGTGACACCAAAAAGAAATAGTTCGGGCACAAAAAACAAAAAAAAAGTAGCATAAACAGTAATATAATATTATAAACAGTAATATAGGACAAAGTTAAATTTGGCTTAAATTGAAGAATCGGGTGGATAAGTAAATTTATTCTCCGAGATTTGTTTGCAAAACCGAAAGTTGAGAGAGAGAAAAAAAAATCGGCGGTGTCTCAATGTAAAGTGGGTAAAGTGGTAGCAAAACACGAAAATACACCCAGAAAAACCACCTTTTCGTTTTGCTAGGTCATATATTGAAATAGACGGCAAAAACGAGAAATTTACCGGATTTCATGGGATTCCAACTGTTTCTTTGGTTTTTAGGTCTTCAAACACTAATAATTCGATAATCGATCGCCACCTATATGCCTACGTTTATGCGGGAAGGGTCTATGACGGGGACCATGTAATCGAATTTCCAGAATTGTTGTGCTCTCAGGCCCCACCGATAACTTCAATTCAACGTCGATTGGATTTCCTGATGCCTATTTAGAGTCCACAGAGGTTTTGCTGCTTTCCAGACCCTTTTTTGCCAGGATTGATCACTATACTTGCTCATCTATTCAAAAGGGCTCATTGAAGGAGGAGAGGTTCCTATAGATCTACGGAGAGGTTTAAAAAACAGAAGTTTTCTGGTTTTTTTGCCCTGTTTTCAATGATCCAACTCTGACATCTCTTACATATCGATGAACCACTCAAGTTTTCATGTCAACATAGCGTTTGCGGACGGATGAATTCGATCACTTAAGAGCTGCCCACATCAAACAAATCCGAAGCTAAGAAAAACATTACAAAGCTAAAAAATCGGAATCGCCCGAAATAACTGTTCATCTGTTTGCAGAGATTGAAGATAGAGGTAACTATTCTGTCTTCAGTCTTCCATACTGCTAGAATATGGCGTGACGATAAAATAGGGAACTGAAGAGAAGGAAAATGTAGGGACCTGAGAAACGAATATGTCCCAAGCGATTCAAAAAAATGGTGGCTCAAGCGTAAGATGTTGACCAAGCCTTTCCAGATTGCGTGTTACTTCGGTTTCTTACCCCTCCTTACTTACCTGAAAGGAGAAATATTCTTGAAGGACAAGCTTCCTATCCTCATGTACTCGCGAGGTCTGTGCAAGCGAAACCCAAGTATTTGGAGTAGTAAAGAGCTTCATAGTAAAGTATAGTTGTACTAACACGGGGTCATAAATAATTAAGTTCTACAAATGGCGATTTGGAAGAAGCGGAGAATCATCGGCAGGCCAGTATAAACGAGTATCACTCGTTTGGATCAGATCCGCTCAGTCAATGTCGCCCTTCTCTAATTGATGTACGACAGGTGTTCAAGTGGTGCGAAAAACAAATCGCATGATTTTATTCACGCAATAAAGCTGTCTGGGAAGGAGGTCAAGCTGACTCGGGATGTTCCCAACACCTGACCCTAGGCCAGGATGGTCCCCGAAGATGGTATCGCTCTAATGGTCAACTGCTTTCGAAGAAATAAAAGTCGACCAGCGCTTTACTGATCCATCATTCGAAAAGGTTAGTTACTGGTACTGCGTGATGTTAGCAATAAGGGGTGTACTGCAGTAGACTGGAGCAGTACCCACATACCTCTACGAGAGCT
The DNA here is from genome assembly GCA_000469685.2 of Haemonchus contortus. Lineage (NCBI taxonomy): Eukaryota > Metazoa > Nematoda > Chromadorea > Rhabditida > Trichostrongylidae > Haemonchus > Haemonchus contortus. Next base: position 6,239,432 of record LS997566.1, on the reverse strand, counting down.
GTAACATTAAACATTGTGGAATAAAATGCAGCCACGAACTATCATTCTGACCATTGATATTTATTGGTTTTGAGAAAAAAGTTATGGGCAGGAAACAGGTGCTATCCATACCTATGGGCACAACTGCAGGTTTTTCCTGTGCGATTCAGCCTCCTCTTAGATAAGCCATTCACGTTTCATTGCGTACCCACCTGCGGTCAGTTTATGAAGAAGCCATCGATTTGAGATTTGATTTGGCTCAAAACGAAATAGGAGATGCTATCCGAGCTCGTGAAATGCCCTCGCACCCTGACTTGCAACGAAGTTAGCGAAATAATGGAGCCAAAACCGGAAAAGCACGACCCTAATTCTTCCTTCTGATTCGAGGGGATGTAAGAGAACTTAGGGATGGAAAACTATTTTGTTCAAAACTTGATCTGGAATTTGATCCGGAAATCTCGCGTGTGGTAGTGGCGCCGCTTCACCACTCCGCTAACTTCTGCAGCTAAGTAGCACGATTGGAAAAGACTCTATGGCAGATCACATAGAAGAAAACATTGAATGGCTAAGAATTCCGGATAACTGTGTTATCTGAAACAGATGGATCACAAAGTGTAGGAAAAAAATTCGAGAAAAATCCAAGTTCAACCTAGGAAGGTTCTGAGTTGAAACAGTCCTGGCAGTGGACGAGTTTAATAGTAGTACCGACATCTGGATATTCAAGGCAGGATTGCTCCCGACAAAAGGTGCTGATGGTCAGCAGCTGGTCCATATCCGCCCACAGAAGTGAGGAAAAAGGGATAGACGGAACGGAAATACCTTTTCCACTCTTTTGCAGAAACCTAATCCTATTTGTACCATGCAATTTCGTGTGTCGAGTGCGGGTCACGACAAGATTTTACCTTCAAGCAAACAATAATGTCTCAAAATGATAAAAAAGAAAGGAGGAAATAAAAAGTCGTGTCGACCCTTACAAAATCAACCAAATTGGGAAATTTCCCAATTCATGCCCTCGATTTCACTCGGGCTCAAAACATCCCACTCACGTTTAACTTGTTTTACCTGATTGATTAGATGTTTATAGGGTCTGTCTCAACAGTTGCCCTATTGCAAAACTCCACCCATCTTGCAAGCTCCACCCAGCTAGCGATCGGAGCAAAGCAACAGCCATTATTCGATACCGAAAGGAAAAAAGGAATTCATCAAGCCCTAATAGGATTCCAAGTAGCACTACTAATCACGTTGGCGAAATCTTCACGAAAATGATGAGGGCTCTGAAGGAAAGCCTACTCAAACCATCACTTTTCAAAAATGAAATACAGTCAAGGTTTAAGTGGATTCGAATAATGGTCTAAAAGGTGGTTACAGTATAAAGCATGAACTGTGTGATATCGAGGACTTGCTCGGGATAGGGATTGGATTACACCGCCAAGTACACCAAATGTCGGCGCCGGCCGTGCTGACTCCTTTCTTCCAGCAAAACAACGATTTTCATGAAATCACCGGGCGAAAACAGCTGCGTCCTACCGCCGCAAAAGTTCGTGAGAGCACGGGGAGGTTGATGATCGGAACCCATGGATCTTTGGGTATGAAGAACCCTTGAACGAGTAGAGCCCAGTGATCAAAAGGGGCTACGGCATGCACCCGATTTTCTTTCAATGATCGCAAAGGTTCCTGTTAGTATCCCAGTATCTATGCTTTCCGGGCACACTGCTCCTTGTCCCTCACACTACCGAAACCCCACCACCTCTCGCCTTCTCAGGAGCGTCTGTTATTCCTGTCTGAGGGTATATATGGTAGCATATAATTACAGTGATACAAAGAAACCCTGTTGGGTATGCAACCCACTCTTGGTCCTGTCTGTAGTTCCAAACTAAGATTCGCAGATAGAAAACGATTCAGACACGATCATTTATTCTTGTACTCGCACTCATACTCGAGATCAAAACAAAAAATCGTTTGGCCGTTGTATTTTCAACAGCTTTGAGACTGAGTAACGAATCCCTTAATACAAAAAAGAGCTCAAAATATAGGGTAAAAGATGTTAACATAAAAGAGGCAGGCACCGATGAATTAGCTTGAGGTTAAATGTTCACTCGGTAAAGCGTAACTTACAGCAAAGCCGGCAGAAAGAGAATCATAAAGGGTTATTATTGTGTAACAGAGTAAAACAAATCTCGTATACCAGTAAATGACCCCTACTTGCCCCGTCCCCTTTTGGTGCCACCACCTCCTCGAGGAGTCGCACCAGTGCTGCCACCTCGTCCACGACCTCGTGCTGAAATCAGCGCACTTACTGATTCATAAAAAAGGCCCTACTCATAACTGTTTAGAAAGTTTGCATGTGTAATCGATGAACGTACAAAAATAATAGTCAGGAATCAAAAATGTACTCACATGCTGCTGGGGCAGGTTTTGCCTTTGCCTTGGACTTAGAACCTGGCTTATAGTCCTCATCTTCACTGTCATCTTCGAATCCGCTTTCCTCACCGTCAAATTTCTCGATGAGATTTCCTTCTTCATCCAGTTCCACTTCTGGAATAAAATATTTATCTGCACGAAACTTGCATTTGTTTTGTAAATATATATTAAAAAATCAGCAAGTCCCCTAGAGCTGGATATTTTCAAAAGTCAAAAAACGGAAAAAATGGAAGTTCAAAAAAATGAAAAGAAAAAAACAGGAAATATACCATAATCAACTTGTTGAGCCTTCCTACGTGACTTCCCGATATCGTCTGTTGCATAAGGTAAAGTTCGGTACTCCTTATTCAAGGACCTTGTCAGGGCGGCTTTGACCTGAAGTGAAGGGAATGATTACATTAGAAGTTGGATATTGAATACATTCTATTTGATTTTTTTACTGTCGTGTCTGTTGGCCTTGGACAGCCTAATCATAATCTTACCTTAGGAAGGATTTTGCTGGCTGGATCTATCTTCCCTGGCCATACTGCCAATTCCGACACCGCCTCGGCGTCTTCTCGTATTAAGTCGTAATCGTTCATGGTGCAGACAACCTCGCTAAAATGAACTCACTGTTCTCTTTGCATGGTATCATTTCAAAGCGAAAAATGATTAAAATAATAGCGAAAACTCTTAGAAAAAAGATCGACAACTCACAAGACTCCATCCGTTTCTCTTTCCAGGAGAGGCTTTGTAAGACAGTCGCGCAAGACCGGTACGTAGTCCGCAACCAATGAGTGATTATCTGCAGAGATCCTGAAACATTAAAAAATAAATAGAATGATCAAAAAGTTGGCCGCGACTTGGTTTTAGGTTGTTTGAGCACAAATTATACAGAAGAAAAACGTATCATAAATACTGGTGAATGATCCTAAGACAAGCTACATCACAGCTGGTTTCCCTACCAAGCCTGATGGCTCTCACTTACTTTAGATGCATATGTGTAGCAAGTTGCCTCAGAAGACGTTGTCGCTTGTTTGCAGTCGAGTTCTTGCCTAACCAGGCTGGGAACTGAATCATAGCCCGAAGATGTCCATCTGTGGCTATGGCTGGCAGAGCACAGGCCAGCATCGCCTAGAAATTTTGGCATAACATCAGCAATCAAATGAAGCTTGTTTAAACATCGAATAGGCTCTTACGTACAAGCGAAGGAGGTAGTTTCAGGAAATACCTGTTCATTCAACAGCTTCCAGGTACCCGTGGATCGAATACATCGTTCAATAGTATCGCCATGAGAAATGAGATCAGCAGCTTTCCGCAATCCAGCCATCGCTTGCTTTGGCCTAAAAAATATATCCCTTAGTATTTTCCGATAAAGATTTCATCGAACTAGGAGGTTTTCTGTGTCCTCTAATTATAGCAATCCTTCATAAGCTTTCGACCTTCTTCTCCACTCAAACATTAGTACATAAAGACATGTAAAGAGTGCTCGACAGTGATCAAATCCTCATACTATAATACAATTATTATTCAGGAAAAGCTTCTCGCAGTCAGTTTAGCTGATTCATGCACGACATGGACATGACCCGTTTTTGGAACACTCAGCATTATGAAAGAAAAAATGGAGCGGGAGCTCAAAGGCCATGAAAATACCGCGTTAGTAAGGACAGCGTAGGGATCTAGCCCCTCAGCCATCACAACTAAAAAGGCTTCAACAACTACAAAGAAAGTCAATCGTGAATATATTCAACGACGTACGTATGCTTGTCATTCCGCATATTCGGATAGTTTTCCTGGACAAACAATGGCATGATACTATAGTCAACGAAGAACGTATCCTGCTTCTCTTGCAGAGTGGAACGAGAGTCCAAAAGCTTCCGTGCTGCTTCAAATGGCCCCTGAACTATAAGCATACCCGACGTAGGCAAAAGGGATCCCTAATATCCCTAAAACGAATGTCCCGAAGAACCACAGCGTGACACTCTTTACATCATACTCAAGAGCTTACAACTGCAACGTCCTTCTTCTGCACCTTAGTTTGTCCACCAGAAGACGAGTGTAATTGCATGTTGTAGATTGTCTGCCTGACATCGTGCCCTGGAATGAAAAACTAAACCACTCGCCATGCTCTGGGCAATTGAGACAGAAAAAAGTTAATTTTTTTGTGAATTAGTTTATAAGGCTGCACGTGGTACTGCGAGGCGGTCGTGCGGTCACTGCTTTTCCAATAATGCGACGACTACTCAACAACAGAGATCAGCATGAAAGTTTCTTCACAATATGATAATAAAAGATTGAAAAGGGCCATGTATGAATAGGACAAATGAGAGGCCATAACCACTTGTTCATTATTCGGTTCTGACTAATATCAGATAATTCCGCCAATATTGGTCAATATGAATTGCAGAATCTAGCAAGTCGAGCGGATGTAGTTACCTGACAATTCAATCATCTGATCCAATTCTTCTTTCGAGATTTTCAACTTCTCCTGGCATGCAATTGACATCATCCTCGCCTATAAGTACAATGCAGAATTGTAGGTGATTCGAAAATTAATACAAAACGGTATCCATTGACCGAATCCTCATCGAGTTTCTTCAAATTGATTACCGACTTTGTTTTGAGTACGGACAGTCAGTTAGTAGAAGGCATTACTAGCGTTACCCGACTATAGAAAAAAGTAAGAGTAAAATATTACTCTGATCTGTTCCACACGAGGTTTCTGGAATCGCACATCGAAGCAGTAATTCGCAAGACTCCTTATCTTCGGATGTTGTCGATCGTTACATATACAAATTATGGGGATTTTGGTTTCCTTGATAATTTGTATTAATTCTGCGATCTGAAATCGAAATAAATCATAGTTCAAAGACATGAGTGGAAAAATTATAGCCATTTTTGAATCCTGATAAAACTTACCCCTGCACGATCCTCAGTTCCACTCATGCCATCAACTTCGTCCATAATTAGGACGTGCTTTACTTCATTATCTGAAATGTACAAATCTGGATAACCATAATTCTGAAATGGCATAGGGACTAAGCTCCTGGTAGGCTCCCAATCCTTACCTTTCTCTCAGCTTAATCCAACTACCTCATTACTTACAACAAACCATTCTCGGTCGCAGAACCAAATTTGCAACAACAATTTGCTGCGAACAACAGAGAAAGTGAAGCTTACCGTTGCCGGATTCCCCATTTGCAAAGTACTCTTCAATCTGATGCGACTCCGTGAGCTGAGTGATCTGGAAAAGATTGCTGAATTTGAATAAAGCCCCTGTTAGGACAGATCAGAATTCGAAAACCTGTGGAGGAAATCTTCCTACCTGCTGCTCCAGATTCTTCTTGCTACGCACATCCGAAGCATTCATCTCTACCATTTTTAAGCCAAGAGTATCGCATGCCATTACAGCGCATGTCGTTTTCCCAACACCTAGAATATTTCAGAGACGATGATATTGAAATCTGCGCAGTTTTATGAATTGAATAGCTATTTCAAAATTGAAACAAAACTTTAGATTGGTAGAATTCCGTAAAAGGACGATGAATAAAAAACAAATGAGTAATTGAAATAAAATTTCAAAAACTTTCTGGCTCGTAGCAAACTATGACTGCGAGGATTCAACTTGTCTACTATGATTGATTGCAATATAGAGGATTAAACTAACCAGGTGAACCGGAAAGCAGCACTGCTTTGAAGGGAGCTCCATCGGTTTGCGCCAGGAATGGTGGAGGCTTTGCTACAACGTTTTTATTTATTAAATCAAAAGAGAATATAAACGACAAAAACTCTTACGTTTCTTAATTTTGCCACCCTCGCCAAGATTGTTGCGAGCCCAATCTTTAAGCCAACCCAGGAGCTTATTCATTGGGCTTTTTTCGCCATGTTGTCCCACAAGCTGCGAAAGGTTGCGCGGTTTATATTTGTCCACCCAAGGGACAAAAACTTCTCCCTGAAATAAATAAAATATCGACTGCAGTGAAAATACCACAACACCATTGTGAATCCTACACTAATCTACCTTGACTGGCTTCGCCTGTACCGGCGCTGATCCTTTAGCAGTGCTTTTCTTATCGTGATCCTTTAAAGGCACTTTAGCTGAAAATATACCAAAGAATTGGAGTAAAAACAAATACTGGAAACTTTTAAAACTTCCCACCTTTCTGAGATTTCTGTGGAGTTTGTTCAGAAGACTTCTTATCCAACTCCGATGCTTTTTTCGAAACATCTTTGTAGGGGGTCGCATGCTTACCAGATTTGTGAGATACTGGAGACTCGTCATCATCCAGATTGATCTCTTCTATCTGAAGATACGCAAAAATAAACAAAAAAAAACACTACCAATTTAAGTCCTATCTTTACACCTTCTTCTTTGGCTTCTCATGTTTCCTCTCAACATCATTTTCTTTCTGAGACGGGCTAATTTTGGTGGTTTTTGACGGGGCACCCTGAAAAGGTCAAGATGCGTATTACAAAAAATAGCAAGTTATTTTGAAAAAAAAACCTTACTTTTTTCTTTAACGCAGTCTTCTCGTCAGCTCCAGAGCTACCAAAAACCTCTTTAGCACTGACCCTTTCCAACTTCTCGTCGGATTTCTTACCTAAAAATTGGAGTGCAAAAAACCACACCCTTTTCGGTCGCAAACAAACTGAAAAGCCCGACAGCTTTGCGGCATATTTGTTTTTAGGAAAAAGTAAATAAGCAAACAAGGGGAATTCGGTGGATTACCTTTCGTAGGTGAGGCTTTCTTCAGGTCTTTATCATGACCCGGCTTCTTTTGAGCTGCAGATGAACCTTTCTTCGGTTTCTTCTTTTCCTTGAACTCATCTTCGCTATCCGTTTCGCTGGTGACCTGAAGCAAGAAAGTTACTAGTAAAACAAAGCAAAGCACTGCCTTCCAGCAAGAAAAACCCGATATACGAAGTTAGCAACAAAAAAACGTCGGAAGCTATCGTCCCATTCCATGGGAATGTGATTCGCGGCAATCCCACCTATGCTAGTGGGCCCATGTTTAGTATGGTCCTCGGAAATCAATGAGACCCGATCTCCATTTAGATAAGCTCATAGTTATGAAGTAATTTCAGCACAGCGGCTAAAGATGGGATAATAAAGCCTTTTACTTCAATCCTACCCCACAATATTGCTGTTCATCGTGATCTTCTTCGATGTACACCAGCCAACGTTAAGCGTGACTGATAGAGGTTTTGAAAGAAATATATGATACCCTGTCTCCACCACATGCAATCCCGGACAAGAGAGGGAAGGAATAGAATTAGCGGCATTCTCACAAAATTAATCAAATGCGACAATTTCGGAGTGTATCTCACACCCTTCACGTGATAGTTAATACGCCACCCGGAGAGTTTCTCACTGTTCTCTTGACCTTGATGAAGCCTATCGAGGGTCACAAGAATTGAGCTCACTTTGTCTTGAACATCTTAAGAAATTTACCTCATCATCGCCAGATTCATGCCCTCGCGTCTGGGGTTTTGCCTTCGTTTCATGCTTCTTCGGGGTTGCTTCCTGAGGTTTTGTCTTCGTTTTCTGTTTCTTGGGTGTCACCTCCTTTTCTTCGTCACTATCGCTAACTACGATCCGCGATCTCTTTGCCTTTTGTGGAGGGGATTTCACTGGAGATGGTGTAACAGATTTTATCCGACCTTTTTTAGGGATAAACTCTTCATCGGAATCTAAAATTCGAAAAATTGGATAAATAAAAATAAAATAATGGGAAATAAGTGTGGTCACCGCTCATTATCTCACATACCCGAGATTACAAGTGCTCGTGATCGCTTCTGCTTCATAGCTTCTTTACGCAGTGATGCCGGGATTGGTGATTCGCCATCAGCTGAAATCTCAACTGAGTACTGCCTATGCAGCGCAGAATTAGTAAAGTACTAGACTATCGATTGTTCTAATGACAATCAAAAAGGAAATTTGACTTGAATCTGAAAAAGGAAGTGCTTGACTAGGAAAAACGTACAGTCATCGCTCTCGCTTAATTCTACAACAGGAACAGCTGCCTTCTTCAATTTTCTCGTCTTCTGTTCAGATTTGTTCGGAATCAACTTTTCGGATCTCTTATTTTTCTCTGGAGTCGCAGGAGCTGCTTTCCGAACAGCCGACAGTGCACTCGTCCCAGAGCTCTCTTGTGAGCCGCTCTTCTTTCCACCAAAGAAATTCCTTATATCCTTAAGAGGAGGATTTATCCTCAGGAACTAACTCAATTCAAGGTTTCTGAGGAACTTTCCCAAACATGGCCTTTAGAAATTTTTAGCAGTTTTAGGAGTTTTGACGGAATATCGCAACAAACACAGGAGGAAATGAGAGCCAGGCCCTACAGGACCATTATCCCAATCTTTTAAGAATGACTCACCATTTTCACAAAGAGGAACAGCCCTCAAAGTCAAAGATGGTCGTATTCAGCCGGTGAGAGCGACGGAATTTTGAATAGCCGCCTTATACGTACTATTCGCAAGACAACTCGTCCATTACGGTAACTGAAAATTTATGGCGCTTCAGTATGGCCTCTTTGATAATGAACAAACATATCTACATTTATCAGAAAAAGACGCGCTACCGAAACCTTTCGTGTCTGAAAAAGGACTGGTTTATCCTGAAAAGAAGTTTATGTAGCTTATCACTGGCAGGTGTGAACAGGCTCCCCTCCTCAAAAAACCTGCCTATTTTAAGAAATAATTAGAGAGGTTGGATTAATCAAAATCCTTTCACGTGTTCCGCCAGTTATCGCTTAACTAGTTCTGACTCTGGGAGAGGGGAAGAAAGTATGAAAATGAGAAACTGGGACTATTATTCGCTCTCAAAATGGTTTCCATCCATTCAGGCTCGCAACAAATTACTTATAGCCAACCAGTAGTCGAAACAAAGGCTGTGAAGCGAATCTTCGGGGATGGGCGTGGTTTAAAGCACTCGGCCAAGACGAGTTTCCCTAAAAAGTAAACCGTAAGTAAGACATTTGTTTTTTGGACGAAAGAAACTTTTAATGTAGTCTAATTACTCTTCTTTGTCATTGTGTCTATATACGTCCGACAACAAGACAAACAACAACGTGCATTCCTGGCACCTAGTGCTTCATAATCGTGTCGCATGTCAGCTTTTGTTTTCCGCAGCTGTCGTTGTTTATCTTTGCTTGACTTGCTTATCACACTTACCAGCAAGTGCATGACTATCGATTGACTATTCTTTAGTCTGACCTTTTGGGTTACTTTTGTTCTCAGACACGGGCTTCTGATTTCACTTAATCACTTTGTTTAATTAACTTTTATACTTTATTCCTTTATTTCGAAAGCATTTTTGCCTTACGTTTCTTTACTTTTCCTCATACATACTTTTTATATTGCGTCATTGTAAGCTCTAGGAAACCAACGTCAAAAGGGAAAATTGTTCCAGTTTTTATAATGTGTCATTAGTTTCTATTATACGTTAAGGGTTTGCTTTCCTTTTTGTCTTACATTTTGTTCTATCGCCTTTGGAAATTCTCGCATGATCTGCTGTAACCTCTCAACGGATTACTCTCATTATCCATTCTTTTCTGTTGTATTTTTACTGCACTTCATTGAGCATAATTCTCTTTACTTTTAAGGAAGTTTTCAAAGAAATTCGTAATTCTCTTCCCTTTGCTTGGAAATTTTCGAAAGTTTATTCCTGTCTTGTTATTTTAATGAACTTCTATCAGAGAAGCGCGGAATCTATTTTCGAATCGAAGTTGTTGAATAAGAAATCTTGTCAAGCTCAAAAATTCTCATTATGTCGTCTCGATTTGCGACTGCCTGGCATAGAGTTGGAGTTGATGGCGAAATTGAACCCTGTCGAAACTGAGGCTATGAGAGAGCTCTCGATTGAACCGTCCCGAACACTCTTGTCCGTTGGCGAGGGGATTCGATGTATGCTTGCTGTTTAATACAATAATATTTTGTCCATCAACTTATCTGTAGCTAAATTTCTCCCTCAGAGTGGAAAGTAATGATAAAGTTCTGATGGTAAAGTTCGACTCGTACTCGAAGAGAGCTTTTCTCGGTTAGCTGAAATTAGGTTGAGCTTTCTGGATTTTATGCCAGGCTCCATGATTCTGTTTTCTGGACCCAAATCTCGTTCGCAATCGCTGGTCTCCATTTCTTTCTCATCTCCTTCCGTTACTGAGTCTCTTCCATGCCCTGCCCTTTTGCACTTGTCATCTGTCCCCCCCTCGCTGTGTCTTGTATTCATGCACAATTGTCAACTTGTGCTCCGCATTGACTAGCGTCATCGCCATCGCTATGTATTCGCTTCTGAAATATCACAGTGGTATAGCTTTCAGCTTTTTAATTAAATCTACATCACTCGGAATGGGGACACTGTCCTTGGATATGTTATTCTTTCGCCGACTAGGTACTCTTTTGAAGCTTCTGTTTCCCCTCAACCGTCGATCAAGGACAGTTTGGATTGCACTGGTGGTACTCTTTACGTCCTTCACTGGTAAGAACTCTGAAACATTCCTTATCAGCATGGGGAAAATGACTTGTTTTTGCTTTGGTTAAGCTCTCATTTCTTTCTCTGCATTCTGCAAGGTGCACCGTACTAAGATAAGACCAACTTTGAATAACTCGCTATAAATTAGCCTAGATTATATGATAATTTATGTAAATGAAAACAATATAACTTTGATTTTCTCTTATGCAGCTTTGCACCGAACAATGTGCAAGATAATGAGAATTTGAAGCGCTCAAATTTCTTTTTAAAACTTAATCAATACTGATTTTTTGTAGTCATGGACATCATAGGAGTCGTATTCGGGGCGGTTTTCGGGAAGGATAAGGCTCTGGCGGCGTTCGGGGGCTGGTTGGCAAATTGTTGTCCTTCTTTTAGTTTTTCAAGAGTCTCCGTTTGACTCTATTGCACTTTCATATCTTCTCAATGGGACCTTAGTGGCTTGCAAGGTTGTTTTAAGAAGGGGTTTCTTTTGTAGAAGTACGGTATTCTCATTGGAGTAAGCAAGAACACGTAGTCGGCAGCAGTTCTCCTTAGATGAAGATAGTCAGATAGTGAGTACCTGTATGCTTAGACATAAGCCGAATCCCAATCCTTTGGTACAGCTTCGAAAAGTACTGTATGACGTGTGGTAATCGTTGCAGGGCGTTGAAAAACTTTTTTATGAAGATTTCAACGAGGTTGATGTGAAAAGTAGTGGCGTGAACTATAGTCAAGGTGTTCGTTAGAGGGGCATGGGTGACAAGTAATCTGACACCAAATGACGTATGTATGAAAAAGTGTCATTCATAAACAAAACCATCAACGTCATTAGCCCTATAAGTGAGTTTTTCGGACGAAAAAGGACCAAAAATAATTTGTTATACACCGACATCGTCGTAGTTGCCTATAGTTTCCATTGACGTCTACGTCTTTTTAAGGGTTTCATTCGATAGTTGTTTTAGATCAAGTGGCCACGTATTTTGTTGGTGTACTGCCGAGTCAATTCTATGTGGTTCTTGGGAACAGAGACCTGTCTGCATTCCATCTGTTATGTGCAAAAGCCGGTGTCATTGTGATAGCAAAGTCTCTGGTAGGTTTTTTGGGACATCTTCTCATGAACATATCTTTTTCTCAGAAAGCCAATTTATTGCAGTCGTTAGCGTCCATCAAATATTTTACGTCTATTCTCGCGATTAAGTGCCGGGAGATTTGTAGCTATACGTTACATAGATTGTACTTCAAGCGAAGAGCTTTTTACAAGCTGAATTCATTTTGTGAAAATTTGGACAACATGTGAGACATAGTTTGAATTACTTTTGATAGTTCATGATAGCTTTTCTGGCTCAACTACCTTGTTTTTTTAGTGATCAGCGACTTACCCAAGACATAGAGAAGACAACGCAAGTCTTAGCCTGTGATCTGTTAGCTCCAGTCATTACTGCCCCATTCATAATTTTGTATTACTCCTATTTAACTTGGATAAGGTTTGTTTCCAAAGGTCTTCTTCCTTTTGCCTCGTAAATTCAATTGATTTAGTTCTGGATGGCTGGGACCATTCACAATTTACGTATATTTTACATTTGTTACTTTGGTGAATCGTTATCTAATCGCTCCTCTTGTTGGTCTAGTCAATGAAACAGAAAGGAAAGAGGGCGACTTCCGGTAAGTCAGATTTAAGTTTGTCTGTAGTTGTACTCATCCTGTAACATCTTGAATTCCAGACAACGACATATGGAGGTGAGGTCAAATGTGGAGTCGATTGCATTCTACCAATCAGGTCTTATTGAAAACATCATGACCAATCAAAAATTAAAAGCTTTGTTGAAAGTAAAGGTATGGTTCAGATCTTTGATCATCTGGAAATTGCTTAGAAATCCTTTCTTATTGTTTTAGAGGAAACTTGTTGAATGGCGTTTTGTGCTTGGGATCGTAACGAACATGTTTGACTATTTCGGTGGCACGCTTTCATATTTGATCATCGGAATTCCAATATTCATGACTCATGCATATGATTCATTATCAGGCACCGAGATCAATGGAATGGTCTCTATGGTGAGTAATTTTTCAATAATATCCACGTCATGCTTTTGGTGTTTATGAATGTGGGTGGGTATTTTCTTTATCCTTCAGAATCGCCTTTTTTTTCCTCATACATATGCCAGTACTGAACATCATAAGCAGATTTTTTTTTCGAAATCGTTTCTTGAATAATTATTTCTTGATGGGAAGTTTCTTTTTCCTGACTTTCCGACGATCTATACTACTAGATTGATTACGTTTCCCTCTCTCAGGATTATGATCTGGCTTCCTGAAAGTCCTCCACCCATCAGTTACCAGCAATCAAGGGGAGTTTCACATCCACTGATGAGTTGAGAGGTGGCTTCAAAGCAAAAACGCAAAAAGTGTTGGGTCTTATCGAACTCATGTGGCGTGATCGTTCCGAGTAGTACCGTGCTCATGGTTACGTCTCTTATTTTCTTGTATCACCTTGTGTTCTGTTTTTTGAAGTTACACTTGCTTTACTGACAAAATTATCTTGGCTATTATCCTTGCTTTTTCTTAATTGCACTATTCTCAGGTTCAAAGTTCTAATTGTGTTCTGCAAGAGGAGCCAAAAATGAAAAAATGAGGTTGGAGCCAAAAAAAAGGTTGCACCCAAAAATGAAAAGATGGGATGATTGGAAAAGTTGGAAGAATCAGAATAGTTTTTTGAACAACCTGCACATCTTACTACTAAATAGTTACCGTTATGGCCATATACTTGAAGAAATCGTTTGTTCCAATCTGGCTTCCACCCGGTTGGGGAATCCAATTGGGGTAATTTTATCTTGCCGTTGTATTTAGTTGTAAATTGTCGTTCGATTAGTTGCGTTATAAGTTAGACCTGTTTAGCGGCAAGGGGTAAACGGAGGCGAAGGGCTTTGTTGTTGATGACGATTGGGCTAATGAATGTAAACGAGCAGTTGGCTTGTATGAGAATCTAACAACTGATTCATGGTTGTTGCAGGGGGAACCAAAGCGGAAAATGTTTTATCGACTTCAAAAGCAGACTAATTGACTGCCAAGTTGCTTGTCTATATCATATCAACGATTGAATGTTGAATAATTGACTATGGATTTCCCTATTCAGCTGACTCACAATGTAGATTGATGTGGTATTATGTTGTCTGCGATGTGATGGATAGATTTCGAAAGCATTTCGCAAGGGTCATCAGGGTCCCATAGGAATAATTCGTTAGGCGAGCGTTCCGCCATCCCGGCTTTCCCTTCCCAATGAGGGGTTTTTCATATGTGGCTGGTTTCGCCCAGCCTGCCTGAAAAGGAATTGTGAATTTCATGCACTTGTGGTAGCAACAATGTGGTGTACAGTGCTTATTGAATGAAAAATAACTGAGGTACTATTCATTTTCAAGGTCTTTCCACATGGAGCAGAGTTTTGGGGAAATTGTTGGTTCTGGTTCAGGGCGAGGTTGTTTTGTGCTTAATATAAGCAGTTCGATCAGTGAATGTGAATTGTTCGCAAAGTGAACTTACTGGTACAGCCTCATGCAATTTAATGTTTTTGTTCTCACCAACAATTCTTCGAAAACGAGCCGATGCCGGCCAAAGTGATGAAAGGCTCAATTAACTATGATGTGAGTCCATGGATAGTGCAAGTGCAATGAGACTTTGGGCTTTATGTCCATTGATAGTGCAAGTACAATGAGCTTTGAACTCTCTGTCATTCTTCTTTTCTGACTTTCGGCACTTTTAGCAACCCACCCAATAATTTTTATTTGTTCTTTATGGTTGATCAATATTTTGGAATCTAACGAATTAGGCCGATTTTGTGTGGGCAAAGGAACAGCTTTTCTGGCCGTGATTGCAACTTAAACTAGGCGCAGACGATCATGGGACTCATTGCGAAGTACTTCCCACAAGTTGAAGTTTAAAAACTTCTTGGATGGATAGGACTAGCAGAGGACATCGTTTGAAGAACATTTTAAATTGTGATGAGAAATGGGCCACGCACTCGAGACTCTTGTAAATGTTGGTTTTCGAGGGAACATAACAAACCCAAGGTTGGAAGGCTAATATTTGTGCTCATTTTGTTTTTCTTTTCAATAGATTGAGATACCCGTACGCTTACATATCAAATTTGACCTTTCATTGTAGCGACTGCTGCTTCATTCGGGATATCCTTTACCCTTTGCGAATTCCTTTCTCCATATAAATTGCAATAATTCTTCATGTTTTCAAATTGCTTCCATTGAACATCTGGCTCTAGACGAAAAGGTTCTGTCATATCTATGATGAAGCGGAATGAACTTTTGCTTGCCTGTGGCTTCTTTCAATCTCACGGGGATGTGCATATGTGCAGACCCTTTAGGCATTCGCAAAATTCGTTTTTGAAGGGCACAAAGCAAGTATAACAGTGTTCTCATATCATCAACGCTAATTCTGAAGTTCAAAACTGGGAAAAATTTAGACATCGTTTTAAATTAGTTCATAGACTTTGTTTTCAGAATGCGTTTTTCTACCTGTACCTGATCTACAGTTTTACAAATCTGATCACATTGTCAGAGAAACTTGGAGATCTAGCTGGTGTCACTCACAGGTGGGTTATTCATTTCCACATCTCTAATCACCCTTCAAATTTCAGAGAAGATTACAAATAAAAACGGTCCGCTGTTGCGATGAGGCGCAGTAGGTATTCAAATATCGCTGTAACTCGAAACTTAAGACTTTTTTTGGTTGTTTCACAGCGGAATATACAATGTATGTCGAATCTCCGCAGATTTTGCGTCCAGCACCTTAATTATAGACCCTTACAGCGGAAGCCACTCAGGCAGCAATACTCAGCAGCAATTCCTTTCCAAAAGTATTTGAAACGTATGAGGTTTATAGTTAGCTCTCTCATCTCGCGAGGGTTTCAGGGTCATTGAACTTGTGGAGGAACTGCGTCGCCTGCATTCAGACTGTCTTGAGACGGATCGACCTCCTTCCACCGTTCCATCGAGTGTCGTTGTCATAGGGACAGATGATGAAGAGAAAACTGTCACTAAAAGGACGGTTAGTTCACCGTTTGCGATTGCTATTTTTGGAATAGGAACCTTGATTATTCATAACATCCTGATTCTGGTTCCCATCTGGTTTTTGGCGTCTTTTTTTGCAACCATTGTACATCCGAAATGATTTTGATACGGTATTCAGATTGAGGAACTTCACGGAAAGCAGCTTTCGCTAGAACGAGATTGTGATGATGAAGAAGAAGCTCAATTCCTTCTGGGTGAGCTAATTCGTAATTGTGCCATAATCAGTTCCCTCCTTAATTATGCATTTAAAGGCAACAAGTCCGATCGTGATGAGGAATGGACGGACGACGGTGTTGCGATGACAATTGATTCAGCATCACTCGCTCCTCCTAATGATGCCCAGAACTTTATCATTGCCAGTACGTAACTTTTTTCCCAAAAGTTGTTGTCAGCTATTGATTGAATTTTTCTTAATTTGCAGTGGTTTCTGGGTATTAGGCAGAATATTTGATTTGTATGATTTTTATGAGTTTCCACAATCCACTGAGAGACCCAGTGGTCAGTCAGTTTTCAGCAAATTCATTTGGTTTCAGGCTTATCACTGCAGCTAATCCAAGGTCAAAATGTTTTGATCACGGGTGATAGTGGTGCTGGAAAGACGTCACTGCTGAGAATGTTTGCAGGATTATGGAACAATGTATCTGGTAAGTACTGCAGAACAGTTTCCCAGTGTCGTAATGATAATGCCACTTTAAATATACCTTTCCCAATTTTTAACTTTTGCACTGAGCAAAATATGTAGTTGGGACACATCTCCACTTGTCGCCCCATTTTTATGACCGGTAGCACTATTTGGAAACTGAATTGAGACGAACTGCAATCAAGGTTTTGGTTGTGGCCCTTGGGCGGGGGCGTTTGTTGGGGCCCATCGAGGATTTGCTAGTGCACTACTTTCGAGGAGTATTGTCCTTTATCGAGCATTCCAATTTCTCACTCCTTTACGTCAGTTACTTGATAATGGGTTCATTGGGCAGGGAGGAGGGAGTCGGAGGAAAAGGGAGGCTGAAAACGTATCTTTGTTCACTAGAGATTATTTATGTGAGTGCATAACGTACACAGTGCACATGTATATACAGATGTCATTGTGATCCTGATAGAAAGTCGAGCACATCGACACTTCAAAAAGGGCCTGAGAAACGTTGTAATCATTTTCTTTGACTGTATCGTACTTTTACTTATTATAGGTAAGGTAGATCGTCACTGGCGTCCACGGCCGCAAAACTTGTTGTTCGTACCTCAGAAAGCATACTTCCCATCCGGAGGTATCACTCTACGGCAGCAGCTTGTTTATCCTCTGAAAGCTCTTCCTGTGGAAAAAGGTGATTTCTATCGATTCGTTAGTGGTCAGAAGAATGCCAAGATGATCACTTTCAATCAGAGCAATGTATATGTAATCATGATTTGATACTATACAGCTCCTGTAGAAGCCTGCTTTTCTTTATTGGTCAGATTAACTCTGGTTTTCAGATCTGGCACGGTTATCGGAAATCCTTGAGTGGGTGAAAATGGAACACTTAATGGAGAGGTGTCAGGGTTTCGATTCGCCCGTGGATTGGGACTGGTAAGGGAAGCAGTAACTGTTACAAAAATATGTTTTATTGAGTTTTAGATATTAGTATAAAATGGCTCTGACTCCTAGGAACGAAGCCCTTTCACCTGGTGAATTGCAACGGCTGTCACTCGCACGGGTGTTCTATACTAAACCTCGTATTGTTTTTCTTGATGAAGCTACAAGTGCAATTGGATTTGAATTAGAAATGCAGTTGTATAGAAAGTTACAAGAGGTCAGTGATTAGATCGTACTTTCAATTGGAAGTCGATGACGTCGCACCAGTGACATTGACTTTATCGTTCCGTTTTTCTTCCTTTAATTTGAGAAATACCTTTTTTGTGAAGCCTGAGACTTCGATTGGTAGCTTTTCTTTCGAGAACTTTCTTTTTTGTCATAATTTAAAACGTTTTTCAGGAAAACATAACATATGTATCGGTTGGGCATCGATTTTCGCTGAAGCAATTCCATGACATGGAGTTAAGACTCCTGGGAAGAGGCGAATGGTCGATGTTCGACATCGATACAGCTTCGATTGCTAGCCGAGCTGCCAGTATCATGGGTAATGATGGTGTACTCTCAATGTAGGGCAGGTAGCCAGTAACGTTTCAATGTCTACCATTATGTGGCACCTGATTTGACTGTACCGTCGAGCTTCCTGTCTCCCTATGTGACTATCAGAGACGTTAAACTATCCTCTGTATCTTTTTCCCCACGGTACTGATCGCCTTCGTTGATGTTACATTTTAATGAATCGCCTCACATTCCTCAGTGTCTATTCATGTTCAAATCGAATCTCCCTTCTCTCACGTCTTGTGTTCATGTGCGGACAATTTATGTCGTTGTAAACGCTTTCCTGTGAACCTATGGTGCTTTGTTTTCTGATATTTCGCCTTTCATGTTTAAATGTTGTTCAATTTTCTACTGTCCGAATTATTTTTTTTAGCCTGTCAATCGCGAACGTCAAAGGGTGATGTTCTGAAGTTATGAGATCTGATCGATGACGATTTTTACATGCGTTTTTTAAACATTTGCGTTTCTTGCCTATGGAAACGCTGAGTAGGTCTTACTTGTACGGTTTTTAGTACTTTCAAATTTCTCACGTTTTATTTCTCTTTGCAATTGTATATATTTTTCAATAACCTTGGCCAGGTTCATCTATTAACCTCATTCATACTGCGTTTACTTGAATGTTCAATTGCTAAGCTTTAAACTGCTGTCACAAAAGTGTGCATTTTTTGGAATTCCTGTTTTTTTTTTCTATTGGATACTCCTGAATCGAGCAAGAGCTCTTGATTTCAGACATTTTGCGAGTGCAAAAGATTAGCTGATAGCTATGTTTCATTTATTTATGTCAATAAAATTGATTTATTCTCAATGTCTCTTCGGTAGTCATGTTTACAAAGAGGATCGATCCGGGTGTGACCGTAGTGTCTATTAAGGGAGCGGACCACAGGATCGCATCTTTTTTTATCAAATTGTCAGTTTTCAGAAGTGACCATGATCGTTTTTTGATGAATCTTGGCATGATATGAATCTCGGTATAAAGGTGTTTTTGTGAAGCCTCAGCCAAGTTGATATAGCTGTATTCGGCCAATGTTTCGGCATTGTCGTCAGGACCTGGAAGCCAAAAAATATTTAAGATTCGTCCAGATCGAGCATCATTTCAGACTTCAGTTTGGTTAACCCTTTGACGACAATGCGGATTTCGACGCGACACGCCCATGGGACCACGATCTCCTCCTTTCGCGCACGACTGGCGTCCACCGGTGGGTGGCACTCTCCCAGGACAAAAATTCTTTCCATGGCTTACTGAATTCAGCAATTGGTAAAAAACAAGAATGTATGGTGGCTCCCGGAATCGGGTGCCAAAGTCCCTTGTGCCAGTCATAGTGGCACCCACGGATGCGCTTCGTTGCGCGTGTCCGTCGAAACTAGGTCACGCCGCAGCCGTCGCACGCGGCGAGTCGGCCCGCGATATTTGACAGACGTCGCAATTGTCACTGAGGCATACGCTTTGCGTTTGGTCCACGGCAGTCAGTTCAAGAAGAAGATAACACAGACAAATGCAAATCATTTGTTCCAATAACACTTGGTGGTACTGTAATGTCATCTCGAGACCTCAGTGTGATACGCCGCGCGCGAAGTGGGCGGGGTGACCTACTTTCGACGGACACGCGCAACGGACGTTCTCCGGCACCCACAGGTGGGTGCCATTGTCGTCAAAGGGTTAATATCTAAAAGGGTCTCGTAAGCCACAACTGCGAACCCACCTCGGAAATAGAGATGATGACCTGTGGACAACCTTTTCCAGGTCCTGACGAAGGCGACAATGCCGAAACGTTGACCGAATCAAGAGTTATATCATCTTGGCTGAGGCTGTACGAAAACACCTTTATGTTTGTTTTAAATTTGAATTAATCGTTGAAGACATTTTTTGAAAAATTGCCGTTTTGATAGAATCAACTGACATGTCTAAGTGTAAATTAATGTCGTCACATACCTAATCTATGCCTATGGGAACCCTTTCATTTGACGGCTCCCATTCTGATCCCTTAAGATGATTACAGGTGTACTTAATCCCCTCTGGAATTACACTTTGAAACCGATAATTTGTAAAACGAACTCCATGCGATTAAAGCCAAGCGTATTATTTTCGCTGAATGCAAACCGATAGGGAAACCTCGCTTATGGGCATCACTAGCTGCACGTGCGACTTAGATAAGGGAAAAATAAAAGAACCTTCAAAAGACAAAGAACAGGCAAAATAAAGAGCCTAAGGACTGCTTTTGAAGCGAAACACCACGTGAGTTCATTATATTGGGCCAGCGATGTATTGAAACTATGCCAAAAGACTGAAAACCAGAATATGTATTCCTTGATTTTGATCAATCCTGTCTAGGAATAAGCCATATACTTCCCTCGTAGAAGACTCAGTTCCTCAATGTCTCAGTCGAGATCTGAACCACTAAGCGAACTCATACGCATGGTCACGGGTTCGAACCCTGGGTCGAGGCCAAATCCATCTAGGCCAACCAAATCATCCATCTCTCCGGGATCGGTTAATTGGTAGAGAGGATAAAATCACCGACTTGTCCATCGGTCGGCCACCTCAAGTCATTGTATAGACACCATACTCATTCAATACGCGACTACGATTCTGAATGGAATTCTGTTCATGAATGGAATCGGATGTGTAGGCGCATCCCTCAGACGGAATTAATTAAAGTCCAAAGGTATTTATATCCTCAGGTATATGAAGGAATTCTGTTCATATTTTTTATTCTGCTTTCTTAGTTCAGCCAGTACTCGTGCTTGCTTCCCATGTCTTGTAAGCTTATGTCGCCCCAAACTCCCCCTATCCAGTCCTCCCTTCACCCATTACATTTATCCACCATCCAAAGCGGCAGATGAACCTCCAAGGAAGGTGAATGTGGCGACCCGTCTAGTGAAGAGGCGAAGCTGACCATACTTTCCCTTCAAGTTTTATTATTTTATCATTTTCGCATGTTTACTTATTATGTTTACATACTCTCTGTACAAACTCGTCCCTTTTCTCTATTGGAAGAATGTTTTGGATCAACATAGATGATTTTTACGGGAATGACCAAAGACGACCTTCTCGCTGAAGATTCATTACCACTCATTTGACCCCGACATCCAGTCTATCGCTTTAACATCATTCTTTGCTCTTATCACAGCCATTACTCTCTAGGAACGGTTACAGCCACCTTGAATGAAACTCGTACTGATTGGTTTTCTTATCAAAAATTGAATCCAAATCCATTACATCAAGATTAATTGGGCCTCAATTAAGTTCACTAGGAATGGATTCTCTGCAGAACATCTGCATGACGAAGGAATGGAATGGAGCCAAACAGGAACGAACGAAAAAAAAAACTTAACCAGAAATAAAAGAATTCCCTTTTTCGGTTTTTATTCGGATAAAATACCCCTAAGAGAACTGGGACGTAGGAAAGCTGTCGAAGAAAATTTTCATGTCGCCCTTCTGCAGAAACTCTGCAAGGCGTGCTGGTCCCTATTGGTATCTCTTGCTGAAAAAGGCTGAAGAATGGAATCGTTTTGATTGCATGACTTTACTGCACGACCCTTTCAACTCCATTAAAAGGTCAAAAGAAAAAAACAAAACGAAAGGGTTGAAATGTAAGGCTAAACAGTTACAACTGTAAAAATAACAACCTCGTTAGGCGATAGAAGTTACCCCATTTCCAGAAAAGCCAAAGAACCTAAACTAGCATACGATTGCAAAGTAAAGAATACCACGGCAAGTCCAAATACAAGGCATGATAGTCAATGTATACGGATAGAGAGGTTTTCAAGACAGCTCTCATTGCACCATCTTTTCGCTAAAATCCGAGTCTCTACATAGAATTCAGCCCTCATAGTGATATGAAGGTAAAGTTGATTTTCCTGGACTTCTCATCAATCATTTCCAACCGCCAAGTCGCTGAGGAAAAGGCACGTGATCATTTCCAAAACCTTCCAAAAAAAAAACCCTGACACGCGACTCCATTCGGTGTCTGTCTTATTTTTTTTTTCGCAAAAAATGAACTAAAAGGTCTTTGCTTTTAAAAAATCTCTTTTCTGAGACGAGTCCTCACATTCGGTTTCCATTCGGAATCATGATAGCGTTTTGAATGCGTATGTGGCCTACCTGATTACATGCAGCAGCCAGTCGACGTCGATGGTCAGAGCTTTTATACTCCCAGAGAGTCTTGTACCATTTGGTCAACTTCGGAGGGATGAAACGAAGTTTTCTTCGTTGAAATCGCTTCACTGCTGGTGCTAGCTTCAGCCCTTGCAGTGTAGGTGGCCATGGAGAGCGTAAGTGAAGCAGTCATGAAGTCCTACCGTTTCCCAATCCCAATGCACGGCCTAGAATCTGTCCTTCTGTACCAAATCACCAGTTTTTTTTGAAGCTGATTATCTGGAAGTGAACTTATTTGCAAGATATAAAAATCGACTTCCACATAGATTTGTTCTTTGAAGATAAAAGATTGCACAAGCCGGGTACACACTGGAGCTTCGGTACGGTTTTTTTTTGGTTTTTTTGGTTTTGATAGCTGAGTGCGTAGCTTACCCCAAACGCCATTGGACGGAAAAGAAGACGTTTTTTAAAAATTGATTACGGGTTCAGGATTCAGCAGTTTGCTTTATCACTGAGCAGTTGACAGAAAGATGCTAGGAGAAGACGTGATTAGAGAACACCCAGTCGATTTCATTGGAATGTGGTCTCTGAAAAGGAAGGCTCTTTGTTCGCCTCCCAATCTCCGGAAACCAACTTCGTCGAGTAGGGGGCTTTGTTTGTTCGACTATCAGCACTGCTCCCTTATCATGCCCTTGCCGAAAAGGGCAGCAACTGCCAGCTTTAAGCTTTTTTGGAAAATAGCATCAGAATTGAGAAGGGAATAGCTGTTTGACCTTTTCAGGAAAGGGACCTTTTCACTCTAGCTTTGAAGTTTCAAGAAATGATCAGTCTCTGGGAACAATGCCTAATCCTGCCTTACTGATCAGTGAAGAAAGGATCTGGTCTGTCATTATCTGTCAGTTGATGCACTGGCTTGAAAGAATAAGAGTCTCCCGACCGATATCTCGTAGAGTACTGTAAAGCAGTATCCAAAATAATGCAGGGTTCACCGCCAACTTCTCCTATTATGGCCCTTGAGGGTAGACAGAGAGACAGGAAAATACTTAAGTAAACCAGTGAATAAACATACAAACAATCGACTGCTCACTCCAAAAAAAATATTCAACATGGTGAGCTAACAAAGTTTTCTGGTGCTGTCAATCCTGCTTCGGGATACACCTGAGCAATGGAATTCTACTAATAAGAATGGACGAGGTGCTTGATTGCATATTCGACCTATACAACAACTGGTAGAGGACAATATTCGTTTGGACCACTACTTTTGCCCTTCCCAACAGGATCCTATTAACGCATCTGGATAGACGAAGAGCTCGTTTGCTTAGATGGATGGATTCAAGGTCTGATTTGGGGCTACAGGTTGTTAGCATCGTCACTTGACACAAACTCTACTCAGCCAGAGTAATATGTTGAAAGAATGTTTAGAAATTCCCTAGTGACTTTTATTTTTCTTCTTAGAAATGTCCATCACAACCACACATTCCTAGTGAGCATGTGTTCTCGTCCATTTTCCCCCATGTGGTTTTTTTGGCGAACACCCCGACTCGTGACTTGGCCGAGAATCAGACGTGAACACTATCCGCCTTATGATAACCGCCATTGCACATGATGACCAAAACTGGTTTCTACCGCATGATGAAGGCTCGCCTAGGCAAGCATTCAGCAATTTTCACCATGTACTGTGAGAATGGCACAATGAGCGGTCCGACAATCCTAGAAATCGGGCACAAAGGGTCCGAAATCGATCATCCGCATTTCCACTTCATTCACGAATAATTCGCAAGCGAAAATATCGCTTTGACGTTTTTGTTAGTTACTTAGTTGTAGGAGATATTTGTGCATTGGACACAGTAACTAGAATCAGGGAGTTCCGCTACCCTACCTAAGTTCAGTGAACCGGATCCTCTTGCCAAGGTTTCCTCGAATTTCGTGCATCTAGGTAGACTGGGTGAGTAAATCATGTTATTCAGGAGGTGGGAAGCGTATTTAAGCGGCTTGTGCCTATCATTGCAAAGTCAAGGCCAGTCAAGTACCAAACGTTCCTACGAATGAATGCACAGAGAACTTCTTAGAGCTAGTCTATATCAGTACCCCTTTTTTCAATGTTCAAGGTGAGTTTATATAAAGCCACATCCCATTGTCGCGTTTTTTAGGTTAGCTCTACGGGCACAAGTAACTCAGGGATAGCTATGCCAAGGGGTCCTAGTGAGAGCTGAAAGTGTTCCGGTACGGCGCAATCATCGAAATTCCAGCGTGGATGTCAGTCTGTGATCAAAGGCCGAGGTTTCCTAGCGGAGAAAACGATCTGTTGTGCTGAGCGCGAGAGATCTCATGAGCCAAAGGAATGGGGTGATCTGAAGAAGGTTGTTTTGCATTATCGTGGGCCCACAAGCGCGGTCCAAGAGGCCATCAAAACAGAAGGAATGACTGGTATCATACTCACTCTTGGAAGGATGAATGCACCGAAATCCACATCGGTTGGCCCTCACAATTCAGTGCATATAGGTCGCGTACGAGGCCACATACGCATACTAAATGTCATTACCACTCTGACTGGAAGTGAAATGCAGGGCGCATGCCAGACTTTTTTTTTATAAAAATTGCTTTCGATAATTTGGTAAGGACCTTCATTTCTCTAAGTGATTAAAAACTGCAGAAAATAATCAACAGCGGCTAATACCAATTCGTCAAATTCGTCTCGCACATGGAAAAGTGACTTTCCCACCTAAAAGGTCTAAAGTTCTCCAGCGTCACCGCATACATGTCGGTCTTTGCTCCCTGCAGCCACTGTTGACGCCACGTGGAGCGATCAGGTTCGGTCTGAAGGACATTGATACTACGTGACCAGAGTAAGATTGTCATAAGGCTAACATAGGGCGAAAAAACACCTGATAGAAATGTCACAAAGCTTCGGACAGTAGCCCTGTAATTGAAATTCATAGGTTCCTTGAGTTTCAGAGATCTATGGAACGTTGGTGGAGGTATACTCGGATACATCATGCTTGCCTCTTTTATTCATAATTTTAGTGGTGCTTGGTTTTTACTGAATGATCCTTGCTCTACTCATGCTTATAGTAAGAATTCTTCGGGAACTTCGAAGACTACTTTTATCCCTTCGGCGTTAGTAAGTTCCTTCTGAGGGATGCGCCTCCGCGTTCGACCACTAATCAGAATCGTAGTGTGGTATTGAATGCATACGTGGTCTATAAAATGACTTGCGGTGGCCAACCGATGTAGATGTTAGCGCTTTTATCCTCCCAGGCGAATCTGATACCGATTCACCTTCCCGACGGGAAGGAAGGCTTGGTTGGCCTAGGCGGATATCAAACCGGGAGTCGAACTCGTGACCATACTGGTGTGTTTCTTCCCACTACGCCACCACCGCCATATATATTCCCGTATTTGGAAGAATTGACTTTACTCCTTCAGGTAGAAACGAATACCCGGTATGTTTTGTTACCGTGTCATAATTCCCTGAGAATGATGCGATATTGCGTCAGATTGATGTAAAGGATCAGGTTTTGCTGCGCGCCGATTTCTTCAATCATTTGCAATTAGCGAAAGTTCTTGCAAATCGTTGTCGACTCAAGAAACTTCAAGTGAGAATGATGATATGTCTAGACACTTCCAGCAAAAAGACATTATCGAGTATCATTGAACAAAACAGTGTTCAATGATAATAATGATCCACAGTGTTTTATCCGTTGATAAAAATGCATGATAAATGATAATTGATAATTGATAAATGAGCAAAAGAGTAAGAAATACTGATATCTTACGAAAGCCCAATAGTAAACTTTCACAGAAGTTCACAAATATTGAGTGTGGCAAAGGCGCACAGTAACAAGTTGCGCCGTCGTAGTGCTCATGATCTGAAGATCGAATCTCAGGTTGGAAGTCCTCGAACTTTATAAGCTTAATATCCTTACTGATGGATCTACTAGTAAGTACAGAGGCTGTCTGGTAGAGAAAGAGCATTGGGAGTCTGCTGGATCATCCTACAAAGCTATTTGTTACTACTAATCTGAACGAAAGTCAATTTCGTGGATGCACCGAAGGAGATTGATCATCTCCGAGACCACGGTCGCCTCTCAGAACTGAACTACCTAACACTGCAACTGTTCTGGTTTCCGACTTTCTCTTTGCAAATGCACTCTAAGATCTCCAGTTGTTCCAAATGTACACTAAATATTATTATTTTGTTGAGTGAAGTCACCTTAAGTCATGATTTCAATTTGCAATATCTGGGCCCAAAAGGACGAGACAGCCTGAAATTTACGAGTAAACGGGTAACTGATAGTTGTAGGGGAGGTGGGAAGTAAGTTTATCTTCTTTTTGCTTTTTTTCGCTGGCTACGATGGTGAGCCGGAAGGAGGTTCTCCTCGACGTTTGGGATCTACCAACCTCTGCCGCTCCCAGAGGTATCGAATGTTGTCATAGTTATGACGTTACCTACTTGGGCACCTACTCTCAATCCTCTCCTTTGGTCTGAGTCAGCATTGGTCCAACTTCCTAGACCACCGAACAGATGACGTTGTTCTCTCAGAAGATCGTGTTTCACCAATACCGGCTTCATACGTGGGGCGACTGTCTGTCGTCTCAGCCATCTCTCTCCGTCTCTCTCATGAGACCTGTGTACTGTAGGAATGAACGGCAATGTCTGCGTCTACGTGTCGGGGTGTACACTTGTCGACCGACCCATCACAGCTACCGTAGATCGATCAGCGAATATGGGGGTGGACCTGGGGTGTGATTAGCACCATATTAGAACGCGGCAACTTCGAAGAGGTCGAGTCTTGGTCGTCGACATTTTGCGCTTCTCCCACATCTTCTGATATTCCCACTTACTAGACTCACTCGGACGTCTTCTGCTGCTTGTCAGCATACTACAGCTTCTGCCTGATTACCAGTTATCGCGTTTCCGTCACCAGCCTCGAAGGCTAGGCGCGATACGCGACACATACCTATTTGATCTCGCTCATTGTTTAAGTATTTGACTTATTATGTCAGCTATTGACTTTTTTGCAGGATGTTTAGGAGGTATGATTGATTATTTACTGTTTGACCTATTGATTTACAGAGTAATTTTGAATATTTATTGTTTTTCAGGGGCAGCCGGTGTCCTCGCCGGACATCCTTTGGATACGGTCAAAGTTCGTCTACAGATGCAACATGCTGGCTCGAAACTTTACCGTGGAACTTGGCACTGTTTCAAGACGATCATCCAAAAAGAAGGTGTTGCTGGTCTCTACAAAGGTCTGTGATCTCGCTCATAGTATTACAGTTGTAAAGCAGGGTTTTGAACATTTGACCCGTTAGAGAACCGCTTTGGGGTTGATTTGAATGGCCCGAATTGATTGGATCAATCGATTGGGGAACGTATTCGTTTGTTGCTACGGGTGGATACGTTGTGATTAACGATTTTCTTTCATACCCATCAATCATCGCTCCCCTATGAAGTGGGTATCGTTCAGTGCAGCCGTCAACTATTTAATCAATGACTCTATAGATGTTTTGAACTTAATTTGTCCTAGGAAAAAGAGATGGGACCTAATCAAAAGAATTGGATGGTGTCTGTTTAGCTCACCTTCTTTTTATGAACCATTTGTCATTCTTATTCATGTGAAGTTCACTTATTGGGAGGAATTTCTGGGTGTCCCAAAGGGAACAGCCGTTTGTTAACTATATTAGTGCTTGACGGGCGGAGGTGGTGTAGTGGCAAGTGGCGCACTATATCACACGCACGGTCAGGGGTTCGACTCCCGGATCGATGCCCGCCTAGGCCAACCAAGCCTTCCATCCCTCCGGGGTCGGTGAATTGGTACCAGACTTGTCTGGGAGGATAAAAGCACTGACTTGTACATCGGCTGGCCACCGCAAGTCATTGTATAGGCCACATACGCACTCATTACGCCACTACGATTCTGAATGGAAGTCGAGTGCGGGGGCGCATCCCTCAGACGGGATTGATCAACGCCAAAAACTTTATCCTTTATTTATTAGTGCTTGACAACCGGGAGCCTAAGGGACCCATATATACAATATTATTCAATGACTATTTATTCCACTACCCAAGGTGAACTCTTCAAATCTGTAAATTCGACTTTTCTTGAAGTGAATGTGGATTTTTAAAGAAGTAAGTATCAACCAGTATCTGCCTAGTATAGCTCACTCATACAAAGAATTCGATGCTGTAGATTTTTGTTTATCTTTATTTTCATAGAATTACTTTTTTTAACAGAATATTTACATGAGCCATCAACCAAGTAAGGGTTACCACATATGTTTTGGCTTTTAGAGGTGAAGTCTTATCAGCGCTCTTAATTTGAATTCATTCAGTGTATAGGAACCTATAGGACTGAATACGGTCGTGTAAAGGGTCATGTAGAGGTCTAACAACCCAGACTAGACTGCATGAGTTCCCCTTCACAAGGATTAAAGCTACAAGAAGTTCCCTGAGTTGAGAAACTGGATCTTATTCCACTTGTTGTGAGCCTTTCTATTCCATAGGGGATCCGCTAGAGGTCAGTTATATGCTTCCAATGAGTACTGAGCCGTTTTTCTATCAAGGGTGTAACGTCGTGGGCTACTCTTTCCGGTATTCGTCTGTAGATCTAATCAGCTCCAGTAAGCGATTTGGCCGGAAATCGTTGATTTATGAGATGTCTGCAGGTTGCGCCGCTATCACTGCAATGTCAACGACACAAGAACTCTTTCAAAGAGATGGGTGCGTTGGTTTCGGGGCGAGATTCACCATCACAGCGTGACCACGGAGGTGGGGGACAGGGTTATAGCACCGAGTGGTTTCACTAATACATGATATGTCTTGCAACCAAGTTGGCTAGTCTTCTAGCGATCCTACGGCCTGGGAGTGCTACTGAATGTTAATTGGTCAGACTTGAAAGTATCATGGGTAATGTAGGGACGACCGACCCGATCTCAGGTACTACTACTAAAAATGGTTCTTCTTGGTGGGATTTCCCTTTCGTGGATCAAATGAGGGTTAGAATGGGGCTACGGGATTCTCGTATCAGAATTATGCCAAAAAACGATGTCCTCAGGGAGCCTCTTCTAAATTTCATGTTCACATAGTTTTTTTGTATAATTCCCACCCAGTAGAGGTGTGTATACGTTCTTCACTCTCCAATCTTATTCGGTATGTATCCTTTGTGGAGGTCTACGGAAACCCCAGTTTTGACACTATCCATCCAACTATGACGGTAATAACAAAGACCACCCCGTTGGGCTTATTAGAATCTGGTGAAAGCTCAAACTGTGTTGACTAGCCTCAGAGTTCTCGATCCAAACTCCCAGCGATCAAGAATCACCCCATGAAGAGAAACTGATGAGGCTATACTATCAGTTCCCATAACGACTTTCGAAAACTTACAGTATCAGCCGATCAAAAGACGATTTTTGTTGCCGGATTGTTATCAGCGAAAAGGTTTTCTTATCACCATTTTCGTTGGGTGTTTTTGATTACCGTACCGGTTTTATCGAAACGACAACAATCAGGCAGCGTGTAAATCGAGCTTAAAAACTGAGAGAGATGTGGTGATCGGTCGACGAAAATAGCAGACGGTACAAATCATCCTGTTCAAGGTTTATTGTTTTGACATAACGTCTCTTGCAAAGTGCTTGCAATGTCTGAAGGATGGCAATTGTGGTGTGATGAGAGGGGAGAGAGTGGTGACGACCTTCATGGCAGATACGAAGTTAAGGGTCATCATCGTTGGCATATGATGGGATCGGTCGGTTCAAAAGGAAAGGTCCCATATTGGTCCGATAAGTGAGGGACTCCATCAAAATACTCAATGGGCTAGAAAACTCTCCGAAGCCTCTTATGAGGCCATACATTCTCTGGGGTTGAATCTCTAGAATTTATAGCTTAAATAAATTTCTCACAAAAATGAGCCATGCCTTCGTTCGAAATAGAGAACCATAGAAAGATTGGCATGCAACTTATTACTCGCTTTAGCAAACCGATGACGATGATGATGGTGTTTTTACCTTTTAGGCGGTAGATAATGATCCCGGATAGATTTACTGGTCAACTCTCAGCCATGGTTGATAATTTCATTGAAATTTGCCATGATTTCAGGTCTTTCATCCCCTCTCGCCTCTCTGACAGCTATCAATGCAATCGTGTTTGGAGTGCATGGTTCGGTCTGTCGAGAATTCTCCAATCCAGAATCCCTTCGAGCACATTTCTTTGCCGGTTGTGCTGCTGGCATGATGCAGAGTGTTATCGGTGAGCATGAATACTTTCTTACAACTAGTGTTTCAACTAATGAAGAGAAAGTTAATCTGGGACCGGCCTAAAATGGCAAGCTAGTTGAAGAACTGGTGCAGCTCGCCGGGAAGAATACAAAGTCACAATAATCATATTTATTAATTTCAGTCAAACTAATAACACTCGTAGCAAGGTAATGCTTAAAGATGTATGAGAATAGCTCTACAACCCAAATGTAGCTCTAGATTTGGAGTAGACAGCAAGACTAAGCACTCCGAATCATTTTAGTGAGGAAGAAGAACCTTATGTGAACAATTTCCCTATCAAAAGGGTAATCCTTCCAGCAAATGAATGCCAATTCCGTTAATCCTCGTCACAACTTCATGTTTTTGAGGCCAGGATTCAAAATAAGTTTTATTTATAATATTACAGTGACTACACTGTACGCTATTGCTTTTTTCAATGTGTTGACCCTCTGAAAACTTTCTGTTAAGGGATATCAGGAGGGGAACACTCCAACAATAGACTTGAATGTAGCAGATATCTACTCGTACTGAGGAAAAAGGAAGGTAGAAGGAAACATCACTTGCGCTCGCCCCGTTCTGAATGACTTTCGGATGGTAGATGATCATCGGGTTAATATAGTAGAAGCGGTTTTCCTTTCAGGTTGACCTCATCTCCCTATTGAGTGATATCTCTATTTGCCTGGTGATTCTATTACACCTCTAGATTTTGCCTTACCGGATAGGGGAACGGGCGTATAATATCCGTTTCAAGACAATTCAAAGTAGCCAGTAGGAAAGAGCGCGAATATAGATAATACTGGAGAAAAAGTGCGAAGTGAGTAAAAAGGCTTCCTCTCGGTGATAGAGAACTAATCCCTCATTCCTTCAGCTGCTCCATCGGAACGATTAAAACTGCTGATCCAAATCCAGAAGGACTCGGCTCATTCACGGTACCAATCACCTCTGCATGCTGCTCGATCGATAATCGCCCAGCACGGCTATGGAAGTCTGAACAGGTTTGTGGAACTAGTCAATAGCTGATCGTTCCAATTCTTTAATGAAGTTAAGTTAATTTTGTTTACCAGTTTGGTTCTCGCTGTTGAACCATTTGGTTGTTAGTGGTTTCCCCTGCAACCGCCACTTGGGGAGAGGGGGATGATTTCCCACATACACGTGGAGATGTCGTTGAAATCGTTCCCCGATCAAAAAACTGCGCATCGCCTAAAGACTGGCACGACTGTCAACGACATCGAATATGATTGTAATAATGATAACGTCCTATCAGATTGATTCATTATGATGTTTGCATATATTTTGATTATTGACGCATGAGGACACTAACACTTCAAAGATTATTTTTGGTGAATACTATTTAAGGGGAGTACCTGAAAATATTTTGATTCCTTCTCCAAAATGATGTAATGGGAACATCTTGCACCTGAATGGAAGGGATGGAAGGCAGCAAGTAGGGAAGGTGAAAGGCCCTCATAAAATAGGCCGTGCACAGCTGTGACAACTTTAGTGAGGCTGGAAATCTTGGACAGCTTGTGACGAGTAAGGAAAAAGCTCCGGAGGTAGTAACTAGCGTTTAGAGTAGACTTCTATGCATCCCGCCGTGCTCGGTGCCGGTTTCAGTTCGGGTCTTACCTAGTTCACTTGGGATTCAGATGACTGATTTTGGGTAGCCATCAATAGAGGCTTCCTCTAGTGATTCGTGGATTTCCTGATGAGTGTACCCCTCTAGACATTTATGTTTACCTGTTTATAGGAGACTTCTAGTGAAGAAAATATGATTTCAGAGGATTCCTGGCCACGCTACTTCGTGACTGTCCAGCCTTTGGTATCTACTTCGCCTCGTACGAGTATATGGCACGGCAAATGAGTAAAGACGGTCAGATGGAATCACTGACTGGTCCTCAGCTGCTCCTTGCCGGAGGTTGGTATTCTTCTGAACATATCTTTCTTGTATACCACATAGATGTTCGACCGGTCGGCAAGTTGCCAAACAGCTGACGATACATTTAAGTCTGGCGCAGTATTCTCATGGAACTATTGTTACAGGAGGCGCCGGTATGCTGTCGTGGCTATTCAACTATCCAACGGATGTCATAAAAACTCGATTTCAAGCTGCAAATTATTCCAGCTACATGCATTGTATACGGAGTACATATCGAGAAGGAGGATTACGGGTCTTCTTTACCGGTCTCGGCTCCACTTTATTACGGTAGGAAATTTCTGACTCTTTCAGTGCAGACGTTCTTGCTCTTTACTGCCTTAGAATAAAGCAACTCTCTTCTGGGGATGTAGAATGACATTTGGAACCTCAGGAAGTAGTCTAGTTAGGAGTTCTCGGTGAAAATAGGGATTCGAAAACTTTACGAAAATTCGATTAATTTTCCCATATGAGGCTATTGGGCGTTGGTCGAAGTCCTTTTCGGGATGCGCCATGCATTTGTATGGAAACTGTTTAATCAAAACCATGTCGACCCAGAGCTTCTTAATCAGCTGTTTCCCTTTCAGAGCCTTCCCATCAAATGCTGCCACATTTTTCACGGTCGAATGGACGTATCGTCTACTACTTGATTTCCATTTAGTCGAAGTTGGATCACCTGCTGAACATCGTCTGCAGGTAGATGAACACACCGTTGCAGAACGCCTACGTCGCGTTCTGCCACTTGCATGCTTACGATCAGTTTATGCAAGTGACGTCGCCGATGATCTGACTAACCCTTCTAATGGGTCACAGCAGTTTCTACTTTTACTTGACTAACGACTACCATCACTATCATTTCCATGTAAGTATAATGGATCGATTATCGATCTGTCTCTCTAATTCGTTGGTTAGTCTTAGTTCATAGTGAATTAGAATTGGTGTCGTCCAAAAGATATATTTTTGTATATCAAAATATATTTAAGTTTAATATATTTTATACTAATGAAGTGAAAATCTTTAAATATTTGAGGGCGTAAAAAGAGGTTTTCAATTGGTCCTCTTCACTTTTGCTACTGAATGTTTTCTTTTCGAAGCCCTAACGATTACTCCTATTGGAAGCTAGTATATTTGAAGAGTTTGAAATGATAAGCTTGAAAATGATTTCGGAATCGTTTGCTCCTCTGTCTAAAGCTGATATAGCCTTGGGGCTAGATATCGATCGCTCACGCGTCAAATCGATGCCTTTCCAAAAGGTCGCGCACAAGTCGCTTTCTCAAGAGCATCGTTTTGAATTCTTTTGGAGCTAGTAACAGGTATCGATCATTCACGCGTAGAATCGATAGTCGCAGAAAAAAGCTGCGAACCTTTTTTTTGGGAGCATTGTTCTGAAGAGCATTGCGAGATCCAATATTCATATGGAGAACTCATTATTGACTCTCATATACCTTTTGCTCAGGATGGATCAAAAGGGGCTCATTCAGGATCTTCAAGAGTAATTTTTTAGAATGTTGATACGAAGTTTCTTACAGAATATTATTCTCTATCTCACAAGGACGGCGATTTATGGACAAAACTTCAGTCTCGGACAGGACTCGAACCCGTACTTGTCCTTTCCGTGGACCGTGCTCTTATCCTTTACACTACCGACACCCCGCTTGCCCTCGCCTTTTTAATGGTCCCGTCCGAGACTGAAGTTTTGTCCATAAATCGCCATCCTTGTGAGACTTCCGCATTGCGTACTGCGCCGATATAACAGCAGTTAACAAAACATCAAGTCAAAACAAATTATTCTTTATTATTCTAAATTCTTCTGTGGATGTTTTTATATATTGAATGGTACGAGTGTTTATTCTAGCATTTACAGATTCACAAACGTCATATCACCCTGTCGGACTTTTGGCATGCCAACAGCCTCCTACTACTGCCAGAGGCCGGCTCAACGTCCATCGATCCTATGCTTCATGGATGTCGTTTTCTGTAGAACATATTTTTGTTGCGTTTATTTTCTCGACACCCTCCTATGGCTAGCAATCAAGCCATTGGTGTGGGTAACATGTCACTCGGGTCGTATTCAGGTGTTCAGTGATTCAACTGCTCATATTTCACTATGTGATTATTTTATTTGTATATTATTCTGTTTTTCAAATGTACACTAAAGTGTCGTATAAAATGTAAAAACTTGTGTGCTGTACCACATCGACTACTACTGCATGAGCGGGAAGCGCAGGGGCTCCCCAACATCGCCCGGAAGACTGTAAATAACAAGCCATGCAAAAGAAACATTAGATTTGAACGCACCGGAATCCTTAGGATGTTCCAAAAACTTGAACGACACTGGTGGGACCTTTCTGGATTGCATTCTTCCAATCTACAGCCGTGATGAATCCTGACTAGTTGTCTCGCCAAGGTGTAACTTATAGTGCTTATGGTTATAAGGCAAAGTCAGCTACTTGCTGAAATGAAAAGTTTCTTACGGGATACCCTGCCATTCCTTTCCCCTGACAATGACCCGGCTTTGATTCCTGGCTAGTACGCCTTCTTTGGTGCTACTCATCCCAGTCATAATCCGCTCAAAACTCCTTATCCTTGTTCAAGCCCTTGTCCAAGCCTGTTTTTGATATGACGGAGTAGAATGTGTGTATTCAAACAAGTCGTGGAATGAATAATCTGGGAAGTTCTACGTCCATAAGATTTTGTTCCACGATGAGATCAGTGTACGAAATCGATTCTCGTGCTGAATTCTCATTCCTGCCCTTTACCTTTAAGGCAATTGTTGTAACCTCTGACTATCGGGCGAGACTATACGTAACAGAGTGGCCTTTTGATGGATTACTCATTTGATGGATTACCAAAAACTAAAAGGTTAAGCACAACAAAATGTCATAGATTGTTGTTACAGCCGTTAAAACTACGATGTTTTTTGGTTACTTATCTGGTGAGGTAACTTAAGTTGTTTACTTGTTTTTTATTGGGCAATCTTGGTGTTTCTATGCAAAAAGCATATTAGCATAGCGTAACATATTCTGGGATTCCATCCTTTTAGGGAACTGCAGTACCACGGGGTTTCATTTTTTTCCGTTTTGAAAGTACAAACTTGCTAACGCCAACAAATCTCACAGTCAGAATTTTGTGAAATTGTTGTCGAATTTTGGAAAAGAACTTATAACGCAAGGTGTACTCGGTAAGTGGGATCCAAGCTTGAGTTCTCACGGACGTGCGTGTGCACGCGGCAAGCCGTTGGTAGTGGTCTAATGGTTCCAAACTGCACCTATCACCCCGGTTGTGCTCGCGTCGCAACCGTTTAGATTTGGCGAAATCGTTATGCCGGCGTTATTAGAATCATTTTCAATCGATGTTCGATAACGAAATTGTTTATGTTGGTGTGTTTATTTTTCTCGATTTACATACCCTTTTCTGAGCAACACTCCAACACTTTCTGAGCTGCTTTATAACAAGTTTTTTGGTTATAGTTTTTTTTCAGGGACTATGTTCATCGCCGCAGTACGCGATACGAAAGTCCCGCAAGGATGGTGAGTTATGGGCAGAACTCTGGGGATGATTACTGCGATGGCGGCCTGCCAACTTGGGCCCGACGCTGCTACCAACAATTTTTGCAGTTTTTGCAGAGCATGGTTTTTGCCTCTGTAAGGATCGAACTCGTGGTCCTTTCGAAAGCCTACAGTAGAGCCTACACTCTCCACCCTCCCGGCTGCCTGTCTACCCTACCTTTCCTAGGTACTGACTGCTCAGGAGTCAAGTTGTCCCATAGGTAGGCAAACGCTTCTCATATGAGTAATTTCAGCAAAAATTCATGTTCATCAGCCAATTTTCACTCTGCATGTAATTTATTCCATTCTTTCATATCACTTAGCGGTGGCTGCTGACTTTTCTTCGTGTTTTGCATGTTCTGTACCTTCTCTCAATACGAAACCGACATCAAATTGTGTTGTGACATCACGATAGTTTACTGGAGGAACAGCATACAGGTTTGGTAACCATCCTTTTCGTCCCTAAAATCCTTATTTTTAATTTTTGGAATTGCCTACACGTGTGAATAGGAACGAAAATTCCGTATGGGAACATGGATGTTAGAGTGGATCAACCATAGGGCTGGGTTGCTTCACGGTCACCCGTTCAAAGCAGGACCCGCAGCTCGATCACTGTACGAACTGGGGTCCTCTATAGCTCATATTTCAGAGGCTCGGCAGGGTGCAGCCGGTGGTTGTGGTCATAGAGATGGTTAGGTTCGAATCGTACCTCTACACGCTCCATTATTAATAGACTTCCATGCGGTATTTTCTTTGGAGAAAGAGCTAGCTCAGAATCACTTGAAAGTCGCATTTCCCTTATAAAAGTTCCAGCAGCAATATCAACGGTATGAGCGTGGGCAACAATCTGAAAGAAAGGCGATGGTGTAAATGATTATGTTAAAAAGGTATAATAGGAGACGATTGATCTGAAAAGAGGGAGGCGGAATTTTGCGCTTTGGCCTAACGGTACCCCCTACGGGTCCTAAACAGAGATGGATCAAGTTGAACTCGGTGGGGTTGAACTGTTGTGGGCAGATTTTCAAAAAGAACTTCATAAAGGACAGGAAGCTTGACAATGAGCAGACACTGGAAGTTAGATAGCCATTTAGTAGAAGATTCCGAGACCTCCAAGCGATGTGGAAGCTCTAACTAAGGACTTTAGAATGAAGATATTGATTTTTCGAATATTTGAAAAATCAAATAAACCATTTTGTCATTCTTGAGCCCTGCCGTTCATGCTGGGCATGAGTCAGAAAGCCCCAGCGGCATGCCGCGCTTTCCGCACCCACCGCGTATCCGCTACATCAGACAAGGAGTGGGTCATGTTATGATTGGAGCACGGAATAGAAAAGTCAGGTTTGATGAACTGACACTAACAGACAGCTAACAAAGAAACGCTCGAGCCATAGTGATTTTGAATCTTCTAGTCGACCCTACCACCATAACCAGCTTCAATGGGGCGGTCATCCGGCCTATGAATAGCCTTGGCGGTGGGGGGGGGGGGGGGGGGAAGGGGGACGGGGGGTGTCTCGACCTCACTACTTTGCAATGCAGGGAGGCTTGCGGTAGACTGTTCGCTAGAAACTTCACAGTTGAATGGCTTCGAATGGCTAATTGTAAGTTGAGGGGCCGGAGAAAAAAAGAAAATGAAGGCTGAATTAGGCTCACCAGTATAACTTGGTCTCTTTTTTTATTACTAACTTCATGTAGTTTAGAGATACGAATTAGTGAATGACGAACGCGTGTATTAAAATCTTCATTTGTTTCGAATTTACAGGCCATCAACTGAAACATTTGGTTATTTTCGAGTACTTCTTCGTGTTTTTCAGTTTCTTTCTTTTCTACAATGAATTTTGCGAAAAAGCAACTCTATTACTCGAAAATTTATTATCTGATACTATTAGTTCTCGTTATTCTAATCTTGACGTAAATCGATAGCTAATCAATTCAACTATCGATATGTCGAAATTCTATTAGTAGATACGGTGTTTTTTTCGCTATTGTAGTAATAGTTTTGTACTGAAGCGTTTAAACTATTCCTAGAGGAACCCACATTTTCTAATTTAGTATGAGGTACGTAATTTTCATCAACACCGAATCGAGCTCGTTGGTCAGAGTTTGCAAATTTGGGCAGGCCCAACGGATAATTCGAGAAGCATTCAAACAATCCAGGCTCTACTCTGAAACAATTTCATTAGGTTCTCATTGTCAGTACCAAAAGATTTGGTTTCGGACAGACAGACAGAAAGAAAGACAGGCAGACAGGCAGACGGATATACATATAGAAAAAGAAACAGCCAGATAGACAGACTGACAGAATGACTGACAGACAGACGAGAGTGCTTATGTAGTAGGGATGTAACAGAGGTGGAATTCATGAAAGTCGATCGTAAATATCAAGGCTTGCAGAAAATCAGGCCACAAACCTTATTAAAGACTTGGTTCCGCTAACTTGTTTTACAGCATGAGCCGTTTGAAGACACCTCAAGGCCGGTGTACAGTAGATAATATCTGGAATTATATTTAAAACAGAAACCCGTGAGTTTGGTTCACTGTACGGGGAGCACTGGAGAAATTAGGAGACCCGTCGGTCCAGAACGACGTTGAGAGATATTCACTAAAAACGGCTAACTCAGGTATCCACCAGAATAGAATCATCGAAGTCTACTGGCAGAAATCCTGCTGGGTTCTCCCTCTAGGAATACCCAGTAGCTCCAAAAGTTACACGAAGGACGCAGTCGGGTCCAAAAACTCAACACCTGGAACATAGTGAGAGCCCTACTACCGGATTGCCCGGACTTCCCGCCCCTCAATCGAGGCGATACAGATCGCAATATTCGCTACACGACTCACACACATTCAGCTGATCGACAATTAATGATGCAATGTCTTTCTCCTATTCTTTTATTCTCTGTTGTTCTTTTTGGTGCTGCAATCCTTTAACTAGCTTTCCACCTCAGGTAGGTGAAAAAGGTGGGCTATTTTTGGTACCATTAGGGTTTTTCCTAACTGATGCTTATGAGTGAATGCATTTTGAAGAACTTTTTTGCTTACTGCAGTCAGCTATTGGCAGTAGGATCCATACTTACACAATGAAACCCATTGTATAGCTCGTCCAAACACCCCTTCATCTTCATTTTTCTGGCCTAGTTCTCGTCCAGCCCCCTTTTTAATGCTTTTTGGAGCCTTTTTCAATTTGGGGACACCGAATTCACGCACTTTCTTCGCCTTCATTTTCACTATTTTCCACCTTATCTTCCATTTTTTCGCCATAATCATTGTTACCACGAGTTATCGTGAACTGTGCCTTCAATATATAATCAAGATCCTCCCAAGGTCCACATTGTGGTCCTCTAGCAATTTCAAAAACGGTTCAGTTCTAAGCTCTAAAGTCGGTGAAGAGATAATTTCGATACCTACCTGGAACGTAGCCAGTTGCATACATCCCTCGAGCGATTAGTCGAGCAAGAATGTCACCAGTATTAGTAATTGGTGGATCGTTTACGTAAACATGTACTGGACGATCAACTGGTAAAGCCTTTGGCTGCAGAAGGTAATACACCCTTTTCAAAGGTGGATACTTCTGTGGAAAAGATTTGACATAACGTTACCATATTCAGGTCGAATGGCTCATATGTTGCACCCATGGTCTTCCATAACCAGTCGGGGAAATACTCATCCAAGCGTTCAGTGTATCTCATCGCCATGATCACATTCGGATAGATTTTGAATTTCTGTGGTTTGTGTCCCCTGCAGAACATTTTGTTACGTGAGATCTCAATAAATGCTCAAAGTGCAAAAAATAGCATGAACTTGTTCTGCCGCTAGTGGCCAAGCGGGCGTTCCGCCCCACACCCACACCCACCTTCCAACTGGCACATTTACCTACTCCACCTTTTCGTCATGATTAAGCCCCCAAGTACAAGGAAAGCTCCTTGCAGCTTCTCCCACGCCGACCCATGATACGTAGTTACAAAAACCGGCACAGTTTTGATTGTGGTAAAGTCAAGTTCATTACCGTTCGGGGTCATTATCTGTGTCTCGGACACTGATCTGACTCAAGTACTGCAAAAAGGTACCAGGGGTAAGTTAGGCTGTCTGATCATTGCATTCGGTTGCACGGAACATGAAAGATATGCTGTCCTGTTCCGATACTATTTCGGGCCCCGCGTCCGACTTCAGTTCAGAATCGCGGTGACATTCCGAAGGCGTATCGGGCCTACACAATGAAATGCGATGGCTAGCTAATGTGCAAGGACTTTTATCGTCCCGGCAAGTTTGATAACAATAGTCAACCTCGAAGTGATGGTAGGCTTGATCCAAGCAAGATTCGATCCCCGGACTATATGTATGTATGTATGTATGTATGTATGTATGTATGTATGTATGTATGTATGTATGTATGTATGTATGTATGTATGCATGTATGTATGTATGTATGTATGTATGTATGTATGTATGTATGTATGTATGTATGTATGTATGTATGTATGTATGTATGTATGTATGTATGTATGTATGTATGTATGTATGTATGTATGTATGTATGTATGTATGTATGTATGTATGTATGTATGTATGTATGTATGTATGTATGTATGTGTGTCCGTGTGTGACTATGTGCCAATCGCCACTATACCATCCCTACCGTTACTATTCCAGCGAATGGCTATTTTCATTGTAGGCCTATGCACAGAGAGAAACGAACTTTTTCTTATGGTCGCTTCTTTCCATGTTAGATGAGCATGAGTATGACCCTGTCTCGGATGTGAGCGATCCTGAAAAGAGTTTCTTACTATAGCTCAAGGGTTACTTGAGCCAAATCCAGTGACAGAAATGAAAAAGTTCATCCTAAAGTCTTGAAATCATCAACTCTTATCAAAATCGTGAAGGGCAGGAATTACATGACCCTTCCCTTAAGACACCCCTGTTGCTTACGCCGTGATGAAGGTTACTTTTATGACTTTCAAACTGCGTAGAAAGGTATGGGTAGACAGCTCTGCTTATGTCAGTTATGGTTATAGTAAAGTTATGGCCAAAACTTTGGCCTGGGATGGGTCTCTTTTGATAGCAGTGATTAGAGAGCAGCAGGAGTGAACCGCTCATCAAACGTGGCTCTCGCAGATGGGTTGAGCCAGTGAGCTGATAGGAGTGATAAGCAATGAGTGATAAGCGCTTTCTCGATCAATG
This sequence comes from Haemonchus contortus, assembly GCA_000469685.2. Lineage (NCBI taxonomy): Eukaryota > Metazoa > Nematoda > Chromadorea > Rhabditida > Trichostrongylidae > Haemonchus > Haemonchus contortus. The sequence continues at coordinate 6,198,402 of LS997566.1, read as the reverse complement.
ATACTTGTTGTTAAAACCCTCTCTCTCCCTTTGTCAGCTACCGTAGTTGAAGTGGAGCAGGTTAGCGGGAGAAAATGGGACCTATCCTACACAAAATATATATTCTTTCTACTTCCCGGTTGGATCACTCCTAGTAATCTACGGCTGTAAATCGGAGCTCGACCCAAATTCTCATACAGCGCGAAGCTAAGCTTTGTTCTGCTGATGGGTGCTGTTGATATGTTCTATTATTCACTGTGAACCTGGCCTGGCATAAATAAACCAACTAGGAAACCGACCTTCACAACGGTCAATTCTTGACCGAGATTGACTTCCTGGAGTTGTACCTCCACTTTGCGCCTGACTTGGATTGTTTGATTCGGCACTTTGTGATTGACTTGGTTTGGTTGAATCCGCATTTGGTGGTTGACTGGAATTGGTCGAATCTGCACTTGATGCTGTACCAGTAGACATACTTGCGGGGATGCAGGAATGAGAATGACCACAAAACCCTACTTCACACTGACAGCACCAAAATATTTACTAACCGATAGCACTGACAGCATGATATATCTCGTAATTATGATGGCGAGGCATTGTCATGCTGGTCGGTTCACGTTACAGATGATCATGACATCTGCAATTCCCATGTCGCTGAATCGAATAAGCTAGTACCACCTCCGGTTGCGTTCAGAGTTTGCGATAGCTACGCCTTGTCACCTGGCTAGTTGCTGGTATAGAGGCAAAATGCTCGTCGACAATGTGTCATCTTATACTCTGAAGTAGAGAATGCCAAAAATTGAGTTTCTGCTAGATGTTCGCATCAACTGCAGCGAAATCATTGCCTCGTGCATGTGTGCGACCGTGGGAATTCGGGTACAAATCCCGCCAACCCCTAATGATGAAGTATATAATTAGCTGTCGCCGTTGTCCATAGATAAAATAGGACCGGAGGGACAGGATAAGGAATGGAATCACTGCGATATTGCCTTCCTTCACTTCACCTCGCCCTTTCCCCTATCCTCCCTGCCACCCCCACTTCGCTTCCGTTCTTCTAGGACGGCAAGTAAGATCCCCTCCCAACTTACCCACCTTCTACCCTACTCCCCTGGATTCGACTCCAGCATAACACATTTTAAGAATGACTTTCAGATATGAATATTCTGCTTGGTTGTATGTGATAAGCGAAGATAGCATTCTACCCTCAACAATGGAATCATAGTATGGACCATTTGTTATTGTTACGTCATATTAGTGGGGTGTATGTACTTATTGGCCCCATCCTTACATGCAGATAATTTGATCAAGTATGTCGTTTTTTCAGCACCCTCCTAGGTTGCTAGCTGCTACTCTATGTGTATTCCAGGACAATATCATAATTATAAAAAGATTCACTTCATAATGTGTTTGCGAAAGAAAACACCAAATGCAAAATTTAATCATCATCCAGCTTTTGCGGTAAGGTTATTCATCTTCAACGTAATTGGGGAGACGTAATGATGTTCCCATACCGAATGTTGTTCTTAGGAAGTGGTCATTAGATTGTGCCATAGTCACATGCTACTGACCGTTATCACTGCTTATCATTAGGTATCACTTCCTACCACCAAGTATCAGCTCTTCATCCTACCGCTTCGCCATTGCGAGATCGGTCGAAAAAACGTTGCATAGCAGTCCATGTGGTCGAAAGTCATAAGTTCAATACGGACCACATTCTCAAAGCTCTACCAACTCTTCTACCTCCCACAAGAGACGTCTCTCTGCCATAGGAAGAGCGACTACTCAAGTGTACTGTTCCCAAAACTACCAAAAGTAGGTGGCGTCGACCCTAGTGACTCATCTGCGAATTGGAATAAATTTCAAAAGAAAAGATGAAAATTTCCAACAAAATAAGCCTATTCCGCATGGATCCGGTCCGGCGCACCCAACATAGCAGACTTGATCCACGTCAACTAATTTCTGTCACAATTGTAGAGCTCGTTCATCAGATAGTCTTTTTTAGCCACAAACATTCCGTGGTGTCGATATGGCTCCCGGTCAACCACCACCATTAGGAAGTGGAGAACAGGGTGCCGGTAATTTCGTGATAAGGGACTCGAAAGAGAAAGTTAAGGCAGAAGGAGGGGTGAGTTTACAGATCGTGAAATTCTTATTCACCGAGAAGTATCCATTTGTTTCAGAAATTATTGGCTCGTGGATTTCCTTCTCCTGAGTTTGTAAGTTCTTTTTTTGGTGCAATTAAAAAAGCTTTGAAAGGTGGGAATATGTGTAGAGATATGTGTTGAGGAAGCACCTACCTTCTCTAACCACCCTGAAATCGGTTCTTCAAAACAGGCACACACGCGACGCACTGCTACATGCGGCGAGTGTTGGTCATAAACTTGGCGTGAAGTCTGAACGCGACCCCCACGGCAACTTCATGACCACGACCTTACAATTATGAAGAGAACATTGCCCTAGAGCCACTAATTCAGACTCTTCGAGCCATTTTATTGTGACCACCTCGAAAACTTGGCCAAAATACAGTAGCAGTTGAGCTTGAAGATTTTGGTAAAAAAGTAAAAATCAGTAATTCAGCTATTCAATCAATTATGTTACAGGTAAAACGACGGAGGGACGATGACACCTTGCGAGAAGTTGGTAATGTCATGCCTGAGTATGACTGCGATAAGGTACAGTTCCTGATGCTAAAATCATTTGCCCAACCCTCTCTCGGAGATTTTTCCTCTCATCGTAACATTGAGATGCTCTTTTTCACTGTTATGTAGCCTAGATCTTTCAGGACGATCCGCAGCCACTGAGACAAGTCGAGAAAACTCAAGACTTCAGCCTCAGAGGAAATACGGGTGACGATCTAGCTGTTACCTGAACACTAACTTAAACTCGGTTAATAAAATTTTGAGTCAAACCTGTACCACATTGAGCCTTTTGCACAGTCAACTGATCGGAACCAATTGATTCCCTAGCGCCATCAGCTCGAAGACCATTCGGAATCGAATTGGAAGGTATCCTCGGCCTCTTGGATGTTCACTGCCCAAACCTGCTCTTCAACTTTCGCAAGCATGTAGGATGCAAGTAGGGTAACGGAACTTCTCCCCTATCGCGGCATTCTCCCTTGCGGCATGCGGCAAATTTCACTGCAATTACCGTACTCCCGCCAATCGATAGGACGCGGAATTTCTCCTTGACTGGCTTGCTTTTTCATTGGATTTTATCGTTTTTTCTTCTGTTTCTTTTTAGTTTTCATGTTTATTAGACTTGATTAATTAAAATGATTCTTCCTATATAAACGACGAACAGGGTCGCGTTGGAATTGAAGAGAGCGGCCGGCCAATTCAAATGTTTAAAGGACTCCCTATCTCACAAATTGCGCGCTCCAATCTTCCATCGCAATCCTGCGATAGGCAGCGGGTGCGGCGTGTGCGAAGCCGTGTTAGGGGAGAAGTTCCCGGACCCGATGCAAGTAGAAGGTAAAAACATGGGCGGGCCAGGGTTCCGTAGTTTTGTCCCATTGTAATGGAACCAGAAGCTCGAGCGAGAGCCTTCACGAACCAGAAGATGAGTTAGATGACATTTTATTAATCTTTAGCTTCACCAATGGAATCACTGATTACTCGAAGTCACACTTCAACGATGTTATTATCCATTACAACTATGTACAAATCAAATATAAGTAATGACCAGAAGAATGCATCAGATTTGAGCGATTACAGTCGAAACAACAGTGTCGGTTATGAAAAAGGGGCGTATGTGAGATGTAGTCCGACCGTGGCGACTCTTAGCTAGTTGTCTCGCCGCGTGACATGCCATTCGGGACTACCGCCCTCTGGCCCGAAATACGTAGCAATACCTAACGCTTCGAAATCAGTGGTGCTTCAATTTAGTTCTTTGGGGTTGTAAACACCATGAAATAATGGGCCTCAGTATCAAAAACAGACATACATATGCAATTAAACATAAAGCGATGATTCCAACAAAAAAGACGTCAAGATTGAAATAGACGATGAAATTCATTCGTGACCCTTCAACATGAAGCTCGTCCAAAACGCCATTTTCAACGGCAAAATTCGTCCACCGGACTAGTCGTTCTTCAGCTGAGAACGGCTTTTCTGACATCAGCTTCGCTAGCCGAATAGCATTCTTCTTGTAACTGGAAACCAGGGAATGAATTGATGATCGACCTAAGTAAAGCCTGTGCAAGCTCTTCAGCAACCCCCGTCTAACTGCAGTGGTATCGGAAGGCTGCCAAAAACACAAAAATAAAAAAAATGTTGGAACAAATGATTTTTCAAACAACTGGTGTCAAATTCGTATAAGGCATCGAGAGCAGTAGTCAAGAATTATTGAAAAGATGAGAAAAAAGACGTAGCCCTCACCTTTCATTATTGAGCACTTCCTCTATTGCCGTCTTTATAGTCTGCTCAGTCAACTCTAATTTTAGGATCACCTAAAATAGGGCATAAAAAGATGATTATCAATGTTACCAGATGATAACTACAGAAGAACTTCGGAGAATTCTTGGGACCCCTTCTTAAACGATCTTATCCGCCGGCTTCCCTGAAAGTGCATTGCCACCTAATGTCAAGCAAAATTGCATTATAAAAAATAGTTTAATGCGAATTTGAATCACTAGTCTGGAACAATTTACATTATTTAATCAGATTGACAACTCATTTGAACAGACCTTTCCCACTCCACGTTTTTCGGCATTTCTTCCATTTCTAAACTGATCGGCGAATATTGGTATAACCACAACCGGTACCGCTCTTAACAAGGCTTCCATCATACCGTTTATGCCACCATGCATTACAAACAGTTTCAGTCGTGGATGCGCTAAAATTTGGTCACGGTACAGGATTTTTTGTAATATATGCCAATACATAAGGTAGTAGGATCAAAAGGAATGTTGACAAACTTTCCTAAAAATAGAACTCAAGCAAAGTAAACTTTTCGACACAAAAGTTCTTTTTGAACGCTCTATTTTATACGGAGGAGGAAGGGTTAAAAAAGAAGTAACATTCCAAACAAACCTAAAATATCGCTTTGTGGCAGCCACTCTATAAGATCACAGTTCTTGACATCTTTCATAAACGTATGGGTAGTATTGTCGCCTGAAAACAGGAAAATAGGTTTAAAAGTCGATTCATCCGTGATGGTTGCGCCATGCACTCGCACTTCAGTTGATTTCTACGAAAGCTGCTCCATTCTACACTGTATTTCCTCTTTTGTGATCCTTCACCCTGAAGAGGACTTCCATCGCATTTGTGAATCTGGACAGTGAGAAAAGATTTTTTTCGGTGGATTCCTGATTTTGTTCCCCTTAGCCAGAAATCAGAGGCTCTAGGAGTTCATTTCGCTGAACGATGCTTGAAAAATGCTCGATAGGCCCAAATTTAACTGCTGAAAGCTGATATTTCAACAGGAAGTTAACTTCGAAATATTGGGTTTCAGTTCACGGAAATGAAATGTTTCCCTTCCTACTCCATTACAAGGAGCTAATGCTCTGACGATCGCTTTTGCTTCTCACCTTCTGCTCCGTGTATTTCAAAGAAATCCGATGACTTTCAAAACTTGGGCGTCAAAGATAATAATTTTTAAACTGTGCCTTGCAAAGGACTTCTATTTCTGGTCGGGATGATTGCATACATGACCAATTTGTCAGCTATTGATAATGTGATAATCTTTTGATAATCATCTCAGACTACTGGTTAATTTGTTCGCCATTTGGAGAGTTTGAGAAAAAAGGCAGTTACGATTTATGGTGTTGATCACCTGGTTGTGCATACAATCGTGCACTAAGGGTCCTCGACTGGTGAGAAAAACTAGTAAATATTGAAACTGTCAGTGTCCGCCACCCAATGAGCTTTCAGCGAAATAATTGCTATATCTTTCATACATATGAACATACTGAGACCTTTCAGCAAGTGGTTGAAAGGACTCTTACGACTTTCATCAGCCCCGCCCACTTCGGAGCACGCTCCGCCCAGCACGGAATAAGATAATAGGAAGAAGGTTTCTAAATAGGAGGGGTCAACAAAACTCCTTTCACCCTACCATAAACACTCCCCACTGCTAATTTCGTCTTTCCCCAATTCCAGAACATCCTTAGCACTGAACCAGACCCTTGTATTCGGACTCCACCTACTTAGGAATTATCCGGCGCACCCTAATATTCCATGTCTTGTCAGCGGCATCAACTACGGTTTCCCCCAGTCACCTTATTACCATAAAAAAGTTATCAACAGCATCATATAAAAATTATTAACAAAAATTAACCGGGATCACGTGGTTTTACCTTTTGCGATTTTTAGAATGAAATGGTAGTCGGACATCGACTTGAACACAGAAACAAATGCCCTCTTTGTGACATCTGGGAATGCATGGAATGGGGCAATTGTGCCCAAGGAGACGATAATAACACCCTTTTTGCCTTTTTTCATCAAGGCTGAAAACTTCTGAAACAAAAGCTTGGAATCGATCTCACTAATATACTGCATGATCTCATATCCTGGTCCGTACCTCATTTAACGGTTTAGGTTCACTTATACCGAGACCACCGATGTAGATGGTCTTATGAATGATTGGTCGAGGGAAGTCAAACATTTCGTCAGCATTTACGAAACATAAACTCGCGTTAGCTGCTATTTCTCGAACATTCGGAAAAGTAGGGTCATATTGTCGAAAAACCTGGAATTATGGTTGGAATTAGGAGACGACTAGAGCAAGGGAAACCCTCTACTAGTCAAGCCAGAATTTGGCCCCCCCCAACTTCCTACAAGCTGGTTTCGGGTGTAAATGGGCAGTAACGCGGAGGCTCTATCCCCCTGGACGTTTCGGCTATGAGCCTCGTACATCCAAAGAGGTTCCTGCGAAAAGAGATCATCATGATGCGCTCCGATGGAAGCGACATCTTTGGGTTCAAAGGTGGCAGGTACAGCAGAAGCCTACTAGGCCAAGACAAGAGCTCAACCATCTATGCGTGACAGAGGGCGTGAGCAAGAGCTATTGCCTGATTCGGCAGTAACTTATGATGGCCCCATAGCTTTAGGCCCCATGAGGATGCAACGGGAGCTGAGGTCGGGTTTCCATAATTGCTACAAACTTATCACAGTAGATGAAGGCGTACCTCGGTGGTCATGTCAGTGCCTTTACGATGGATGTACAGGGCTCCGAAATACATGTACTGGTTGAAAGCCCTCTGCCAAAAGTTCATAGTGTCGCCGTTATCATTCTCCTCGATAGTAGGCACATATGAAGGTGGTGCTGGGACTCCTGGAATGGCACCGATCTTCATGTAGGTGACAATCTTTAGGAAGGGAAGAACTCATAAGAATCAGACACAATCACTAGAAATCCTTTCGGGTAAAACAAGCTACGACTCTATTGAAAGTTGGACATGATCGACATTGAAACTTCATGCTTTTAGACAAGATCGGTACTAACTTGAACTTTTCTACTTCTACAGCTTAAAAAAACTTTTTAAAGAAGTGGAGTGAACAGCTAAAGTTCTGCCTCTCAAGAAAACTTAGGCCGGTTACAGAAAAATGTAATTAAGAGAGGTATAATACCTAGATTATAGCTTACAGCATCCATCAATGGTGTAGTTGAGATCCATAGCAGATTCCTTATTCCAAGGTACCTAAAAATCCATGGTCAAAACAATTCCAAAGTAAGAAGGATGATCTAAGGAGTCTCATTGCTAATACAGAACTCAGAAAATCTTGCTTCCTAAAAAGAATTCTGATGTACTACCGCCCGGATTCACCTTATCACGCCGATTCCACAGAGGTCAATTTGTTCAGCAAAGGCTGCATCGAACCCGTAGTTTTTGAGCGGCTCTAGCTCGTTTCGACGAGCCATTATTGCTAAATAATTACAACCTATCATTTAAACAAAAAGGGTAATTTCAGGATTAATAACATGAATGGCTTAATGAATTAGTAATACTCACCCCTGCATATTTCTGTGAGACAATATTCAAATTCCAGCCTTTCTGTGAAGCTCAGTCTGGCCTGCTTCATTAACCCAACTTCACCGCCAAGAAGGCCATCTTCGTAAAGTGTACCTTAACAAAAGATGTTCTTCACAGGTAATCCAGTGCTGTCTTCTTCGTTCGTGAACAGATTGGTGATCCACCAGACAGGGACCATTTTTGAGCCCTACCTAGGGCTTTTTCCTCCACATTAGAGGCATCTTTCGCCTTCTCAATGCCTCTGAATTTCCCCATTTGGATATAAAATCAAGTTTCAGTGACTTCCCAGCAAATTTTCAATTATTTAGAAGAAATGACTTGTTTTTTAGAGAAAATAGCGAGTTAAACCACCCACTAATGTTGTTCATACGAATGACCTTCGCAAGCTTCGTGCCGTTGAATTTTGATGTCGAGGACATGTATTCCGGAATAAACATTACCTAAAAGCAACAACGCATAGGTTAATTCTAATGTAAGCAACTTGATTTGAGCTTGAACTTGAACTTTTGAACTTCATCACTCACTCGCAGACTTGTCTCGGAAAATCTTGCAAGTTATACTGTAGGTTATATATGTACGTTCATGTGCCTGGGCAATTCTGTAGGGGTATCAAGTACTGATCGGGAACATCCCAGAACGGGTTCAATCATGCATTGCTCTTTTTGTTACCAACAGCAAAGGTCAGACTTTTCAGAACGGAATCACTTGCAAATCACGGCGAACTGACACAAAAAGCATCTTTCTGATGACAAATGATGTTGCAGCGATAATCAGCAGTTATCAAAAAAAGAACCAAACCAAACAACATCTATCCAAGGTTACAGCTAAGGGGTTTGTAGATGACAGTTAACCAATTGCGTACGTTACTTAGGCGGTAGAGTGAGTATAAGTTTAGATCTGAGTCCAGCGTGAGGTTTGGGATACTTTGTCCATAACTGGATACCACAACAGGCATCGCGCTTTTCATAAATTTATATCAGTGACCCTATGACATTGCCTACAGTTCGATAGAAATAAACAAAAAAATGTTTCAAAACCAAGAGAGCAATTGGAATATGGTAATTATCAAATATTATTATTAAATTTTTGTTATTACCGGCGAACGAGTGGTAAGAAGTATTGGTCTGGGATTGAATAAATGTATCGCACTTATATAAGGTGCGTCACTTGCAACTACATTGTTACTTAACATACGTGCGATACATGGGTCTAATCTCAGACCCATGCCCACTCAAGATCCAAGCTTTTCTGCCATCGTGGTCGGTTAATGGTACCAGACTCATTAGGAAAGATAAAAGCACTGATTCACATCGGTTGGAAATCGCAAGACATGGCATAAGCCGCATGCTCATTCAATACGTTACAACTCTCAGTAGAAGCCGAATGCGGGGCGCATCCCAAAAGCAGTACTGCTTAAGATTTTATCATTTGGTTATTGGTGTGGAGGTCACCCTTCATCCTACCCTGAGGGTAACTCTCTCACCGAGAACTATATAGAATTACGACGAATTCTTTATGTTTGAATAAGATGCCTTGCAAAGCATGGATAATTCCTTTATCGATTTCATTGGCACTTACCACATCATGTCCAGCCCTTACTAGAGTGTCAGCAATTCTGCCATTCGAGATAAGATGGCTATAACTGATCGATGGACTGTAGACAAGAATTTTGCCGGCATTGGCGATGGCAATGATAGCAGCGACGACGGCAAGACTCCAGAAAGGAAACTGCAGCATCTGAGGACGATTTCTGGTCAGAATGCTATCGAACGTGGCCGGTACACTTCTGACGACGACTATCAGACGGGTTACACAGATGATAAGGAAGGTCAGGTACGAGGTACTTGACGGCTGTTGCGATTAGCTTTTTCGGACCTTAACGTTCTGATTGAAAAGGCAGAAAAGAAGGCTATAAATGGTCTATAACGACTGATAGGAAAAGAAAAATGCAAGTAGAAAGGTAGGATGGTCGAATTAGGAAGGAACCAGTTCGACGAGTTGACAGCTGTGGTTGTGATCATTTGTAATGGCATGTTGTGAACCCAATGGAGCGACCATCTAAGTTCACAACGGTGTTCAGCTGATAGTTAATTAGTTGATAAACAGACTCTCCGTGTAGTCTGAGAGTATGAGCAAACATTTTTTGATTTACTCGGCAAAGTGTTTACCTTCTGTTCGTCTCCTGCTTGGCCAACTCGATTTTTCCCATAAAAATTCCATTTTTCATTTGAATTTCGTTCAAATTCACTTCAATCACAGTCTCAACATTTACCAGAAATCAAGAAAAAAAAACTAATTGAGCGTTCTGGTGAAGGGAGGGGGAGAATGAGGCTATCGTAATTTTTTTCATTTTTCAAAGGACTCGTGGAGACGAAAGGTGCGCGAAATTACCTACAGTACGCAGTTTAAGCAGATAAAGGAAAGCTAGAAATTCCGTGATTTTGTGGACGGAAGGAAATCTTCAAAGGAAAAGTAAAAAATGCGTAGGGCTTAGGATAAAATCGATAGTATAAATCAATAGAATAGAACAGAAACCCTATTTGAAGAAAATATTTGCTGATGTATGACCAACTGGAACTGTAACGCGTTGAACTAGGCGTCTGAAAGTTTTTGGAAAACTCCAAAAATCGATTTTGTTGTTCAAACAAACCCCTGCCAACAAATTAAGTGCTTCCAAACATTGTTGTGCTGTGAAGTTTGGAGGTCACTAGTGAAAAACATCAGAACCTTTCAGAAGTCAAATAACCTCTTCAGAAGTTTTTCTTTCAAGCTCTCACGGACCTACTTAGAAATGTTCTCAATGATCTGTAAAATTGCTCATAAAAAGATTCAGCAGAAAACCCTTGAGTTAAGGGGCTACGAGGGGTGTAATCGAGGAATAGATTTTTTTAGTATCATAAAATTGAATTATTTCTATCCAAGTGCTGGATATTCTTTCCATGTGAGGATAGATTCCTGGCCAAAGCATCATCTATTACCCAAGTCTGGAGATGATTTCTGAACCAAAAGTAAACAAAGTAAACAAGCCTTCAATGCATTTGGTCATGAGTAGCGCTTGTTTGCTCGATCTAGGGATTCAGGGGCATACCACAGAGTAGTTTACACCACGATCAGGGCATTGCGTAGATGACTCGTCACTATCACTTGGAGCGACTGAAACACAGAAGTTTCGACGTTCATTCTTTCAAGGATTCATTTTTGTGATTGTATGAGAGCACTCTACTCATTTGGGATGTTTGGGGAAGTTCTCAAGGGATTTCTAATTCAACAACGGAGTTTGTGATAGGTCGCAAACCAATACCTACACTTTTCGGACCCAGTGCTCACCTTGTTTGACAGTTCACTGATCATAATTGTATTCAGGCTATGCTGGAACGCAATCATCAAGGTTGATTTCAGTAGTGTTATGGATAAGTAGCTGTGGTGGGAAGCATGGGTGCGAGATCAAGGCTAGTTGAAGACGCCTACTTTCACTTTCGTCTTGCAACAGTATAGCAGTGCAGTAGTAATACTTCAACGTGATTCTTGAAATTCTCATGTCTTCCGAAATATCCTAGCATTTTCGTGCAAGGAGCTTTTCATTTCAGTCCCATAAACTGTGACCTTCTTCGAGAACCCTGTCTAGCACTTCTTTTTACACGGGCATCTTTCATTTCCAGTTCAAAAGTCTCTGAAGTTGTGTTTTTCTGCTTGTACTTCAACACCCACCGAAAAAAGGCCTCAGAATCAGCTCCCCGCTGCGACCGTGCCGTTTGTGTTCACTGGACTTCTCCTTTTGTAAGCCTTTGAACAAACACAGTTAAAGAATTTATATCAAACAAAACAAACACGTATACGTTCCCACAATATCTTCACAATTTAGCAGATTAACTTATTCAGCTAGAAAACTTAATTTCTAAAATTAATTACGCTAAAAAAATGATACAGAAAATTTCAGCAATATGACAGATGAATAGTTATTGGAGAACGTTAATGCTCCTTATGAATCTTAACAAAGTACTCTGCAATTTCGAATACACTGTTACCTCCACAAGGATTCTAACTAAGACAGTGGGGTCGAAATATGGAACAAACAAACGCAAACCAGCTAAAAATGACCCCATTCCTTACGTAACCTACTTAAAAATAGATATTTTACAAAATCTCAAGTGTTATAAGCCAGAGTTCGCGAAAAAATAATTAATGATCGACAATGTGGGGAAAAACTCTCTGACAAAAAATAAAAAGGAAAAGTTGTGATACGGTAGTAAAAAGACACCGGAGCAATCGCAAACCACCTAACTCCTAGTACTACTATACACAATAGCGAGCATGTTACGGCGCCGATTTTATCTACAAATTAAAAAAAAAGAAATTACTGTGAACCAAGCTTTTTACCAAATTCAACGTGATGGGTGCACTACAAATTAACCTCTTAATTCACCTACAGAGCTTTTGCGATGTAACAATGATAGCGATGCGGTGACTAGACGGTGGTGAGAAAATGACAGTAGATCGGCTGGTTCAAGGGGTGTAATATCCACAGCTAGTTCATGTATAGACACTACTACTGTGGGGGTTGTGGGGGTCACTTGATATCTGTGGGTATCCTCTTCTCCTAAAGCTCATGGACACCATACCATGAGTAAGCTACTGAAGCGCTTTCCAAATATACGTGTGAATTCAACAAATAATACCAAATAATAGTTACGAACGCTGAAAAGTCCAAAAGCATGGACCACTGGTCAGCAAAGCAGAATCGAATGACCACAGTCAAATCCACATCAGGAAGACGCTGGACAGTACACTTTTGCCAATGAATCGGCACCAGCCGAGCCAATTAGCGGTCGAGAAGGATGGAATGCGACACAGGTCACAGAAGCATCGTATTTCTTACGATGCGCTGATATTTCCTTAAGCGCGAAACTTTTTTAGAAGCACAAGTAAACTCAAAATTCCTGGAAAAAATAGAAATCCATATGAAATTTACCTGCAAACACACACGCTTCTCCATATTCCACATCCGAAGGCTGCCATCATGGCTTCCTGATAACAAATACAGTCCATTAGGGTCAATAGCCAGAGAAGAAATCCCTTCGACATGAGCAACAGCACTGTGCGTTAGTTTCCCTTAAACAAAATTAAATAGTAATCAGAAAATGTAAGAAACAAGAAACCAATTGCCGAAGGTACAGACCCGTGTGGTTATCGAAATAGCGAATCTTGCGATCATCACCGGCCGTAATTGTCAAAGGCATTGTTGGGTGAGAAAGAATCCGAGTTATACGACTTCCAGGAGATACATCTAAATGTGAAAACCTTATTTTCGGACCATATACTCGTCAAATTTCTGTATGACAAACAAATCAAATCTGGTGATAACTTCTAAAGGGTGCACAAACAAGCAAATCCTTCGTTTCACTCGGTGCAAGGCAGTTTTTAGTCTTTTTTGGGAAACCCAGGAAATCCCAGTATTCGACGACAAAAAAGCAGTGAAAGAGATATCAAAATGCCGTACTAGATTGACTGAAATGTCTCATATGATGGGAATCTATCAGAATTTGGACTTTTTGGGATAAGAAGTAAATAAGCGAATAATTGCCAATTAGATACTGCAAATCAGATTCACAAAAGGCGCACTAACCTTCTCCAAAATCAAACGTCAAGATGGTAGCACCCGTTTCAATATCGGTAATAGTGGCTGTCGATGATGTATAGGCGGTAAGAAGTTGGCTTGGCTCAGTAGACACAAAATCAACCGATGTTGGTATGAGTCCAGCAGTAGGAGCATCCAACGATCGTAAAAGGGGTTCTCCAAAGTTACCTGAAAATCACAAAGACTCGTGTAAAGCGAGGGCATGATCTTCAGAAAGGGGGCTATGTAATAAATAGCAAATAAATACGTACCTGGTTCCCAAAGCCTTACTGTGCCATCGGAAGAAGCGGAAACAAGTCTGTTATCCGAAGAGTGATAGGCGATGGACCAAATTGCATCTCTGTGTCCACGTAGACGCTCGCTCAGCACTTTAGGATCTACAGATGGAGTTATGTTGAATATGGAAATTCCATGAGTCTTATCATTCTACTAGAAGATTATTTGTAAGTAAACAGCAATTTTCCTTCACCTTGCTCTACGATTTCAAAGGCACCATTCACGATAAAAAAAGGTTACTGAGTTCTTCCTCTAGGAATACTCAGCGCCCCCAATGGGTGGTAGAAGGGACCCTCTCGCTTCAACAAGCACGGCGCTTAGGGCATAGTGGAAGCCCCGTCGTTGCCGTAGTTCGCGTTCCCGCCTCTCGATCGGTGTCACGTTAGACGAGTGTCGAGACAATACAGATTGCTATTATTCGTTCTAGGACCTACGCACAATCAGCTAATCGCCGAGTGATGAGGCGATGTTTTTCTCCCATCCTTCTTTCCTCTGTTTTTCTTTTTGCTGCCGCAATCCCTTATTTAATTTCCTACTCCTAGAGGCTGAAAAGGTGAGCTACTTTTACTGTTACTAGGGTTTTTTTATTTATGCTTATGAGTGAATGAAATTTGGATTACCATTGTCTGTTATTCGCACCAGGACCCACACGCGCGCAGTGAAACGCACTGTTTAGCTCGTCCGGGCGCCCCATCTTCTTCATTTTTCTTGTTTCATTCTCGTCCAGCCCCATTTTTAACGGTTTTTCGGGGCCTTTTTTCACTTTGGAAACACCGATGCACGCAGTTTCTTCACCTCAGTCGCACTAGTTTCGATCTTGTCTTCCATTTTTCATCATAATCTGGATTACCCTAATTTAAGTGAACGCTGCCTTTAAGTATCGCCTATATTTACACTGCCAACATTGCTAAATTTTTTCCCACTTCGTTTCTCGCCCCATGTGCACAGCATATGACTACATCCTTTTTGACATTAGACATAAAAGTGAAAATTTGAAACCCGAGCTAAATCATGAATTTCAACTAAAAAAATAGACTGATGTTTACTTCATGTATAGCCTCCAAATAGTTTGGAGTTCAGCGAACAATGCAGGTCGTGCTTTGTTCTTAATCGAACGAAGCGACTTGTTGCAACGGGCTCTAAGCTACCATTACATAAGAATGAGAATGAAAAGCAAAAACCGGCACTAGAAAGAATATTTCAAAAAGTGCTTGAAAAGAAACAATTTAGGACGTCTCACGACTCTCCCCCAGAGATCTATTGCATAATCGTGCAAATGCAACATAACCTGAGGCTATAGAAAAGAAATGCTATGAATGCGTGAGTAGATCCCATAAAACCTACCATATGCCTCATATGGATCGCCTGTAGTGCTTGGCACATTCCAACAACAAATTACTCCATCTTTTCCTCCTGAAACTCTTCAAAGATCAGAAGAAACTCAACGAAATAGCACTATTCTTCTGTGAGAAGCACATGTTGATATCAATTATGCAAAAAAAATACCTGTGAACAAATGATCGCCAGTTGGTGAAAGGTCCATGCATAGAACAGGATCTAGATGGCCTCGGAACGTGTACACAGGTTCGATTTCGGAAGTGCTTCCTTAATAAGTAACTTCAGACATAATCGATAATCGTAATTCTTAATATATGCTACTATGCAGACAAGCATTTAGAGTCTTCACACAGTACTTGAAGCCTAGCACCTGAATCTACTTCGATACTTCGTAAAGCTGAGTTCAGGATTCCCCTTATAGATATCCCAATCTTCACTGTAATATTTGAGGCTTGGTGGCACCAATTTTCTGCTTTTTAGAAATGAATCAATAGAAATCCAATCTGGTAGTGCCGAGCCACCTTCGCAATTTAGAAGAAAAAGCACGACAAACTCGAACAGTCGTGGGTTCTTACAAAGCAATCGACGCCATCACATCGCATGTCAACGTTTTTATTAAAAGCACTAATTCTAGTGAAAGCTTGCGACGGTCAGGAATGTCACAACGATTCGATTGTTGCACTACGCAGTTGAAAAATAAAATCATTTTCCCTCTGAGCAAAATATTAAAATATACCGATATTACCTTTCTCTTTGGCCCCATCAAGATTCCACAGCTTCGCCGTCCCATCTTCTCCAGCTGTAATCAGTACGGGTTCCACCGGATGGAACTAAAATGATTCCAATTGGAAGTTGAAGAGGCGGTAATTTAAAAACATTGGAACACACCTGCATTGCCCGTATAGCGTCAAGATGAGAACGAAGAGTCATTTTCACATTCCATTTGGCAGCTCTCAAGGATTCTTCATCATCCTGAAGATCAATATTGAAAATGGTACTTACAATTAGAGACAATCCATATCCTAAAAAAAAGAAAAATACTCTCGAATTTCATACACATATACACGCAATACTGCCACATAATATGTACCTATCTGAATTTTTCGGCAGTTTTTCGAGCTACGTTAAAGGGCGAAATTGCACATGTAAGCCAGGTGCTGAGATAACGGAGGAATGGAAGTGAAGTTCATGTGTAACTGCCATAAAATCTCACATCTACACTTCCAAAAAAAAATCTATGTCGAAAACGGCGCTTTTGTGAAAAGACGCGCTTGCAATAATTTTTTAACGGCAAACGAACTCATTAACTTTGCATAGAATTCGGACGATAGAAGAATTATCTGAAAATCCGCTAGAAGAAAATGTCACATCGAAATTCAGGCGTGATGAGGTCAGGAAGATTAACGGTCCCTTTTTCTAACATAATAAAACGAAAATAACCAATTCTTTATACTCTCTTTGCTCTTACCTCAATTATAAAATCATCCTTGATGTCAATATTCTCATCTGGTGGCAAGCCAAGGGCATCATTTATGTCGAGAAACTCTCCTCGTTTTCCTCTCGCTCCTGCGGCGGGATTTCCAGCATTTCCGCCCCCGCTTGCTATGACGGTATCATCTATGACAATAAAATAAAGGGTTTTATGTTAAATAGGACGTATTGAAAGCTCTAAATGCACTTTCTGACGTGTAACATTGGTTCGGAAATAGTCACAGCCTAAGTGAAGAAGTGAATAGCTATCACAAAAATCGAAAAAACTCACTCAAGTTATGCCTTTTATCATCCACATCATCCATACTTCCCGAACTTCTCTTCGTGCGCTTTTCACTTCTGAGAAAGCAGAAAATACACACAGATAAGGACATTGCTCAGAAATAGTGTCAATATAGAAGAAAACCTCACTTATATTTTTCTTTCAGACGATCGATCACACCTTGATCTGTAGCTGCCCATTCATCACGTCCTGCGCCAGCACCTGAGGATTGCTCATGAAGAAAATCAAACTTCTCAAGAGCCTCGGCAGTTTCTGAATCCAAGCCACCCCTTGGCACATTGCGCTCGTCGGACTCAGAATCACTGAAATATTGTTTATACGCTTTCTTGAAATTAGCGAAAAGTAGTAAATTAATACAATCAAGCACCTATCATACATTATTATTAATGCTGTTGACAGGGAAAAGGGCGCGACAGAATTAGTTCCATGTAAAGCGAACGGTATGCGCCCACTGTCTATTAATTATGCATTCAGTTCTAATCACTATGAAAACGGAATATCGACTGCTGTTTTAAGATTGAGCATTTATGCTTATTGATCTGCTGGAATGGAAGAACACGAATAGAAAGCGAAATCATGGATAGACCCGAATGAACAGCAAAGCAAAATTCCTACTCATGCACCCAGCAGAAAATTTCACTTATCCCCTAAAAGCCTAGATCAATATAGTGTAGGTGAGCTGTCACCGAAGAAATTAATAGAACATACCTATCCAAGTCCTTTTTCTGCCCTGTGGGACCTTTCCCCGTGGCCCTTTCATTGGATGGCCAATCACCCTGAAATCAAATATTTTCAGTGTTTGAAAGGAGCATTACCTTCATGCTCATGGTAGATAAAAAGGACAAGGCTTGGGCATCATATGTTTGGAGTTAGCAGGAAGAAAAAAGGCAGTAAGCACCTGAGGGATTAGTCCTAACAGATTTTTGACACGAAAAGAGCGCACATCGAGTATTTGTTCACTGTAGCCGATTTCCTGAAAAAAGAGTTGAAGAAAATCACTGTAAAGAAACAAAACAAGCAGCTCTATTCACTACATTCTCGGTAATGCGAGAACTCTCTGAAATAAGTACATATTGAACCTGTAGATATTGCTTAAGAAGCTGACGCCCTTGTTTCCAACCCAATGCACTTCCTCCTTCCGCGGCATAAGCATCTACTTCATTTGGAGCACTTACTTCTGAATAGCAATAAATCGATTATTTTGTAAGCAGTGCGCGTTTAAAAGGTACTCCAGCCAGAGTGTTACCATTTGCAACTTCATTTTCTGCTTCCTCATACTCAGGCGGATCTTCACCATTGTGCGTCAATCGATAGTTTTTAGCTCTGCAAATGCTTCTTTTCTCGATTTCATGAAGGTGAGAAACAGAGGTGAGAAAAATAAAATGATTGAAAATGATATTGTTACCTCTCTTGCTTCAGACAATATTCTAACATCTTTATTCTTCGAATGAGGTCAGCTTTCAGATTCTCCTGCCCCTTTCTCTCGCCTTGCAAGAAGCTTATTCGTGCCTAAATTTTGCCTATCATTGTCGTGAGTGTGGCACAACAGGAAGGTTGATCACTTACCTGCATTTCTGCCCGCTCCATTTCCCATTTGGCTTTTTCCATTTCATATTTACTCCACTCATGTTGTAAAAAATGGAGTACGCCGTGCATCGTATATGGCGGACGCCGATTCTGACACAAAGATCATAGCCTTACAAAAAAATATGAACAGCCTACTTATAACTTGTGGATCCATAAAAGGGCCGTTTTCGTTATTTCTAGTAATCCCAACTCAAAAGCCGTGTACGTTTAACACCATTTGGTAAGTATGTTTCATAACACCGAAAAAATCTCATTGAGAAATTGATTGCGAGGAGCCTTTCTTTTGCACTGGCAGTATTAATGAAACATTATGCAGTTTCCACTAAATTCAAGAGTCATATCGATCAATAAAATAAATTTTACAAAAAGAACTGAGCGAAAGGTTCATGACTTCGTTTTTAACCATACCTGCTCGTCCTTTTGTTCATTCTGTTGTTGTTGCGCTACACCATTACCGGACTGGCCATCTTCAGCCATGCCAACAACCATCGCAAACCTGGCAGGCTGAAACACAAGGACCTGAATTTCTCGCAAAAAAACTCGAAAAAAATTGAAATCCATTAAGGAGTAATGTCGAAAAACAACACATGAGAAGCGATTACACGACAAACTTCAGCAAGAAATATTGAACCACGTGGATTGATAAGAAAGGAAGGACCAGGAAATGCATTATAGCCGTAATAAAAATGAATTCGGGGATTCAAGATAACAACAACACTACTCAGTTAACAAAATCAACAAAGATAGACTTCACGCTGGTCATTTCTCTGACGAAACTATGCGGCCAGAATACCTCTCAGAAACAGCTAAAAAACCTAAAATCCGTCGAAAAACCTAGGAAAACCAACAACCGTAAAACTCGGCGATGCCGCTAAGTGACGTCACTGGCACTGAGTGCTTTTAGAAGCGCCGCGTATGGCGCGCTAATTTTCGAAGGGTCAACGAAGTTGCACTAAAGCACAGAATCTTTCGATCGGTTCGTGTACTTTGAGAGTGATTTTATCGTGTTCTTATTGCATTTAGTTCATCTTTCTCCTCCAGAGCGACTTTTCTTGCTTTCACCATCTTGTTAACACTAGTTTGCACTAGGTTGAGCTGAAGAACTTCTTTTGGTCTGGGCTTTTTTCATCACCCTTCACTGGTTAGCGAATATTTGTGAATTGAGGCATACCGATCTTTTTTCTTGCTTGAGGATTGCTTTTCTTCTGCCTTCTTCTTCTATCCTCACAGAATCTGTGGGGTAGGAAAAGGTTGATCTCGCTGTTGCCAGAAAATTTTTGCTGATTTTCATAAAAACCAAGTTTAGCTGTTTCTTTTATTGCAGCACTAATTTATTCAATTGTTGTTTCCCCGGAGTTTGTTATCTGTAGGTACTCCTTGTTACTCCTCTAGGTGTAAAACCAGTCGTTTTCATCAATCAAACGCCTTTGCAAGTGTGATATTACCTAGTGTACACTACAAGAAGTGCTTCAAAAAATCTACTTCTTTGACAAACAGCTACGAAAATATCTCTGTCTTTTCTAACCCCCATTTCCGTTTCTCTCATACACTCGCGAACTAGGCTTTCCCTCATATAGTTTTAGATTCCCCAGAGTAAGCCATGCGTTTTATGCCTTGTATGTGTTGATATACAGAGAGAGTAGCCGCTTTTTTTTACTGTATTAATAGAAATTTTGGAGTAATATTGCGTTGGCCATCAAGTAATTGCGTATCTTTCGAGGAATTTTACTTACTCTTTTCGAGACAAAGGAAGATCAATCCAGTTTCATGTTGGCCCATAACAAATCACCTTGAAAAACAGGTGTTACCCTTCAAGATAAATGGACGAAGTACTTGGAAAAAATGTGCTATTGCTTAGCTGCCAAGCTAATATCTGCAAAGTCATTGCTACAAGTGGTGTGCTACGTCACTCCTGTTAGCAAAGCAAACATTTTGAGATATTTGGATGAGAAGTGCTGGAAAATGTTCGTTTGAAAGTTTACTCAGGGGGTCGTTCGAAGTTTGATCGTTCCTTCCAGCACAGTAGCCTGTATGCTCTTGTGGATAGCATAGGAACCTTGATCTTCTTCTGGCGCTTTCTGAAAAGTCTTGCTGTAATTATAGCCGTCCTCTCCAAATCAAGCTCATGGAATGACATAGTTTCGGATTCATGCCAAAGCTGGCTGAAAGAAAGTCGTTGGATAAGCGTCATTCTTTCGTGCCCCCTAATGAACTCCTTTTCATCGTAGAACTATGTGAGGGCGTTTGGGATCAACGATGACTTACTCATTCGAGCAGTTAAGTATAGAGGAGAAAGTTTTTGGCGTTAATCAATCCCGTCTGAGGGATGCGCCCCCGCACTCGACTTCTATTCAGAATCGTAGTGGCGTAATGAGTGCGTATGTGGCCTATACAATGACTTGCGGTGACCAGCCGATGTATAAGTCAGTGCTTTTATCCTCCCAGACTAGTCTGGTACCAACTAACGGACCCCGGGGGGATGGAAGGCTTGGTTGGCCTATGCGGATAGCGATCCGTGATTTGAACCGCTGACCGTGCGTGTGAGATAGTGCGCCACTTGCCACTACACCACCTTCGCCCTATTCGAGCAGCTATTCTCCGAAACTTCCGCTTTTTTTATCTCTCGTTATCGGGCTATATCCGCTAAACTAAGGTAGTCTAGAGGCAGACTAATCCAAAGGAATAAGAGTTTGCCAAAGTCCGATTCCCATTTCGTGAAAGCGGGACAGTTCGTTTCGGACAAGAGAGCAAGCTCGGCCATTCCTTACAATCAAATTATCATGGCATATCAGCATGGTCATCTTATATTTTAGAAGCAACCTCTTAAGATTCTGTAACATTGACTTGTTGGACGGACTAATCTATGATTACATTCTACCGGGAACGTCTTCCACAATATACAGATCCTTTGATGGAGACGCTCGTTGCCTATAGATTATCCCTGAGCGATCCTTCTCCACAGCTTTAAGAACGTCGAAAAACTCGAACTCAAACGAACAATTTCTACTGTATACCGTGTTCATTTATTTGTCATGATGGGCTAGTATGTGATTTTTTGAGTTCTGTTTTTTAGCGACATCATTGCTCATTTCTATCGTCAATTTTGGCGAAGCTGCTCGACGATCGCTCCGTTGCTGCGTGCTGCTCCCATCCCTTACGCTAAACCTTTCGAGATGGTAGGAGTGATTGGTACACACAATGGCAAATTTCATTGCGATGAGGTCTTTGCCTGTTATATGCTGAAACGGCTAAATCAATTCAGGGACTATACAGTTGTGAGGTCAGTTGACTATCGTTGCTTTATGTAAATGCGCTGGATTTGTGTTTACACAGCCTGGTTGGGGCATTGCCAATAGCGAGTTAATCTGTTAGCTGTGTCGAAGTTAAGATTCCATTCAACACTGGAAAAAGGCTAATATTGACTTCGAGTTGCTCTTTTTTGAGGTTTTCCTTTGTCTTCCTTTGTCCATGTGTTCTCAGAACGTCTTTCATGTGCTTCAGAACTCGCGATCAGTCTACTCTTGATACATGTGACATTGTCGTAGACGTTGGCGGAGTGTATGATCACTCAAGGAAGCGTTATGATCACCACCAAAGGTATTTTTTCTATACGAGATAATTTTATGCAATTTATACGCCAAGTGGCCCTACTCTTTTTCTTCTTTATTCCTTTTTCTCTGAGAAAAAACGTCCTCTCAAAACTCTTGCTTTTGTTTTCTTCCCTCGCATTCCACCCTCATAACACTTCTTGATGTATCCGAGCACAGAGGTTTTAAGTTTGAAACGGTCTAAACCAGAACTTTGATCAACAACCTTTTATATATGTGCTCTTTTTTTGATTCCTTGCTTTTCCCAAGGTATTTTGAGTTAGTCTGATAACTCTTCAGAGAATTCGAAGAAACCATGCAAACTCTGCGAGTGCTTGATTTCAACACCAAACTGAGCTCGGCAGGTCTAATATACGCTCATTATGGGAGGCAACTTATTGCTGAGGTAAAGCTTTCTTTTATTATATCTTGGCACGGATACACTTTCATTGCTCCTGAGTTGTCATGCCAAAATCATCGCGTTTGTTCAACTAACGAATTTTTCAGGCTCGTTTGCTTAAACTATAAGCCTTTCTTCTATGTGTTGATTTCCTGCCCATGTTTTTGTAGCTGCTTTTTGAATACCTACGTCTTCAGTAACGCATATGAGTTCAGATTCTTGGGACATCGCACGAAGATAAGATGGTGGGTATTTTCTTCAGAAAACTCTATGAGACTTTTGTTGAAGCCATAGATGCAATCGATAATGGGATACCACAATATGACGGAATTCCGAGGTAAGATTTTTCGTAGTTTCTACTGCCATAGCTGACGGTTTCTTCGTAGGTATTATATGTCCGGTGGACTTTCCGGACGCGTGGGACATCTTAATCCGCATTGGAACGAAGTAGACGTCAATCCGGATGAACGGTTTCATCAAGCAGTGGAACTAATAGGAGGTGACTATAGAGTTTCGGATGCGTTTCAAATAGTATTAATACGTGTTGCCTTACCTAATGACATAGCGCTGATCGAGTAATTGCGACTCTGATTTTGATAGATATAAATAATGTATGGGCGCCGAGCGCAGTTAAGTGGTATTTGTAGGTAAGAGGAATTCCAGTGGAGCTTATGAAAAGTTTCCTCTCCCATTTATCTCTCAAAATTGCTAATCCAGGCGAATTCGAAGCCAGCGTCTCTTATCTAGCCAATGTTTGGTGGCCTGCTCGTGAAATTGTGGAAAAAGCTATTGAAGAATCTTCGCAGGCAAGTTTTGTGAAAAAATTGTTCTGTGCTTCTCTCCCTCTTTTGAAACTCGACAGTTCTGAGCACAAGTGCTCGGGCAGGATTAAGCCGTGTCCTACTGTTTTGCACCTTGTATTCGGTGTAAAGTAGCCATTAAATTCTCCGTATTGGCGATAGAGGTTCGCATACTGAAAGTTTCTCTCAGGGACATATCCAGTTTGAAGTTATTACTGTTTGAGTGTTCTTTTTGTAGGTTGACAGTAGCGGACGAATTATTTATATTTCGTGCGGTGGCGTCCCATGGAAAGAACATTTCTTTGATCTCGAAGAAGAAAAAGGTTTGGCATCTCGGAGAATGACATACGTCATTTTTGAAGGTAAGACTCGACGATGTGAAACTTCACTTCCGCCCACTAGAAAGTTTTTTGGTTTCCCCTCTACTCCTGTTATCACGAATTCATGTCTGGCCGATAGTTCACTTGTTTCACGTTCTCCTTGTGTAAATACCGCAACAGATCCTTGCTTTTTCTAGATACGACGGCGAAGAGCTATCGGATACAAGCGATACCAAACAGCAGATTATCAACCTTTGACAACAGGTGAGGGGCTTAAACTGGACAGTCACTAGCTGCACTGAAATTCATGAGTTATAGATTTTATGCCGCTTTGGCAATCTGAGCTTCTGGGCCTTTTACTTAACTCAGATTCCGGTCATCATTATGATGTAGCACTGTTTCCTGTAACCCTGTTGTACATTCATTAAGTTCAGTTTAGCATTTCCTTCTTAATCAAGTATAGTCTTCCAGAATGGCCTTACCGAAATCGTGGCGAGGGCTAAGAGATGACCAGCTTTCAGACGTCAGCGGAATCCCTGGATGTATATTTGTTCACACCACGGGTTGGTTTTTTAGTTCAGGTGTAAAGTTTTCTTATTAGCTAGCGCTTTTAGTCCTTTTTTTGATTATTTAGACCCATACTCAGTCATATGGCTGGATTTATATTGCTTATCGTATCAGTGTGAGAGAAGCTTAACTAGTTTGGGTGGGAAGATTGAAGGGTGGGGAGCCAGTACAGGTGCTGGCCCCATTAAGTTTCTGTTTAGGCTTATACATATTCAAAAATCTTTACGATTGGTGGGCTTTGATGGCGTGAGCTCGTTTCAGATCGAGGCCATTAACTAATTTCTTTTTAGGGTTTATTGGAGGTAATCAAACACTGGAAGGTGCTTTGGCTATGGCTAGGAAGGCTCTTGAGATCGGAGATGCTGAGGTAAGTGAGAACAAGGTTGTATCCTTGACCGATTCACGCATGTCCTTTACAGCGAACTGAAGAGAACATGACTGAGGTAGAGACGAAGAAGCCAAAGCTGGACACACCCATGGATCAGAATTCGGAGCCGGTGCAAGCATAGTTGGAACAAAGGAGGAAATGTTCAAATATACTGGTAAACCCGATACGTTCTCTGGAGAGTTGAGTTCTGGCATCCTTCTCACTCGTTAAATGAATGACTTCTCAAGTCGTCCAGTGCACTCGTCTTCTTTTTTCATTATCCACAGCTTCCGACTTCCGATTTTTACATCAAAACCTCTGTATTACCACCTTAAATTTGTAGCTAATTGCTATTGTAATGCGTTGCGCGCTTCACTGCTCTCTGCGAAAAGTTGTGGTTCTCTTCTCTTCCACGAAATGGTTTTGTGCGGGATTTGGGAAGCGGTGCCGCGAAAACGTGTTTGCGGTTCTGGCTTGAACAGGATTCACTCACATCCCGATGGTTCAGGATATGTGACTTGTGTCGGCAGCATTTTCCTATTAGGTTGACTAGCAGCACCTCCCAAGCTCTCAGCAAGCAAATTAATCCGAAACTTTATTTGAAAATCGCAATTCCACCTTAGTCCGTAATCTTCCATTTATGGACTCGTGATTTAGTTGGGTAAGCCCATTGTTTTCATATTGTTGTTTCCTTCCTCACAGTACGCCAACTTTTTCTTTGTATTATTGGCGTTGATATTTTCTAAAGTGTCAGAGATTACGGTAATGTCTCTAATTCTTCGTTTACATATTCTTGAATAGCATTTGAACAGGCACTTTTTGACCGTGTTTTTATGGCCTATACTTCCGTTACTTATTAAATATCTCATTTTGTTGATTTTGTGTTTTTTTGTTTTCTGTTCAATGAAGGTTTGTTGATTCACTGCTCTGATGTTTCTTTTCTGGAGCTCCATTTTGTACTGTCTTCTATCAAATATAGATAGCACTATTACTTTTATCTTTGGGTACTTAGGATAACTGATAACGAAAGGCTGAAGTTGTTTGGAGCGTAAACATCTGGGCTTAAGAGCAAAAATGATGATTAATTAGGGTCAAGAAAAATCAACTCTCTCAGTAGGCTATTCAAACCATTAGTATTCACTTTCAAGGGTGGAACCATCTCGAAAATAGCTTAATATAATCATTTTCACTTATTCTCTTTAGGAAAACTTTCCTGTGGCAACTTTCCTTTCCTTTCCTTTTCCTTTCCTGACTTTCCGTTCTTTTGTTTTTTCCTCGTCTATAGCTACTGTGTTCACTACGAATCTTCCTTTTTTGCGTTGCTTCGGTTTTGGTTTGTTTTCAAAGTTTGCCTTTTTCACTTGATCATTTGTTTGAATTTAACGACCTGATCTACGTGGTTTTGAAGTGCCATGGTCATCCCTTCCTAGAACATTCCGCTGCTTCCATCTGGTGATCGAGACGTCGTCCTCGGTCTTAATGGTCGAAAAAATCAGCAGTTGGTTAGGGTCGTAGGTGGAACGGGCCTGAGTCGTATTCTCATCGAAACTAGTTTCCTAGGCTGAAGATGGAATTGCTGGGTTGTAAAGTGTGAAGGCACGGGATAGCGAGTGCTTGAGTGGTTAACTGGTTGAACAATGAGGCCCCATGAATTGTCATGTTTCATGCATTCCTTCCTTTTGCGTTCAAAGTATTTCCGATTGTTAAAAGTCTCTGAAAGGTCATTCATCCTTCTCATATCGATCAATACTACCTGCATGTCTTAATGCAGTGATAATACCAATCCTATTATTGGTGTTGTTACTGCATTAAGACGTGCAGGTAGCATCGATTGTATGTCCATCGTGTTCGCTTTTACGCCTATCCAACGCGGTACCCACCTAGGTAACCGAATGTCTACCTTTCCTTCGTTTTGGAGAAGTTATTCGAGTTAACTGGGCATCTATGTAATTGCGCATGTTTAAGGAAGATATGCTCACTTTTTTTACAAAAGAAAGTATTGATACAATTACATTTTGACCATAAATTAATTAATTTTTAATTACGTGGTCCGTAGGTTTCATAGAATCATCGTTGTGTGATGATTTAGATTCTCTTTAAAAATCAAGTAATTGTCCTCGGAGGTAAGTCATCGAAGTATTTGGAAAAATACGAATTTTCTCAGTTTCAACCTCACATATTTGAGGTTTTTTCTTTATTCTCATGAGCCGGTGAGTTGTTTTCTATGGTTTTTAGTCATGTCTCGTACCTCAGCTCTTGTTTTCACTGAGTAGCTGGGCATACGACTGTTCCAGGTTGTAAAGCTCCGTTGTGTGATGATTTATTTCTTTAGAAAAGTCTGCTGTGACCATTCTTTTTTTTTTCGAAACAGACATTCATTTTGAAAGAATCCTAAGTGAACATTGTCTTTTTTTGTGGTACTGTAATCCGGTTTCCGGGTAATGTGGTTGACAGGAAGCAGCTCTGAGAAAAGCTTTTTTTGCGGTTTTGTTCAATTAGTCGTTAATTGTTGATAAATGTGTTGTTCATCTATGGGTGTTCTATAGTCAGTTCCTTCTGAATTGCCCAATTTCGATGTTTGGTTGAAGTCCAACAACATTTTCGGAACATTATTACTCCAACAGCATTTTCGAAACATTATTACGATTCAAAACGCCTTTTTTCATGGTCTCTTGAAGTCCTTTTTGAGATGGTTTGATGTTTTTTGACTTGATGATTTGTTAGTTGCGATTATTTCGTTTTATTTTCGCTATTACTCGGTTAGAAAGCCTCACAAGAATGGCGAGTTGTGGGCAAAATTTCGTCCGGGATGAGACTCGACCGAAGTTTTGCCCACAACTCCCATCCTTGTGAAAATGCTTGAATTACTCATTTTCCTCATTTGTTATATATAGGTCATTTTAATTGTGTAGCTTTCGTTCAGAGGATATGGAGAGTCGAGCCGTCAGAGCTGGTGGAGTAGCTCTCACGACGACTGTTGTAGCCGGAATTGGCGCGGCAGCGATCTACGTCTGGTCAAAACATCTCAGTTCAATTCGTCGTGAACATGACCAAATGATGCGTTTAATGGAGAAATTGATGTATGTGCCTTTTCTTTGCCTTTGGTTTATGATCTCCGTTGTGAAATAGTTGTTTGGGCTATTCTATGAAATTTAGCATCGAGGTGGAAACACTCAGAAGAGAGGTAAATGAGCTGAAGTACGGTTTGAAGGATCCGGGACGTCGATCGCCTACGAAGGTTCGTCCTCGAGCGTTGGATGCTATTCAATGTGAGTCGCTCCACTACATAATTACTGTAGACGTACTAAATTTGAAAATGATTTGTTTCTCAACTTTCAACTCTTACTTGTACATCGGTCTTTGGCGAGCATTAGACTCCCGCTCATCGCTCAGTGGAACTCTTGATTTTCTTTGTCTATTCCTCAACTTTCTACTTTGGCCTCTAATTTCTTTTGAGTTTTCCCCCCAAAAATTTTTTCGATTATGGTGAATTAGCTGTTAATTTGCCATTCGGGCGCTACGAGTTGGTTCACCGGAAGCGTAGATTCTTTATCATGATTGATAAGATAGCGGGTCTTGAGATTTGAAACTTCACGAAGCATCGATGAATGGTCTTGGAGTACATGTTGGGTGTTTGTAACGGAGGTTCTGTGTAGAACTCTTTTGAATTAGCATAACATTGGAAAAGTCATAAATTTACGTGCCATAGCATCACTTCGAAATGGTTCAGCTGTAGTTCCACTCAAAAGAGTTCGAAATGGGATTGAATACGCCCCTTGTTTCCTATTTTCCTGATTTATAGGTACTAATCCGATTTCTGTTTCCTTTTTCCCCGAGAGAAATTCTATTCTTCGAATACTGAACACAGTGCGACAAGTAAAATGTATTCGTTTTCTCTGTGTAAAAATGTTTGCTGAAGACGGCGCAATCTGTTACCAAATGCGATCCCTCGCACGATTTTTTCATAGAAACAGCAAAAAAGTCATCGTTAAGTCATCAAATCACAGGAATGCCAGAAACTGGCAAGGTCGTAACCGGACTTACAGTATTAGACACACTCAGTGCAATTCTTCTCTACTTGTTTTAACTGTCTCAACGATCTAGGACGATGGCTTTTTTGGAAAGTTTTCAATAATTTCTTGATTGCTCAAAACAGAGTCGCTAATTTCTGAGCATACTGCGTTATCATGATTGTTAGTGATGGAATTTAAGTCGATAACGTGCGATTTTTCCCAGTTACGTTTCTCGAAAGTAGAGGGCCATTGTAGAGGGTCTCTTACTTGGCTCACTGCCAATTCGAACATCGTTCTGTGGGGTACAATGACTTTCGATGGCCAGCCAATGTACAAGTCAGTGCTTATATCCTCCCAGACGAGTCTGGTACCAATTCACCGCCCTCCCGGGGGATGAAAGGCTTGGTTGGCCTAGACGAATATCGATACGGGATTCGAACCCGTGACCATGCGTGTGTGAAGTGCGCCACTACCCACTACACTACCTCCGAATGCAGGATCACTGATGAGCACTGATCAATCCCGCGGAAGGGGTTTGAAGCTTTTCCATTTTAGAACGGCCGCTCAAGGATACCGATCTTTATTTATGAGCCTGATTTTGGTTTTGATTCCAAAGAGCTAAGATACGAGAAAGGGTTACTTTAGGGAAAAGGGTATCCTCGGGAAATGTTTAGAAAACGCATGTTGAGCATATTTAGCAGGGATGAAGTTACCTCGAATTTCCCGTTTCTTTTTCGCAATTACCTTCCTGACGGTCCTTTCATGGAGAACTTTGATCACGCCCCACTCAGTTGACTAAAGGCGATTTTATTACAAGGTTGCTTGATCTATGCTGTGAACCTCAAAGGCTTCTGTTGATGGTTAAGAGGAAATAAACGTGTCCTGCCTACTTACTCCTATGAAGCCATACCATTTTTTTTGTTTTGACGTCAGCCACCAAGTCGAGCCCCTGAAGAAGCCTTATGGCTTATGGTGTTGCATTCAAGAAAGCGCCATCCTTTAGGCCACGCAGATACTCCTGGTAGTACCAGGTTCATACTGGCATGTACAAAGAGATTTTCGTTCTATTTTTCTAACCAGAAACAGCTCAGAATCGGCAATCAGAATTTCTGAAGCGAAGATCTGTTATCGTTGCTGATACCTCTTGAGTTGCTTTTTCAGGAGTTACCATTTTTTTAAATGTGTCGGCGCTGGTCTGGTGAGGATTTATGTATTTTAAATGATCCTATGTGAATTCCCGACAGCTTAACATCTAACCCTTCGCATGTTTTAGGAAATGACTCCCGCTTTTATAAAATTCTAGGCTAACCACATCCCCACTACATTTGGGATCGGCTAATCGGCACCAGAATCGTCCGGGAGGATAAAAGCACTGATTCATCGGGAGACTCTGAAAATTATTGTATAGACCACATACGCAATCAAAGGCGTCTCTGCGAAATCGAATAAAGTTCGAGTGCGAGAGCGGATCACGAAAAACATTTGTTAACGCCGGAGACTTTATCCTAAGGCTCACTTTTGAGTATTTGAAATCAAGAAAACATCCTTGAGCAGCTACCTCTTTGGACGTCGAATGGCTAATAAATGCTCAGAACCCATTGACCATTCGTGTATGCGTCAAATTAACTACTTATTTATTAAGTGTTCAAAGAGAGAAAGAAGAATGGGATCAAAAGCTGAGAGCAGTAATAGGTATTAGTCGTTGCCTTCGCCTCAATATAAGCTCAAGAGTGCCTATCTCCATTGAAAAAATGCATGAAATTTTGCATGCGCCCTACCAACAAAGTTCTATGGACATATTTTACAAAATACCGTGGACTTTGTTTTCAGTAGGGTCTGGTGATGGTGAAACGCTTGCCAAAGATAATCGCTATCGTCGAGGAGGAAGTTATCAGTCGTTATTATCGGATGGCGAGTATGCTGATGCCGAGGAAGAATGGTGAGTTATGGTCTATAGCAGTATGCATTGACTGGATAAACTCAAAGAAGCTTAGACCTTGAAGGTTTCTGGGGCTTGAGGTTGACGCTATTTCTCTTTCCCTAAGTGACCCATGAAGCGATTGGACTTCAGAGAGGGACGCTTCGGCTCCCCCACGCCCCTAATATGCAAGTTGTTTGCCACAAAACCATCCGACATAGCAATTTTTTTTGGTCACATGGTTTTTTAGAAGGACTTTGAAACCTACCTAAGTGGTCGCTTTTAAACTAACCCGATGATTAATAGGCCAACGAAGCAATCGTAAACTGAGAACGTGTTTTAGGGAGCATGAAGAAGGAGAGGAAGCGATTCACGTAACTGATCCTCAAGATGCGTCAACACCTCTTCCGCCAGTGGTGAGTTCCAGCCGAGAAATAAAAGATATATTTGGTGCCTCAGGAAGTATCTGCCGAGAATTTTGTCAAAGTTCAATTATCTGGAATGTCAGGAAGCTTCCATGAAATTGCCTATCCGGCTCCTTATTCCTTTTCCTTTCCCCCATGGTGGCCAAACTGTCTTTTCATATCTGCCACGTGCTTTTTTACGAATTCGAATCCGACCACCCCGCTGCCTAAGCCCATCGAAACTTGTGCCAAGTAATCGATCTTGATGCCGTTTTTAAACAATTCTATGCAATCGTTGTTCCACCGCTTTAAAGCCAGAAGCAGGATGGTCGAAAATGAGCCAAGATCTGGTCAGCCGAATGTGATACCAGAAAAAGCGCTGATATGATATTGCAGATTCAAGTGGGTAGTGTCTTCTCACTCTGTTTCTATGGTAACTTCCAAAAAATTCTGTAGGAGAGGTGAACTTTTGCGAAATTTCCGGCGCATACTTTCGGAACACCTTAATAATAAGTTACTTAGTAAGGTCTCATCAACCTAAGTCCGTTTTCTCAAGGTTCTCGTGCAACGTGCATCGGTCCGCTATTTTTTTGACTGTTGTGAAGTTAATTAGTTATGCAGATAGGCGATATGGTTGGTCGGGTTCCGCTCAGTACTTTAGCACCCAACTGGTTCTGCGGATTACCTGTTCGGACGGAACTTTGGACTCAGAATAG
Organism: Haemonchus contortus; assembly: GCA_000469685.2. NCBI lineage: Eukaryota > Metazoa > Nematoda > Chromadorea > Rhabditida > Trichostrongylidae > Haemonchus > Haemonchus contortus. Next base: position 6,166,749 of record LS997566.1, on the reverse strand, counting down.
GCGATATATGTATAGTACTATAGCACTGAAAATGGCCTACCAAGTAGCTCGAAAGATTCAAAGTCCGTTTGGAAGCAGTGTAATGGGTGGAATTGGAAAGGAATCCTTCTCAGGCCAACCTGTCAGTTCTCTGGCTGGTTTTGGAGAACTCCAAGGTAGACTGTTTTGAATCCTAGAGGTAGCGACAGGTGTTACCCATACCCTTGAGCCAACTCGGGCAACGGAAACGAAAAAGTATCGGGAAATTAAAAGGGTTTGAACCACAAAGAATGGTCTTGGGGGACTTCTCGTAGATGACCTTCTGATATCATGAAGTGCGATGCGATAAGATCCTGATTTTTTCGGGTTTCCTACGCTTTTTTTTCAAAATTTCTTCGCATTGGCGGGCTATCTGGCATCCATCGTTCCATTCCTGTTTAAGCTTACATCATATCATCTTGATCTTATCGCCTCGCATCGCACCTCATCGTTAAAAAGGTCACCCCCGAGAAATTGCGCTGTAATTTCTCCCCTTACGATCATGTTTTTAGTAGTGGAACCCACGTGTTGTAAGAATCACGATCTTTGTTTGCGAAACTCACATGGGAGTTTCGGATCCCGTGTTTGGGCAATGGTTTATGATCAGCACCACTAGTTCCTTGATAAGATGTCGAAGATTAGCTAGTCCAGACATCATTTGCAACTCGAAATTGACCATTGAACAGCTTTGCCTTACGAATTGATTCCTTGTGGTTTCTGACGAACACCATTGCTACCCCTTTTTCTGGTTTCTTCCCTGCTCTTCCTCCTCTTTTTACGAATAGGGCGGTGCTATCCGCCTTTTTGGGCACAGTCGGAACCCTGTATAGCCTGTAGGCATGGAAGAGAGGTGACCAATTTTGGGTCAAGGGCAAGTAGATGTCTAGGATTGTGTAAGTTCAATCGTCTATCATCCCTTTATCCCTTACCCAGCCATAGTTGCCGTCATTCCGCCCTTCACTCAAATCTGTAATGACGGTTGGATGTGTATTGGGCTCAGTCAGTAGTTCGCGTTGCTTATCTGATGTTCCGGACAGTTTACGCCCTTACAAACATCGTAGTATGGTTGCAGCCTTCTCGAAAAAGTGTAGGTGACCTTAGCGAAATATGATCTCTGGACCATCTGGGCGATGGCTGCCGCATCTGCCCTCTTTTGTCTACCCGATTTTTTCTCAGTCAAGAATTGGTCTAGAAATTCGTAAACGGAGCTGTTCTCAAGTGGAATGACATCACTATTCTATTTAGTCACTTTGTTTATTTATTTGTTTGTTGTCGAAGTGCTGGTAGTCTTGAAAAGTTGCATCAATTGCAATGTCTTCGTGTTTTTCATCTCAACTAGGCTTTCAAGTTTCCAGTGAATCAATGCGGTTCTTTTTTGAGACAAAGGTGATATCTTGATGTAAAACGTTGCCGGAATGCTTTGTTTAGTTTGATTACACACGCAGCCTGATCGTCTTTTACCTTGAATGGGTTCCCGATAAGCGCCAGCCATGTTTCCAATGACTTTTTACGCCCAAATGAATGCGCCAGTCTCATTAAACAACCCCCACGTGTGCGTATGGCAGTTTTTCTGCCTAACACTGACGACGTTTCTTCCTTGAATAATTCCCGATGACGCCACTCTTTGAGTATGCTGTGAATTTGTAATGAAACAGCCACCGTTTTTGTTTGTTTGAATAATCGACAAGTCACCCAAGGCTTTGAGCTCAAGCCTCCACTTTACTGCAAAGATTGATGTGTCTGCCAGATGCGCTGGTGCCCTTGAGGTTCCAAAAGTGCAGATATTTCCGAATTTTTCTTCTCCCTTCCGAAAGCTCCTTGCTGGACTGGTTTTCTGCAGAGTGTCCTCTACTGATGGCCCGTTTTTGAATTATTTTATGAGTTACCTGATTTTGACATCGGCTAGTAATCACAACTCGTTTATAAGCAACGCACACATCCAAACGCTACTACGATTCTAAATGGAAGTCTAATACGGGGCGCATCCTGAAAATGGGTACCTCAAGACCTTACGAGGCTTACTTATCCTTCCGCGAATGATGGACAGAAAGTTGGAAGAAATGGAGACCCATCTCGACTTTTCCTACTGACTTACAGTCCATTGCTTGAATATTCAATGAGTTCCCACCTGCCACTAAGTCATTTTCAAATTCTCCTCTTCACTCTTTCTGAGCGTCGCTTCCTTGCTGTCACTGGGTTTACTCTAGATTGCTCTCTCCTTTTTTTCGAATGACTTCCTTCATTCGGACGAATGACTTCCTTCATTTGACTTTTCCGGTTACCACCCTTCCACGAATGATTTCCTTATGGGAATCCCTGGAATTCTTTTTCGTGGGTCGTGGGAATCTGGATCTCAAGCCCATAGGTTGTTCTTCATGAGAGATTCCAGTCGTCTCTAGAAGCTCTCGGTCGTGGTATGCGGTCCGGATTGAATCCCGTGAGTAATTACCTCCCATGCGGTCAGGGGACCTTCTTAATGTCTGGGAACTCCATGATATAATTATGATCACGCCAAAAGTTAACTAAAACTCACAAACCTTGACAGGTGAATTTTTGACGCGCCAATTTTGAAGTGAGTTATTGATCTCCGATTTAGCGATCGGTTTTAGAGAGGCTACAATGTCCATCAATTAAAATGCTTTCTTCAATAATTTAGTTTACTGTGTGGAATTAGGATATTTGCTCCATTGCCGTTACGTTGGATTGGAAACCTGAAGTTTTTCAAGTTTTGAGAAGTACTGTTTGTTTACTGCGATTGGAATAAGGGCATCATTAGGGCGAAATCAAGGCTAAAATGTGGTTTGTGATGGTTGGCATAGAAAAATGTGTGTAGGCAGATGATAAGAAAGGTTCATGACAAGAATGGCTAACCTACAGTTCACCTACAATAGCTCTCATGCGGTTTTCTCTAGAGCATCTGCAGTGATCAGATGGCTGGGAAAAGAGGCCGAGTAGCGGCCAGCTAATGATCTGCACCATACCCTTACAATCTCTTTCTACGCTTTCATGATTTTTTAAATATTTTTCTCTTTCTCAAGGGCCTTCTTTCCCATCGTATCCTCAAGCTTTTTCCGCAACGCATCCATTGTCTTCCTTATATATTTGACCAAGTTGAAAGGTTTTGAACTTCAACAGGAATGGTGCCTCCTTTGTAGCCTACAGAAATGTGTTCTCTAGACTATGTTTGTTCATTGATTGATCTGATGACAATTTACTTTCCAAGTGCTCCTCAATTAGGGAAAAGTAAGGTGTTCGCACTCCACTGAGGTCGAATTCTTCCATTTGGTTCTCTCAATCTGGCTTGACTGGCGGCTTGACTTCCTGCGAGTTCTCGGCTTGATCGGTTCTAAATTGGAGTTCAGGGGCTGTCCTGTTCATTCAATTGGCATGCCTAGTGATCTTCAAGCGATCCATTTTGAAGAAATAAGAATCCTCGCAGGTTACTGGTTTTCATAGAAGTTTTCGAAGGTTTTCCACCCATCTTACGACTTTCTTGGGCTTTATAAAGGGCCTCAAGCTGTTTTTGTTTTTGAAACCCTACCAAAATGCTTTGGGAAAGTGTCCGTACATTGGCCGTTGATCGGAGATCGCCAGAAAGGCGCGGGAATTGCCACCATTACTTTCTGTGAAGGTTTGTTACATTCACTGAGTCATTGCCTATTTGTTCAGCGCAACATGTGGGCGATGCTTCCTCCCATTCAGAGCGCTGCATTTTCTCACGCACATTCCTCATCTTCATAAAGGCCACGCCAATTCTACGTAGGAAACGTCGTCATTGGCGTTCTTCTTCAATTGTCGGGCTTCCGAGCATCGCCATTCAAAGATCTACCATCGTGAGCCGTAGTGTTTGTTCTTTTTTCGAGCTAAGCTTGTTCCACTCTCGAATCGATTCCAAGGGGCTCAGCTCAGGCTTGCCCATGTTGACATGGCGGTCGCTGAGTCACTTTTTTCCCATCCGTTTCTTTTTTCTCATGAGCTTTTATTATTATCGCAGTTATGGTTCCAAAGGTCCCATGTCCAAAATGGATCGAAAGTATTTCATTTCGTAATCGTTCGTGGAAAATCATTATTTATTCAAGAGGGCATCCTAGGCTAATGGGTTTTGTTGGGGCTATTTGATTAGGAGGACCTGGCCCGCCGTAATCCCCGCTATGGTCGAGGTGGTCGAGTGGGATTATTTATGAGTTACGGAAACAGTAGTGTTGGGGAAGGATAAGCCAGTATCGATCAGAATTTGTCGATATTCGGTGTGACTCAACTTTGATCAGCTGTTTGGGGAATGCAGAGGGGTGGAATAAATGAGTTTGACGGCCTGTGTAGCCAAAGTTGGCTCATTCTCTTCTCCTTTCGTCCTTCTCGGTGGCCCGTATCATGTAGTAGAATTAAATGAATTTCTAATTGTACACTTTCAAGGACTTCCTAAGCAATAACTTGATCCTAGGCCAAGTTTTTAAAATCTTCTTCTAATGTTGAACCCAGTTTTTCCGAGCTATCAGTCGGAGGACAGATTCTTTTCTCCAAAAAGGTTCGGCCTGAACCGCAGTTTGTTCAAATTTATCGTTTGCTCCGCCCATATTGCGAAACTTACCGCCCACTTAGAGGGTGCCACGCTCTAATTATGTAGTCCCCTTGCTTATATACCTGCATGGTTTAATAGCTGCTGTTAGTTATCAAAATTGTTTGATATGAAGTGACATGGTAGTAAACAAGACATTTCAGGGGATTGCTTTTATTTACTCCTGTTATATCGGAAGGCTTACTAAATTGCCTTCTTTTAACCGATACATTCGTCTTATTTCCCTAAAAATGTGAATTTCAGTCCGAATACCCGAAGATGAGCCATAGGTATATTTTTAGAAACTTGTTTTTATTTTTGGAAACTTGTTCCAGTAATCGGCTCTGGTGGGTTTGCACCCTAGCCGAGCCAAAATGTTTTCGTGGGGGTCTAAGACGGTAATCGTTGTTGGGATGTGTGAGGGGGAACCTCCTAGTTCAGCCTGCTGGCGCTACACGTCTGAAACTACGGTCTTTGGGGCTGAGAGTTTTTTCCTATTTTGGCTTGAACTATTGGAGGATCCTTCTATTTGACATTTTGTATGGGAGTATTTGGCCCAGTTGTTGGCATGTTCTGCTGATTTAGCGTTCCCTTTTTTGTCTTGTCTACTCTTTTTAACTTGACTGAGTTTTCCAGTGGACGAATTCTGGCTAGTGTTGATGTTCCGTCACTTTGCGATTTTTTCTCTTGCGATTTCGACATTTTCACAGAACATCGTCACTGGTCCTGTATTGATAATGCCCATAAATTGGGAATCATCGCGGAATTTTCTGGAATTTTCTCACACAAGCCCGATGTTGTCAAAAATTTCACGATTCATTCCGATTTTTTTTTCGCGAAGAACGAGGGCTTCGAGGCTGAGTGCAATATTTTTGAGAGCATCCTCGAGGAGCACACTTTTTGCGCTGCCTCCGGTCGATTGAGCTTTCTTTTTTCTAGGTAGCCTGGGGAATTGTGCTTGGAAAAGGGCATTCCGTTACAATTAACAAAATTGCCTCTACAAAGCGGCACTCAGGGTAATACAGGGCTTGGGTATAATAAACGAGCATTGGCGACGAGTTTTACAGGACTTGGGTAGCGAAAAGCCCTTAATAGGTAGATGTAATGGTAGAGCTTTGGCCAAATTGGTACAGCCTTATTCGGCTAATGGTTCGGTCCCTGGCACTCGTCAAAGCCTTGGACGTTCAGTATATAGGAGGTCTCTAAAACAGTCCGAGTTTCAGCCGAGTGTATGGATTTTGAGGGTCACCTTTAGACTTTTTTCTGCCTTCTTTTTTCACAGGAAAAGGTTTTTTTCCAAAATTTTCTTTCTAAGGAATATTTTATATTGCTCTATATCCTACTTAATGATCCTTTGTGTAGTGACGGATGTACTCCAGTGAATTCTTTCATTTCCTGCTCACCTCACTCTGGTAGTTTTTGCGGGTTTCCAGGACTTTCTTGGGATCACTGACCACAGTGTGATGGGGTTTTTTGTTTCATGTTCGATGATTTCTTCTCCCAGTGGTCAGTCTGCTTCGTTGCGACCTTTGTTTCCTAGCCCGTGACCCTACCTTACTCGAGTTGAAAACGTACTTTTGCCGGCATCCAATCTAGTTTTCTTCAAATCAACATTGAGGGCAGTATTTAAAGCGCGTACTTTTTCCATTCAACGTCAGTTGTACTAATCCAGTACGGTACTGGCTGCAAAAGGGAAGGACCGCATTTCAATAAGCGCTCTGATAATTGGATGTGGTCCTTTTGTAACGTGAACTTTGTCAATTTTTCATGACTCTAATACATTATTCATATTTTTTCATTTTTTTTGGCTAAGATCAAAGTCATTTGCTGTTCTTATCGAATTAATTAACTTCCAGCAATTATTTGGACTTTCGGGTAATTTGTGGACCTTTTGTGGTGGGCCTGTCACTTGCCTATGATTGCTAGTATAGTTTTTACCTGATTTCGTTTTGTTCGACTGCTTCGCTCTCTTCGGTGCTTATCTGACAACTTTGGTTTTCTGCTGCTATCAGTAAATGTTCATCTTAGCAATTCACTCACCTCACATTCGGTCGCTCTTAGCTGTTCGGTTAGCGGACTGATTCACTAACACGCACTACCTATGGTGAGTAGAGTCATTCCAAGTGCCTTAAGTTTATTTATCTCTAAATGAACTAATTATCATTCTTTTGGTTGGAGAAAAGTATTGAGAGATGAGTAGGGGAAATGGGAGTTGGGAACGGATGTAGGAAGGAAGTGGCTTCAAAAGTGTTTCTGCGAAAATAAGCTGTGCCGTTGCCTTCGCTTTCACAGTTTCTAAAGTAGTCAATAGCATGGTGACAGACCTTTCGCAGTCTTGGAAACACTTTGAAGGCCTTTTCCTTTCACTCAGTCAAGTACATGGCCCATTCCTACATTTCTATCTAGTGAAGTGCCACCAAGACTTGTGAAAGTACTGTAATGAGTACAGGGTATCTGAGTCTATCAATAGCTAACTCCTGCAAAAGATAGGCGATATAAAGATTGCCCATCTATCGATTCTGCCATCAATCAGCTGACTTGTCAAGATGTCAGTCTCGGCTGACGCTGGTGGGGGCCTCTAATAGATGGACTGGGATTAAAAAGAAAAGACGGCAAATTTCAAAGTGGGACAGTATGTGAAATATTGCCACAGACTGTTTTTTCAGTTGATTGCATGAAATTGAAGATTTTAACTTTTTCTGATTTAGTCGTTTGCTGAAGTCGATCAATACTTCGGTGTCGATAATGTTCGACCTGGTTATGACATCTTGAAAAAGGTTAGATCGATGTTTCCCTTATTCTCCATGTTTTATGTGATGTGTTGATGAGACAACAAATCTGTCCGATAAGAGCTCGAAGACTGTCAGAAGATTGTTTGTGTATTTTGCTAGGCTACAACTGTCAATAGATTGTCCAATTATGGACGTGATTCCCTAATAACGGACCGATTTCAGCGGTACGATTCTGGGGACAAGTCGTCGACAGTTCTATGGCGGCTGGCTCGATTTTGTCACGAATTAGCATGTCATACCACAGATAAAGGAAAGAAGAAGGATTTGATCTTTGAAGGTATTCAGTTATACCTCTTTGTAGGATTGTTTTTTTAAATAGTGGGTTGTGAGGTGTTGTTTGAGAGCTTCCATTTTTCATGTGGGGATGCTCTTCATGAGTGTGCCTTTAGGGGTGGAGGGTGGGGTGGGTGTCAATATTTTGTGAGTTTATTATTTATGGCAAAATTGCATCCAAAGTAAGCTTATGCTGGTGTTTTCTAGAAGGGCTTCTTCATTCAAGGGAGAGCTTCAAGGGAGAGGAAAGTGGTCCTGGTAAGAGGGAAGAGGATTGTTTGTGCAAAAATGTTCCAAGATAGAAGAGTTTTGGAGTTTTTTGAAGGTTTTAACCGTCGTTCTGTTCCCTTTAATAGGCTTCACAGCTTGCAACTGGAAAAATTCATTCTTTCCTAAAACGATGCCGTTCTTTCGATAGCTAAGTTGAAGCTTGCCCTGTGCTTACATTTAGTTTGCAGGAAAGTTTTTAGTAGCAAGTGTTTCGGAAGGTCGAATTGATCGTCTTTATAGGAAAGAAGTACGCATTGGAAGGTCATCATACCGATGAAAATGATTTCGAAGCCGTGAAGTGGGCCGCCATAATGACTGGACAATCAACAGACTATGTAGGGACGAAGGAAAGGATCGAAGAAGGAGGAAAATTCAAGGTAATTATTGGATTTTTTGTTCTGAATGGGTTTAGCACTACCGGCACTAGCGCTTCAGAACGAGGGATGATTCTAGAATTGAACTGTGGTCGTTATTTGAACTACAGATAAAGTGCCCAGTGCACTTTCCACAGTTTTAAATACGGATTTGTACGAAAGGGGCTTATCAGCTGTGTAGAAGATGGGTGTGTTATTGAGTACTTGAAGTGTTTTCGCTCTGATTGGTGAATAGGAGGGTTACGTGTGCATATTAGCGAGCTAGGAGTAGGAGAGAGCTGCAGCAAGTGCTGAAATATGGGAATGACTGGTAGTTCTTCGGAAATTGCGAGGTATATGGAGCGAGGGATAATGGGGATTGTAAATTACTGAAATTTTCTACGTCGGACTCATGGTGTTCCGTTTCCTTTCTAGAAGTGATATGATATGATATGATATATGAGCTGTATGATAATGAATGATAGTGGATGATAAGTAATTGTTACGTTTGTAAGGGAAATGCCGGGAATTCGTGATGTCAAAAGCCAGGGTAACCATAGGTTCCGCTGATTAGCTATGTGATAAGTGGAAGTAAAGGATAGTAAAGCGTTGTAATCAAGGATAACAAGTGAAAGGAGCAATAAAGAGTAGCTGTGGAGGAAAGTCGAGTATCAGAACTTTTCAGGAGTTACTAGATAAAGCGTTGACCTTCGATAGCAAAGATTTTGCCTTATTACATCTACGTGGACGATATGCTCATTCAGTGGCTAGCCTCTCATGGATTGAACGAAAGGTATGCCATTTGTTTACCGAAGTGTTTACTGAAACTTCGAAATCTTTATTTTTACTGTTTTTGTTGTGTTAGTTTTTATTTTAATTTTTACCTTTATTTTCTACCGAGTTCTTTTCTTTAGGCAGCGGCAGTGTTTTACTCGACACCCCCTACAGCTACTATTGAAGAGGCATTGGAAGACTTCTTAGCGGCATATGAAATTAAACCTGATTGGATAGAAAATCTTCTATATATTGCACGTATATATTATGCGAAAGGGGATAAAGTGAGTATTTGTTTACTTGATTTGTTGTTTATTCAGTGTTGTCCTTTTTTTCCTGTTGTGTTCGAGGAAAAGTTGAATTTTTCAGGCGAATGCGAAGAAATTTCTCAGTAAATTACTAAGTCTGAAGCCTAATGATGAATCAGAACGTGAAATGCAAGAAGAAGCTAAAAAATTGCTGTCAAAATGTTAACACGGGTTCCTGTATGAATTCATTGTCTTGTAGCATAAAAATAAATATTCGTTTTATTAACCACTTGTTTAGTGTACATGAAAGGTTCTGCAGGTGGGAGGTAAAGGGAAGAGTGGGTCTGCATTAATTTTTTTTTGGAAGACGAGGTAGGGTGTGTGTCATTAGGTCAGGGTACGATGTGTTTGGAGTGTAGGGTATGTGACTCTTATCCCGAAACTTCCCTGTGTAGCAGGCTGTACCATCGGGTGAGAATGGCGAAGAATAACTCAATTGGAATGAGACTCTTTATATTCTAGTGATAGCCGGTTCTGACCTTGACTGCACAGCTGACCTTTCAGAGCGGCGAGCCCAAGATCGTTCAACAGAGTGATCGCATCCGTAGTGTTCACTCGGGATCATGGACGCTCGATCGCTGACGTCGTGCTCAGAAAAATCGTCCTTCTACTAATACTGTACACAATGGTCTTGGTGTCATCCTCTCAAAAGCGCAAAGGTCTCCGAATGCTCTGGAAACGGCTGTTCTCCCATTCCTGGAGTTGAAGGGTTCCTTGTAGGTCAGTTAGAAGAAGAGAGAGTTCAATCTAGAGTCACTTCTAACATTGAATACTTGCTTTGAAAAGGTGGAGTGGAGTAGAGGCAAGTGGCTCACTTCATACATACATGGTCACGGATTGAAATCTCGGATCGACATCTGCCTTGGCCAACCGAGCCTTGTACATTGGCTAGCCATTGCCAGTCATTGTATAGGCAACATACGCATTCAATAAGCCACTACGATTCTGAATGGAAGTCGAATGCAGGCGCGCATACCTCAGAGGGGATTGGCTAGAGCCCCAATACTTTATCCCCTCATCCTTTTTTCGGTTTGGAAATCAACTAGCGATTGATGAATGCAATATATATTTATAGAAGCTAGTTTGAGGAGTTTCGTTCCTATGATATTCCAGAAGCTTCCGAGTCTGCTACTCTCTACTGCTGTCGCTTACCATCATAAATCAGTCGTCTGTAAGTACAACCACTTAAGAATGGCATTTAGAAATTCCTGGAGGAGAAAGGGGCATGCAGTTCTCATAGAATAATCACGAACACAAAATCTAAGAGCATTTATTAGACATTGGTACTCTAGCCACATACGTAAGAAAGGTGTTACTTATTTACCCAAAAAATGCGACTTCTCTTCTTTTTGAAAATGCCGAATTTCGCTTTCGATCTTAGTGGTACAGCCCTGAGAGAATCATTATCTACGCATTGGAGGAGTTGCCACATTCGACGTCGCAACTGAAAAGGCCGACATTTCATTTGAAACATACGAAGAAATCTCAAACAAAGTTGAAAAGAGATATTCGAATGTGTGTATGTGTGGGAGGATGGAGGGTGGGGAGATCCCAAAACGGGAATAATTTATGCCGGCAGGATCTATCCTTCGTCCACTGATCCACTGATGGTAATAACCTATAAGTAACCACTTGTTGGTTCCGAATCTGTTCAATGCTTTAGGTTAGACTAAAGAACAGGACTGAATGCGATTGGTGCTTGATGTTTGAGGGTGATCTTGGAGTTCTGAGAAGAACAGGGGTAGCTGGTAGATTCGTGACATCCAAGACTCTTGCTATCGCTGTAACGATTCTTTCCGTAGATTCTTTGTTGACTCGGCCATCTCAAAAATTGTAAGTTGTCGTCGGAATTCTGCAAAGATTTCGATACAGTAACAGTAGAGGAACGAAGGAACATCTGGCCGTTGCAAATCAGCAGGGCTGCATTAAGGTCGTCAAGGGCGAACGACTACACTGATGGAATTTCCCCAGTGATTGCCCTTTTAGGGAATGTCCAAACCTGTCTCTCCGCGTGACTGTAATAGGGATCTTTGTAAATAAGGTGTTCTGGGTACACTGGGAACTGAATTCACCCAGTTTCAACCTGGCGTTCCTAAATTCCCCTTAACCAAAAGAGGTAGGATGAAATGATGCTACAATTAGACTTTCGATAATAAATTTCTTCGTTTAATTATTGTTTTTCCAGACATTCAGGTTACCTTCAGGTCACAACGTTCGAGTAAAGACCACCTGTTTCTGTGTCCTACCACTGCAGAGGTAGGAGGGAAGGGCATTGCACAGTAGTGCTCTCAACGATGTCACAGTGGCTTACTGATTGAGAAAATGGTCCTGAATTGAACGGTACCATAGGATGACAGTTCTTAAATGCCAAAGAGGTCCGATGGGTGGTTGACATAGAGATGGTCGGTAAGTCGCAGAATTCCCAGAAAGTAGCCTAGCCTTTTTTCAACCAGATGTTTAACTGGGAGAAATAAACCAGAAGGGCAGAGCCGCCTTACTGAGAAGGCAAACGTTGGAGAATTCAAATAAGAAGGCTATCGCAAAAATTAGATGAAGTAGCACTTCGAAAGAAGGGCTGAATTCTACTCCCGAACAGATTTTTTTAACTTTCAACAAAAATTATGTTTATCATAGAGAAAAACGAACCTCAGTGTTATAAACTATCATCACACAGGAATGTGCCATCACAGACATAGTCAAAACCGTTGATTTGATCGTGGAAATTATCAGCAGATCCCTAAATTATCTACACTTAAAGTGGATTTGACAAGGAATTCGAAGGATTCCAACCTTTTTATATTGTACATTATACCTTATTTTATATTCTTGTTACTCTCATATTCTTAATAAGGTTATTACTCGTATATTTTTAATTAGGAGATGAAGTTGGTTAAACCTGAGACTCCCAGGGAAAGCCTAAGAGATGCTGTTCGATCGAAGAACGTACTAGAAATGACGTAGTAGGGGCTTAGTTGGCGAGCACACTCAGAGGTGGACGAGTTCTCACGGCGTTTCAGAGGCTATAGAGGTTGCACTATTCGTACCGGGAACCGGACGTTGTACACAGGCAGCTTACTATAGCCAGCTGTACTCGATGGTACACAAATTTGGACAGCTCGTCCGAATACCCCTTTCCTTCATATTTTGTCGACACATCACATCCAAACCTCAATTTTACCACTTTTTGAAGACCTTATATTTCTCTGAATGGGCCTGTTTTCTCGTTCTTTTCGCCACTTCCAATGGGGAAAATCTGCCATACATATAAGGCCAGAGCATTTCAGCTGCTCATATTTGATAAAACCTAATCATTTAATCTATTATTTTATGTAGAACTTAGCTTTTCAATTACTTCTTTAACTTGGTAAAATGACTTTACGAAAAATTCATTTTTTAAAATTTACCATTTCGATAAATCCATTGCTAGAGCGTGATAGCATATGGAGCTGGCATATGAAAATGCGAGGACAATGAAGAATTGAAAGACCTCAAATATAAAACCCTTTGTGAATTTCAAATAAATACGGAGTCAGCATGACAAAGGTTTGTCCATTTAGTCGCAAAGTTGGAAAAAGTCATAGAACAGGTCATGCTTACCATCGAGGTATCCACGTAGCTTCTGTTGGTTTGGGAGAGCTTTTTCAGTTGTGATACTTTACGTATAATGAGAATCAAAATCGGAACAATAATCAGATTAGGAAGATCTCCTGGAAAAAACAACAGCATAAACAACTCATTCCCTCCCTGTCTACTACAAATATCTGAAATGGAGTCAAGGAATCGATGGGGATGACAAGAAAATCATGTCATGAATGAAATCCTGTCCGAGCCACAAAGACGAAGTTCAGGACGGGAATTCGGTCCATCCGACCGGGGGTTCTAGCTCAAATGCTGATTGTGGTACCATACGACCTGGTAACTGTACGGACGAAGACTCAGTCCGGGACCCAGTTTTTACACTAATCCAGCTGAGGGCCCTAGCTCGAACTAGTGGTCGTGATACAACGCAGCCCCTAATCGACAGTTTACAGGCCCCCGAGATCCCGTACTGACACTATTATGTAAGACTCTCTGGGGTCGCTCTAGGAATCAGGTCCCTATTCTGAATGTATATGTACGCCCCGAATTCTGTCATCCATCGTTTCCCATTTCGAATTAATTGGTTTGAATGAGGGGAACTAAATGGTTACAGAAGCGGAAAGTCCGCTTCTGTAAACAGTTAAGTCCGCTTAGCTCACCTAGAAAACCATAGAAGATCCTCCATCCACGATGATTCTGATACGCGTAAAAATAAGTGCTTCTCTTGAAATATTTCGCATACCCGGTCAATGTCGAACACAGAACTAATGCAGACAATATAATGTAACAGACGGTCAATATTACAACCTGTAATAGAAGAGGCAGTACCTGTCATATACGGTGAGAACTGCAATCAGGCCGGCTGGGCCCATATTAGTGAACAAAGTTGAGGATTGATACTTATATGCAATTCACAAAAGTTTCCTGGAGGCTACTGGCACGATCTAGCGGCTACGGAGATTAACAGACAAGGTTTTTGGCATTGATCAATTCTACTTTGGGATGCGCCCTACATCCGAACTCTCTCTGGAATCGCAAAACCGTTTTGAATGCGTATGGGGCCTGCGGCGATCAGCCATTGCCTACACCACAGGATTGGAGACAAGGATACAAGAAGCGGGGCTCCCTCAACTAAGTTTCACCGCAGGGTCTTCAACTCACTATTCACAGTAAGGGGTTCAGTGTAGAGGACACTATAGAGGCAGTCTCTAACTTTTTGACCCCAAGTACGTGCCTCCTGTGGGAAGATGGCTGTCTACGCCACTCAACATAAAATGCAACTTTCTCCGTACATTTGACATTTATTTGTCAATATCAAATACTGTTTATAGGCAGCAAACTGACTGTTTGCACGGTGGTAATCCTTGGGCATATCGAAGGATAGAAAATGGAGAACTTGATAATTGTCACGTATAGCAGCAAGTAGCGGTAAGCATAGTAGCCGATAGTGCCAGGAATAACTAGTACCACATTAAGCCATCCATTCAGGTAGTCGCACGTCGTCAACATACATGGAATAATGACCAGAACATTGGAAGATAGGTAGAGTAGGGATGAAATCGAGCAGAATACTGTAGCCGCAAAAACGGGGTTTCTCATGTAGTCGTCAGAGTGGCGTACGAAGACCATTAGCAGCACGACTGTGATGATGATACTCGAAGCAGTCAATAGAATCATAAAAATGGATGCGATAAGGCTGAATAAGTCTGATTAGTAGTAGTCCGGAACTCTACCGTGATTGCATGGATTGTTTTCCTACTAGATAGCCTAGGGTACGGTAGCCCCGATCCCTCATCGAAACAGTGGCCTAGTCTAATCGTCTTAGAGCCCTTCGCTTTTAACTGTCCTTAGACCCTTCACTCTTAATCAGTGACCGTAAAGGACGTATGGGTACCCAGCTAGCTATTGAAGGTGACGTCGTCGGGTAGTAGCTTTGTTGTGAGTAGCCCCGAGCCAATACACCAATACAGTGAAGTGCCTACCCTATTGAACTTCTATTCGATAGGCCAAAACCGGGGCATACCGTAGTCAGGTGCTACATATTGAGTGCTCATATTTCAGACCATTATCAGAATTTCATTATATTTCAATTTGAGCAAAATGAAGACGACAAACTTACACGGATATTTCCATTATTCCACTCGGCTGCTGCCTTGTCAACTACAATACCCTCCCTAATTATTCAAAAAAAGACGAAAAAGACGCGGATTCGCGTCTTTTTCGTCTTTTCTCTATAACTAGGTGAGTTTACACTTTTTTCATGTATGATGTTATATAGTTCGACTCAGCTCGTCGAGGTCTATAAAATGGTGAGTTCAAAATTCGGAAAACTTCGATTTTTAAGTCCTCGGTCCACCGAAGTTCCTGGGGGTACGTCATTAGCGGCGACGCTCGCCATAATTATAACCAGAAGGCATTCAACTCAATTGAAAGTATTCAGTGAGTTGTAGGGCAGCTGTCATATTTGAAAACTAAGCAGAAAGTAGACCATTGCATTATTTATGCTTTTCTGATCATTTTGGTACCATTTTTTTTCCGAAATGGACGAATTCAGTCGTGCACCATTCTTGAACGATAGCGACTTTTTAATCTGAGAAGTAGCAAATATGAGTTGATTCTCAATGCTAGTAAATGATCTACCTACACTTCAGAAATAGTGGTTCCCTACAGTATGCATATTGTATGCACGAGTTCAATAGTAACAGAGTTTTTATCGTCCAAATTCCGGTTTGCGGCATATTTTCGCACAAAACACACGTTTTCTTGCGTTTTCAAGTAGGATTTTCGATGTTCATGAGGAAGTTACGCCTATCATTGAAAGTGTTCATACTAAACTTTTTGTGAACAACCACGGATATGAGTAATAGCTACTTGTTCGGATCCTCAGGCTTCATAAATAGCTTCCGATCTCAGCCCAAAGCACAGGAGACTGAAACACATATTTTTTATCTGAAGTAAACGTATGAAATCCTTCACCGTTAAAATCCATTTCCAAAAAGCTATTCAGCGGTATAAAAATCACTTAACGAATCACACTTCGAATTAACACCTTTAGCACCATAATTCCATTCTACTCCGCCACTCGGC
The DNA here is from genome assembly GCA_000469685.2 of Haemonchus contortus. Classification (NCBI taxonomy): domain Eukaryota; kingdom Metazoa; phylum Nematoda; class Chromadorea; order Rhabditida; family Trichostrongylidae; genus Haemonchus; species Haemonchus contortus. The sequence goes on along the minus strand of LS997566.1, from coordinate 6,150,740 downwards.
CACTCAATTAGGCATGTGGCTCGAGTGGCCGAGGCAGCATATTGATTGATTGCCTACTTGCTTTGATGTGCGCCATGAATCGAACATTCTCAGAAATTTGCTCTCGTGATTGAATGTGCACAATCCTAACACGCAACTGTTTCCAATAAACCTCACTTTGCAGATTACGATATTTTTTTCTACTGGAGTTGACTCATACTTTTGGAATTCGTTTTATGAAGTCATGGTCGTATTTCTCGTTTGCATTTGTATCATTTCCACCTTCTACATTTCTGGGAGCCGATGATGCATCGTCTTTCCACAGAAGCTGTTACAGCACCTTGAGTCGATCCCAGGTATTGTCCCTCGACCTTAGCGGCTCCCACAGTAATTACCGGAGGAGTTTCTTCGCACCTCGACAATAGCCTGCCTACTAATGGTGCCGCAGTCGTAAACTATTTTGGGTGTGGTGCGATTCACGCGCCAATATAATGAGGTCATCGGCTAAAACGCGCTAAAACATCATTCCTACCATCATAACGGAAGAAATAAGAACTTATAAGTAGAATAAGTAAAGAAATGACCAACTATGCACGTTTACAGAAGGATTGCGTTTTCTAGGATCAAAAAATTTGAAGTTATTCTTATTTTGAGCGTTTGGCAAGTAAATTGTCGACTTATGAAGTGAATTCTCAATCTCGAAGGGACTTTTTTGCCATAGTAAAGAGATTTGCTCTATTCATGGTGAAGCCGTGGACTACTGCAAATTTATTTGGTCCATCTCAACAGAAAGGTACTGAAACGATGCTGCGTGCGCGAAGAGCTCTAATGGGGTCACGCGTGAATCGCGCGCCCCCCAACTATTTTACAACCTACACATTCAAATGCAGCCGTTATTATCTCTTACTAGTGAGCATGATAGTGATACAATTATTCAAGTTGCAAAGTTTTTGTTGCAAACACAAAAAATATCCACAATTACTATGAAAAATTCGCGTTGTGGGAGGAGTTGTCACAAAAAACTTACATTTCTTGAAAATCATCTTGTTTTGCAAAGCGAGGTGAAACAGTTGCGTGTTAGAATTGTGCACATTCAATCACGAGAGCAAATTTCTAAGAATGTTCGATTGATGGCGCACATCAAAGCAAACAGGCAATCAATCAATATGCTGCCTCGGCCACTCGAGCCACATGCCTAATTGAGTGGCCGAGTGGCGGAGTAGAATGGAATTATGGTGCTAAAGGTGTTAATTCGAAGTGTGATTCGTTAAGTGATTTTTATACCGCTGAATAGCTTTTTGAAAATGGATTTTAACGGTGTAGGATTTTATACGTTTACTTCAAATAAAAAAATCTGTGTTTTAGTCTCCTGTGCTTTGGGCTGAGATCGGAAGCTATTTATGAAGCCTGAGGATCCAAACAAGTAACTATTACTCATATCCGTGGTTGTTCACAAAAAGTTTAGTATGAACACTTTCAATGATAGGCGTAACTTCCTCATGAACATCGAAAATCCTACTTGAAAACGCAAGAAAACGTGTGTTTTGTGCGAAAATATGCCGCAAACCGGAATTTGGACGATAAAAAACTCTGTTACTATTGAACTCGTGCATACAATATGAATACTGTAGGGAACCACTATTTCTGAAGTGTAGGTAGATCATTTACTAGCATTGAGAATCAACTCATATTTGCTACTTCTCAGATTAAAAAGTCGCTATCGTTCAAGAATGGTGCACGACTGAATTCGTCCATTTCGGAAAAAAATGTTACCAAAATGATCAGAAAAGCATAAATAATGCAATGGTCTACTTTCTGCTTAGTTTTCAAAATATGACAGCTGCCCTACAACTCACTGAATACTTTCAATTGAGTAGAATGCCTTCTGGTTATAATTATGGCGAGCGTCGCCGCTAATGACGTAACCCCAGGAACTTTGGTGGACCGAGGACTTAAAAATCAAAGTTTCCCAATTTTTGAACTCACCATTTTATAGACCTCGACGAGCTGAGTCGAACTATATAACATCATACATGAAAAAATTGTAAACTCACCTAGTTATAGAGAAAAGACGAAAAAGACGCGAATCCGCGTCTTTTTCGCCTTTTTTTGAATAATTAGGGAGGGTATTGTAGAACAGTACTAAACGCACCTCCTCACTGAAATATGCTTTTAATCAGCCTCATACTACAGAAATATCGGGGTTTTCTGATAGAGGGGATTGAAATGTAACGACGGATAATCACGATGTGGGATGTTATATTGAATGAACTTTTTGTTTGTCAAAGTGCTAGTGAAATGAGAGAGTCGACTGGCAGAAAACGGACCCTATTGTTCCTATTATCGTGGCCTATGCCGACTTCTTCAGCCGGAAAACAAGAAAAAGAAGAGGTCTATAGCCTCTCATATTGAACAGTGATGGCATTTGAATGTGGGTATAGTGTATACAACAAGGTCCAGACGATGTGCAAATCAGACTTTTAGTCTTCCCAGACGGATCTGTTTGGAGCAATTTAGCGATTTCAGGGGGAAGAAAAGCCTAGTTGGCATGAGAAAATAAGAAGACGGTATCCAACCCAGGGACCATGGATTCAATCCAGGGCAGGGTATCACCTGGCACTGCATCACCTTCGCCAAAAAGGCGCAAGGCGAGATAGGGCCAAAAGATGCCCTACTCAATGACTTCAACTTTCCAGAAATACTTGGTAGTACTATTTAACTGATATTAAGAAGTGAGACATGAGACAGGAGATTTGAAAGTGTAGGATGAAAACGATCTACTAGGAAGGGTTCGGTAATTTGGCCACACTCCAGAAGTGTAGCATCTGAGCAACAGAATAACTTATGGGAGTACAGACCTTCGTACAGTTGTAAAAGTTGTTGAGTGCAGTAGTTCTGACGTAGTGATACCTAACTACTGTATGAAATGGATTGATCGATGAAGGATTTGGTGGACGGATGCCTAGAAGATATCGTTATCTGTAGTATATATCTCATTAGAATGGATTGAAGAGCTTGCTAATGTCGTAAAACCATGGTTGAAGGCTCAAAAAGGGAAATGTCCTCTCTTTTTACTTAAGTGAATTGAAATCTAATGAAGGTACCTATTGATTGTTGATTACTCTATGACGCCGAAGTGCTTGGACATTGCACTTTGAATTTCAGGGTTCTAAGGCCCTTTGGAGGTAACCCTCTTGTGACGTACCCCCCGATAGGCTGGTGTACAGGGATGCTGGTTATCGGCTTGAGAGGAATCCCTTCTCTCGAAAAACTTAGAGTACTTGTATCGGGAGGACCTCGGGTGCGTTAACTGGTAGAATTCAAGAGCTTTAAACTATTCCAGATTGTCGGTGCATTCTTCTGCAGCTGCCAGGTACTCTGAATCTTCTAAATCCGCCATGTGGTTCCTACCAGCTGTGCTACCGAATTCTAAAAAGTTGGTAGCAAGGGCATCAGCAATTAAAACTTGTAAGTGGGTTGTTCTGAAGCAGAACCAGTAATTGAACCATCCATCGAAGTGGTTCCAAAACGACTGATTTGCCTGATAAGTTATTTGGTCCTATGGGGCAATAGCTTCTGTTCCGAATCAAACAATATCACCTAGAGAAGTGCGTGGGAAACTCTTATTAAAAATGGGTCGAGTCGTTCTAACCGAACAGGAACAATGCTTAAGTCAAGCTGTATTGCAAAGACGCAGAGGTGGAGGTGTATATTTCAAGAAATGAGAATTATCATAATGACAGACGCCTCTCAGACTTCCTTCACTTCCTCAATGCTCCAAGAAAGCGTGTATTGAGAACGTATAGGTAGCAATCAAGCACGATTATCCGCTTTTCGTAAAAAAAGGGGCATTACTAAGTACAGTACCTTGAGCCAAATGTAAAACAATGACTCTTTGTTTCCTTGTTCTCAGCAAAGTATTCGAGTTCCTGCAAGAAATCAAAGTGCAGACAGGCAGCCGTCTGCTAGGGGTTCAGATTGAGCCCTGGTTCGCCCGAGAGATCAGGAAACCACCTCGAGCTGTCTATTTCGCTCCACTGACTAAGTGAGACAAAATTTGAGTGGAAGCATGTAAACGCCCAGCTATACATCATGCCACACATTCAACTGTTTCTGCGCGTTTCAGTCAAAAGCTGAATGTATGGCGTTTCCATCGAATCGACTATCGTCAAGTATTTCTTCGCTGTGCCCATATTTTTCTGATACTATTCCTTGAAAAATGATAGATGACTGCACGTTTGACCATTTGTAATCAACAGGAATCGATCGATGGGCCTTCCAGGGTGCGGTGATAGTTTTTTGTATTACAATATCTACTTCCCTGGTTTGTTTTATAAAATATGGTGAAATACCCAGTACAGCAGGAGAGTTTTGGGGAAATATACAGAATTATTCTGAACTGTTTGCAAAAAGTACTACAAGGTCGATGACTCATCCATTGAACCATGCCCGACGAATACATCGTTCAGTCAACCGCGCAACATTGGCCGTTCGATTGGTCTCCCAAATTTCGTGGGTAGCCCTTTTACTAGTAACCGATCCTCTGGTGATAGAGTATTTTCTTCGAATATGCACGCCTCTACAGAGAAAAAGGCCGAGTTACTCCAAAAACTGAATGGGGATGAATTTTTTGAGAGGAATAAGCTCAAGGTAAAAAAATTTTGTAAAATTGATTATTTAGGTTAATTTTTAGTTATATATGTAGCTGAACCTGTCAGAATTCTATTTGACGGCTTTTCGAAAAAAATCAGATATTACCGATTGGAAGATTATGCGTTAACAAATCCAGCTGTAACCAACTTAAGACGCCTTGAAATTCTTCGAACAAGGACGGACTTTTTCAGTAACAAAGAAAATATCTCTCTTGATATTGATTTATTAAACCCTAATATTATAAGTTTAGGTTACAAATACTCATGCAAAAGTGTTTCGCCGCCTTTATAAACAACTTCTGGAAGAAACACCTCATATTGATTGGAATAGTTGGGAGTTCATTTCCGAAAATGCCCAAAGAAACTACGATGATCTGCCAAATTTCGATCCAACCAGGTTTGAAACCCTTTCTAATTATCGAATAGATCATGATGTATAACTCATATATTGAAAATTGGTAAAGAAAGGTTCCACGTTGAAAAGTAGGTCTCGGAGAAAAGTAGCTGTCTTGTTGCGATGCACTATTGTATTATGCTATCCTTTTGGTTGTTTTGGCGCTTAAATGTGGCTTTTGCTCGAAGGATGGCTTGGGAAGGGATTCACTAATCAGCGCTTTAGATCCTACAGTGAAGACAAAAAACTGATGCATGGTCGTATACGAAATTATTATCTGGTGAAAATAAGCCGGAACGATGCAAGGCCTTGTGGCCTAATGGATAAGGCGTCGGACTTCGGATCCGAAGATTGCAGGTTCGAGTCCTGCCAGGGTCGGAACTTTTTGTTTCTCCTACTAATGTGAGATTTTAGGTCTTATGTTTAATGATGTTAATGATGTAAACAAAGTACTTTTTGGTGTAAAAATTATGGCGATGACTCATGACCTTGTGTCTTAATGGATAAGGCGACGGACTTGGGATCCGAAAGTGGCAGTTTCGAGTCCTATCAGGGGTCAAGACATTTTCGGCTCTTCCATTGATGTATGGCAGCATCAGATCTCATGTTTAAGGACAAAATCGAATCGAAGTTGTAAACAGCAATGTTTATCGATTTAAGTGCCCTAAACATGACATATGATCCTATGGCCTGGTGAATAGGGTGTCGAACATCTGATCTCAGGGTTTGTAATCCGATAGCTTCTGCCTATTCACATAAAAAAGTCATTTAAATGAGTATTTGGCAGAAAAGGGATAAAATGAAGGAGAGGTGGTGGAGCGGCAAGTAGTGCACCATCTCACACGCACGGTCACGGGTTCGAATCCCTAATACATCCTATTAGGCCGACCATACCTTCCATTTCTCCATGGTGTGTTAAATGGTACCAGACTCGTCTGGGAGGGTAAAAACACTGACTTGTACATTGGCTGGCCACCGCCAATCATTGCATAAACCACATACGCATTCAATATGCCACTACGATCCTGAATGGAAGTCGAATGCGTGGCGCATCCCCCAGACGCCCCGAGACTTTATCCTTTTATCCTTTATTTGGTATGGAAATCATCTAGAGACTAATGAATGCATTCTATATGATTGCTATTTCGAGGAGTTCCGATCTTATAAATATTCCAAAAGCTTCCGAGTCTGCTACTTCCTGCTACTGTCGCTTACCAACATAAACCTGTCGTCTGTGAGTGAAACTACCTGGGAGATCAGCCTCTAGAGAATTCCTTGAGGAGAAAGGGACATACATTTCTGATAGGATAATCAGTGACACAAAATTTGAGAGCCTTTATTAGACAATGGCACTTTGGTAACATACTTGAGGAAGATATTACTTGTTTACCCAAAAAATGCGACTCCTCGTCTTTTTGAATTTGCCGAATTTCGCTTTTGATCTTAGTGGTACAGCCCTGAGAGAATCGTTATCTGCACATCGGAGAAGTTGCCACATCCGACGTCTCAACTGAAAAGACCGATATCTCAGCTAAAATATGCGAAAACGATGTTGAAAAGAGATATTCAAATGGATTACTCCTTGCAAAGCCTATCTATTGAGCTAGCTTGCTTCAATGATCCAGGACCAGGTGGTACAGTACCAAGTGGGCACCGTCACAAGCGCGTCCTCCGGATAGAGTGGCAGGTTGTTATTCGCTCAGGACAATCCAATGCTTGACATTACTGGTACCTTACTTATAGGAGAGCATGAAAGCTCTGACTTATGCAACAGATAGTCAACCCAAGTCATCGTAGAGGCCTTATACGCATTCTTTCCAATCAGATATTTAATTGGAAGAAATGAACCGGAGGAGCAGAGCACGTTTTCCGGACAGTTTTTCTCGAAATCTAACAAAAATTATATATTATATATATTATAGAGAAAAACGAACTTCAGTGTTGTAAACTATCATCACGCAGGAGTGTGACATCGCAGACATTGTCAGAACCGTTGATTTGATTGTGGAAATTATCAGCGGATTCCTAAATTGGCTAACCGTAAATCGGATTCGGAGGAGAATTCGAAGGTTTCAGATCTTTCCGTAAAGTATATTATACATTGTTTATTGATCTTATTATTCTTATATTCCTAATAAGCAAATGAAGTTCAATTGATATGGTAAAAAGGCTGTCGTCAGGACTACGTGAGCTTCTCAGATACGCTCAAGAACTAGGAAATTTCCATTTGTTATATATAAACAATGAGCAACATCCCATTCTCGCATCATGCTCATGCTAATCTCAATGGCGTAGTTCACGATGAAAATGGTTTCTGAGTTTTCACTCCTTGATGAACCTCCAAAGATAGCAAAAAGGATGTAGTCGGGTCGAGAAACGGTTGAGATAGAGCGTAAGTAGGGCCTAAAACTGGGTTATATGACGGGCACTCTCAGAAGTGGACGAGTTCACACGACGTTGTAGAGGCTGCAGAGATTGCACCATTCGCATCGCGACGCACACGTTGCATGCAGGCACCCCGCTGTATCCGGCGGTACGCACATTTGGATTGATCATCAAAACACTCCTTCCATGCAAATTTTGTCATCACACTCATATCAACTTTTCTGAAGCCTTATGCTTTTCTAAATTAGTCGATTTTGGTATTTTCTCCTCCACTTATACACTATTCTGAACTCTAATCTCCAATATTCTTCTCTTCTATAACTGGATACCCCGAAAACTTCGTGAACTGTGCCTTTAAATGGAAAATCTGCAATACATATAAAGCATATAATATATATGACCCAACACGATAGATTCCTTGTATCTTAACATCTTAATTACTGCGATAGTTCAGTGAAACAAAATTTTTGAGAAAATCACTTTTCGAAATTTACCATTTTGATAAATCGGTTAGAGCGTGGTAGGATATAGAGCCAGCATAAGAAAATGCGAGAACAATGAAGAATTGGAAGGCCTGAAATGAATGTATGCAAATGCATGATATAATATGCTTAACCTCGGCATATTGTTCACGATTGAAATATTCTTGCGCCGTGCGAGGTTGATAGGTGGATCAACTTATTGAGTCAACGGCCTAACGTTTCGACGTTATCGTCTTCTTCCGAAGCCTAAAGCAACTCGAGACTATTTGCCTATTATCCAAAAAGCGCACTACCCTTTGGAAAATGTTACGACGAATTCAAAACCCATAATTCGAGACATAACTCACCAAGGTTCCACCGCTCTAGCGGATATATTATAAAATCCGCTGTGGCAGGCGACTGTCAGTAGCGGTTGAGACTTATAAGGCTACGAGTCATAAGTCGCAGTGCGGTATATACGGCAAATGATAGTTGGTTATGAACGGGTACTCATCTCCACCGTTAATTTCAGGATTTATTTGGGAAATCCAAACCACCTCTGTGGCTCTTCTCGCTGGAATGTCCGTCTCCTGCGCTAATATCGTGCACTTTACTTCGAAGTTGTTGGCGTTGGGCTCCTCAATGTTATGCCTACCAAGCGTCGTTATCAGGCTGCAACGCCTCACACTAGCTACTAGCTAGGTGTTCTCTTATAGGTATATCTAGATGTCCTCTCGTTTCTTCGTTGTACGTTGACCCCCACGTCCGGCATTCCATCTAGTAGATCACGCCTGTCACTGCGCGATCACCTTTTTTCTGTAGGGACATATGATACAATCTTTTGTTATGCACTGATTGTCGTAGAGCCTATTTCGAACTAATAGTTGCTTGATGTTGTTATTGAAATTTTCACTAATTGTACAACATCTTGCACCCCAGCTCTGGAAAGGCTCCGCTGTATAGCATTGCTAGCTCTGTTGGAGATGAAGGGAACACGTAGTGGTAGCTTGTTTCAGGGCGTAACCCAGTTCGTATTAGTGCGAGATTTTCTAAAAACTTCGTGACACCGTATAACCAACCGTTCACAGCAGTTATCTCACAAGCTAAACGTCGGTATTCAAGTCGTTCAGCTTCACCCGAGCAGACACTTCTTCCTGTTCTCAACATGTTGCTGACTACTGCACGTTTAACGGCTTGTAGATGATGTAGCGTAGAGTGAGATATTGCTAGAACTAGTTTTACGGTACCACTTCACACTAACAACGCCACTGGATGCTTTGACCTCAGTGATGAAGTAAGGGAGCCATCCATCACGTGGAACCTCTCGGGTGAGTTTAATGTACTGTGACTGCTCATTCATGATTCGTGCTCTTCCATCCCACTCTTCCATTTCGAACTTTGCTGATGTTACGATGTTATCGATATATATATATGGTTGGCAAATGAGCCCTGTGACGAAATAGAGACCTTTTTTTAACCATTTCTATATTTTTTCATATCAATCAATTTTCGGAAAAGTATTCACAGAAGAAGTCAACAACCATCTTTTGTCCTTTGGGCCAATCAGTGATGCCATCTGTTCAGTAGTGAGAGAGCTGTGACTCAAAGAAGTAATCTACTGCCGTCTCTGGAACACATTAAGATACGAATTTCTTTTTCACAACGAGATGCCCAAAAAGACGGTGCACGTGGTAATTAAAAGGGGGAACACTCCAGAAGTACGACTGATGAGTGACCTGAAACCAAGCGGGATCGGTGAACTTTTGACGTGGGTCCAAAGCGATTTTTCGACGTGAGTTGTCCCTCTGTAGGGACCTGATTTACGTTTGATCGTCCTTCTCTGACCCCGTTATCCAAATAAACGGGATCACAGGGGCAAACGATAGCTGTGTCCATCTAGTCTGCGCTTAGCAACTCATAGTGGATGGATTCATTCAACCTTCATTAAATTAAGGGACGATGCTTGCGTTGCTCCGAAGGCTAGTATCTCCTGCAGTGAAGCGATCCAACCGATTGTTGCCGTCGATCGGTGAGCAGTACTGGCATCGAATGAATTGCTGATGTTTCGAGCCCGTACACCCGTGTTTTTTCCTTGGCGTGCTTAGTAGAAGGACATGGTGCGAATCGGGTGTTGTTCATCCATTGACCGGCCCACACGCGTGCCCTTATTTACTCATGTGTTGATTGCGCGGGGAGCGTGTTACAAGTTTATCACCCTTGCTATCGTGTTCACACTGTTGATACAAATTTTCAACGCTTCAAATTTTTTGTCGCAGGACCTATTTGTCAACCAAATATATATATATATATTTGGTTGACATATAGGTCCTGCGACAAAAAATTACCTAGTATATATCTACAGTACATTACAGGATTTCGTTCTAGAACCGGTTCTTCGATTCTACTCATAAAACACACAGCAAGAACCGGTGCAAGTCGTGGTTCCATAGCAGGACCTCTGGCCTGAGAAAAGTACTTTCCTGCTCATTTGAAGGTGTTACAATATAATATAATATAACATAACACAAAAAGTGAGGTTACGCTATTTTTGATAAGTTGCAGAGCAATACAGAGTTAGCATGACATAGTGTTCGTCAGTGTACTCGCAAAATGGGAAGGTTATGGGAAAGAATATAGAAACAGGTTATACTTACCATCGAGGTCTCCACGCAGCTTCTGTTGTTTTGTGAGAGTCTCCTAAGTTGTGATATCTTACGTATAATAAGAATCAAAATCGGGATCATGATCATATTGGGGATTTCCCCTGAAAAAACAACAACATACACGGTCATTCACTCCTATCTTACCACAAACATCTGAGGTGGAGTGGATAAAAAACAAAAATTAAATTGGCATACTGTTCTGACAGAGGGCCCGGCAGAGGTAAAAAGGCCTATTCAAGGAATCGATCGAGATGATAAGGAGATCGTGGAGTGAGTTAAAGCTTGACTGATTCACAAAAACGAACGTCCGGAGCGGAAATTCCGTATATCCGGGGGTGGGTCCTAGCTCAAATGCGTGGTTGTGGTACTCCACGGCCAGTAGGCCATACGGATGAAGGCTCAGGACGAGAAAATAGTTCTCTCACTACTTCAGCTGGAGGTCTTGTCTCGAATCAGTGATCGTAATGCATTGCAGCCCCCTGGTTATCAACTCATTTGCGTCATACAAGGCCCCTACATTTGTGACGAGTTAAAGGCCTGATTCTGTTGTAAACTGTTTCGGATTAAGTTGGTTCTAATGAGGGAAGCCGACTGGTTCCAGAAGCGACCATCTTGATCAACTCCACATAGCTCACCTAGAAGACCAAAGACGTTTCTCCATACAGGGTGATTCTGAGATGCATAGAAATAAGTGCTTCTGTTGAAATATTTCGCATACCCAGTCAACGTGGAACACAGGACTAATGCAGACAACACAATATAGCAGACTGTCAATATTACAACCTGTAATAGAGAAGGCAGTACATTTCAGTTACAGTAAGGACTGCGATTAGGTCAGCTAGGCCTACATTCGAACAAAAATTAGGGATACCTCAATGGATTTTGGCGGAGTTCCATGAGGGTTACTGGCATAAACTAGCCGTCCTAGAGGACAACAGATGAAGTTTTGGCATTGATCAATTCTACTCTGGGTTGCCCCCTACATTCGACTCTTGTTTGGGAAGTCGTTTTAAATGCGTGTGGCCTGCCGATGCACAAGTCATTGTTTCCATCCACCCAGACGAGTCTGACATCAATTTGTCCACCCCACAGGATTGGAGACAAGGGTACAAAAACACGGAACCCCGTCAACTAATATTCACCATAGCCTCCAACTTCTCTTTTGCTATAACCTTGGCATAGTTGTTAATGATTATAATGTTCTTGTTCCGTGCGAGGTTGTTGAGTTTGACAATTTATTGATCAACGGCCTAACGTTTCGACATTATCGTCTTCTTCAGAGGCCTAAAGCAACTCGGGACTATTTGCATAGTGTTCAAAAAGCGCACTACCCCCTGGCGAACGTTACGACAAATTCAAAACCCACAAGTTGAAGCATAATTCACTAAGGTTCCACCGCTCAAGCGGATAGAAAATCCGCTGTCGCCACAGGCGACAGTCGGTAGCGAATGAGACTTGTTGCTGTCTTCGCTATACTTGTGATAAGGAAGATCACTTTATAATGCTACGAGTCATATGTCGCAGTGCGGTATATACGGCAAAAGATAGTTGGTCATGAACGGGCGCTCATCAACACCGTTCATTTTAGGATTTCTTTGGAAAATCCAAAGCACCTCTAGGGCCCTTCTCGCTGGAATGTCCGTTTCCTGCGCTAATATCGTGCACTTTACGATGAAGTTGTTGGCGTTGGGCTTCTCATTGTTAGCCTACCAAGCATCGTTATCAGGCTGCCACGTCTCATACTAGCTAGCTTTTCATCATATAGGTAGCTAATTGTCTCCCGTTTCTCCGATGTACGTTGAACTACATGTGCGGCATTCTACTGATAGATCAACCTATCAGGCACAATCATCTGTTTTCCGTAGGGACATATGGTGCAATCTTTTGTTATGCACTGCAGGACGTGGGGCCTATTTCGAACTTTGATAGCTGCTTGATATTGTTTTTAGGAATATTCACTAATTGTACAACATTTTGCAGCCCATCCCTGACAATGCTCCGCTGTATAGCAACCATACAACAACCCAACAAGAGCCTAACAACCTCGCACGGCACAAGAACATTATAATCATTCACCATAGAGTACTCAATTTTATTCTTATGATACGGGGCCCATTGTAGAGAATACTTCAGAGGCAACTGAGACACCCCCTAACGTTTTGACCCCACCACCCCCCCCCCCCCCCCCTAGGTGGTTTCTACGTGGGCGATGCCTGTCTATACCACCCGACGTGAGATGACCTTTCTCCATGTTTTTGATGTTTACTTGTCAGTGTTAGTTTTGCTTATAAGCAATGAACTCACTGTTTCGACGGTGGTAATCCTCGGACATTTCGAAGGATAGAAAATGGAAAACTTGATAATTGTTACGTATAGTAGCAAGTAGCGGTACACATAGTAGGCGATGATGGCAGGAAGAGTTAGAACCACATTTAGCCATCCATCACTCAGGTAATCGCATGTCGTCAACATACATGGAATTATCACCGAAACATTCGAAGACAGATAGAATAGCGATGAAATCGAGCAGAATACGGTAGCCGCAAAAACGGGATATCTCATGTAGTCTTCATAATGGCGTACAAAAACAATTAGCAGTACGACTGTGATGATAATACTCGAAGCAGTAAGAAGAGTCATCCAAGTGGACGCGATAAGGCTGAATGTGTACTGATTAGTGATTTCCTAGAACTCCGCAGCTGTTGCGTGATTTGCTTCCGAAGTGCATGAGCTCGGTAAGGTGGCCCTGATCCCTCAGGCCTAGTCTAATCGTCTTTGGACCACTCACGCTGGTAGAATGTGGAGGACAGATGGGTACCCAGCTAGCATTAAAGGTGTTGTCGTTGGATAATAGGTTTGGATCTGGCTGCTACACCAACCATAACAGTGGGGTAACAAGTGAAACTTCACTCTTAGCTTCAGTTACCCCTACTCAGGTTTTCTTCTGAGAGCAACGGCTAGGGCATACTGTAATCGAGTGCTACATATTTAGCGCTTATGTTTCAAACCATTATTGAAATAACAGTACATTTTAATTCAAACAACATGAAAATGAACAACTTACACGGATATTTCCATTACGTGCCACCTTTTTAAAATGGAACAGTACCGACCGCACCTTCTCACTGAAATATATTCTTGATCAGTCGCTTACTGAAGAAACATCGGAATTCCCCGGAGGGATCGAGATGTAACGAAATCATGATGGGGGATGCATTGTGAAGAGAACTTTCTGCTTGTCAAAGTGTTGGAGAGAATTTGTTGGGAGACGCTGGACCCTATCATTCCTATTATAGTCCATGCCGACTTTCTCGGCTGAGAAACAAGAAAAAGAAGAGGTTATCAGCCTCTCACGTCGAATTGAAAGGGCATTTGAATGTGTATCTAGCTTACACAACGAGGTTCAGATGACGTGCGAATCAAAGTTTTGAGCAGTTCAGGGATTCCACAGGAATGAAGGGCCCAGATAGCATGGGCAAATGTCAAGACGGTATTCGATCCTGTAACCATGCGTGTGGGAGTGCATCACCTGTCACTGCTTGGATCGCATTGAGGCAACAGAATAACTTATGAAAGAATGGACCTCCCACAGTTGCAAAAGTTGTTAAGTACGGTAGTTCCAACGCAGTTACCCACCTATTGTATGAAATGGATTTGAAGATAGAGGGTTTGATGGGCGGACGTTCCGAAAATATTGTTATTTGTAGCCGATATCTCATTAGAATGGATTGAAAAGCTTACTGATGTCGTAAAACCATGGTTGATGGCTCAAAAAGCAAAATTTCTATTTTTTGCCTAAATGAATTGAAATCTAATGAAGGTACCTTTTAATTGTTGATTAGCCCTGACGCCGAAGAGCTTGGAAATTTCAGTAAGTTTCGAAGGAATCCATAGCCTTTTTGTAGTTACACCCGTATGACGTTCCAGCGGTATAGGGATGCTGGGCATCGACTCAAGAGAAATTACTCCCTTTGAAGTTTTGAATACTGGTCTCGAGAAGACCTAGGGCTCGTTAACTCTAAGAACTTGGGACTTGGAATTATTTCGATTATCAGAGCACTTTTCTGCAGCTCCCAGGCTCTGTGTACCCCACGTACCCACTCGTGCTATCCACCAGGTTTAGTACCGACTTCTCAGAAGTTGGCAGCTAGGATTATAAGCGAATTGTATGAAGCAGAAACAGGGTAAACACGAGTGGTTCATCGAAATGATACCGGAAACGACATATTGGCCTGTGCTGCCACTTGGTCGTTTGGGACAGCAGTTTCGGTTCTGAACCCACCAGTGCCACCTAAGTGAGCCCAATCTTGTGAAGCTTTAACGAGAAGTGGGTCGAATAATCCTCTCAAAAAGACAACAGTGCTCATGACAAGTGTTATCATAATGACAATCGCCTCTCAGACTTCCTTCACCTCCCAGTTCTCCAAGAAAGCGAGCATTAGGTACGCGTAGATAGCAATCGAGCGAAATTAGCCGCTTCGCATTGAAAAAGACATATTCATCAGTGCAGCACTTGAATCCTAAGGCGAAACAACAATCATTTGTTTGTTTGTCCTCAGAAAATCATTTGAGTTCGTGCAAGGAAAAGAAGTTAAGACAGGCAGCCGTGGTGCTGGGGGTCGGATTAAGCCCTGAACCACTTCTGAGATCTGGAAACAACCTTAAACTGCCTGTTTCACTCGATCAACTATCTTAATACAAAGTTTATGTGGTAGCTCGTATTTGAACCGTTGTTTTTTTTTAAGGAAGGGTCGTTATTCAACTGTTTCTACGCGCTTCAGTGAGAAGCCGAATGCATGGCGTTTCCGCCGAATCGATCAGCGCCAAGTATTTCGTCGCTACTTTCATATTTTTCTGATATGATTCCTTGAGAATGACAGATGACTGTACGTTCGACAGTTTGCAATCAGCAAGAATCGATCGATGGGTTTTCCAGGACGTGGTATTACTACTTCGTATTACAATATGTACTTTCCATACTTGTTTTATAAAATATGTTAAAATATCCAGTACAGCAGGAGAATTTCATGGATATATTCAGAACTGATCTCAGTTGTTTTCAAAAAATACCACTGCGTCGATGACCCATCCTCGTGGACCACGCCCTTGACATTATCTGACGAATACATCGTCCAGACAACCGCGCAACTTCGACCGTTCGATCGGCCTCCCGAATTTCGCCTGGGTAGCCCCTTTACTAAAGACCAATCTTCTGCTAATAGAGTAATTTCCCGAATATGCACGTCTCTGCAGAGAAAAAGGCAGAATTACTTCAGAAACTGGATGAATTCTTCGAAAGGAATAAGCACAAGGTGAGAGAGCTTTTGTAAACTTAATTATTCGGATTAATTTTCAGTTATTTACATAGGTATCCTATCAAAATTCCATTCAATGGCTTTTTCCAAACGAACATACAAGTTTTTTTTTACTAATTGGAAGGTAACCCATCAAAAAGTCCAGCTGTGGCAAAACTTGGACAACTTTTATTTCCTCACTGTAAACGTGATTTTTTTCAGTATTTATGAATTTTCTATGTCGATATTGATTTTTGAAAACTCAAATTTGTTTATTCAGGTAACAAATACCGATGCAGAAGTGTTTCGTCGTCTTTATAAACAACTTTTGGAAGAAACACCTCACATTGATTGGAACAGTTGGAAATTCATTTCCGATAATGTTCAAAGAAGCTACGATGATCTGCCAAATTTTGTTCCAACCAGGTGTGAAATCTTTCCAAATAATCGACTAGACCATGATTTATAATACAATATTGAAAACTTGCAAAGAAAAAGTCTTGCTTGAGAAAAAACTGCTCAAAGTGAAGTGGTCGCCATGCGCCATTCGAGGCTCAAAAACCTTTTGGGTCATTTCTTAATGTGCACTTTAATATAATACGTTTGATGGTGTGAAAAAAGTAAATTTTTGGTGCAAAAGTCATGGCCATGACTCGTGGCCTTGTGGCCTAATGGATAAGGCGTCGGACTTCGGATCCGAAGATTGCAGGTTCGAGTCCTGCCAGGGTCGGAAAGTTTTTGATTTTGCCAATGATGTGGGTGACTGTGTAATGTAGTTCAAGCTTACTTATTTAATAATTTTTGCTTCATTGGTCTTTGCTTAAAGGATGAGCTTTGAATAAACCACTAAGTTATCACGGTGAAATGAACTTCGTGTCATAGTTAACCCCTTCCAGAACGGATATTTTGGATCGTCTGGTAGTAGTGAAACTCAACGGAGGACTCGGTACGACTATGGGCTGTGCCGGACCAAAGTCATTTATAAAAGTCAAAAAGGGGCTCTCCTTTCTAGACATTGCTCGTCAACAGCACGAAGTTTGTTTTTTTATCTCCTTATTTGTTTACAGTTGCTTACGCTTTACTTGGTTCTTTCTTTTCTCAACGAATTTGCGTAATGTCTTGTATTTCTGAAAGCTCCCTGCAGCGAAGCACTTCCAACATCTAAGGGCGTTTCGTTTTTACTCTTCGAGTATACAAGCTTTCAAAAACTCAATCGACCGTCAGTTGGTTCCGTAGAGTACCAGTTATTATGCTGGTCTTTTTTTAGTCCTATAAATTAGTTTTTTTCTTTTATCCTTGTTTACTTTTGTTTTCTCTGCACGTTAGCTTTGTTGATTGTTTTGTTTTCCTTGGCCTGTTGGTATCATGGCGCTAATTTGATCATCTTCACATGAGATCAGCTCATGTAATAAATATATACATATATACCATCTTGTTCCTCATATGAAAATATTTTTTGTCGAACTCGCTCATGAATGACATTAAAAAGGGAAGATTTTTAATTAAATTGATTGAACTTGATGTTTGATGTTTTTTTTTTGTTTTTTTTGGCAATCTTTTTTTTTGAATGCTTCCGTTCGTCTTAATAAAGCTCTATTCATTTCTTGGTATCACCTATCTACGGTCTCTAAATGTGTTTATTCCACAAGTGCCGGAACATTATAAATTCGAATACTTCAGGCGTTCAATCATCTACACAAGAGCTCTGTTCCGTTGTACCTGATGAACTCATTCTACACAGATCAGTTGACAGCCCAAGAACTTGGCTCTGATAGTGATGTGAAAACGTTCTGTCAGTCGCGCTGTCCTCGAATCTACGCCAACACACTTCTACCTGTCGAACAGGATGGCTCCGATCAGGAGTGAGTGGAACGAGTACGGTTTTTGTCATGGTTTGTTGAAATAGAAAAGTCTGTATTGAAGTTTTAGGTGGTACCCACCGGGACACGGTAATATCTTCCAGTCCCTTGAAATGACAGGCGTTCTGGATGAGCTGCTACGACAAGGTGCGTGTTCTAGAAGTTATGAATTCCTTGGAACTGAGGAGGAGAAGTGCTGTCCCTCCAAAGGAGTTCCCCATTCAACCAAGATATGCACTCTTCTTTCCATTGTTTGGGGTTTTGACTTTGACTTCTTCCTTATTCTGACTGTTACACGCACCGAATACCGACCGTTAGGGGCCTGCCCTGTTTCCCTAAAATGCCAGTTACATCAGAAATGAAAAGGAAGTGAAAGCCAAGCAGCAAATAGTTGTTTAGTGCTGTTTACTATTACGCCTACCTACCCAAAACTTCTTCCACCCATATTCCTCCGTCGGATAGCCCCTTGTTAAGATCGTTCTCACTTTCACTCATGATGAATGGATCTTTTCTAAAAGAATTTGTCCTATACCAAGGCGTGGAAGAACTTATAATGCGTTTTCAAGGTCGTGACATAATGTTCGTATCGAATATCGACAATACTGGTGCTACTCTCGACCTGAAAATCGCTCAATTTGCCTGTGACGAGGCGGCCGAATACATCATGGAATGCACAGCAAAGACTGAAAACGATATCAAGGTTTCCATACATTAACCTGCTAGAGTTATTGTGCTTTTTTGAAGTTTCTCTGTTGGCCTCCAATGAGTCGCCTCGGGTCTGTACCTAAGAAGAGCCAAAATTCGTAGGGATTAAGACCAGGGGAAGGTTGATCCAGGGCCGAAAGGTCTGATCCACAAGGATGGACATGCTCCAGCGAATGGGAATGGGAGCTTTTCGTAGAGGGTGAGTACCAAAATGGGAATGATGGGAATGGAAAGGGTAGGAATGGAAGTCCAGAAAAGCTTAGGCAATCCTTGGCTCACACTTTAGCTGGAAAGCGAACTCTTGGCTACTGATCGAGTTGTAAAAGCTCAAATAAACGACAGCTTGAATATGGATGTACCAGAGATATACTTTTCTATGAAGTAGATACTCGCAAGAGTATAACTCAAGAGGCCAATGAAGCTCAGCCTTCCACGTAGCCGTAAAAAATGCTCTGAAGTACTCTCACACTGGAGGGAACTTCTGTAAAAAGCCAGCAAGCATGTGGTCATTGGTATTTCAGGGAGGCACGCTCATTGACATCGGTGGGCAGCTGATGCATTTGGAAATCCCACAGGTACCTCCAGAACACCTCGACGAATTCTGCTCAACTCGTACTTTCAAGTAGGCCCTTTTCGGAGTTAGAATGTGGCCAACGGTAGGAAAGAAAAGTGAAGAAATTCTTACTTCGATATGGAGTAAATAAACAAACAGACAAACAAATAAATAGACAATCAATATTTTGAATGACCAGCCAAAATTCCAGAATTTTCAACACGAATAACATATGGGTGAATCTGCGAGCTGTAAAGCAACGGCTAGACACTATTTCAAGCGAAATCATAGTCAATAAGAAGGTCTGTATCTCTTCAAAAAATAGTTCTCTATACCCTATTTGGTCATGAAAATTGTCAAAAAGCGTCCTGATTCCAGATTCTGAACGGTCGACCCGTGATACAGTTGGAAACATCCATTGGTGGTTGTATACGGAACTTTCCACGAGCGTATTGTGAGTTTTTAGAGATGGGGGAATGGCGGAAGCAGTCGACAGCAGGAGAGGGAAGGACAGGGGAGGGGAGGAGGAAGAGAAGAGAGGATATGAATCAGAGCAAGTAAACGAGTGGCATTTCAAGGTGTACACGTGGACAGGTGCAGATTCCTACCGGTGAAGAAAGTCGATGATCTCCTGGCCATCTCTTCCAACCTGTACACCCTCAACGACGCCCGAGCACTGCAGCTTTCCCGAAGTCGACCTGCACCAACTGTGGAACTGGGAAGCTTCTTCCAACGAGTAAGTTCATATTTTACCTCATCATTATTCATCGTCGTAAATTCTAAAATGATCGGTTCAGGTGGACGAGTTTCACAGTCGTTTCGATGACTACCCTGACATGCAAGACCTCGACTCGTTGAAGATCGAGGGTGACGTACGGTTCGAGAAGGGGGTTGTTCTCAAGGTGAAGTTTTAAAAAGCATAAAGAGGGTCCTCAAATTAGATTTCCAATATAGCCAATAGAACCAACCAATCTAGCAAAGTATTTTCGAGTTTAAGGGATAACTTAGCCTGGATTGATGACTTCGATCTTATGCTTATCGAAAAATCGACCAGAACGGGGTATTATATGTAACCAGTTTGGCTGTGCACGCTAACGCGTGCAGAATATGTCGACGGCCACTTATCCATGATGGAGTCATTCAGCAGAATTTTGGATAATCAGAAGTTTAGAAAGTTTCGAAGGCGTGCATTTTTTGTCTTAACCCCGCTTTCCTGTGCCAGCTCCGCCCACTGCGGGGATTTGGTCACATTTGTTCCAATGCCTCTTACCACTTTTTCCCGCGTCCTAGAACCTTTCTGAGCAAACTCATGAAATTTTGATCCGAGCTCCGCCCACTTTGATGCCAACCCCGCCCACTATTGTGCCAACCCCGTCCATTTCGAGAATTGTCCACATTTGTTCCATTACCTCTAACCACTTTTTTTCTGCATTCAACAACGTTTCACTTCAGTGCCAACCCCGCCCACTTCGGGATTTTGACTGTATTTGTTCCATTACCTCTAACCACTTTATTCCCGCCTTCTAGAACGTTTCCGAACGAAGTCACATTCATTTTTGAAAAGTAGCCTTCATCTTAACGCACGCCCCGCCCACCGTAGGCGAGGCTTCGCTAAGCTTACGCATGCCCAGCACGCATAAGGTCTTGCTCACTCTTTTGGCTTTTTTTCTTGTTTCGACGCCTTCGTTGAATTGAGTTCTGAATCTCTGTGAAAAGTTCCGCCCACTGCGAGAACGCTGCGCCCACCTCCGGTAAGCTTCCTTTATTTTAATTGTTGACCCATCCCCTGAGGGCGGAGCTCCGCCAGGCTCGCATGTGCTATGTTGCACTTTCCCTATGCTCAACCTATTCCAAACATGACCCGACTTCTCCAGGTGTTTCTTTAGGTTAAATCGAATTTCCGTACAGACAGACAGACAGACAGAGCGCTTTATATATAGTAAGGATTTTCACCGCACTGTTGCTTTCCAGAACCGATAAGATCTCTGATTAAGTGGTCACCCGTGTTGATTTGCCTTTTACAATTGTACTCCAGTTTCTTCATTTTCAGGGAAAAGTCAGTATCGTGAATAGGGCATCCAAGCAGCAAACGATCTCATCTGGAACTGTAATAGAAAATAAACAACTCGTTTTCGAATAAAGATGAAAATGTTCCATGTTCGTGATTTCTCTACCATGAAATTACCTTGTTTACATCATGACACATATGATCTAAAATGTCACATTAGTAGAAGAATCAAAAAGTTTCGACCCTGGCAGGACTCGAACCTGCAATCTTCGGATCCGAAGTCCGACGCCTTATCCATTAGGCCACAAGGCCACGTGTCATGCTCGTGATTTCTCTACCATGAAATTACCTTGTTTACATCATGACACATATGATCTAAAATGTCACATTAGTAGAAGAATCAAAAAGTTTCGACCCTGGCAGGACTCGAACCTGCAATCTTCGGATCCGAAGTCCGACGCCTTATCCATTAGGCCACAAGGCCACGTGTCATGCTCGTGATTTCTCTACCATGAAATTACCTTGTTTACATCATGACACATATGATCTAAAATGTCACATTAGTAGAAGAATCAAAAAGTTTCGACCCTGGCAGGACTCGAACCTGCAATCTTCGGATCCGAAGTCCGACGCCTTATCCATTAGGCCACAAGGCCACGTGTCATGCTCGTGATTTCTCTACCATGAAATTACCTTGTTTACATCATGACACATATGATCTAAAATGTCACATTAGTAGAAGAATCAAAAAGTTTCGACCCTGGCAGGACTCGAACCTGCAATCTTCGGATCCGAAGTCCGACGCCTTATCCATTAGGCCACAAGGCCACGTGTCATGCTCGTGATTTCTCTACCATGAAATTACCTTGTTTACATCATGACACATATGATCTAAAATGTCACATTAGTAGAAGAATCAAAAAGTTTCGACCCTGGCAGGACTCGAACCTGCAATCTTCGGATCCGAAGTCCGACGCCTTATCCATTAGGCCACAAGGCCACGTGTCATGCTCGTGATTTCTCTACCATGAAATTACCTTGTTTACATCATGACACATATGATCTAAAATGTCACATTAGTAGAAGAATCAAAAAGTTTCGACCCTGGCAGGACTCGAACCTGCAATCTTCGGATCCGAAGTCCGACGCCTTATCCATTAGGCCACAAGGCCACGTGTCATGCTCGTGATTTCTCTACCATGAAATTACCTTGTTTACATCATGACACATATGATCTAAAATGTCACATTAGTAGAAGAATCAAAAAGTTTCGACCCTGGCAGGACTCGAACCTGCAATCTTCGGATCCGAAGTCCGACGCCTTATCCATTAGGCCACAAGGCCACGTGTCATGCTCGTGATTTCTCTACCATGAAATTACCTTGTTTACATCATGACACATATGATCTAAAATGTCACATTAGTAGAAGAATCAAAAAGTTTCGACCCTGGCAGGACTCGAACCTGCAATCTTCGGATCCGAAGTCCGACGCCTTATCCATTAGGCCACAAGGCCACGTGTCATGCTCGTGATTTCTCTACCATGAAATTACCTTGTTTACATCATGACACATATGATCTAAAATGTCACATTAGTAGAAGAATCAAAAAGTTTCGACCCTGGCAGGACTCGAACCTGCAATCTTCGGATCCGAAGTCCGACGCCTTATCCATTAGGCCACAAGGCCACGTGTCATGCTCGTGATTTCTCTACCATGAAATTACCTTGTTTACATCATGACACATATGATCTAAAATGTCACATTAGTAGAAGAATCAAAAAGTTTCGACCCTGGCAGGACTCGAACCTGCAATCTTCGGATCCGAAGTCCGACGCCTTATCCATTAGGCCACAAGGCCACGTGTCATGCTCGTGATTTCTCTACCATGAAATTACCTTGTTTACATCATGACACATATGATCTAAAATGTCACATTAGTAGAAGAATCAAAAAGTTTCGACCCTGGCAGGACTCGAACCTGCAATCTTCGGATCCGAAGTCCGACGCCTTATCCATTAGGCCACAAGGCCACGTGTCATGCTCGTGATTTCTCTACCATGAAATTACCTTGTTTACATCATGACACATATGATCTAAAATGTCACATTAGTAGAAGAATCAAAAAGTTTCGACCCTGGCAGGACTCGAACCTGCAATCTTCGGATCCGAAGTCCGACGCCTTATCCATTAGGCCACAAGGCCACGTGTCATGCTCGTGATTTCTCTACCATGAAATTACCTTGTTTACATCATGACACATATGATCTAAAATGTCACATTAGTAGAAGAATCAAAAAGTTTCGACCCTGGCAGGACTCGAACCTGCAATCTTCGGATCCGAAGTCCGACGCCTTATCCATTAGGCCACAAGGCCACGTGTCATGCTCGTGATTTCTCTACCATGAAATTACCTTGTTTACATCATGACACATATGATCTAAAATGTCACATTAGTAGAAGAATCAAAAAGTTTCGACCCTGGCAGGACTCGAACCTGCAATCTTCGGATCCGAAGTCCGACGCCTTATCCATTAGGCCACAAGGCCACGTGTCATGCTCGTGATTTCTCTACCATGAAATTACCTTGTTTACATCATGACACATATGATCTAAAATGTCACATTAGTAGAAGAATCAAAAAGTTTCGACCCTGGCAGGACTCGAACCTGCAATCTTCGGATCCGAAGTCCGACGCCTTATCCATTAGGCCACAAGGCCACGTGTCATGCTCGTGATTTCTCTACCATGAAATTACCTTGTTTACATCATGACACATATGATCTAAAATGTCACATTAGTAGAAGAATCAAAAAGTTTCGACCCTGGCAGGACTCGAACCTGCAATCTTCGGATCCGAAGTCCGACGCCTTATCCATTAGGCCACAAGGCCACGTGTCATGCTCGTGATTTCTCTACCATGAAATTACCTTGTTTACATCATGACACATATGATCTAAAATGTCACATTAGTAGAAGAATCAAAAAGTTTCGACCCTGGCAGGACTCGAACCTGCAATCTTCGGATCCGAAGTCCGACGCCTTATCCATTAGGCCACAAGGCCACGTGTCATGCTCGTGATTTCTCTACCATGAAATTACCTTGTTTACATCATGACACATATGATCTAAAATGTCACATTAGTAGAAGAATCAAAAAGTTTCGACCCTGGCAGGACTCGAACCTGCAATCTTCGGATCCGAAGTCCGACGCCTTATCCATTAGGCCACAAGGCCACGTGTCATGCTCGTGATTTCTCTACCATGAAATTACCTTGTTTACATCATGACACATATGATCTAAAATGTCACATTAGTAGAAGAATCAAAAAGTTTCGACCCTGGCAGGACTCGAACCTGCAATCTTCGGATCCGAAGTCCGACGCCTTATCCATTAGGCCACAAGGCCACGTGTCATGCTCGTGATTTCTCTACCATGAAATTACCTTGTTTACATCATGACACATATGATCTAAAATGTCACATTAGTAGAAGAATCAAAAAGTTTCGACCCTGGCAGGACTCGAACCTGCAATCTTCGGATCCGAAGTCCGACGCCTTATCCATTAGGCCACAAGGCCACGTGTCATGCTCGTGATTTCTCTACCATGAAATTACCTTGTTTACATCATGACACATATGATCTAAAATGTCACATTAGTAGAAGAATCAAAAAGTTTCGACCCTGGCAGGACTCGAACCTGCAATCTTCGGATCCGAAGTCCGACGCCTTATCCATTAGGCCACAAGGCCACGTGTCATGCTCGTGATTTCTCTACCATGAAATTACCTTGTTTACATCATGACACATATGATCTAAAATGTCACATTAGTAGAAGAATCAAAAAGTTTCGACCCTGGCAGGACTCGAACCTGCAATCTTCGGATCCGAAGTCCGACGCCTTATCCATTAGGCCACAAGGCCACGTGTCATGCTCGTGATTTCTCTACCATGAAATTACCTTGTTTACATCATGACACATATGATCTAAAATGTCACATTAGTAGAAGAATCAAAAAGTTTCGACCCTGGCAGGACTCGAACCTGCAATCTTCGGATCCGAAGTCCGACGCCTTATCCATTAGGCCACAAGGCCACGTGTCATGCTCGTGATTTCTCTACCATGAAATTACCTTGTTTACATCATGACACATATGATCTAAAATGTCACATTAGTAGAAGAATCAAAAAGTTTCGACCCTGGCAGGACTCGAACCTGCAATCTTCGGATCCGAAGTCCGACGCCTTATCCATTAGGCCACAAGGCCACGTGTCATGCTCGTGATTTCTCTACCATGAAATTACCTTGTTTACATCATGACACATATGATCTAAAATGTCACATTAGTAGAAGAATCAAAAAGTTTCGACCCTGGCAGGACTCGAACCTGCAATCTTCGGATCCGAAGTCCGACGCCTTATCCATTAGGCCACAAGGCCACGTGTCATGCTCGTGATTTCTCTACCATGAAATTACCTTGTTTACATCATGACACATATGATCTAAAATGTCACATTAGTAGAAGAATCAAAAAGTTTCGACCCTGGCAGGACTCGAACCTGCAATCTTCGGATCCGAAGTCCGACGCCTTATCCATTAGGCCACAAGGCCACGTGTCATGCTCGTGATTTCTCTACCATGAAATTACCTTGTTTACATCATGACACATATGATCTAAAATGTCACATTAGTAGAAGAATCAAAAAGTTTCGACCCTGGCAGGACTCGAACCTGCAATCTTCGGATCCGAAGTCCGACGCCTTATCCATTAGGCCACAAGGCCACGTGTCATGCTCGTGATTTCTCTACCATGAAATTACCTTGTTTACATCATGACACATATGATCTAAAATGTCACATTAGTAGAAGAATCAAAAAGTTTCGACCCTGGCAGGACTCGAACCTGCAATCTTCGGATCCGAAGTCCGACGCCTTATCCATTAGGCCACAAGGCCACGTGTCATGCTCGTGATTTCTCTACCATGAAATTACCTTGTTTACATCATGACACATATGATCTAAAATGTCACATTAGTAGAAGAATCAAAAAGTTTCGACCCTGGCAGGACTCGAACCTGCAATCTTCGGATCCGAAGTCCGACGCCTTATCCATTAGGCCACAAGGCCACGTGTCATGCTCGTGATTTCTCTACCATGAAATTACCTTGTTTACATCATGACACATATGATCTAAAATGTCACATTAGTAGAAGAATCAAAAAGTTTCGACCCTGGCAGGACTCGAACCTGCAATCTTCGGATCCGAAGTCCGACGCCTTATCCATTAGGCCACAAGGCCACGTGTCATGCTCGTGATTTCTCTACCATGAAATTACCTTGTTTACATCATGACACATATGATCTAAAATGTCACATTAGTAGAAGAATCAAAAAGTTTCGACCCTGGCAGGACTCGAACCTGCAATCTTCGGATCCGAAGTCCGACGCCTTATCCATTAGGCCACAAGGCCACGTGTCATGCTCGTGATTTCTCTACCATGAAATTACCTTGTTTACATCATGACACATATGATCTAAAATGTCACATTAGTAGAAGAATCAAAAAGTTTCGACCCTGGCAGGACTCGAACCTGCAATCTTCGGATCCGAAGTCCGACGCCTTATCCATTAGGCCACAAGGCCACGTGTCATGCTCGTGATTTCTCTACCATGAAATTACCTTGTTTACATCATGACACATATGATCTAAAATGTCACATTAGTAGAAGAATCAAAAAGTTTCGACCCTGGCAGGACTCGAACCTGCAATCTTCGGATCCGAAGTCCGACGCCTTATCCATTAGGCCACAAGGCCACGTGTCATGCTCGTGATTTCTCTACCATGAAATTACCTTGTTTACATCATGACACATATGATCTAAAATGTCACATTAGTAGAAGAATCAAAAAGTTTCGACCCTGGCAGGACTCGAACCTGCAATCTTCGGATCCGAAGTCCGACGCCTTATCCATTAGGCCACAAGGCCACGTGTCATGCTCGTGATTTCTCTACCATGAAATTACCTTGTTTACATCATGACACATATGATCTAAAATGTCACATTAGTAGAAGAATCAAAAAGTTTCGACCCTGGCAGGACTCGAACCTGCAATCTTCGGATCCGAAGTCCGACGCCTTATCCATTAGGCCACAAGGCCACGTGTCATGCTCGTGATTTCTCTACCATGAAATTACCTTGTTTACATCATGACACATATGATCTAAAATGTCACATTAGTAGAAGAATCAAAAAGTTTCGACCCTGGCAGGACTCGAACCTGCAATCTTCGGATCCGAAGTCCGACGCCTTATCCATTAGGCCACAAGGCCACGTGTCATGCTCGTGATTTCTCTACCATGAAATTACCTTGTTTACATCATGACACATATGATCTAAAATGTCACATTAGTAGAAGAATCAAAAAGTTTCGACCCTGGCAGGACTCGAACCTGCAATCTTCGGATCCGAAGTCCGACGCCTTATCCATTAGGCCACAAGGCCACGTGTCATGCTCGTGATTTCTCTACCATGAAATTACCTTGTTTACATCATGACACATATGATCTAAAATGTCACATTAGTAGAAGAATCAAAAAGTTTCGACCCTGGCAGGACTCGAACCTGCAATCTTCGGATCCGAAGTCCGACGCCTTATCCATTAGGCCACAAGGCCACGTGTCATGCTCGTGATTTCTCTACCATGAAATTACCTTGTTTACATCATGACACATATGATCTAAAATGTCACATTAGTAGAAGAATCAAAAAGTTTCGACCCTGGCAGGACTCGAACCTGCAATCTTCGGATCCGAAGTCCGACGCCTTATCCATTAGGCCACAAGGCCACGTGTCATGCTCGTGATTTCTCTACCATGAAATTACCTTGTTTACATCATGACACATATGATCTAAAATGTCACATTAGTAGAAGAATCAAAAAGTTTCGACCCTGGCAGGACTCGAACCTGCAATCTTCGGATCCGAAGTCCGACGCCTTATCCATTAGGCCACAAGGCCACGTGTCATGCTCGTGATTTCTCTACCATGAAATTACCTTGTTTACATCATGACACATATGATCTAAAATGTCACATTAGTAGAAGAATCAAAAAGTTTCGACCCTGGCAGGACTCGAACCTGCAATCTTCGGATCCGAAGTCCGACGCCTTATCCATTAGGCCACAAGGCCACGTGTCATGCTCGTGATTTCTCTACCATGAAATTACCTTGTTTACATCATGACACATATGATCTAAAATGTCACATTAGTAGAAGAATCAAAAAGTTTCGACCCTGGCAGGACTCGAACCTGCAATCTTCGGATCCGAAGTCCGACGCCTTATCCATTAGGCCACAAGGCCACGTGTCATGCTCGTGATTTCTCTACCATGAAATTACCTTGTTTACATCATGACACATATGATCTAAAATGTCACATTAGTAGAAGAATCAAAAAGTTTCGACCCTGGCAGGACTCGAACCTGCAATCTTCGGATCCGAAGTCCGACGCCTTATCCATTAGGCCACAAGGCCACGTGTCATGCTCGTGATTTCTCTACCATGAAATTACCTTGTTTACATCATGACACATATGATCTAAAATGTCACATTAGTAGAAGAATCAAAAAGTTTCGACCCTGGCAGGACTCGAACCTGCAATCTTCGGATCCGAAGTCCGACGCCTTATCCATTAGGCCACAAGGCCACGTGTCATGCTCGTGATTTCTCTACCATGAAATTACCTTGTTTACATCATGACACATATGATCTAAAATGTCACATTAGTAGAAGAATCAAAAAGTTTCGACCCTGGCAGGACTCGAACCTGCAATCTTCGGATCCGAAGTCCGACGCCTTATCCATTAGGCCACAAGGCCACGTGTCATGCTCGTGATTTCTCTACCATGAAATTACCTTGTTTACATCATGACACATATGATCTAAAATGTCACATTAGTAGAAGAATCAAAAAGTTTCGACCCTGGCAGGACTCGAACCTGCAATCTTCGGATCCGAAGTCCGACGCCTTATCCATTAGGCCACAAGGCCACGTGTCATGCTCGTGATTTCTCTACCATGAAATTACCTTGTTTACATCATGACACATATGATCTAAAATGTCACATTAGTAGAAGAATCAAAAAGTTTCGACCCTGGCAGGACTCGAACCTGCAATCTTCGGATCCGAAGTCCGACGCCTTATCCATTAGGCCACAAGGCCACGTGTCATGCTCGTGATTTCTCTACCATGAAATTACCTTGTTTACATCATGACACATATGATCTAAAATGTCACATTAGTAGAAGAATCAAAAAGTTTCGACCCTGGCAGGACTCGAACCTGCAATCTTCGGATCCGAAGTCCGACGCCTTATCCATTAGGCCACAAGGCCACGTGTCATGCTCGTGATTTCTCTACCATGAAATTACCTTGTTTACATCATGACACATATGATCTAAAATGTCACATTAGTAGAAGAATCAAAAAGTTTCGACCCTGGCAGGACTCGAACCTGCAATCTTCGGATCCGAAGTCCGACGCCTTATCCATTAGGCCACAAGGCCACGTGTCATGCTCGTGATTTCTCTACCATGAAATTACCTTGTTTACATCATGACACATATGATCTAAAATGTCACATTAGTAGAA
This sequence comes from Haemonchus contortus, assembly GCA_000469685.2. Taxonomy (NCBI): domain Eukaryota; kingdom Metazoa; phylum Nematoda; class Chromadorea; order Rhabditida; family Trichostrongylidae; genus Haemonchus; species Haemonchus contortus. The sequence goes on along the minus strand of LS997566.1, from coordinate 6,121,134 downwards.
GAATCAAAAAGTTTCGACCCTGGCAGGACTCGAACCTGCAATCTTCGGATCCGAAGTCCGACGCCTTATCCATTAGGCCACAAGGCCACGTGTCATGCTCGTGATTTCTCTACCATGAAATTACCTTGTTTACATCATGACACATATGATCTAAAATGTCACATTAGTAGAAGAATCAAAAAGTTTCGACCCTGGCAGGACTCGAACCTGCAATCTTCGGATCCGAAGTCCGACGCCTTATCCATTAGGCCACAAGGCCACGTGTCATGCTCGTGATTTCTCTACCATGAAATTACCTTGTTTACATCATGACACATATGATCTAAAATGTCACATTAGTAGAAGAATCAAAAAGTTTCGACCCTGGCAGGACTCGAACCTGCAATCTTCGGATCCGAAGTCCGACGCCTTATCCATTAGGCCACAAGGCCACGTGTCATGCTCGTGATTTCTCTACCATGAAATTACCTTGTTTACATCATGACACATATGATCTAAAATGTCACATTAGTAGAAGAATCAAAAAGTTTCGACCCTGGCAGGACTCGAACCTGCAATCTTCGGATCCGAAGTCCGACGCCTTATCCATTAGGCCACAAGGCCACGTGTCATGCTCGTGATTTCTCTACCATGAAATTACCTTG